>FR989912.1:6111133-7422266 GCA_905404115.1 Pheosia gnoma
TGATTGGATGTATTTAGTCCCCAGTTATCGTGTTAGGTACCTACATCGTACCCCAATCTTGTTTCTGAGTACCGATGTGTTTTACGTACTGCCTACCTCACTAATTGGGACGCCACACTAGTTACGTAACAGTAGGTAATGAATTGTATTACTGGCTCTAACTTATCAACACTAGTAGGTACGTACGGGGCGTTTAATTAGTGTAATAATCTATATACGTAAAACAAAGTCGTGTTAGTTACACCAGGTATAACTCGAAAACGGATTTATATGATCTTTGATTTTTTGAATTGGACTCCTAATAGCAGAATAACTGTTAAAACTTTGGTCAAATCTACAAAAAAAATGTGAAAAAAACATTTTCTCATACATTTGATTTTATGTAATAAAAATTAATAATACGTATATTAGCCCTTTTGTTAATGTTCCACTATTGGGCACGGACCTCCTTCGATACAGGGGGCATTAAGCCATAGTCCACCACGTTGGCCCAATGCGGGTTGGAGGACTTCACACGTCTTTCGAGGGGTTGTCTCAGACGTGCAGGTTTCCTCACGATGTTTTCCTTCACTTTTTAGCAAGTGATAATTATGGTTGAAAATGGTATTCGTATATGAAATCCGAAATCGTATACTGTTTGTTTCCTTAAATAAATAAATTACCTGATTAATTCAGTTTTATCAACCGACATCTAAAGGAAGGGGGATAGGTGTGTTTTTTTCTGTTCATGTTATTTGACATTGAAAAAAAGAAGCTAAAAATATAACTTTAACATAATTATTTCACAACCAAATGGCGAAAATAAAATTTCTATAATACATTTATGTGCACTGAGTATAAGGAGATTATTAAAGAATAAATCAAACTCAATTACCTTTTAAAAATATATTAAAAGATATATCACACAATACTTCATGTTATAATGATTTAAATATTATGAATTATGACTACAGTTCACTAGTATTTATTCCGTAAAAAAGTAAAAAAAAGATAATACAAAATATTTTGCTACTACATTTCTACAAAACACCTCCAAATAAACCTTTTTTATGACTGCGAGTAGTCACAGTCGAAGTACAAGTTGGCCTAGGGGTAGTCTTCGAGGTACAAGTTGGCTTAGTGGTGGTAGTCGAGGTACAAGTTGGCCTATGGGTAGTCTTTGAGGTACAAGTTGGCCTAGTGGTGGTAGTCGAAGTACAAGTTGGCCTATGGGTAGTCTTCGAGGTACAAGTTGGCTTAGTGGTGGTAGTCGAGGTACAAGTTGGCCTATGGGTAGTCTTTGAGGTACAAGTTGGCCTAGTGGTGGTTGTCGAAGTACAAGTTGGCCTATGGGTAGTCTTCGAGGTACAAGTTGGCTTAGTGGTGGTAGTCGAAGTACAAGTTGGCCTATGGGTAGTCTTCGAGGTACAAGTTCGCTTAGTGGTGGTAGTCGAAGTACAAGTTGGCCTAGGGGTAGTCTTCGAGGTACAAGTTGGCCTAGTGGTAGTAGTCGAAGTACAAGTTGGCCTATGGGTAGTCTTCGAGGTACAAGTTGGCTTAGTGGTGGTAGTCGAAGTACAAGTTGGCCTAGGGGTAGTCTTCGAGGTACAAGTTGGCTTAGTGGTGGTAGTCGAAGTACAAGTTGGCTTAGGGGTAGTCTTCGAGGTACAAGTTGGCTTAGTGGTAGTAGACGAAGAACACTTGCCAAAAATCGTGCCAGATACCGTTTCTACTGCATTTAAGCCGCTATTCTGGAGAGATAAACTTTGAGTCCAATGCACCGAGAGCATGCACAGCATCACCTGAAATCAAAAACCGGTTAAAATATAGGGTGCGGGACCCTTGACTTAAATAAACATGCCCATCATTGAAACGAACCAAACTATGGTTTAGAACCCATGTGCAGATCACAATTTGATATTTAATTGCTTACGTACAACCAATGAAAGCATAGTGCAAGTCCAGACAGTCCAAGTCGGCAACCAGACGTGACACCAACCTGCCTGTTTGTCGTTGGCTTGGTAGAACTCGTCCTGATCTACCTTGATCTAAGGCTTGCGTTAGGACCTCGAAGAGCACAAAAACTTGCCGTCGTAAAGGCTGCTATGAAAGCTAACAATTTGTCGGTTGAAGATGCAAAATACCGTGCAATTTGGAAAAATCTGCATGGAATGGTTTTTAAAAGTAGGTAGACTATCTACTTCTACCTACTTCTTCTTTCAGGGTATCCCCTGAATGCCCCTCGCTTTGAGATATCTATGTATGTTTAAAATAAGAAATAAAACTCACCATAAACGAAATATTAAAGTTCTTCATGTTTACTTTGTTGTTTCTTGTGTCAGGAGTCAGGACTGAGCATGATCGTCTCAGCCCATCCTCAGTTTATATACCACTGTTAATAATATGCGTTCAAATATGTTTGTTATTGTTGTGCAAATATTAAAAACACATCTGTATTAGCTAGCAATGAATAGGTTATATACTAAGTAGCAATGTGATTGGGGCATCCAAAGTTAAGCAACTGATGATTAAACACTGTATTGATAAAGTAAGCCATTAAACAACATGTACGAATTACAAATTAACCGTTAACCAAATGAATAAAGAAGGCGTTATCCAACAACCAACCTACAACTCGTTGGCGCAAATGGTCTTAGCCTTATAGCATCGCCCTTTAGTTTCATCATAGAGTTTCAGCACAGAGGTCCCTCTATCTCAAAGACATCATAAGGGGTGTCAAGCACGTTTTGCTACGGTCATCATCAGTTACTTAGGCCTAGGACCTTTAAAAGGGGGCGGTACGCTCGCCTCCTGCCCCCGCCATAAGAGGGAGCCTCGTCGGCAATGATCCGGAAGGGGGCTGGGGGGCCCGTACCTGCAGTTTCCGCCGGAGCCATGGTAGTGTGCTCGTAGAGCGATCCCGTGGCGCCCCACAAAAGGCAAAGAGGGTGGCGCTGGTTTTTAGTGGGTAATATTGTTCATAAGGGACTGAAAATTCAGTTCACTTATTTTAAATTATGACCCCTTTATCAATAAATCATAGCGGCGATAATAATAAATCTGTTCGTGCAAAAAATACCGGGCACGAACGAGGTCGCGGACAATGTGAAATCCCTAGTTAATCCTTCGATCGGTAATTGATAAGGTTTTATTACGTCCACTCAATCTTGCTCCCAAACTAAACTCGTTACGGCAAGCCACAGTTCACTTGTTACGATAATTTGATATGACGTAACAGATATTAGTTTTGTCTACTTATTGGAAAAAATATCTCGCAATATCAAACAAATTCTCTGCTAAGTATTTGCTGGCATATAGCTATAAGTGCGTTATGTGTATCTTGTTACTTAGATTTACGTAATTACCTATTATAATAGGTATTATAATTCGAATAACTCCTTCAAATTGGAGTCATACGAAATATCAATAATAATTCATAATTGTACATAGTTTGAAAAATTTTATTGACTTCTTTAGCATAATAGAAAGCAACTGCAGACATTTATTGATTTCTTAGGATATTTTTATTTCCAACCAGCCACCCGATTCACAACCTTGCGATAGGTCTTGTATCACCGAAACGAGATAATTTCTGATCGAATCCATTCAGATACTGGTCGAAACGTTCTAAATCTACTCGCGCGCTATAGCCTGAAAGATCGAATGACTCCATTCCCTGAGAAATGAGTAAATTAAATAAATAGCTGTAACTAAATATAATAGCACCTACATTAATGATTCCCGCAGTTTATATAAGTAAGTATATAAGTTGTAAATTCCAGACGCGCAATCTCCCAAATTGAAACATCGAACACCGCAAAAACATTAAGTTTGTCGAAACAATATAGTGGAACTAAATCATAACTGTGGCCAGTGAGAACTCGCGCGAGCTACTAGCACTGGCATGTGCGGAGTTTAGTTAACGCGGAGAGAATCTACAAAGGATTTGTGAAACTTTGAGACGAGGGCATAAAACCGACTTTACAGTGTTTGCTTTAATGAAAAACACATCTGTGACAACAACTCTGTAACTAGTGTTTTTTCTTAAACTGGTACAGTTAATGAGATAAAGTTTAAATTACGTTAGCAAAACAGAGCGAAACTATTTTCGCTTTCAAATGGAAATGAGAAAGTGATTTGTATTTGAATAACAAAGGGATCCGTCTTTGTTTATACGTTTTCATTTGAAATAACTTTTTAGAGGCCTAATTACACCAATCTATCTTTGGGGATGACCTAGAATCCGGCGTCAAGGCCAGGGGGATGATTACTTGTTACATATTATTGTGTGGGCGTAACAATAAGAGACTTAATGAAAAAGGGGTGTGGCAGAGGTAAACTGCTATCAACGCGATCATAATGATAACCGAAAAGTAAAGAACGGAAGGTATGATCGCAGAAAGGAATCAATGAAAGTATATTATAAATATTTATAATACATCAAGTACGTATTTTATTTGTGTTGTCTCGTTTTATGCAATACTACTTAGCTGTGCCCGCGACTTCATACGCGTTAAATTTGGGATTTTGACTATCCCAGAACAACTGATTCCTTTTCCCGGAGTGAAAATCATCCTAAATGTTGCTATTGTTGTAGGCATGCTAAGATTCAACAAAATTAGTTCAGTTGTCTTCATGTGATGCGCGTTCAGACCGACAGAAATACAAAATTGCGGGCTGTATATCCTATACGATTTTTTTTGCAAATATTCAATGTACACGAATGGATTCAAATATTTAATACATGACCAAATTGGGTAGTTCAGGACCAGTGTTTCTACGTGTGTTGGAATGGGATCGAGAACGACCACCCGATTGCTGATCAAATCAACAAATAATTTACCTATCCCAATTGGTAGGTTAATATCAACAAATCGACTTGTGTAGATACAATTCGTTGGCATTTAGCAATCAACACATATTGCAGAGTAATTGAACCAATCAATCGCGCCCGTCTGCCACCTTGCTATGACAACATGTTGACATTCAGTCATGACTCATGCTTCTCAGACGCGTGGAAATTATCATTTTATAGCGTAGACCGAGGGGGGAACCTCGGTCTACTTTCTATAATGGGTTTAAATTTAATGAATCCTTATAGGTACTTGACAACGATAAAATATATGTGAGGGTGAGTCCGTAGACTGAATAATTAACATGGGCTTGGATTTTTGTGATTGAATATGTTTTTTGCGTCACTCCGTCTGTATTTTTTTGTCTGTGGGTGACCCTTTTTTTTTTCTCTCTCTTCTCGAGCTTTTCATGAATATACTCATTTATTTTCGGTATTTTTAAAATGATATTAGCTTAAAATCATAATAAAAGTAAAAAACATACTTACTAATATAGACCTACAACTGCAATGTAAATAAAAACCCCATAAGCTCGAGCGCACTCGTCACTTGCACGCTTTGGGTACCGCGCGGAGCGCTGTGATGTGATCGCGTGGTTCACCATACATTGCGCGTTTAATAATTACAACATTTGTAACGCTTTCAACAAAAAATATTTTTATAATTTTATTATAAGCATTATTTTTACGAACATTTTGGTTGAACAATGTTTTGCCCCTTACATCCTGTATAAAGTTTAGGATCTTTGGATAGGCTTTCATCTTATCGCTGAAATAAATCACATTTACCCTTCTAAGATAGTTGTAAATAGACTCCAAAGGGACCAGCAGACTCTTGAGATAAAAACTACGCTGGTAACAAGCAACCTTCCAAGCATGTAGGTGTAAATGCAAACGGCACTTCACAGATAATCCATGGTGCGAACCCATTTTATGTTTCATAAACCAGTAAACATTTTGTACAATATTTTTCACTTCAGCCATTTTTTTGCTGTCGCAGACTCGTCCAGGCTTAACATGCGTCCCGGGCTCACATAAATAACTGAAATTTTCACACGAGCGTTTCGCTACCAAATAATAAATATGCAACAACGATTGAATTCGTTTACCATATATTCAATTATTTTTTTCCTTCGTGAAACAGCGCTTTCGGCGAACATTTATGATTGACATTGTTATGCTCGGGCTACACCTGTGCCTGATACACGTTTATTAATGCGCTATTCGACATAAAATACAGGCATTTGATGTGGATTAAAACTTTTTTTATTCTTATTTTTTTTAGGTTGGCTACAAAATACTGCCATATTTGCCAGTGTTGAGTAGTTCTTTATAATTGTTATAATTATAAGTACACCCGATGATAATGTTGATTTTGATGACGATGATGATGATGAAATGAATCCCCCTACAACTATCAGTGAAGCTGTGGATGCTTTACAAAAACCTTACTTGGGAGAACCTGAAAGTCAAGTTATACTATTTTATTTCCATTTCGTGCCGTCGTGCACATTTTGATCACACAATGGTTAAAAACCCACTAATATTACACAATATTTAACAAAGAAACACATTTTTTGGAAATTAATACAATATTGACAACTTCACGGTTGACATTCGCGCCAAAAAGTCCGATTAATACGTTAATTAACAGCATTAGGCGCAGGTGTTGCCGCGTTATAATAGAGAACAAATTGAAGCCAACGATAATTATGAAGATTCTATATAATGAATAATTCATCTATAGGAAATATCGACAAAGTTCAATGAATAAGACATTCGATAATAGTATACATAAGTAATATAGTGGGCATTCAAATAAATATGTTATCAAATAATACCCATTTTGACGAATTAAGCGAGATAACTGTCAAAAATCGTATGTGAGCTGTGAAGAAATACGCACTTCTATTCATTTTATTATTCTTAAGAAAATCTTCAGAAACCTCGGCTCCTTTCAGCCTTCGAGAAAATAAAAATGATGTCGGACTAAAAAGTTTGGTTACATTCTCACAAGTATTATGTGCCGCACATCACAAATGGATGAAGTTGGACCGTTTATCTGGATACATTATTCAGTGAGGGAGCCCCGCGGCTTATGCTATTGTTTTGTTCCGCTACACGATATATTTTTGTACAAAAAATGCTGGCTGTATCTGCCAGGCGTTTATAATATGTGGTTAAACTGTGTTCGACTTCTATATATATATACTATACTGGTATTATAAAGAAGTAAAGTATGTGAGTTTGGATGCAAAGGGTAATCTCCTAAACTACTGCGCCGATTCTGGAATTTCTTTGACTGACAGAAAGCTACATAATGCATGAATGCTATAGGATGTTTCATAGAAGTGCCAAGGGAAAAGCCGCGGGTAGAAGCTAGTAGTTATAAAGCTCTGAACCTATGCGAGCGTATGGAATATTTAAAATTATATTTCATGAATATTTAAGGAACCCTTTTTAGAACGTCGAGTCCGTCCTTCCATCCATCCTTTCCTGTTTATCACAGCCTCATAACTTCTATAATTTTGAAATAAAATGCATATTTGGCAATTTGCCTAATATTTAGATGTAGAAGTCAATTCTAAAAATATTAAACGTCCCCCTTTTGTGGGGAATTATTAAATACAAAGTCTTTTTTAATCGGATAGATTATAATTCCGTATTAACTTAATTGTCGTGTTGGACCAAATCTCCTTAATTATATTATGCTTAGGTGCTTTGGTAGCAAGCTTGCGTAAGGAAAGCTAAAATAAGATTCCTTATCGGAATGGTCCCGCCTAAAGCTAGCCAGGCGGGACCTTTCATAAAAGCACAAAGGCGTTTGGCAGCCTGTACAGCCAAGTTTTTGTCGAGGACTGTTCTATACTTATCCGGAAGGAAGCCTATATACGCCTTCAATTGTTTTCAGCCAGCTTCAGGAAGATCTCTCCAGTCAACTTCTGATAAGGGACAATGCCCATTATATTTTCTGGATAGCATATTCTTTAAAAGAACTTATGGTGGTACAAACATTTATTTTCAAGACTTCCAGTAAAGACAAGACTGTTGAAGTCGCAGATCATGCCGAAACGCCTTTCAGAGTTTTACTAAATGAGAATGTTTTATAGTTTTTGGCTACTAATAAACTAACAAGTTACGAAAACACACAGCAATGCACTACAGGTTTTTTAAAAACAAATATCAACCAATACCAAATACTTTATAAACAAAAACACATGTAGTGCATGAGGGAGACTAGGCAACAAATTATTTTACTTTTCATTGCTTCGTGTAGGTGTGTGACATAATGATCTCGACAGCTTCAATAAACATTACTTAAGTACGGCTTTTTAAGCTCAATATATCAAAATAGTGTCACAATTAAGATTTACGTGTTAACGTAGAATGTGCGTAAAAGGCACAATCTTGCAACGTCATAGTTTTGATAAGAATGATGTTGCGTCATGAACACACGTCACCAATCCAGCCATAGTTTATGGTCAAGCAATAATCTAACAAAGTCGTGCTAGTTACCCCATTTATAACTCAAGAATGGGTGGGCCGATCTTATGATCTTTGATTTTTTTTAATTTGTCTCCGTCCCGAATAATAGAGCAACGCTTGTATTATGGGTACCGTACAATGGACTGGGGGCGAACCCAGTATGTAATACGTACATAGATATTAAACATCCATGATTTGGATACAAACATACATGCTTATCACAGAAAGGTTGTTCTACTAGGATTCGAACCCGGGACCCTCGGCGCAGAAGGCAGCGTGAAGTCGTATAAAAATATTTTACCTGCACAGTAGGTATCGTTTGTTAAGACTACGTTGTTTTCAGAAAAGAAAAACGCGCATGCGATTTGTCTTCTCCATATCAGTTTGGGGTTGTTGATATATTAGGCCCATTACCAGAATACATTCGCTAAAGGTTAACTGAAGGCTTAGTTTTAGGTATGTACATACACAGAAAAAGGGGTAGGTAATTATTTTCTTATTTGTTTAAGGTAATGTAGATATTGTAGGTACAGACTTTAGAGCTAGTACCAACAGGGGGGTTACCATGAATTTTTAATGCGACCCAAAGCTGGGCCCCAAGTCTGCTAACACAATCGATTCATATCGAACAGCAACCGCATAGTGACTGTCACTTTTGACAGATATCCCATACAATATCTGTCAATAGTGACAGTTACAATGCGGTTGCTGTTCGATTATGAATCGATTGTGTTAGCAGACTTGGGGCCCTGGACGCTTTGATTGGTCGACATCGTAAAATTGTAGCAACGGACTTCATTGGTGACATAATGTCCTGAGTCGCATTAATTGTTCATAGTATGCCCCCTTACCGATGATTGTTTTTTTTTACATATTACAAGCTTGGTGGAACGGGGGCGGAATTCGTGGTTGTTTATTCTGTCAATACTTAAGCACTTCTATACCAGTTTATGTTGCATATTTTATTCACAACAGTTCAATGCGTTCAATAATATAAATAGACAATAGAGACTTTTTTTATTTTTTTAAACTATAGTGTTTTGATTTTTAGTAATACTAAACATGTACTGTTATAACACTGTGACCTGGCGGGCTGTGTCTGTACATAGCAGATAATTAAAAAAAAATACATAATAGGCTAATTTGGATAACTCTCAGATAACCTATACTTAGATTTAAAATATAGGACACTTATCACCACGCTATGACCATTGAGACTAAAGTTGCAGAGCAAAATCTATAATTGCCCGTGTGGAGCCGCAGACAAAAATTAGTGAACCATGAAAACTAAACATTTCGTATGTTTCAATTGGAATATTTTGTTTCAGTTGTTTGCCAACTCAATTTCATTTCGGCCAACTATTCTCTCGAATTTGTACTAACCAAAATGGCTACGCTCAACTATAAAACGCGAGCCCCAATTAACCGCTGTTGATTAAATTCAAATTTCGATACATGAATGTTAAATAAAATTATTAAACCCACTATAAAATATTCACAGAGATACGCTACATACAACCGGCTTTGTGGAACCGCAAACAACGATCACAATTTGTACGAGCCGGCTTTAATTAAACACGATATAAATTCAGATTATAATTATACTAGCACAACATCTATATGCAGGGTTGCCAGATGTGATTTTCTATTTATACCCAAATTTGGAATTATTTTTCTCCAAAATGATACAAATTGCTTAAGTTTTACCCAAAGGCAAGAACCTTATGGGTAATTCGATATTGTTAGGTTTTTGGCAATTTTTTTTTCATCAAAATACTGTTCTGATTTGCGAACCGAAACAGCAGAATAAAAATAATTAATAATATAGAATATGTTTATTTTATGTAGAATGAAACGACCAAGTGAACTGGGATAACTCAATTTTCAGATAATCCTTGACAAACGCGGTGGAGGCACGCCCCAGTGCGGTCGTGTCGCAATAACTCGGCCAGTCCGTAACACTAATCAATTATTGAAATTGAACGCGGCGATCGATGTTAACAAATGATTAAAATGGTTATTTACCATTGTTACATTCATTTGTTGTTCTATTTGGATATACTTACTATCTTTATACAATGAAAAAAGTATCTTTATCTTCTGGCGTAAGTATATTTATTCAAGTATACGTTTTTATACATTATCTACTTAAAAAATACAAAACCAGCTGAGAATGTTATGGCGCGAACAGAATTTATATCAATTGCTAGTATCTATCGATTTTCCAAAAGCAAACATAGAACTTTGTAAAATAACCTTTCGAAAACACCCTAACTAAAATGTATTAGTTGAATCCAAAAGTTTAGATACACAATAGTCAACGCGTGATATCCGGTGGTTTCAATAAAATAAATCCCTTCAGAAGATGTAATACGCCGCACCATTGGTTCGTGTAAGTATATAGCAACTTAAACTATTACAGGAAAAAGTTATCCATAAGAGTTATTATGTTCAGTAGTGGACAGATATAGAGTGGGGTAACATTTGATTGAATAATAATATATATCGTTAGCAGAGACTTTAGTGAATTTAGTAAACAAAAAACAACGTGAATTTCAGTAGTATTTTCGGGTAAGAAAGATATTGTTGAAAAGCCTAACTAAGCACGTAAAGAAAGTGAAATCAAAATCTTATAATACTTTTATTCACAGTTAGAAAGCTTAATGATTGGATGTTAACATGCTATTTGCAAAACGAAACGTGGCTAGTATATAACCTTGGAAATATTGAATCGTTTCAACAATGAAATTTCAGGAACGTAGAATATATTCAGAATATTTTTATTTATGTAAACCATTTAGTACAGTACTTAGGGATCGTCAAAATAAATAGATACAAAATGCTAAGCTACAACATTACCACCCGTTCGGAATGCCGTTCCTATGGAGAAGAACGAGCAAGAAACTCCATGGTTGCTCTTTTTAAAAAGATCTTGTATTAACTAGGGACCCAGTAGGTATACAAAAATCTGTTTCGTTACGTATTCATAATGTTAGGTAATTAGAAATAGCCACTGGTCTCATTGCAACTTACTATACCCTCTTTAATTCCCTAACTAGTTTCATTATTTTCGCTTTGCAATAGCCTATCTTAATAGGTAATGGAATTTTCTCACTCCCGAGGGCTCTGCGCGTTGAAAATGGCCGTCAGATGGAGCGACGTGTAAACGACACTGCGATCTTAGCTAGACTCCCAGAAGGACAGATATATCCATTACCCATTCTATATTTGGAATATCATCTTTACGTTCTCAAAATTAAGGTTATAAATAGAACATCTGTGCCTCTGATACGGTACTCGTATCAATCATACGGTGGGTTACTATTTGCACTTTCAATGACATATATCGTACTATCTGTGATATGCTTAAAGTTTTTAAAGGATATAGTGTAATAATACATATATTTTTAACCCAAAATCAAATATTGCATCATTTTTGTGACGTATTTACCGGTAGTAATGATCTTTATCGTGCCATAGTCGATTGTGAATAAACATATTCAATATAAAAGTTTAAAAGAGTTGAAACGATGAAACACTTAACATTCGCCATGTTGCTGAGAAACCTTGTTAATTTGCAAGAAGAATCTACCGCGTCCTCCCGGCTGCGATGATGGAAAAAAGAATAACTTATTGACTCAAATTAATTTTCAAAACTTTGTATCTACGTCTTTCCCGTTTTTTTATTTATTATTAACTTTTACCTACCATAGGAGGGAAGAATATGATTCCTCTACCTTAGTCGACATTGTATAGAATAGTGTTACACCTAATAAAAAATAAATGTAATGTTTATTTTGCTCTATGTAACCAGAAATACAACAAATTAGGTGAACCTAATAGTGGTTTGTGGTATGGCTTCGAGTTATGTCAGACTTCTTCTTCTTTCTTTACGAAATGAAATACGATGAAATAAAATCGATATGAATATGGCCTCACCCACAACTTAGTTGGTATTTTGCCAGTGTCAAGTAATTAATAGCGATATCACATGCAATAAATACACATTATAAATAAAATAATGGATGTGACATGATGATATCTTCTTTTTTTTTACGAAATGAAATGCGATGAAATAAAATGGATATGAATATGGCCTCACCCACAAATTAGCGGGTATTTTGCCAATTCAATAAATATACATTAGAAATAAAATAATGGATGTGACATGATGATATGAAAATGGCGTGTCCCTTCCCACGATGATATGAAAATGGCGTGTCTTGATTTTTGTTGGTGATGGGATAAAAATGTGAAGTAGTAACAAGACGGTGCGGTCACAAACGTCCGTCAAAACGTCAGCTTCTTCTTCTTCTTATTTCGATGACAATCAGCTACAAAATAGAGCCACTTATGCCAGTGTGAAATAGGTTTTAAGCAGCAATCCTTATTTGAAATAAAATACGAAAAGTACACAACAAAATTAAAACTATAAAATTTATGCGTCGCCAACAATTATGTTGTATGTGTAGGGATTAATTGGGTAGGTAGAGTAGCAATATCCACTTAACCGCTTACCAGTAATAGAAAAAAGTTATTATGTAAATGTAAACCGTGGACCGTAGGACCACTCTCAATGTTTACTTAATAGGGCAAATAGGCGTACCTAGGTTATCGGTACAAAGTTATGGGTAAACTTCATTTAGCAAGCCAACCAAGTGTGATCGTAGGTCAACTAACAATGTTAAGTGCGACCCTACCTCGCAGCAAAACTGCCCTATACCGCAACAAATTTAAATTTATAGATCAATTGTATTGCTTGCACGTGTTGTACCTTTTTTTTTTTTTTTACCTACATGCGTACTACTTATGATTTGCTTTTATAATGTGGTGGACTTATAAGAGTTTCCTGTCTATACTCTATCTGTCTACATATATAAAACAAAGTCGTGTTAGTTATATCATGTAGAACTCGAAAACGGGTTGGCCGATTTTTATGATCGTAGATTTTTTTGATGTATGCCCCAAATAGCAGGATAACTATTAAAACGTATTATAAGTTCAGTAAAAAAATAAAATAAAGATAATTCATTTCCTCGTACACTTCATTCGGTGGTGCGAAGTTTGCTGCGACAGTATATTATAAAGAGGTAAAGTTTGTAGTTTTATATGTAAGGGGTAATCTTCGGATCTACTGATTCGATTTAAAAAAAATCATTAATTAATAGAGGCCATATTTCATCGAGGTAACACGGGCGCAGCCGCGTGAAGAAGTTAGTCTTAATTACTAGGAATATAATTCGGTAAATAGTACCTAAATATAATATTGTAATAAATATAATGACATTTATACTTATTTCCATTCAAAGGCGGTTACTATGAATGGAACTCATTGTGTTATATCGGAAGTATTAAGGCGACATTTATATGAATATATTCGGTGTAATATTGGTTGATAGGGGAGGCTGGGGGGTGGGGAGCTTATATCGCGTAATCGGATCAAGCTGCCACGAGGCGCGTCTCGATGGAGCCACGGGATTATAACTACTGTTTAGTGATGTTACTGGTTAATATATGCCTTCTTGAACATACATTTAAATGTAAGTAACGAAGGCAGCTTATAGCATTTAAAGGGAATGACAGAAACATTCATCTCATTAAAAAGACATTGAAAAATAACACGTTTTATAATAGTGCGAGAATAGATCAGCTCGAGCCGAGGTTTAACTGCTACAGAATAAAATAAGAAGCTATGCATTCGTAGCTTACGAATCATCTATACATATAAATAAAAGTGGAGTGTCTGTTTGTAATATTAAAATAACCGCTTTCTACTAAGTGCATTTAGATGTATACACGTTACCTATACCGAAACAACATTTTTTAAAATTTTTGTCTGTCTGTCCGTCTGTCTGTCTGTCTGTCTGTCTGTCTGTTTGTTCCGGCTAATCTCTGAAATGGCTGGACCGATTTTGACGGGACTTTCACTGGCAGATAGCTGATGTAACAAGGAGTAACTTAGGCTACTTTTATTTTAGAAAAAAAATAGGATCTCACGAAAAAAAATTAAAACCAATGTTGCAGCGCAGCGCCTGATTAAGTTTGATAGCAACAACCTGCAATGCATCCCGCGGGCTCAGAATGGGCGAGCAGGCTGTTGTCAACGGTTGTCTTTGTTAAATACCACGCGGACGAAGTCGCGGGCAACAGCTAGTAGTGAATAAAACAAACGCCATAATACTTTATAACGGTTAAACAATCGACGATCGACATCAATTTACAGGCAACGAGTCATCAATATTGCATGGGCCCTATTGCATGGGTTCTATAGATTTGAAAAGTAAAATATGTGTTTAAACTACCAATTTCAAAAACAACAACAAAGGTATATCTTTTAAAATGGTGTTACTTAGACAGGTATGGTACCAGCAAAATATATTTTTAATTAATGATTAACTATCAAACATCGTTAAACCTGTACGTTTTGCAAAAGCCTTGTAGTTCGCCAACACGCACGGACCGGGGTGGTGGCATGTTTCTGAAAT
The DNA here is from genome assembly GCA_905404115.1 of Pheosia gnoma. Lineage (NCBI taxonomy): Eukaryota > Metazoa > Arthropoda > Insecta > Lepidoptera > Notodontidae > Pheosia > Pheosia gnoma. The sequence goes on from FR989912.1 coordinate 6,125,936, forward strand.
ACCTCTCACATTGAGGGGTCAAGTGCCTGGATATAATGACAATAGCTTCTCGTCCTTACATTGAGACAAAAGTTCATGGGTGAAATGTGAGTGTGCTCAGGCCACCTCCATCTTACCACCCATTTGGAGACCAATATTACAGGATGGTGCTACAATTATAGATATATTTTTATCCCATAAAATAATATATATATATATATATTATACAATAATATATATATATATTATACAATAATATATATATATATTATACAATAATATATATATATATTATACTCACACAGCTTCAGCTTCAGCCACGCTACTATAAATACAACCATTATGCTAAGGCGCTAGACAACTCACAATTACTTTCGATTGAATAACAATTAACTTACGTAGGTTTAACATAATCTATACTTACTTGGAGCGCCATAAATATCCCAGTCGTCGGCGGTCGTATGACGTCATCGTGGTTAAAATATATTAAGATTCGTAGTGACAAGTTGTTTACTGATCTTTGCTTCGAAGAACACATCCCTGACACCTTTACCATAGAGCTTTACGTAATGGAATTAATTAATTAGCGTTGGTTTACATATACTATCTTTAGACTAGACTTTTCAATGGTAAATTGTTCTGACGGTATAACATGATGGGATATACTTATATTTATCTATACCGGATTTGGACGGGTGTTTTTCCTCTACGCCACCAACGGTAAAATAATTCACATTTTCACGAAGGTACATCTTGTGGGTAGGGTCACGAAGGTACATCACGAAGGTACATCGTGAAGGTACAACTAATAACAAATTACGTAACAAGGGTTTATCTTACTAAAGATGATTATACCTATTCCTCGCTTTATCCAAGTGAAATTGAACTGAAAAGTAATGAAATTTAGACTGCTTTCAGCATATAACTTTTCAGCTGAGTGAATCTACAAAGCACAAAATTAGGGCGCGGACTACCACTGAAATATTCAGGAATCTGAAATATACGTTGAATTCACGGGTCTGCCGCTCGCCTCGGACAAAACTAATTTTACCGTCGGATACCTTCGACAAAAGTAGGTAGGTATTTTCAGTTTGATTGAAAAGGGAACCGCGGTTTAGATAACGAAGAAAGTTGCGTAAGGCGGGTGGAATATAATAATTAGATTCGTTTTCTTGGATAAAGAGATGGAAGCGTTCGAATTTTGATTTAAAATTAAAAGGGATTTCGGTCTGATATACAAAATTAGAATTTACGGAACATTATTCACCGATTTTACTTCTAAATGGATCTAGACTTCAGTTCTAAAATGTGGCATTATACCATAGAGGACGTCTACCAACTAAATAATATTCTTCTTGCTTGCTATGTTGGCTGTAGGTAGATTTTGCACGAGTTACTATTGGCTGCACTGAAATTCAAAAAAGTTACAAAGCACCAGGGCCCAAGTCCGCTAACACAATCGAACAGCAACCGTATAGTAACTGTCACTTTTGACAGATATTGTATGGGCTATCTGTCAAAAGTGACAGTTATTATGCGGTTGCTGTTTGATTATGAATCGATTGTGTTAGCAGACTTAGGGCCCAGCTTAACTGAATAGTAAATCCAATACTATATACATTATACTTTCCTTATAAGGAAATCATGAAGCTCCTGTAACGATAACCTTTATCTATACTATCTATACTAATCTATACTAATTCTATACTAATATTATAAATGTGAAAGTTTGGATGGATGGATGGATGGATGTTTGTTACTCTTTCACGCCCGAACGGCTGAACGGATCTGGATGAAATTTGGCACAGAGATAGATTATAGTCTGGAATAGCACATAGGCTACTTTTTATCCCGGTAAAATGTATGGTTCCCGTGGGATAGATGTTTTATTTTTTCATACTTTTTATCGCGGGTAACACCGCCGCCGGGCGCAGCTAGTATTATATATATGATTGACTACTTATCCTAGGACAGCTCTTCCTATACATCGTATTATTTCGGGAATATTCAATACACCTGATCAAGTTACAGTGTTATTGTATATATGATAATGTAAATAGTCTCATTAAAATGAAGGTCGTTGTTAAGATTGGCACGTTTATATCGATTCACGTTTTTCAGTATCGAATGGAGTCCTTACAAATTGCTTTATTTAATTGGATTTGATGAAATAAGTACCTATTAAATTACGTTACGTAAGATTTACTTTTATGACCATTAAGTAATTAATATCGGAGGCCTACACAGATGGCGCTGATTAAAACGCGGTTTTATCTTGGCTATGCTAAACACTATCTAGGTTCTCAGCCTTTTTTTACTCTGATCACTATGGAGTTCACATCTAAATAATGAGCAATCATGGTTTTGTACTTAGTAAGAAATTTAAAAAACGCAATCTTTTTGTAGTATGAGAATAAAATGTTATACAGCAAATTAGTAAGGATAGATAATATTTCGTTAATGGAACTAGAGTAGATAACATTACCTAAACCCAAAAGATTATAGACATAAACCTGCCTACCTACTATGCCGTGCTAATTCCGTGCTGCTCTACCGCAAAATTAATATTCAGATTTGGTGTTAGAAAAACAAATGAGGTTTGGTTTCTTTTTTCATAAAGCCAATATTGCTTTTGACTTTAAATATAATATCATACGATTCATACATTAAATATGTGAATACATTTTCAGGAAACCTTTCCAAACCGCTTATCAGCTCTCTCAACCGAAACTTTTATGAAACAGCCATTAAAAACTTCGTTTTGTATAACGCACAAACATACCTTTTATTTCTTAAGCAAATAGAGATTGTTTTTTCAGAGAAATGATACTATATCGTGACAGTGGGTATTATTTACTCGATACTTATTTATGTAGCTGGCTGCGCCCGGGACGCGTTAGACTTTTTTTATAAATCCTGATTGGTCTTAGCATGTCTATCTAGAACAATTCAAACAAAATGGGAGTGAAGAAATAAGTAACTAGGCTAACAAGACGCAATTCTGTATTTCCACTCGCACCTACATACGTCCATAGACAATCGCGTTGAGTAGACCCTTGTTTCGTATTTGACCCAATATTTGTAGCAAGGTTAAAATGTAGATAATACATAGACAAAAATATATGTACTTCCATTCAGGTATCTGTTCTATTTTCGTACCGTAGCCCGTAGCTCGTAGTCGTAGCAACTGTCTACGAACCGGTCGTATGTGTTCATAGGCAACCCTAATTTTGTTGTATACGCATTGTTATCTACATGTTTGGGAATTATTACGTTTTCATCCATTCTTTAGGGTTGTCTCATGTTATGTAATAAATTGATGGAAATTACTGTAATACAGTGTTATTTCACGTAGAATTTTATGATAGGTGTATGAATTATTATCTAGGTGAAATTACATTTAAGTGCGATAACTATATTAGTGTCGCGGTACCGCGCCCTGGAACCATGTCACGCCCGCCTAGTCAACAAAAGTCGCCGCCGCCGCCGTGACGTTAGCGTGCCTACATCTGCAAACCGCGGGTTTGTCTCACATTGGCACTTTCAATGTTAATATCATTTTGCAGCATTTTGGCACATTGTGCTGGATAGACTTAACTTATACTACAGTGTGGCCCCGATCGTGAAATGAGGCTTGTACCAAACATAAAAGGTTAAGCCCTAACAGACTGAATGCGTTCGTCGATCGCGTAGGTACCACATTCTTTAAAATGTATGGGAAGATGACCGACTACTATGTCTAAGGGGATCCTATGAGTACTATATATTACAACTCGGAACGCAGAATGCTAGACGATACACACTCCCGTGTGCTTGGGCTCTTATATTCAGGCTGGTGCATTGAACCGCCCGCATATACTACCGAGATGCTATCGTTTGTATTTCGGCAGGAAATCAGTCTATCAGATGGTGTCGGTCAATGTCTCTGTCACATTGCCCCGTGCGAGGCTACAGAGATGTATGTTTTCAGACTGTTATGCAGGATTTTTACACGTCCAATCTCAAAGTAAATTCTCATATAAAAAGCTGGGATAAATTCTATTATATTTTTTTTTTATCATTCTGGCTGATCTCATGTGCCGACTGCTTTCATGTAGCGTGCTTTGATTCAGTAGGTCTGAGAATCGGCTACTATCTATTTTTCATACCCCTAAGTGATAAGGGTTGTCCACCCCTAACATTTTTTTTTATTTTTTGGACAATTTTTATTTATATAATGTGGCATTAAAAAATACATACAACCCTAAATTTGCACCCTTCTATCACCAACCCCTATTTTTAATAGTCATTTTAGTAATCAGAAACCGCGAGCGGGCTATTGCTAACGGTTGTGACTTTGTTAAATACCACGCGGACGAAGTCGCGGGTAACAGCTAGTAAGCCTATATATTTCTTCGTACCCTTATGACGTTATGCAAAGAAGACAACTCGTTAATGTAAGCCAGGGGATACAATTGTATGGAAACTAACGACTATGGAGATGGATTTCATACATATAACATAAGGGTTATGTACATAGGTACCCGAGTCGGAGGGTAGGATGAAACACGTATAAATCCTTTGTTACAGCTAATTTTAGATATGGCAAGCTATTGACGACCCAGGCGTTATTTTAATACGTGGCTACCACATAACGTCGTTAATGGTAATAGAATAATGGATGCGTTAATGGAAGCTGTCGTCAATATATTGATTGGTCTAGCTAGTGGTTTGCACGTAGGCCGCTTGGCTCACTATACGGGCTGGTCACTAGTTCAATTCCCGTCTGGTCAATTTCCGAAATGATCCTTTCGTATACTTCGATTTGCCGGGGTCCCCGAAGGGCTCACTAGCAGTCCATTATATAATAACCATAATACAAGCATTGCTTAGTTTGCGACTATTCAGTTGGTGTGTTTCAGGTGATAATATTAATAATACCAGCCCTTTTAATGTCCCACTGTTTGGCACGAGGCTCCCCTCAATACGAGGGGTATTAGGCCATAGTCCACAACGCTGGCCTAGTGCGGGTTGGCGGACTTCACACGTCTTTCGAGGGGTTCTATCAGACATGCAGGTTTCAACGCGATGTTTTCCTTCACCGTTTAGCAAGTGACAATAATGTTTTTTTTTTTTTATTACAGTATAGGCAAGTATTTGATCTCGATCTCACCTGATGGTAAGTGACGATGAGATCTACGATGGAGCATACTTGCCTAGGTAGGAAGGCGGCAGTAGATAGAGACGCTACATTCACTAGGCACATGCAGCGCAACTGATCTGACCCGCCATCTATGAATGGCAACACCGAACATCATGCCGGAACACGGCTAGGCCGCTTGGCGACATGGCTTTGTTCAGTGGGTGGTGACTAGCCACGGCCGAAGCCTACCACCAGTAGAGTTGTCACCTGGTTGGCACCACCCAGGGTCGCGTGTAGGGTATCTCGAGGGTACTTAATTCTCCTACGGACGAAGGTGACTCGACCACAATTCACACATGAAATCCAGAAATCGTAGAGGTGCGAGCCGGGGTTTGAACCTACGATCCTCGTTACCGAGGCAAGCATTCTACCAACTTGGCTATCACTGCTGTCAGGCGATATTTCCTTATTACTTAGTCATTTATGCGTATAATCATAAAATAGAGCAAAAGCGCTTGTTGTGACCGCTGTAACACTCATATAGGACCCAGGAGGTAATTTAACTTGAACGGCTAATGTGCACACAACGGGAAATGCGACCCCATTCGTCTTAAGATAAAAGCTGTTGTCGCGAGAGCGATAAGTGCTGCGTCATGACGTAGTAAGCAGTTAACCCGGTCATTATGTATGTGGGGCAGCTATGTGTGACATAGTGACTTTTAGCGCAGGCTAGGGAGCTATATATGATAGTATTGATGATGTTTGTTATTAGGTGCAGCTTATTTCTTCTTGGTATATAGGAGATGGCAACAAGTGGCAAGTTCGTACTGTCACCGTCATAAACAATATTTATTTTTAACTAGCTGACACATGGCAATATAATCGGTAAACGATGGAGCGATAAAAATCAATTGAAGTTGAACTAGCTTATCCGACGTTATCCTGTCCAAATCCTTTAAAAGGACTCGATAAAATCCTTAAAATTAGTTGTATTTCAATGTGTAGTATTCGCGTAAATATAAGAAATCAATTTCCTTTAAAAGGAGTACTCAGTTTTTCACGAATTTCCAAATTTTATACAATATTTTTTATTTCTTTCTCCTTTCCTCTGCAAATCTGATTCGGACAATTAAGAAATATTTAAAAAAAAATGCCGAACCGGTTTTGTCGTTCTCCAGTGATGCCAACCTTACGAACAAACGAACAGTGTTTTGAAGAATGAAGATTGCTCTTAATTATAAATTTTAAAGAAGAATCATAATCGCATTTATGGAATTTTCCGTGGGCATCTTTAAGACCGTAATACCTCCTAAATAATTATCATACTTATAACAGATTGCTACAATCTTTACCAGCTCAATTTCTTGCTTCTTAGTCTTCTTACCATCAAGGTAAATAAGCAAATATTTGAGCTAGGCATATTGGTAGATAGTAGGTAGGTACTTATTGCGTACGGCAAATCTTAACGACATTTACATTCCCTTATAGACCGGCGGCAATATCGGTACAAACCAATAGAATTCCCAACACTTGATTGGTTATGGTTATTTAGGTTAGGTACCCCATCGAGATATAGGCGCCAACGCGTTTCTGATAACTTGATGTATTGCGACGCGGAAATGTTAAGTCAAACGTAGACGAAAACCGCGCGAGAACGACACAAGTGACACAATTAGGCAACATGATTCCCGCAGAATAAAACTTTTACATATATTTAATTTAACTAATAATACAGTAAATAGACACCCTCCGTTCTCTGCGAAACAATGTAATCAACACTACTCGATCACATCGGACGATATTACAGTTAGGTATTAATATCAGCACCAATAACAATTTATGGCAACCCAATACGCGGCTGATTTGGGAAATTCCTTTACATAAATCAAATAGTACGACCGCAAATATAAGCGGCACGCTATGGGTATGTTTACGTATAATCACGTGGTCGCCACTCACCGGCCCGAGGCTGTCGAAGCCGTGCCGCAGCGCCAGCTCCTTCGCCTCGTCGTGCTGCACCGACCTCTTGAACCGCACCAGGAAAGAGTTGGTGAAGACTTCGCGCGACGCGGCCGCCGCGATCAGCAACGTTGCTGCCAAGCATTGCAGCCACATGTTCTCTTTGTGGCCGACGACGGCTGACTGAGGCCTGACTACCTCCCGCTGACGTCACCACATATCGACCCGGTCCTGGCGCATGCGTCTCCCCGACCATTCGGGCGCACTCCGCCATCGCTACCGCGACGTCCAAGCCCTTTCACAGATTATAAAAAGGCGCCCGCCACAACCATTGTTTTGGATGAAACAACCTAGATACACGACGTTCTCTCCATGGCGACTCTATCTTAAGGCTGACTTTGTTCGCAGAGTAAGGCTATAGCTTCAGCGATCTCAGCTTGGAATAAGTGCCAGAGGAACTTTATACAAATTTATACCATTGGCGCCTAACTAAAACATTGGAATATTTAAAAAAATAAAAATGAAATAAGATTTTTAACAGTTTCATGGGAAAAGTATACAGACATGAGTACTTAATTAGCTTATTTTTACGTAAACAAATCCATCATGGCACTGGTCGGCGGGGGAGGCGATGTGGGACTCGAAATCTCTAAAAGGTAACGTGATGATGGCTATCTCCCGCTTGGACGCTAAGTTTAAATTAACTTTTCTAATCTTGCTAGGTAGAGACTCCCAATTAATTTCGTTGATGGATGACCATTACGAAATCGAATTTCGCAAGGTTAGGTAAACTACGCCAGTCCACAGAGGTTTACAAACAGATAAAATTAAGATGAAATATCGGATGGTGATAAAGGATAGGCGAAGTAATTTGTTATTAACTTGACCATTTCAAATGTGAGTTAGTGACCTTTTTATTAGGTAGAGTTGTCAAAACTCATAAAGTATTTTCGATGCAGAATCCTACACGCATAGCATAGCACACCTAAATGAAAAAAGGCACTCATTATATGTCTCCACTTCTTTTCTTGCCCATAGGTCGCCTGTTTCAGACCCTCCTCGTCCGAACAAAACGTATTCAATAAAACATTGGTTCTAACCTAACACAAAATCGTGTTTTTTTGCAATAGGTAGGTAATTATACTGGGTCAACACATATAATTAGTCATAAAACCGAATCCAATTTATCTAATCGGTTACAAACTTTGAAATAGGTAGTAATAACGGTCATGTAACCGGGCGGCGATCATAAATGGTAAATTAAAAGCAGTAAACTATATTAAACGAAAAGTAGGTAGTTAAGGGTGCTGAAAGATTTCGTTATGTATTTTTTCCTTGCAGTGTTGTGTTTTGTATTTACAAGATGCGTTTGCCAAATGCAGCCTTTCGTGGTTGGTGGTGATTACGCTAAAATAAAGAGCTTCCCTCATGCCGTGTTTTTGAGAGCGAATTGTCGATTCCAATGGATTTGTGGAGCATCCCTCCTGAACCAGAGAATACTTTTAACGGCTGCTCATTGCTTGTCAGGATGTCAAATGAACTATCGGTCGCAAACTATAAAAGCGTTTGCTGGACACGAGAATTTAGATAAGGCAAGTCAATTGTTAGTACCTAGTCATAGAATAAGTAGGTATCTATACATATAAATAAAATTGAAGTGTCTGTTTGTAATATTAAAGTAACCGCTTTTTACTAAGTGCATTTGGATGTATACACGGTACCTATACCAAAACAACATTTTTTACAATTTTTGTCTGTCTGTCTGTCCGTCTGTCTGTCTGTCTGTCTGTTCCGGGTAATCTCTGAAATGGCTGGACCGATTTTGACGGGACTTTCACTGGCAGATAGCTGATGTAACAAGGAGTAACTTAGGCTACTTTTATTTTCGAAAAATACATAGGATCTCACGAAAAAAAATTAAAACCAATGTTGCAGCGTTGCGCCTGATTAAGTTTGATAGCAACAACCTGAAATGCGTCCCGTGGCCTCAGAAATCGCGAGCAGGCTGTTGCCAACGGTTGTATCTTTGTTAAATACCACGCGAACAAAGTCGCGGGTAACAGCTAGTATCTAATAAAATTAATGAGTAGCGCGAATTCAATTCAGTATAAGTACATATTATGGATGATGCACATGGGTGGTCGGTCTGAAGATGAAGCAAAGTTTAGCTGTCATATTTCCATTGTTCACTTCTTCGTAGGTATGAATCATGCTTCTTTTATCGACAGGCACAGATAGTAAGGTCAGTAAAGTACATCACAATCCATTCAAATTACGATGAAATAACCGTAGCGAACGACATCGGCTTGTTGGTCCTCACCAGGGATGTTCCTTTGGGTAATACCATAAAGAGAGTTATTATCGCCAGAAGGTTCCCGCCAAATATAAGAAGGGGTGTTGTGGCGGGTTGGGGTATTATAAATGTGAGTCTGTTTTCTTCTTACTATGTAGGCACCTTCTAGGTCGAGAGCACTTTGGAATACGAAGTATAGTTATATACTACCTACTTATGAGAGCTCACTGACTGGGTAGTGAACCCAAATTTGTACGTAAATAAACGTCGAAGAATAAATTACTTACGAATACTATGGGTCTATAGAAAAAATGTGCTTTTATATATTGTGTCGCTAAGAGAACCTACCTAAAGTATTTCACACGAAATCTTATAAGACAGGTAATAGTGCTTATCAGAACACAGGAGGGATCCGGAAATCTCAGAACTCTTGTATCTTACTGCCTAGCTTGTTATTTTGATGATAGGTAGGTATCGATCGCCATGTCGCCAGACTGCAAGAAGTAGTTAGTAGGTAGGTTTACCTATATCAGCGTTCCACGACGTACCTAGGTTAACTTTCAAGACCGATATATCAACTCGACTCTAGCTTTCCATGAAAGTTCGTGGAAATGGTTGTTCACCTGATCTTTATATCATTTAAGAGTTTTATATTTGGACCCCATGAAACCTGAATTTATATAATCTGAAATCTGATGTATGTAAATATATCGATAAAAACCAAAATCACATTATTTCTCACACGTTTTTATCTAGATCTCAAAAATCTTAAGATATAAGTATATCACGAATTTACTTTATTTTATAATTTATAATAGATTTATAGGTATGTTTATTTATAGACTTTCATCTATCTATTGATTGGTTTTCTTATAAATAAGAGTGACTTGATTTCTCACATTTAAGCACGAAAGCACACTGTCCAAAGCCGTTTATTGCCCGCGGAAGGATATCACGCTATCCCTTTCGGGCTCCGATAGGTAGTACATAAGTGGTTTGTTGACCGAATTGAAAAGTTAATGAACATATGATGATATTCTAGGAAGTCACCGAAGAGGAAACAGTGCTATTAAAATCTGTAACACAAACAATAAGGGGGGCAAATGTTTGCGCCCTGATCGGAGAGTTGGAGGAAGGGATGTTTTGCGCCGGGAGTACGAATCCTGCCGCTGACCATCCTTCAAAGTGAGTTAGAGTAGTAGACAGAAAGGTATATGTTCCCTCACAGTCTCCTGAATTTTTTAAATGGATAGCCACCCACTGGGGTGCGCCGCAGGGCCCGCAGGACTGTCGACACGAGCGGCGCCGCCATCTTCTTGTGGCGTCGGTCGGTCCCGCCCGACTCACAGAAGAGATAATCTTCTCATATGTAGAGCGGACTTTGTATGGGCGCCAAGGTAGTGGTTGCATATGAGCGCTACATGGGCTAGAGGCGGCGCTGTTTCCTGCACTGGTCCAGCAAAACGGATTGCTTACCTAAACACGAATAACTCATAGAATCCTTCTCCCGATAGGAGAATAAGTTACATAACTTTAACGTTATTATACTCCACAGAGGCGACTCGGGGAGTGCTTTGATCACGACAGCCTTTGAGGAAATAGGGCTGGTCTCCTTCAAGGTGAAACCACTGCCGGCATTGATGGTGTACACTAACATCACCTACTACTACAACTGGATACACATGCACGCGAAAAAATTGTACTGCAAATCGAGGGGGAAATAAAATATAATTTGTTACTATACATACTTACCTACCATGACTTTTATTTTGCTCTGTCTTTTTCAGCTCCAAGCGTCTAGTTTCTTTGAGACAATTTTAGTCGATCGTCACTTCTCTTGACCGCGAGATATGCTGCAAATAAGTAGATGGGTATATCTATCTTCTGTAGTTATACTTACCATGGACTGTTTGGTAATCAATCAGATTCTAGAGGGAATAATAATTTATTATGACAAAATAAAAACACATTAATAGGTACGATTTTGATTTGGGAATAATTAAGACAGTCAGTATTGATATAAAATACAATTTATTGTTTATAACAATAACAATGTGTAACTATCACAAATAATTATTAGCACTACTTCTTAATACCACAAATCCATAGTATAAGTTTTGTGAGTAATAAGTGGCTATCATATTCTTGAATTTAAGTATTGCATACATACATAAGTTGTATGTAACCAAGCATCTATGTACCTACCATTATATTAAACATTAAATGTAGGATATATCTGTTTATTAGCCACTTAAATTTACTAACAAAATTTATAACAGTCCAACGCCATACCAGAGAGTTAGCCATACAAAATTTAAAATACAGATCAAACATCAGTTGCTTGCAGCATTTCCCGTAGAAGCTGAACATTCCTTCTCCATAGCATGTGATGGGGGATGTTCCAGAACATTATCAATCAGTCCAAATGTCTTCGCCTCAGTTGGAGACATGAAACAATCCCTCTCCATAGATCCTTGCACTTTCTCGATAGGCAAGCCTGTATGACGCACATACAATGTATTTATTTGGGCTTTAAGCTTTAATATCTCTTCAGCCTGGATCTGTATATCAGTGGCTTGACCCCTAACCCCGCCGGAAGGTTGGTGGATCATGATACGAGAGTTTGGAAGTGCATGCCTCATGCCAGGAGCACCTGCAGCCAGGAGTAGAGATGCCATACTGCAAGCTTGACCAACACACCAAGTTGCTACCGGAGGCGTTATATACTGCATTGTGTCGTAGATCCCTAGCCCAGCGGTGACATTACCACCAGGCGAATTGATGTATAGATGAACAGGCTTTTTACTAGACTCTGATTGAAGGAATAGTAGCTGAGCCACAACCAACGAACTAATATCGTCATTGATTGGTCCCATGAGGCAAATAATGCGTTCTCGGAGAAGTCTGGAGTAGATATCGTAGGCGCGTTCCCCTCTTCCAGTTTGTTCTACGACGATCGGTATCATACCGAGGCGAAGTGGACCACTGGTACATATCTGCCTTTGGATATTTGTAGAATTATTCACACCGATTGCACGTACCACACGGGTAAATTGGCGAAAATAATTTAACGCCATTTTCTCACAATCAAACTTTACTTACAACGTAAAAATATTGTGAGATCATTCGATATCTATAAAACTTGAATAAACCCAGACAAAGATTTCAATTTCTAGTCAGACTTCAGAGTAGTTGAGATAACTAGATATTGTAACAGTAGTAATTTTAAAGGAAAGTTATATTTATTTCACAGAATAATATTTTGTGTATCTAAAATTTCTTAACCTCAAAATTTACAAAAATAATTTGTTTTTTGACGCAAATTATGTGACAATGACACTGACGGACGACTTTTTTTGGCGGAATGTTGAACCGTGGAGATGTCAATTTATGTTTCTTCGATAAATCATATGTAATATTAGTGGAATATTAACACTGACCTCTATGGTATACATCGCTGGACTAATCATAAGCCCGGTTATCGTGTGCCTATTTGATTTTCGCCATTTTGGCGCTGATAGCGGCAGTGAGGGGGAATGGAACTAATAATAGAGATGGGACAGTGATATGATACATCGATAAAAATCTTTATGCTTAAACCTACCCATGCAGTAAAATGAAAATAATTATGATCCATTCCTTTAACAATGGCTAATGTCCAAAATAGTCGAGTGGTTAATACTAAGATGAAGCAAATAATGATAATGATTAGCCGAATCGCTCATGGGTAGGGTAGGTAATCTTAGGATAAGCCGAAACCGGACTAAAGGGTGGTGTGTGACTAGCTAGATCCTACTTAAATAAGGATCGTTTTTTAATTAGAAATGAGGTAATGTAATGTTGTTTGGGAAGCAATGGAGTAGGTAAGGTATTAATAGAAAATAAAAATCATCAAAGTAGTACATGAGTTATGTTTAATAAAACAGTCATCAGAGAAGTGTTTTGAACAATGTAATCATATTTTTTCGGACGCCAACTAGGCTTTTCAATGTTTTTGAGCCATAATTCTAGTCTTCTATTGTCAGTCGGAAACCTGTGAATTAGTAAACATTGCTTTAAAAATAATATGTATTTGATAATACAAATCTGTCTTCGGCGATTTTTACGTTCTTGAACGTTCTATCTATTTAAGATATTGATAGAAAAAATATCGATAAATTTTATCGACAAGGAACTTTTACAGCACTATTGAATTTTATTGTTTATAAAAAACCGATAATACAAAGACAAATGCGTTGTAATCACGTATAAATAAGATTAGTAACATATTTTTAAGTGCCTATAATATCAATAGAAGTTTTAATTTCTTGAATATTAGCCGTAAATTCACTTACTTGTGGAATGTAACCCCACTTCCCTTCTGGTAAAGAGTTTTGCATAACACGCACTCTTTCATGGTTTACCTATTAACTAACACCACTTATTTATGTATTAACTATATTAATACGACACAACAAACAAGTTTAATCGCGTTAAACCTTCAAAATCACTTTATAAACACGGAGACAATGTAAACAAAACAACGGCCATTTGCATTTTACGTCAGATTTAGTTCCTTTCCCCCACGCTGGGGGCGCTTCAAATAGGCACAATAGATAGCTGTCATTTTAAAGGATATCATTAGTCTAGCGTACTTGTATCATGGACGTCAGTGAATATTAACCATTGTGAGTTCATAAATGTGCACAAGTGAAGGAAATTGAAATAAAATAGTATAACTTGAATTTTTACGTTCGCTTAAAATAATACTTAAAGCGATACAACACCATAAAGTTAGTAAAAGTAGCGATTTTTACAAACCTTATGGTATTGTATCGGATTAAGTACTTTTTAAGGCAAACTTAATACATCGAGACATCCAATGTAGAATGCTAATATCGCAAAACACTAAATTACATCGTAAAGATGTCCAAATTTTTCGTAAAAAAATAAAAACCATTGTCATTTTGAATTTCGCGCCCAGACCCTGAGCTTCCACCTTAAGATTACTATATTTACCGGGCATCTTATCCGGTATTTTTTTAGGAAAGATACCCACAGCTTTACCGATAGGGGTAGGGGATTCATTTCATCACCATCATCAAATTTATTATTACCATCAGGGGTACTTATAATTTTATAACAATTATGATATTTCGTAGGCGATTGCCAACCTTAAAAAAATAATAAAAATGAGTAAGCACAGATAGCAAGTTGCCCACTGTCGGTCAGACTATGGGAGTGGGATATATAGTCAAATAATATATACCATAGCTGATATTCTTGGCAAGATTCTTGCAACAAATTGTTGAGGGAAAACAAATGTACCTATTGATTATTGGCTTATGTAAAAGCATTCATTTATTAAATCACAATAATAAAATCACTGAAAAGGCACTTATTCCATAATGATTAAATATTAAAACAAATATAATAATAATTAAGTATACAAAATAAACATAACTAGGGTATTATACTATTTTACTGTGAACTTGTCTGCGTCTTAATCTCATTAATGCTTCCTGTCTTTTTCTCTCAATGATTGATTTTATATCTGTATTATTTGATTTATGTTCCAATTCTGTTTCAACTGTAGGTTTATGGCTATGCTGTATGTTTGTTACAGTACTGGCTACTCTAGGTTGAAATTTTCTATTGCCAGTTTCTGGTATTATTTTGGGCAAAATCTCTTGTTCCTTTTTAGGTAGAATTTTTTGCTTACTGGTATGAGCTTGCAATGATGATTGTAATATGGTCTTTTGTGATGATGTAAATGGCAGAAGTCTTTTGGCCATGAGCTTTTCTCTTGCAAGCTGATGTTTCTTTTTAATTTCATCTGGTGTGCATCTTATGGGTGAATCATTTGGTTCTGAAAAATAAATTAAGGAACACAAATTACAATACTGCTAAATTTCACTGTCGTAAAATAGCCAAATGGCATTAAAAACACACAGCATTCAGTAATCTCTAATATTCCATATTCTTTGTTAAACATTCTTTGTAAATAATGGTATAGTTGCAAACATGCATGCAAACAGAAGATAGACCACTACTTCTTCACCTTTTAACATAATTTTCAAAGAATGTGGAACATGAACACTGTCTATTGGGGCTACTATGTTTATGTTTGATTAAATAAGATTATACCTGTATTAAATAAGATTATACCTGTATTAAATTCATCATTATTTTCATATGGCATTGAACTGTATCTACCAAAAACCATGCCACTGGTAGATGGTTTATTACTAGGAACTGAGGGTGACTCTGGCATGGAATTATGACGGGCAAAAAATGATTTATTTGAAGGACTATCCTCATTAACCATTATTTCTTTGACGGTCCAATTTGTTCCTTCTCTTGAAGTGTTTAGTTTACTTCTGTTGATTGATATGTCAGTTTTTCCAGGAATTTGAGTAAGTCGATCTAGTGCACTGTCATTTAAATAACCTACTAAACTATCAAATGAATCATTGTTCAACTGTGAAGAATCACATTTCTTAGCAGCATTAATGATTGGCGATTCCAACTTAATGCTATTCAATATGGCATCCATTGAGTCCTGGTCCATTTTAAAGTTAATATCAGATTTAATAAATTTGTTCTTAATATTTGAATCAAATCGTGGCCTTTTTATAGATGTTGGTTCATACATTTTCTCTTCAACAACCTGACTGGCTTTAATTAAGCATTCGTTCATTGAATCATCCGAGTCTAAAGCCGTGTCCGGGTCGGGTTTTGTAATATTTGAACTTAGCACATTTTTTCTCAAGCAGTTTTTACTTCGTACGGTCCCTTTAGGAGAATGTTCTGGGGAATCATTAAATATATCATCTTCACTACCTGATTGTGGTTTTTCTGTAATGTTTTGTGTTTTCTTAGCTATTAATTCATGCAAATTCTCATTGAGTTCAATAAGTTCTTGGAATAGTTCAGTCCTTTTTTGAGTTACTTTGAATGGTCTCCGTTTTGGAACTTTTTGTTCAATAAACTTCGGTCTTAAGGATCTCTTAGCTCTCCGACTGACTGGTGTAGTGTTTTGACGTGTTTTTGCTATGTTTGCTGATTTTGGTGTGTAAAAATTCCACACAACATCTGTAAGGCCTTCCGCTCCATCCTGTGTACATAGGAATGGTACTGGGCTAGCTGCCTCTGAGTCACATATTGAATCGCTGTCTCTTGAGGGCGAGTCTGCCCGGTTTTCTGGTGTTGAACATGATAAAACTGAAATTAATAGATACAGGGCCTTTAAGTATCGTGATAAACCTTTGAATTTAATAATAAATATTTCAATAATTTCAGATCGGTTTCAGCATAACCGTTACGAAGGATAAATAATAATAAATAACAAACTAATAACAATAAATTTACCTTTGTTTTTATTTTTTGTTGCTACCATATCTTTTGATGTTGTGATACGTTTGCTCATAAGGACGTTGGGACTTTCTTGTTGATTTGCCTTTTCATGTAATTATCTTCAATCAATTTAATTCAAAGATAAAATTCATATAAAATACACGTATTAATCATCATAGAATCTGTC
The DNA here is from genome assembly GCA_905404115.1 of Pheosia gnoma. Taxonomy (NCBI): domain Eukaryota; kingdom Metazoa; phylum Arthropoda; class Insecta; order Lepidoptera; family Notodontidae; genus Pheosia; species Pheosia gnoma. Next base: position 6,142,811 of record FR989912.1, read on the forward strand.
TGACACACGTCACTTTGTAAATTCAAGAAATGAAATCACAGAATAAATACTTCACGCAGTGATAGCATCTCTAGTTTGTCTGTGATAGCGATGAAACACTAGCTAGCTTAAGTCATTCAAGGGGATTCCTATTCATCGGGATTCGCAAAAAAATTACTTACCTATCAAACGACTGGCCTAATAAAGTAACTGCTTTTTGAAGGGGTTTCCTCGGGTTTGTATCTAAGTTTCTAAAAAAAACTAACTTTATATGAAAGATATAGGTCTGGGTGTGTGTTAGTGTTTAGTGTGTTTTAAGGAAACAAATCGAACGGGTTTTATGGGGGTATTGCATTTAATTTAGCCACATTGTTACAAAGCACACTACGAAGTTACTTGATTGAACTATACGATTGTAGAGCTGTTAACTTAGATTATTTCTTCAAGAATTACTCAAGCCTGGCAAAACAGAATGTATGTGTCATACGGTCCGATCGAATGCCTATGCTATGCTCCGGCTCCAAAGAGCTAGTACACAGGACCGTAAAACAAAATTTAAAAAAAAAGCGACGGACAAACAAACTGTCAGTCGGAGTCGACGCACTGTCAGTCAGTCTGTGTACTCAGTCACTATTTTCTCTATGAGTCAGTTCATCCATTGAGTTTGGTTCACTCGGTGTGCGTGCGTGCGTTCATAATATTTTCATTTGCGTGGTCGCGACTCGCGATGCTTCTTCGGGAGTAACATTACAGTGTACGTACAGTGACCAAAAACTAGTGAACAATGTTGGCGGACGGTGAAATTGTCGGCGACGGGTCGTGGAACCTCACGATCTACGTGACCGATTTGAACGAGAAACGGACTATGGTCGTGAAAGGAGATATGCATATTGGTGGGGTTATGCTAAAACTCACAGAGAGCTTCGGTGAGTAGTATTATCCAATAAATATGAACTACTAGCATCTTATAAACCATCTAAGTGGTGCCAAAAATATTGATATAACTCTAAACAAAATATCTGATCCAGATGAGTCATTCGTTTTAGTGGCCTTGAAGTCGATAATACAAATTACGTGTAAGTAGGTTTTGTTTACGTATGAATATATAAGCTATTCCAGGAGATTGGCTACAAAAGTGGCTGTGACCTAGGGTTTAAAAATATACAGAAAAAAATATGGCTTATTTTATACAATTTCGTATTGACTAGATACCTACTTACCTACCTGCATAATGGATAGGAAATGTATTCACTCACTAGTAGTGGTCTTTATAAAATAATTTAACTGAGAAGGGTCATTTGGAGGCCTACCTATTCCCCTTAAGTCAGTCGACTCTTAGTCCCGGTGCCACTTTTTGTTATAAACTAATATGGGCTGTTGTATAATATGGGATGTTGATTTACATAGCTTCTGTCCTCAGTACATCAGGTTAGCATCTAATAACTTATAATAATTGAAAACATTTCAGAACTTTGTTTATCTAGCAGCTTAGCAACTTAACTAGATGTGTAGATATTTCAGATATTAAATTGTCATCAATCTATATTCTAAAACAGCAATTGATGAAACCCATTTGACTCTGTCATAATATCAGTTCTACCGATTCCAAATTAAAGACAAAGTACATGTCTGGCAAAAAAAAACTCAACTATAATAAGGTCCTAGAAAAACTGAACTGTAGGTACTATCCAGGATATGTATGCGTGCCCACCTTTTGGTCATATTGGCATGGCAATACTAAGCTCCAGCATACTGGTTTGCTATGGCCATATAGCTATATTGTTCAAACCAAAATTGTCTTATGGGGGCATGGAATAATGATGATAACAAATTTATTTTCTACATACTAGAATACAAAAGCAGTAAATTGGTGTTCTATTTGTGTCTCATTATCATTCTTCATTTTTATTTTATTATTTTTAAATATCATGTAGGTAAATATTATAAGTAAGTTTTTACTAATAATCAACACTGCTATTTGTAGTAGGTATTGGATACTTACTTTTTCTAATGAGAAATTAATCTTGTTGAATGATTATGTATAAAAACAAATAATGGGTATGTACTTTTAAGTTATCTTTCTTATAATGGACTTTGAAGCCAAGAAATGTATTATCCAGTCCTACAACTTAACTTCAAATTGTAAGAAAGTTTAAATCCAGTTACTATTGGCATTAACAAGCACTTCTTTCCATAAATGCGTTGTCTTACCATTGTCAATGCAATTTGTAAACCTAACTTCTATGAATTTAAGAGCAAGTTTTAATAGACACTTTATTCAAGTTGTTAGTACTTAACTTGCAACATTAACATTTGAAGAATATTCATTCTTCAGGAGCAAGTTTGGCTTGCTAACTGGTCTTGATAGCCATTAAAGAAATACCTGTCTGATTTAAAAGAGCAAAACGAAAGAGACAGCGATACTGGTTAAAGTGGAACAGAAGGATGCGCGTACGCAGGCACGCGTCCTTCGCGGCCGATTATGCTGTGCGGTCGAGGCTTTTTTGTGCACACATGTACAGGTGAACTACCGATCAATTATGCCTATGTAAGAGAACTACTCACGATAAAACATCTTCTGTTGAATACCTAACAATGTTAAGGGCCTGTTACACAATGTGCTGATAAACGTTATGCACGATTAATTTGAAATACTTGCAATTTAGGTAAGTAGGTATTATCTTTTTCACTTTACGGAATTAAATTGACCCTGATTACCTACCATGTTTTTAGTAATAACTAACCTGACATATTATGTCAATGATGGCTGACGCCTATAAATATCAGCTTTTTCAATAAGGCTCCATAACCTTCCTTAAAAAGCTGACTGCCAAACTAATGCAAAATGTTACTCACGCGCAACATAGCCGGCTAACTCCAAAATTCACCGCTCATATGTATCTTTGTTCAAACACATTTAACGTTTAACACCACATTTGCTTACTTATCTCCATCATAGCATTGCAACGCGTAAACAATTTAAAATTCTCACCTACGCCAAACGGATTCGATAACTTTCAAAATGGCCGCCAATTCGCCCACTGCCTCCAAAACTTGATTTAGGCATGTTAAAAACATATCTTGCTCCTGTATTGTGATATCGGCCATTGTGAATGTAATTGTAAATGTTGCGTTGTAATAAATTGGCACAACAATTGCATATTTATAACGTCTTGCCTATTTAATATAGCTACCTAATATGCCTATTTTTTTTTTTAAATTGTATTTTTGTTTCTTGGCTACAAACTTTAGAATAACTTATTTGACAAATGGCCCATATACCTAGGTAATATATCACAAATAGGACGTGTATAGCGTTCATCAGCACAGTGTATAACAGTCCATAAATCTAATAGTTACTATGGAAATACTTATCACCCAACAAGTAGGTAACAATTACCAACGAAATAGATATTACTAAACAAATAGACTGTACAGTTAATTACATGCACACATATTCCAAACAATCTAAAGCTAACATTTGGACAACTACACATAATCTTATCACTGGTTGAGCATCCTGACTTCTGCCAGTCACAATATTGTCTTAAGTATCAATTAGAAATGCACCTCAGCAACACTCGGAATCACCTACATAACATAAATACTACCTTTGAATTCTTAACCGTTCCTACGTTGATACTCTTTATGGATGGATAATCTTTATCACCGATTAGTTAAACCCGGCAATGATTTTATTAGTCAAATGACTTCCTGACGCTTTAACATATTTACCATTAAGTATATGCATCTTATTCTGTATCTCATCAGGTTATCTCGACACTGCATGAGATTTCCTGTCTGTGACACCGATAATCATCAGAGCCGAGATCAGCGGACGTATTCCGTATCACACAAACATAATTACTTAGAAAGGTGTCGAATTGAATTTAAAAAATATGGCAGAGCTGATTATAACACGATGCCATCCTCGGAATGTTGCACAATAATGCCCGTTGAAGTCTGAATCAATGGATTCTTTTTATCCAACTGTCTTCCCTTCGTCTCGCGCGGGTATTCGGCCATCGACCTCTCGTCTCTGAGCATCCTTCAAATTCCGCGTAAAGCATTCGGGAATATTTTAAGTTTCGCGTCCATTAAGATTTCCATAACGTTAGATAGTACAAAGGTCAAGAGTTTGCTCCTGCCAATATGTCGTGGTTTAGAGTTGTAGCCTATATTCAGATCCACGTTTTGAGCTTGGGATTAAATGTGTTCATTTTTCGATGCTTTTTCTTGCAAGAACTGAAGATATATAAGTACCTATCTTAGCACATATACCAAGTCTATCTATCAAGGATATACATTTTCAAATAGTTACTGGATTTGATTATCTTCAAGTCTCCCTACACCTAACACACGAGAGCTTCTGCTCTCGAAAACCATGAATGTTTACATCGTTCATTAGTCCCAAAATGTCTTTCATAGATATTCTTACGCTAAGCCATATTATAGTTGGTTGGTACTGCCATGCCCAGCTTGGTACGTAATGAATGTGTTTATACTCCAAACGAAGGAAACTGGAATAATCCACTCAACGATCGCAATCTCGTTACGGTTGCAACTTGATTGCAAGCCACTCGCTTCAGTGTGATCTTTATAAATATAGCCGATATTTAAACCTACCGACTCTTATTACTTTGAAAAGTGTTGGCTCGCGAATTTTATCGACTCAGTTATTGCGTTGTGAAGACGCCCGGTTGCCGGGGTCGCAAACAACGATTGGATGTATTTCAATAATGAATATTCCTACTTACAGCAATAATCATTATTAATTAGTCAGTATCTCGAAATAAATTCAAAAAAAATCTTTATTATTGTATTATGCCTGGAGACAATTTTACAATTAAAAAAAAATGGGGACATCAGGACCTCGTGTCAAATGAAGCTGCTATCAATGGTCACATTAGACTATGATATTTGTAGATAAAGAACAATAATGAGCGCCAAAGGAAGCAAGACGTCTTTTGACATCGATAATAGACCCTCATTAGTCAGACGCCAACAGACAGTGAGACATTAATGGTATGTCGGTGCGCTGGACATGGTATAATAATATCCCCTTTGATGGTGCACATAATTATAAAATTCTATTTCGAAATCTGTGAAGAAAGTGACATGTTGAGATAAATTTCGCATTCTTGCGAGTTCCCATCGCTTTTTTTCACACACTAGATATCGTGTTATCTGAATCCAATACGTACCTCTTGGCAAATTTGTGACGAAATGACAGCTTACGTCAATGTTGATAATCTTTGTGAATAATGTTATAACACAAATAGTTATATAACTACATGCAGAGACTGATTTGTATATTGCCCTCCAAAGTTTCCTTAATCTCACCTTGAGATATCATTATAAAATCATTTCAGCTGTTGCGGTACGTGATCAGAACATTTTTAAACTGAATGTCATGCTATGGTATTTAATTATAGATATGGGTCCACGTAAATAGTCTGCATAATGGGTAGTGTTGATGTGGTATAGATAAGATTGTAGATATTACAGTAGTATTTATATAACTCATACATACTTGAAATTCTTTGTGTTATGCAACAACTGATAGGTATGACGAATGAGCGAAACACAAGAGGTTTTAATGAGTTTTTGCAAATTGTATTAGGTCATCGGTCTACTGTGCGTAATTTTCTTCAGTTTAGAGACGGATGCGCGTACGCACGTTCCGAGAAGCCGCCATGTTGAGTCGTTGTATTTCCGGCGCCTGTGCCGCCCCCCGCCCCCCGCCGACTGGCGTAGATAACGCGTTATCATCCGCTCATTGTTCCTCCATGCTGATGAGGTACTTGACCAGCGCTCAGTAGCGCGGGGCGTTGACTTGCTCGATATATTTAGCGTGCCAAGTAAATATTTTGAAGGGCTGCACGAATACCGGTAGCAACAGTCGGTCGCCGGTTAAACTGAAATGTAAACTCCCGATTGTATTGACTTCCTATCCTATTACACCGTTTTAGCTGAATCTACTGTTTGTTTAATCTAATCCCAACGTTACCCCTCCTTTTAAGTAAATACAGTTTTGGTCGAGACAAACTTTGTACCGACCTATCACAAAACATTAGCGATATCCAAATTAGTAAGCTTACATACGGATAAGGAAAATCCAATGCCATTGTGTTGAAGGGACGGAGCAGGAAACTTATTACGTAGGTAGTAGGTACTCTGAGTACATACTGGGAAATTTCCATACACTATGCATTACCAAGAGTACTTTATTGTTATCGGGATGTGTCAAAGTGGGGGAGGAGAGGGGTTTATGTCATGTGGAGTGATAAGTGCGACATCCTAGCTGTTAACAATAAAGGTTTTGTGTCAATACTCCAGGGCTGCGTTTACGGAACTCACCCAGTGTAAAATTTCAAAATTCACTGAGCAAACACCAAACACCAAATACCCCGTTCAGAGACTGCGAGGAGATTAATTACACAGGGTAAAATTTACACTGCAAATTTTCGCTGCAGCTCGCCGCTGATATAAGTTTTCCCCTAACAAGTGTAAATTTAAACGACCTCAACAGGCCGCTATATTTTACTCCGCTGTCAGATTAGAGCAAATCTTGTCAAATCTCAACTGGAGCCAACTATTTGACAAGTTAACAATAGACTCTGACAGCTAGTATTGAGATAAAGCTATGACACCGTTCAGCGAAATCCCGTTAGTGTTGTGGGTGAGGCCGTATACACATTCATTTTGGTTCATCGCATTTCATTTCGTAAAGAAGAAGTAGTTTTTACCTGAGAAAAAATTACTCGGCTTTCGTAAACGCACACCTGACGTTGATAGGCGTTTCGAGCTGTCCAGCTTGTGAGTAAATCCGTTGTCACAGGGATACGTGATACGTGGAACGAGATCTGATAAGACCAGATAGCTATGCAGTTAATCATGTTGCCTAATTGATCATGTTCGATGCCCTAAGTGCTGGTAGTAATCGTAAGCTTCTATACACCAAGGTCTTTGGTGAAACAATTTACATTAAACTCTCATCTTTATCATTAAAATAGCAAGCATAGAATTGCTTGCATCCTTCTAGATACAAATCACTAACATAATAATACAATGCATAATTTATATGATATCCGATGGACCTATACGCGTTAAATTTATATCGTGTGATCTACAGAGCGTCATAAAAAGACGGTGATGTTGTTGGAAGGAGTGCCACCAACTAAGGATCGCGACTGCCGGACGCTAACGGTCGCGCGCATTCCGCGTCTCTCGGCCCAATGGCTAATTGCTCTGATCTTACGGCGACGCGTTTGTATATGCATCGGAATATCGACAATGGTAATATAGATACATCATGTTGTTAAAGGCTATTATAGTGTCCATCGTTGCAAAAGCTGACGTATCCAACAGTCAAAGTTCACGACACCAATGAGCAGCCCTTTAAGAAGAATCCTAAATTCAATACTATAGCTTCGCAGTATGTGAAATCATTGTCCGGTACGATTCACCAGCTCTTGCTTCACACGTCTTGCGTATTTGCAATTTAAAATAAACGGAATAAATTATATTCAATAAGCGTAGCTATTTATACATGATAAATTCATGCAAGCAACTCTATGCGGGCCTTGTTTTTCTTTACAATAATTTCATTCATACTGACTAGTGTTTGGCGATGAGTATTTAGGACGTGTCCATTACCTATGAGTAGTCATCGAAAGCACGTGATGCACGTCACAGCATCCCATTAGTAATAACTACCTATTTGAGTTAAAGACTGGCATGATATACATATTAATGTTGCGATCAGAAAGATTAAAACATAAATGTAATAACACGATCGCAATCCAGCCTATATGTTCGCTGTAATCGATAGCAATAATAGCAGCAAAAACTAAAAGGGGCAAGCTCCGAGATCCGGACTATCGCGCTTTCTTTTTATCCTTTATAAATGGACAACATTCATTTGTAATCTTCAGTTCAGTTCCGCAAACATAGACGTAGTACCTACTAACTTGAGAAGCGCCACGCGGGACGCATTGTTCACTATTGTTATGCAAAACTGACACGCGCTTCGGTAGTTAAGTCGTCAATTCAATATGACACATAATATAAACTATTGCCTACGCCTACTGAATTATAAGCAAGTGCTACACAAAGACAGCTTTTCTCCTGGAACTCGAACTGTCCAGTCCAAGTTTACGCGCTAAAACAGCTTCTATGGATGTGTGTAATAATATTTCAGCGTCTCATTGCAGCATTGTAGTGGCTGAATAATTTACTTGTATTGAATATGACAAACCTTATAACTCAAACCGCAACATTGGCAACGTGATTCAAGATAGCGGATGACTCTGCTCCGGTCATGCGTGATTCCGACCGGTTTTTCTGCACCACAGCCTCGTGACGTCACCCCGAGAAACCGAGAAAACAAACGCTACTTATAAGGCAAAAAGCCAACTGACCGATGCCGCTTAAGTCATTAATGTCTTCATGGAAGTTTAAACATCATCTGAGGTAGGCAGTAACATTTTTAAATCTGTCAATATACCTAGGAATATAAACGAATACCCTCATAATTGTTTCGTCAGATATTGGATTGGATGCAGTGTTTATCTCCGACTCCAAATATTTTAAAGGATTACCCAGTTAGATTATTATTATATTATTTTGCGAAAGAAGTCTTTAATCCCATTTCACAACAAGCTGTTCAGCTCCTTTAAAAAAAATGAGGCGTCCATAAATCGTAAAGCTGTTCATAAAAAATTAAGTCCGATGTGTGCTCCGATTCAATTTCTATTTATAATCGTCTGACTTCACTCTACACAAGGTATGTTTAAGAAATATAACACGCATGGTTTGCCCGCCTCAACGCAACAAATACTAATGGCAGCTATTTTGCAATGCGATCATACATAACATGACAGAGAGCGAAAAAAAATGTAGACTTGAGGTGACCCTTTCTGGATAAATTAGATGGCCAACATCTTCTGAAAAGAGTGATGATGTAGGTAACTGGAGATAAACTAAACTGCGTGGTAGCCATAATACAAGCATTGCTTAGTTAGATGGGGTTGTCTGGCGATGTGAAAAATTAAGTCCGTGATGTAAAAGGAACCAACCTCCACCTAAGACCATGAATCGCTGATGATGATGATTCTCAAGGCAAGAATTTTTAATAAGGGCAACCTGAATACGGATTGAATCAAATTAAACGTTCTAAAATTGCACTGAATTATACCTCATGTTCTGACAGAAACAAGACTCAAAACTCCGCGTTCCTCGTATATACTGTAACCGCTATTATTATATACAATGACATTTCTTATCTCTATTTGAACAAGGATCAAGCCATATTCAGGGCATCGAGGTAGCACAGAGTTACGCAGTCATTACAAATAGCTACTAGGATACACATGAACAGATAGTATTTTTATTTTGTTATACTAACACTCAGTTCGCGTATTTCAAGGCAAATCACTCAAAGACCTTAACCTCGAAGCGGTACGTGCCGTCTATAAACTTTTGAACGCTCTTATCCCAGATGTTTGCATCATTTCAATCCTTCGTGTTGTGGTCTAGACAATTTTGATTATGTTTTTTAGGCCAAGGTCCCGCAACGGGTGTGACGGCACGCCTCTATTTACTCGTCCATTAGGCGCAAATGTTTTTGGCTCCACCATACATTGTTGTGTTTTTTATTTAAACTTTTATATGTTTTCATTAACTCCTCAAACAAAACCAGAACATTTTGTCAGTCGATCTTGGTACTCGTATTCCTCATCTAAGTCAATTTCTATGATATTCTTACACGCCATAATTTTTAACGACAGTACCTACATTCAAAATATGAGTATTTGGAAGTTGACATTCTTTGACACCTATTTGTAGTATCTTATCGTTAATTAACTACGCAGTTAGTCGTGTTCGTTAGAATAATTTATCTAGTTAATGTGAATAGCCATTTATGTATGTGTATCATCGTTTTCCTTTACATTTTCCTACTATTTAATTAGTAGGCTCCAGTTGTTGACGTCACGGTGCGGTAAATAATGGTCGTGTCACGATATATTCTAAATTAAGTAATCCATTAAAACCTGCATATATTCAAAACAAATCGTCCTCGTTGTACGAAGATCCGTATATTTCAGACAGTATAGTAATACTTACTAGAGAATATTGATTGTGTAAGTTCTACTAAGTAAACAAAAACTTATGAATATATTAATAGTTTTGAGTATATTCGAATACAATAATAAGTATGGTTGTTAGAAAAGATAAAAAAATATACATAGCTACATCTTTTAGCGAAGACACGTTTGGCCTTTTCAAAGCAAGGCTGACATTTCCTCCTAGTAAACGACATGCAGTTACAGCGATGAATGATAGACGCTATGTTCAACCGAACTGATTGCTTTTATCCGATTCCCTCGCCACGTTCTCTATTTATATATTATTATTATTATTCCAGCCCTTTTTTATGTCCCACTGCTGGGCACGGGCCTCCCCTCAATGTGAGAGGGGATTAGGCCATAGTCCACCACGCTGGCCCAGTGCGGGTTGGCAGACTTCACACATCTTTCGAGGGGTTCTCTCAGACATGCAGGTTTCCTCACGATGTTTTCCTTCACCGTTTAGCAAGTGATAATCTTGGTTGAAAATGAGATTCGCACGTGAAAAATCCCAGAGGTGCGAGCCGAGGTTTGAACCTGCAATCCTCGTTACCGAGGCAAGCGTTCTACCAACTTGGCTATCACTGCTTGGCTAAAACTAAGCAGTTTTATATATAATCATATTTAAATCATATACTCGATTTATAAAAAAATAAAAATATTTTTATCACAACGAAATATAGCCTATGACACAATACTAAGTGAAATAATTTTCATAATCGGATCAGTCAGTAGCGCCGGAGATTACCCCCTACAAACATACAAGTCAAACTTACAGCTTTATCTTTTTGTAATATACAGGAATTCTGGCTTCAAATAACGGTTGCAAATGCGCTCAAGAAGAACAGATTCATAGCCATTCTGAATCACCAGATAGATGGATTTATCCTGTTATTCAATATTATTAATTATTAAAAACAAGTTTGTCAACGTATAATACGTAGTAACTACACCGTGTACAGTAGCTGTTGTTAGAATTATTTGATATTATAATGGTTTAAGGTTCCAAAAGGAAAACCACACTCACAGTACATGTGTAGTTGGCTGTTAAGTTATATGCTTTACACTAGCATTTGCCGCAGTGAATTCGTCCGCGTAAAAGGTTAAATATAATTCAAAATAATTTGAGCCTGACTACTATGTGCGACCAAGCTACTCTTCAAGATCGTTTAAATGAACCCAAACTCAATAGGGAATACCAACCTTGGACCCCACTTAGACCGCCAAACAAATGGATTTGTAGTAAACTGAAAACAACTCGTTCAAGTTATTCTCTATACAAACATTAGATCTTCTTTTGGGAAAAAAACTAATCTAGTTTTGTTTAATTCTTATATTGAGTATTTTCACTTAGCTCCAAACTAATCCACCCACAGAGTAAAACTTTCTATACAATCTTTGATCCCCATTTCGGATCCTTTAGGGTGCGAATTTCCAAAAATCCCCTCCTAGTAAATGCTTACGGCTCTACGTCCAGCGGTTTGGGCTACGCTTTGTCTGGCAGTGAACAACGTATTTGAATTTCAGAAACTGATGTGATCACACAATTTACCGCGATTAGATCTTCGAGTTATCATATTGGCTTGGCCCATCAGATACTATAGCCATGTTTCCTAAAGAGTGGAACGCGTAGGATTTGACGACCGGAGTATTGTAGCTGTATTATTAAAAAAGCCTTGTACGGAGATTAGATCGTTCTAATAACGATCCACGTAAATATCAAAATATGGACTTGATATTTGTGCTACTCGTGTGTTTTTAAATCGATTCTTTGTGTAAATCATGCATTCTGGACTGTGATGGTAGAAGTTAAAACGGATTGTGTAGGTTTTAGAAATTGTTAGCTTTGTTAGAAATAAAGTTATTCTATGTAACTTTATGGTACTACAGAACAGGTACGCGTCATCATATCAACATGGACAGAAAGTTGAGATATCCGGTGAAATGAAAAACCTATATGAATCCCTTTTAAGTGTTAATCATCTTACTCCTCAGAAGTGGCACCAGAACAGACATTGATTAGACAAAACAGTCCAAAAACTTCGACGGTCAAATGACTTAACAACGTGTTTATATAACGAGAACAAATCTAGACACCAATAATATTATCATTCTATTATTTATCGCTGTATACACTATTCACTACTAGTCTTATAAGTGCTTTGGTTACTGGAATAGTAGTAACTACACCTACAGGGCGAATTTAAGTCACCGCAGGGATTGGTTAGTTGTGCAATGCTACCACGATTCCAGATGTCGCTCATCTGGATTTAGACGACGGCGGTAACGTATTTACGGGCGCACGTAATGGTGATACCTAAAGATCATGTTACTTTAAATTTTAGACAATATGTCTCCTTTCGAATCCAGACATTGATGATGCCTTTGCGTTCCATTGAACTGTTACACAAGAGAGGTAGGTATTTCACAGTTCCCCACAGGTTAAGCATCGCCGGTGTACTGGTGCACCGGTTTTTCACTAAGATCGCGATGCTCTGATCCTGAAGTTATAAGTTATCATGAAATTCGATTAATTGATAGAACGGTGTGAAAAGGTTCAAGTCCTTCGAGAGTTAGTTTGTTAGCTATAGTTACTGTCGTTCTCGTGTTTCTCTTCTCGTTTCCTGCAAAATTTAACACCACAAACTAGGCGTATGTTTAAGAACCATTTGGCTTCAATATCGTTATGTATTTGCAAATATAATTAAACCGGTTGCCAAGATGGCTTTTATGTTATTGTTGTAAGACTATTAATAGTACGTTGCTAGACTGTGCGCATAAATCGTTTCATATCTTTTTATATAACCATGAGCAATAAGCCCAATATTGCTTATTTGGCTCTACTTCGCTGATAGGTCATACGTTGGTAATTCAATACAAGTTACTAAACTATTTCTTTTTAGGTAGTATTTTAAGTAAATCCGAATTACCCAAACTTGTATGTACTATAAATAATACGGTTATCAACATGTCCCTGAATAAGGTTTGGGGTGTTTATTTTACTCGATATTGTTAGCTTAAAGCACCATAAGAAGATGAGTGGCATCTTCTCTCTCTAACATGCCATCAAGCATTAATGAACAATTACGTAGATATGGGATGCTAGTACGAACACGGTGTCATTAATGTTCCAGCTTACCCACACACGTGTACTTTTAAGTATAAAGTACCTTGGTTGCAAATGCAAGACGGATAAGTGTTGCGCTGAGTCGTTTCGATCTAACTAGTCTAATGCGACTGAGTAAGCAGGTACGCTGCGTAGCCCAGTTTTGTGGTGCCAATTCCGAGTGAAAGAAACCTATCCTACGTCTTTCTTAATAGACATTGATGGCATCATCAAGCATGATCTTTAAATTATTCAAAGTTTTTGCTTAGCAATAGCAGCCACCATATCCATCATCATCCATGGTCGTCGTCCCACTCGTCCCACTCGTCCCACATACGCTTCTGTTTTTTGCTTGTGTGTATATGTAGCTACTGGCAAGACCGATGTACAAAATAGATGTTATAGAGTCAGAATTTATTTTATTCTATGATCACAGCCCTACCCTACTTAATTCCTATACTTTACAAATTATATTCCTACCCTTTCTCGCAAATGGTTTTAAAAGGGCGTCGGCATCACGAAAGGGCGCGTTCAAAGGCACCGCCCGCCCTAACCAGACGTTGTAAGCTCATAACCATTGAAGCTATAAAACTAAATCTGTTTGTTTGCGTTACTACCCAAATAAAAAAAAAACTAAATCACTTATGGTCAGGAACTTATAATCATTAATCATTGATCTTTTACCGACAGCAACCAATGTAAGATCAATAATTATTCTGATCTCCATAACTTCTGTACATACAACTTTTGAACTTGTTTGAATGTTTTTTTATAATCTTATAACAGATCCCTAAATTGTGGGCATAAGCTCGTCGAGACGATAATAATTTAACAGATGGTCATATCTGACGTATCTTAAAACCTATCTTATTACCGACAACGTTCGTCTTTGTTCTTTTAATCCGCGATGATGACCTTTTGTATCCTCCGAGAGGTCGTTGGCAGTTGGCTTGACGCGCCACTCAGACAAGAGTATTCTACGTTTGACACCAAGCGATTTAATCCTATTTTAACTTAGGTATTTAAATATTGGTCTTATGAGATTAGTGAATCGATCGTAAAATGTTAAACTTAAATTGAATTTATTGAAGCAACAATAATTTATGAAATATCCGACGATCCAAAATAACCTTTCTATGTAACGTGTTACCGTTTACGTTAGAATATATAAAATTTTGTGACGTTAAAATAATTTCACGTGAACAAGGCGTGTCTCTAAAGGGATAGCCTGTCTGGACATGACTCAAACTTAATTTTTAATGGATCAATAAGAAAGCAAGTCATCCCACCGTAACTTAGGGCTTCATTGTGGAAATTTAATCAAGATTTACCCTATGAGACCACCCGCATTCAGCTTTATACTGATTGTTACCATGATCTATGGGATTAGTAAGCTCAATTGCAGTCCGCTATCATTCAAAATTGATTCTTATGGAATAATTACCCGTATCGTTGAGTTATTTAGTCCTAGTCAAATATTAACCAGCTCTGAATGTAAATGTTGCACGGCGTTTACCCTTTATGGGTGGTCTCTTGTAATTTCCCATTCATGTATCGAAACAGAAACTGGCGTGTGCTTTCTTGTGGGACAATGCGGTTTTATGTCTAAAAAAACCTACTTACTAGGTTTCTTCGAAAATTAAAGTTGTCTGTCAAGTTTGCTCAGACGTGCTGAATTTGTGTCTGAAAAAGTCTATCGAGTGACAGTTTCGATAAAAACAAGTGAATGATACTGTAATGAAAAAACTTTTTGAATTTTCAATTGCAGCTGAACATTCACATCACGACCAACGAAGGTTTGTTTTTTCTTCAAAACACGACTGTAGTACGGTGTGTTCCCACGCGAAAAGTGTTCGTTGGTGGCAAGTGGGGAGATAAATATTTGTTCACAACACTTAACATTCAGGCCCTGACCTTGCCAAAGAACACGGTTTGTGTAAACTGACCAATTAAAGTCGATAAAATGTAAATTATTTGAATCATTACGTCAGCTCTGGAATTCATTTTATTTTATTACTCTACCTACTCCTGTTTGTTGCGGTTCAGTTAGTCGGAATAACATTTTCCTTAAATTGAAACTATCGGTTTTAATTTAAGTTAAATATATTTCCGATTCCACACCTTACGTCAATGTTTGACATCAGTCGCCTTCTATGAGTCATTTTGTACTTCGCCAACCAGCGTAAGTACGTACTGACTGAGCCCTCATCGATGTTAGGAATTTAATTAATACCAAAAACAGGGAGAGTCCCAGACGTTGGCATCAGTAGCACATGGCGGACGCCTGGGTGCTGTGTCCCGACTAAAATAGATGGTTGGCTATTTATACGGTGCGCGTATCCGTTCGGCGCACGCGCACAGCCCTGCGTCCGCGCAATCACACCGGAATACGTATGAGAATATGGCGGCCATTTATACGACGCTCCCTGGTTCGTCGCTTCTGAAATTCCTTTCATAACACCATTTTCGATGCGACATAACGATGCCAATACATCAAAGGCTTTTATCAAAGCCGGCAATAGCTCATCAATCATAAAGCTAAAATGGCGGTAAAGGGGTGCGAGTTTCCAATAGCAGTTATAAAAAAGTGCTACTAACGACTGCACTACGGATATACCTACAAAAATATTAAAGCATGAACTTTGTAATCTCGTAAGGTACCATTTAATTCCACACACAGTAGCCTTTTAAGGCCACAGTTCCGTCGCTATTGGTAAACGTCCGATTTCAAGGTGATAATATGGATATGTTTATGATTCCAACTGAACATACACAAACAGGTCGCACCCATTCGCAGTGATGTAACTAAAGTGACGCTATCAGATGATACTATTTATAGTGGACTTGAAAAAAATTACGCCAATTTACTGTCGTTGAGAGATGGCATTGAATTGAACGACATTAATGCAAGGTTGTCGTTAAAAATACGGCAAATCATACTGATTAAAAAAAGTATGACAAGTGAAATAAAACAAATGAAAGCAGGTTGACAAACAGTAAGTACCGGTTATTATGATGGTTTGACAACGGAAAGCAAGTTAGCGGTTCAACGATATTTGGATGGACTAATCCGAAAGGATAACGTCATTACAAACACTTGCACGAATGCCAGCATTACAAGAAAAGAGATGATCAAATGCAAGTACCTATCGATCTTCGAAGTAACGTTTAGTCATACACATGAATCGCTTCTACAAATAAAATGTTATGTGGGTCATGGTTTCCTGCGAACCTCGTTTGATTTCGTACCCTACATAACGATTCGACCTTATAGTTTAAGATTTTGCCTTGCGTATGAGATCACGGTTGAATTAATCAGCGCGCAGAACAATCTTTGTGGAGAGGAGAAATAAGAGCTATATTCTTTGTTCCAAAATGTTTCATCTATTAGAACCAAGAAACAATGTTGTCTCACATTGAGTATACTTGTGTTAACCCAAGTATAATGCTGAACTAGGGTGAACCCTTCGAACAGTCGTATTGGCTGCAAATAGCTTGAGATGAGATAAAGTTAAGTAGTACAATAGTCGTAAACGATTCATCGTCTGCATCGTACTTCTGATCAACTATACCATTAACTGTACATGTTGATGTTTTGTTCAAATCCTAAATAAGGAAAAAAACGTTGTTATTCTATTTATAAATTATTTATGCTTTCCAACGTGATCTATCTCTATTTGAATTTTAATTAGCTGTCCCGGAAAACTCCGTACCGCCTCTGAATCAAATTTATAAGACAATAAATTGTTTTTGTAATTTTTTTCCATGTTTTATTAGTTATTCTACTATTCGAGGCGGAGAAAAATTCTAAAATACATAAATAAAATCAGCTTAAACGATCATGAGTCATAAATGGTGTAACTAACACGACTTTGTTGTTTATATATATAGATAACACTGTCCTTTTTTTCGCGTGACATAAGAAATCCATGTTATACATTCGTTGTCCTCACAAGAGATAATGCGTCCTACATTAAAGAATGATTTGCTTTCAATGAAATTGTCTTCGGTAATACGATCACATGACGTATGATTACTGACGTGTTGCATGGGGGTCGTCCGTTCGTGACTTCGGCTCGTAACGTTTACATTCCGTGGTAAATGGACAAATACAGTGTAGCATGATCAATCTCATGACAGGCTTCACAGGGAGCGCCAAAGTGATGATTTAAAAGTGTTATATTATGACTACTGTAAAGTATCAAAGATTGATCATATTTGATAATGATGGTTATGGTTGCAAGTGTTATAACACTTGGATAGTAAACATTAAGAGCATTCCTGATCTTCACATTTTAATTGACATCATTGATTTAACTGCCTTTTTATACAAAACATCAGCTATTTCGTCCTGCTTTAGTAACACCGTTATTATCATAGTTTATATTTAATGGCATCAATCGACCGAAAATTTGTGTCTTATTGTTAAACGCGTACATTCGATGCAAAGCTAAAGTTTGAAAGACATTTGAGTTGGTTGGATGGCGCCTGCGTCGCATGCATAATTAATGTACGCAAACGCAACATAGGGAATCACAATAGCAGATGTCTGAACAGCTGGTAGCCATATTAGATTTTATGTGACGTCGAGTGCTTATTTGAAAGTACATTTAGGTAATGTCTTTACACATTACCCACACACGTTTACAAAACAAATGAGAGGCGTATAGCTGAAAAGGAAATTCACCCACACTCGCACACTTGTGTAGTTTGGTAAAGAGCACAAGTATTCTTATAGCAAGTGACCAATCAAGGGTTAACGACTTGATTGGCCAAGATGGCGATGCGCGAACGTGCTAAGTAGATGACGACGACTCTGTAAACCTATTATAAGAACAGTTCTAATAAATTATTTATTACATATTGGATGGTTACAATGATAAAAAAACTTTTCAGGATTACCATCTGTAGTAACATACATTCGGATAGAGCAAAGAACAATTTCGTGGGAGAAAAAATGTTGTCCCAGTGCAATAAAGAGATAAGATAGGTTATCGGTACATACTAACAAGTTACTCTGTGCCACTTTCTACCCACGCTCTGTGCTAAGCTTTTTATCATCTGTCAAACATTTGTCTAGCCGAGATTTCGACTTATATTGCATTATCTCAATGCTATCCAGGAAACAAGTGTAATATAGAATTTATTCAACCACACTGATACTTTTCAGTTTTATTTGTATGATTGGTCAAATCTAGAGCGCTTTTAAGCCAATTTGAATGCTCTTGTGATCTGTACATTGATTAGCCAACGTTCGCTAATATGCAGTCGGAATTTTGAAGCCGAGTAATTGTTCCAGCAACGTTAATTGCTTCCCTGCCGGCATCTAATTCGTTCGTACCACGGACGGACATACCCAGAAGTGTATTACCTGATAGACTGTAAGAACTGATAACTACAAATAATTATAGAGTATCGCCACTACAGATTGTTCCTAATGCCAGGAATAATTTTAATCCCTCTGCTCCACGATTTACCATCATATTCCTTGCTTTATTCAGAGTATCAGTTAAATGGACGCCGGTCTTGTTCGACTTGTTCTGGTTATTTATAATAATACTGTAAGTGGTGCATTTATCCTATTAAAATTCATTGCATTTGAATTTTATCTTCCTATTTTGCATATTGATATTGCTCCTTATAATGTTGTGCAATTTGTCTCCGGACTGACAGAGCAGTATTATCAAGAGCCGTATAGAATCATTTGGCATCTATTCATAAAATGACTGATTGGCCAACAGTCTGTTGCCTTTGCAACTGTGTTACAATACCGTTTATCGCGCAATGGTATCTATTCATCTCTCAAGGACCACTTTCACTGATTCGCCCACTTGTTTTTCTGGAGTGGGCGACACAGGGAAAACGATATGCTAATCAAACTCATCTGGATAACACTCTTGAGTTGACAGACTCTTGTTTAGGTGTTAATATTTTCATTTTGTCTTCGATACAACTTTTTTAATACGTGTTTATTTGTCTTTACAGGTAAAGGTGAGCAATCAAAGAACAGAATTGTTTTTTTTTTATATTTATGAACCAAGGTTAGTACTTAATAATGTTTTTATGAATTTAACCAATGTAAAACGCTGGACTGGATTCCATGCACTAATTGAAGCAGTAAACAATACAAAAAGTGCACGAAAGATACTGATAAAAAAGAAATAAAAGTAAGGTAAGGAAGACTTTATCACTATCTGGTTTCAAAATGAACATTATTTTGAAGGGATAAGAGTCAAACTACGATGACTAATGTTTTACAACAACAAGACAATATACAGCTCTTGCGTGAAACGTCGCATCTGATAAGCTAAACTGATCTTTTGCGTATAATAAGTATAACGTTTCGTGTCGTATTCATTTAATATAAAATATTCGGCGTTGCCCTCATATTGATATGAATTTGTGAAATATGAGACATCTTTGCGGTCTTTGGCTTCAAAGAAAATATCTCCAACGACTGCCTTATATCCCACGCTCTTTTTATTGTGTCAAATATTACCTGCCTACGACAAGTTCAACATTTTAATGGCATACTAACCATATAATCATATCCATGTTAATGGTGTTTAAAAATTTGATTTGCATAATAAAATCGGGATTATTACAATTTGAGTGATAATACGAATTAATGAAGTTCTTCTCAAGAAATCCGGTGTATCGGATACCATTTCTTAGACAAACAAAGCAATAGCGGTTATCTAATCTCTGCCAGTCCACTCGGAATGAAGGCGGGTGTAAGCTACTACAAACAGCTGTGGCTTGTCAATGGAAATGATTCCATGAATGGCCACACTTAATGTTCCCCCCTTGGATACTTTATTTCGTGTGGGTGTTTCTAATTCCTATTATGCATGTATAACGATACGATCTAA
This sequence comes from Pheosia gnoma, assembly GCA_905404115.1. Classification (NCBI taxonomy): domain Eukaryota; kingdom Metazoa; phylum Arthropoda; class Insecta; order Lepidoptera; family Notodontidae; genus Pheosia; species Pheosia gnoma. The sequence continues at coordinate 6,162,898 of FR989912.1, forward strand.
TAAACAGTCATTGTGTGATCATTAATCAAATTTTAATTTAGGTAAGGTAACGGTGTTTTGAACGCATTATATTTTAATGATGCTATTTCATGTCATGATGTGCGATTATACGGAGTGGGTTGTACGATTTTCTACGTCTACAATGTGGTTCAGCACGCAAAGCTTTGATGACGCTCGTGATGACAGAAAACTTTGGAATAACAGCCAAAGTTTCCTGTCATCACAGATGACCAAATGATTGTTATGCAGTCATCGTAGCGTTACGACACGCGTCCACGTGTTCAATTGTTCTGCGATTTCTCATCATTTCGTAATCTCTAATTGCGCTTTCTTTGTTTCCCGTCATTAAACATTCTTGTTTGTTTACATTCACCCATTGCCTACTAGTTCTTGCAATTGTCGTAGTTTCAACGTGGGATGTAGTTGCCCCCGTAGCGCGTGTTGCAAATAGGTCAAACAATTATAGTAAGTTGATTAAGATCTAATCGTGCCCATCTGTAGAGCTCCTCAGACTAGTAACAAGAGCAATCATCACTGTGAAAATAAACTGGACATTTGGTCTTTAAACTCCGGCAACGAAACAGTCTTACCTTTAAATATTTTTTGTAACATGATCATGTTCTATAGATTATTGTTTACGTTGCGTTTTATTCGTTTTTTCCAAATTTCAAATTGGAATTGGATGTCAATTCTGACGGTGCTAGCAAACTATGTTGCCTTCATTCAAACTTAATTGTAATTATGGCCTGTAATAGAAAACAAAATAAACCGTGTAACTTAAACGCGTGATACCGTAAAAGACAATCATGTTAAATTGAACGCAATTAAGGTTAATAATAATTGTAAATGATGATAATAGTAAATCGCAATGGAAGCTGACCAAGGACAGTCAGTCTTATCTAGGAGCAACAATGAATAATTCCAATGATTATATGGAAACTATTCAATGCATGCATCTATTAACTATGATGCGGCTTGACGTAAGTACAGTAACTATGGGCACAGAGCTTGTACGTCATTCACAATTAAGGTGCTCGTAATTATGTACCAATACACGTCTATTGCATTGCGGGTTGCGCCTGCGGCTTGGCTTACTTAAAATGTTAACTCTGTAGACTAATGTTGTTATTTTACCGGTTCATTTATGGCTACCATAAGAGAGTATTTGTTAACTTTCTAATCATAATTAGTGCTATCTCATTTTAAAATCAAAATAAAATTATTTTAATAATTAGTTGGATTAAAAAAAAAGGCTAGATGAACTACAATTAGAATTCTATAGTATAATGTTTCCTTGCTAACTGCTTTTGTCATAGTTATAAACATTATCGTAGCTATTATTAGTTGTCCTCGTTTCAAATAATTTCTGCGAAATATTTCATTACAAATAGTGGAAATAGAACCCATTAGCGATGACTGCGCTTATTGTAAACACCCACATGCAGCACCGACGGACGGCAATCAGCGTCCATATCAATCAATTGTGTTCGACTATTCCTTCCTTAAATGGTCCCTATATTTTAATTTTAGCATCGCTCATGAGATCTGCCCTCCATTCACGTCGGTTTGAGTCAATTGTCTTTTAAATTATCAATCATTTATTATCATAGTAAGTTTACTGACATGATCTAATGTTGAAATATATATACTTCAAATATTTGGCTGATTGCTGGATACATGTTACCCTACTGTTGCCCCATAATGATCAGGTGCTGTAACGCCGCCTCCGCGTCGGAAGCAGTGGGCGGCGCCCGAGGCGTGCGCCCACGCAGCGCGCCTTCGATTATGTCACCTATAACTTCTTATCTTATAAGGACAGCTGTGCACAATTCTACAATCACTCGTTATTGTAACAGAACACTACGCCGCCCCATAATTAAAATAATTCTTAAGCCTACCAAATTCAGTATTCTCAGAAGTCATTAAACCAGTCGTTAGACGTTATTTATTATAACATTATGTTACAAGATTATCCGAAAATACGTTTAATGGTTGTTAAGTTAAGCGCAGAAACAGTAATGATTTACTATGTTATAAGCGTCAAATGAAATTGTGAATTATCACACCTGCTGATGTTATGGGGCACGGGACACGTGTTTACCATGGGGAATAATATGAATACTTATTTATATTCAACAAGCAAATGGAAATGCGCCTCATCCATTACCCAACAGTAGCCGTGTAGTAAACAAACAACGGGAGCAAAACTTATAGTGAGCCTTAGATTGTCAATGCAACCCTTTTGGTAAAGGAATATGGTTTAATATAATGATTGCCTTTCAAGGCGTAGGTCGTTTCAAATTGTAAGGTAGATGTGGCTGTAATCTCAAGGTGGATCTCTGTGTGCGTCTTGTATGTGACTATAGAACAAAAGGAGTACCGCAAGGAGTTTCCCTAAGACCACCACTCTTTATGGGTATTGTTTTTTTTAGTAGTTTCTCCTTAAAGATTTATTTACTAGTAGCACAGATAACGGTTGGCTTTCATTACTTTGCCTGTTTAATGTTTAGCTTGTATGCTGATTTATGTAAACATAAGTTAATCGCTTAGCCACGGTTAAACTTGCTATATGCTACAGCAAATGGCTTTACAACTAACTGTGATTTTCCTCATCAGTTTTGTTTATTTTATAAAATGGCCGTGTACTGTTTATAAGAATCGTGTCACAAAGACATTAATGTACTTGAAAGAAAGCAATACTATAAATACGTAGAGCTAATAATAGTGACGGGAGAATCTACTAGGTAGGTAATAAATAATTTAATATCTAAATTATTTATTCATGATCCAACATAAAATCGAGATCTCTTATTTTAAAGTGCATCGTTATTTAGCTTATCTTTAACACCTGCCTTAATGTCTGTAATACCGGATTAACCTTACACGCCGACTGACTGATTGCTCTTTATAACTGCCAGTAATGGTCTGTTACTAATTTCTTCTTTATAACTTCATTTGAATCACGAATCTTATTTGTATAAATACTTATGGACAATCTTATTTTTTTTTTCTGAAAGTTATAGTTTCCTCAATACCATTCTTCTCAGATCTTTTCAATCTCTTTAGGCGTCAATAGCTTAGTGGTTAGAGCGGCCGACGTAACCTAAAAGCTCTGCTGCACTAAACTATGTTTAACAGCCCGCTTCTGACACACGTTCTGCCTTAGGTCGAAGGGTTAACGGCTAACTTGCAATGTGTTTAACACACGATACCTACTAATAATATTTGTATTTATATAAAAACCTATTATTTTTAAATGTCTAACTTAATTATTATCTTCAAGTCAGTTTTAATTATCCGTATAATAAAAGTGCAGACTGATCTCCTATTATCTCAAAACTCGTGTTTATTTGTACAGTAATTCATGTTCTATCTAAATTTATGGAGTGTTAACAGATTTGTGTATGTACACCCCGCGTGCATCTTGTTTACTAATTCCTTATCTCCGTTCCACACGCGCAGAGACGTGTACCTACACGTAGTTATTTATTTTGTGGCTCGAGCTGGCAACACACACCGTCGAGATGGTGCCGTGGTAACTGTCTGCCGCCAGAAATAAACTATCTTGTCCCACATAACTGTCGATAACGCCGAGAATACTATCCAATCAGTGGGGGTACCTTACGAAACAATGTTGCCATAAAAACTTAAGTCAAATATTACAAAACGCACTCGCATCTGTTGTATGTTTGCACAGTTGGTTCACGTCGCTTATTAGATAGTAACATTTGCTACTATCGTTCCGTATTTTGATAAAAAAAATCACCATCCGCATACAGATTGTCTTCAACCACCAACATCTTTTCTTATCGATACATCAGAGTTGATTTACAATCGTCAGACGTATAACGATCTATATCGAGCGATGCATAGTATGGTAATGGCGCCAAAGCATTGGCCACAATCGACCATATACGGCGCAACGCGAGCAATCGTAAGAATGAATAATCGATCCTTGAGCATGAATAGGTATGATCGTTAAAATATTATTCTTCTGTAATATGCATATGTGACTTTAACCTTTAATGTTGTTATTTCGATTGTATTATCTACCATACAATTATCTTAATGTAAACAGTACATATTTATTAATTGCATTATCTGAATGCATATAACAAATAAAACTTGTGTGTCGTGTACTCGTGTATACCTATTTCCCTTAAACATATTTTCTCGACTTCTCCAGATCTAAAAGCAACAAGTTAGGCAACCTTCTTTACATGATAAAACATGTTTCCAACAAAGGAATTTTGGAATCCCAAAGTATCTTGGATAAGAACACGAGGATACGTGATCGGGGTGCTAAACCTGCAAAAGTCGTGGTTACCCAAGGCGTCTATCCAAGTTATCCCGGAACAAATATGGACATAGCCGCCGCAGGAGTCGAACAGTCGTCGAAAAGTCGTCGTGTGTATTGTTGCTTGTTATGTACGTGCGATAATGACTGATGATTTCATAAATAGCATATTATTTATATATTCAGTATACATAAATATAGCAGTCTTAAATTTAATTTCTGCTACTTAGTAGCCCGTTTGAAACATGAGATCATGACTATCTTTTCTTACAAGTTCGTCCGTTGCATCGGGATGCATTCGATAAATAAATTAAAAAGTACAAATAAACAGCTGTGTGCAGTATTTTAGTACTTTTATTTTACAGATGCAACGCGTTTTCACGGCTTGACAATATGACTCATACAAACGGGGAATGCGGGCCATACATTACACTAATTATAGATGAGGTGACGTCATCGCCTCATTAAATAAATTCACATCAGCTGACCTCAACATTTTAAATAAACGTAGTTCAATTATATTATTTAAAGTTGCTCAATATTACAACAATGTCTGCCTCCTTGATCTTGAAGTCCTAAATATGGCAATTTTAATTCATTTCATTTCGTTTTAAGCTTAATAGTGACAGCCTTGACACGAGCTAATTCAATTTATTTTTAGTGACAGCATCAAGATCGTATTCAATTGACATTTATAAAGAACCTGTCCCACATAACTAACAATAGGAGTGTTGAGACTCCTTATAATAAAATCAACTTCACTGGAACATCAACCATGTGGTTGTAGGGCCTACAATTTTACGAGTGACAGTAAAATTGGATCATTAAAAAGCAATGAAAACATTTCGATCAGCCCCAGTCCAGTGGGTGATGACGCGGCCTTAAAGTTCATTGATGTCGGTGGTCGGACGAATCTTATTTTTACAATCGTAAAGCAGGATCCACACCTTCCTATCCGATCCTAATTAGCGAATGAAGTTGGATGATGCTTAGGGCAATCGTCTTAATTTAGAACGTCCGATTGCCCTACATATTGGATCGGAAGGTGTGAATCCTGTCTAATAATTCTGACTGAACGTTTTCGATCGTTTCGTCTTTCTGTAGTTTATTTAGTATTTACTATTTATGAAATTTTAAATTATTATAAAGAATTATGAATAGTTTTGTTTTTATTATCTATTGAACTGCCCAGCGCACATCATTAACAATATTTCATGCATGACACTCTTTTACGTTTTAAAATTAAGTAACTTTGGTGTTTGTTCATCTATAGTACTACCTATTCGGGTGGTCTTAGATTTAGAATTTAAATGACGGACGGACGAACGAACAGAACACGTTGGCACGAATAGGTCCCATTAAGAACGAAACGTTAAAATCTCTTTCCACTTCAGTTATTGCATGCCAGAGATACCTAATTTGATAAGTAAACTACTCTCAAATTATTCATTGGTAATATCAGTCTTAAATCAAATAAAACAACAACGTGAAACAGTTCGGCGCAATGAACTCCCAATCACTTGCGCAGTCACACCTCAAAGTGCATTTTCTAGCGCAATGACTCAGTGCAATTAGACGTTATAGTTTTGTCTGACGATATCCATCAAACCATTTCGGTGACTCACGGTTCAATGGAAGCAAGACGAAAATGATGTGGAGAACCAGTCGATGTAGGACCTCCCTGCACTCCTAATCATTGTTGCGCAAGGGTTCAAAGAAAGCTCTACAATGTTTTGGATCAATCGCGAGCATGCGCTGACGTCACGGGACTACTGAAGAGCGCTGGTTTTTTTATGTATCTCCGATAAGTTGAAGCTTCAGCCGGTTGATGAGATTTTTTTTATTCGATGTATCTAATGACAGCCATGTGTATGTAGAATGGGTTCCACGCTTAAATGCTTACGCCTGGTATGTTCATTCATTACTTGTCTTGCGTACGCAAGTCGGTATTTTGATCGCGTACCTACCAGCCATTGGTTTCTGAAGAGAAAATAAAATACCTACTAGTTTTACGATGTTCGTGTATGTTATTGCTTTAAATCAATAAATTATTTTATTATTATTATTATTATATAAATGATTCCTGGGTTTCGGGCTTTTTAGAAAAAATATATTGCTATTATCCAGTAGACCTTTGGCTCCAGATATATCTTCGAATTCAAATAAACATAATGGTATATTTTAAAATATAGATCACATAGAGTTATCTGACTTATTTATAATAGGTTAATGTGATTCAAATGCTCAGAATTTGCCGTTATTTATTGATGTAGTTTCACAACACAGAATTTATGAAATGTTGATCCAGTCAATTGTACCAAGTTTTCCTTAAATATGTTATTGTTACGTAGGTATTCCTTATCATATTTTTGTTTAAAAGTAGCACATGGTTTACGTGTGTGTGTCAAAATGTGAGGTATATATCGATTTTGTCTCATTGCCTCCTATGAATGACGAAAGAGCGTGTGGCTGGTCTTGGCTTGGATAATATTTCTCCTACATTTCAAAGCTACATAACAAATTTGATTCATTAAGTAAAATGTATTATGTTCCTTTCTAGAATTCAAAAAGGACTGGTCAGACCACGCGCTCTGGTGGCCCACGCGCAACAAATGGCTGTCCAGGCCCAAGCACACGCTGGACCAGTACGGGGTCCACGCGGACGCGGCCCTCCACTTCACCCCCATGCACAAGCCCATAAGGATCCAGCTGCCCGACTTGAGATACATTGACTGCAAGATTGACTTCTCGATAGACACGTTCAGTGCAGTTGTACAGCTTTGTAAAAACCTCGGTGAGTATACGGCCTTATGTATGTCTTTTATAATCTGGTGTGTACCTCTTTTAATTGTCTACGGACGGATGTAACTTAGCCTCTTGCATTGTGTGTTACATGCTTTAATCTGATCTGTGCGTGCGGCACCTATATGGTACAACTTCCCTGAAAGTGAATTAAGTTCTGCATGATCCCATTAAAATCAGGATTCCATTCAAATCTCATGTGCTGGTTGCTATACAGACCTACACTTACTGTTTATTGCTGTAAATAGACGTCAGTCTGTAGTTAGAATTGGAAACGGACACGTTCTAAGAATAGACACGTCTGGATGGCGACTGGCGCCAACCAACATTTGTCACTTTCTACATAAATAAACAAAGCGAACATAAATCGAGTAGGTGTCTTGCGTGTGCGCATCAATGAATGACTGCACTTGTTAAATTTATCTCCGGTCACTTCTCTATTTTACGGCAAAACTTTTAAGTCTTAGCACTTCGTAACGGTTGTATCAATTTAACGACCGAACTTTATGCTTTATATGGTACCTTCTACAAGATGTAAGATAGTGTCTCTTCTTGAATTTTTTTATCTCATCGGAAGGTCGTAAAGTCTATCAAGTCGTAAATGTCGTATGTTTACCCCGAATAGGCCGTAAGATGGTTAGTATCGTTACGATACTACAACTTGTTTTGAGAATATTATTATTTATGTGAATAAATAGTCCCCTGGGCGAATAAGTGGGCCATTGAACTATGTCATGCATGAGTAATCTGATACTATATACAGAACAAATGTCGTACTTATATAAACGTCAAGAAACATACTTTGGACATCCTTCCCCTACTGGGAAAGGGTTTCTCGTGTACATGTCCTCTTGCGACAAATATTTGCTTGCAAAGACAAATAAATATATACTAATAAAGTTGCAAATTTAACAGGTATAAGACATCCAGAAGAGCTCTCCCTCTGCTACCCACTAGAGCCGTCCCACCTTAAGCAGAATTACCAGAACTTGAAGGAAGCTAAGAGAATAAAACCTCACCAGGCTCCCGACACGAACACATTCATAGCGGCCACGAGAGGGTCCTCGAACAGTTTGGACAGGTCGAATGGACAGTGCCCAGCCACTCCGCCGCCGCCACGATCCCTGTCTGCTACTCCTGTAGCCTCACAACAGGTAAGAACAGCCTCACAACAGTTAGTCGTCGTAGGTCGTAGGGTCGAGTCACCTTCGTCCGTAGGAGAATTAAGTACCCTCGAGATACCCTACACGTGACCCGTGGTGCCAACCAGGTGACAACTCTACTGGTGGTAGGCTTCGGCCGTGGCTAGTCACCACCCACTGAACAAAGCCATGTCGCCAAGCGGCCTAGCCGTGTTCCGGCATGATGTTCGGTGTTGCCATTTATGGATGGCGGGTCAGATCAGTTGCGCTGCATGTGCCTAGTGAATGTAGCGTCTCTTATCTACTGCCGCCTTCCTACCTAGGCAAGTATGCTCCATCGTAGATCTCATCGTCACTTACCATCAGGTGAGATCGAGATCAAATACTTGCCTATAATGTAATAAAAAAAAAAAAAAAAAATAGTCATCGGTTTTCCATGTTGCCTTTCGCACGTGATGATTAAATTGCTAGCTAAATCTTTTTTTTTAATTGCCGATACATCACCCTTTACAGAGTGAGAATGGTGAAATATGTTTTCAATTTACCTTAACTGATACAGTTGGAACATGCACTCCTGTTTTTTTTTCTCGAACATCTTCAATATATATTTTACATACGCTTAAAGATGAACTATTCAAAAAAACTTTCACGCGAGCTGCACCTGTTTCATATCGTTTGTTGTTTACACAAGAAATAAAAACCCAGTCGGGTATATTTTGAAGCGTTTAATAAATCATGCGTGCATGTTAGCTGTCAGTAAGCTCGGTGTTAATTTTTAAAAAATAATGCGTCTGGAGAATATGTTTTGTCAATATGAATTAGGCTAGGTCATAAACCCAGCGAGTTTCCCATGTCTTTAATAGGGTGAGCTAAAAATGGAATGCTTGATTAGATAAATCTACTAGGAATCAAGTTTAGTCCGTGATGTGACATCTCTGGAAGAGGCATATGGCTGACGTCTTCCAGCCAAGGATGATGACTATGAATTGATCCCTATAACAGGCACTTTTATCGTCATTCTCTTGAGTAATATAGTGTTCTTGCTTGGTATGTTCCATCACTGGAAAAAGCCTTCAGCCTCTTACACGTAGTATCATGTAGTATCATTAGCCATACGCTGTAAAGTACATCTCTTCACCTTCTTTAAGTCTACTACTATAGCATTAAATATTAAAAAGAGCCTTTGCCACACAGAACGGCACACTCCGTCGCTACGGAGGGTTCTACAACACACATGACGACGGCTCCAGCGACGGCGGATACGATGGCACCCCGCCCCGAGGTGTCTCTCTCGACGCCCTGGACACGCTCGCAGAAGTGTCCTTGGCAGACTCGCCTATTGAACCCGACACTCAGTCTAGAGACACGCTGCTTAGTCCCAAATCGCTCATGGAAAGGGCTAGGATGAACGTTGGGTGAGTAGATTTTGAAGTCAATGTGAGAATCTGTTCTTCTTGTAACCATATTACCTTATACCTATCTAGTGAGACTACCGGTAATCTAATGACTATCTTAACCATCTCTTCTTCTTCAGTGAAGGTCAGTGAGTGTCAGTCAGTTGGTGTGAGCATGGCATACTCTGTCTCTTGCAAGGTGGAAGAGATCTGTAACGGTCGCGATACCCGTCCATTCCCTTATTTTGCGCAAAGAGGTTTTCTTACTACAACCAACGCGTCTAATAAGGGCAATCTTGCCCATCATTCTGAGTTGCAGGAGCTCGTGTCTTAGCACTTGCTCCAGACTTCTTTTCTTTTATGATGAGTTGATGAGCTCCAAAAAAAAATTCTTATGATGAGCAAGAGTTTAAGTTTATGACCAATTTGACGTATTACTTCTTCGTAGGTAACTCTGTGTGCCCAACTAATAGCCAACATTATCCATCTCTAACGAATTTTATTCTTCCAGTTGGCTCGACTCCTCACTATCCATAATGGAACAGTACGTCCGCGAGTGGGATACCCTCCAGCTGCGATTCAAGTTTTACTCGTTCTTCGATCTGACGCCGCGCGCGCAGGACGCGTCGCGCCTCAACCAGTTGTACCAACAGGCGCGTTGGCAGATCCTCAACCAGGAGGTGCAGTGTACCGAGGAGGAGATGCTACTGTTCGCTGCACTACAGGTAAATGATACGAGTATAGTAGCACTCAAATGTACGACTTAGTTGTAATTCAAAACAAACGCATAATTAACACTGCAAGGCAAAATAAAAACCCTCCTTCCACTTTTCACTGTTCTGATTCTATTCAGAGCCAACCCATTAAAGGCACCCATAAATTTCTATGTCAATATCTCGCAACACTTGCCGCAATATATGCTACAGATGTTGATGATAACATTGCAGCAGAAGAGTATTGCTGGAAATATAGTTATCAGCATGATTTATAGCTCGTTCACGGCCCTTTAGGTGGTGGTATCCAGCCTATTCCGTCATCTTGACATTCTTTGTCGTTTCTAAAATAATTACACACGCTAAAATATACCTCATCCCATCAGCTACAAATTGAGCTGCAAACCCTCGCGGGTGGTAGCGCGGAGGCAGCGGATGGGTCAGCTGGCAGCCACGGCGGCGTCTCCGCTCCCGAGGACGAGATCGACGCAGCCCTTAGCGAACTGCAGGCGCAACTTGAGGGCGGCCCGCCAGCCAGGCAGGACATCACCCACGTGCCCGAGCTGGCCGGATACTTGAAATACCTCAGGTGAGGTTTGTCACATGACATATACATTGATATCAATTACATGTGTGGAACAATAGACCCACGTGAGGTGTGGAATGGCCCATATCCCGTTTCGTAGAGAAATGGATGATAGGTAGTATTAAAACGAACATTTCATCTTCAGAAAGTTCTAGTCTCATGTTTGCCATTCAGTTTTCTATGTCTTTGTTATTATTATATCTCTTATAATTTCGTATTTATATAATAGCAGCTGTTGCCCGCGACTTCGTACGCGTGGTATTTAACAAAGAACCGTTGACAACAGCCTGCTCGCTCATTCTGAGCCCGCGGGACGCATTGCAGGTTGTTGCTATCAAACTTAATCTGGCGCTGCGCTGCAACATTGGTTTTAATTTTTTTTCGTGAGATCCTATTTTTTTTTTCTAAAATAAAAGTAGCCTAAGTTACTCGTTACATCAGCTATCTGCTAGTGAGAGTCCCGTTAAAATCGGTCCAGCCATTTCAGAGATTACCCGGAACAAACAGACAGACAGACAGACAAAAATTGTAAAAAAAAATTGTTTCGGTATAGGTAACGTGTATACATCCAAATGCACTTAGTAAAAAGCGGTTATTTTAATATTACAAACAGACACTCCAATTTTATTTATATGTATAGATACAAATATTTTATTAATCATTAGAATATAGCCATACATGAACAGCACCGGATTCCTTATGTTTGGTCTTTTGCAAGAGTTTAGATTCCTCAATATTGTTTGGAGTATCAACTACGCTTAATCCGGATCTGTACATACATATAATATATATCTATTCAGTATTTATGTATTCATTGACATTTATTTATTTTGTTTCTTCCATCTTCTGCTCTGCGGCCAGCAAGTGTAACAACGATTACTGTTATAATACGTAAGATATTATCTATTTTGACACGAAACCCCCCACTGTCAACTAAATAATTAATTTAATTATTATTATTATTGTATTCTAGTTTTAATATTTCGAAGCAAATGCAATATGGAAGGGTTTACAAAAAATGTTATTCTAATTTAAAACAGATTAAGTACTATTCGGTGCACATGCACTTGATAACTTCAGTAGTTTATCAGAATCTTCGTGACATTTTGCAAGTTTTTTAAAGTAACAAAGTGAAACGTTTTCTTTCCACATTGCATATTGTAGCTTTTGTTTGTAACAAATGTACAGTACTCGGTTCACTAAGTTTTTTAGAGTTTTATGTACCTAATAATGTTTATTTTTTTAAGTTTAACTTTACCATGTATTTTAATATGTTGTGTAGTTTTATTCCAGTAATATTTGTAACGGTGAAGGAAAACATCGTGAGGAAACCTGCATGTCTGAGAGAAACCCTCGAAAGATGTGTGAAGTCCGCCAATCCGCACTGGGCCAGCGTGGTGAACTATGGCCTAATCCCCCCTCGCATTGAGGGGAGGCCCGTGCCCAGCAGTGGGACATTAAAAAAAAAGGGCTGGAATTATGTAATTAATATTTGTAAACTTAATAACAACTTGATTCCGAAACAAATAATTTCCTTTCAATGCACAGAAAATAGAACAAAGTATTATGTACCCCATCTTTTTCCGTGACATCTGGTCTAATTATCTTGACCGCTAGACAAACACACCAACTGTACAATACCAAACTAAGCAACGCTTGATTTGAACCCGGGACTCTCTGTATAGAAAGCAGGGTCACTACCTACTCAGCTAATCGGGTCATCAAATAATCAAGGAATTGTGCTTAAAATAATGTACCCTATAGCTTTCAAAACATATATTTTCATTGTCAGGCCGAAACGTTTCACGTTGAAAGCTTACAAGCGCGGATGGATTTCGTGCCGAGATGGGATGCTGCGCATACACTCGTCTAGAGAGGCAGCCGCCAAAGGGGACGCGCCTTCTTACGCTGTAGAACTGCGAGGCGCTGAGGTAAGACCACAGATAATATACACACGGTGATGTCCGAATCAAGCGCGCACTGCGATTCTCAGGTAAGCCATGACGTCATCGCGGTGGGCGTGGTGTCGGTCAGTGGACTTGATGAATGGTCGGTATTTTTTTTTTAATTTGGCATCACCATAGACATTTTGCCAGTGTCAAGTAATATAAATTATTTCTGTTTTTGAGCATATGCACAGGCCCAACGGCTAGGCCCAAGTAAATACCCCCCCCCCCATCCCTCAATCAGTAAATTGATGGATACTTTACTGAAAGATTTTTCATGGATTTTTTGTGAGAAACTGGAAAGCCAAGTTTCGTCACTCTGTTTCAATTACCTACACTTGTGCACTTCACCGAACCCATAATGGTTAATATTCCACTTATATCACACACTATAACTCAACACTAGTTTTAGAAATTAAAACATAACTGACGCCATGACTTTTCAGTTTCCCGCCAAAAAGTCCGAATGGTCGGTAGCCGTTCTTTGAACAACACGCTCATGTTTGCATCCCAGTTTATTAATTACTTAGTTTTACTACTCGACAACAGATGACGCCACATTGTATACGCACTCTACGCTAGTGGCGCTAGAGACATCTTGCGTCATATAGCGAAAACACGTAGTAACCTCGTCATGGATGACGCGTTGAGCTTACGATATTCACCGGTATATAGAAATATTACGTGGGCGGGGTCAAACCTGCCCTGACCCGTATTCTGCACCCCCGCAGGTGTAGCTCTATAAAGTAGTTCTATAAAGGTAGTAGTTCTATAAAGGTGTAGTTCTATAAAGAAATCAAAGTAGTACGACTCCTGGGTAAGCCGACCATACAAAAATGCACTGGCGCCATTCGTGTAAAGACGATTTCAAGCTCCAATTATGTTGCCGTATATGACGCGCATGCGATCCTATCAACTGGCTATCACTGCTTTACACAATTAAACAATATTGTCATCATTAAGTCAAATTTCCAAAACGTTTGTGTTGTTGTCTATTTACGTAACTAGGCCACTTGTGACTTACTTAGTCACAAGTGGCTTAATACCTTGGATATACTTTAATTTGACGTGTTGTTTGTATTGATCAGGTGACACCAGACGCGCACCCCGCGTCGGGCAGATACAGCATCAAGCTGGAAGTACCCGCCGAAGACGCCATGCACGAGATGTGGCTCAAATGTGAAAACGTAAGTCAATAGAACGGACAAATAATACCATACATAATGTTAATCCTCCATGACTCGGTTACAAACATTCGTGCTCATCACATAAAGTTTCCCGCTACCAGGATTCGTATCTGGGATCATCGGTTCAGAAAGCGGGTCACTACCTACTGTACCTTTCAGGTCGTCTACAGTTTCAAATATATTTGACATAGATCTAGGATAATATTTGTTCGAAAACAAAATTTATGAAACTATCGGAAACGGATATTTGTATCAGTGATTGAGAAAGACTTTGTCCTGTCCAATTAATAGAAAGGACCTTCAGTTTTTCCCGAATTTTTCGGACAGCCTTTTCAATGTTTCTTTCCTTAAAACCCTTATTCGGACTGTTACGAACATTAAAAAAAAAGTACAAATCCGTCCACCCGTTTTAAGTAACTCGCTTACCGACGAACAGTATTTATTTTTTATTTAGAAATATGAAAAAGAGGTTAGTCGAGAAACTAGAGTAGCTTTATTTCGCGTAGAAATGCATTTTATTTGGGGTCCGTCACTCGTGATAGTTTCTCGACTAACATCTTAGAGGAGTTCGGTGTTGCTGGCTTCTTTAATTATCGATCAACTTGTTTGGTTTATAATTGGAAAAGTTGTCAAGCCGAGAGTCAGTGGTGGGTTCCTCTTCCCCCATATGTTTAAGATAATATTATGTATATCGATTTTGTCCCTTTCCCTCGTATTAATTATGGAAGGGAGAAAGCGACTAGGTGCGATATAATCAGTGCCATAGGTTTTGCTTAGACCGGCGTGTTAGCCGCCAGATGAAAATCAGCCGAGGCTGTCGGACGCGTCGGATAATAGATAGATAACTCTTTATTGCACACCGATTTCATTAACATTTTATAGGGTATTGATACATTGATTGTTGATTGAGGGCATTGATAATGAATTGTTCCCACCTCAATAATGTGTCGTGTGCAGGAGGATCAGTACGCGGAGTGGGTGGCGGCGTGCCGGCTGGGCGCGCGCGGGCGCTCGCTGGCGGACGCGGCGTTCGGCGGCGAGGCGGCCGCCGTGCGCGCGCTGCTGGCGCTGCAGCGCCCGCGCCCCGCCGCCGCGCTCGACCAGCGCAGCCTGCCGCACCTCGACCACCTGCTGCCCGACCACTACCTCGCGCCGCGCTTCCTCAGGAAACTCAAGGGGAAGGTGAGCGCAGTACACGTGCCATGGCCGTCACCAGAGCTAGCTTCAGGGCGGACCAAAATCTGGCACCAATATCAAGTGGCTCGTTTCCGATATGTCATTGCACTCATTTTTCAAGACATTTCATTCGTCAAATCAGTATTGATATTTATTGGTCATATATTTCTCGGTTGACTCCATGAGCCAAGGTGAGGCCTCTCTGCCTCACCGAGCTACGCCCATGAGACGACGTCCTAAGTCAAATCATTTATTTCATATAGTATATGAAATAAATGATTTGACTTTATACACCTTATATGACATATAAGGTGTATAAAAATTATATAAAGTATATTGAGAGATCAACGAATAGGTCATAACGATCATATTTGGGCATCAAATAAGCGTTTAAATAGTGTTGATGCATTATTAAAGAATGCTCGTTTTAACGTGTCCCTGCTCACTATACAAACAATTTTTATTGGAATGTGATCTTTATATTCCACCTATAAAGTTGAAATATTTTATATTATTATTGTTACCTTATAAATCTCTACGACCGTATCGGAACGCGACCTTTATTCATCTTTAAACCATAAAAGCAAGCAAGGAGTTCAATGGATTTTTTTGGGTCCAAAATGTTATTAGCGACATTTAGTCTATATTTGTTTCGAAGTATATGCCTTATATCTATCTACGGTTAAATGAAACACCATATAAACATTCAACCCTCGTTCCAGTTCACACAACGCGTGCTGGAAAGTCACGCCAACGTGAAAGACCTGCCACTCCTGGAGGCGAAGCTGCAATACATCAAGACATGGCAGAACCTCCGCGACTACGGCCAGACAATGTTCGTGGTGCGGTTCATGGGCCACAAGCGGGACGAGATCATCAGTATCGCCAACAACAGGATCATGAGGCTCGACCCCAATACCGGCGATCACATCAAGACCTGGCGATTTAGTACTATGAAGGTTAGTTTTTGCAGGGCTCATGAAATAAATATATACTCACATAGAGCGTAATTCATAATGGGTATACTACCATTTCAATTATTTTACTATTTAAGCCTGATTAAATAGTAAAATAATTGTTCCCACCTCTTGACTTAGATTATTTGTTATCATTATACCTGTGATGTCATGATTTCGATACAATAATAAAATTTAAAAAGGAAATCTCGGAGAAAAAAAAAGTCATAATTGTCATTTTGTTGTTTTGTTTTTCGATGTTTCTATGAATAAGCAAAGGTGCACTGGAGCATAAATACCATTAAATTCTGAAAAGTATTTGTGATCAGCATCTCTAGCATAATCCTTTTTACGTATCGTTCCGGTAATGTAGGCTTCTTTTAGCCGTCTCGAACAAAGTTTTTATAATTAAGTATGACAGTGGTGGCGTTACGATTACATTAGAAGTTCCTGCTTACTACTGAACTGGCGATGAATAACTCATATATTTTTAAATATGTCATTTAAAACCCTACCCTTGCTCCAGGCATGGAACGTGAACTGGGAGATAAAACACATGATGGTGCAGTTCGAGGAAGGCAACATCATCTTCTCAGTGCAGTCCGCCGACTGCAAAGTGGTGCACGAGTTCATTGGCGGGTACATATTCTTGTCGATGCGATCCAAGGACGCGAACCAGACGTTGAACGAGGAGCTGTTCCATAAACTCACCGGTGGGTGGACGTAAATTGGACCTTTCACCTTACCTAAGGTTTAAGTTTAAGGCCTTTGTATGATGTATTGTAAGATTAAATAGTATTTTCGTTTCATAATAACGTCGTAACGTAATAAATATGTTATTGGCAATATGAAGTGCCTACTAAATTAGTAAGAAGAGTACAACACTGTCATTTATCCTCTAGGCTGGGGTTGTATCAAGCCTAAAGTATATAAAGCATTGCGGCTCTAAATATACCGCAAGCCATTAATATTATGTTAATGCTTCAAACGCCATAATCTGGGCGAAATTATTTAATCTTACGGTATGGAAAGAGGCCTTGCAAGTTGTGCCTTGAATTTTGGACTTGTATGTTGTATTTTGACTAGATTTAAATCTTACGGAACAGAAAGGTGTATGATAGTATTTTTGTACCATGAATAATAATCAATTTGAAACAAAATCAAGATTTTAGATGTTAATACATTGATTTAGTGCTTCCAATAATATCTAGCAATCTATTAAATGCCAAAAATGTTCGATACAGATCTTATCTAAATATACATGCTTCCAAACTTTCGACATCACTTTAATCAATACTAGCTGTAAGTATATGCGTTGGGAATGAGCTTTTACGTAGAATAAGAGATTTTTATGTACTAAAATTCACGTATAACAACATTGTAACGACAGATCCTCTAAAGTGCCATTAGTGAAGTCAAGCAAGCATTTTCTGAACGATTATTTCTATGCCAACAAAAAGGGACAGAGCTATAGGAAAAATAGGATGCACTGTTTTCTCGTATTGCTCTGTTGGCCTACAACTGGGAACGTAAGTCGTTAGACAATCCCCGGTGCTTTACATAAATGGATTGTCAGTATCATTGTGGCCTTAACATTTTAAATATAACTTATCGTACTTTTTGATTTATACATTGTAAATAACATTAATTATTAAATGTTGAATAAGTTATTTTATACCAGTGACAAATTAATTTTAGATTTAAATTTTCGCTTGATGTTGTATACCTATTAATTGCAAAGATTATTTTATTATTGTTGACTACTAGTCTCGTCGAGATCGCATATAATGCTATCACTTTTATTTAAGTCTAAAATAGTAAATTAGATTACTTATTATGATTATGAGTATTAACAATATTTGCCTTTATTTTTATTTTAGGAGTTATTGTACAAATTGTATGTACACTTAAATTAATAATTATAGTATGTTTGTAAATGAATGGCAAAAATAAATGTACATTATTAACGATTAATATGTTTTATTAGAAAATGCTAATTATATCTGGAAAGGTAACATTTGTGGTAGTCTGAAATACCAGGGTTAATAGGGGGCATTGTTGTCACCACAGTACAAGTTCCAGCAACTTCGTTTACTATTAAACCAGTATTTTTCGTTTGCCACACATTTTTGGGCTTGACACTAGGAGTTTCTGGTGTAAATTCTTCTACAGCCAAAACGTCAGGTTGCAACATTATTGCTTTAAAAGCAAGAAGTTTATCTCCTGAAAAGTACCAATTATATACTACACCATATAATATAATAAAAATAGGAAAAAATCACAAAAAGAATAATAAAGATAATTAATTTTCTAATACATTTGATTCTGAGGCTATACGAAGTTCGCCGAGACATCTATAGTAATAATATACAAACAGAACTAATTTTATTATATGACCAACTTACCTAATATACAAATAGATGCAGGTGGATGACTAAGAGTTGTTATTTCCTCTAACTGTGTATCAACGTCAGGCCTGAACCTGTACAAAGTGCTGAAATAATTTTGTGCTATATAAATATGTTCTTTATATGACACCATACAATTGGCCATTATGTATGTTTTTAACACAGTTTTCCATGTATCACTATCTCCAAGATCTTCGTACACATAAACGTTCCTTTGACCTGCAGTATAAACCTTGTTTTTGTGAACACATGCCGCTGGGTTCTGTATAGCATTAGGTATTTTCGCTATTGATCTGTAACTCCTTTGTTTTAGGTCATAAGCTATAGCTGTATCTAAAAGTATTCTGTAAAGAACAACACTATTAGTATATTAAAAATCATTACTACTAATTAAATAGTTGTAAGTACTATTGTTACACCTCTAACTAAGCTTAAGTTTGTGCTTTAATGGTCAGAGTAGGCATTAAACCTGGAATCTCAGTTATGAATTCAGCCCCTCTAACCAACAGCCTATTGACGTAAACATATATGACCAAATGAATATGCCATCATTAGTATAGATATGGACCGACCTAAACCCACCTACGCCTCCAAGGATGAACAATGTGTCTCCTAAAACAGTGACTCCGCCGTGTCTTCGAGCAGGCAACTGGACGCCATGTCTGGTCCACTCTTTCGTCAGAGTATCATATACCCTCACATCCCTCATGAATTTCCCTGTGCCTCGGCCATGCTCACCACATACCACCACAAGGTTCCTAGCACCCCAACTCACAATATTCCACCCCCATAATTCCTTATCAGCTACCTCCAGCCACTGTTTGTAACCATCTGTCTTTGTAAATGTATACAAGTAATGGGGTGCCAATATTGGCCCAGTGTCTCCAAGCACCCACAAGGGTACAACTGGAGTGTA
The DNA here is from genome assembly GCA_905404115.1 of Pheosia gnoma. Taxonomy (NCBI): domain Eukaryota; kingdom Metazoa; phylum Arthropoda; class Insecta; order Lepidoptera; family Notodontidae; genus Pheosia; species Pheosia gnoma. The sequence goes on from FR989912.1 coordinate 6,182,421, forward strand.
CTCAAGTTTACGACTAATACTTTCTCTTACTAAATTCAATACTTCTGTATAAACTCGCTCTGTGAATGTTACACATAAAGATGTTTTATTTTCTGTTATTGCATTGGCTGATAAATAATTTTCAGTTGATAATTTCAATAAACATTCTATTACTTTTTCAGCAAGACTGTTTTCAAAATCTTTAGTCAACTCCTTTATTTCTGTTAACTCTTGTTTTGTAAGCCTTTTCATGTCTAAACAACTGAGAACAACCAGTAATGCATCAGCCCCTGTCTCCGATTGCAAAATCCATTGCAAACCAAAGTTGAAGACATCTAATTCACATTCTGTATCTAAATATGGATGTGATAGATACCAAAATAGTTTATGAATTGATGGAATGTGCTCTGGTTTCACATCTTTAAAGGAATATAGACCATATGCAGTACAGTGTTGCTCTAAATCAGAGTAATATGATTTCTCTGCTATAGACATTGTGTCTACCCAGTTACTGAGTGATAGCTGTAGTCCTAAATAATATTTAATCTGCTGTATGAGTTCTGTGATTTGCAGGAAGTTTGAAGCTTCAGCAAGATCTCCAATTGTAGATAGAGACAGTTCCGAGAGATCTATCAACCCCATTTCCATGTATCTGAGTATTATATTCATGGAATTGGAATCAATAACCTGTAAAATTAAGTAAACTAATAATTAATTTTTATTTTAAGCCAAAAGTACCTATTTCATTTACAAATATAGTAAGTATTGCTTTCGCAACATGTAACAACCAGCTCTGAACTCTGAAAACAAGCATTCTACAAGCAATGGTAAAAAAATTGCCTTCCTGAACCTAAAGTGCAGTATCTGGAAGACAAGAGGCCAGACTAGGTACCAACTGACGTCGGTCACAGTTTAACATTAATAATTCTGTAAACCTGGTACTACAAAGTAATTTATTTGCAGCTTAATTCAGCACGACACAGTTGCATTGAGCGAACTGTAAATATGTTTCTTTGAAGGTAACTCACATCTATGGAGATTTCTCGTTGTTCATGTTCAACATAGTTGCCGCTAAACATTGCGCGAAAATAATCACTATGTTCACATAACGTATCTTTGTTCGCTTTGAAGACTTGCCCCTCGATTAGCAAGGAGACTTGTTGTGTGTCCATCGCGTATATAAATAGATACTTCTTATTTCTTTACGAAATATGCGATTAAATAAAATGGATATGAATATGGCCTCACCCACAACTTAGCGGGTATTTTTCCAATGTCAAGAATACAATATTTATCTCCCTATAAATCAATTATTTGAAAAAAATATATTTAATTCACTGTCGAGTTGAAGTTGACAGTTGACTGCATAGACTAACTAGAGAGGCTATGAATGTTGGCTGTTTTTTGTTAGTGGCTCTGACGTTTTGGAAAATTCTGCCAATGTCAAGTGAGACTATTGAGGCGAATACACGTTATATACTGAGTTCACTTTCAGTTCATTGTACAATACTGGCGTACCCATAACAAAATCGTTGCTTAGTGTGGGACCGCATAGTTGGTTTTTTCCTCTAGAGATATTGTTATAATTATATTATTATGTAGTTTAAACAGTAAGATGCGTGAAATTTGTCTGGAGTTGACATTTGAAAAAACATAATATAGGACATGTACATGTTACTTGGGTGGTGGGTGATATGACTTGATAGTTGCTTGATAGAACGAACCCGTAAATAGAGGATGAAACCGAACCAGTGACCAATGCAATAACAAAAAATATATTTAGGTGTAATTTCAAAAAAATGAGAAACAGCCATTGACATTGTTGATTTTTATTTGAAGGAGTATATATGTATAATATAGGTCCCCCTGATACCTTATGAATTTATGATGTCACTGACCATGATAATATAAATCCTCTAGCGCTAGTAATAAAGCTATGGTTGCTTTACTACAAATTTACTGGCATCTTGGGAGAAATTGATAATATATACCATTTTATTTTTATTTTCGTGTTATGTGTGTGGTTCTAAAGTGTCAAAATACGTGGAAGTTTAAGAACATGAAACATAGTTTTGGAAAATGAAATGAAATTAAGATCTTCATACTTCAAAAAGCCATATGACACTGTGTAGTATCAGCTTATTATAATGTGTGGAGACATTATAATATGCTTGATACTGGCAAAGTATCTCACCATGACGACGTTAGTTTATTTTCTCTGTGGTACCTATTTATTTTTCAGAATTTCAGCGCGTAAAATTTCATTGAGTTTAGAATTTTGTATTACTTTTGTCGTAAAAAACAATAGAGTACAATTTTAATTTCTCCATAAAGTTGGTCACCTGCAATAGTGGCAATATTTGCAAAGCACTAACTAAAAGTCCTTTCAAATCTTCTTGCTAGTTAAGTGTAGATGTATCGGTGATATTTTTTATGATGACGGCTACTGCATCAGCTGTTACTGCGACTGCCGATGAGGATTTAGACGAGTGCGGGCCACAGCTTATCAATAAATTAGAGGTGAAGTATCATCAGTAGTTCCAAATTGCTATACATACATGACACTTAAGCCTTAGCTCCAAGTAGGGATATTTAAACATATTTACTCTACCAGGTACACTTGCCACTTGGACAAAAGCAAACCTGTAACTTGATCATGTGTATCAGTTTTGACTCATTTTGTTTATTTAGGGCAACGGTATCACATCTGGGGACATTAAGAAATTAGAAGAAGCGGGATATCACACTGTAGAGTCAGTCGCTTATGCTCCAAAGAAATGGTTGATCACAATAAAGGGGATTTCAGAAGCAAAAGCTGACAAGATATTGACCGAGGCATCTAAATTGGTGCCTATGGGGTTTACGACAGCCACAGAATTCCATCAAAAAAGGTTAGTAATATTATTTCCATATTTCATAAATATATTAAATCCAGAAATAGTGTGATAAGTGTCAGATGTAAGCAGATGGATGATGGTGTGCCTAAGATTGATGAATTATGATAAGTTGTAAGACAAATGACACTACGCTACTCTGCTTACCCCCATGGGATCCAAGCACAAGTATATGTATCACAACAGTATATGTACAATCCACTGACTGACATTATTGTTAAGGTTTTATCAGAGACTTCATACTTGTCCATTATTTGCACTGGGATGGCACTGAATAACTTCCAGATTATAGGATAGCAAACCATAGCACTGGAGCTGTAAGCTCTTTTTAAAATGACTACTCTTTACAGTCCAGCTGTTAGTATTGCCCTGCAATAATGACCTTGGTGTGTCCATGTAGACAGTCCCCAATTTGTAACTAGTTTTATCAAGCTCAGGTTAATACATTTTTTGGTCTTCATAAATTTTATTTCAGTTTTAGCAATATGATAAAGATTTAATGTTATTTTCAGATCAGAAATAATACAGTTAACAACAGGTTCCAAGGAACTGGACAGGCTGCTCGGTGGTGGCATAGAGACTGGCTCCATCACAGAAATATTTGGTGAATTCCGTACTGGGAAGACCCAATTATGCCATACTTTAGCAGTCACATGTCAGGTGAAAAGAAACAGCTATCATACAGTAGTTTATAAATCCTCAATAACTATACTTGACGAAATGTGATCAAAATAGATATGAAAAAAAAATTTGGCTTTGTTCATCTACTCATCTTCTTGACTTAGTCATGTTGTGGTCACAATTTCCCTGCAAAGGTATGCGAGTCGTTGCATCCTCTTTTCTTTTTTTATGTAAGCCTTGCATATCACATGCTACATAGTACTAAAATTACAATAATTGAGGTAACTTTAAACTTCAGCATCTGTAAGCCTATTGGCGTCTCCATTCTCTCTTACATGCAGCTGACCTTGTCCAGGTTTCTCTTTTCTTATTCTACTTTAAATATTCTTGCATTCATCAAAATATTATCCTTTGTGGCTCTCATGGTTGAAGGTCTTACACGAGAAAGCAATTTAGTGCAACTATCAAAACATCTCTGTTAATCTAACATTTACTTTCCTAGCTGTAGTCAAAGTCAAATCATTTATTTCGTATAGGCCTACGGGGGCACTTACAAATTGTCATTGCATTTTTTTTTTCTTAAGTCTACAACCGGATCGGAATGCGACCTCAACTGAGAAGATCCGGCAAGAAACTCAGCGGGCTTGTCTTTTTTTTAACTTCATTATTTTTACAAAATAAAATATAAAAGTAAGCTCCAGTGTCTTGCCATGCGGGGCGCACACACGCTACACTTTAACATTACATATATTGATATTTAAGCGATCAGTCCCAGGCTGCTTTATCATATAGTGTTGACCAAAACCTCTATTATAGGGCTGTGTAGTTGAACTAGAAACCCTTAATAGTTTTTCCAAGTCTGTCAATCCGCCTGGGTCATCTGGCTATAGAACCAACATGCCCTTGACTAGCTTTAGATCTATTGTAAACACATTTTATAGGCTTACTAAAGTTGTTCCTTCTCTAGTTGCCGATTGAGCAGTCAGGTGGCGAAGGTAAATGCATGTACATCGACACTGAGGGTACATTCCGGCCGGAGCGGCTGCTGGCGGTGGCTGCGCGGTACGGCATGGACGGCGCCGCGGTGCTGGACAACGTGGCGTACGCCAGAGCATACAACACTGACCATCAGACGCAATTGCTGGTTCAGGCGTGTGCTATGATGGCAGAGTCCAGGTAAGACTTGTTTCGGGTGTATTTATTGATCTCGGTTAAGTTTGAGTAAGTGTCGCCACACCTAATATGTTGTATGTTGCGATGCTTTCTATCAGGCGTCGCGACGCTCACTATCAGGAGTCGTGACGCTCACTATCAGGCGTCGTGATGCTCACTATCAGGCGTCGCGACGCTCACTATCTGGCGTCGTGACGCTCACTATCAGGGGTCGCGACGCTCACTATCAGGCGTCGTGAAGCTCACTATCAGGCGTCGTGACGCTCACTATCAGGAGTCGTGACGCTCACTATCAGGCGTCGCGACGCTCACTATCAGGCGTCGCGACGCTCACTATCAGGCGTCGTGACGCTCACTATCAGGAGTCGTGACGCTCACTATCAGGCGTCGTGACGCTCACTATCAGGCGTCGTGACGCTCACTATCAGGCGTCGCGACGCTCACTATCAGGCGTCGTGACGCTCACTATCAGGCGTCGTGACGCTCACTATCAGGAGTCGTGACGCTCACTATCAGTCGTCGCGACGCTCACTATCAGGCGTCGCGACGCTCACTATCAGGCGTCGTGACGCTCACTATCAGGAGTCGTGACGCTCACTATCAGGCGTCGTGACGCTCACTATCAGGCGTCGCGACGCTCACTATCAGGCGTCGTGACGCTCACTATCAGGCGTCGTGACGCTCACTATCAGGAGTCGTGACGCTCACTATCAGGCGTCGCGACGCTCACTATCAGGCGTCGTGACGCTCACTATCAGGAGTCGTGACGCTCACTATCAGGCGTCGTGACGCTCACTATCAGGCGTCGCGACGCTCACTATCAGGCGTCGTGACGCTCACTATCAGGAGTCGTGACGCTCACTATCAGGAGTCGTGACGCTCACTATCAGGCGTCGTGACGCTCACTATCAGGCGTCGCGACGCTCACTATCAGGCGTCGTGACGCTCACTATCAGGCGTCGCGACGCCGTATGGTAACATTTCTGGAGTGATTAAAAAAATGTTTATATTGAATAGTAATTTCTGCATTTTTAGATACTCCCTATTGATAGTGGACAGCGCAACAGCTTTATACAGAACCGACTACTCGGGGCGAGGCGAGCTCAACTCGAGGCAGCTGCACCTCGGACGGTTTATGAGGATGTTGCTCAGATTAGCGGACGAGGTATGTTATTTACAATTATTGTTAAAAATGTGTGAGTAATATAATATTATAATGACTAGTAAGGCTCTGCATTCAAGGCTTCAGGAGGTGCTTTGCGCTTTTCATGAATTACTGGTAGTGCCCACGACATTACCAATAATAATCCACACCGTCGTTAAGGCCGTCACCAAAGCCTCGGTATGAAAAACAGCGTTGGGGTGTTTCTCGCAACTCCCAAACTTGGTGCTAAGAGCGGCCCTTGTTGGTTGCAGCCACAGCATGGCAATTTTTTTTGTTTTTTTTTAGTGTACTATATTCTTTAAGTATTGCTACTTGCCAGTGTATCTGATATATCAAATAAACATTTTCTCTCTTTCACAGTTTGGCGTGGCAGTGATCATAACGAATCAGGTGGTAGCACAAGTGGACGCGGTGGGCGTGTTCAACGCTGACACTAAGAAGCCCATTGGCGGACACATAATTGCGCACGCGTCGACCACTCGCCTGTATTTGAGGAAAGGGAGAGGGGATAACAGAGTGTGCAAGATATACGACAGCCCGTGCCTTCCGGAGACTGAGGCAATGTTTGCTATAAGTACTGAGGGTATCACGGATGCTAAGGAATGAAAACTTCATGTATCAGATGGTTTTTAACACAACATAAAAAGTGGTATACTTATGTGCCTTAAATAACTCTGTGCCTAATATTGGAGTAGTTGATTAACCTTTTGAATTCGGCCTATAACAAAGTTCATATAAATATTTTCATAAATTTACTCCTGAATTAAAATGTATTCACAATATCATTACAAAGCACGTTCCTTCTGTAAATGGTTCTGTGAGTTTGGGGGTTATTTTTTACGTATGCCACCATCACACCATCGCCGGAAAATTTAAACAGTTAATGAACCCTTGGGGTATACTCCAAAGGTATTAGGTTCATTAACTGTTCTAACTATTCCGTATCTTGGTGCGTCCATCTTGTAAATAAGTGATCATTGAATTTTAACATTGTAATTATCTCAATAAAAAATGTATTTCAACAGATATCATGGTGTTTATTTTGTCAATATTGCGTTCAACAATTTTATATGAAGGTCCAACAGCAGAGATAACGTTCAAATATCTAGTCTATTGTCAATATATTGCTTCAAATTTTATTATCAATATTCTAAAGAGTATATCCCACAACCTATCTGAACAGTTAGTGTACACAAATGTTTTTCCTGCTGGAAGTGAGACCCCCAAACTTATAGACGTTTCAATCAAACAACAATATCATCACAATAAAGAACTTTGTAAAAAGACAACTATACATTTGGGGGTTAACATTGATGTCACCAAAAGCGAATGGTTTTAATTGACTTGCCAATAATTAATTTTACACTAAAGGCGGAGAAATGTTAATTACATCTTGGCAATACGAATAGCTTGAACGATTTTTACATAACTATATTAGTACAGGACATATTGCAATCAAGTGTCAAACCAATCTATCTAAAGAATCTGAAGAAAAAAACATCTCTAGATAAGTCGTTGAATATGTTGCCGTACACATTTACAAGGAATTGGTGATAGCAAACAACAGTGCAATCTCTTTTTTTTCAAACATGAATATATCACTAAAATTAAACACGCGTTACAAAAATAATTATCACTAAGCAATTGTATACAAGTAATCTTGATTTAATCAGCGTTTTATAACGCCTATTCGCATTATGAATCCATAAGACATAGTTTAATTGCATAAAGATTTTTTTAATATAAATTATAAAAAAATATTAAATATTATGGGACATGGAAGAACAAATGCATTACAACAACAAATCACATTAAAAATTAAATTAAAATATTGTATTATTCTAAGCAACTTACCTATTACGCATCTTTAACCGACCCAGATCGCATCAAAATTGCCCATCGTCTCTTATGGGTTACATTGTCGGTAAGTACCTACCTGTGTGTCTAGAACTCATCATGTAATCGTACCGTCATGACAAAAGCATGCTGTTACTGTCATTCACATTATGAAATAGGTAGTGTGAGCGGGACGGAAAACGCTTACTTAAATATAATGTACATTTATTTTCAAGTATTTTTACAATTCTACCGACAATGAGCATTACAAACCAATATTAACTACCGTAGTAATAAATAAAACAATAAATTAATTCAAATAAAATTTTAAAAAAATTAGACACCAGTAACTACACCTCTACCGATTGTCTACTATCTAAATTTCATATCTGGAATATAATTAAAAATAATTAAATAAATAAATCATAAATTAATCTTTAAAAGGACAATGTTGGTATGTGCCACATGCATTGATGTACTTTTTGTTTGGTTAGTCCGAGTTATTTTTACAACAAAAAGAGTATATATGAAATTAGACTAGTTTGGTCACGCGGAACACATCAGCGAGGTCTTATATATTTTACGCATTAATGCAGACGGTCCGCGGCGTTACTGACTTATGACGTCATAGATATATGATAATGTAATATCAACGAATGTCCTGTCCACAAAGAAATAGAATACGCGGGTTATTTCTGAACTGGTCACACAAAGGCACGCACAGTGTAATTTGTGTGTTCGCGCGATTAGATATACTTTTTAAGACTTCTAGTTTTGACTGGCAGTGTAAGCAAACCTAAAAACTCAATTACATCGCCCCAATTAAATTTAAGCACAGCGAGAACTACATTTAATTGCCATACACTAAGAAAAAAAACATTGAACAAAATGTCGTTAGCAAGATTTAGACACAAAGAAATAATACCGATTTGTTTAGTATACGCAAACAACACACCAACGCGTCGCCTTTCAATTGATTGCTATCAGCAAAGTTTAGACATATATACCACGCTAATCGGTTTGCGTTTTGCTTCATTTTTTTTGTGAACTATACTAATTTAATCTATATTGTTTATTGCTTAATACATTCTAGAAACTGATGCAACAGTTATCTTATTTGATACTTTAGAACAATCTATGGAATTCCTATTCATTTAACAAGTAATAAAGAGTACTTAATAGGCCGCAATATCTTCTATACTTGCCAGAATAAGCTATGTTGTAAACTGTACAATATACATTGCCAAACTGTTATGTGGAAATTACATACGATCATATAGTAATACAGGAGATTCCGAAACGGTATACTTACATTTGAGCCGGCGATTCCTTAGTGCATTTATAAACATCATGTGATGTGTGTGTTGTGATGTGATGTGATGATTTGGGGTCGAGTCACCTTCGTCCGTAGGAGAATTAAGTACCCTCGAGATACCCTACACGTGACGCTGGGTGGTGCCAACCAGGTGACAACTCTACTGGTGGTAGGCTTCGGCCGTGGCTAGTCACCACCCACTGAACAAAGCCATGTCGCCAAGCGGCCTAGCCGTGTTCCGGCATGATGTTCGGTGCTGCCATTCATGGATGGCGGGTCAGATCAGTTGCGCTGCATGTGCCTAGTGAATGTAGCGTCTCTATCTACTGCCGCCTTCCTACCTAGGCAAGTATACTCCATCGTAGATCTCATCGTCACCTACCATCAGGTGAGATCGAGATCAAATACTTGCCTATAATGTAATAAAAAAAAAAAGTGTTGCCAACAATGACAATTGAAATTTTTGGTGAGCAAATATACGCAAAATAAAAAATTACATAAATATTCTGAGTTCACATAATGATGATAAAAGCGCTAAATAATCGCCGGTTAAAATTTAAGGAAACCATTTTTGAATGACGCTGTATAGGAATTTCTTGGCCGAGTTTTCATCATCCCTGTTCCGCCTCGCGAGATACAAAAATGAGTATGCAAAGCCGACAGCCGACCTTCACTATTCGGAGAAGCACATATAGAAGAACATTCATAGCCGCCCCGGAATAATGGCCATTTGCAATTATACTGGAATCTGTTTATTACATATGGTCTGTGATCGATTATTTCTCGCTCGCGATCAAATACAATCAATATGTAGCCTATCCATTACATTTACTGCATTAATGTCAACAATCTGTTTAACGTTCGGCAACTCTACACAAACAATGCTGCACACACGCCATCTTTACTCGGTTCTAAAACATTTCCTTCCACGGGCTTCATTCAGGCTGAAGTCTCTTATAAAACATCTATCAATTTATGCCAAAAATTGTCGCAGTTTTACATTTTATTTCGTCCAATACGAGGTTTTCTAACAATGCGGAGTGACATAGCAGACCTTCCCAGCGGATATCTCAGTTGTCACAATTTGTCCAAAAGCGCAGTTATCTACACAAACCATATAAAAGTTATTGCTGCATGTAAATTGAAGGCACTCATAGGTTTTGGTCGTTTTCGGGCATCCCGTTGCGCGGGGGCGAGTGTACGTGCGGTCCGTCCGGTACGCGCGGTCCGCTCAGCACCGGTCCGTGCGGCGCGGCCGGCACCTGGTCTCTGTTGGGGACGGAAGCTGTCGGACCGCCCACCACGCCCTCGCGCTCGAGTCGCTCGTGCTCCCGGACTACTAAAGTACGAAGCTCATCCTGGAATGAACGAATGCATATAATATTCTGTAGATCCTTATGAATCGGCCTAACTAAATCCCTCTTGAGTGGATAAAAACCTGCCGTCCCCCTCTGTATCCACACGCCTGCGCCAGAGCATGTTATACCACCCTTTTATTTTTAATCTGCGGTGTAAATAGGACCACAGCAGCTTACGCCCAGGCAGATAGAATTGGTTTAAGAGGAGGGTAGGGGAAGGGGACTGAGGTTAAAATGAAAGATGAAAAATCATTCTAATCCATTATCCCCCCCCCCCCGTATCAGGGCCTCAGAACGTTACCGTAACGTTATTTAAAGAGATAGTGTTCAAGCAACTGCTTGTGGGTCACTCACCCCCCAGCCGAGCCGGTCGGCCAGCTCCTGGCAGCCGTCGTCGCAGTCGCCGAGGCGCGCCACGTCCCGGTACGCGTCCTCGTCCAGCTGCAGGCCGCCGGCCGCCAGCCCCAGCAGCTTCAGCACCGGGGAGCGCGTGCCGGCGCGCTCGCGGTTGATCAGCAAGCGGGGACACCAGTCCGGGGCCCTGGTGGAGATTAATCAATTTATTAACATTTACTTACGGACAGACAACGCACTGTTTTAACCGGCGGACCTGTCAATTTGAAATTGTGAGTTGAACGAATACCTTAAAAGTGCACAAAGGAGGGATTTTTGAAAATTCGACCCCTAAGGAGATCAAAGTTCGGATGAGGAATCATTTTGTTACGATCGGGCACATCAATTACACCATCCCAAAGTAAGCGACGCTTGTATTATGGGTACCGTATAATAGACCGAGTGCGATCTTATTATATAATTACGATATACGACCATAGACCATGGGTACAGACAGTCGTACTCATCACACGAAGTTTGCCCCTGCCGGGATTCGAATCGACAACCCTCGGTAAGAAACAGTCATTACCAACTGTGTCGACAATAAACAGCCTATACATACACCTATCAGTTTTATAATAGACTAAGATGTTAAAGATAGACGCATCAGGCATAAACACTCACATATCAACGAGTGACGCGAACGGCTGCACTTCCAGCGACGAGCCCATGATGATGAGCATGTCGCAGTTCCTGAAGTCCTCCTGCAGGCAGTCGTGGAACCGCTCCGGGAGGCTCTCGCCGAAGAACACGATGTCCGGCTTCACGATGCCCGGGCATTCCGTACATATCGGGATCTGGTCCGAGAATATGCGCTCTGGAAGAAAAAGTATAAACTTAGACAAGAATATATTGAAACCAAAAAAAAACAATCCGATTTGTGTAGAACACGCGTATTCGCGTTGACGTAAGGTCCTTTATCGCGTGTATTATACAAAGTTTTTTCTTCATCTGAAGTTGTAAATAAAAAATAAAATATTTCATACAATAAAAATTATGAATAGATTAATTGTGAGCCACACTAGGCCTGGCCTGTATCGTGAGGCCTGTTTAATGCCTCACGGGTGATGTTGCCATTCGATAATGAGTCGAATGTACCTGCAGAATTAACGCCCAGTTTAGTACATACCTTTAACATACTCCAGGTCGTATTGCTTGCGACACTCTAAACAGTGTGACGTGTAGAATGTGCCGTGGGCTTCCACTATTTTCTGTTCGGGGATGCTCGCTCCGCGTTCCAGGGTGTCAATGTTCTGAGTGTAGTGGCGGCGTAGCAGACCTTGTAATAAAAGAAGAACTGAGGTCACTTCATCATCAGTTTCTGGTGGAGCTTGTGGGTTGGAGTGAACGGCCAACCACTCTCTCACACATAAAACAAGTGCACTACGGCGTAGGTTTTTGGAAAACGTCCACAGAAGATGTAGAGGTCACTTTATAATTCATCGCATAGCCGTATTCAGACAGACCGCGCAGTCTCGCGAGGATGGATTGAGCGTGCAGGCTGATATCGAAGCAAACTATGTTTTGTTCTTCGCCTGTCATTTGCTTTTATAATATCCTTCTGAGCGTGGGATGTCCTCGAGACAGTCTTGCGAGGCTGCGCTGCTGGTCTGTACATGGCCAATACCTTGCGGTCGAATATTCAAATGTTACTTCAATACTTATTTGCAACATTGTTGTTATTCCTGAAATTATTCTATGAGCTGTAAAAAGACCGCCTTCTGTTTGCACCGACAACTACAAAAACCCACACATTAGAAGTAAAAAGAGCGCGGAACGAAAATCTGCACGAGGTCCTAAGGAGTATATGCTACTTATAAACAAAATAAAACTTACCTTTTTCATGTAAAAGTCGTATAAAATAATGCGATATAGTTGGCTTAAAGTTTCCTGGATATAATTCTTTGGCTAGCATAAAGAATGGTTTTGGATTCTCTTTAAAGAAGTTTATTTCAAATATCGCCTGCGGTTCCGGTAGATTGTATTTCTGTAGGTTGTGGTACAGGCCGGTCTGAGGACTGCGGAAGTCTGGGATACCAGCGGCTGAAAAATAAAACACTAATTCAGGCAATTTTATTAAGAATCTTATTCTCGTTTTTATTTTCTCAAAAATAAATAAAGCCATAAAAATCATAATATACTCTATAAAAATGTAAAAACAATAATTATTGTAATTTATAAAACGAATCATCATTATTTGTACCACGGAAAATCTCGCTTTTATACTCATATGTAATTTTTCATTTTAAATTAGATGCAAATTAGTAATGGAAGAAGATTAAGATCATTAAATATCTGCCAGTATTATTTGTTGTCAAACTTTGTGGTAATGGCCAGTTGCCAATTAAAGGAGCAAAGAATTAAAACACTGAAATAATGTGTTTGGGTCTTCTTTGCCAGTGTAGAAGGGCTTTAAAATATATTTTCATTGTGTGGGCGCCTTATTAAAAGAAAATAATCTATTTAAAAACAAACTGTGTCAGCTGCCTGCCTACAAAAGACCATCAAGGAAAGAAGTTCTCATGGCAGAAATGGCAGACTGAAGCCTTGCATTTTTTTTTAATTCAGCGGTTTGGTTAAGGATCCTACCAAACATTGCCATTTGAAATTGATGGGCACCAGTCAACATTGACATGTGAATTCTGACCGGCAAATAATGTTTTGACAATTGGTGGGCTAGTGTGTAGGCCTTATTCTATGCACTTTCATAGCAATAATAGATGTTTAAATGTTCAGACTTGCAGTCTACAGTGTGCCAGTGATGATATTGATTGAAATTTAGATTTGCACCATAAAATAGAAAATACCAGAATCAAAATTGCCATGACCATTGCCATAGTTGAATGCTCATCAACTGCACTCTGTAGTTCCCAAGGTAAGTTGATATACAAGTGAATTTATAATATTTAAAATGGTAGTTTCCATAAACGAATAGGAAGCAATAAAGTTTCCATCAAAACATTGCCATGACCTTGAGTGAGTAAACAATGACAAAATAATTTACCATTCACCTGTATTGTTATATTAACATAGATTAAACTGTAGGCTAGCCATATTTCTTCGGTAAACGAAATTTGAAGTTGCTTCTTTGAGTAATCACTTCTTTTTTAACACAAGTCTAATGTGGACTATGCGCTGACCCCCTTAGACCTGAGCCTAACAATGGGATTATAAGGACTAATTATATTAACAAGTATTAGCCTGTGTTGATTTTAAAAAGTTAAAATAACAACTTGAAAACTTATTAGACATACCTACGTGCCTAGCCAGTAGGTGACACCTATTTCTCACTAATAATGTCAAGCACCAGAGCCGAGGTTTATAATGTCATGACTTGGGTACAAGTATTTCAGTTAAGCACATAATTTCCACTACCGGGACTAGAATATTGGACCATAGGCACAGAACTCGAAGTCAAAACCAACTGGATCATCAAATTATTCTTCTACATATTATTTTATTTTGATTTTAATTTATGTTATAAACATTAATCTTTTTATATTTTTTCCTCATCCCAACCACAAGATCAACCTATAAAACTTCATACATTTATAATTATAAGCTTGATATATTTAACTCACATGTAGATATGCCGGCTCCAGCCAGTGTTATGATATTCTTACACTTGGCACTCTTTATCCACTTCACAATTCCATCCAAGTTAACTTCATCTAAAACTTTTCTGGGTGGACGCGGGGTCGGGGGCGGCTGATGAAATCCAAGTTTCGTTGCCAAATACTCTCTTACTGTTTCCATGTCCAAATCCCGTAATCTGTCCACCAAGCTATCGGTCGGATTTGGCGGGACGCTAGGCGCAGTGCTATCTACATGATCGTCACCTAAAATCATTTCAGCTTGCTCTAATATAAACATGATATAAATGACAAAATTTCAATACCGCAAAAATAACTTACCATCACTACTCGTTCCCGGCGGTGAATTTGCGGACATTTTAAGTAAATAAATGAAATTGCGACTTGGAACCTTTGTCCACTCCTGCCACGGTTTCTTTGACAGATAAAACATGCGCATTCTTAGATATAGCTACAGTACAAATGGCGTAATTGCCCAAAAAATATGATAAATGTGTTATTAATGATTGTACTTTGACCCGAGTGCATTATTTTTTTTTTCCGAGAATACTCTTAAATATGTAATGAACATGCATTATAATTATCCAAATGAGCAAATTTTTACAAAGACTTTAGAATAAAATCTGCCAAACCCATATCCACACAAATGTTCTTAGCTAACTTCGTAAACGAGAAAAGGACCCATC
Source organism: Pheosia gnoma (assembly GCA_905404115.1). Classification (NCBI taxonomy): domain Eukaryota; kingdom Metazoa; phylum Arthropoda; class Insecta; order Lepidoptera; family Notodontidae; genus Pheosia; species Pheosia gnoma. The sequence goes on from FR989912.1 coordinate 6,197,434, forward strand.
GCGCGCTCATCAACACATAGAGTAGTAGGTAGGGATGGACCATAGATAGATACAATGGATACGACTATCGATATTTTTTTCTTAGTGATATTTTGTGTAATGGGCATGGAATATTTGTATTAATCGTAAAAATAAAAAATATGATAATTCGAGGAAAGTAAAAGCTCCTAATCCCATGAGCATACCAACAAGTCCTCCATAATTTGCTGAAAATAAAATTGTACAATTGAACCAATCCACTTTTGCTACGCTTTTTTTGTATTGGTAGGTAGATTATATGATGATTGCATGAGTAGGTAGTTTTTACTTACCCACCATTTCATACCACTGGGCCACCAATTCTAGGCTATGTAATATGCCCGAGGGATCGGTATGATATATGCTAATGTAGCACTTATTAGTATGATTTACGCCGTTTCTGGCAAAAACAATAACTTAAATAAATACATATTTTATATCAAGTAGATATAAACATATTTTTAAGGAAGCATGTTTAGTGGGTAGATCTTTTCCTACCTACTGACCAAATAAACCCAGTTACCCTTTGATATATTTGATTTTTAAAGAATGGGTTTGTAGGTAACTTACAGGAAATTATTTCGGAATTCTTTATCTTCATTCCTTTTTTTATATAATACTGTGAATGATTTTGTGTAATGTCTGGTCAATTCACAGTCTGGAAAACATTCTGGACAGTATATTGAGTCGACTTTTTCTATTTCCAGCCCATGCATGTTAGCTGTATCATGAGGATACAAATGCAAAAACTTTTCTAAAACAGAAAAGCAAGCTTTTAATAAATAGGTAGGTCTAGATTTCAGTACATCCAAGTCGAAAAAGTTGGGCTTCGCTATTTCTGAGTACCTCTATATTTATTTAAGCAACTCAGATCTCTTATGGAACATGTTCGATCATCCATAAGTTGGGACGCGGGCATAAAGAACGGAATGCACTTGCAAAGCGAGTAGATGGATTGGAGCTTGCACCCAACCAAGCAGGCGCTGTATGAGTACATGTTGTGGAAGTCTGATTTCAAGTCATCTTTAAAACGACATTGTCTCTGAAAAATAATAAACAATGCGCTCATTACAGATAAGTTGGATTAGTTAACGTATAGGAAAAGTGGAATAATTCTAGCAATATTTGTAAGCTTATGTTATTTTTACAAAAAATTACATATTTATGAGAGTAAATACGGATCACCGGTGAGGCCCTTTGCTTTATAGACTCCATATGAAAAATATTCTTTCGGTTAATTTGTCCAAACTTCTGAATCACTCGGCCGCCCATTGGGTCCAAGTAATGGGTAGGTTCAAATATGAAAATCTGGAATTATTTCAGATAAATCTGAGACCAGCTAGAAGTTCTATTTTATGGAACTAAATATGAATGATAATATAAAAATTGGTATCGATATGAATATAAACAGAATATGAATATAAAATCAGCTACACTGACAAATGTTTCAGCCTTAAATTAGGAGAAGAAACTGATATTATTTTGAGCCTTGACTACTGTAACAAAAATATTTTACTACATATCGATATAACCGTAGGTCTAATTTTACACCACTATATATTTGACATCTTGGTTGGTTGGCGGGAAATTAAAAGCGTTTGTTAGTTTATCGTAGCAAATTCTATGGCCATATCTTAATATTTACTACGATACGTGTGAGTTTTATTTGTCAACTTTTTTTGGTTGCTCTGTATGTCGGTGGTGTAATAAGTAACCATTGAAATAATGCCTTCCTAAGCGTGAACTAGTGTTGAGCGAAACGAAGGAAGCTCTCCCAAGATGGAAGAATTGTGAATATAACACCTGCCTATGGTGAGTGGTGACCTCGGTACATACGTACCTACATATTATATTTTCCGTAGGTAAGTATTTAAATAAGTAGGTACATTATATTGACTCTCGTCCCACACACGGGCCGACTTAGTATTAAGCGAATAGGTTCCTTATAGATTAGCTAAGTACCTACTAATCTAAGCAAAGAAGAGTAAAACATTCCATTTCCTTTGCTACCTACACATACCTTTTTAGCCCCAAAGATTATTTTATCATTTGAAGCTCTCATATAAGTACAAATATAATCGAATAAAACAATAACAAATTCATTGATGGATAACATTAAAAATAAAAACAGTTTTCGATGTCGGGTGAGAATCGTGATATTCTTACGTCAAACCCTGTCCTCGGACCCAAAGGGTATGCATAGTCATCCAGCTGGGGGTCCACAATCACCTTCAAACCGTATTCTGGGCCCGACACACTCTGTCGTTTAATAGGTGTTGTACCAATGTCTCGCCTGAAAAGTTAATATGGTAGTCTCTATTCTGTGTGTTTAATCGTGAACGCACTTTCGAACACGATTTGAATGTTTGGATCGCAGGTTTGTGAACTACCGCCATTGTTACTGTAAGTTGTGCTGTATACAGGCTGATTCAGAAAGGGTATTCCAAGCGTTGATAATGCGCTTCTTTTAATTTCGATAGGTACCTAGGTATTTCTATTTAAAATAAAATGGTTTCCAATAAAGTGTCAATTTTGTGATTCTTTGGAAGTAATTTTTTTATTGAGTTATCAAAATTCGGATTTCACATAATGATTACAAATGTGCTAAAGAAGCGTAGGTTCAGTGCTTAGTATAACCTTTCGAAATCACCCTATATAAGCAATGAACTAAGAAAGGTACCGGTATCTACTGCTCCGCCCACACTGAGGCTAATATAAATTTTACAATATAATTTTATTTCCTAAGGAAACGGTCGTAGGTATCTCTCGCGACAGATAGACAGCCTAGACATGTTATGGTACCCACTTATCAGCCGAGTTATAGTCCAGCACATAATTAAAAGAGCAGCAATGTCCAAGAAAAGTCCTTCGAACGTGGAATATGTTACTGCAGTCAGTGATGTTACCCGCCCAAGAACATTTCACCAGCATTTGGTCGCATTGTGGAGCCAACTGAAAAGTGAAAAAAAAATGTTTTAGAAATTTCCATTCTATTTTTTGTTGAGGAGGCTGCATTTTCCTTTGACTCTACCTTTCTATCCGACTTCAAGTGGTGCAGTGAAGAAGTAATTATATCTGATGTTCGGAGATATACTTATAGTACCTACAAGCCTACTTGACTATTACATGTACATTTACAGGTACCTATCTAACTAATTACGAGTCAATACTGTCGAGAGTCGAAAAGTATTAATTTCGTTCCACCATCAGGGGAGGCTGTTCATAAAGTAGACCACGGGGTTTATGTGCAATAGGTTACCACGTACCTCTTTCATAAGCTCGGTAATGTTTACATTTTTCTTAATCCACGAATTAAGTACATCCAGTGACTTCTTGTCAACAGGGTTTTTGCTCTTTCTGAAGTTGATAAGGTTTCCCATCTCTAAATAATAGTGCTTTATGTCGGCTAGATTAACGTTGCCTTCCAAGCTACTAAATCTAAAATGATAAAGGCATTTATTAGCTAGAAGATGAAAATAAAGTTTAATTCAATAAAATAATGATTACTATAATATGATCACACCTATATAGTTAAAAAGTAATTATAAGATTGCAATTTACTAAAATATTGTTATAAACGTTATACCTTGCAAGGTCATAGTCCTTGTAGAAATCGAGTCTTACGCACACCTGCTATTTGGTAAAAGTATAAAATATAAAGTTGCTCTATGTTACTTGGAACCTGCAGGGCCGTATTGATTTTGATACACTAGAATCTAGTGTACTTACGTAGCGTACCGTGTAGCGACTACAATAGGTAATATCTAGTGACTAGATATTACCTATTGTAGGCGCTTATGTAGGTGTTTAATTCTGGATAAATTAATGAACGTGTTAATTTATATAGGTCAATCTGGAAATACCTAGCTACTTATAGGTTGAAAGAGATGTTCAAGCGCTTACGTCTTCACGGCTTGTTTCTCCAACTCCATCTTACTGATTCTATTGACGTTGCACAGTGCAACTGCTGGGAAGTCAATGCCACCTATTGGGTAGGTAAGAGACTTGGCTGTGATTGTAAAGGGCGTGCTATATCCATTGTAAATGATTAACTTGATAGTAGAGTGGCATACGACTGCAAATGCAGTGCAGAAAACAGCTGTCCAGAGTAGCCTGAATAAAAAAAATACGAGGGGCTTATAATATATATATGAAATACGAGAGTTGTACAGGGGTGGAAAACCATCCAACATGAACTAAATTCGCTATTAAAAGCTTTTGCAGAATGTGTTATCTAGATTGCAGGATAACTACAGTTTTAAAAAAATATTGCAGCTATGTGGATGTTAATGATACAGGCTTTATTTCTAGAGGATGACACTGACACAAATAAGTAAGACAAAATGAGTCGCTTCAGACGTGAATAAGTAGTTGTATTTTGTCAAATACACCCGAGAGATCTTTAAAATAGATATCAAGTTGACACACAATGGCACAAAAGGTCATATTTGGATATTTTCGGACCACTAACCGTTTTTTCCAGCTTATTCTGGAATCACAAATAACTTGAACGCCTGATAACGAGCAGTGCTTGACGTAATCCTTTGCTGTGTCTATAATACTCTTTCGGAGGATCATCTCTGTGGTATAGTAACTTTTTGGCTTATACTTCTCTCTTCTAAAGTGTCGCCACCATGGTGTGCGCTCCATGGTGACCAGTGCTAGAATGGGCATGGGAAAAGTAGGCACTACCTATTGTATAAATATCAGTTTGATATTATCTAGATGTAGGTGTTAATGAGTGCAATTAAAAAGTCTGCTTCTAGGTTTAAAAACATGAAATGGAGGAGGAAAGTGCTAGCATTTCTTCTTCTTAGTCGGGCACTCTTGTCAGAGTGGTCGTGGTAATGGGTTGCACTGTTCGGACATGGACGCTGCTCTAGCTATTTTTCTCCACGTATCTCGATGTAGGGCATTTCGGGAACATTCTACTATGGGACAATTTGTAGCAGATTTAGCTAGCATTTACCAACCCTAATTAAAGGAAGTAATTATATAAAAATAAATAGGTTTGAATGTATATATACTGTAGAGTCGCTCTACGGACCCCCATTGTTCTATATAGAGTTGGTACTTTTATCGTTTACAAACGAACTTGTAGATAAAACCGTATGCAAAACTGCGTGGTCGCTTCTCGCGGGTTAAAAAGAAATATAGAGATAGTGAAAGTCGGGGTTGCAAGGTAGAGTCGTATTAATGTCGCATGTGATCCAGTAGTTCTGTTAACATTATTTTAGCGTGACGTTAATTTACGCGAGTACACATTTATTATTTAAATATGGACACCTGTCATTTTCTGTTCCATTGAAATTAGTAACTTTTTTTATAACTATATATTGTAATTACCTACTGGCTCTCATAAGAGGATTACTTACTATTACTGCATACCTATCTTTAAAAAAATGTTAATTCCTCAAAAGATGCTTCAATTAAATAAATAAAAATAAAAACCATCAAGGGACATTGTAGATATATTTTTTGTTTAACTGCATAATGATTTGTCAGTGCACATGATTTGTTACAGCAACAGAAATGTGCTTCGCAATAAGATAATCTGCGGTAGGGTTACCATGCATAAAAAGCAAAAAAATAAATCCTGAATGTAAACGTGTAAAAACTGCTACCGAAAAAGCAAGTAAAAAATACCCTCCCGTGCTTGGTGCAGTCAGATACTTTAGTATTATTCGGATAGTAGTAGATTAGAGTATAGTAGTAGATAGTAGATTCCCAGATAAATATAGGTGTACACATGTCATTATTGACATAAGGTAGATTGACATTTATTATCTATATTTTGTTTGCTGATTATCTTTGGTCTACCTCCGTTTTATTTATGTGTATGTGTTCTGTGTGCGCGCCATTGCCGCTAAGAATGAAGTTAATAATTACAGTTTAAATGTTTTCTTACAATTCATAAATTAAAAACACTAACCCATGTGCTGTGAACTAAACAATAGGCCGGTATCAGTTTACATTGTTCGGCTCCTTTCATTTTATGTATTTTACCTAGGTTGTCTCTAAATAATATGACTGGCTCAAGGCTATTCAATTCGTCGAAAAACGCTTACAACTTTTTTACTTCGTACCAAGCTTTCAACGAGTGCTCATGCCACCGTATTCGTATTTTAAAGAAATTGTTTTACAAATCGTTTTACAAACAAAACACATACAAGAAATATCGGCACTTTTGACGTACTTAAGTATACGAGGCCGGTGCGAAATTGTCGATCACTTTTTACCGATACATCGATTGTTTTCGATGTTAATCGAATAGCGATTGTGATAAAAGATTTATCGGTTGAGTTTTCGTGATGGTCAAAAAATACGAATGTTGTGTCGTACGATCGATTTCCGATGATTGAAACATTATCGGGTACTGGCTGATCCTAAAAAAATAGTTTTTTCGAATGCCATTAATATCGTAAAATGCATTAAGATACCGACATGTCATAAACAAAGGCATGGCTTGCGGCATCAAATCCTACAAACTCTATTGACGAATATGGTGAATGATGTTGTGGCAACTGTCAGATTCTACCAGCATTATGCAAAATCATAGACACGTTCATAATAGTGACACACGATTTGAATATCGAATGCTGAGAAGAGGGTGGATGGGGGCTGTTATTGGACTACTGATTTTTATGGCAGCAAATAATTCGTATCGATGTTTTTACCAGCCTGTGTTCACTACAGTCCAAGGTATCTCTTACTTACTTGCATGCTATCGGTGGATCAGTAATGTTTCATGAAGAATATTAACACTTTCCACCATCTTTATCTGCACCTGTTAGTTGTGATACCAATCGGACATAATTTGAGTCCAAACATCTTTCGGCGTTCATATGAGAAAGGTCTGTAACTCGTTCGAGTAATTTGTGTTTCCAGCATTATTTTTCCTAACTAGCATCGGTAAATTAACGACTAAATGATCTCCAACCACCATGTTTATACCAATCTTAAACACTCGCGAATACTTCTCAATAATTTAAAATCGTAAATTGTTTAATATCTTGAAGTATCCGATAACTGTGGTCTCTACCTTCCCAAATGGTGTTAAAAGAGGTGTGAGATGCGCATACAGCGACAATATTACCCGATGTGAAGGCGATCGTAAAATTTGAATAGCAGCCATTGCATATGACTTCTTTAAACTATTAAATTGTGCAAATGCAGTGATAGCCCAGTTGGTAGAACGCATGCCTCGGTGACGAGGATTGCAGGTTGGATTTCATGCGCAAAATCATTTTCAACTACCATTATCACTTGATAAACGGTGAAGGAAAATATCGTGAGGAAACCTGCATGTCTGAAAGAACCTCTCGAAGACGTGAAATCCGCTAGCTCGCACTGGGCCAGGCTGGTGGTCTATGGTCTAAGTCCCCTCGCATTGAATAAGAGCCCTGTACTCAACAGTGGGACATTAAAAAGGGTTAGCATTATTATTATAATACAATTTTCTCATGGGCACTAACTCTTCCTTCTGAAGAATGTCGGTTTTGCAGGATTATTTTAAACCATTCGAAATCGATATCGGAAACGGGATCGAAAACTTCCGAACTGGATTACCGCAGTCGCTATTAAAATTTCCGAATTTGATTATCTTCGCTGTTTCTCGATGGCAATACCAAATTGTTTTTTTCAAAAAGTTTCCGTCGAACGCTCGTCGGGAGCGACACCAACATCGGAAAGTTAATCAAATTCGGAAATTTTAATAGCGATTGTTGATTATTAGTTACAACATTTATAACTCAGGAAAGGGTGGGCTGATTTTTAGATTCTTTAATGTTTTGAATTGGTCTGCGCCCGAATAGCAGAATAACTATTAAAACATGGGAATAAATCACAAAACAAGATAAATATAATAGCAATTCATTTTCTTATACATTTGAATCTGAGGCAGTACGAAGTTCGCCGGGACAGTTAGATATACATAAATGTACTACCTAACAAGATACTTACATAAGTTATAATAATAGGTAACCTATTATTATCTATTATTATGTACAAGCGGGTCAATGTTCGATCAGTGCAGGTAGATCCATAGAATATTTTATGTATCTATATAGTTTTTATAATATATCGCTATCATACATAGTGGGCTAATATGAAGAATTAGCAGATAATCCTATGAGTATTATCCAGTTAGTACCTTCCAATGTTACGTTACGCACAAAATTATATTTCTGAAACTTGTGACGTAATGAGACGCGTCACGCACACCACCAAACGTTAGCGTGCAAAAATCTTGAGCGATGCACTCACACGCAGGTGTTGCGATGCACACATGTACAATTCGCCCTGTAGGGACACACTGCGGGTGTGTGCGCGTACGTGTAGCACGCGATCGTATGGAAGTGCAACCACACGCAGTGAAGGGAATTTATTCGTGTGAAATTTTGTATAATTTATCGATTGCAATTAATAAATCTCTATTTAGTTAATCGTTCTTACCTAGAGTAAGTTATTTATTTATAGGTAAAAATGACTTCTACTTCGTTACGTTTAAATATAATTGGCGCCACCACAATATCATTATCTATTCTTTGTCAAAGCACCACCATGGACACCTAGGTTCTTTGTCAGACTCAAATATTATGGAACTTGTATTTTTTTTTATTAAATATTCTTACTACCCATGACTATGACTTTACATTTATTATTGTGTATTCTACACAAAATGTAAATTCTTTAACATTGCAGTCATCATATTTAGCTCTACTTACATAGGTATACCTAAAGCTTCATGTACACGAGAAGAGTTTTTCGAACGCGTGCGGCGAAAAATCGTAGGCGATTATCCTATGCGAGCTCTCCATGCGATTCTCTCCTGTGGCTGATTACATTAAGATAAAACTCATAGCATTTAATATTCGTACTCTAGTGTTAAAAGCTAGACTTAGACTCTAGGCAAGTATTCGTACGGCGATATACGCATACGTGTCTAGACTTGTCTAAACACTACTTATGAGATAACTCTACACTGGTATATTTCTCTCTATTCACGGGATTTTATAAGAATGTGGGTCTTTACCTTAAGAGTCCTAAGCCTATGTTCCAGATAATCAAAGAGGATCTGAGTTAACAGGGAAGCGTTAAATGTACTTATAATTATAACTAGCCATCGATGGGTTTTGCCAACTAGCCGACTGATCGGTTCAATATTTTCCGAATAGTCACCCGACTAGACGGCAATACAAATCAACCTGACTGCGGTTGATATCAGGAGCTCATGATCAACTTTAATTGGTCGAATTTAAGAAGAATATCCAGATAAGCCCAAATACCGACCTGCAACTCTATTCAGAACTTAGGAACTTAACTTCGATAAGAATCCGAAACGATTCGATTACACATTTACACATGTTAAAGGTATCTTTCAGAACCATTCTTAGTAATGGTAGGTTCGATACCCCAAATAAACTAGGAATAAGGAGAAAGTAGGAAGGAAGGAATAAGAAAGGAGACTTAGCTAGAGAGTAACTGAACACAACCAGCACTTAATAACGTAGGAGGACTAGGTCCTTAGGATTCTTTTAAAATTAGAAAGCACTAAACTAAGTACTTATTTAAAACATAAATTCCTATTGAACGTCACGAATCAATCACTGCACCCTAATTGTTGGGAGGCAGGATGCATCGCATAAATTCAGTAATTTATGTGCAAAGAATTGCATATTCTCGGTAAGGTGCACTGCAATAAATGCAGTAGCGCGGCGGGGTGGGACGCGGGGCGGGGCGGAGCACGCCGGCGGTGGGGCAGCTAGTCGCATCGTGACCGCGCGCCGCGTTGCGTGTGTGACGCGCCCGTAAAGTTCGCCGCGAAAAAAGGTCGAAAACAACGACCCAAGTCATGGTGTCCGTGGGCGCGTGGAGGCGCCGTACGCCCGACGACTGCGAAGAGCGCTCCGAACCTGGCGCCTCCAGCTCTGCCGTGCCGCGCGCGCCACCTAACTGCGCGCGTTGCCGGAACCACCGCGTCAAAGTAGAGCTGAAGGGTCACAAGCGTTATTGCCGGTTCCGGCATTGTACATGCGAGAAGTGCCGGCTGACGGCCGAGAGGCAGCGGGTGATGGCACAGCAGACGGCCCTGAGGCGTGCTCAGGCGCAGGACGAGGCGAGAGCACGGGCTGTGGAGTCGGGGCTGCAGGCTCCCGGGGTAGAGCTGGCCCAGCCGGAGCTGCCGACGGTGAAGGCGCCGCGCAGCCCGGTGCCGCCGTCGCGCTCACTAGGATCCCCCAGCTTGGACTCTGTGCCCGGCTCGCCTGGCGTGTCACCGTACGCGCCTCTGCCGCCCTCAGCGCCGCCGTCGGCATCGGCGATGCCGCCGCTCCTTCCGCCGCAGCAACCCGGTTAGTGATATTCCCTTAAAACATTATTCCATTTGATCCATCACTATTCAGTGCTGTTACTTCTTCATATTTTATAAGTAATTACTTACCTAATGATTATTGACGGTTGCGTGTTTGCATTACAAAATTCGCCGACGGCTATGCTACAGGTAGGATTTATTATGATTAGCATATAAATATGTAGGGTGGGAGGGCCAGATAACAAAGTCAAAGTCAAATCATTTATTTCGTATAGGCCTACGGGGGCACTTACAAATTGTCATTACATTTTTTTTTTCTTAAGTACAGAAACTTGGTGTCACCTAAAAACGTTTAATCTATATACCTATAATACCTTGAGCATGCAGAATGACAAAATACCTATTACCCATAAGTTTATAATTCTTGAATTAATTATTAGATACCTACTTCGTGTTGTAAATTAATTAAAACATCAATAAAGATGGTATGTAGATATTTATCCTTGTGATTGTACCTGGCATATTAATACTTCAGACTCTAATAGGTAATGTTTCATAGGCATTTTGAAATTGCGATTTTAGTAGGTAGGAGCTTAATACGCGAAACCTTAGGCCTACCTAGTGTATTGGGCAACACTTTTTTTTTTCAAACAGTCAACGTGGTACCTAATTGATATCGTTGGTTTTCCATTGAATATGGAATATTTTAGCATCGGAGGTGGGCACTTGTATTATCTACTATGTAGCCGGTGGATGCGAGTGGCGGACGACCGCGATGTGTGGAAGTCATTGGGGGAGGCCTATGTCCAGCAGTGGACGTCTATCGGCTGATAGATTAGATTAGATTAGTACCCACCTACCTATCAACCCGTTCGTTCTGTTAAAAAAAGTATAATCTGAAACCTGGTAATGAATTAATATTAAGAACCTATCAATTTTTTTTTAATATAATTACACTTGCTACAAGCTAAGATTATTGCGGTACTTTGTTACTTAATAGTAATATGTGCAGCTGTAAATATTATTTCTTACTTAATTGTAAATATATGTCATACCTTAAGAGTGTGGCAGAAAAATGCCCATAATATTTATTATTGACATTATATCTGAATTCTAAAACAATAAATAATGTTAAGATCAAATTGATTAATATGTAATACATATTTAAATATTAACATCGTGTTTGCTATTGCACGCCGCTAATCAAAGTAACTGATAAGCGTCGCTATGTCAATAGAGGTGGTAATGATAACATTTGCATGTTTATATTTAATGAAATTGCATTATTGCCATCGCGGCTACGGTATATAGATGTGAGATTATTCGTAAGCTAACCGTATACTTTATACTCTACCGTATTTAGACATTTTGTATGGTGAATTGAAAAGCGTCTCTAGCGGACGGTATTTAAAACATTCAATTCTCCATACAAAATGTCTTAATACGGTAGACTACAAAGTATATGGTTAAATCGCACTTGATGTGCAGTTTATTACAATATTCCTACATCGTTAGCATTGAGACGCGTTAGAACTTTCAACGGTAATTTAAGCAAACAGCAGAAATTGGTTATGTAATGTTTTCAAGAAAAGATTTACCTGTTAAGTATTTTGTAATTATTATTACTTTTTACAATCATTACTACCTACTACGTGTTAGTAACACACTCTTATTTAATTGCAACTGTTGTAATTGAAAGCCAAAAGACTATTGCTTCACCGCAAAATCATGTTAAATAATCGCTTTTATCGACAAGTCAACGATTTTTTTTTGACGAATGACGTATATTTTTCTAATTGATTAACAATCAATAATTATTTCTGCTCGATTATAAATCAATGTCGTCTACATTTTATGTATAACGCATAATCGTCACTTACCATCAGGTGAGATCGAGATCAAATACTTGCCTATATTGCAATAAAAAAAAAATATAATAAATAAAATACAACCGAATTGAGAACCTACTCCTTTTTGAAGTCGGATAAAAATGTTATAACACATTTTAAATATGCTTTAATTTTAAGTTGACACGGATCTTGAATGAAGCAAAGCTGGAATGGAAATTGGTAGATAATTTATTCATATGAAATAAGTATTAAAGATTATAGGTAGGTACCCGTGACCTATTAATTGTTTCGATAATTTAAACTGTTTGTATTTGCATATTAATCGCTGCAGATTATAATTCCAATTAAGGAGATAACCGCCAGTTGGGTTTGTAATGTACCAATTTATGTTTTTAAACATCAATCCACGCCGTGACGAATATTGGACCGTTCACCTTACTTTGACCTTTTCTTACTTTTCTTTTACTTAACGTAACTACAGTGTACCTACACACTACGACCATAGCGACCTGTTTACCGCTGTTGGTAAGGACCTTGCTTTCTGCTCCGAGGGTCCTAGGTTCCAATCCTGGTAGATATTGCGTGATAAGCATGAATGTTTGTAGCTGAGTCATGGATGTTTAATATCTATATAAGTATTATATACTCAGTTCGCCATCAGCCAATTCTACGGTAAGCATAGTACAAGCGTTGTTTAGTATGGGACCGTATAGTCGGTGTTTTCGTTTGGTAATATTATTACTATTATATTAGGATATTGACACCCAGTTATCTATTTTTTTTCCACTTTCAAGCGGACAAAACCTGCATTTTATGCACTAGTGCATAAAAGTTCATTTTTTTTCTTAAATTAAGGCATTTACGCCACGCAGCCAAACAATAAAGAATCCATAGAAAAAAACATGTTATTTTATTAAATTTACTTAAAATTATTTGATTTCAGCGTTCTGTATAACAACATAAAAATAGGAACAAGGACCCGTACCTTAGTTTTGAGTATTACTAGTATTATGGACATTATTTCTAAAGTTTTGGATTGTTATATGAATTTTTTCTTTGTCATTCTATTATTCGTTCGACTGACGACTGATTTTCATTCTGCAAACCACGATATACCTTAAAAAAGTGCACTCATATAAAATAACGTAAAATCATAGATTTAATTCATTCTATGAGTAAAATATATATAAGAATAAGTTGTCGCCCATAATTTGTTCTATTCTTTATCGTAAATTATGCTTCTATCTCACTCTAACTGTTACCACGCACCCCTGTCCCGAGGGGTGGATTCCGATAGGTCGGCCAAGCTAGGGAGGCTCGGGAGGGGTTGTAAAAACTAAGCCTAAGGGCGGGGCGAACCCATGTAAATACTTTTATGTATTTAATGGGGTAGTGCCCTGGTTTTTTTTACACGACTACGATGCAAAGTTATATATGTATTTAATGTCTATTTGTATATTAATAAGATAAAAAAACTCTATTTAAGTTACAATTATATTTTGTCTACACATCACATGGCAAATTCATAGACATTTAGGTAATCCTTTACTTTCTTATTTGGAGTATAACTTCTATGAATTTCACGGTTAGCCTTGTACAACTTATCGTGGTCTTTCGTGAACTTTTCAGATAAAACAACCGGTAGAAGTTTATACTGTGACGCTTATCCACGCTATTGCATACCTAGGTAGAAAACGTCGTCTCGTACTTTCAAGAATGTTTCCCTTGTTTTGAGACCATTGTGTGCACATATTTTTAATGAATATACTTAGCTGGTATAATATCCAAAACATAATCTGTCTGAGCTCCCTTTGTGCACATCTCGCAAGAACAGCTAGATAGGTAGGTATACTGTCTAAAACAAAAGCTGGCTCTATCTCCACCGGCTTTTCGTTTATAACGAAGCATGAAGTTTCAGGAACTCAGTTCATGCTTGAGATGAAAAACATATGGCTAGAGACAACGCTAACGAAAAAATAATAGACAAACGCTGATTATAGCAGGTGTTCGCAACCCTTCCAATAGTCCTATCCCATGTCCTTCCAAACTTCAATCCATAGACCCAATTATCCATGCTAAGCACGCGGTGGAACTATTGCAGGTACACGCAACAGTTCCACCGCGTGCTGAGGTCGATTCGCTGTTTATGCTATTATTTTCAGCAGTTGACGCCAGGGGGTGGCTAACATAATAATAATAATATTTTCTCGAGGAACGGAATCTCCTGCGTGTCTAAGCGACGCCGACATTGGCAGAGTCGCATTGTACCTATTATTTCAGACTCAATATAAACTAAATAGAACGCGGGTTTTTGTTTCATAACTGACTGGGATCGCCTAATTAGGTATCCGCCGTTTTCAAGACACATACTTTGATCATTCGGAGGTTATAGAATTGTGTTTGTTTTTTGTTAAATTACAAAAGAACAACGTCTTGATCAGTCACCGTCTGCAGATTGAATGGTGATAATGAGGAGCTGATGCTGGATATGTTATTGTAACTAGTTTTAATTTTTTTATAATATTGTGCCTACGAGATGCAAGATCAACGAAAGCAATTCCACGCACACGCCACTTATCATAGGATATGTTGATTGAAAAAAGCGTTTGATCATAAACTGCCTATTGTCTTGTTGTCTACAGAGCTTTGTACATCTTTGAACAAGTTTAAAATGTATGATACAATAGATTTTCGCTGACACAGAGTCAATTAGTAAGAATAGTAAGCTCAACATTTTCCTTGACGAATTGTCCACCAATTTATTCAAAAACTTCTATATGACGAAATTCTAGAAGCAATCTCTAGTTTGGAACTATAGCGTTTGTTAGGTTTGTACAGAATGAGCTCAGTTTGGGATTTCAAGGAAAAACAAGGTTGCATTTCCGTCAATACGAGTGTCTGGCGGGATGAGTAGGTA
This sequence comes from Pheosia gnoma, assembly GCA_905404115.1. Classification (NCBI taxonomy): domain Eukaryota; kingdom Metazoa; phylum Arthropoda; class Insecta; order Lepidoptera; family Notodontidae; genus Pheosia; species Pheosia gnoma. Next base: position 6,212,531 of record FR989912.1, read on the forward strand.
TAGGTATCTAGGTATATGCTTGTTTTGTTCGGGCACGGGGTTTAGGTCAGGTTTCAGGGTTGCCAATATGGGATCGATCGTGAAATTTGGTCAGTAGGTTCCATAAGGGATGTTATACGCGGTATTTGTGACGTTAGCAGCGAATTATTTTTTTAATCTTTGTGAAACGTATTAGGGTTAGGCTTAGGATGCATTATATATATATAGCGAGGTGTTGTGTATTTCGACTGAAATAAGGAAATTTGGCACCCGATTGTAAATCTGCCTTCATTATTGATTTAGTCATACTTATAATTTATACAATCTCAATGTCCTTATATCATATTCTCAATGCAAGCTCTCTGTTTTACATTTAGTTTGCCAAAAAGATCGCTAGTGTGGGCAAAGTCTTCATTTCCGTTCTAATAGTTCAGCGACAAATATTACATTTGAAACATAACGACACTTGCTTACTCTTTACTTGTTTAATTTATTCCCAACTGTACTAAAATATATTTTGCAAAAAGGTATATTTGGAGCGTTACACCCCTGACGCGAAGCGTTTGATGTTTTACGATCTTGCCGCTCGTCATTAAACTTCCCTATTTCGGACGGATCGCGTAGGGTTGTCGCGTGCCGGATATGGAAATACTTACGGGGAATAATTTTAGTTAGAAAATGTTATTTTAGTTATGAAGCACGAATTTATGTTCTATATGAATGTTTGGGTCGTAATCTTAACTACAGTGTTGTTAAAGTTAGTATTAACATTAAGATACCTAATAATACTGGTGTTTATAGAGTTTTGAGAACTTTCTCAAAACGTTTGTGAACGTTTTGAGAAAGTTCTCAAAACTCTATTAATGTATAACCTAATTCCTTTTATACAGAAAATGCAACATGATCACATTCCGTGCCCAAACTTCATGGCGTTGTAATATTTTAATAGTAATAGTCGAAGCGAGGATGTTTTAATAACTGAATGGGAACGCATACGGTCCTACACAAATTCTCCGAACTACCTCGTCACATGTTTAAACTAAACGCAATCTACCATAAGTGAATAACTATAGTATTTTTCCCGAATGAGAGCACACTGTCACACCCATTCCTGATATTACAGAAGTTAATGTTCAGAGTACAGATTATTTATTATATGGCTTTGAAGCTTTTGACTCAGGCCAGGAGTTAGTCACCCAAGTTCAAGCTCAGGACCTGTTGACACAAATCTTCAGACCTCTAACTGGCTGGAGCGATTAATCTTTTAGTGGACATTAGTCAGGTTAATTCCGTGTGTCTATAGTTGCGGTTGTTTTAAGATGCCGACTTACATTTAAGATAATAGGATAAGCATCAGCGTATCGGAGTGTGATTTAATACAATATTGATAAGAAAATTAAGATAACCTGTTTGAGGTGGGTCGGTAACTGCAATTATAGCAGTTAATAATGAGCTTTAGTAACTCATTGGAGACACTTGAATCTAATACTAATCATTTTTCTTATAGCATGTATATTTTCATAGACAGTCCTTCTATTTTAGTCGGTCCTGGAATTGGTACGACTTATTGTTTATCGGCTAGTTGGGTTGGTTTTTAGAACTAGTATTGTCCTTCACGGCACGTCTTTTATGTTATAAAATTGAAGAAATTGTTATCTGCTGTCCGCTTTTGCTTTACATATTAATAGCGAGATTGATCGTTAGTAGCTAAGGGCTCATTTTTCAATAGTCAAATAAATTTTATTCTCCAAATAAATTTGACGTATTGTTAGATATTGTTGTATATTGTCAATACGTGAAATTTATTTGACGCATAAACTTAATGCGATGATAAAAAAATCGCCGTGTACAAAACACATAATCAAGTTTTATAGTACTGAAATAAATTTTACTAATAGGTACTTTTTTATCGTAATAATATGTGCCTCATGTTGATTTTTGTAAAGCATTTACCAAATTACCGAGCTATGATCCATGATGAGTTACGATTGCGGTCGTTTGGATGTTCTATTCGGTAAAAAATATATCTTAGTTTTGACATCCCTATGGCAAGGGTTAAAATTTTACGTCTCCCCGTATTCCGGGCAGTAGCGCAGCGGGCAAGGTCGATGCAGCTTGTAGCATGCTATAGCTTGAGTAATAGCTTCTTTCTGTACAATTTACTGACGTATTACCAGGAGTTGGATGCGGAAGGCAGTGCTATACTACTGTATCTTCATTTATTTTGACTATACATTGTAGCTTTTAGGGTTCCGTACCGTATGGTAAAAACCGGAAGCCCTACCCCAACTACTTATGCTATCGACTTGAAACTTGGAGTAGTTTTAAATCATGGTCTACGAAATCTTTTACATATAAAAAATAGGGAGTCCGTTTCATACTGGGAGAAATGTGGGGGGAGTAGTATGTTCATTTTAAAGTAGATTTACTAGGTCATGTGGGGTGTCATATGAAACTTTATCGTTTTATACCACATAATTTTTAAGTTAAGATTTAAAATGTAAAAAACATGCTATCCCCAATAATCTCCGAAGTTTGCAAAGCAAATAACCTGAAATAATTACAGTTATATTACAAGAAAAATAACGATATGTCTACCTATCATAGTCCGAAAAGTGTGCCGAATTTCCTTACAGAATACTTATTAATCGGTCCAAGATACGTATTATTATCTCCTTGTGTTATAAATCGGCTAAAATGTTTTTATTATTAAGATAACATTATTAAATTCAACTGTGCGCCTGTGCTCTTAGAGACGCTATTTCTGAACCCTCAACGAGCAGCCGGACTTACATTTGCCCGGTTTTTGTGTTAGTTAGTTGACCCTTAGCGTGGATCGTATAGATATACCTAGATAGATCTTGTTCAATTGGGCGATCTCATAAATCTCCAACAAAAACATTGTTTTACAGTTGGTATAAAAGTATGAAGGTAGGTACCTACTGACGGTATACTAAGAATATTCGGTTCCAGGTACATGTATCATGACCACTGAGCTCTCCAGACTGCGGTGACTCTCCTACCTTTAGTAGGACCTTAAAAGGTTAACCTTTCAAGTAATATCTATTGTCTTCCATTTAATTCTTGTATTTTATTTCTGTACTGTGTAATTACCTATTTTATTTGTTGTAAATTTGCGTAACATGACATTCTTAGTTATTTAGTTTTATAAAGCATATTGGCGTAAGCTGTAAGCCTCATTGTTTATGATTTAATAAATAAACATAAATGAGCAACCAATATTACATAAAGATATTAATGAATATTAGAACCGCTCGTGTAAGTCTAGACTGCACGGGTAATTTGCTGATATATAAACCTTATCATAGGATGCTATTAACGACTATTAGATAACTGGTAATTGGAACAGATTGTATAGTACTACTAGCTTTTTGATAGTATATATTAACTACTAAAGCGGCACCAAAACAAATAAATTTAAAAAAAAAACCGTTTTCAAAAAATATAAAAGCAAAAAATAATCTAGTCTTTCAATCTACCTTGTCTTACTAAATAAAATGTTTAATGAATGTGAAGTTGGTGCCAAACAAACGACTAAGTCGAGTATTGCCGGTCCGCGCCAAAGACTACCAACAATCCTATGGCATAAACTATAACATAGATAGAGCCATCACCATATAATCTCATAAACGATTTTTTTACTGAAGAGTACCTAGTTATTGCGTTATCTATCTCGTAAGGTAAGCGTGAAGCTACCTAGGTACATTCATGTTCTTTATCTACGTACTAAATTAGTTAGGTTCAGCGGCAGTGCACTCGCCTTGGTCCCGGGGCAAACAAACAAACGTTTAGCATATAATGTAAACAAATTAATGCCCTCTCTTGAGGTTAGTTGCAATCTATATTATCAGAGTTGCTCCTTTAAAATCTTTGTACTAACCTACTTAATATATGTAGTCGGTTAAAAATAGGTAGGTGCCTTCCTTAGTGGGGAATAGTTATGATTATTTTGTTAACAAATACAATTTTAAATGTCCAGTAGTGTATGTGAATATGCTTAGTGGGACAAAAATATTAAATAACCGTACCCGAACGACTCAGGAATAAAACTCAGGAGTGTTACAAATTGCGAGCGCTAGACCCTCTCATATATCTGTGGCTAGACCAGAGACACAAAAATTCGGAAGAAAGTAGGTATGTACCTTCTAAATACTTACTACAAACTTGTGCATGAATTCCAAAAATATCTACAATTCTTACAAATTCCCATACTCTTGTATGATATCGACGGTTTATATCGGGAACAAGTATTCAATTTGCCTCCTCAGCGCGTCAATAAAGATAGGTCAAGAGGGAATTCACTCAGTGAGTGCATAAAAGTTTCTGTTATCGTTTACTTGGACAAAACATATTCGCAGTAAAAACCGGGATACTGGCGTTACACCAATGGAGTCGCAGAAATCGGGAATGGTATGAAACAGTTGATACCTTTTTGGATCGCATTTTAATATCATTTAGATTGACGGAATTGAAAGGCGACGACCCAATAATGTTTTTCCTATTACGCGCATATGGGCCTAATTGATCATTCCGAGTCAGTTATCAGTGTTTTTGTTGTGATTTTTCAGATTTTTAATATACATACTTACTGACCATTTCATTTGGACGGTACCTAATTTAGTTTTTGCGGTGTGCACATTGTCACTGTTATTTATTTTGTCGTTAGCTGATTAAACTTATTATTTTGTGTTCGAAAACGACATGCCGAAGACTGGTTTATTTCTTTGCCTCCAGATATGGTTTGAAATCTTTGAGTTCCATAAAGAAGTATAATTATTTGGTCTGTTGTGTTCTTAAGGCGCATATCGAAACGAAAGCTGCATGTTGGTGATGTAAATGTATAAATTCCAAAAGTCTGCTTGGGTCAAAATGTGTGGTATGTCGTGACATGATCGTGACAACATAATTGTGACAATAGCCGATTTCCACATGTACTCCATGCCTCGGGGAGTTTTTTTTATTGTTGATTCCTTAATGGTGCTTGTACAAAAGCTTCGGACTTTATTTAGGGACAATTTGGTAAAGGATTGTTCCAAAATAACAAGGACACTTTATGACAGACGTCGCAGATAACCTGTGCCAGCAACCGTTCTCCTTTTCACAATATACCCAACAATAAGAGAAAATAATGGTTTTTTAAATAATTTTATGCAGAAAGAGATGGTTACAATAAGATAAATTTCGTCATCCCGCCTCAGTACTGAACTATTTTGAACAAATCTTCATTCTTGCGTCCTGACACCTTCTCCTTACCTCTTAGTGTGGTATTGTGTCAGGTTATTGTGCACGAAACTTTGGAAATATTATATTGGCAGCCATTACAGGCACCATAATAATTATTTAATCGAAGCAAAGGGGTCTTGATCGCCATATGTTTTAAATTATCGCTACATTAGTAGTAATTTTATAGTTTGAATTGATACAGTTGATGGTGACCCTAGGGCGGGCGCTAGTGTCAAATCTCGGAAGGGGCAAACTTGTGAACCACCGTACCGGTCCATAAAACAAGCGTTGCTTAGTTGGGGAACGTGCAGTTGGTGTGATATAAAAAACATCATAAAAGCTATTTGTTTGTGTATTTTAAAGTTAATCATCTGGTTAATAATAATTGTAAAGATTCCGGATGATCGCGGTTTAATTACATAAATGGTATAAAATTACACAGTCAAAGCTGTGGTTTGAAACTTATTTTAATTGTTAATTTTCGAGACAGGCTCGTAAAGTTTTTGTGGAGCGAACAAAGGTTGTGTATAAATTAATATTGAGGTTATTGTACTGTATTCCCTGAAGGGGTAGGCAGTGGTATACTGCTTTGCACCTATATCATGTAGATATGGTAGTGATCCTAATGTAATAAAAACCAGATAATTGGCTTATACCGGACGCACTTCCGTTTTATAATAGTGATTTACAAATTTCCTCTCGAATTTATAGACGTTTTAAAAGTTTATCAGACGTCTCAAAGTACTGCGTACAATAGTTTTGCTTTGCGCAGTACCATATAAAGTTATAAAACTTCTATATATTTGGGGGTTATGCGATAGATATAGTTTACGAACGTAAAAACATTAAATAAACGCGATAAAATCCGAAAAAATAGTGTTTGTTTTATTTCAATCGGGTCATAAATAAAAAAGTTATATCAATTTAAAGACGCGTACAAAGTCGCAGGCAACAGCTAGTAGTTAATATAACTAACTAAGCTTACTAGTGTTATACTTACCATAATCTAGCGAAAACAACAATAACGTGTATTTGTTTGTATGTCAAACATAACTAAAAAAATAGTTAAATCAAATATTGACATTCCCACAATTTCTCATTGGAGGCCGGACGTCGAGCAAAAAATATCATCAATACTCCTTCGTCCAGGGGTTACAAATCATACTGAATATATTGGTTATAAAATTGCAACAAGTATACGAAATGTACCAGACCAGCGTGTATACACCCCACTTGGCTTGATGGCCTATAAAATGGGTTTACGACTGTCCGGATAATACCCATCCGCTTGAAAGGGTTTCGACCACTCCGAGGGCTTATACGTATATCGTGGTAATTAAAAATGTCTGTGAAACACAAATGTAGGTTTTATATTTTTCGCTAGAGATGTACAATCTTGGGCCGTAGGGATGGTTAGCGCGCGAGTGTCGCGACGCACCGTCTGTACAGGGCCCCAAGTCTGCTAACGCAATCGATTCATAATCGAACAGCAACCGCATAGTGAGAGTCACTTTTGACAGATATCCCATACAATATATCTAATAGTGTACAACCAAACATCTCGCAGAATGATTGCTATAAAACTTTGCATCTTCTGTCATTTTACGAAAATTTGTTTTTTTTTTTCAAGTATACACGTGCATCATGAATGTCGCTTTTCGTAACTTTCAGTTGCTCGACTGTATTATTATTAGTCGTGGTATTGTTTATATTCTACTTCTTCTAATTTAAGGGTTAGGCCCTTGTCGGTGTAGCTGATGAAGCTCTTTCCATCTGTCTCTATCAAGAGCAGTTTCTTTCACCTCCTTGTACGACATGACACCGATCCTTTCTTTTATCTGACTCATGTAGCTTATTCTTGGTCTTCCTCGTCCACGCTTTCCATCGATCTTTCCCTCTATGGTGTTCTTTATGAAGGTATCATGTCGTATGAGATGGCCTATCATCTTCCCGCTTCAATTCCGTATGGTTTCCAGTAATGATCTTCTTCTTTCTTTCATAAAGTTTTGTAAGTAGTAACTTCTCTGAACTTGATTAGAGTATAGTGCTCATTATGTTCGGTTATTTATTTTCTAGTGCCTAATTAACAAAACAAATTGAATTCAGCTACAAAACCGAACGTAACTGAAATCCACCAGCTTACCACTATATCTACGCGAATATAAATGAAGTAATATGTCTGTCTCTACACATCGGCGCGGCGCGGCGCGGCGCGGCCCGCGGACCGATCCTTGCGGTACTCCATTTGTTTTCAACGCCACAACAATACCGTATCGGTGTGCGTAATTACACGCCTCCGCAATCCTCTGCATAGCTTTTATTACCACCGTGCCCCATAAATGTGACTTATCTTCGGATAAAATGTTCTCATTTTAATGGCGACGATCCTCTTCTGCGCGTTTGTTTCCATACATTAAATTATGTAGAGCTGACGCATCGGCCAGCACTTAATGTCACTCATACGCGCGAGTCTTTAGCCAACTTGCGTCCAAGTTAACAACCCCTTATAAATTCAAAGTGTTTCTCTTAGAATCCGAGCATGTAATCCCGGACCGAAGATTACTAACGCCCCCGCGGCAAAAAGTCCAAAAAACATAGCTACATATAATTACACAAGAAATAAAACGCGTTTATTACTGTGTGGTTTATTCGTTTTATGACCTCCCAGGATCGCATTGGATAGACGTCTGTTGGAAGCCTAGACGTCGTAAATAAGTATGAAATATGATAATTGCGAAATTCTTCAATATATTACGATTTAAACATTGATGATTCGTCTGACGTTTTGTGGGGCCATAACTCGGGTGTTCGAGGAATCTGCGCCGTCTTGCTTGCACTACCCGCGTTGGATGCGCGAGCGCAGCCTAGCACCCCAACAAAGCCTTTTCAAATATACATTGCATTTTATTTAAGCACTTGTTTCATTATTCCGAACTTCTCAGTGCTCTAGGTAATCACTCACTGAATAAAAAAACTGACAAAAAATAAACAATTAAAAAGTCAAAAATAATATCTGTTTATTGATTTTCAAATGATTATTGACGTTACTATTAAGTTAATCTCATCAATTTATTTACTGTATTGTCCCTAGCGCCCTGGGCTCGACCTTTTCTAAACATACCAGAGGTGACAACGAACTTACCGAGATTACCTTCGTTCAAAGCCTCTGCCTTATAATAAATGTAGTGACTAAGATCAAGGAAGAGTGTAGCAAGGAATGTGAAGATAAGGGATAAGTGAGAAAGCGATTGACAACTCGGTCTCTTTGTCTATATGTCGCAGCCGGATCGTAGAATCCGTTCTTTTACAAAACGGCTAGACGCTATACAAAATCCCTCGGTTCTGTAAAATGGCTAGTTGGACAAGAAAAATAAACGTGTATCTTAAGAAAACGTAAGTAATTTTAAGTTCACGTTGTATTATCCCGTCAGAATTACAAATGAATCACCTCGTAATATCGTCTGATATAAAATAACCCTCAGTGTGTACCCGCATCAATTCGCCACGCGCCAAAGAAAAGGTTTAATTAATCATCTAATCTTGCGCATTTGCAACATTAAGTCACAGTGATAAGGTGCTAGTAATTATTTTTTTACGATCGTGTACACAATTAGCGGGCTCGTGATTGATAGCGCGATTTAGTGTGGCAGCCAGTTTATTGCATGCGACTGTTGCAATACACAACGCTACATTGATTAATAGTCAAAACTCGTGCGCATAATTGAGTATATAATTTTTATTTGACTTACTAACGGATGACATAATTAAAAAAAATACAAAATTTTATGATTTGTGATCAGAAAATATGAAAACGCTACAATGTTGCAGGAATATGAAGTTATCGCTATAAGTCAGCGCGTGTGCGATGGAGAAGGAGCACGACCAATATTTCTCTCTCAACGCTATTTGCTTTTACGATACTTTAATAGCAAATATCCTCAATACGTGAGCTTAATTTGAAAGCCTTAAAAAATGAGTAAATATCCCTTACATGTCGACTTAAATATTGACAAGGGTTTTGGCCGGGCTGGTAGTAATATATTTCGAAACTAATTCAGAGTGCGTTATAAAATTATTTCAAAGTACTTAATACTTATCTAATAAGATATTCCAAATTCAATTATACATAGTTTGGTATATTATATTTACGCGAATACACATTTCACATTGAAATAAAACTAATTATACGCTTCACGAAGCCTACAATCTGTGAACATGTGCAGGATCGCACCCGCCATAATATCAGATTTGATCAACCACAGATCCTCACAAAAGAACACCGATGCCGACCATGGACGATAGATAAGGCCATTTAATTTAAAAAGCCCTAATTTCAATAGGGCACATGGCTGGGTGTTACCATCGACTTGGGATCCAGTAATTAATATAATTAAATCCAAAACCATGTGCGTCATTGCAAGACCTCAACTCACAGCACTTTCTGCGTAGATCGGATCACAAACTACAACTAAATATGAGGGTACACCCCAGTTATAACTATGACACTAGGACGTGTAACACCTCAGTCCTCCCGTGACCATGGTTGCTGTAAAACAGCCGAATCGTCGGGAGCGTAAAAACATAAAATAAACCTTAAGATCCGTATAATTAGTTTTATTTAAATACATAGTTTACTACCCGCATGTAGAGCATTGTTTTATATTCGTCGAATGATCGGAATATTGTTAAATGTGTGTGCTGATAACATCATGCTTACGTATATAATATTTCTCCGTGTTGATAATAATATTATTATTCAAAATCTGACAACGGGTGTACCCCCGATTACCGGTAGTCATACCAATTGGGCTTTGGATGACAGATTGGAAGCTGTCAAAGAAATAGTAGATCAAGCCCCTGTATTCCGCTAACGGCAAGAACAACCACCCGTGTAGATAAGCATTGAAAATAGGTTCTGAACACCTCTAAAACTATCAGTATTCTTCTTCTATTTTGCAAAGAAAGAAAGAATGAACGTCGTCTTTCTTTCTCTAAATGTCCTCACCCATTCTGGCATTGTAAATACATACCAACAGTCTGAGGTGTCACGTATACAATGTCAAGTCTCATGCATTGTGTCTTGACCTACAAGATAGCAACTCGCTTGCAGTTGTGTGAGGTGGGATGATATATTTTTTTATCTTATCAACTCCAATTACGTTGGTGACGGATAAGGAATGCTCTGTTTGTATTTTATGTAATTTGGCAGATATTAATATGTACAACTTCCGTGCGATCAAGCGTTTTTGCCATACCTACTACTGGAATCAAGTTTAATCAGCTCACAAGTTTAGGACCAACTAGTATTTAAACTCTCCGTGGTGCCTTACACCTGGGCTTAGTCCAGCTATAAGAGTCTTGCTTCTGTGGAAATTTATTATTTATTATGTACTAGATCTTTTTTGTCTCCCGCTTTGTAATGGAGGGAAGTGGATAATTTTCTTCCAACTCCTCCTATTTTTATTTTTCGATTAAATTCGTGCGGGTTCCAAGACAATTAACTTTATGCCGGGACTCGCCGAGGGTCAAACCTCGGTGTCATCATGGGACACCACTGTAGATCCTGGCTTACAGGAGTAGCAGTGGTGGGAGTGTGTGGCGGGCCTAAGAAAAAAGAGATATTAATATGTGTTTATGCGCGATTCATTCGTCTGTCAGTATTTCATTATTTTATTCAGCCCGTTGGAATGTTCATTTTCGGAAAACCCTTGAAGGATAATTTGGGAGAGGACCTTGCCTAAAGCGACTTGCCAACTGACACGATAAATCAAGCAGGTTGATTGATAATAGATCAGGTCAACAAGACCAAACTCTTATCATTATGTCCGTTACTCGAGTCACGGCCGCCGATATGAAATATTTTGCATAGCAAAGTTAATTGATAAAGTTCTCGATAGGTGTGTCCAACACACAGGTTTCTTTTATTTTTCAATCCATCATCGTGATTCATTATCGTGGAGGTCTGAACACAGACAGTGTTGGCGGATCCTTCAATGAAATTGTTTTAATTGTTGTATGTTGGATAATGATGGTAGACCTGAAATGCTTTTGAACTTCTAACGATATTCTAAACGGCATGAGGACATTAGGGCTATATTAATCTTCTATATATATAAAAGCGAAACCCACTGACTGACAGACTGACTCACTCACTCATCAAGACATCTCCGACCTAGGGACTTGAAATTTGCCATGCGGGTTCCTCTAGGCCCCTAGGTTCTCGCTAAGATAGGTTTTTGAAAAGTCTACCCCTGCGAAGCTTTAAAGGGGGGGGGGGAGGCGTCATTATGTTCTAATTTTGGACGCGGAAGAAGTCGTGGACAACGGCTAGTACCCTTTTAATATCTTTATAAGTAAAGCCTTAATAAAAATGAATCTTTATAATTACTTAAAATTTTAATGCACTCGTAAAAATTGCTTCTGTATCGTATGTGATTGTTGTATTCCGCAACAAAGTTTACTAACACACCTGTTGCATTAACAACCTCGTTACGATTCCAATTTATTGTTCTAATTACGATTTTATTAATTAGTCGCCGTACCAAATGTTGTTTTACCGAATATTAAAGAAATAAATTGAAAAAAAAAGAATAGTTTCCATTTGGCCCCATGGTGTTCTTAGTCTGAATTGCACCTCTCTGATAAATACTACCGCAAATCTGTACAGATTCTCTATAGTTTTGAATGAAGTTACATTTAACGTATGATCTTATCGCTTGCTATTAAAATGTCTGGTATTACCGCTGTTAGAGACCGATGCCCGTGTCCGCTTTGAACAGGGCCCCAAGTCTGCTAACACAATTCATAATCGAACAGCAACCGCATAGTAACTCTCACTATTGACAGATATTGTATGGGATATCTGTCAAAAGTGACAGTTACTATGCGTTTGCTGTTCGATTATGAATCGATTGTGTTTGCAGACTTGGGGCCCAGTTGCACAAGAAGAACATTGTGTAATGGAAAGCGCGCGCTGGTGCCCGCGTCAAACAGCGCAGGCCCTTATTTGTATTGGCGGTCCTCTACCTTGAAATGGCGTACACAAGTATTCCGTTTTTTGGAATGTGGTGACGTAATGGATCTGTGCTCTGCACCATCTGCCGCCCTTAGCGGTATTAGTGATATTAAAAACCGCAACGATCGCCGTCGTTAGTTTTGTGGTATCGTCCATTCGGAAATAATCTCAAAGAATATGAGTATTCATAATCATTTTTACGAGGGATAAAGTAAAACAGTTGATGTCTGCATCTGAATTGAATTGTGCAGTTGGATGTTTCAATTCGCGGTTTCGACGCGGAAAGTGTGTTCGGAAAAACGGGTACTACTTTGTATGTAAATGCTTAATGATAGCTCATTTTGTGTTGAATATTCGTCATTATAGGATTGAACTGCTCAAGCCAATCGCACCCCTGATCTTGACTCAAGATACAGCAAAGAAGTCTTCCGTGATCAGGAAATAGAAGTAAGTAGGTTCAGTAGAGTGAATGTGCATAAATATTCGTATGGCGATGACATAATTAACGCGACTGATAAACAAGATAACCTAATTTACATTGTAATTGTAAACAAATAATTCAGCTTTATACAGAAACAAGGACTGGTTAGGTAACTAGCCTGAACTCTTGAGGTCACTTGTAAACTTGGATTTTGTACCTAATGATTAAATCTATAGGTTGTTTGTAATTGTACGTTGAACGATAGCCAATTCAAAATGAAAGACACAGACAGTATTAACTTTATCCTCACTAAATACGCGTGTTCTATAACTGTGAAAACACCAAAGAAGATTACGAAAGGATCACCCCTTTACCATGAACAAATAATGCAATTGATATCAAGGCATCAATTAGAACTTTAATCAAGCCCGTTGATACAAATTTGCTGTGTAGGTCCATTGAGGTTGAATACCCAGTATCTAACTATGAATCTTAAATTTATTCCACAACCCTCAGACAATTATGCCTATACCCTTTAATAAATGACTACTAACCCTTTTTTTAATTTCTTGCTCTTCACTTCGACTTCGAAGGGATGAACCTTGCCGAGGTCTACATCAGCCTTGCCCAAAGTGGACGATAACGCCCCCTTGTGGGCGCTCCAGGCCTAAAGGGTGGTAAGAGACCCAGAAAAAAATGGGGGCGTTGTGTAGAGGCTTACAATAATTAATTTAATTTGAAGTTATAGTGGTTTTTAAGTAGGTGAAAAAATGGGGGCGCTAAAAATAATTCATTCTCAAAGTGGGCAGTAGACAAAGTAAGTTTGGGAACCCCTGATCTACATGTATAGATTAAACCAGAATGTAATTTAGTTCAATAGTTTCAGTCAAAAAGAGACCTACATGTTACTCGCTCGACATGTTTCATATTGTAATGTTATTTTCAAACAGGTGGCCGATTCAACATCTGTACTTGAATCTTAACAATTGTAACTCATCCCTGTTAATTATCTCACTTTGTAACTTGCAACGCCGCCACGCATATGGCGACCGAAAATTCGGGCATCAACTTAAGTTGAATATATTATTGACGTTCAGAGAAATGTCTTAAAGATATTCTTGGGATTCAATCATGTGTCATTCGCGCAGTTGTAATTGCTTTACTTGCGTTCTGACGTGTCAGAGTAGATGGCCCATTGATATTATATTTTACCTTTTCGCCACTCGCGCAACTATGGATTTTGCTCTGTTGCTCGGCCTCCTATAGTCATAGCGTCATAATGTTATCATATGTGCTTACTCTATCTTTTAATATTACCATATATAGCTAATAATACCTATTGTAAAGAGGCAAACTTTGTTAGTTCGCAAGTAATTATGTAGAGGGATAGTGTCCGGAACTATAGATCAGCACGTCAAGTGCGAGATTATTCGTAACCTAACCGTATACTTTATAGTCTACCGTATTGGGACATTTTGTATGGAGAATTGAAAGTTTTAAATGCCGTCCACTAGAGGCGCTGTTCAATTCTCCATACAAAATGTCTAAATACGGTAGGTAGACTATAAAGTATACGGTTAGCTCGCACTTGAAGTGCTGATTCTAAAAAATATTTCGCTAATCGTTAGCTACATTATTGCTGAGTGCTAAGGGCTCTATAAATGTTACACTTCATAAAAGTTTTTTTACAAATAATTGTGCATACAATATAATTTATTGCGATACGAATTTGAAATAAAACACAGAAAATTAATCTAAAGAAAAAGTAGATTTTTTTGTTGAATTCTCACCTAATTAGACAAAAGTCTAGTAAGATTGCACAACACGTTTTCAACGAGTGATCATTGCTATTCTAGAGATAACGTGATATCCTGAGTTCAAATTGTGCTGACCTTATCCAATTTGTCTCAAGATACTTAGTTAATTAATCACAATATTTCATCGACATCTACCGAGACTTCTGTGTACAATCTGTACAGTGTCTGATAGGATAGCAAATACAACGCGAATTGGCACACAAGTAAACCAAGCTGTTTTACAATGCAAGAGCAGACATCGAATTTTGATGGAATTGGACCAACTCAATTTCCTACCAAATAGGTTACCAGCATTAGGTCAGTGCCGTCAGTAATTGTGGTGGGACTGCACATGCAAATCCCATCGCAGCCCCTCAATTCAATGTGAACCTTATTATCAGATGTTGCGGTTTATATTCACTTGGAATTGGTCAAGGACGAGTTCGCAACGACTACGTTTGTCAAGTTTGAGATAGTTCGGCGGTGTGCTTAGTTTAAAGGTTGTTGTGCGTAATGGTCGTGTAATTCTAAGCGAATATATATTTTAACAAAGGGGATAAAGGTTCATTAATACCAAATTATAAGCATATATGTCTACAATTTTTGAATCTCAACCAGCATAGTTAAGAAACCCCGACTTAAAAGCCATAATACACGCTATTAAGTCAAGGTTTTTAGGAAACAAGTTTTTCCTCAAGATTCAGGTTACATTTGCACCCTTCTTCCAAGGTCTTCTAATAATAAGGTTTAATCCTGCTTTCGAAGAGATTGAACGTATGCATATTTAATTCATTTAAAAATTTAAATTAGATTACCTGGGAATAGCCTTGTTCCTTAGAGCTTTCGACAAAATTTGTATTCCAGAAAAATATAACTTGAATCTAGCCTTGATTCTTTCATAAATATGTTATGCAGTTGTTATTTATCCTGCATATACTTGACACGATATTTTTAACCAACTAATAAGTAGGTATTTGTGAAAATTTAATTTCGTGGATTCTTTGAAAGCGTTTGTAGAAAAGAAGTTCCTGTCTCCTAAGCATTTGACTTATAAAAGTAATTTTAACTTTGTACATGCTTTCAGGGTAATTGGGTTAGCTTTCTTGAGGTTTTCGAGTTTGTAGGTCATCCATTATCTCATGCGTTTGAGTTATCGAGCGGTGACAAATGAAGATTGCAATACGGTCAATCCGCTAACATGATTTTATACTTACATCGCGATATACTAGGCAAGCATAAAGCTCTCTAGCTTTGGGCTCCGATGGTTTGGGAGCAAAAATGTTGGGTTACAAACTTCTAACTCCCCACTTTTTGCGTCGAGATGTAATATGATTCAAGGCGGTCGTAAAAAGCGATCTTTTCCCTCCGTTCTGTTTTGTTGATTACTTATCCGCTCCTAACACTAACCTTGTTAATTTATGACTAACTTAAGTTAATCCGATTCGTTTGTCACTTAATCTGTTGTAAAATTGTGACATGAGCGCAAATGCGGTAGGTCTCGGTGGTCCATCACGCCGTAAACGCCGGGTGAGCACCAAAAAGGATCTTATTAAGAATTTTACGACCGATAAATTTGGTTCAAAATGTATTTATGTTTGTTTGACGTAGAATTTAATTATAATAAAATAGTGAACCTATTAAACACTTAATTTGTGATATTTTAAATTGTATGACAAGCTATTAAGTATTTTTCGCGTTTTTTTTTCAATATGAATATGTGACTTTATCATTGGTTTATTGGTGAAAATATTCACAAGTGTGGGCTATCTATCATACGGTCCGGGATTCTAATCCCATATCGTTTTAGGAAACTTTGGATTTTATGTAAAAATTGCTGGAATTAGAGTCTGTCTAGGAACAGACTCTAAAGTCTGTCTAGGAACTGCGTTCTAGGGCCACTGTCACCACAATCAAGCCTGTATTTTCCAAAGAGGTATGCAGGCAGAGGTGCATTTTTGTTGACCCTAATTTTACTGATGGTATCAGACTGCGGTAGATGGCGTTAGATTGGGTTGGCGGTCTAAAACTGTTTAACGTTCCACTGCTTGGAAGGGGCTTCTTCTCAATGCGAGGGAGATACATGCTGTCCAATTCGCATGTACTTAAGTAGGTATTTTTTTGTGTGTGCCATAAACCTATTGCAATGAGAGCAAGATTTAAGGTGGCTTGATTTAGCACGACACATTATTTTATAGTCCAGCCCCAAGTTTGTAGGGCTCAGCCGTAGTTCGGACTAATGCATTTTAGTACCTACCTATCTCCTCACCGACGACTTTTATATCGCATTTGCATATTTTTATGAGTTTCTGGCGGTGAAATTAAAGTATTATAAAGGCGACGCGACCCATTGCGATACAGTCGTAAGTCGTAAAATATTGTTGTCGATCGTTAAATTCGCGTGAAATAAAAACTGTTCGAGCAAAAAAAAAATTTGCCGATACATTTAACATGTTGTAAGTATTGCTCACCCTGGTGGGGTCGTTGGTGTGCATTTCCGTATGATTTTGTGACTGACACATAAGAATGCAGTGATAGCCAAGATGGTAGAAAGTACATAGATAATAAAGTCTATAGAGTAAGCCTTAATAAAAAACCAGCGTGTCTGTATTCCCTGAAAAGGTAGATAGAGTAGGAGGTTAGCACACCCACATTTCGCCAATGATATCTGGTTCTAATGTTATAGGGAGCAGTCCCATACCATAACACCATGCAGTACCATAATACCACAAAAATATTAAATTTGTGTACTCATCATTATCCAACAACCCAACCGTTTATTAACCTCATCCATTCCTTTGCTGCCAATTCGTGCATTCCACTTTATCGGGGCCATCATATGGCGTTAGTAGTCTGAGTATGTATGCGGTTATTTTTAGGGTTCCGCAAATGAGGGGTTGTTAAAACGCTTCGATGAATTTACTGTGGACTTTTTTATTGCTTTTAAGGATCATTGAATAAATAATTGTAGAGAAGTGTGTAGGGTGACACATATTGCGTTAATAGTGATGTGAATGGATGTTAATGTTGTTTTTATAGAACAACGAATTGAATGGAAACATCCAATTTCCCGAATCACTTGTCAATGAAACCTACCTTATACATCTCTTAAATGGTTGCATTTAGGGATTGCGATCCGGAAAACTGAATCCGGCGGATCCGGCATCATTTAGCGTTTACCGGATCCGGTAAATTGGTGCAACCGGTTAATTAATGCAAGTTGCATTGTACGGTCACGTATCGACACCTGGAATTGCATCCATAGAGCGCATTTTGATATAATTATAATCGACTGGCAATGTTGTCGTAATTACCACTTTTAACATACTCCATAAATAAATTTGTCAAAAGTGGAATTTACTATCCGATTCTCATTGGCTAGTGTGAGCTTTTACTTAACACATAGTCCGGGAGTTGCACTGTAACACCACACGCTAAGCCACATTTAAAATAACAATTCTCTTGTTAGCTTTTGGTTACGTGCGTATAATTCATCATTTACATTTCAGCCTTATTTACTGATGCTCAATGCTCGTTGCAATTTCAAGATGGCGTCATGTGATAAAACTGTCAGGCGCGATGCGCAAACGCCGGGTATCACTCACGGCGAGACAACTCAATATACCTGCGCGGGATGAACTCGTAAACTTAGTAATTAGCTGGAATGCCTTAATCGGAGATCATGGACGACTACACACTGTTGAAATCGATCCTGAGCATGATATTACTTCGCGAGATGGTTCATTAAGATGGTCGAGTTAATTTAAATATATTATGCCTCTCTAGAATATACAAATACTTGCCTATAATGTAATAAAATAAAAAAATTGTTTTGTAGTTGACTAGTTTTTTTATAATAAAAAATTATATTCGTTTTAATACTTTAAATCACATGTTATGTTATTAAGCTATTGGCACTTGAATCAGATTTTTCAGAGCACAATTACTATTGTTTGTAATGTCGTATATATTTACACGATAAACTTTACAACATTGTATGGAACTCATCATAATGATAAAGCTATAATTTACCTATGTAGGTATTGAAATAAAACTAATTTTACGGATTTTATCTCGTTTTTAGTTTCCCGACGTCGCGGCTGCTTTGTTATTGTTTGCTACGCAAAAAGTGCTCACAGTGTATTGAGGTCTTGCAATGGTGCGTTTGGTTTTGGATTTAATGATATTAATTACTGGATCCCAAGTCGGTGGTAGCACCCAGCCATCTTCCCTATTGAAATAAGGATGTTTCCTAATTTCAATGGGCTCACGTAACATCCTTGGTCGGAATCGGTGATCTTTTGCGACGATCTGTGGTTGATCAAATCTGATATAATGGCGGGTGATAAAATCCGTGTAGTATTCGCGTAAATATAAGAAATCACCAAGCCCATATTGTTCTAATCTATAGTACCTATGCTATCAATAAGTGGCGTGGGCAAGAGTTAATATAATTCGATCTATTCAAAATCTAGTAGTGAGCAGTAGTAACTTGACTTGATAAGTTATCACTTAAAAACATTAAACTGTTCAATATATGTTTGTTACTCGCTCGCTACATATTCCGACCGTGTGTCGCTACAAAAATCCTTTGAGACCCATCCGCCCCATAAATACGTGTAGCAAATGCACTAAACAAGAAGAGGTATGTCCAGCATGGGGCATACCCCATGCTTCCCTTAACTAACTTAATGAAACTGACCATTTTCCTTTCAAGTTGCTGTGCCGTGGTTACTTTTGTTAGGACGAGCTAAAGCTTACTCTTAAGATGGTAATCTCGTTATAATTACACGAGAATGGGTAATCTGTCGATCTGATGCATGTATACATATATCTGAGTGGTAAAGTTGATATCCCTTTGTGTACTTAAAATTTTGTGAAAATATTAAAACCCATTGTTGCCACTTAGTAAAGAAGGCTGCTATAATTTAGAATAAGAAGTTATAAAAGGACTCGGTTCGACTTTTCCTTTACATATTTATTCATTATTGTTATATTACCTATGATAATCTCATGATAAAAGCGGAGTGTAATGAACAAAAATACAACAGTATTTTATTATCGTAGTGTGTGTCTCCAAATATTCTATGTATGTGTCATAATGTATAATACATAATAATGACATAACCTAAGTAAATAATTTTAAGCTACTAATGAATATTTATCCATTCAACGCACGCGCACAAATCACATGCAACTACATAACGGATGCAATCCGCAAGGATATTATAATCGCTCCTGTACCAAGTATGTGGTGCAGCCCGCAGGTACCTAAGGGCCGTCAGACCCATTGTTTTGACACTAATCACCCTAATATACACAGACAGTCAGTCTGTCTGTCTCACCCACGTCCGGTGTCAAATTCGTGTAATTGTTTCTTAGAAATCGCGTTTCCGATGATATCTTGAGTTCCTCAATAGTTCTGAATACGTATGACGTTATTTAGGTTCTCTGAAGCGCGTTCTAAGTACTTGGCAACTGTATGTATTGAATTCAATGATGGCCTCACATACCTCAACGCGCCGATTTATTGGTCTGCTTCCAACTATAGCTGCGGACGACCTTCGGCAAACGCTAAAAATCCGCCATCCGGAATAATGTTTAAATTTCCATATCTAGGTATACATTTTCAGTGGACTGCAATTGTGATTTGGTCATCGGCTAGCCACAACTATACTACACTCTATCACCATATTCATAAATGGCTCTCGTATACCATTTAAATATGAATCAGAATAATCCAGATAATTCTGATGGGCCAAGAGCTGGCGGGCAGTATAGATTAATACATTTTCTTTTTTAGTAGGTACTTACCTACCTTACTTGTCTCTAGGTCAGGCCTAAGAAGAGGACTTGTACCAAATGCATCTAAACTAGTTTCAAATTATGAATTCTGCTTTGTAGTCACAATGTAACAAGGCCGTTCCTCTTGGCGTCAAGAACACCCCGTGAAATGGTAGGTATTTATTCCCTGAAAAGGGTGAAAATACAGGTCACGTAAAGCGTATGAAAATCATGTCGAAATGTGATGAAAACAACTTTTGAAACATTAAAATTATATTATTTATAATTATCGACATCTGTATTTTTATCTAGTTAGATTCGTGTGAGCGGATTTTACTTGTTTTCTTTAATGATGATGTTAAACTCATAGGGATATTTAATGTTATTGGCTAGGGCTGCTAACAATTGATTCAACATAGAATGACAATGACGTGGTTATTTTCACTATTGACAGTTTACTTATACGAAAATGCCATAGATTGGGTTTCAGTAAAAGAACAGTGTAGATTTTTAAATTAAATATCTCTCATCCTCCGGCCAGCTCTTAAACTACGCCACTAACGTATTCACAATGAACAAAGGTAGGTACACCTCAGACAGGACAGGTGTCATCGCGAAAAATTTCTCTGAATCGTTTAGCATCGTAATAGCCGCGCATGCGTGCATATACATATCCCTTGATCAGATGGACATCGCGAGAATAAGAATAATGGTGTGCCTAGAATTTATATGGGCTTCGATGCGGTAGGTAAGTAAGAACAATACGGATGATAAAACCTACTAGTGTCGGCTAATTTGGTTGATAATACGTCGTAGGTAAAGGTGGTTATTGCGTGATTAGTTTGACAGGATTAGATGCTGCTTGGGTTAACTAGGATACATTTCACATGGTTTTGTAAAAACGTTTTTTAATTATTCCTGAATGGTGTGTTACAGCCAGTTAACTAAATGTTAATAGGGCCATTTTTGCCTTAAACTACCTGTATTAACTATTAAAATGTGTTTCTACAAAACTTATTAACCAGACCTCATCGTCCCGCACTCTCAAGCCAGTAGGCTTAGTAAAGCAGGTGCCTATATCTAGACGGCAAAAATCACTTAACATGTTTTGCGTGTTGCAACCCGGTTTGTTAGAGGAAAACATTAAGCATGTCACACCACCCCAGAACCTACTGCCGCAATGGTTACAAGCGTAAGAATGGCTCCAACTAACAAGGGAAAAATAACAAACTAGCAGAATCTGAGCTAAAATAAATAAAAGGACAAGATATACAATTCTAAACGCGCTAGTGTCGAGCAAGCAAGCTTGCGGTTGTTTGCTAAAACAATCAAGCAATTCGTATCTTTCGCATTTGCAGATAAAATAAATTCATCAATATTCGCCACACAAGTAATTTGTAAAACATTGTTCTAGACTTCATATGCCAGCATCAGTAGGTATAATCATGCAGCCTTGAAATAAAACTTATTTTAAGGATTTTAAAATAAGTTTTATTTCAATGTGTAGTATTCGCGTAAATATAAGGAATCAATATGCGGCGTTGTTGAGCTACTTGACAGTCAACGGAGACCAATAAACATCGCTCCCATTCCACATTTCAAAGGTATTTCATAAATATGGAATTACATTTGTCTATTGAAGGTACATGATCCAATATAACAAGTTCACAACATCATTATAAACTGGTGCATTCACTAATTAATCTCGAATAATGTCCTTTGTGAAGTATGCGGGGATTAGGTAATCGTTTGCATCATTGCTTGTGATTATTACAATGCCCATTGAGAGTAGAGTGGATGTTTGTAAATATTTGTCTACTATTATCCTACGATGTGTTGTATTTGTAGTAGGTAATATAGGTACATATGT
Source organism: Pheosia gnoma (assembly GCA_905404115.1). Classification (NCBI taxonomy): domain Eukaryota; kingdom Metazoa; phylum Arthropoda; class Insecta; order Lepidoptera; family Notodontidae; genus Pheosia; species Pheosia gnoma. The sequence continues at coordinate 6,234,637 of FR989912.1, forward strand.
CTATTTGATACAATCGTATGATTTGATTGTCTTTTTAATATTACAGTAAGCAAGTACTTAATGCAACTGTAGTATTTGGAGTTTTATTTTCATTAACATTACCCTTTTGCCTCAGACTTTTAAAGGTTTAAAGCGCATATAATTATAAACCATCATCGTTTTTTTCAATCTACGCTACGTTGTGTGGTTGTCAGCAGTACCTACTACATACTTTTTTTTAACCCAGTATCTCCCGGTTTTATTACTAGAAAACTCGCACAGATTCCCGCAGCTTCCGTGCATACGGTTAACCACAATATTCTACGTGCCACATACACTAGTACTATTGTTACTCATTCAGTATTCACTTCTATGAGTTGACTCTACGTTCGAATAAAAATTGTATTATTTTCTCCTTTAAATGAAATAGGTCAACATCTTGGTCTAGTTGTGAAGCGTATGTTACTCAGCTCACTGCATATGGTGATCTTTTATTTATTTTTGTCTGGCCTTGTCGTTATTTCTATCTCTCCACGTTCATTTTAGGGTACTAATAATACAAACGTTAATCAGTCTGTTAAGTTATAGTTGGGGTGTTATCTGGAGATGTTTACTAGGTATATTTAAAGTGAAATAGTCGCATATAGTAGGGGCTACTTCCAAAGCCACTTTCATGGTGGCTGTAAAAAGTTTTCATTGGCCCCCGTCAGCTTTAACTTAAACTTAAGTTTATCTCAGTTTTACGGTGCAAACGCGTGTGAGCACTGCCGGCTGGTTACATTATAGCTGAGATTCTATACGAAATATAAATATATGGAAACACGCTGTGGTGTCGGCCTTGTTCGTCAAATTCTCGCTTTGTTAGAACCCAAGGTTTATATTGTATATGCAGTCTTGAATGAGGGAGCAAGTTTAATAGTCCTACTCTAATGGCAGTCCTTAGCATAGATAATTTATAATCAAGTTTTTTTCTTTTCAGATTAATAATTCTTTATTGAGAGCAAATAATATACCTTCGTATTATGCGCTAGCGCAACTCAACGCAATGCAATATTTAGGTAGATATTGCAATGCAAAAATTACTAAGGTAGTCAGGCAGTGAAGTTCCTGATACACTAGCTGCCTTATTGACCCCTCTCTTAGGCAGGCTCCACACCTTTCTTACCCCTCATATTTTCCGATAATTAGGATTGGAACGGCTGGTTTGGAGCCTGCTTTATTCTGTCTACAATGAACATCTTATTCAATACCTACTGATGTAGGTTTCTTCTTCCTAGTTATAGTTCTTACTCCAATTATGAAGTTTGGAATTCGAGATGCAAGATTTTGGGTATGCTTCGGACAGACAATTAAAAAAAATAGCGGATTCGGCTACTGTATTAAAAAAAAATTCACCTAAGACGATTTTTTTAATTTTCTATTTACTAACACGACCAAGTTACTACTTTATTATATATATATACATATACACATTGAGTCACTTTTCTTCCATTTATCGCATCGTTTCGCTCGAAGGCGTATCTCCGTCACGGAACATTACATATTTAGACAACAAACTTAGAACGACGACTCAGTGTAACCTTGACTGTGTTATTTCGCAGTAACAAGGTCTATAATCGTTTGTTTGGATAGCATCGTTAAGTTGTGAGCAGTAACTGCACAAATGGGTGGAGCATGGGCCTTTGACAAGTATTAATGACTTGGTATGGTCAACCTATTGAAATACTCAGCTTTATGTACGGTGTATAATGTATTATTGCTTAATGTGTAAGACATGTCTAGTCTTATGTGTATCCTATTTGGAAATGGAGATTAGTTTCAGTAGATTTGTTCGATGAACAGAATGCAATTGTATCTAACCTACGTGTCTTTCGCAGGTAGTATTTAATTAGTTACAGATTATTTTATTGGTTGTGTTATGATATTTTGCAATTGCTTACGCGAGATATAATTTCACAGACGTAGTAATTTGTCTGTTTTACAAATTAAACATACGACGGTCGATACGGTCACTTGATTGGTATTTGATGTTGTGAAAACTCGCACTGGGTACTCGTACTAGACACAATAATCATGAAATTATTTGAAATAGTTTTGGCGTGACAACGTGTACAACAGAGGTATGTTAATGTGTATCTAGGCAGAGCTATATTTTCCGCCATCTTAGAATTCTGTAAACACATACATCGTTCCCCGTACGACAGGCTTATATCTCACAATCTTGCTCGACAAATAGCAGCTATAATAAATGTGTTATACGACTAACGGCCATCGTGACGGAATATTAAATTTTAATGTATGTAGAGTACATGCATTTTTAATTACCGCCGCCATGTTGGCTTCGACGAGAGTCACGCCTCTTTTTGTCGTTTCACGAATTCGTTATCTAGAAGCATGTTCATACATAATCCTGAAGCTATTATTTTATTAATTGTAGTTAGGTTAAAATAAAAAAAAAACCCTCCACACACATAAGATAACGTTTAAAAACTGTAAAATAATATTAAAAATAAAAATGCATTGGTACTATTATAACTTTTTGTACAGTTTTCCCTACATATTTTTAAAATAAAAAAAAATAATTTACATTTTTTAAACAGCAGTTTGCACAAAAACTAAGTAGGTATGTAGATATAAGAACATCCTAAGGGTTTGATCCAAATAAGTATAGCTTAAGATATCCTTAAGATAATATATATAAACTATATACTTACCTACGTATAAAATAAGTATACCCCTACACATATATTTCAAGGTGTCCCACCCAGGGTTACCTTGAAACTTTTTGTGACGAGTGTAAGTGAGTATCTATATTTCTTTCTTGACCTGATACACTACAATAACAATGGATACGCCTGTAGATGATTCATTTATCTGCTGCGTACCCACGAGGTCATTAATCATTCTCGGGTGGTTACCTCCCAGCGTGGGTGTGCTCCGCGCTGGGAGGCACCTACCTAATGACTGATGGGTTTTCAAAGTCGCCTAGGGCTCATAATGATTTAGGTACCTAGTGTAGAAACGGCGGGCAAGGATACTTTTGACTTAGGTATATATGTTATTTGCTCCGAACTCTTGTATATATTTTATTTGCTCCGAAAACTCTTATAGCGCGATTCAGGATTGTGACGTCAATTGTCTATTGTTCTGAATGCTTCTGCAATGCCATCTGCGTAGCTTGTGGTGCGGTTGAAGTGGTCGCTACACATGCATCAAAAAGGAGTTACAAAAAAAGTTACTAGTTGATCATATCAATCACGATTATGGTGGTAGGTATAATATGAATGTGTTTATGGTATTTTTTAATTACGAAAAAGTAACGTTGCGAACTGTGCGTCTGTGTAATACTTATTTTGCTCCACGTAAATTACGCTAGTCTGTGGCGAAAACAAAACTTTTTACGTAGCGTTACGCTAACACGAGCGTGTGCTCACATGCATGCATGACAGATTAGTAAAAAATCCAGTGTCAGTATGCCTTCTCGATGTCGACACGATTACGTTCAGATTTCGCGCTAAGCACACAGTTACCCTTACCTAAGAATCCATCGGCCAACCTCATTCCATTTCTATTATTATCACGAAACACAAACTAAGAAACAATAATCGGTCATAACTGCGTCCGGTGCGTTATCGTGGCACAGCGGACCATTCACGCGAAACAATCGAGCCACACATTAGGGCCGGTTACATTGTCCGCCGCGGGACGGTCTACGTGACCGATCGCAGAACAGCGCAGGAAGTGGATGGGTGCCGATAAGGATATCACGCTACTGGCACTGGGTCTGTAAACAGTACGGCACCCAACTTTTGGTTACATCAATATGGGACTGTAGTCTTGGAAGAAGGGGTGAAAGGATAACAAACGCGAGGTGCCTCAAAACGCTCTTTGTCTCATTTTGAATTCAATTGAAACCATTTCATATTTTGGAACGCAGCTTTCCGTAAGTTTTTCTAAAATAATATTATTAAACAAAAAAAAAAATGTTTGTATTAAAAATAAAGTTGTCCCTACATCCTATGAGTGCCTAATAGGAAAAACAAATAGTAGAACTGTGCGTGTATGCCATAAGCTTTGATGAAACAAAAAACAAACTCAAGCTCAATGGTCATTAGCCATCGTGTACAATGATGTCGCCTGTCATTTGCCTAGCTATCACTCTGACAGCTTTGCGTGAACTTGCTAGGATCAAAACAGGTTGCTGCGCGCGAGATGTGCCCAAGGCGGCCTCGCAATTCTTCCTGGTCAGTCAATACACATAGTCTATGGCAATCTAAGCATAGCGGGACGAGTGGGACGATTTTAACATTTTCCGGAACTGTCCCGCAGATTCAAGATTTATTGGCCGCATTGGTAAACAGCATAGTACCTTGCTCAGGTATGAATGGCAATTGGTTTAGAAGCGGTTGGAGAGAGAGGTTTATTTTTGCTCCAACGTGGTAAGAATAGTACCTAGTATAAGTAACGATTGTATAGGTATTCAGTAGATGTCGTAACAGGCGAAGAAATGAATTAAAACCATGCATCATCTAATTAGAACAGGGCCCCAAGTCTGTTAACACAATCGATTCATAATCGAACAGCAACCGCATAGTAACTCACTTTTGGCAGATATTGTATGGGATATCTGTCAAAAGTGACAGTTACTATGCGGTTGCTGTTCTTTTATGAATCGATTGTGTTAGCAGACTTGGGGCCCAGTCTAATCAAAGGTAAGAACCTATTTATTCCGTAAAACATTTATTGACCAATTGGGAGGCAGTGATTGCTGATTACCGCATTCCGATTGGTCGTTGCAGCTTTCTAGCGTCGTGCGCGGACGCACCATTCGGATACATTGTTACAAGTTATTGGCTAATCTGAATTATGTGAGTCGTGAAAACAGTGTAAAATCTCGGTAATGGCGGGCGCAAGGTCGTGGTGCTAACGTTTGAAATGGCTTAGACGTTTAACATAATGTTATTCTACTGGTTTATTGCTGTAGGTATACTTAAAGGGCCCGTACGTAACGCGTTACAAGAAAAATATATTTCTAAAACACCTGCTAAGAATTATACAGAGTGTAACATGGATATGGGTCAGTATGGAGACTCCTAAACTATACGTAATAGAAAATTATGTTCTAAGGAACAAATCCTAATCGTACCTAATCCTGGGAAACGAATCGTAGTTCCAGGACATCTCTCATCGTTATACCTACTCAATACTTATTTTACTAATAAACATTACTTATCTGACTTATGGTAGGTAAGTAAAATCGCTGTCAGATAAGTTGCAGTTAAGGTTTAATAAATGGTGGAACGCGCCCTTAATCGGATGGTTAAGTTGCAATTACCGGCACCATAAAATCGTTTACAGCTTATGGGAATATGACGGGTCTTCGGGTCCTGAATATGATGGTTTGAATGAGGATGGGGATCAGTACGTCGAATGTGAGCTTATACGTAAGCTATAACAATATACTTTACGTACGTACTTTAAGTATTTGACCACTTTGTATTGAAAATTAAAAGTTTTAGTTACCGTCCGCTAGAGGCGTTATTCAATTTGCGATACAAAATGACAAATATGCAGACAACGAATAAATTCGTACTCGAAGCTATATAAAATAATGTAGGCTTGTTAAAATTACAAATCTGGCTTAAATTCCGGGTTCAGAACTCCACTTCTTCGTGGAGGTACCGCAAGCGTAGGTATTTGATTGGTTGAAACGCAGTTAAAATTCGTGATCGGAATTCTATCATGGAATTTCCGTTAGATTTGTGATATGTCCATAATGGGTGATAGTATCTACATCATCATATATGTATGACTTACCTAAATTAAGAACGTCTCAGGTATACTCCTACGGTATGTTAATTTCATTTAGATGTCCGATTTCAACTATGATTATAGTTGTCTATGGTGTGATAATATATCTATATACATATGAACTTAGATATATGGCATAGGTATCCAGTTACCTAATACCTTTAAACATTAATATTCCACCCTTATAACAAATGATAAGTTAGTATAGCCAGTACGAAAATTAAAACAAAATTCGGAATAATTAGGTACCTAAAAATACTATACGATATCCCGCTACAGTGTAGAAACTAACTTTCTTTATAAGATCTAAGGTAACCACAGATTACTCATCTGTGCAGGGCAGGCAACCAACCCAATTTCAAATGTCGAATACCTTGGGCCATTATTGTGTTCGATCGATACAACGTGTACAGAAATCCTTCTTCAACTTGGCTTACGTAGGCGTTAGAGAAAAAAAAAGTGGTTCTATATTCAAAGTTGGTTTGCATCGGCCAATGGCGCGCGCGGGAGGCGTGGCGACGCGCTGCGATTGGCCGCCGGTTGGTTCGCTGCCGCACCTAGTGATGCGAGCGATTATAACGTAACTACGATGTTAACGGCCCAACGTTCGCCTTACTATCGACCTTTGTGTTGCTAACATGTCCACGGGGAACCTACCTACGAGACATTTTATGTAGCACTTGGGTATCATGTCACTGTAATATTTTATTGAGATGGTAGAGAACTAAGATTTAAAAAAAACATATGCTTATCCATAGACCTAATGCCTACCTAAATTCTATTAGGTCTGTGTTGTGCCCGTCACAATAAAGTGTGTAGTACCTACTACCTGACCAGAAAATCCCACTGTATTATGTTGTCAGCAGGGCAATGAGCTGCTGCAATACGTCATCCAAATCTAAACGGTATATATAATTAAGTAATTAACATAACATTCACAGAGCTATTATAAAACCAAATAAAGTGCTGCCATCTAGTATACTTGCTACGTAAATAAAATACAGTATTTGGTTTATGGTAACAGAATAGGAACTTATTTTATAACCGGTAGGTATGGTAGTTCCAAAGACAGAATGCTACCTACTTATTAAGTACGGGTTACACAATGTTGTTTGCCATAAAGTAGGTAGTTGTTTTAACGACTTTATTGTCCATTAATAATAGATATTATATTCATGAATTATTTATGAATAAAATATTAATTTTGTGTTTTAATGAGCGAATTAATATAAAGTATTTTACTTTTTGAGTAACTTGTCGGCAGGTAATTTATAAATATTTTTACAATTAAATTTTTTGATACTCAACTCGCGGTTTATTCAAAATTAAACGCATGTTTGTGGCACACGATAAATTTGATGCGATTACCAACACTGTAAATACAAGACAAGCCCGCTGCCAGTTTATTGACAGATATTATCAATTGAGTTATTCGCACTCCAATCCGTATATAGAGAATAAAAAAAAACAATTTGTAAGTATAGACATATAAAAAGTAATTGATTAATCTTTGACTTTGGCTACAAACAACGCAGATACGTACTAGTACTCAATAATTATTGCAGTACTATAAAACAGATATGTTGTTGGCTAATTAACAGTACATCAGCAAAACAAGTACCAATTCACCCCTGGCCCCGGCCCTAATCATGTTCGATGTCGGTAGTACCGGTCGATCTCACCGTCTCGATGCGACGTAAAATCGTTCGGCGTACGACCGTAAAATGAGCAGTAAAACGAGCCAACCCTGCTGGTGCATTGCGACTATAGTTGACTATAGTTCTTGTTAGAACAGCCCTCAGTATTTAATGAGAAATCGTACACTAAATGGTGTCTTTATATAGCTCTATAGGTCCTGTTAGAAGGATTTTAAATCCCAATTAGTATTTCGGACAATAGGTTAAGGGATTTGACTAATTAACATAAGGCATTATAAAACTATGGGATCATGAAAAAATCTGGCTTACTGCGTGCAACGAAAAGTACTTACACTCATTGCTAGTTATTTATTACTTAGTACTGGTATTTCCGATCCTAAATCTATAACTGATTAGCCAGAAAGTACATATCTACAAATAAATATCTGCAATGGTTCAAAGTCAAGTCTTAGTGGTGATAAAATAGATGCAGTAAAATAGAGTTACAAGTCGTTGGGAGATTGCGAACATCCAGCTTTTGTTAGTCCATTTCAAATTTCTGAACGATATGGTTTATAACACATCGTTATGTAGATCCTTCGAGTTATAAACAAATACAGTAAAACGTAGGAGGTATTTCGTAATGAAATTTCAGTCAATGGGACATAATATCATCTTAAAAAGAAGCGATCACTTACCATAAAGTTACAATCCACATTACAAATAATATTTATAGACCAAACTGTAATTATAACTTTATCAATGGTTCTGATCTTCAAAAGGAAATATTTAGTTTAAATTGCTACTGTCTGAATAGGTTCTTTCAAGCCACACACGGGAAAGATGCGCCAAAGTCGAGGTGAGTACTTGTCGTAATTTCCAGCTAAGAATTGAGATTTTAGCACCTACAGCGCCCCATATAAGTCTAAAAGCGTGACGAACTGTGTCCAAACGTTCCTACCACCTCTGAATAGGTTTTTTATTGTCGACGGCACCGTCCGCACAAAGGGAACTCGTAAAACCAAAGTGTCTGTGCTGATGGACGACCTTCTGGCTCTATAGTTTATGCTATAGTGACGTACCGCTGCGTCGATTATGTTTCTTAATCCTTGTTTATGGTCGTCGTCTCGATTGTGTTTCATTGCTGTCGATTGTCGATTTTGTTGCTCCGTCTTTGTTTTGTGAGGATCTAATAAAATTGAGATAAGTATAATGGGTCTACTGTTGCTCTTTGTTGGTGTGGCGACGCGACGGTAGCCATGATTGTTCTTTTGAATCGTTCAGAAACACCGAAGTTAATCTAATGTTTGTTATTTTAGACACGTAGATCCTTAAGAAGTGCAGACAGGTTTAATAGCACTCAGAATATAATTTCGCAGGTAATGGCTACAGTACAGCAGAGAAGCTATAGCAGTTGTAAGATCCTCCGTGTTTGGTTTATAGAAATCAGAATCAATATTTCGTGGTGTGTTTCGGCTTTGAACTTCTGCTTGCTCTTAAGTCACATTATTGGGGGTAGAGGCCTCTATGTTTTTATGATGGGACTAGGCCCGCCACACACTCCCACCACTGCTACTCCTGTAAGCCAGGATCTACAGTGGTGTCCAATGAAGACACCGAGGTTTGACCCTCGGCGAGTCCCGGGATAAAGTTAATTGTCTTGGAACCCGCACGAAATTAATCGAAAGATAAATAGGAGGAGTTGGAAGAAAATTATCCACTTCCCTCCATTGCAAAGCGGGAGACAAAAAGATCTGGTAGACAAATGTCCACAGAAGTAAGACTGTTACAGCTGGACTAATTCCAGGTGTAAGGCACCACGGAGAGTTTAAATACTAATTGGTCCTAAACTTGTGAGCTGATTAAACTTGATTCCAGTAGTAGGTATGGCAAAAACGCTTGAATGCACGGAAGTTATCCCTGGTTTCCACAAGGTCTGTGTAGTATACAACCCCAGAAGTTACTTGCAAACTATTAAGCATAATGTTCCGTTCGTTTTGCCAGAGATTGCACTCCCAGAGGATGTGATGTGCAGATTGCTCGTTTTCGTTATACGGCGTTGAACATTGACACAGAGGCGAGGGTACTAATTTAAAATAGAATAATTTGCTCTTAAAGTTACCATGGCCTGTTAAAAATTGTGCCACACAGTGGTCCACCTCCATCCACGTCTTCTCCAAACGATCACGAACGCAAGGAAAGAACTGGTGGAGGTGGCGGCCCTTAGTTGTTGTATCCCAACTGCATTGCCACTCGTTCAGAAGATCTTCGTAAACAACAGATTGAGGTTTAAATAATCTAGTGATTCTATAGCGATCTCGCGGTTTTAGGAATTCGGTGGTCATGTCCTCTCGAGTAGAATAGTACATTCCCGCGCGTCTCTGAATCTCTAAGTCGACCGGGAGCGGGAGCGGCCTCTATGTTTGTAGTATCATTTTCATATTTCATTCTATCAGCAGGCTTTGCACCATTAACTCTTCTCATACCATTGACATCACTGTCTTCTCCATCTATTCGTCACCTTATCTACGAGTATACCTACTAACATGAATTTGAGGTGAAGTTTGTGAGTTTGGATGTAGGGCGTTATCTCTGGAACTACTGATCGGATTCTCAAAATTCTTTTACCGATTGGCAGATTCTCTATCATATTCAATGATAAGCTATATTTCATCGAGGTATCGCAGGCAGAGACGCGTGCAGAAGTTTATTTTATTCAGATTCATTCAAAGAGCTTTAGTATAGCTTTAGTATAATTAAATAGATTCCACGAACCATAACGCGTCACATTTATATGCCTTTTCTATGATAACACAAGGGAACGACGAACATAAATCAATGTTATGGCTGCTGAGTCAAAGGTGCTCCAAGGTCTACGCGACGACTGGGTCAATGCGAAATGCGCAATTCTTGTGAAGAACGATGTCATGCACGAAGCCAAACTGTTAATCGCTTTTATTAGTCAACCTTCTGCAAAGTTTGACTTTTAAAATCTGCGATGTACCTTGGATCCCGTAGAACTCATGTCTATTACTAAGTATTCCACTTAGACCAGTTTTTAAGGGACTTGGCCTGCCCACTGCCACTACTGTTTTTTCTGCAAGCCCAAGCTATAAAGCCTGCTCTACAATGTTTAATTGTTTCCGAATGGGAATCGAATGACAAAAATGAGTTGGATAGTATACAGTCCTCTTTCCTCTATTTGCAAAGATGGAGACGAACAAAGAATTAATGCCACAAAAATAAGACTAAGACTACTGAATGCTGAACAAACTGGTCCAGTGGAAGTAAATAGAATTTAACTAGTGGGTCCTACTCTTGTAATACATGTGTCCTACTGTGTCATTCAAATCATTTATCCATTCCCAGAACATATAAGTAAGTATGGCAAAAATGAATAACATTCATGGAAATTCGTCGATAGAAAGATCAAAACGCCACAACGTCTGTACTCCTGACAATTAACAGCCTAGTGGAAGAACTAGTAAATAATCAGTGCTAGTTGTGAGAGGAGCATCACTCAAAACCCAGAGGTCCTGGGATCGTTGCCCACACTCGCCATTACACTATTCACGTGAGCCCACTCCTAGCACAAACCTAGCCTCAGTTGGAGGGGATATCTTGTCTTATTTTTAAATCTAATAAGAACAGACACGAACTATACACAAGAACTGTGATCCAAGTATGTGGTCTCTTCTCAGTAGCGGCTGACAATTGCTAATTGCTATACAAGAGACACCTTCGGCTACAATTTATTTAAGCTGACTTAACAATAACAAACCGACCGCATTGATATAAACAAATATCATTTGACACTTAAGTAAAAGGACTAGTGACTAATATTTGTAGATTAGAGATGATACTCAGGAATTGGGAGTTTGGTCCCACGATACGCTCAAATAGTTAGTAAACCTACGCCAGAATGAATAAATCCATGAATGTGGAATATATTATGTAAAGCTGTTTACCCGAAGCCAGTCCAGTAACTCGCTACTGACGGGACTTGCCTGCTGGAATCGTAAAACGGGTACTATATCGATGCCAGATAAAAAAACAGACTGATAGCGTAGAGCATATCCTGTATGAAGTGATTTAAGACTATTAGGATACTTATGGATTAAATAAACCGACGCTAGCGAACGACTATGGGCTTTATTCCCTGCTCACATAAGACAATTTCATATGAACCACATATACAATATCTGGTAATTGAACTGACCCATATTCGTAAGAATATAATTTTTGTATAAGAAATTAGCGGATACTATCGATCACGATGCCGTTGCCCTTCGATTAAAAGTCGATTTTGCTAGCTAACCCGGAGCCCAAGTGCCGTAGTAGTGCCTAGTATAGCTAATTATTGCCATGCGAAAATGACTTTACGGCGTCCAGACAGTATAATCATGTCTTTGTCCGATAGTTATTGACTACGGCACACTGCATTTGTTTACGGTAGAAAAGCCGCAACAGTAATATTAAATTACAGTACATTGCAAGAAAACTAGCTACACTTTTCTTCGAATCGTAGTGGGAACTCCTAGAATTACTGATAGAGTGACTATTACTAAAGTTGTGTTCGTAGCAGTGACGAAAGTCCATATAAGACGATTTCTTTCGGATTCATTTCAAAATTTAAATTTGCGCACATACTAGCTAGAAAAAAAAATTTTTGCTTGCAGAAACTGACTAGAAGGTTAGTTTTTAGTAATTGTTAGAACATGTGTATAAGTAATAAAAACTGTGTAAAACATTTTAAGGGTCTAACAAGTAGGTCATAACGATCACGTTTTTGCATAACATATGTGTTAAAATATTATACACTTTTATTGTGGCACCTTATATTATACGATTTAAGAACTTATTGTACCTAAAATAGCAACTGTTTTAACATGTACGCTATTTTAATATCTCCCTATCTTGTTTGCAGCGGTGTCCCTTGAGACGTTAGTGGAGAACTGTCACAAACTTCTCGAGAAATTCCACTACTCCTGGGAGATGATGCCCCTCGTACTGGTGATCCTGAACTACGCGGGTAGCGACATTGACGAGGCCTCCAGAAAAATTGATGAAGGTACGCCATTCCAACCATATTATAGAAGCCATTGCAAATGTATAAAACTTTGTGTATGACATATGCATTGCGAATTTCAACTCAAAATGGTTACGTACTGTCTAATGTTTATAGAGTAGGTATTTGTAATGTTTATATGGTCTACTTTGTTTTGAAGTAATCATGTAAGTTATTCTATTACCAACCGTGCAGGAGAAATGAGAGTACATATTTCACAGTAATTCAAAAGCTTGCCGTCATTTATCGTCCATTTATTCACATTTCCCAGTAATATCTAAGTAAAAAGTTTGTTTTAATTTGTTTAAAGGGCGAGCATTTGTTTAATAAAACATGTTAAACGAGTCTTAGGGAACTTTTATTCATTTCATTTTGTTAGTCTGAATGATTACGTAATGCTTTATTAAAACATAAAATATGTTTTTTTTTTTAAATAAACAGAGTGTAAAAAACAATAAAAATAAAAATAATCATTTTATATTTTCAAAATATTGTGCTCATATTACTCTATAATGGTTATCTTTTTTAAAATAATTATAAGAATGAAGCTATAAACATTAGAAAGTGGTATAACCCTGTTTCAATACCAAAGAGTAATTTTGTCATTCAATATTTACAAAAAGGAAAAATGGAAAAAAAATGTCACTTGCCAAAAGTAGCTTGACGTCCATTACGATTTAAAAAAAAAGTGTTATGACAAAATTATCTTTTTAATTTAAAAAAAAGTGCGTCATTGCCTATCACGTGTACATTTATATAAGTAACCACTCTTACAGAAATAACCTGAATATGTTACCTGTTACCTACTACAATAAGTACAGTCGCGGACTGAAAAGGTTCGTCATCTTAAGACTTTAGCTTTCAAAAGTTTTAGAACTGTAATGCCAACATTCCAATGCAAGAAACAACACTGCCAACATTTTAAAATGACATTATAAAATATTAAAAAATCCACTCTGGCAGAAATGGCGTTATTTGTAGGCGATTGCCCACCAAAAAAATGTGAGAAAGAAGAATATGAAAAGAATACAATGGTGACATTGACATACTCTGGGATTATACTTTTTAATTAACAGAATTAAAAAGGATATAATCATTACATTTAAATATTAAAATATAAATGGCAGGCCAAACCATTGCGCAAGAAAAAAAATAACAACTTTGATTTGAGTAAATTTGAACTTTGCTGGCGAACAGTTAAACATAATTTTCTATGCAACAGTCTGTTCTGTGACATGTGCTCGCGGACGTTAAATGAATCAATTTGAAAACTGACGAACCATTTTATTCCGCTACTGTACAATATACTTACTTACATACTTGAATATTACTTTTTACATATTTCACAAAGGTATACCTACTAATTACTGCACAATAAAGTTTAAAATATTATTATTAAACATTCAACTTAGGAAAAGACCTTCCGAACCCGGCTTTATCCAAGAACCCTACCTAGTAACTTACGTTACAAGATAAATTAATGATAAAAAAATCTTATATAAGTAAAATGTTCGTAAATGTTCTACCCCCATATTTTTAAAAAGTTTACACACCTTCTTATACTAAAAATGTTGTCCCAAATGGTATCTACGTATAAATACTTGTACCTCAAGTGCGAGATCATTCGTAGGCTAAACGTATATTTTATAGTCTACCGTATTTAGACATATTGTATGGAGAATTGAAAGTTTTAAATACCGTCCGCCAGAGGCGCTTTTCAATTCTCCATACAAAATGTCTAAATACGGTAGATTATAAAGTATACAGTTAGCTCGCACTTGACGTGCAGATATAACTTCATATTATACAATCTATAACATTATACATGTATAGTATGTATGGTATTATGATTGATGCGCTTTCAAGAAGACCGGTAGGGGTTTATTTATAAATTTGTATTACGTGATTGGTAATGAGAACGATAGACTGACAGCTAAATAGCTGTTGAACGAATAATTAAACAGCTATTGAGTGATCAGTTGTAACATGCTGCGAACGTATATTGATCTAATGTTGAATGTGAATCTTTTGCTTTATAAATTCATTTTAGTTGATACACAAATTATAATTCGAAAGTGGGCTTTTAATTAGTCTTCTCAAAATAAAGTGGGATAAACGAAATATACTAACAAACTACATATTATATATTAACAAAAAAGTTAAAAAAATATGTGGAAAAACTTTGTTTATTTAGCAAAAAGTTTTCATTCTCCATCAAAGGAAAACTACTGCCTTTTTCAACCGAAAACAAAGAATCATCGAACAAGATATGTTGTCAATATTTTTTTTAAAGTTTTCAGTTTTTTTTTTTAAATGTGCAGTTTTATTCCGCTCTTGTGTGTGTGTATGCTAAGCGAACGTTCACATTACGCGGCACGCTTTGTCCACAGGGAAGATGATCATCAACGAGTACGCGAGGAAGCACAATCTGAACATCTTCGACGGCCTCGAGCTCAGGAACTCGACACGCCAGTACGGACTTTAATAGTAATACATAGTTTTTACCCAAAAAAAACAACGAGAACACGGCATTGTAGGAACGTGACACTCTACAGAGGCTGGCGTAGAATGTGGAAGCGCAGTAGAAAACTTCGCATAACAATAATATATTAAGCGACGCGTACTCAAACAAAACTCAAATCTGGAAGTAGATTGATTTTAAAGCCTTGTACGACGTTTTAAACTTTCAAATTTGGAGTTACAGCCATTGAATATTATATGCACATAATATGCAGAGGCCTTTATATTTTACGTTTTAAATTTAAATATAATTTTGTTGAATAAGAATTTAGTTTCGGCATTGATTATTTTAAAATTAATTACATTTTAATATAATTGGTTTCAGGAAAACCAAATTCTTGAAAATTAAGTGCGGATTTTTCTAATGCTATTTCAGCTACTCTGCACCAGTCTATACTTAGGTATTAAAGACAAATGAAAAACTCGTTTTCAACAAATCTAGAATCGAGGCTAAATCCTAAGCGCACAACAGCAAAACAAAAAAAAATAGCACGTAAAATACATACATTATATTGATCCTTGATCCTATCTTAAAATAAAGTAATATCATAATAAAGTCATATATAATAATACTGCGCATAATAAACCGCTACATTTTATCCACTTTGGCATAATACATTATATTTTTAGTGCCCGCCACGAATGGCGTAAAAAATACTTCGTAAAAACTATCATGTCCGGCGTACCTAAGCCTACCCGACCTAGTTGTGCTAAAAGGCAAATAGTGTGCGAATAATTCTATAAATTAAATCTATACTAATATTATAAATGTGAAAGTTTGGATGGATGGATGGATGGATGTTTGTTACTCTTTCACGCCAGAACGGCTGAACGGATCTGGATGAAATTTGACACAGAGATAGATTATAGTCTGGAATAGCACATAGGCTACTTTTTATCCCGGTAAAATGGGTTCCCGTGGGATAGACACACTTTTTAATTGCGGGTAACACCGCGGGGCGCAGCTAGTAATTAATAACAATAAGCCCGGAGAAACGAGTTTGTCATTTATAGACGAATATAACGATTTTATCGATGTTCTACATCATTCATACAACACACTATATGCACACATTAACACACAAAATTATAATGTCTCACAAAATAATTATTTATATACAATTCATCGAACAACAGTACTAAACAAATATTCACATTCGTATTGTAAATTTGTTAACAACTTCAGATCGTACAGGAGTCATATAACAACCCTAATATTACATCTCATTTATGATGATCGTACAAAATGAATGGCAAGCAGTTCGAATTATTTTGTACATTTTATTACTCTGTCCACTCGATCAAAAATACATTTAAATTTATTGCACTAGTGTATCAGTACACACATAAATACATGTACGCCAAGTGCGAGATTATTCGTAAGCCAACTGTATAGTTTATAGTTGACGTATTTAGACACATTGTATGGCAAATTTAACAGCGCCACTAGCGGGAAGTATCTAAAACTTTCACTCCTCCATACGATTCTCTAAATACGTAGACTATGAAGTACACGGTTAGCGTACGTATAAACTCGCACTTGACGTCCTGTAGGGTAAGCAGGAACTGCTAATATAATCGTAAAGTCATGGGTACATATGCGTCGTCCATCCCTCTCACACCACAGATGTCATAAATAAGCAAGACTATGACAGCAAGTTTTCTTGATGACGTTAGGATTAAATTAAATGTTCCTGGTTACCGTACATTAATTCACGTTACGCGATTTCATATAGACGATAATTGGGTTGCTTGCCTGACTCTGAATCAGTGGATTGCTAGTAAAACATGATTGTTTCTAGAATGTTTAAAAGAAAATATAAACATTTTCTTAAACATGTCCCCTAAAAGTTGTAGAAGTTTTAATAATTTAACAACTCTATTTTTCTAATAAGAACTTAATTCAATCATGTTTTATTCACGTAACCGAGGGTTTTTTTTTATTTATACTAATAGATAGTTAGAACTTTACATAATAATATTTCCAATAAGTATTCGAAACAAAACTGAATTTGCACTGTTCACAAAAAAGGAAACAGTAGACAAGCCATTGTTTTTTTAAAAACATCTTCTAAAGAAAATACAATTTTCGTTCATTACAGAGGCGACAGAGCTTTATAAGTATACAAGTTCTTGTCCGGTTTTACTTGCGTTTTTAGCTCGTAGGGTAGAAAATTCGAAAGTCGTAACGTATTGAATAAAAAAATAAATTAAAATGTGGGTAGGACCTAGATATCACCTACACTCTAAAGGATCTACCTTAGAATTTTCATTTTCATGATGAAACGAATTGGTATTACAAAAAGATATACCCCCCAAATTTATAGACAGTTATAATGGATTATAATAGCAGTATAAAGAACTTTTCACAGGAGAATGTGCGTTATAATGGCTTTATAATCCATTATATATATTTATAAATTTGAGGGTTAATACTTTTGTATTATCTTCAATGCTAGAACGGGACACGAAACATTCGCGTTTCAATATTACGACTCGTTATTCTCAGAAAGGCAGTGAGAAGTGAAATGGTGCGTTTGCGCATGATTATTGATACATTTCGATGTCTTTATAGGCCGTGTGGAGTGTTGCCAGCGTGCTAATTCAGTTTAATATTATTTTTATTGCGTACAATGTGAACAATGTTTTAAATCATAAGTTAGACTTTCCTAATAGTTAAAGTTATTTAGTCAACGTCTTGAAGCTATTTTTGATATGGTATTAAATTTATCGGACATCTTGGGTGAACTTGAAAAGTCAAGTTATACTCTTCAGTTTTAGTGTCCTTACACATGAACATTTATTAACACACAGTAGTTAAAATCCCACTAATATTACAAATTATTCATCAAAGAAACACATTTTTTTTTTAAATTTGACATTGACAACTTCAACGTTCAACTTCCCGCCAAAAAGCCAACATTGGCATTGTTCGTCGCGAGAATATTATCTTCGACCATTTGTCATATAACACTGGGACAAAGAAACGAACCGTTGTTTAGTTAAAGAGAAAAAAGTAAAAAGAAGAAAAAGAACAATAAAAATAACTTTTAATTTCTCTTGTCTGTGAACAAATTGAATTTGTTGAAAAAACAAATGAGTAACCAACAGACGCTTTTGTTTTAATAATTTTATGCAAAAAAACAAAGTCTTCTAACAGATGGATATACCGCAATTGCTATCAGAACAATAACAATATTGCTATCAAAATATTAAATTGGCTCAGGCAGCTTTTGATCGCACAATAAATGAATAATTAAAATGTCAACTAAGGGCAAACAAATCGCTCGCCGTGGTCGAAACAATTATATGATAAAAAAACTCTTCAAACAGTGAGTGGTGGGTACCAAGAATAATATTTGTTTGTATTAAATTTTTTGTGGCCATGAAACGCGCGGTCAAAATGTTTCAGCCCTTCAAAATTAAAATACGCATTATTTCTTATATCCTCGATGCCCCGACGTCAGTTTATATTATCCATTCCAAATTCAGTGATACGGTTATTAGAAGTCCGTTGAAAGTTACATAAAACAGTTTCATAATGTTCTAAAACATGTGTTTATCTGTTTTATGTAGGTATATCCTTGTAATCGCACTTTTCAAGGCTCCTTCCCACTTCCGTCAATAAGTCAGTGGAATGTCAGTTGTCCGTCTCTGTATAGGTAATTACGGTGATAGAGCCAGCCATACATACGGCTAATGATAATTGGTCTGTAAATATGACTTTACTAGGCATCGCAACCACGACCTGTCAACTTCGGACCTCCCTGTAACATAATTGATGACGAAAACTAACTATAATTTTATTAAACTTCGTAGGCTCACGAAAATTACAAAAATAAGCACAAATACAGATTTGTACTCAAAGAAGTTTTATCTATTATCATAGAACGAACGTATAAATTAGATTATATGCTGACATTACATTACGATATAGCCATACCTCATATACATATGATTCTAGGTAATATTTTAGGTGCGTCAAACTTAGTTCAGCTTAGTCGTGATTAAAAGGCGGCAAAATTAGGGCATTGATTAATAACAGCACTAGTTATTTAAAAAACATGTGGATTTAAAAAAAAGCACGAATTGTTGACGGCCTGAATGCTCGATGACAATATGATTGTTTTATAGGTCATTCACCTTACTACAATTTACATTACCTGACCTTGAAAATGTTTTACAACTTAAATAATGGAAGCGAGTAATCAGTATGTTCCTACATTGTGTTACATTGCAAATTCAGTTTCGATCATTCGACTAACAATCCGTCCACAACTCCACACACAGACACATGTTATACAACAAATTTGTTGCATCCGCCGATAAAAGTGGTCAAGTCGCCAGAATCAGAGGTACAACTCACTAACCAGTAGTGATTTCCCCTTTGCAGTGACCGGACGAAGGTGGCGAAATTCGAAATTTAACAGTGACATTCCAATTTCAAAACCAATTCGAATTTCAAACAGCCATCGTAGTGTTGTGCTAGTGTGTGCTGTCGATATCGTTTTATTTAGCGTTATTTTCTTTTTTGTAGGAAAATGCTGGAAATTAATAATATAAGTGGTGTACTATCATCGTCGATGAAGTTATTTTGCGAATGATACTTTGTTTTACAAGTGCCGTGTTTTGTGTGGACGCATGCTGTGCGATGCTGTGTGTTGCGAAATTCGTCGGACAATAATGTTGCCACAAATGATAAATAGGTGAGTGTTTTACTATTATTATGACGTCATACCAATTCAATATACATGGAAGATAATATTTTAAGTTCCGTGTCTATTGAATTGTTCACACACGAGCGTTTTTGACGCGTACAACTTGATTGATATTTTATTTATTTTTGAATGGAATGAAAATATTTTCATCAATTATCAGACAAAGATAACGGTCTAAAGCTTTCGTGTGCTTCAATCTGATGTGCTTACTACTTATTTATCGTTATCATAAGTTGGATTTTATGTTAGTATACACATAAAATAAAATGCTACTTATGAAATAATACAATTTGCGATGCGATGGTACTATTTTATTACTTTAACGAACAGGACGTGTGTACGATTGCCGCCCTCGTACCACGTTATTACTATATTTTACGTTGCTTTTAATGTTTTATTTACGAATTCCATTTAAAGTGCGATGTATCACGTTTTAAGTTGAATATATTCGCAGTTTTCTATTAAATTTATTAAAGTTACGACTTTTAATTAACAGTAAAACAACCTGGTAATAACAAAGTGACATTAATATTTTTATAATTAATATAATAAAAAGCTATCCGGTTATTAGATGAAAACTATGCAAAGATACATTTTGTTAGTGGCGCGCACCGTCGTCGCGTTATTTCTGA
Organism: Pheosia gnoma; assembly: GCA_905404115.1. NCBI lineage: Eukaryota > Metazoa > Arthropoda > Insecta > Lepidoptera > Notodontidae > Pheosia > Pheosia gnoma. Next base: position 6,255,002 of record FR989912.1, read on the forward strand.
CAATGTTCAAAAAGTTAATATTTAATTTATCGTCTGTTTACTTCACTATAAACGATTAGCTACTTATATTTTATTATCATTTGTCACTAAAGAATATATCAGGAGTGCTACCTTTTGTGATCGATCACCTTTTTTTCACAACCCTAAACACAATTTCGCATTGTTTTCAACAGCCAATCCTCGATCCACATTTACGCTCGAATCATAAATTGTATTTATGAAAACTCTTAGAAGCTGTAAATATTGTATTTTTATCACATTTCCGTTTACTATCGATGGCTGGAGTCGGCCATAACTCCGAGCGGTTTACAGTTTTATAATCTGCAATTAGGGGCTGTAAAAATGTTAAATGGAATTCCGTAATGGCCGCCGTTGTAAAAGAAGCAACGGGTAATGAGCTGCGTGTAGGCAAAGGTCTAAATTTTGTATTTATTTTGCCGTACCGGGAAATGGTTGAATATTTGCAATCATTTTATAGCCGCGTTTATGTTCAGTCGTAGAGTATTCACCTGTCTGTAATACTCTGGTTTCTTTCTCACGGTCATATCTGATTTATTCTTGTATGAAGTGTATGTATACTTATTCTGTAAGCTAGCTCACTTATGCACTTACAAATATGTCGATTTATTTACAAAAAAATGTATTCATAAAATATTTTGTCTATGGAAAAACGGTTATAGGGAAAAAAATATTCAGAATTCTTTGTCAAATCCACTTTTTTTTTTAATTGAACAAGTCGTGTTACCAACCGGTGTCGTCGAAAGATAATTTAACTTACAACCATATTAATCCAAATTGACAACATACATGCATCTTAGAACCACATAAAGATTAAATTGAAAGCTTATAGCGCGGTAGGTAAGTTGTAAAACCATCCAAGTTAAATTTTCAAATACAGTTGGTTGCCTACGTCGTAAAACGCGGTATCTGCAGGAGGAACATTGCAAATTATAATTCTCGTTTCATGGTTTTTTACAACCACATAACAGATTACCCGTATCCCCTATGACGTGTTAGAAATAAATAGTAGATATTTGTTGACACTGCGCTCACTGCGGTAGGTCATGGTTTTTGAAGCGGTTAGTGGAAAGAAATGTGTAGTTACAAAATTGCAGGTACTCTATTTTTTTTTGTCGAATATTATACTGACACCGTCTTTGAAAATAAGAGGGTGGAAAAATATCGGAGGCAATGAATGACGTCTACGGGGCCCCAAGTCTGCTAACACAATCGATTCATAATCGAACAGCAACCGCATAGTAACTGTCACTTTTGACAGATAGCCCATACAATATCTGTCAAAAGTGACAGTTACTATGCGGTGTGTGTGCGGTGTGTTGTATGCGGTGTGTGTGTGTTAGCAGACTTGGGGCCCAGGATGACTCATAAAGGTTATACTAACCTTTGAACGTGCGATTCGTAAGCGCATTTGTAATCATTAATAACATTGAAGTAAGTATGTGGTGTCTATTAAAAAAAATATCACAAAAATATTAGCTGTCATTCTGTTAGGACATTTTTTTTAAAGTCCACACATCGACATTCTGACGTCACGTAATGATTATAAAAGCGCTAGAGAAACGCAGGTTCGAAGGTTAGTACATATATTATTTTTGAATCATTCTATATTTTTAAACCAAGCGAACCAGTAGCGTTTGTCCATGCGCTTAGTACAGAGTGTAATTTTTTAAATCTCCATAAATAGGATTTATTTGTTTGGGAATGTAATCTTTATAACCTACTGTAGGCCACGTTAAAATAATGTACACTATTATTGTTACACCTATGTAGTAAAAATAAGTGTGATTCCATTATAATTCAATCGCAAGCCAATTATGATAACAGGCCCTGACTGTCGTCGCTATGATATTGTTAATAGTAGACAATAATTGAGACGCCAGCTTTAATAACTCTTTCAATTTTAAAGTCTTACATTGCTACTCTACATTATTTTACTCTGTGTCTACATGATCGATATCGATAAACTTTTTTCTACTCTTTATTTTCGTATCACTAGCTAAAGTAGGTCCAATAAAGTGTCACGCCCGTGTCGGACCATGTCACGTCGCCCAGGACACAAAGGTTGCCGCCGCTGATGTAGGTAAACCTGCACCAGTAGCACAGCCGGCTGTGACAAGACAAAATGTGAGATAAATTGAATTTGTCTCGTTCCCTCGTATGAAATACGCAAGGGAGAGAGCGACTCGGTGCGACATAATCTATCGAATATTGAAATTGATTTTATATATAACATTCTTCGATTGCGTTCATAGGTGCATTGATACTGATTTTTTGGACGGACTTCAGTATCCGCCGTACAATGTTGTAATACTTTTACAATGTCTGTTTACCGCGATTTCCAATTTCCCGTCGATCTCATCATAACGCACCTTCATTGTAACCTCCACGTAAGAAAAAGTATTAAAGTATTCAGTAATTTAACCGCAGCATTGTTCTAGTTTAACAAGTTGCGATGTTTAGATACGATCATCCCTATCGACCGCATTTGTTTTTTTTTTCTTCTTAATTTGAAACTCTTTTTCTTTTGTTGTCTCATTCGTAGCCCAACCGTTCTCAGGATGCCTTGTTTAGAGGCGAAACACGTGTCGAATACTTTTAGATTCGCATCGTTTCGCGGAGAATTGCATATTAATTAGGGCCCCGACACTCATGGCAGACAGATTCTCGACTGGCATCTTAGAGGAGTTCGGTTTTGTTGGGTTCTTTAATTATCGATCAACATGTTTGGTTTATAATATAAAAAGTTGACAAGGTGACGGTCAGTAGTGGGTCCCTCTTACCATATTTGTTTCACTTCTTTCATAGGTATTTACTAAAAATATGATTAGTAGTTAATTTTTTTCCTAAGACTCTAAAGCTTAAAGCTCTATTAGCTTCTGTTCTGAGACTTAAATTAAATGTACCTACGATTTCAGTCTGCAGTCACATAGGTAAGTTCTTAAAACACTTGTTTTAAATTCAGAGACGTCCAAATAGCCAATTGTACGATTAAAAAAAAAATCGTGCCCATACAGCCTTTGTTGTCAGTTTCATATTATGATAGATATATTCCGTGTGTAGCACTTCTTTTTACTATAGTTGTGCTATAACTGATAGAACTAGGCGATACTTGGCGGAAATCCAGCCGAGGGTCAGTGGTGGGTTCCTCTTCCCCCATTTGTTTTTCTCTACTCTTGGCAGAGTGGTCGTGGTCATCTCTTAAGGGTCAGTGGCACGCTTAATAATCCGTCGCCATTCCTCACACACTGTTGCCTTTCTGGTACACTCATAAAATGGACAATTAATAGCGGCTATAACTTGGTCGGTCCAACGCGTCGGTGATCTGCCTCGTGCCTTCAACATTCCCCTGCACAACGAGGCGCTCTATGGAGACATCTCCACCTCTCAATATGTGTCCAAGTACTAGTAGTGCTATACTTCTGTAAGATGCACGCTTATCACTAACAGTAGGTTAGGTAGGATCTTTGACCCGACGCACTGACCTTACTAACACGTGTATTTTATTGCAACTTATCAGTATAGTTAATAACATATTAATAATCTGTCGCTATTGACACACGACCTCAGATAAACCTATACATAGTTAACTTCAAGACTATAATATACCGGTATTACTTATACACGAGTACAGCGTATAGTCGCAGTTAGTTATACAATTTTCTTTAAGCAGCTACTTTTATAACTTTTTTAACACACTCGCTCGTAAAGTGGCCCTTATTGCCCCGATTTTGGTTCATAATGCAGCTTATTAGTATACACGAGTGCTTTTCACATGATATTATCGCACTAGTGTTTTAATCTCCACTTTTTGACGTGAAGTTGATATGTTTATCAATATTATAATACTAAGTGAAGTATCCAAATTATTTTTAATCCGCTCAAGTTGTAGCCTGAATTGCGGGCAACGGGTTAATGAAATGTTTGCATTCAATGTTATCAACCCAGCATTCGTATAAGGTACATACATTTCCAAGTTCAACGCGAGTATAGACTGGAACAACGCGAATATCCTCAGCAAAGTGGATTGCCGCTATTCTTAATAGTTAATTCCATACTTTGGATGCATATTGTGTTCGCTTTATCAAGTCAATATATGGTCAGCACAGTAATTAAACTTTAAGCCCTAAAAAATGGTTTAAATGTCAAACACGGTACGTTAATAATTTCCGCTAGTGACAACCCTACCGGGGCAGTATATAATTCGTATTAAAGTGCACCATTTCCATCTCTTATTCCGCTATCGATGTTCCCTTACAATGTTGCACCGGTATCCACCTCTCGCTCTCACGTAGCAATTATTGCCCCTGCGCGAGAGTGATGGATATACAATTTTACGACTAGATTTTGTATAGCTGCAAGGGCTTAAACAATTTTCATTGCTTATTTTGCACTGTGACTAATTTTATGCCACCAGCGGAAAGAACCATCGGGATTCCAAGAAATTCTGTATTGTCCTTAATGTTTTGAAGATCTGTAGATGGTAGTGTTATTTTAATCAGTTTTAATAAACGCCTCCGGACTGCGGCGCCTGTAAGGTATCGCAAATCTCAATACAACATCGAATAAGCTATTGTCGGTCGGAGAGAATAATACCTAGTAGTAACTGTTCTGATAAAGTTTTTAAGACAAATAAAAGGAACTACGCCGGATGCTGAGCGCTCTGTGCCGCTTTACGCGTTATTCTAAATGTATTTGCTATTGATCACCTGCTGTTTGCACGGGCGCTATGAACCCAATACATTACAAAGAACGCTGAACGTGGAACCAGGATTGCTGAACCCTCCTCTGAGAGTTAGTTATTAAAAGCGAGAACGGTCCATGCTCACTATTTTTACGTTCAAAGGAATTTGTCGCATATTAGTTATTTCCAGCATAAGACCTTGGAAAGAGACGCACTTAGACGGAACCTTTGAGCAGGACATGCTCTGTTCCTGTATTGATTAGTTAGTAGTCTGACTTCGTAATATCTGACCTGACTTTCGACATTGTCATGCACGTAAAGGTTTATTAACGTGATTCCCGCCACACAGGACAGACAGCTAAAACACTTAATAACCCATTATTTGGGCCATCATTATAACCTGGGCCATAACTCAGACCGAGCACCACCACAGAGATATATTATCCGTGACGTTTATGTTTTTGGTGATAGCACGAATCGAATCAATGAAAATATGTTTTAATGTTAGGCAATAAAAAAAAATGGAATACAGAACATTGTCTTTGAATGTTCGGTTTTAATACCTTCACAAAACTAATGGGTTAAATACGACGTCCGACTATAACATCCATTTAAATGAGTAGGTTGCAGTAAAGAGTTACCAATGTTTTCTGGATTTCATGTGCGAATCTCATTTTCAAACATGATTATCACTTGCTAAACGGTGAAGGAAAACATCGCGAGGAAACCTGCACTTCTGAGAGAACCCATCGAAAGACGTGTGAAGTCCACCACCCCGCACTGGGCCAGCGTGGTGGACTATGGCCTAATCCCCTTCGCATTGAGGGGAGGCCCGTGCCCAACAGTGAGACCTAAAAGGGGCTGGTAAGTTAATGCATTTAAATAGGTTACAGTACCAATGTTCAATTATAAATTAAAGCATTTATTCTGTTTAGTCTTATAGGACACTTACAAATCATCATTGGAACGCGATTTGAACTGAAAAATCTGACAAGAAACCTTGGGGGCTTGTCTTATTTATTTAGTAGGTAATTAAAATTAATCCTAAGTATGTAATTACAAGTAAATGGCCACATTTGACGACTTGATTAGCGCAGTTGGTAGTGCCCTGCTTTCTGCGCTGTGGGTTCCGGGTTCGAATCCTGGTAGGGACAATCTTTGTGTGATGAGCATGCATGTTTGTACCCGAGTCATGGATGATTCATATCTATATAAGTATTATATACTGGGTTCGCCCCCAGTCCATTGTACGGTACCCATAATACAAGCGTTGCTAAGTGTGGGACTGTATAGTTAGTGTGTTCGTCTGGCGATATTATTATTATTATTACATGCATGGTTATCACATTTACTAATTCCGTATCCAAATGGTTCAAACGGAACCCTATTGTTTTAGATTAAGTCCAGTGCGAAATTAAACAATCTAGATGAGATAATTGATGGCCGGCAGTTGTCTCATTTGTAAACCCTCCTCGTGGACCCGACTCATTCGTTTGTGTCAAACGCAATGCAACTGGATTTACGTTTACTGGAAGATGTAAGCAAAATGTTTAAAACTCCTTAATATCCACGATTTCATTGTATATTAGTGCAATAATCGGTCCTACTTTTGTTGTCGTTTTGCATTTTAATTACGAAATAGTATTATGTTCCATTTTATCAATCTACTAACTGTCCCGGCGAAGTTCGTCGATCGATTCTGAGGCAGTCAGAATCGATTGTATGAGAAAACTAATTATCTTTTTTTTATATACATAGTTATTCTGCTTTTCAAAAATCTAATATTAGAAAAAACCGGCGTCAAACTTAGAAGTTAGTCTATTATCCCTTAAGTATATACGATTAAAGATATATATGGTCACTTCCATAGACAATACATCCGTGTTTTCCTGCATTTGAGGGCTTCGGTTTGTTACAAATTGATGAACCGATTTTAATTATTTTTAGAGCTGTTCGCGCCGCGCTAGAATAATTATCATAATACAGTAGTGTTACTACTGAATGTTAAATAATGTATGTTTAAGTATGTTAAATAAAGTAAGTTATAAGAATTGAATAAAAAAATAAGATATTTTACTTTTTTGTTTTAGCATAAACGAAATTACCTGCTCTATAAACAAACCATTAGAGTTCTTAATTAAAATGTTAACTTTTCTACTGGAAATTTGTTCAATTTTAACTAGAAAACAAATTTAGGCAACAGTTGTTTGCGCGACCATTCGAAGTTCCGCGTAGCTGCGGTAGAGTTCGGCTCGGCTCGGCTTGTCCCAGCAATGTTCGGGTCACTTTGCGATCCCACCATTATTTAATTTACTTATTTGAAAATAACGAAGTCTTATTGCGTCGCAGTAAAGTTGAATTTTATGTAGCAATAAGTTCTTCAAATGTTTGTTCGTGACAGGCAGTGGCCAAAAGTTGGGAAAGCGTGGGACCACAAACGGGCAACGTTTGGAAAATAATCAACAGCCAGACTTGGCCAAATTTGTTTGGTCTGCGGTCGCTGCACAATATTGAAGTTTGTTTTGTCTTGTTAATAGTATTGTTTCATTAGTTCGGTACGTATTCAAAACTTTGTGCAACTAAAATTGTAGGGCACACAAAGGAAAAATAGTGGATGTTTATACAAGTTCACTAATTTTCCATGAGTCGTACAAATACTAGGTTGTCTATTAAATGTAACTATATTTTTTTAAGAATTGCCGCTGCAATTGCCAGGCATTATAAAACACCAGTTTAAATCTCAAACGATTTCTTAATAACCTTAATATTTCCGAAATACAAAGCCCTATTTTAGCATAAAACATATCTAATATTTCATTATTCATCGTTAATGTTTGACCGTAAAAAAATAACAAGCTGAAATATTTACATTTAGTAGCAATTTCGCCGGGCGTAACTGACCTACGCGAATAAAAAGGGCTGCTGTCGTAAAAATCTCGAAAATTTTAAAACGCACCCATAAAGCTGAGGCAATACATGTATAGGTCCCGAGTAGTAAAGTAGCGCAACTCCGATACGCGGGATCCAGCCGGATCCTATCAAATCTTTTATTGCCCCGATCTTCCGTCTCCTTCCCACTAACGCGGGTATAAAGAGATGGCGCTGGCGCAGTATTATCTTTTTCAGGAATTCATTGTCGTCGCTAGTTTTATGTTTCTTGTGCAGTATCGCATATTTTTATTGCGTCTCTCGGATTGAAAAGATCTCGTGAGCCTGGATATCTAGGTCTTGGGTAATATGGATTAAGTTACTTACATCGGTTCCTATATTACGAGACCAGTTTTGATTATTGCCTTTAAAATAAAACTAATGTAACGAATTTATTCGCGTTTATCTTATGTTTTTACGTTTAGGTTTTTAGTATTTTAGGTCTCGACGTTTCGGCTGCTTTACAGCGACCATGGTCACGGAAGGAGTCCTCCCGTTTCCCCTCCAAGGTTTTGTTCAATGTACACATTGAAATAAAACTTGGAGGGGAAACGGGTGGAGAGGGAAAATATTGATTTCTTATATTTACGCAAATACTACAGTATTCGCGTAAATATAAGAAATCAATATTGCCTTTAATTTAGGATTTAGCATCATATCGACTTAGATAATTATTGTCTCTTTATTCTAGAGATATTTTTTATTGGACGTGTATTTAAGCTTATTATTTGAATAAACGATAACAATTTTCTAAACAAATCGCTTAAGTACTGTATATAACCAAGTATGGTGCACCGGCGAAATTTACGTGCAATTCCTGAAAGCGAATTGTCGTAAATATATTCTGAGCTATAAAAATGGGGGTAGTCGGTTATAAGGTTTTTACACTGAAAGTCGTAACTTTACGCGAAGCTATTATATATGTTGATACGGTTCTGTATGCCTTGCGTCTGTCTGAGCCAGATTGAATAGAGCGATATAGGAAAATGGAACTCGATTCTTTTAGATACACATGTATGGTGTATCTTTTAAATGTGATTTAGTTTTATGAGTTATTTCGTTTAGCTTGATTTATTTTAGTTTTAGTCTGAGGGATTTGTCTTTAAGTTGGAGTAGCTCTTCATTTTAGATTTATTTTAAAAAACTTTAGTTCTCTTCCTGAATTTCTTTATATCGTCTAGCTAGTGGAACTGGACATCTTCATTTAGAAACAGAAGTGGTTTTGTTTTAGATAATATGCTTTGTGACTAGGAATTATACAGAATGATTGAGAAAGGGTGTACTAAGCCTAGAACTTTACTTAGACTCATACTTATTACACTTGCAATAAGGATGAATTTCGAAATGCTGATTAAAAAAAAATGTTCTCAACAAAATTGTTTTGTTTGTGAATACCTTTTTAAATTATTATTGTAAAAATCTTTTTACATAATCATAAGAAATGCGTTAAAGATGCGCGGGCGCAACGCTTAGTGTACCCTTTCTCAGTCAGCCTGTATAGGTGAGCAGACGGTGTCACTCTGTTGACACATAACAAAGTATTTACGTTACCGGACAGAATGAAAGTCTTCTGGACTTTCATACGGGTTTGCCATTTACTTTTAATATCATTTGATTTAAGGTTTTAGTCAAAATATCTGAGTTCGCAAATGTCCCCCGTTTCGAGTTGAGGCACTTTAATTAAACTAAGGCGTACGTCACGAACGTTAAATGTAGACGGAGGCGGCCATTGTAAATTCCTCCAGCGTTTCAGTTTCATGGCTTTAGTTAGAAAACGCCGGCGGACTTTTATGGGCAATTTCGGTTCAGACGTTTTGTTATATTACCAATGCTTTTAAGGTACTGCACCTCGCTCCGGTAAACATATGTGCAAGTTTACGATCAACTAGTTTATGGTAAATGTGTAGTAATGTCTGCGGCAACGTTAAGTCTTATGTATGAAATGCGCTATTTATCTTGTCGGCTGACAGATGTGCCTATTGAAATTTTAACGTTTGTGTTCTGAAGTAGTCGCTGGCGGCGGCGGCTGCGCGTGCGCGTAGTGCGGTTTATGTCTTCTCTGACACGTGGCAGCGATGGGTCACTAGTCTTGATATATGTTATTTTGGAATAATTAAAAAAAGTGTGGACAAAATTTGCTGGCATTTATTTTGGCACAAAGTGTAGCGTGTGTGCGCCTCGCATGGCAACACACTGGACCTTTTTTGTTATAAACCTGACCTGACCTGGTGGACCTTTTTTGTTATAAACATGACTATTAAAAAATAAATAAAAAAAGACAAGCCCGTAGAGTTTTTCGCCGGATCTTCTCAGTTGAAGTCGCGTTCCGATCCGGTTGTAGAGTTAGAAAAAAATGTTAATGACAATTTCTAAGTGGCCCCGTAGGCCTATACGAAATAAATAATTTTACTTTGACAGTAAAATAAAAGTATTAAAGATATGCACTTACACTATGCACTATCAGTAGATCCACTCGGTAACTTTCGAATAGAATGCAATCAAATCAAATAGCATGTGACTTAGGTATTATAGAATAAATATTGCGCAGAAAAAACAACAAAAGTTTTTAAATGTAGCCAGCAACTTAAATAAAGTGAGTATTATCCATAAAATCAATACACAGAAAAACTATGACTAAACGCAATTCATAAACATGTACTATACAATCGATAAAGAAGAAATCTTTATTACTCTTAACAATATAGTATAAAAAGTATTGTATCAACCAATTAGTATTTTCAATGTACCCACATCGAGTATAATATGTCATAAATGGGATTTACGGGTGGCGCGGACGGTGCCTAATAAAGTTCGCGTTTAGTGCCAACTTGCACTAAACCACTAAACCCTGGGCTGCAGTCTCGAACAATTATCGTGTAATTGTGAAGATATTGCGTGCAAGTGTGTTATTGCTTCAGCTTATAGTCCACTGGGAATGATCTTAGTCCTTTATCTTCAGACTAACTTGGTGGAGTCGGCACTTTAAATATTTTGAAAAAAAAAAAAACAATGCTCAGGGGCTATTACTTTCGATGCAGCCTTCTTCATCAAACTCTCATCTCGCAGAGCTACGAGATCTAACTGATAAAGATCACTGAAAGTCGGTATTTAACATAATTACGTAAAAAAATACATTCGAGAACCCTTGAAAACCAAGTTGCATACAATTTTGTCATCATTCATTTAGACGAGTGAGCAAAGTGTACGTTTGTAGTTAGTACCGACCTCGGGGTCGTCGTAAACCGTGGCTTATTAAGCTCCACTATACTCCTCCAAGCTATTCAGATGCATGTCGCTTTTGACAATGCATTTGACGACTTATTCGCGATGTAACTGCAGGTGAAATTGTTTAACTTTAGTAGTACTGCTCCGAATGTCTTCAACGTTTTAATTAAACAATCTTATTCTATATTCAACTGTTTTATATTCCAATAGACATTACTATATTTTCTTCTAACTGGTTTAAAAAAAGTATTTCAACATTTCATTCATTAACATTTGCGCATCGTTGAGTTGCAAGGATTATTTTGGTCATTTGTTTTTTATTTGATCTTAGAACGTATCAAATATGAAACTTAGAAGGTTTTTAAAAAAAAATTCTTCATGAAATGAATTATTAATAGGAATTAGATCGAAAATGGAACCTTTTAAGACTACAATGATAAGTAATGCCCATGTTTATAATGACTATTCTAACTGCCTTCATCATTATTCATCGACAAGAATGTTATTTATTGAGAAGATAATAAAACAATGAAGGATATACACAGCTTCAGTTGAAGGGTTTGTTTAATTTCCTCTCCGGCATCGCGTATTTAATTAAATCTAGTAATCCATAAACCAATTCTCTTGTGAGCCGTAAACAAATCATCAAGAGCAAACTATTCCTTTAATTATCGTCTGTAAACAAACTTAGCATTTTATCAACTATTAAAAAAATAACACTAAATCGAACGCAATAACTAACTAACGCCATCAACACGACTGGATAACTCATTAAAACTTATTAATTACCCCGGCACCCGCGATCGTAAAGCGAGCGCCTTTACTGCAAACTGCACTGCACATAAAAGAAGTTTTCCTTTTAAATCCTTTAAAAAGGCAGCGGAAGGCAGCTTCGTGGCTTGAACTAAATCCCGATGGTATAAGGTTATGGGCCAGGGCACGGCGCGTGACTTTTTGCGAGCGAAGCGGTTTGATTGGTTCGGGAAATCGTCGTTCTGCTTGTGAGGAATTAGTTTACGAGTGTGTTTTAGTAATCCACGATCGTGGCAACTGTAAAGTCTGACCACAGCCTTATTTTGTTTGTTACGTAGGTACATCGTTTGTTGTTATCCTATGTTCGACCCACGAGTCATTTCCAGATTTTAGTCATTAGTGATCGAAGACTAATTGATGAGTTTGATCACCAATAAACACTGTTTTGCGAAAGAATTAGTTCTTTTGAGATGTAGACATTTACGAGTACGAGTCTGTATTTTACAGAATTTGTCGTTATCACAGAATTTGTCGAAGTGGAATTTGTATTGATTCTGTTCGAGACTGTTGTTCCATCTTTACTTCAGAGGCATATTTGTTTCTTTTTGCAGTTTATCAAATCGACCTCACGAAATATATTAAAATCTCGTATGCTCTCAGCAAACTATGCTTTGCTACAAAGGTACACACCAGTTACATGGTACAGTGATATATAATAACATCCTAGATCCGGTTTGAGATAGTCAGAAATAGATCAGAAAAGTCTGGTTCGGGCAAAGGGCTCGGGTGACTGACAGGCAAAATAAAAGGCTGTTTTTTGTAACAAGGCAAAGGTTTAACACCATTTAAAGTTCCTGGATATCGTTTAATGTTGATTGGTGGGTAATACCACTGATGATTGCCACCTTCGGCCACGTTAACGTCAAAGCTATTATCTGTGTGAAGTTGGTATACGTTCAGGGCACCTACTCTAAATATTCAGTGCCTCCTCCACACGAGATGTGTCGTACAATGGATAGTGTACTCGTTCTATTTTACCATAATTTGGTATGGAATTGTAAATGAATTAAATATGGGTTTTAGATTGTAATTAGAGTAAAATGTTACTATTGAAATAAAACTATTTTTAAGGGTTTTATCGCGTTTATTTTTCGTTTTTACGTTCCCGACGTTTCGGCTGCTTTACAGCAACCATGGTCACGGGAGGACTGAGGTCACTGTAAGGTTGCTGTAAAGCAGCCGAAACGTCGGGAACGTAAAAACGAAAAATAAACGCGATAAAATCCTTAAAAATAGTTTTATTTCAATGTGTAGTATTCGCGTAAATATAAGAAATCAATATAAAATGTTACTATCCAAGTTGTATAAATGTCATTGTATATTTTTCTCCTTTTGTAAAAGAGCAACGATTGAGTTTCTTTAGTTTTTGCGCGTGCGCTCTACACATTACGCAAAAATGTCTCAACATTTACCCCGCATGGGTAGGAGAGGGGCAGAGGGGCAGGGTACAATGGTCTTTGTATCGAAATAAAATGTTTTGTGTATGTGTTTTTGATAAATGTTTAGAATAGTTAGTTCAATATTAAATAATCGAATGAAATCGATAAACATCCGAGTCGACTAGATATCAGCTTCATCTATTTCTGTATTGGCTGAGCCGGCGCGGACAAGGTGCGACTTACATTGTATGCGCTTGTGACTACAACCGAATCACTAAAACTCATCGTGCCAAATAGATAGAAATCTCAATGAATTTTGAGTGTTTGATGTTTATTATAACATTGAATCTTAGATGATGGCCATATGAATACATGGTCATAAAAAATTAAAAAAAATATCCAACATCACATACAAAAGATATATCAGTGGACTTCACACTAGGCGCGAGGCTGTGTCATGAGGAGGCCAGATACTTATTATTAACAACTAGCTGTTACCCACGACTTCGTCCGCGTGGTATTTAACAAAGACACAACCGTTGGCAACAGCCTGCTCGCGCGTTCTGAGCCCGCGGGACGCATTGCAGGTTGTTGCTATTAAACTTAATCAGGCGCAGCGCTGCAACCATTGGTTTTAATTTATTTTGCGAGGTCCTATTTTTTTCTAAAATAAAAGTAGCCTAAGTTACTCCTTGTTACATCAGATATCTGCCAGTGAAAGTCCCGTCAAAATCGGTCCATCCATTTCAGAGATTAGCCGGAACAAACAGGCAGACAGACAGACAGACAGACGGACAGACAGACAGACGGACCGACAGACAAAAATTGTAAAAAATGTTGTTTTGGTATAGGTACCGTGTATACATCCAAATGCACTTAGTAAAAAGCGGTTATTTTAATATTACAAACAGACACTCCAATTTTATTTATATGTAAGATGTAAGAATATTAATAGTTAGTGCGGTTTAGGTGGTCGTATAGTTCGGAAGCTGCGTGTGACTCGATCAGACTAACTCTACATATTATAAAAATGTAACTGATCGCTGTCTGTCCATGGAAGATATATGAGAAAAACTATTATTGGAGGCCTTTATCAACGAATAGAAACCAAAACATTGATTGTTAGATTTTTCTGTGCGTTTGTGCGCGCTAATCTCATAAACGGCTTAACCAATTTGGGTGCGGCTTCCACTAATATAATATATTATGGTAAGTTTCACTTAAAATGTTGTGTTTGTTTCATTACAATCCGTGCATAAATAAATAAAAGTTATATCAATTTAAAGACGCGGACGAAGTCGCAGGCAACAGCTAGTAATATATAATGTTTTTTTTATAAAATTACTTTGTGTGCACTTAATAGGTATATTTGTATTTCATTTGTTTATCTTTGTCATTAGCACGGCTGCATTATGCCAGAGTCACGACAATTCATATTTGCTTTGTAATGATTAGTACGATTACATAAAAGGTAAAGACAACTAAATATTATTCAAAAGCAAAGAGGCATCGCCATCGGTATAGCAATAAATAAGGTTTGAAAAAAGAATGAGAAACTTAACACGCTACAACGTACGATCCGAAAATCACTTACGAAAGTGTAGAGGTATCATTACCCTCTGTCCGTCGAGGGACATAATAGGCCCGCCGAGAACAAAGTCGAATCGATCAACACGATGTTGCAATAATTTTGATACAATGCGCGAAACACCACCACGAATTACCCAATCAAAATGCGATAAAGCAATTTCGAAAACACAAACAAATAATCGGCACGTACAAGTCCGCACCATTTTTTTTCTTTTCCCCGCCATCCATCCCGTTTCTACCATAATAACTCAATTCGATTTTCAAATGGGCCAATGCAGTATTTTATCGTTGTGGCTTTGATCCCTGGATGTGGCCTTGTATCCGACCGGTAACCACTGGTTCGTGACCAAACCCGAGGAATTCTTTACGTACGTGCGGAACCCTAAAGTAACACTTTGATGCAACATTTTCTTTTGTGGTCAATGTTTTCTTTTTTTTTCTTTTTCTATGTACTCGTATTGAGTGAGTTTTAAGAAAGTAAAGGATTTTATAAGTTATATCATAGATAGGATTCATTCCGAATTTGAAAGAGTCAATTAATAGTTTGGGTGAAGAACAAATTAATAAAAAGATATTTTTAACATGGGGAACGTATAAACATAAAATAAACGCGATAAAATCTGTAAAAGAAGTTTTATTTCAATTAATTATTTAAATATTAAAAGCAAAGGAATGAGTCATAATTTACTACAATTTGAATTTCGAAATCGATCGCAGGATCATAGGACGTACTTTACTAATTAAAATTCGCGCTTATCTGAACGTAGACAAAATAAAAAATATTTAAATATTACAATAAAAATCGCAATTTACTTACTCTCACGGCTATACAAGAGCGCAACATTGTAAAATGTTGTAAATATAATTACGAGTATACGAGTTTTTTAAAACGATTCAGCCTGTGGCCCGGGACATCAAGGCACTCAGTTTTACGATTTCACTGTGAGATTGTTAAAATAGGACTTATCCTTTTTATCCGTGGAATCAATGTCTTCGTTTCAAACTATAAAGTTTTATTTTCTTTTCTGCCTACACGCTTTTGTTGGGAATTCTTATTATGTTTTCTCCCTAAATTTGCTCATTTAATGTGTCAAATAGACAAGAAGTTAGACGATAATTTGGGGTTTAGTATTTTGTGATCTTACTAATAATCATTTAATAGAAGTGTTTCATTTTTAGTTATCAAGTTATGATTGCAAGGATATAAAGAGGTTTAATTATTTTTGAGGTGAATAGAAAAAAAATAGTTGAACTTGGCTTGGCATGATTTCATTGCGTTTTAAACAGAGAAATACATATTGATTTCTTATATTTACGCGAATACTACACATTGAAATAAAACTAATCTTACGGATTTTAACCTCCGGAGTCCTCCCGTGATCGTCACGGGAGGACTCCGGAGGTTAAAATCCGTAAGATTAGTTTTATTTCAATGCGGAGAAATACATTAATCAACCAATCGAGCAAAAATAAAAGAGAGCCCCAAAGATATGCTCTAGCAATAAAAATGGGTGCAACAACCGCATTAACAGGTCCTAAAAAACTATACACACATCCAACAAGCAAATAAAAAGTAAACAAATTTATTTAATCGCGTTTATTAATGAATGCAATTGCCAACAAGTAGGCATCAATTATTATTCATCATTGAAGTAAAGCTAGCGTGATCTTTGAACTATGCCGCCTTGAAAAAACAATATTATGTAGGTATGCTTATATAATATCAGAGGGCATGAATGTTACTATTTTTTTAATGAAGGATTTCCTGTTACCATGTTAAGAAATGAGAACTATTTAAAATCTATAATAGTAACACAACTATTTTAAACAATTATAGAGTCGTTGCGGCCCAAAGTTTCTACACAATCAACATGTATGCTATCCCCTAAAGGGGAAAGCAGAGGTGCACTAAATATATTAAGACGGTAACTTGGTCATATCTGTCATGTTTTAGTTCTTTTTTTTACTGCTCGCACACCATGAAGAACTGCTGAACGTATTTTGATGAAACTTAGCATAGTAATAGCTTACAGCACCTAGTATATATTTTATCCCGGATAATGGATGGTTTCCCTGGATAGCTAATAAATAATAAACTCTACGTTTACGAGGTCACGGACATTGCTACCTTTTTAAAGTCGCTCTGTTGCGCAAGGGCCAAAGGCTGTTTAAAGTCTTTTCTTGTTAATAATATGCTTTATTATCGCTTGAGACACTAAAATAATGTAGTCCGAGCGCCGCCTGCCTTCACAAATACCTTTATTTTGTCTCAACCCGCCTACATAATATTGCATTTCAAATCAGGTTCTGAGACCTGATTTAAAAGCAAAAGTGACCTTCCATTGATCACCGATATATATCTTTTAAGCACTGATTTATGACAATGCATGTAATTAATTATTCTGATAAGTATATTTGTGTTTACTGTCCTCATGCAAGTATCATGACGTCAGACAACAACAATAGTTTTGTTTCTTCGATTGGGTACACTCTGCAAACAATACCATCGATTCCACTGACTTGGTAGTAGTCTATAAAATACAATTTCTTAGTTTGTGGATAAATTCGCCTCGCATAGCAACACGCTGGACCTTATGTTTTTGTAATAAACATGGCTAAAAAACAGAGTTAAATTAAAAAAAAATGACAAGCCCGCTGAGTTTCTCGCCGGATCTTTTCAGTTGAGGTGGCGTTCCCATCCGGTTGTAGAGTTAATAAAAATGTATTTTATTAAATGACAATTTGAAATGATTTGACTTTGATTAAGTTCTAGTTTTTATTTTTTATTTATGGCTTTAAGCTTGATCGAAACATCGCTTATCGCGTTCACTTGTCTTCGCTGATATGTTTTTCAACATTGTTTTTAATTCCCTTCCCCTGTTCAAGGCTATATTATACACGCTTAGCGGAGCCTCTGTGGAAGCAAAACATTCTCTGCTTATGTACTCAGTAGACTTTATGTTATGTACCCATGTTTTTTTTTTAAATAAACTTCCAAATGAACGAAAGAGTTACTATTGAAATAGTATATAATAAAACAATACAAATGGTTTGTTGAAAATTCTGTCTACTACATAAGTGGCCAGCACGTCAAGTAGGAGATTATTCGTAAAATAGTTTATAGTCTTCGTATTTTGTAATAGCATCATTTATAATAACTATATATGCTAACACTTCATTCAAAATGTCTTGCATGCATTAAAAAAAATGTTACAAATATTACATAATACCTAATAACAGCTAAGTAAGTACCGCTATTCTTGTAAGCTTCAACTAAATAATTCCGCCTGGGGCTGCAACATAGCTAATTCAAAAAACCCTGCCAGTTTATGGCATTCCAGTACGTAACCCTACAAGTAAAATATCTTATAAATATAGAAACTTCGATACGGCCTATTCACATCAGGGCTATTATATTATAACCAATAAAAAAGCCGTAAAATTGTTTAAGAACAATTTCATTGCTTTAAAATAAAACGCATTGAAATCCACACTGTCGTTTACATAAATTGTAATTATCAATTTAAATATTGCGCCAACGTTCAAGAGGTTCGGTGAAGAAAAATAATATGAAAAAGTGCGAATCGTAAACGCTACGCGGTATAGAAAAGTAGGCATTCGCATCAAGTATCGGTTCCATTCGAGGCGTCGCAACAAAGTTGCAGAACGTCGACCTCCCAAGAACAGTGGCTGGGACTTTTACACAACGCGATTAGTGCACGATTCTTTAACCGCTATGACACGACACTGGTCACGTGAATTACGAGTTTTTCAACATTTGGCTATGGAGTACTGTACTTAAGGCTTGTACTTAAGTGTTGTAAAAGTAAAACTTGAGGAGTGAATTAAAAAATACACAAGTAAATTTTGTATTTTTTATGTAGTAAGTAATTGTGTTGTTATAACGCTAAACTTGTCATTTTGCTCCACTTACAATTTTTATAGTTTTAATTAATATAATTAGTCCTCGTTATCGCTAATAAAATTATTCATGGCTTATAAAATTATGAATAAATTGATTCGATAATTTAGCATTAGATTAAATTTAACGATGTTTAAAAGTATATTATATTAACACGTTTAATGATTGTGGACTAAAGTTAATTATATTATTGTATATACGGATAAAAGTTATTCAAATATCGTCTCGTAGTCGTCTCGTGTATTTGTAAATGCCGTCACACCAACTGGTTTGCTTTCATTACTACGGAATACCTCAAATTAAGTCGCGTGGGCTACAATGTAGGGTGTTGTACAACTTGCAATGTCAAGGTCGCGACGACAAAGTTGTCGAATACCGACCCGCGTTGATGTAACACAGACCCATTCAATTGTAATATGCTCTCGATAAGTGTTAACTAGTGTGTAGTGTTTTATTTTTAACTAGCTGTTGCCCGCGACTTCGTCCGCGTGGTATTTAACAAAGACAACCGTTGACAACAGCCTGCTCGCCCATTCTGAGCCCGCGGGACGCATTGCAGGTTGTTGCTATCAAACTTAATCAGGCGCAGCGCTGCAACATTGGTTTTATTTTTTTTTCGTGAGATCCTATGTTTTTTCTAAAATAAAAGTAGCCTAAGTTACTCCTTGTTACATCAGCTATCTGCCAGTGAAAGTCCCGTCAAAATCGGTCCAGCCATTTCAGAGATTAGCCGGAACAAACAGACAGACAGACAGACAGACAAAAATTGTAAAAAATGTTGTTTCGGTATAGGTAACGTGTATACATCTAAATGCACTTAGTAAAAAGCGGTTATTTTAATATTACAAACAGACACTCCAATTTTATTTATATGTGTAGATGTACTTTCCCGAAAAAGCGTTCGTATTGTACACGTTACATTTAATTTCTTGGTCCTACTTCCTTCAGTCGGAATGCATATACATGAAGTAATTATATTAATAATAAATTTATTAGGAACAAGACATATAGGGCATTAACGAAAAACACGTTGACATCTGCATAGTTATCCGACTGTGTCGCAGTGTCAGCGCAAAAATAAATTTGATATTGCAAAAGTAACATCTCAATATGTAAAATGCTTTAAAACATGTTTATATCGATTAATGTTTTTTGTCATCATTCACGGTTAAACGGTAGTACTGGTTTTAACTTGGCATATACGATAACTGCCAGAAAACTGGTCGACACTGCGTAGTTGGTTGATACAATAGACACCTGATCCTGATTGACGGCCTGATTGGCGCAGTGGTAGTGACTCTGCTTTCTGCGCCGAGGGTCCCGGGTTCGAATCCTGGTAGGGACAAGCTTTGTGTGATGAGCACGAATGTTTGTACCCGAGTCATGGATGTCTTATATACTGAGTTCGCCTTCAGTCCATTGTACGGTACCCATAACAAGCGTTGCTTAATGTGGGACCGTATAGTGGGTGTGTTCGTATGGTGATATTTATTTATTTATTTACACATGTCGAGGTCGTCACAACAATGTTTTAATTATATTTCATCGTCCTCTAGAAAAATACAACCGAATTGAGAACCTCCTCCTTTTTTTTGAAGTCGGTTAAAAAGAATATCTATTTTGTGAGTAACTGTACAAAATAAAAGAAAATATTAACAAAACAAGAAAGGATAGAATCGTGTACTATGTTTGTTGCTGCGTACAGTCATGCCGAAAAAGGTCCGAGCTCACCGTAACGCTGTAGACGCTACTACAGTGCTTCAACTTGGACCATTTCGCCTACAATGTCGGGCTTTCGTTGCAACTCTGATACTTCATAGTGGATCTACTAGTCAGTTACATAAGACTGAAACATTGTTGTATCTGTTGAATTCGTAGAGTCGGAAATTAAGTCGAGGTTTCGGATTACAATGTATTTGTTGTACGACGCACAATGTCAAGGTCGCGCGGACAATGTTGTCGTTTGTCGACCTGTGTTCGTAACACTGACTCACTGAGATATGTCTCCGATTAATTAGTGGTACCAGTGACGTAATATTTACATTGTATGGAGATTATGAAATGGGTCTTAATAAAATGGTCGGACTGCTTTTTTTTGTCCTTCAATTGTCCTGTGGTGTGCGACTGGCCTTAAATATAGCCATATTTTTTATATACTTATAGTAACGGCTATAATGTATACCTATGCTAGGCTAAAGCAACGAAACGCTTGCCTCGGTAACGAGGATCGCAGGTTCAAACCCCGGCTCGCACCTTTGGGATTTCTGGATATCGTATGCGAATTTCATTTTCAACCAAGACTTGGTGGAGGAAAACATCGTGAGGAAACCTGCATGTCTGAGTGAACCTACCGAAAGACGTGTTTGGTCCGCCAACCCGCACTGGGCCATCGTGGACTATGCCTAATCCCCTCGCATTGATGGGAGGCCCGTGCCCAACAGTAGGACATTAAAAGGGTTGGTATTGTATTATTATACTTATGCTAAAGCAAAATATCTCGGTTATACTTATTACTGATCGGCGCTTATCAAAAACAATTCTTCTTCTTCTTTTTTACGAAATGAGATGCGATGAAATAAAATGGATATGAATATGGCCTCACCCACAACTTAGCGGGTATTTTGCACAATGTCAAGTAATTAATAGCAATAACAAATTCAATAAATACACATTATAAACAAAATAATGGATGTGACATGATGAAATGAAAATGGCGTAATCTCAAAAACAATTAACGCACTGGCAGATTGTTAATTCTTCCAATTTATTTTACTAAATTCTGTACCCTCATACTTTTTAATTTTATTATGCTGTATTCAACTATGCTATTTTGAAAAAAATATACATATGTATAAGTAGAATCCACGACCGATTTGGATCAATGGTTCTAATTCGAAGTGGTAGCAAGAAAAGCCGTGGTTAGTAACGTATAATACTGCTAAAAGCGGTTGTTATACATTTCCAGGAGCAGTCAATACATTATCCTACAAAACAGTCTATAATGTGCGACATAATCTGGATTATGTAAATCGCTCGTGACAATCCAGGATAGAATCCATTTGAATACAAGAGGTGCCCGTATTGGTTGTAAGGCCCACCGTGCATGAGTAGGGATTGCAGTCCGGAAAAGTGGATCCGGTAATCCGGTGGATCCGGCATCACTAAACGCTTAACGGGTCCGGTTACCGGATCCGGTGGTACCAATATTTGGTAACATAGTCACGCTGTTGCATGAGTAGGTACTTTTATGTGTGGTGTGTCATTCGTCGCTAAAAGTCTTCTTTTCATGTTGCAACTTCATATTCAATCCGTTGATTCAATTTGTTGAAGTCGAGATTGCCAGTATCTACTCACGAGTCAGTCCAGCTCACCATTTCATTTTTATAATGAGTTGCACTGCACGCACGCGTCAAGACAACCATGATTCTTTTAAAGTGCCAAAAAGCGGGAATTGCCTTAGTTATGGCATAAATAATACAAAATAAGAAATAAATTAAAAAGATATGGGGTGAAAGACTATTCTTACTTAGAACCAAGAGATATTCGATTTTTTTCACATAGATTCAAAATTCTTTAACTTGTGTTTCGTAACTCAGCACGCACGCGAAAACGAAACGAAATCAAACATTTTAAAACATGTATGTCACATTGAAAATGACATAGGAGTTAGTTTGCATCGCTCCCTTATTGTAAAATTTATTGATGGTTGTTTAATGTATAACTATCCCTGGTGATCACGATGCTGTCGATGAGACGATGATAATGATGAAACAAAGCCCCTACCCCTATCAGTAAAGCTGTTGATACTTTACTGAAAATTTACCGGACATCTTGGGACAACTTGAAAATTCAAGTTACGTATACAATTTTATTTGAATTTCCACCAGTCGTGCACGTTTATAAACACCCAACGATAATAATCCCACCAATATTATACATTACTAGCTGTTGCCCGCGACTTCGTCCGCGTGGTATTTAACAAAGACAACCGTTGACAACAGCCTGCTCGCCCATTCTGAGCCCGCGGGACGCATTGCAGGTTGTTGCTATCAAAGTTAATCAGGCGCTGCGCTGCAACATTGGTTTTATTTTTTTTTCTAAAATAAAAGTAGCCTAAGTTACTCCTTGTTACATCAGCTATCTGCCAGTGAAAGTCCCGTCAAATCGGTCCAGCCATTTCAGAGATTACCCGGAACAAACAGACAGACAGACAGACGGACAGACAGACAAAAATTTTAAAAAAGGTTGTTTTGGTATAGGTACCGTGTCCAAATCCAAATGCATTTAGTAAAAAGCGGTTATTTTAATATTACAAACAGACACTCCAATTTTATTTATATGTATAGATTTATTGAAGAAACATTTTATTGGACAATAAAATATTAATTTAACATACTATGTGGGAATAGTATGTTGTTTCACCCTGCAAAAGTTTATTTCTTCTTCAAGTTGCTTCGATAAAGCGTGAATAATTGCAGACAGATGTCAGTACCGGTTGCGTAATCCCCAACAGGCTCAAGTTTACCGTGTCAAGGTGGTGACTACATTGTAGTGGGTTCTTGATCTGAACAATGATTTATCGAAGTATAATTTGTTCATATACAGTGCCGTAGTGCAATGGCGGTCGATGCCTTTTATTGCTATGTTTTATGCGCAGGTGCACTTGTAATTTTAAGTAATATTAATTTTATTCATGCTACACAAGATGATTCTTAACTAGAAGCGATCTTTAAAGGTCGTTTATTTATATCACTATAATTTCCTTGAGCATCAAATTAATTTTTTTTTAGAGAATTGAATGGAATCACGTTGTTTACTTTCAAAGAATAAAATGAAATATAAAAATATTTATTTGCGTTATGTAATTTATTCATTAGACTTTTAACGTGATTATGGTAATAACCTTATCAAAGGCATTTCATCCGTGTCATCCCAATTGGTTTAAATAAGCGACGCCCCGCATTGACTTGTTCGTTTTTTTTGTTTTTTTTTATTAATTATATAATTTCTCAATTGAATAAAAATTTCGCAATTGAATGTTTACACAGTTTACAGTTGCTCTATCAAATGCTGTCAAATAAGTTGTAGATAGGGTTTATCAGCACATTATGAAACATATGCCCTTAGTGTTAAAAGGTTGGTTAAATCAGTGTGCAATAAAGTCTTACTTTATGTCGTTACCACATATATATTTTTCTAATTAGCAATCACTTGCACGAACGACGACGATCGTGCGCACTCGCGATCAAATATACTTAAGTAGACTCCAATACAATCGTCCTAATTCTGCACGTTCGATTGCCCTACACATTATCCGATTTCATCCGATAATTAGAATAGGATCGGAGGGTGTGCAGTCTGTCTTATCTTTAATGGTTGTGCTAATTAGACGTTCGCGCGATTAGATCGTAATAGTATTTTAATCGTGCGATAAATTCGCGTAGTGTTCATATGACCGATTGCCAATTAGGACATCGCCATATTACTCAGTGAAGTCGCGAGTCGGTGCGCTAATTATAGACGCTGCCAAGATTCATGGTAGACGCGGTGGTTTTCAAAAAAAGTATGCTTAAACGGTACCGTCAACTCGGTTCATACGAGGATAGTACGCACGCAAGTATCCAGTTAGCCAGTATCAAATGTATAGATATTACTTGCCTACTTGCGAACTTGCGCAGCCGCTGACTAGAGAATAAGTACTTGCTTGCTTGCGTACTAACATGGAAATGTATAAAAAACTCGTCCGTCACCTTAATCCGATTCCGTCAATGTTACTTCCTACTTGTTACTTAGGTACTGTCTTCGTGTAAACCAGGCAGCAAGTGACCAAGACAATGTCAGATTTTTATATTTCGAAAGTGAGACAAAAAAAATTATTAAAATATTTTTTAAGCTGGCGACCCTGGCCTGATGGTGGGTTTAATCGATAATGTTGTGTGACGTGACCTCGCGTTTATCTTACCATCTCCAAAAAAACTGAAAAAACATTCTGGTCGCATGCGACTGCCTTAGTCATCTTTTACAATAAAAAACCATTTAAATCATTAAAATAAATTGTTTACAATCAATACAAGTATAAGAACACGCATGATCGCAACGAAATGATAAAAATAAATGTTGTCGCTACAATCATTAAACAAGTGGCACAAATTATGACATTACGGTACGTGTTTGGAACACTAGTTGCAGTGTTGGAAAGATATAAGATGATCTATGATCAATTATTGATATTATAGATTAACCAGCTGACCCGACAGACGTTGTCGTGTCCCGAATTCTGCAATTTTCCGGAAAAAGATTTCCGGAAAAAAAAATCAAATCGATTCAGCCGTTCTTAAGTCATGCGATTGATTACCAACGAACAGCATATTTTTTAAATATATAGATACCTATTGTATAATAAATTTTATACATATCATCGTATCCTTATGTATTGTCCCTAGGCCACTTTCAAAGATGTAAGTGGTAGTTGAATTATGTGTGGTGGCCATTGTCATCGTTGAAATTCGGATCTGTTTAAAGGTTCAAACGAACGAATGTCAAAGATCAGCGAATTAGTAGATATTATACTTTCTCAGGCTACGGAACAATACACATCCTCACATTAATAATAAACAATACAATTTCTATGAAACGAGCATATTTCATGTGTCATTCTCGGTCATAGATCTCCAAAACATTGTATCACATATCACATTTTACAACTATAATATTCATACATCCCGTTATCGGAATACAAGAGACCGATTGTTTCACTAATTGTTTGGAGTGCATTGACTCATTTGATAAGACGGCTTACAATGAACGGTGTTGTTACTTTCAATGTAGGCGATGCTGATAAAAGTATCGCCTTGAACGAAGATTGCCATATAAAAAAAAGTCTGTCATGTTTTCAATATAAGTATGAAGGGTGCGCGGCTTATTAAGTATGTCGGTTCAATAATGAGAATAAGTTATCATTATAACTATAATTTCTTTGTTTTGCCTGTGTGCTACCTAGGGTTGCCATTTTTTTATATCAATAATTATGCTATTTCGTATAGTATAATAATTGATAAGGTATTAATTATGAAAACAAATATTTATTACTAGCCATGTGCCTGATGGGATATCCAGTGCGTGAGAATCTTAGGAACCATGTTAGAGTTTTTGGGTGGCTGTGTTCCTAAGTGCTCTTCAAGGCTGATCAAACGAACCCAAACTCGATGGGTCTAATCAATTTCCTCATCAAATACCAATGAACCCACATTAATTCCCAGCACCGATATGCCATACTTACCTAGTATAAGTAGTAGTAATACGTAAAGTAGTAATTGATAGTAAGTAGTTGATTTAACTATATTATCTTTAATGTTAGCGAGCTTCTTGAGAGTGGAACTTAGCTGCGGTTAATTTAATGAACGTAGGTACAAAGTTCGATTACATAGTTACCGGCTTACTATTTTCATATTGTTCCTGCTATATTTTTAGTAAAAAGGGATTGGCCAAATTGAGATGAGAGGTTCTAATTTAATATTGAAGCAGAATGAATATTCTACGTTTTGCTAAACGCGGACCTGTCTAGCCTGGCCAATTAATATTTAATTGCCTATTAGCCACATCGCGCCTAAATCTCCACGGGCCATCAATCGCTGTACGGAAATAAAAACTTCCAATATTCTTTTTTCGTATGCATTTGGAACGTATTCTGCTAGAATATTTTTAACCAACTGTGCGAAATAAAGGAGGGTACTGTGTTTATCAGCGTATGTAAGTGCGTCGATATTGATGATTGTCTTTCAACTAAAACTTATTTAACAGATTTTATCGTGTTTATTTCATGTTTTTACGTTCCTGACGTTTCGGCTGCTTTACAGCAACCATGATCACGGGAGGACTGAGGTGTTTGACGACCTAGTGTCATAGTACAAGCAACAACTAAATATGAGGGTACCCCAGTACAAACTATGACATCAGGGCATAAAATAAGTTTTATTTTAATGTGTAGTATTCGCGTAGATTTTTACGTCAATCAATTTGTCTTAATCATGCGAGTGTCACTAATCACACGGTAGTAAAGAAAATTCAATACGGCAACAAACAGATGCCATTTTGTGAATATGAAAAAAAAATAAAGTCAACGAACTATGTTAAGTGGGGCATGGTCGAATAGGTATTTGAAAATCATCTTTGATAATACCCACTTACCCCGGAATAAAGATCGAACAACTTACGACGAATCGGAATGTAACCTGTGTCGTTATTTACAGCTACAGTTACAGCAACTGTGCCAAAGTGTCTGTACGAGTGTCATTGTGCAGATATTAATTTATACACATAGTAATGGTACTGAAATAAATCAACACTAAATTCTCGTTCGGTATTCGCCGCGGAACTAGAGGATACATACAAAAGAAAATATGTAAGTCGTGCACCATTACGACTGTATCTACCCAAGGGGTAGGCAGACAATCACTCCAAGGTACCTACATTTTGACAATGGTATTTTATAGTCCCAATGTAGTGTGACGCCATTATGCCAGGCACATTTCCCCTCTACGCGAGATGGACTCCGGCCATAGTCTACCACGATGGCGCGGCCAAAATTAATACACGTCTTTTGAAAGAAGTGCAGGTTTCCTCACGATGTTTGCCTTCACCGTACAACACAAGTCATAATAGTGATGGAAAAAAAGCGACAAAAAAAATACAACCGAATTGAGAACCTCCTCCTTTTCGAAGTCGGTTAAAGATAAGATTCTCTCAAGAAATCCGTGAATGCGGAAGGTCGGGAGTTTGGAATTATGGTTTGTGTGTATAGATTCTACAGTATCTATCTCGCGTTAGATGTTACTATACAATGAAGTGTTACGATTGAGGCTTAAAATAGACCAATGAGTATGAGATGGAATCTATTTGTTCCACCTTGTTTGCGTAATATTTCATTAGAATACTGCTGACATTTGTAAGCCTGATTAGCGTAGTTAGTAGTAATCCTGCTTTCTGTGCCGAGGGTCTGGGTTCGAATCCTGGTAGGGACAAACTTTGCATATTTCATATCTATATAAGTAATATATATTGGGTTCGCCCCCAGTCCATTGTACGCTACCCATAATACAAACGTTGCTTAGTGTGGGACCGTATAGTTAGTGTGTTCGTCAGGCGATATTTATTTATTTATAACATACGCTCCTGACTCCTGACTCTTTTTCACGCCACAACGGCCGTTTCGATCCCAGGTTGCAGCGTCTGTTAAAATTATTGGAAATTATTGACCGATAGTTCCAGAAATCACAATGTAAGAGACACTCTTGATATTTACATCGACCACAATAGAAAAGGAAGTTGTCGACATAATTACTAATTAATAACCTCGGTTCTACACACGGATGTGAAATATCGCAATACAATTAATCTTTGAACAATAAAACTATGTTAGTGTGCGTGCAACATACTCTATCTTCATCCAGGAACGTAACTAGTCCCATAGAGCCGCCCCACCGTCCGTTGCCGGTGCAATATCGGACTCTATTAGAACTTTATAACCTAATCAGGCGGATCAAATTATACTGGAATGCACTTTTGCATCGAATACATAGGTATAAATACACCGGCACGTGGTTAGCAGATACACACTGCGTATGACTTGGCAGTTGTATCATTGACACCGACACACACACACCTACGCGGAACTGAACGCCATAAATACGTGTCCCCGTCAACGCATACACAGATCTGTGTATATACGAGTAAAGTTTAAATTTAATTAGACCATTTTGCAGTTCAGATGTGTGGGTGAGGCAATAAAAATAGATATAGTTTGATAGTGCCATTACGTTGGAGATTTAAATATACGTCGTCGCCGCGACAATGTTGCGGACTTGTTGCTATTCGGTCGCTCATTTTATGGGCCCTTACTTCCTTATTTTGATAATAATGTTACTTAGTTATTTTCATTTTGAGAATAGCATACATCTGGCTGTTAGATTCCTAGGTTCGATCGCAGTGTCGGTATTGACGTACTAGTCTTGACTCTATGATTCTATCGTGTTTGCGATTATTGTCTGTGTTGCCTTGGTCAAGGTTGGCCGTTGATTACATTTCCAATTACTACAATTGCAGGTAACCAGCTTTAGCTAGTTTTATCTAGTGACAATGTATTGCGTAGGGAAATGAAAAATTGTTACTAAGCGGAATCGATCAGTGAGATTGTGTTTCAGCCTTATGTGGGTATTTATTTTCTTGCCAGCGATTATTCCCCAAATTGTACAGTCATCGTTTATGGTATTGTAGCTTCGATTGTCAATGTGAAAGATAAAGCCTTTTGCCTCTTACCTTGACAAGTTACAACTTGTCAATCATTGCATTATTAACGAAATAACACCATTTCAACTCAAACAGCTCTTGAGAAATGTTCATCGTTAACCATCACCCATAATTGGATATATTTCACTTACCACACCAGTTTAAGTACTTCCAGCCAACGAATCCTCGTGTTTTGAAATCAATGAAATGTGAATTAATTATATATATTTAATTATACAACCTTGACGTTTATACTGGTCTCTGAAGACTTTCACAATACGATTTATAAAGCGTGATGTTAATTTACAATTTATTTATTTTTTTATAAATAATTAGTACCAGAGTTACGATCGTTTTTAGTAATGATATATCTTAAATGCAATATTGCTAGCACAGACAATAGAATAGAGCCAAATGCAATAAGGTAAGTACATGATTTCTTGTCCGCTTCGGATGGAATTCGTTTGTACAGAAATTCATACAAAAACTAGTAACACCCGTGAGCGCCGCTTGCGCATTTTTGCGAGCCGTCAGTCTGAACATCTTCATTTTGTCGTCTGCAGCTGACACGTTTCTTATCAAAATTCACGATCGCGGCTTTTTATGAACAAAATGTACATCGTAACTTTTTAGAGATTTTATTAGGATTACAAATGGTTGCATTTGCTCTATTTTTCCCAAAAATATCAATCTTTGTCTTTCAAAATGTTTGGTCGCCTCTACTGAAAAGACGACGTCGTTGTGTGCGACATTACTCGAATAGTATTTAGTATTTATTTATTACTAACTCTCCCCTAAAACTTCGTACCGCCTGAGAATGAAATGTATGAGAAAATTAATTATCTTCATTATTTTTTCGTTAATTTTCCACGTTTTAATAGTTATTCTGCTATTCGGAGCGGAGACAAATTCAACAAGTAAAAGATCTAAAATATCGGACCACATGTTCTTGAGTTATAAATGGTGTAACTAACACGACAATGTTTTATTTACATCGATTTCACAGATCATCGGTATGGTGAATCTGCACACGCAAAAATCCTGGAGAACCTACAGATGCCAAAGAAAACTTAAGTTACCAATTAAACCATAACTTCATTCATCATACTGTGTCTCTTTCCTTCTGAACTATTTTTTCATTCAGATGCCATATTTTCAGAACCCATCCTTTCAACGAGCAGTTTCGGTACTATGACAATAAAATCACACAGTTGATTAATTTCGTTGGGCTTTATAATATACTATGTTGATCTCATAAATAATAATATGCTCATATATCACTTTTAAATGAATAGTAGTCGCACCGTATTATGATGTAAAAGTATCGGCACTTGCACATCATCATTATTATATATATTATCATCGAGTTTATATTATTCATCTTAAGTTGTCTTAAGTGTGATTTATTTTATTTTTATAGCTTAATAATTTTGTACCATCGCATCGCGAATGATTGTGTATCTATCATAGCCAGTGACTACATTGCGAATTGGATATTGATTTGTAAGTATTTAACCGTTTTTTTTAATGTTTAATGCATTAAGGTCCAAAGAAGGTCCCTTACAACGAGTGGTCCATTGATTTATATATTAATTTGGGATATGAGTTAGCTTTTACGGGCATGGACTCTCATAGGTGATTGTGGCATTATCGCTATTCTCGGGCGGTGTGCTTGCGTATCTATAGTCATCCCTATCATCACATCGTCTAAGAGTGATAATCTCACAATCGCGATTAGGACAGCTCTAATAATACGACACGCTCTGCGAAAATAATTGCATCCAAAATTATTCAAATTCTTATAATAAAAGCTTTACGAAAAAAGTTGCACAGTCTAATTGCGATGTTGAGCGACCGGTTGCGCAAGATTTTGCCCAACTAGTGCCATCGGATTTGTTGTCTAACAGTGGACTGACGTGTTCCAGCCCACTGGGTGGTCCACCAATGGCGGCTGTACGAGCGGTCGCTGTGCTCGCTGCTGGAGCTGCAGGCGCGGAAGGGGTCCTACTCCATGTGCTGCTCGCCCCGGTACGTGCTGGCGCCGGAGTACGCGCCCCACCTCCTGCCGCTGTCGCTGACGGCGCAGCGTGCTTCGCCGCCGCCCGCGCACTTGTAGCGACGCGACGCTGCGCCCACGCAGGTAACGTACACATTGCTTTTATTGGTTCTTTAAACACGTGTCTTCTGTTACAAGTCTTTCGAAGCATTCAACAGAAACACTAACACATTTTCCCCCGCGTGGGTAAAGTGGGGCAGGGTACTGAATACACTACAGTGAAAACGCCGCTAACGGGCGGACATTGCGCTTATAATTTGTTGTCGATACTTAACTACATTTGTCAGAAATCTACGCCGGCAAATTGCTTGTAATGAATGTATTGCCATATCACCAGGAAGTATTTTTATGCAATTTAATTGCAAAGATCAATCTAATATAGGAGTCAGAATGATTAATCTTATCAATATACTGACGCTCCTTAAGATACCTGTCGATCTCTATTACCTTTCTGGACAAGGTTGCTGATAACAGAGTCGTTGTAATTCGTTGGCACATGGCATAATTACATCGGAACTCAGTCAAAAATAATCTATGAGTACGATCGGGAATATAAATATGGGACCCATTTCCTTAATATTTTCAATGACACATAAAATGCGATAAGGTCGTATATCGATATATCGTCGTAGGTACTATTCTTGAAGGTAGCCTTTATGTCAGCGCACACAGAAGTCCAGAGAGGTGACACTGATGGCTGCCGCCTACCAATTTCAACCAAATTAAAAAGAAAATACAGTTGACTTTCAATCATTGGTATCGAATTAATCCGCCCGCATAAAGGTATAATTATTTTTTCATTGTCTCTCTCCTTCTTAATTTTATATGAAACAGGTACTTCCATTCCATTTCTTTCTCCAAAATTAATTCCATAATTCACATCAAGATAGTATGATTATAAACACACTAAAATAAATCTCCAACCAACAATTAGACGAAAAAAAACGTATTTGTCGTCGAGTACACATTGTAAGGTGTAATTTACAACATAATTAGTGCGCGGTAACCACAGTGTAGCGATTTGCTTAGCTGCCGAGTGATCTAATGAGGGATCATTACAAATCATCGGCGACATATTAATTATTTGTTTCGCGCAACACGCCGCGGGTTATTACATGTGTTTACCCGTCTGAGATGATTATGTAAACTGAGTTTTTTATACCAATCATGTTTTTATAATTCGAATCGACATTGTGCCGAGATTAATTATGGATATTTGTTATTAAGACTAATGCCAGAGGTTTAATCCATTAATGCCGTAATTAAGAAATTATAGAAAACTGCTTTGTGATGCTATTGTTAATACCACATAAAACCGTTATAAGAATTTGACGTTTGCACAACTTTGGCAACAACAGTGTTTTATGAAACATCACACCGCATATCAACATTTGTATTGGCAAAGCGTAAATGAGATCTGGTTAAGTTATTTATGCTGGCCACACTCCGGTCCACGGTTACTCCACTCTTGAATTATTCATTTAACTAATTGTTCCAACATTACTATGTTAACTGGCCAGTTAAAGTTTATATGGAAAGCCCTTTTAATTGTTATTTATACCATTTAGGTGTATGTATGTATACTTAATTATAAGAACAACCTATTAACCGTCCTAACTATTGATAATGATTTTGGACTATGAAATCAATTAAGGAATATTATGTCCGGTACTCAAAATATAGGGTAAATGAAAAGTGTCTGAATAAGCTTAAGCTTAGTTGAAAAGGTCTAACAAGACTTTTAAAAATATACGGACATACTTTTAAGAGAGGAGGGTTACAACTTACCTCGATAGATGGCGTTAAACTAATTTCTTACATGTTAAAACAAAAATGTTGATTCTCCATAAAAAACAGAAACACGCAAGAGAAGTTTACACTCGGTTGGTGCCGTTTCCAGACTTCATCCTTTACAGCCTAACGAACACACTTTTTTTAACAATGAGCAAGCATGTAGCAATAAAAACGAATTAAACTCTTTCAATAAGCTTAATAAAAACCATTATTCATACAACTTTTTTCAACCAATTATATACGATACCTTTGAAAAATCCTCGTCAAACAAGAATAATGCCCAGTTTAACTATCCAACTAAGTCATAGCGAATCGTAGACGTCTTAACTGGCCGTCAATGGGTCCTCACGAGTATGAATAGGCAGTAAAGTTGTGTCAGCGATAAAATAAAACGTAGGTGTCCGGCAGCCCGTCCGCCATTATTACCAATAAAACGACAAACAAAGCCTTACTGTGTGTATGACACAGTAAAAATAAGTTATATGACGCCAAGGGTAAACGCCGTAGATTTTTAAAGGAGGTGCTTAAAAAATACTTAAGAGGCCGCATAGGCCAGTTAGAAAGGGATGACTTGATTTACTTCCCAGTAAAGTTAAAGGGCGCCGGAGAATGTTTGCGTGCTTGGATAGATGCGCTCAATCAACCACTTTCACTATTACTGGGACCATAGCACGCGGACTAATACAAGACTATACCTGGGATTATGTCACACCGAGTCGCTCTCTCTCTCTCTCTTAGTTGGTAGTTGGTAGGAGAGAATGAGACAGTAACGATTTATCCCACACTTTTACGTGCCACAGCCGGCTGTGCTAGGCTTGCTGCAATCTAATTAATAAACATATATATGCTGCACCATAAAGCCCTAAAAATAGGAAATAATTTTATTTTCAACTATCGAAATAATAACGTTTTCGAGATAAATAAGATCCATCATTATGCTTATGTTTCTACTTGCCATAGTTTTCGAGATAAATAGCTGTGACGAACAGACAGACGCAAATGATTTTATAATGGTTCCATATTCCGTTTGTATTACGGAACCCTAAAATACTACATAAGCTTTCCCATAACAAATTATAATTAATTAGCAGAGGGGAGGGGTCAAAAAAACGATGTAGCATAGCTGGCAACCACATATTTTAAACATAAATTTCAACACGTATTAAAACGTATTAATTGGTCGTCTGGCATACTAGCTTAATAGGTAATAATAATGTATGTTCTTGTGCATTGCGATGCATTACGCGATGTTGCGGATTTTTATGACGACGACACGGGCGCGGGCGCCTCGTCGCGGCGCCCGCGCCGCTATGTTTAGGGTCTGAGGAAATTACACTTTCTTCGGGAACATACCCACTTAATTGCATTTTTAAATTGACAAGTAATAAAATGTGGGAGTTGCTTACTTGATAATATTTATTTCTTTGATAATAGTAGCAAGGAGTTTGGAGTAAAAGTGATTAGGAAAAAAAAATAGTGTTTCTTATTGACTGTGAAACTGACCTATTTCAAATTTATTTTTAATTTTTTTAAGGTTGGTAATCGGCCACAAAATAGAGCCATTTTTGGCAGTGCTGCGTATAATGTTTTGATTCTTTTAAGTAGGTATATAAGTACAACTGATGATAATGATGTAGATGAAATGAATCGCCTACCCCTATCAGTGAAGCTGTGGATACTCTTCCTTAAAAGAGTCGGAGAGATTAGGTGCGCGTAGTAGTCAGAATCTCGATAAGTCTATAAAAAAAAAATTGTTCGCAGCAAAATGACAATTGTGATTTTTTTGTGAGGATATTTTTTTTTAAATTGACATGTCGATATTACGATTTTAAATAATTATTTGAAATGTGCTAATGAACCGCCGGTTCAAAGGTTAGTATATCCTTTCTGAATCATGCTGTGTATACGTATAAATACAGGATTGACAAAAGCTTTGGAGGAGGAGGGTACCTGAAATATTTATACATCCAAAATTATTTAAAGGAAACATGCCATTAAAACAAAATCATAAAGGCCGCGTTCATTTTAATATGTTGCAGCTTAACGCCGAGTAAGTCGGCTACCGGTACACGAGTTCACATCACTCGCGTACCCTCGCAATAAAAAACCAGCACCATATACCTATCTCGCATTTTCATGCTCGTAAACCCCATAGTGGAAAAGGACAGCAAAATTTTATAGCACCCCGACGCTTTTCACAACAAAAACTTTTATTACTGGCCACTCGTAAATTACGTAGTCTTAGCGGCAGTGGGAAATTAAAATAAATATAGGATATAAGTTTAAAAACAAATTGTACTATCTCAATTTCGAATTATACTTAATATTAAATCAACGTACGTACCAGGGTACGTACAAGGGTATACGACAAAATTTTCGCGAAAGGTATTCATGAAAGCTCAACGGCAACTGAATAAATACAACGCATTTAATATAACATGCTTCATAATATAATTGGTATGCGATTTAAGATTAAAATAATCTAGCCATATTATAACATCGTACGTATCCGTATCCCATAACCTACCACAAGGCAAGACCCATTTAAAAATGGAACACTGGAACGAGACGCTCGTAAAATGAAGATCTGAGTGACGTACCACGCGCATAATTTATTATATCGATAAAATAAGTAAATCAACTCGCAATTACACCTACCCACAAAATCATTACTATGTTCAATGGTTATAACACGGTGCATTTTCTCGAAAACCAGATATTAGTATATTTTAGCGTCATACGTTTACAATGTTTTACAATTTTTGGTTGAGAATACTTGTTCATAAATTACCAACAGTAATTATACTGTAAAAAGGAGCAGTTGTATTGGAAATACAAAAAAATATAATGCTTATGACATTCATATTCCATTATGATAAAATTGTTTTTTTTTCATATAACAAGCATGCACTTGATGTCATCGATTAAATAATAATTACATACATGATTAATAATAAACCTTATAATAATTACAAAGCATCGATATTTTGTTACAGTCGATACAATTACGTCACTGTTCGTTTGACGCTTCGTCGTCGTCTGCGGATCGTAAAACTTTTCGCGCGTAAACGTCACCGCTGACATTGGCTAGCAGATGTAGCGCTGTGCAGCGCTGGGCACCGTTCCTTTGTGCCGCCACCGTCTAGTAACAATATTGATTTACAGCTTACTGGTATATTGTAGTTAACATTTTAATATGCGTGAGTGTTCGGTTCGGGTTGACGACCGGCAAAAATTGCAACTGGAATAAAACAGGAACACGTTTTATTGAAGTCTATTCTCTCATCGTTCAATCTCCAATTACCTACTTATTTAAATTACTGTTAAACTTTGACATTCACCTACAAAATGAAAAATAATTTGACCTCGATAACAACATTACGTATTTAACTGGACACATACAAATATTAAACAATTATTAACAAACCAGCTTAGCTAAGTATTTCCTAAAAATATTGTTTTTCATCTTATGGCTCCAACTATATTTTAAGTACCTAGGCGGACACTTGGCATGTGCATCATTGACAGATGACATTACAGAGTTGGCGCGCAACCGCCGCAGATAATAAAGCGCTCATCAGATTTTCATTTCTTCATGTCACATCCATTATTTTATTTATAATGTGTATTTATTGAATTTAATATTGCTATTAATTACTTGACACTGGCAAAATACCCGCTAAGTTGCGGGTGAGGCCATATTCATATCCATTTTATTTCATCGCATTTCATTTCGTAAAGAAAGAAGAAGAAGCGCTCATCAAATATTTTGAATAATATTCTCAACATGCATTATACGAAAGTCTAGAACATTCCTGTAGGATGCCTGTAGGTATATCGCTCCCATAAAACGTAGCCAGACATTCATCCACCAGGTCCCGTCTCCAGTCGTAAAACGTACCTAAAATAAGCCATAAAATATTGTCTGAGTATTTAAATTTATCTATGGTGCTGCGGATAGGTTAAATTGGAACGTCTAGGATATTGTGCAATGGTGTGACAAATTGATGTTAGTGGCAAAATTACCACATTTAAGACTAATGCTCGATTTACACGAGGACAAAACGAAAGCATATTCTCTGCTTGTTACTTACCCTAGGGTACCTAATACCTATACCTACCGGGTGGCAGAGAAATCGCCTAAACTACGTTTGGTTTATATATAATAGTTTGCAGTTGACTATTTGCTATATGGAAATATTTGTGCGTCACAAATAAATTGTATATGTATATAAAATTTGAAAAAAAAAACATCCTTAAAATGTCCTTTTGCAGAATGATTTAAAAAACTATGTAATTTTCAACCTGAATCGTACAATTGGGAAGTGTTATCACCGCTAGAGTTTATACGCGGGATGCGTCTAGTCGTTATTTTGAATTGTTCGCTTTCATTTGCTATGGTTATGCCGTGATTACTGAATATTATTAATTTTCAAGGACGTCTCCGAGCCATAAAATATGTTCTAATTATTATTTCAATGATAAACCACAGTCGTTCCTGTTATTATTTATGTGATAGTCATCAGCCTTAAAATTTCGGAAGCATTTTAAATGTTCAATCTCAGTAAAAGGTGCCGCCCAGTGCCGGCGTGCGATTGAAAACACTTGACCAGTTTATTTAATGACCCACCTTCCAGATACAGCAGTAATCGTTGAGTCGTGAAGAGAGCCAGCAGTTACCGGTAATTTGTTTAATTTATAACTTCATTTTGATACTACACGCATCAGTTGTACAACTTTTTGTTTCATTGCAAACAGCTTGTTAAAACAAAACACGGACGGATGATACAATAAAACATAGTGTTATCTTTATTATGGCAACAACAAAAGTACTGAGAGTAAAAATGTTATTATCTATGGTCGAGATAAAAAGGATATTTTACGAATCTTTATGGGTTTAGGTACTAGCAACTTTTTATGGTGTAAAATCCTTTGTTAAGGTTTTCATGTTGTATAGTCAACATCAAGAATAAATAATGAATGTATTAATATTGATTTCTTATATTTACGCGAATACTACACATTGAAATAAAACTATTTTTTTAAGGATTTTATCGCGTTTATTTTTCGTTTTTACGTTCCCGACGTTTCGGCTGCTTTACAGCAACCATGGTCACGGGAGGACTGAGGTGGTTGACGTCCTGGTATCATAGTTAGAAGCGGGCTACCCTCATATTTAATTGTTGATTGTGGTCCGATCTACGCAGAAAGTGCTCACAGTATCTTGAGGTCTTGCAATGGTACGCTTGGTTTTCGATTTAATAATATTAATCACTGGATCCCAAGTCGGTGGTAGCACCCAGCCATCTTCCCTATTGAAATTAGGATGTTTCTTAATTTTAATGGCCTCGCGTATCATCCTTGGTCGGAATCGGTGTTCTTTTGCGAGGATCTGTGGCTTATCAAATCTCATATAATGGCGGGTGCGATCTTGTACATGCTCACAGATGTATTAATAGCTATGATTTGGTACTTGTATTCTATGAAACGTTATTTCAGAGCCTTTGTGGGCCTTATTAAATAAAAGATTACCATTATTATAGTATGTGTACCTACTTTGAGTATAGTTATTGTATAGTAAATTTCAGGAATACATAATAAATATGTCTATCAAGGCTCATGATAACTGTGTATTCTATGAAACGCTTACTGATCTATTATTTCACAGCCTTTGTCGGCCTTATTAAATAATAGATTACCATAATTATATGTCTATCTACTTTGAGTGTAGAAATAATTATTTTTTATTTTACGGAATAAACAGCAATCATGACTTTTTATTCATGTATGTTCATCAATTACTTTTGATGTTGACTGTACCTTGCGTATAATTAACAAATTAAAATGATTGCATTCTTATGCATAATTTATCGTTGAGGGGTGATGAGCGGTGATACAAAGGACCCCTGTTCTGTTTACCACGATTATTGCAAACATATTTTAATGTCAACTTCGTATAAATAAGCTGTATTGGATGTATATCCAATATGGCAACATGCATTACAAATTGACTTGTCCAATGAGAATCGTCGCATGTTCGCGTGGCATTTCTACTGCGTGCTTCTCCAATTTGCTCAGTGTGAATTGCGCTTAAGGGTCTTCCCACATTTAATAATTTGGAATCCGGTGCGGTTAACATTTTTATTATAATTAAACTGAATACTTTACAATGAAGTGTAGCGACCATTTCTTTCGCGAGTTTGTTAAACCTTAAAAGGAGTTTTAATTTTAACATTTCATGTTGACATGCTACATTTCATAGCTAGGATTCTGAATTTTCAGCGTCTTTCCTATGTTAGTTAGACGCTCCATGTAATTAAAAATATTCCGGGTGGTGTACTTCATATTTGCGCGATCCTAAAAGTTTGCCCTTACCCTGGGATTCGAACTCGGGACCCGCGGTAAACAAAGCAGTAGTCGCTACCAACTGTGCTTATTGTGTAGTCGAATTATTTAATGTATGTTGTTCCCATAAGTCTCTCAAAGTCTACAGAGTAATTCCCAGAATCAGAATCAGAATGAGAATATTTTTTATTCACGTAGACCATTATGTACAGTACTTATGAATCGTCAAAAATATTATGCTACTACTTTACCACCCGTTCGGAATGCCGTTCCTATGGAGAAGAACGGGCAAGAAACTCCATGGTTGCTCTATTTTAAATAGCCCATAGTTTTAATATGAAGTGTCATGGTGTCTGCACACTCGGTAGCGGCGCACGCGCCACCCGCGTTGGATGCTTATCTTTATTATGCAAATTCGCGCTCCTAGCCCCGCTATCCGAGCCGCATGCGTCGTATTTCGGCGCGGTCAGCGTGTGCGACGTTTAAGGCGTCAGCCTTGAATTTAGCGGGCAGCGGGGCGGAGGCGGCGGCGCGGGAGCGGCGCTCGTTGGCCGCCCCGCGCCGCTGTTTTCGAGAACCGGTCCATTTGATTTTACGTATAAGATCCTGCCGCTCCCGCGCCGCGCCGCCGCGCCGCCGCCCCGCTGCCCGCTAAATTCGAGGCTGAGTCCTAATAACGAAGCGCTATTATTGTATCTTCTTATTTTTTTCGGCTGGCAATCGGCCTCAGAATCAAATGTACAAGACAATAAATGAGCTTGATTATTTTACCATGTTTTAATAGTTATTCTGCTATTCGGGGCGGAGATAAATTCAAAAATCAAATGAAAAAAAATCGGTCCTCTTTCTTGAGTTATAAATGGTGTAACTAACACGACTTTGTTTTATATAATAGGACAAAGATAGATAAATAACGGGGCAATGAAGAAGACAATTAACTTTTAAAATGCTTTCAATGTTCAAGATGGACTTTTTACTTGCTTTTGCGAGACACAAACAAAAGATGGCAAACATTGTAGAGTCCATTACAGAATACATTAGTTGGTCTACCTATGTGTATTCAACGGCTACTCTTGGCTTATGTAAACAGGAGTTTGGAGGACCTAGAAGCGTCGTTAGAGTGACGATTGGAAGGTACTTGAATTCATGGTATAAACATATGCTGTGCCAAGTATTCTCTTTCCGTGACAACTATGTCAGAACCCAAGAACGTCATCAGCCATATGCGATCAATGAGAGAGAGGTGTTATTCCGATTGCGGATCTCAATTAATGGTAAAACTGATTGTGACGTATTCTTGGGCCATACCGTCAGAAGAGAATGTCTGGCGTAGCATATTATTATACCATGCTTGAATGCAAAATTACAAGTATTGCTAGGTAATACTCTGTTTATCTTTACCCATAACATAATGTGACCAAATAATACATAATTGATCATATTTATATCTTCCTAAGGTTTTCGTAATACAGTTCGATTATTTGCTTGAATGAAGCATGACATTTCAAGCATTCTTTGCTAACGTTGAAAAAGTAAATTATGCAGTTAATAGCATGTTATACGCGTAATGTTGCAGTCAAATTTCTACTAAATAGGCGTGAGGCATTGAAAACAATGTGCAAACAAACATTCGTACCAGTACCGATTAAATTAAAAGATAAATATTTGTGATCATGAAATGTAATCTCCTACCCTTAAGGAAACGGATGGATACTTCATTGAAAAGTTACGCGACATATTGGGAGAATTTGAGAGGCATATTCACCATTTTATTTTAATTTCCCACCAGTACGCTTATGAAATATTTCAGCAGCACAAGTCATAATGGGGATTGTCCATTTTTTAAAACCGTTGTGATTGAAAAACCATTTCGAGGAATAGGGTTACTAATGTCGTATATGTAGTTAAAATTGAAAAATACTTTCACATTTCTAAGATTTATGGAAAAATATGTTTGACCTTTATTTCACCTTCAGTGACGTCATCACTTGGATTATAATGCCATTGCATTGCATTAAATAAAAAAAAAGTAGTCTGTTCAGCGCAAGTGTCAATTTCAAAACAAAAACATAACCTTTCTCTGTTCGTTTCTGTTAAATTAGAAGAGCCGGCCATATTTTTTTATTAGGATTTAGCGCAGGTATTATGTATTAAGAGTAATAAAGATCGATAGAGCACTTATCACGTGGTGATTATAAAAATACCAAGGTAAAAGCTAAGGGTAAGAAAGAATTTTGACATTGACAGACGATTGACGGATATGAGTTTTTTTTCATTTTTAGTAAGCAAACGAATAACTTTTTGTCGCCGACGATGACGTCATCACCTTCAAAATTTAAAATCTAAATATAAAAAAAAATAGGCAATAGAATACAAACATATTTAAATTAGTTCCTTAAAATACACTATATTTCCTAAAAAAAATATAAAATCTGGGGGTAAAAATTTTTAGACAATGCCCATTTTTCAAGTTAACATTTTGTTATAAAAATTAACTGAAATCACAGTACGCATTCCGTTACAGGCCTAAAATAAAAGCCTTAATTTAAAAA
Organism: Pheosia gnoma; assembly: GCA_905404115.1. NCBI lineage: Eukaryota > Metazoa > Arthropoda > Insecta > Lepidoptera > Notodontidae > Pheosia > Pheosia gnoma. The sequence continues at coordinate 6,296,592 of FR989912.1, forward strand.
AAACTTCCACTATTATTGGAATACAAAAAAAATAACGGTCACAATGCGAGCGCGCGAATATCCATCCATATTGCTCAAGCTTTCGAGTTGAATCGATATATTGTTCCGATGCTTCGAGCGTGTATCGATTAAATATAATCGCGGCCAGAAGCGATGCCGTTTGCCATATTTGGTAGTGTGGGTGTCGTCCGCAACTATGTTGCTGGTAAATAGTCCCAAGCCACGAGCGGAGAGCGGCACACACATGCCTACTGCGGAATTATTGGAACGTTTATTGAAGTGGTGGATGATCTTCACACGTCTTTTGAGGTTGCTAACATCAATGTATTGTAGAATCATTTTTATTCACTATAGTTGCTTACAATTTTCACCTTTCTTATGGATATTTTGGAAGCAAACTTGCTGTTATGTCAAAATAAAGAGAATGTGCGGCTTGATGATTTCCAAACGGTCCTCCATTTACATGTTTAATGTCGTCTCCTGAATCAGCTGTGATCACTCACATCAAGGCAGCCTATTAAATATTTTGAGAAGTTTACAATACCGAAACTTTTGTTAAGATAGTGTTAAATCAATCGACGATGTGACCCATTTTTCCCATCCGCTTGGACCTCTTTAGCATGAGCCTTGAGAACCATCGGCTACCTTCCTTCTTTGCATATACAAACCGGCGGGCGCCAGAGCGCAGTATCCACTATCCGGAATGCGTGAAGTCACTTAATGAATTCAAACCACTTAAATGTACCTTAAACTTTAATATAACCTTTTGGAGATTGCCATCAGAGATACGTACTCAAACGTGACATAGTTTTATATATAGTGCTTACAAATTCAAAGAATTAAAGGGTCTACAAGTCGAAGTTTGCGGTGGCAGGGACCTGGGGCTCAATTCCGCTAATTTACAAACGCTTCAGTGGGGTGTCGAAAGCGTGTCGATTGAATGATTTTACACATTTGGTAGCCTACTAGTCTTTTAAGACCATAGGCTTTGCACTGACCAGCCATTCAACTGCCATAGTACTATTTCGTATTCTGTACTGCAGTCGTCTATCAATATAATGTAGCTAAGAAATGGTATTCTACTCGTTATCTGACGTTTCTAGCAGTCGACACACAACCATTGACACTGAAATGAGACTCCATCAAGACGACATTAAAGTTTTAGCAGAACAGCCGTAACGATCTGTCAAAGTCGTAATGGAACCTCAAAAGTGTGTCAGCGGAATGGCAATTGTATGTAATTTTATTTAAATTAGCAGAATTGGGCCCGTGTATCGTGGCAATGAGGACAGGTCCACAGTCCCTCTGGGAGCCTTGAAAAGGTGTTCGTACATGAATTAATCAACTTTCTTATCACTTGTGACCCAGTCTCGTCCGACGTTGAATGTCGTCATTAGCAACAGGTGCCTTGCTCGGGAGCGACCGTGTTAACCGCAAGGATAGGGTGGGGACACAACTCATGCATCATGTATTTGTTAAGTCGAGATAAAGCCGTTCAAAATTGACAACTCTGGTTTTGTCTCAAGAGCTGATAAAGTACCTATTTCTACACTGAATAGACCCGAGACTTAGGTTAGTATACGGTTTTCTAAAACAAACCTGTACAGCAAAAAAAAATCTTAAAAAGAAGCAAATAATATTCACATATAAGCACAGATTTCATCGTCAAGTCATGAGTTTTTTAAAATATAATGTGTAACAAAACATAGTGCAAAATATTTTAACATATGAAAGAGTAAGTTATATGGATCACGTCGATGTATAAAATAATTATGTAAATGTATTTTGATTTTTTTTTTAACAAGGCGAACCAGTAGCGTTTGGCCGTGCGCTCAGTACAGAATGTAATTTTTTAAATGTCTATTAATTTGATTTATTTCGTTCAGAATGTTATCTTTATAACCTACTGTTGGCCTTGTCATAATATTTTACACTATAACTGCTACACCTTATATAATTCCTAAGTCCTAGCCAACTCACATTTACGGGGATAAAATGTGAGTTGGTTAGGACTTAGGAATTAGGACTTCAAGAACAAAAAACTAGACTATACGCGTATTTATCTCTGTGCTGAAATTCATACAATGTAGAGAATTTAGTATAGACTTAGTTAGTATACTTACTTATTTACATTTAAAAATTACCATAGAAATAAGAAATAAATATCGCCAGATGAACACACCAATTATACGGTCCCACACTAAGCAACGCTTGTATTATGGGTACCGTACAATGGACCGACGGCGAACTCAATATATAATATGTACTTATATAAATATTAAACATCCATGACTCGGGTACAAACATTCGTGCTCTACACAAACATTGTCCCTACCAGGATTCAAACCCGGGAACCTCAGCGTAGAAGGCAGCGTCCTACAAACTGCGCTAATCAGCCGCCTGATTACGTAACTTGCAATAGCCTAGCGATAGCAGTAATCGCGCAATATTTGCTTTTAAATTTCTAATTCGTATTACGTAGCGCTGCGACTTCATACAAATCTGCGATTTGAAAGCAATCATTGCGAGATTATTGCTGTCGCTTTTCTTTCGCTAAGCTTGAAAAGATACGTAATCTGGAGGCAGGCCGTCAAAAAATGCCTCAAGATAATCACAAAAACTATACCTACACTATTACTACTTTCCCACGCGGTAATACCCATTTCTCTTCCAGTCACAGTTGTCAATCAGTTCATCTCAAAGGAAACATAAACAATTTTATAACTTCTCGCCTAATTCCAACGTTGTTAAATCTTGTATAGCCCAATGTTAACGTTTACTTTTTATATATTTTTAACGTGCGCCGTATTGTGTGCGGGCCTCTGAAGGATCTTTACATTGCGCCTCAGTCGACACGCGTGTTATGGACGCGATAAAATGTAATATCCGGATATTACTGCCTCGACATATTAAGGTAATTTTCGTGTGGCAATAGTTAGCTTTGGCGTTACGGCTTGCAACCTCCCTGTGGCCGTACCGTACAAACGAAAATAATCTTAAGTGGGCCGGCAGTAAATGTTTCTCATAGTACAATGTTTTCTTTCAGTGTCAAGTGACTCGATTTCTTGGTTTTATGAAAACTTATTATTGGTTCTAAGACCTGTCCACACCGTAGCTGTTTGGTGCTGCGGAAATCGCTTCGGTCTGAACATGCCTAGCATAAAATCCACTATTATATTACCTACACTATAAACTATGATATAAGAATCTGCTTAGTGAGTGTCTCGCTAAACTCGCTATGATGTATAAATAATTACCATCTCAACCTTTTGCAACTAACTTTTGTTGTGGAAAGCTTGTGATTTTAGAATCTAATCGAAGAAAGTCATATAGCCATAAACTAGTACGTAACTACCATCTAATAATTATTTTAAAAGTTCATTATTATGATAGATCTATGTATATGAATACTTATAGCCGCTTGCATATCCGTTTGTTTTATTTAAACAAATATTTCCCGTAAAAATAAAGCTTAAATATATTTAAGTGCTAGCGGTCCTTATTGTATAGGTTTACTACTTATAATTCGATCAGAGATCGATTCACCATCGAAAAATCCATGTTTTGGAGAGTTAGGGTTGCCACCTTTTTTTTGGAAAAAAATAGTATTTTTTACAATGAATTGCAATAAATATAGTACTTTTGGGAATTTCAGGAAAAAAAAATGTACACAATTATCTTTGTTCTTTATAGGTATACTTTCATGTTTAGATTTGTATTTTTCTGAGACGTACGAGAAAAAAACATCAGCATTGATCAATATTTATTTTTGGCACAACATAAACAACCACCTCAAAAATCGAACGACGTTCAACGATAAATTAAAAATGGCAGAAAGTTGACGTCTCCTTTCCGTGACGTGCCTACCTACGTGAGTGAGCAACTGAGCAACGTGAGTGGGCGACTGTGCAACGTGAATGCAATTGTTGCGCTGCTGAAAAATATAAAAAACGCGACAGTTGAATTGGCCATGCAAATATAGTATTTTACGTATCATATTATTTTTCCAAAATATATAGATAATGTAATATAGTACGGGTGGCAACCCTACGTCGAATGCCTATCGATTCAACGACAACAAATAATACCAACACTGAATGGGAAGATGCGTTATTGCTACAAGTTTCTCTATGATATCATTCACGAGTGAACTGTCTTACAAAAAATGTGCCTAACATAATAATTCCATAGAACGACACGGTGCCAAGACGGTTTCATTCATAAAACCGCTCGTAATTAAGTTACCAACTCGTATTACGCGTGATTTATCGACAAAGGGACGGATTTGAACCCGTCACCCTTGTGTTCTCCACTCGAGCGAGACTGGTCGTAAAATATATCAACCGTCCACTGCTAATATTGTATAAGAATTTAGGATTTTTTAACTTTGTTTGTACCCCAACAATTTAAAGCAGTAGGCACTCTTAACTTGAGTTTACATTACTCCAGAAAGGTAGCACGGTATTAAATATTTCACGGATTTTGTTTCAAGTGACGTAGCATGTCAGGCAAGACAAGACTTTAGTCACATTGAGACTTGAGTCGGTCTCTTCCTTTCTTAATTCATAGGAGAGAATGAGACAAAATCGAATATCGCACATTCTGTCTTGCCACAGGTTAGGCTCGCAGATATCTCGCTCGCACTCATTTATGCTGGCATTATCGAACAAGTGTTATGCTTGGCCTCGTAAATTTAGCGATGTCGGTTCTATCGCAGTAAATGTTGTCATAGATAGTCGGCGATAAAGGCTAGGTTTGCACTGGGTAGGCTAAACGCCTCAAATGGTCGTCATTGAGGTTTCATCTCTTTGTATACTGGTACATTATATACTGGATTCAGCAACGAGACGAGCGGGGCTTATTGATATTTATACTCAAAGATTATGGTGCGCTTTCAAAGATTAATTACTCTTAATTTCTTATATTTACGCTAATACTACACATTGAAATAACTTATTTAAGAATCCTCAATTTATGGAGTCCTCCCGCGATCATGGTTGCTGTAAAGCAGCCGAAACGTCGGGAACGTAAAAACATAATATCACGCGATAAAATCCTTAAATTAGTTTTATATCAATTAATTACTATAATTAGAAGCTTTTGTATACGATACCGAGCTATCTAGTGTTTAAGATTAAAGATTAAACTTAAATGATTTACATTTTGCGTGCACTTGTGTATATCCATAGAAAATAGTATAATACTCTAAAATAAATAAGCTTTTAAAAATTCAAAAGTAAACTGGAGTTTATTCATAGTTCTTGGGTGGAGTCAATAACTTTTTATTAACTTGTACTTCATTTAAAATGTCCATTCAGAGACCCTCCCCTCATCTTGAGTAATATTAATGTATTTTTTTTACAAAGTGAATTATTTTCTATTTATAATATGTACACTATTGAGGGTCCTTTGGTGAGGGCTCGTAAAAATTAACGATCTTGCATTTTACGGCCAAGTCACCTTGCTTGCAGTTCTTTGTGAACAACATACGTATTTTTTTTTAAATCGCCAAGCAAACACACTGTTTGGTTCCGAAATAAGCAATGCTTTTATTATCGGTACCGTAACCGTACCGTACAATGGTCTGGGGGCGATCACAGTATATACTACTTATGTAGATATCAAACATATGACTCGGATACAAATATGCGTGCTCATCACACAAAGTCCCTACCAGGATTCGAACCCGGGACCCTCAGCACAGGAAGCAGGTTCACTACCCCCAGGTGAGCGAATCAGGTCAGTTGCAGTTATTTTTTTTTTTATATGTGTCAAGTCATGATATGTTTCTTATTATACTTTGGGTACAATAAAAAGATCGTCAAAAAAAACTTTTGAAAATACAATCGAATTGAGAACCTCCTGCTTTTTTGTGAAGTCGGTTAAAGAGCACTATTGTTGTAAACAACAACATTTATCTACTAGGTTGCGCCACGAAATACACGTTAGATACACTACTTCAGTGCATTACAATACAATTGACTTTGAACGTAGTTATTAAAGATAAACAAAGCACACTTTATAGCACTTAATAATTGCATTGAGTACTAATTACATGCCCATTAAAGGAGAGTAGGAAGTCTGATCTAATAATACAAATAGAAAAAATAAATACCAATAATTTAGCTGTTCCAATTATGATACGGTCAAACTTATTTATAAAGCTAGGGCTACATTGAAAGCGTCGTTAATGCGCTTCAGATCGCAAGCGCTCGCTCCGGATGTTAGCCAACAAACACCACTTTAAATCAGCGGAAAACGACTTAGGACTAATGTAAAGGTGTAGGTACACAATATTTTAGTCGCTTTGAAAAAAAAAATTGTTACAGCCCTAAAAAAACACGCTCTTAGCATAATTGTGCCTACGCCAACGAGTGCTATAGTTAACATGAAGTGTATATGTAATCGAAAGAAGATACAAATTGAGCACTGACATCTTCAAAATTTAAAAATACTATAGAAATTGATATTAAAACTACCATAAAAACTGAAGCCACATTTTTTCTTAAATATTTGTTAGGCTATACATTCCAAATAAATACTAGTTGCTCTTGACGTTGTGCCCTATTCCCAAGCTCGTTCGAAAGTTGAATCCCTGCACGGCCGCGCGGCCGGCGCGCGCAAGATTGTTTTGGATTTAAACGCCATGGTCCGGTCACGCGCGCGTGATTTTAGCGTAAACAAAGCGGTGCAAGCGGCCCGCAGTCTGTGTAGACTCGCCTTAGCAACCAAACGAGCTATTTGTCATACACTGGTGTTATGTTTTATTGCGTTACGATTGTAACAGATGTTTTCGATCGGTGGATGTCGAATTTTCTTGCGAGTGACGTGCGAGTGTGATTTTAGTTGACAGTTTTATTATGTCTGGACTTGCACGTTATTTTGGCTTATTAGCTTCTGGTTGGCAAACAAAACTATATATACCAAGCAAGTAGTTGGTACTTACGTGGCATATATAGTACTCAATGTTCCCTATGTTAAGTTTTATCTTAATCATCTTGTAGAAATCAAATCTCTTCTTATTCTCCTTTTTGCCCTCAGCCACGAAATAGAGCCCTAACTGCCAGTGTCAAGTTATATTTCCCGTTCGTTGTTTATAGCTACGAATAAATATAGCATTTAATGCTATATTTATTCGTAGCTATAAACAACGAACGGGAAGTATATAAATTTTATATATTATCTTATATATAGGCCTATGTCCAGCAGGCCTATGTCCAGCAGTGGACGTCTATAGGCTGATAGATAGATAGATATTATCTTAATAACTCGTTTATAGTACACCTGATAATACTGATTATGTAGATGATGATAATGCTGTCGAAATGAAATCTTATAGCCCTATCAGTAAAGCGTTGGATACTTTCCTAAAAATGTACCTACCACTCAACTTGAAGAGCTAAGCGAATACTCCAAATTGAAATAAAACTTATTTTACAGATTTTATCGCGTTTATTTTATGTTTTTACGTTCACGGTGTTTCGGCTGCTACAGCAACCATGGTCACGGGAGAACTGAGGACGTCCTAGTGTCATAGTTCATCGCGAATATAGGGCCTTTAAGTGCTATACTTATCCATCCACCCACTAAAGGACTTGTCCGTTGGAGGACGATAATATCAAATATCCTGTGACTTTTAAATTCGGAGAGCATTCAGAAGGGCTATGTCACGGATTATGATTATATCACGCACCCAGTCGCTCTCTCGCTTCCGTTATTCATACGAGGGAAAGAGACAAAATCGATTTATCTCACATTTTGTCTTGTCTCAGCCGGCTGTATTATGGCGACAGGAGCTGAGAATGTGGTTTACCGTCGACAATTTACACGTTTGCGTGCAAATATTTTATTTGCAAATGGCTGTCAAGTTTCGTGTTGAGCTTATTATCATGATCTATTATGTGATTATAGACAAAACTGATAAAAAAACTTGTAAATTAAATAGTATTAAATACAACATGTAACTTTAATTTTCTTCTATGTACAATAATTAGAAAGAAAATAACTTATACAATATGTAACTAACTTTTTTCCCCAAAAAATACATATGAGGTAATGTTATTAAAAATATTTCACATAGTGCAATGATGCTGTAGGTGGCACAGCCATGCTGCTCAATCGTGAAAAAATATGATAAAATTATAAAAGAAAAACAAACCATCTCATAAGTGCCGGATACCAAACAAAAATAAAATTATGAGGCGAGTCCTTGGTTCTGAAATCGCAATACCACATAAGTAGACAACATAAGTGTCCGCCAACCCGCACTAGGCCAGCGTGGTGGACTACGGCCTAATCCCCCCTCGCATTGAGGGGAGGCCCGTGCCCAGCAGTGGAACATTAAAAAAGGGCAGGAATTATTATAAAATTATATTATATAAGTAGACAAAAGTGTTAAGCTCAGATCACCTATTATTGCGTTCCATAGGGTGGTAAAAAAAATACTACGGTAGTACATCCTCACTTTTTATGGCATCTGACGTCACACGGCACCAGTTGCTATAACTAATTTACTTTACTTCCGCATCAAAAAGAATGAGATGGAAGATTAACGCGAACACGTCTCATTGGTGCCGCGAACTTAGTACGGTGCAACTAATCCCATGATTTATGAGTACCGTGGACATTTCTGGATTAGTATCGAACTGAGTTTTACGACGGGAATTCGCGCAAATGTGCTAACACATAGAGCTTGCTGTAGCATTCGAGAATTCAAATGTTGCGAAATTTATCATTTGTTTGGTTACAATAAGAGATTTAGCGCGTTGATTGATTTTAAAAAAAACGAACTATCGTAGTGGAGCTGCAGACGTTATGGAGTTATACTACTAATTATTACTAAAACAATTTCTTGCAGACAATACGATTACGGTTCCAGGCTGACTTAAATAATATCAACAGACGAACACCAAACTGTACGGACCCAAATTAACCACCCCTTGTATTATAGTTACCGTACAATAGACTGGGAGGTGACCACAGTTTATAGACTCGGGTACAAAAATTCGTGCTTATCACACACAGTTTGACCTTACCAGGATTTGAACCCTGGATTGTTTACACAGAAAGCAGGGACACTGACAACGCTGCCTATCGGCATTGATATCACGCATCATTTACGGACGGTCCGGATCTTAAGCTCAGTGTCCGGAGATCCGTATCATCATTGTCGTACTGACATACTGAGAAAACAAAGTAGGGCAGAGGTGATCAAAATCGCATAAATCGTAATCTATCATATGCACCGAGCCGGCTGCGACTGTACTACTCGGGATTTCGCTACTCGCCAGAACTTGATTATACTGCGCCAACGCCGAGTAAGTGATAGTTCACGATTTATGGCGTTTTCGTGAGAACGATACCCCCTACTAAGATATCTCGATTCTAAGTAACAAAAAAATATTTTTAGTGATCAAAAATAATAAATATATTTTACACAAAAGTGTAAAATAAAAAACTTTTTAACAAAAAACCGTCTTCAAAAAAATAAAAAATTATCTAATCTTGAAATCTACCTTGTCTAACTAAATCAAATATTTAACGAATGTGAAGTATATATTAAGGCCTGTCAATATTGTGCTGATAATAAACCCTATCAAAAACATAACCTATTTGATGGATATACCCAAAAAAAAAAATGCCGATATGAGCTGCGGGCCAGAAGCCAGTACTCAATAAATCGTTAAAATAAAATTGCTTTCGCAAATGCTTTGTTAAATTTCAACAATATCAGAAAGATACAAGTAACAAAATGATCAAACAACACTATTCAATTTTACAAAAACATCAAATATAACATAAAATGCCGCATAAATTAGAGTCAATGTTGAAAGTTACACCATCAAACTACTACGTAGGCGAATGGTTGAACGACATGACATAAGATTCCAATACGTTTAAATTGTTCTGGTAATACACCAGCTTCCAATAACATACGGCACTGGTTTAAATAGAGATGGCGGATACATCAAAAGTCCGGGATTTCGTTGGCCCCGGGAATGCCATTTGGATGCGTGTTACGTGTTATCAAACTGAGAGAAGGTTGTGTAAATATGGAACACGGAAAATGAAAAAAAAAAACATTTTGTTGAAGAAATAATATCATGGGAAATTATAGCTATGAGAACGAGGAAGATCAAAATAAAAATGTTCTGTTATGCAATATAGTAAGGTACCTACAATATTGCAAACAATCATCTATTATAGCAGGATCAAATCACAATACAGTAGTATAATTATAACAATTCTGTAGGGAAACAGAGGTTCATATTTGCCTATCACCATGACGTAGTTCTTAGAAACAAAACAGGCACCTTTATGAATATATTCTAAAAAAAATTAGTTGGAAATGTAACTATATTGAGCAAAAGCAGTAATAGCCAAGTTGTTAGAACACTTGCTTAAAACCCCGGCTTGCACCTCCGGGATTTTTAGATTTAATGTGTGAATCTCATTTTTCAACCATGACTATCACGGTAAACGGTGCTAAACGGTGAAGGAAAACATCCTGAGTAAACCTGCACGTCTGAGAGAACTACTCGAAAGATGTGTGAAGTCCGCCAACCCGCACTAGGCCATATAGTGGGACATTAAAAAGGGCTAGTATTATTATTACATTAGCAAATTTCACGGGATATCCAAATCCCGGGATCGCAAATCCCGCACCCCGCACTGCCGTTTCTGCATATTGAGTTATAATAACTCGGCATTTCGACGAAACATCCACTGTTGGGTAGTTTAGCAGTAAAAGTAAGTGGATGCAGCGTTTATGGGCCTCTTTTATGCGTCTTCTTATAACTCTTGCGTTCCTCAGCCATGATTAAACTATACTGTATAATCTTGCTAAATTAAATTTCATTTGACTACCCCGATCCGCTTATTTACGAGTGTATATTAATTTAAATTGGTTTATACAGTATTTCATGTGTTGTAGTACCGTGATCACTGCGGTTGCTTTACGATCATCTCGTACAATAATTGTTGAATTGTGAGTAAGATACTAACGAATACACGGTGTCATGTTAAATGTTACACATGTTTTGAAACGTTTGATCTATGTTTTGTAACACTGCGCTTGTGACTTTAATTTGTGGTGCTAGTACTTACATCTCTCAAATTATCGTTATTAAAAACGTGTTCGGATTCGAGTGTTTTTTTTTTTTTGCATGGTGATTCTGACTGACTATAATTACTATTTACTACCCTTCTGTACTGCGCGTCTTTAACGAATTCCTAATCATTGTGGGCTGACAGAATATGACAATTAAAAAAAAATTGCTCCAAAAAAAAAACCATTTGATGGGAACTAAATTTATATTATAAAAATAAAAAAAATACAACCGAATTGAGAACCTCCTCCTTTTTTTGATGTCGGTTAAAAATTAACATGGAATTGCGCTAAAGAAGTGCAAGTTGAAATGTACCTTTCTGAATCACGCTGTGTAACATTGATGATTAAGATTTAGAATTCTTAAGAAGCTCGTTCATACCACGCGCTGCGAAAAATAAGGTGTCCATTCCACGCGATAAGATCTCACATTTTAATGTCGTACTTAAAAAAATATAACCGTCAAAACAAATATTCCATTTATCATACAAATCCAACTGTAATGTATTAAAATGGAACTGACAGTCCGTTTAAATTATAATTTAAACCATTTAAAGTCGTTAAATTTATATATCCAATTGACATTCACGGCGGAGCTTCTCAGAAGGTCGAGTGTGGCCTTCGATGCCCGACTCAAACTTGGTTTCCATTGACGTGTTATTATATTTGATGGTTTTCTGTCTACATCCAAGCTGGGGTGGAGATTAGCCACCTCAAATGCCAATACACTTGCTAATGGTACACTCTTAGTACATCTAATTAACCCGTCGCGAGATTGAGTTGGTAATGGTGACACAAACTTTTGGGTTTAAGTATATTTCTCACTAGCTGTTACCCGCGACTTCGGTCCGCGTGGTATTTAACATAAAGCGGACGAAGTCGCGGGTAACAGCTAGTCTAAAATAAAAGTAGCCTAAGTTACTCCTTGTTACATCAGCTATCTGCCAGTGAAAGTCCCGTCAAAATCGGTCCAGCCATTTCTGAGATTGGCCGGAACAAACAGACAGACAGACAGACGGACAGACAGACCGACAAAAATCGTAAAAAATGTTGTTTTGGTATATGTACCGTGTATACATCCAAATGCACTTAGTAAAAAGCGGTTATTTTAATATTACAAACAGACACTCCAATTTTATTTATTTGTATAGATAAAGAACATATCTCAAGGACAATCTTCTTCTTCTTTCTTTACGAAATGAAATGCGATGAAATAAAATGGATATGAATATGGCCTCACCCGCAACTTAGCGGGTATTTTGCCAGTGTCAAGTAATTAATAGCAATATTAAATTCAATAAATACACATTATAAATAAAATAATGAATGTGACATGATGATATGAAAATGGCGTGTCCCTCAAGGACAATCGTTTTTACGTAGCGTTTCGGTACGTAAGCGTCGACGTCCATCCTTCACTTACCACATATTTGTTAAATTAGTATGACAGTGACAGCTTGTTTTCTCGATGACGTTACGATTACAATAGGAGTTTCTGCGTAACCTACAGTACACGGTAACTAAAATATTTATAATATTTTTCCTGCGAATCCGCAAAAAATATAATTTTATTTATAAAAACTCATAAGTGCCGCTTAATTATTATAACCTAGAAATATATGTATAACCGCGTTTATAGCACGCTGAATTAATGATCATATCATAGGCAAAATGTCAATATTTTTTAACTATTGCTTACAAAATGAAAACGGGCCGTTCTGAACGCGTGATCAAGATCGCGCGAGTAATAAACATGTCGTCATAATTCCCGAGACATGTTTACACAGACGTACAAACATTACCGCGGTTTAATGTAAATCGAACACCTCCCGCCTCTAATATTATTAAACATTGCCATGCACGTTATTTGAAACATCGCGTCTAATATTTTGTAGGACAATCGGAGAAAACTGTGGAAACATACACATATTATAGGCGTGTTATTGTTAAATTATGTTGAACATTGTATAACAATGGTATCTTGTTTGAGAAGTAGGTTTATGGTAGCGTATTTAATTATGCCCGGTTTTGAAGTAATGTGATTACTTGCACCTACAACGTTAGGTGGAAAATTATTGCGCCATACGTTACGTCATAGCTTGGACGACAGCTTGGTCTAGTGGTTTGAGCGTAGGCCGGTCAGGTCACTGCACCAGGTAGTTGCGGGTTCGATTCCTGCCTGGGGAAAATTTCGGAAACGGTCTTTTGGGTGTTACTGGGATCGCTTCCAGTCCATTGTGCGGTACCTATAACACAAGAGTTGCTTAGTATGGGGCCATACAGTTGGTGTGTTTACTGGCGATATTTATTTATTTATAGTTGTTTTCTTCCTAATTTCTATTTACCTACCAGACCAACGTATTACAGACGTGCACACAGTGCAACTGCCCCGTGCCTTCTGAGACCCAACTAGCGGGCAATCTGAAGAATTATTCATGCTTCTGAATGTCCGTAACGACTGTCATAGATCTTAGATCGACAGCCGAGCGAGACCGAAATACTGAAGTGCCCGCCCAATTACAGATCCAGGGGTTAAGGAACCGGTCTAAGATTGCAAACATAAAACCTGTTCGTCAACCCGACTGCCACAGTAGGTTGGTAGTGACCCTGCTTGCTGTGCCAATGGTCCCGGGTTCGAATACCGGTATAAGCAAACTTTGTGTGATGAGCGCAAATGTTTGTATTTTAATATCTATATAAGTATATTGATTTCTTAGATTTAAGCGAATACTACACATTGGACATCGAACCGCAAAAAACAACTAAATATGTGGGTACCCCAGTTCTAATTATGACACTAGGACGTCAAACACCTCAGTCCTCCAATGACCGTGGTTGCTGTAAAGTAGCCGAAACGTGCGTCGGGAACGTAAAAAACAATAAACGCGATAAAATCCGTATTATTAGTTTTATATCAATCTATATAGGTAAGTAATTATATTCCGCCATCGCCCTCGATCCATTGTACGGTACTCATAATACAATATTGTTGCTTAGTTTGGGACCGTACACTTTGTGCGGTGATATTTATATAAAAAAAGAAAAAAAATACAATCGAATTGATAACACCCTCCTCTTTTTTGACGTCATTAATCAGAATGATGATATAAAATTGACTCATTACGCCATAAGTAACCCATTAAACAGCAGCAGTAACCCATAATCTGGGTTCGAATCACCCGATATTACTCGAGACGTGTCTCATTGAATAACCCATAGTGATGAGGTCGTAAAGAGTTGCCGCGTTAAAAACTTCAGCCGTCAAGTCTCGGTGGTGGAAGACACTCGTAAATATTGACTAATGCGATTCTTTTACGATGTACTTTTGCCTGAGTTTAGGTATTTTTATTTGTATTACTGAAAGTGTTCTCGGAAACTGTGTTTGCTTTGATTCGTGTTGATACGCACGGACGGTACGTAACGCATTTTGCAAATTTGCACAATATAATTGAACGCATCTATGATGATCTATGCATAGCAAAGCGTCCGCAATACATTGCTTGCGGTACGTGCGTAGCGTGCGACCAATACGTGTGGCGCGTGCACAAACACCCATGAAGTGCCCATGAAGTATAAAGTGATACTGATACATTGTCTCTACGAGCGAGTTAGTCTGACTATCTATCTTCAAAACGATCTATATTTTAGAACTTTAAAAATATTACTCAATTATACTGGGTGATTCAGAAAGTATGTACTAAGCCTGTCCTGACGTGCGCTGTCAGAATTTTGATTATTTTGCGAGTATTTTTTTTATTGCCGTCTCGAAATTCTGACTTGTCTTAATGATTACAAAAGCGCTTAAGGAGCGCAGGTTCAAGGCTTTTCTGTATCACTCTGTCTATATTTGGTTGTACAGTTAAAATTGCATGCCCTTATCATTTGACACATGGGCCATAGACACGGCATCCCATCTCCAACATTTTATAGGTACTTACATACATTATAAAATTCTTGAATCCTTGCACCTGTGTACAGCATAGCCAATAAAAATATAATATATTCGCTGTTACTATAAACTACACGATTATATTACACATGAATGTTGTTTTAATATATATTTAATAGCGTTTTAATACCAAGCCCAGTATAGGACACAAGTTAATTTTATGTGTTTGCTGTAAAATAAGTTTTAATACAATATTAAGTCGATCATTTAATTATAAAATTAAAATCTGATTATGGCTGTGATACCCAAGTTGGTGGCAACATCCTGTGCAGGTTCAATCCTCAGCTCGCACCACACGAAGTTGTTAGAAACTGAATAATTATTTATCACTTGTTGTACGGTGAAGCAAACATCGTGAGGAGGCCTGCACGACAATCGAAAGCCAGGTCTAGTTCGCTAACCCGCACTGGGCCAGCGTTGCGGACTATTGCCATGATAATACGTGACTTGAAACATGGCGAGACAGTGCTGTCAGGCGAGTGCTCGGCCCAGTGCTCGGCCGAGTAAGCAAGGTTTATACGTAAGCAGGAACTTCTAATATAATCGTAACAACACATGCCGTCACTGTCATAATTATTTATGAATATGAATACGGATAGCGAACAAATATAAACCAGCCGAGTGCGTGTCGCACCACGCATACTTGCAATAATACTATTTATTTATTTCCATTACTTAAAAAGTTTTTATCATAGAATAAATAATATAGGTGGTTTTCAGTCCTGGTGGTGTTATCTACAAATGCATGAAAACTATTTTTATAGGCGCGCAACTAAATTTAAAAAACAAGGAATCCGTTCCTTCGATCATCGGCGGCCTGTAGACTCGGCTTTCCGAACTTTACGACTATAAATGTAGCGTGAATTAATGGCATTGCTGCCATGATGTAGTGGCAATCCTTATTCAATGAAATTAGCTACGATTTGTTGCGTATGACATCAAAGACTTGCATACATGATTATTTGGAAGTTTGATTTGATTGAGTGTGTGTGTGTGTGTGTATTTGTCTGTGTTGTGTGTGTCCAGTTTAAAGTATAGATATACAGGCTGATGATTCAGGATGGGTGTATTAACCTTTGAACCTACGCTTCTTTAGCGATTACGATTGCGTAATGATTATGTGAAGTCGCTTCTTTTTTTAAATTGCACAACTATTAAAAAATCGAAATTGCCTTTTCATTCAAAAGTTCATTGTCAATTCGGTTGTTGATGACTGCTAACAGTGAATTGATTTTCGAAATAACTTTTACTTAACTTCACTTTTTAAAATATTATGCTTTCCGTCGTTTTTTGTTAATAATTTTCCCAACAACTAACAGAGTTTAAAAATACACTTGGCTGGCAAAAAAAAACAAAGCAAAATATATTTTTAATTACATTGCACGGTTGAATTACTAAATAACAAACACAGCGGAAAATAACTCTTAAATTGATCTATTTATAAGAGCCTATAAATCAATATAATGGTGGGTTGGTTATGATGTCGTAACTGACGCACTTTTTAAGCTTACCCTTATAATAAGTGTGGAAGGAAAAACTAGTTCATCTGACACATTAATGTGTAGCCAGTGAACAAGAGGTCGGTGGCGAACTATTCCTCTTTAATATATTAAAAAGATTTTATATCGATATATTTTTTTTTATATCTTATTCTTATTCTGGCAACATTATTTTTTTAAATTAAAACAAGTATTATTTTTCTAACGAGTATATTTATGTAGGTATCTTCAGAAAGGATCAATGTTATTGACGTTTTTTTTTGTTACAATAACAAAATAAACACATCATGAAAAACTGAGATTCCTTATTGATATTGTCATTTCAAAATTATTAGGGAATTATACAGTATGTTCCGCATTTATTTTATAAATAGTTCCGAAACAAGCATGGATATAGAGTAATGGTAATATATAGCACATAGAATTATTATATTACTTTGAGCATTATTCGTTTATGTAATTTTATTAGGAATTATTGAATTTGCAACGTAAATCTTTTTTTTTAAATTCTTATTAATCTTAGTCTTCACAAACGGACAAATTGTTATTGTAAGTGCTTCATATATCGCTATTTTAATGGCCACACCAAGGCGAGGTGTCTAGCCGCTCCCATCGATAGAGTAATTACTCAGATATTACAAAGTCGTTAGTGATTTAACTTGTTTTAATTAATTCTTTATGTTTGTTATACAGCTATATTACAGTTTTGTTATATATTTTTTTACCTAGCTTAAGTTTTAATCACCAAACGAATAAACTAACCCAAGCTTGAGGTAAGTAAGTACATCGTTCTAGGTTTGGTTTATAATTATACGAGCAGCAAGTGAGCAGTTTTAACAATATTACTTGGCAATAAAATAGTTTGCGTCCAAGAACATTATTCGACCCAATAACTTATCAACTTATTAATAACTAGTCAAACAAAGTAAATACTTGCTACTGTTTATATTACAATAAAGGTGGGAACAAATTATTGGACGCGTCCGAAAGCCGCGGCTGGCAGTCACGGATGATTTTTATCTGAAGATATCCCACTAATATTATAAATGTGAATGTTTGGATGGATGGATAGATGGAAGGATGGATGGATATTTGTTACTCAATTACGCCAGAACGGCTGAACGGATCTGGATGAAATTTGGCACAGAGATAGATTATAGTCTGGAATAGCACATAGGCTATATTTTTATCCCGGTAAAATGGATGGTTCCCGTGGGATAGATTTGTTTAAATTTTTCATAGAGCAAAGGATCGACATGAGTTTTTGTATAGGTAGTGGTAGTTTAGGGGTCAGAAAATGACATAGGCAATTTTTTTTCCCGAAAAAATGCCGGTTCCTATGGGATAGCATACAGGAACCGTGTTTTTTAAACTTTAATCGCGGGTAATACCGCGGGGCGCAGCTAGTTGACTATAATAACCTAATCAATAGGTCATTCAAAAATTAAAAATAACAGTTGAATAAATCTAGAATTTTGCTTACCTACCGATTTGCCTGTTGTTAATAAAATTGGTATTTATCATAGGCATGGGGCATCATTCTCAAGTGCCCAGGGCCTCCTAGTAAGTTAACAACGGCCCAGAGCTGGCGGTGTGGGCGGCGGCGGCGCCCGCGGGGCGGCCCGCTGTTTGGCCGTGACATGTTGCAGATTTTAAGTATTACATGACGCGCTTAAAATTTGCGCAGTGACGCATTTGGGTGTGTCGAAAAAATTTAGGCATTTAGTATTTTTACCTGTTGTAAGTCTTAAGTGCCTGTATTGGGTTGGCTGTTGCATAAAAACTTCTATTATCAGTAAACTTTAAAAAAGCTACAAGACAATAATTTATGCCTTACAATCGTCAATTAATTATTTTTTCACGCGATGCCATAATTACAGGCAAGTGACCAATAGCATCAATAAACTATAAAAAAAAATTGTATCACCTGCCTGACTCAAATTAAAATGAATCTAAATTATCGACAACATTGTTGCGTTTGATGCAACTAAGAATTATACTTGTCTATATACGTACTTACCAACATCATAATACAAACTAACGTGTCGGTCTTCTTCTTATTTTTTTTACTGGCAATTGGTCACAAAACAGAGCCATTATGGCCAGTGTCGAGTAAGTCTTGAAAATTGTTTTTGAATTATAAGTACCCCTGATGCTAATGATAATATAGATGACAATGATGATGATGAAATGGATCCCCTACACCTATCGGTAAAGCTGTAGAAAGTTTACCGGACATCTTGGGAGAACTTGAAAAGTCAAGTTATACTATTTTATTTCAATTTCCTTCACTCGTGCACGTTTATGAACACACAGTGCTTAATATCCCACTAATAATACACATTATTTATCAAAGAAACATAAAAAAAAAAAACTAAATTGACAACTTCACTGTTCAACTTCCCGCCAAAAGCCCTTGTCGGTATTATTCATAGAACGAGCGGACATGTTTAATTATGTCTAGTCTAGTTAGCAGGTGACGATGGTAATACGAAGCTGTTAAGACACCTAACTATTTGTTCGATTTAAGTCGTTCGACTTCGAATTAGAATGAATGTGGTAGCGTCTTAAGATCTGCAACTAAATATCGAGTGCAAATCTGTAAATAACTGACACGTTTCGTCAATTTGTTTTGACGCAACTTGTTGACAAGTTGAGTTGGCGTAATTTTACGGATTTTATCCGATACATCCATTCCATCCATTATATCAGATTTGATCAACCACAGATCCTCGCAAAGGAACACCAATTCCCACCAAGGATGATACGTGAGGCCATTGATATTAAAAAAACATCCTAATGTCAAAATAGAAGATGGCTGGGTGCTACCACCGACTTGGGATCCGGTAATTAATATAATTAAATCCAAAACCAAGCTCACCACTGCAAGACCTCAAGGAACTGTGACCTTAAGGCACGACGCGATCGCGACTTTAACAATAAAGTTTCTTCATCCATACTCATTTGGGCCTATAAGTTAATTTCCAAAAATCCCATCCAAAACCTCTCTTGAGTACTCAAGGAATATACTTACTCCAAATTTCAAACTCTAGATCCACCGTTGAAATTAAACGAATTTTACAGATTTTATCGCGTTTATTTTAATGCTTTTACGTACCCGCTACATTAAGAAATCAATATCTAGCCATCGGTTTAGTCTGTGGTTTGTAATTTTATTAAATACCTTTATGGTCAATTGTCATATTAACTCGTTGACAGTTCCTTGTCTTTCTATTCAAGCGTTAATTTCTCCTATGGTCATGTTCGCCGAGTTACTAGTTTTTATGCGCGCGTGTGAGGGAGATTCATGTAGGTATGCTACCTTCTCTGTCTATTTTTTTATATTGAGTTTATACAAAGATAAGAGATGCCCTCAGGCTATTATAAAATGTATATGTTTATAACAGAGTAATAATGAAGATACAACATATTATAAGCTTTATATATAACGATTTTGCATATTCGCTATATAAGTGTTATTATAAATAACTTCTATAAATTTGACTGTTGATTTGTTTTTGCTATTGATTACTTGACATTGTGGGAAATACTACAGTTGGTTTGACGATGGCTGAGGCCTTATAAGGAAAGAAAGGCACCGCACTAACTTTGTTTGCGAAAAAAGAAGAAAAAGCGAAAAAGATTAGTAGACTAGATTAAACTGTTAACTCATACCCAGGTATAGAGCAACAGTTGCACATTGCTAATTTATAATTTATAGTCAGCCGACTAATAATGGCTTCAGCAGAGACTGGTGTAATTATCCGAGCAAAAAAAAATAATCCTAGTTTTAACGGTTATCGGTTCAGAGACGAATTTGGATTAAGAAAATATTTACATTATTTTTCTACTGATCCGATCCTGAAAATTATTTCATAAATAGTAAGCTATGTTGTCCCTGAATGAGCGAACCGCTACTACATATTTAACATATTATTGACAAATTTTATTTAGTAAAATACTATAATTTATCTTTGCGACTGTGCAAATTAAGAAATGTACTTGTTAAGTCCCACTCAAAACATGCAGTCGCTTAACTGGTACCGCGGCCCCAGTAGACATAGCGGCCGCCGTACATACATCTAATTCCTTGTAGCGATAAAATGAAAATACGCATTTATTTTCAGTGCCTTTCCTTAGAATCAATATGCAGCACGTGATACGAACTTGCACCGAGATTTCTGTACGAAGAAACGGTCCGTTCTTTGAATAGTGTCAAAGAACGGACCGTTTCTTCGTACAGAAATCTCGGTGCAAGTAAAGCAATAAGCATAAAGCCGAACGAAATCGCCGCCTAAACGTTTAATAGATCTATTTGGCAGCTGCAGGTGGTATTACCCGACTGTGCGACTGAAAGCCGACATCGATGACTGTTTTATACAGCGTGACCAAGAAAGGGATAATATTAGCATGCGCTGCTCTGCAATTGTAAAGTTAAAATTTCGATTATGTTCAAAAATATGTTCCCTTCAGAATTGTAATTTTTAAAGAGATCATTTTTTAATTGATATATTGATGACTTCACTTAATGATTACTTTAGTGCAATGGTAGTGCACCCTTTAGGGGTCAAGCTGTAGAAAGCCGGAATTTAAGTTTGCGCAGTTTCTCGACAACAATACTATAAACTATAATGTTTTAATTTTGGCAAATGACTAATAGCTTAGCGAAACTGTCGTCAGTCGAATTATGATTCTATAAACGCTGTGACGGTTACTATTTTAGTATAATTGAAACCAAACTAACAACGCTATTTCAGTTACGTCTATGTCACCGGTCTAAGTGGACGGCGGAGATGTTTCCAGATAACTACTTATAAACATTAATCATCTTAATTGGGGTGCGGATTAAATGTTTCATTTGAGTGTTACCATAATATCGTATTAATGACCAGTATTACCATACGAAATATGTAAACATATAAAATTCGAATATAATACCTAAGTGGATGCATTATTAATTTTATAAACAGCTACCTTATAAGTTTGACGATATATTACATGAGATGGCCTTGTGAATTTAATAAAATTCCTAACACTAACTGACAACCCACGCCCTAAAACAAGTGGACGTACAGATTTGAAATTTGCACCAAGAAAGGTTTTTTTGGAAATTGGACCCCTAACATTGGGTTACATGGGGGGTCAGTTTACTTAACACAGAGACGTCACCAACAGGATCTTATAAAAAAATAAAATAAAAAATATTTTTCCCCTGAGTGAGTCCCAGTTAATCGGGTTAGCTTAAAGCGCCAAGTCCATCCCTGGCGGGTAACAGGTTTGCAACAATGTTGCGCGGGCGCACGATTGTTTTTTTTACGTGAGCAACCGTACGATCCGGTCCGTATTCTGCCGCCGCCGTGAGATGGCCTAATTACCAACAATGTCATGTTTTTAAATTATGCGATTTACATCGTATAAGGAAAGTAAAAGTTGTAACGGCTATTGTGATGTATGAAAGAGCCGACGTATCTATACATATAAATAAAATTGGAGTGTCTGTTTGTAATATTAAAATAACCGCTTTTTACTAAGTGCATTTGGATGTATACACGTTACCTATACCGAAACAATTTTTTTTTAAATTTTTGTCTGTCTGTCGGTCTGTCTGTCTGTTTGTTCCGGCTAATCTCTGAAATGGCTGGACCGATTTTGACGGGACTTTCACTGGCAGATAGCTGATGTAACAAGGAGTAACTTAGGCTACTTTTATTTTAGAAAAAAAGGATCTCACGAAAAAAAATTAAAACCAATGTTGCAGCGCAGCGTTGATTAAGTTTGATAGCAACAACCTGCAATGCGTCCCGCGGGCTCAGAATGGGCGAGCAGGCTGTTGTCAACGGTTGTCTTTGTTAAATACCACGCGGACGAAGTCGCGGGCAACAGCTAGTATATAAACGTACACGTGACGTAAATATAAGGTTTAATCAAAATAGGGTAAAATATTTTAAGAGGATAAGTAGGTCATACGATCACGTTTGTCTATAAAATATGTGTATACAGTGTTGGATTTTTCTGTGAAAAAGCAAGCCTGTACCGTTTTATCGCGGACTTACTATGTAGTGTTATTTTTCAAATTACAATACAAATAATTTGTTTATTTTTCGGGAATGTGACCCTTATAGCCTTCTGATGGACGTCTTAAAATATTTTACACTATTATTGGTAAACCTTATATAAAAACCATTTTTTATCAGTTCCTTCTGGTCTGCCGATGTGCATAGCTGGCCTATAATTTACCAAAAGTACCTATTATTTACAAGTTTTATTCAAAAATTAATAGTTATTACAATTTAGGCCAATTATGAACGAACGCACTGCTCAACTCGATGCATCCAAGAAAACGCGCATAAAAAGTTTGTACTACGTACGAATGTGTGTGCGTTCGTGAATGTTCGTTTGTGTGTGCTTTAAACTAAACGAGAGTTAGCGACCGTGCGCTTGAGAAAAAAGGTTAACTAACATTTAATTAGCTAATAGTAATAAGCATTAAGATAAGTAAGTACTTATTAAAACACACGTCATTACGTGGGCTGTTTTACAACCTATAGCACCGTAAAATTTGTTTTTGATTTTGTAGAAGGGTTTCTCAAACTAGGGTAGTACATGTACCCCGCTGCAAAACAATTTGTATGGCTTACAAAACCGTTGGTTGGTTAAAGGGAGCACACGGCAAGACTTTTTTAATGGCAGCGAAAACTAAACTACAATATTGAAATAAAACTTATTTTGCGGATTTTATCGTGTTTATTTTGTTTTTATTTTTATTTCCTTGGGACAACAAACAATAGCGTAATAAAATTTTAACCTATACCAGCACCGTTATCTGCAAAATAAAGATATTATTATATTCTTATAAAGATATTAATTAATACAATAATTATATTTTAATGACATATATAGTTTCTTAAAATCATTATCAGGGGTAGTGAATCTAGTCGCGCCCAAGAGTATGTTTCTAGTTTTTTACATCAAGGTCCTGTATCATACTGATCATGTTCTTTCTTACTTTTCAGACGGCGCAGGATATCACAGAAGCCGCGTCCACATCGACAGCAGGCGACGCAGGGGGTCTCTAAACTATGTGTTAAACCCCCATGGACACCATAGTGCAACATCTGCTGGCGTTTACGTTAACACGCCCACGGGAAACGGTACCTTATGTTATGTTGTTATAAGACTTATTAATCTTGCTGCTATTATGTGGTTGGTTTGTAACTGAAGGATCCGTGAAAGTGTAAAATACTTATCAAATTGTCAGCGTAAAATCTCTTTGTAGTTAAAGTAGTGTAAGAGGTTGGAGGGATTGAGCACGAGTTGACGGATTTAAAGATGGAGAATATATATTGTTTTGTGAGGAGTACGGTCCATTAGGATATCGTTCTTTGTTAAGTATATTATTTAACATTGTTCAACAAAAAAGGGTGAAACTGATCAAACTCCGTAGGTATACATTTTCATCATGATTTGTACGTACAGAATAAATATTTATAAAGTTCATTTTCAAGTGTCATTGAGAGCTTCATGGAAAAAAAAATTAACCATCGAATCGGAATTTCCGTGTCCGTAGGCTCCCGTTTTTCAAGCACGCCAAGTCAAGTTGAACCGAGTCACCAATTCGTGATGTTTATAAACTGAGTACTCGGACCTTTCAGTAAACTCAGATGTTTCTTCATAGTTATACATCGGTGATATTTTTCGACTCGAATCGTTATGACTCGGCGCGTCTAGTGGACATTAGGTTTCTTATGATGTTATAGCATTTGAGTCTAACACAATTGGTTCATAATCGAATGGAAATTGCGTCGATATCAATTTGACTGCATTTCGATATTGTAATTGTCAAAAGAGCCAATAACAATGCCATGCCAATGCGAGTCAGTTGTGTACTTACTCGGAGCCCTGGGGGCGTACTATGAACTCTTATTTCCTAGAAATTCACTTCCCGGCCTAAAACTTGTCATCCGTATTATGTTAATGACATAAGCTCCCGCTAGGTAGTACCTACTTTGTCAGTATATAATTGTAATGTCGACTGACAATGACAACGAGATTGTTTTTTTTTATGGACTATAATATTTAAAGTTAAAGTAAATAGGAAAATAAAATTATTATTCAGTTAAAATATGAAATTGCATAACATTCAAATAAGAGTTGGTAGTACGCCCCCGGCAACTGTTTTTCAACGCGACTCGTCCAGTTAATATTCAACTCAACAGTCGTGGACTAACAAAATATCACTTATCAGTGCGTTTTATTGCTATCCTACTTTTTTTTACCCGGCTTGTAATTACACCCCCTTCGACACTATCTGTCGTCATCGCATCGTTCGTAATAACTGTGTAAATATGGTATATTCGAACCATTCCTAGTTTTTTGTTTACAGTAGAAAACTAATGCATCATACGTGCCCAATTTTGTTGGCGGTCGGAGGCACGGTCGCTTGGCTCACTATATAGCGTCATTACGGGTTCGATCCCCGCGTGGATGAAATTATCTTTTTGTAATTTGCCATGGTTTGGATAGGTATTTGTTAATAGCTTCGTACCCAGTCCACTGTGAGGTAGAGATATGTTATACTAAGTCTTGACTTAGCGTGTTACTACTTGAATCTCAGATAGACAAATTGATTGATTAAGTTGTGCATGGCCACAAATCATGTTCGCAATCAAATAACTACTTGAGAAAGCGTCGCGTCGAGAAAGCGTCGAAAGCGAAACTGGACACTTACCGACTTGTACTACTTATACTATCAGCCGAAAGACGTCCACAGCTGGACATAGGCCTCCCCCAATGACTTCCACACATCATGGTCCTCCGCCACTCGCATCCACCGGCTTCCTGCTACGCGTGTGATATCATCGGTCCACGTTGTGGGGGCCGTAATACACTACGTCTTTCGGTTCGTGGTCGCCATTCTAAAACCTTTCTGCCCCAACGGCCATCGGTTCTGCGAGCCATGTGCCCTGCCCACTGCGACTTCAACTTTGAAATTCTTTGAGCTATATTGATTACTTTAGTACGTCTACGGATCTCGTAGCGGATTGCGTAGCGGAATCCCGAGCGTAGTTCTCTCCATTGCGCGTTGAACGACCTTGAGCCTTCTTATGAGGCCCATAGTAAGCGACCGATTTGTACGGACACGTTAAAATTATCGGCCTACTTCAAACCACTTGATTGGTCCTCGTCTCTCCGCTTTGGTGGAAACCGGGCGTAATGGACTAATAAAAAAAAACCTTCCCACCGCCTTAACTATGACAACATAATAGGGTCGTAGGTAGATGCATTCAAAAAAGTAATCCATCCATCCATGTCCACATACATGTAACGTTGACGTAGCTAGCTCAAAGCAATGTATAGCTGTGGCTTAAAGACACATACATTGTTAAATTTATATTCACATTTTCTACAAAAATGAACACTAATTCATTTTGTATATATCTGCTAGTACCTCCTTCTTAACGTGTATTTGTTTGCGTTTCGTGTAGAGAACCTAATTATCATTGCACTTTCTAAAATAGGGTGAGATAAAAAAAGTAAAAGCTCACTACGAATTTTTTTAGCTATACGTTTGATTGAATATCAATAATGATTTAGCTATGATATCAGGGGTGCCAACTCCGTAGGCGCTCGGCGTCTCCAGCGCCCACAGATATCACTTAGCCGGCTCGAAGGACCCATAGCCACGCCACACACATGAAAAAGTTTCACCATATGTCTCCAGTGTTTTTTTGAATGTGCAATCAGATGAGCATGAGCGAGCAGGCGCGGGGTTTTCTGAAAGCCCTATAAGTGACCACTTGGAAGATTCATACCCTGTTAAATAGGAGGGGTTGAGGGGGTAGGTATTGCAGGCGTAAGGCGGAGCGTCGATTCGCAACGCCCCTTGGCAAAACATTCACATTGCGTCATATGTTATAAATCTTCCCGAAGACAGGATTAGACGGAATATAACGAGAATAGTTTTTTATTTTCTATTTATATTTCTATGATTCTGATGGTTCCTTAAGCACGCATGCCCCGTGATGGATTTCGGTTGCTATGTATATCAGCGAATACTTAATCGCTACTCAAATTTGGGAACATCGACGCGTATTTTTATGGGTATTCTTGTTAATAAAATCGTAGCTGTGTGTGTGTCTGTAGGTAATTCATTCCATCCATTAAGAAATAAATGGGTACCTAATAATGAATATTTGTTTTTAAATTGTGATAGGAAAAACACGAATTGGTTTTGTTTGATCTCAAAATTTATTAAGTATCTATACTTAAATATTGTATAGCTTTTTTTATAAAACTAACACCAACCCACAATAAAAAAATATTAATTGTAATTGTCATGAACTTTATGTGATCTAAATTTAAATAAAATTTAATATCTGTTTTCTAGTCACAACGAAAACATGAGTTTTTTTAATATGTAAGCATCTAAGCTAACACATCAAATACGTCTAGTAAATAAAAGTACCTACTAATTATTATTTGGCGTTTATACTACCTACGTTTTTGTTGTGCTATCTCTAAAAGTCGTAATGAAAATATACATAAAAGGTACCTACATAACGCAACTAAGTATAAATTACGTAGAGTATGCATTACGAACCTACTTATAATTTAAAAAATACACCAAATTAAAAATGGATGTGCTATTTTTTTTCTGCATAAAAAAAATAGCAGATCAAATTTTAAATTTAGAAGCTACATAGATAAGTAGATATCTTTAAAAAAGATAATCTTTACGTCCAGTGATTTTAGACCGTTCCAAATTACGTCCCGTGTACTTGAAGCCGTCTGAGTAACTCTATGAATGTAAGTCCCTACATACCTACTTATAAAAGTAGTAGACATGCCAGGTTAAATATTGCATAAGACCTTTATATAATAGCTTAACTACATGAAGCATAAAAATACTTGAAATATAATATTATTTATATACTACTTGATATTGGATGCACTGACTGTGCATAGTTTTTGTTTAAAAAAGTGAACATAGAGAATACTCTATAATAATTTGTGCTAACATTTGTATAACTATAGGTATTATTCGGCAATAAAAAATGTAATGCCATACATAATAACTATGGTTAATAGTACCTAATTACAATCTGAAATATTTAATTCAAGTTTCAAGCTCCACATAAACTATGTAATTGTAGTTATATGATGTAAATAATTTGTAAATAGCTCGTACTGTTATAATAAATAGAATAATGGTAAATTCTAATTCTGTGTACTAATTACGACTAAACTAAATTCGACCCAAATAAAACGTGCTTAGACCTGTTTTTCTTTATAAAGTTTTCTAGTAAGGCCTAAAACATTACTGGTATATCTAGCCCCTCAAAATAAACTACATTTTGGAGCGGGCTTCCGTCAATAGTTTATAGTCAGGGTCGCCCTACTAACGACTACGCTATTGGCGCTTTCTATCTATAAATATGGGGTTACTTTAGTATGTTTAACAACAGATCAGCTCCATTGTTAAGTTTTAAATAGGTGCGATGTCCCCACGCGGGGTTGTTACCTAAATAAAATGTCCTCTGAAATATCCTTTTTAATAAATGTTTATTGAAATGTGATTTTTTTGTTGTTAGTGTTATAGGAGCTAAGTAATTTTACCCTACTACTAACTAGTTGATAGTTGTAAATTGTGAATGGATCCTAGTATTGTGTAAGGTCTTGTAATTGCTAAGTTCGTTTTAAATATTGTCATTACTTATTTATGATTATTATTGTAGCGGTTAGGTGATAGATTTGAAATTTCCGCCCATCGAGTCGAGGCATCACAGAGTAAGGTGATATTCAAGAAAAAAAAAATGTTATCTATCGAAAATACTGTGACTGATGAAAATACATGACTATACTGTTTTGTCTAATTAAGAGTCCATTAAGATTTTTAATTAGAAACAAATTTGATCGTTTTAACTTATTGCAATCGTATTTAAAAAGCCAAAGTTATTTTTTTAATATAGCTGCTTTTAATTTTTGCAATATTTTTCGCAATAAAAGAAACTAAGGTTTTATTCAATCAATTTTTTTTAAATTTATGAAACCAATGGCAGCGTGATATTTCGTTTCATCCAATAAGAAGGTCTGCGGTGTCACTCCACACTGTCATTCAATTTTAGTGTTCCATTGTCCACCGTCATTGTTTCCAGAAATGTATTGTTCAATTGAACATTACTTTAAGTAAGTACCACAGACTCTACATTATATTTTTTGTCTGTATTAGAAAACCAAATCGTCCGTTGTTTCTGGTGCCTGAGTCACAAACTTCCTGAATAAAAAAAATATGGATATACAAATTTTTGTCTTTTGTATAGTACGATCCAAGAGCTGGCAGATTATTGGGATGTGTTCTGAAATCTAGAACGATGTTGGTCATTGTAAGAGTTATCTACATGGGTATAGGTATACAGGGTGAGTGACTAATATTATCATACAGCATGAAACAAAATCACACTGGGAGGCTACATATTGATTATGAAACACTATCTAAAATATTACAAATGTGTTATATTTCGCGTTTCAAATAGACTATCACGCATGTATGCCGCGACAGACGGGGTATAGGTGCATTGTAGTATACCCATATTCGGCCATTCCGTTTAGTCTCAATAAACAATACCTAAGAGCTTAGTGCCTTGCAATATAGGTACTGGGCATACTCCCCCTCAATACATTTTAGATTTTCTCAAACGCCTCCCATTTCCACGCCACCTCTTAGTCTAGTTTAAGAGTCGTTAGCATCACGTCACATTAAAATAAGCGACAGTCCATCACATTAGTGTGTCTAACAAATGTTAGTTAATAGTTAATATAAGCTAGTTTTAAGTAACCTTGATGTAATTAGGTATCGAAAGAAGTGGTTCTCGGGATTCAGTTTTAGAGCGACATCTACATTGCAGATGCGGCAACTATGTAATTTACTTGTAAAAATTGTTATGGGTACGTACTAACTACCCGTTTGGACAAATAATGGGATTATAAATGGCTTCGCATCTATTCACCTCTCGCTCGCACGCTATCGTTGTCTATGTTCACATCCGCGGGTTTGGGCGGCAAAAGTAAAAACGTAAAAGTAGCAGTCCAAACTTTTTTATGATTAATACTTTATAATTTAAAACCTCCTTGTTATTGAATTATATGTACCCCTGATGATAATGATAATGTTAATAATAATGAAATGAATCTCCTACCCCTATCAGTAAAGTTGTGTATACTTTACTGAAAATTAACCGGACATTTTGGGGAACATGAAAAGTCAAGTTTTACCAAATTTATTTCAATGTCCTTCACTTGTGCACGTTTATGAACACACAATGGTCAATATCCCACTAATATGACACATTATTTATCAAAGAACACACATTTTTTGAAAAATTTGACAACTTCACGGTTCAACTTCCCGCCAAATAGTCTCGATCCGCCATTTATAATCCCATTCTTTATACGGTTGGACAGTAAGTATTTACTGTTATTGTGTATTATTACACCCATTCGAAACCCATTCAATAATTAATAGGTGCTTACTAATAGTTTGATTACCTACACATTTTTAAATACAAACTTATTTCTCTAATTTCCATTTAGATATTGCACGCGTTCCATTTTATCGTAGGTATACATAGTATATAAACAAAGTGTCAATATAATGTGTATGTGACAGACCACGATACAAATTCCTCTTGATCGTTTTATTTAAATCTCATCAAATGGTGTATAATATTTAGTAAGTATAGTTGACCTACTGTCCTTGTCCGTTCATTGGTATTCTAATCAATATTATTATGATATTAAAAGGTACTGCATTTTGCTGGTTTTGAAAATGTAAAAAGTGATATTTAAACAATTTCTTGTCAAATAAACGATTTTGTCGTTTAGTTTGTAGTTTCATTATTATTATGTCTCTCATCACACGGGCTATACCCGGATCTTTGGAAGGCTTGCGCTTGGTCAACACGTTGAGGCCCGTTTTGAGAATTTGAATGTTATGTTAGCCGCTTGCTGGGGTCAACTGCTGAAAATGATAGCATAAACAGCAAATTGACCCCAGCAGGCGGAGGAACTATTTCAGGAATATGGAAAGATAATTAGTACTATGGAATAAGGCTTGGTAGACATGGGATAGGACTATTGGAATGGTTGCGGACACCTGCCATAATCAGCTTTTATTTAATCTATAGGCAGGTGGTGACTCGCCGCTCTTTAGGTGGGCTCCCTAAAAAGGCCGTCATATAAGACGATAAGAGGCAACACTGGCGCAAGCGGCTCAGGGGTGTAGAGGTGTGCTGCGCTTTCTCCCGTGGTTACTCGCGGCGTTATGCCCTTTAACACTTCCATCCCAGGTGCTCTTACGACCCCTCTGGACAGCCAACTAAGGCAAGATAGAGCTGAGAGTCCTGCGGGCCCCCGTCGGTTTCCACTCGGCCGACGAAGGCACGCCGAGATGGGGGGCCCTGACCGACTCTCTGGGGCATTCGGGTCCGTGGTGTCGCTACTGACCAGCAAGCCACAAGCTGCCCTGCGGTATTTCCATTATTGTTATGGTTGAAAAAAAAACTTCGATATACTAGGGCGCAAGGTATCGTGACGAGGTGGGCTTTCTTTCGTCCACGTGGTAGGTAAATATTTAAATACCATCCTATAATTTATACCAGTAATAGGTAAGTTATTACTTGCTATGATAACATTGATTTGATACTGTATTTTGGCACAGTATTTTGAGGAAGCGTGCACTTTTATCGAATGCCGTGTGAAGTTCGCCAACCCGCACTTCGCCGGCATTCGCATTGAGGGTGGCCATTCGATTCGGTCCAAATACTATCGGCTAAATGAGACTGAACTGGAGTGCAATTCTGTCTACTCCTTTGAGGATTACAGGCATGGTTGCTATAATGTATAGTGGTACAAAAACCAACGATTATCATAAAATGTATTATTAGGTTATTTTATTACTACTTTTCTTTTTTAATTTTAAATGCTTATTGCCTTTAGTGACATCTAGACATTTTCTGCCAATACAATATAATTCTTAGTGTGCTAAATGTAGAAGTTGCGCAAAAGTTCCGTAAGTTTTCTAAAGATGGCAGTAATGCTAGTTCGTAAAAATTTGTACAGATGGCACTTATACAGAGCGTTTGCAAAGTCACTCAATGTTCTGTTAATAAATAGAACCTTCACTTTTATATAAAATAAATTACTAAAACGAATACGTACAAAAAATCTGCAATATAATTTCATAAATCCTTTATAATTACTGAATTATAAAATTCTGAGAAAATATAAAAATATCTTTATAAACAGAATAATCTGTCATATGACATGAAATGCAATAACAGGAATGCATAGATAAAAAAACACCGTTGGGTATTGGGATTTGGGATGTTTACTTTTTGGGTTGTTTACTATTCGTGGCTTAAATATTTTATGTTTTCCGCATCAAGTCATTGTTTTAATTTTGTAATATAATAAAACCTGAATAGAAGTGACTAATTCAATCAAAAGAATTGAAAGTGAGTGATTATTTAAACAAAATAATAGGACACAAGCAAATGATTACAACAATTTGAGGTTAACCTATGTAATCTAGCAAGCATACCGCAATGCCACAACAAGACGTTCACGATACCATCCTGAAATACGAGAGCTTCATCAACGATGTACTTAGAGAAGACTTACGCCGGCTGGAACATAGACTCCAACAAACTATCGCAGAGGTATCTGACTTGATTCAACAAAAACATACTTTAAAAGTTGTCACAGATAAAGGTGTCCATCCCGATGGGTTTAAAACACAATTAAACCTGGGATGTAACTTTTTCATGGAAGCTTCAGTCACGGACACATCAACATTGCTAATGAATGTAGGACTAAATCATTATTTAGAGTTTACAATCGATGAGGCTAACAAGTATTTGGATGTGAGAATAAAAGCGTTTGAGAAGAAAGCGGAGGAATTACAAATCAAAGCAGCGGAGACAAAGGCTCATGTTAAGTTGATGTTGTTTGGAATAGGAGAGTTGCAGTCCGGAGTGAAGAAAACATGATAAATTGTGCTAAAATGCCAGGAGAACTGTTTATGAAGTGAAAAGAGTAATCATCTAAGTTATTGTTTTTAAATATATACCACATTAACAATATGTATAATTAATGCTCTCAACTCATTCATAATTACTTATCAATTAAATTTAATTCTTATGATGTGTCTCCCGAAGACAAAATACCAATTTTTTTTTTTACATGTGGAAATGCGTTACGCATCCCCTCATGCCCTGGGGGGGATGAGAGGGGTATGTGGGACTCCCCGGCGGCGGTATACCCACTAAAACCACATGGTGAATCCTCACGGTTGCTTGTGTCGGGGACATGGTTTTTGTGGACTTAACCAGACCTACCTGATCTACCCATACATTGTGGGAAAGCGACCATATAATATGTGTTTAAAGAAGCAAACTTAAAAATAATTTTATACCTAGACATTAAATGATTACCAAATTGTAGTATTTTTTTTACAATCATGAATGAAATATAGCCAGCACTGTAAAATCTTCATTTTTTAATGGGAAAACTGGTGGAGTCAAAAAAAAAACAACACATTGGTACAACTTTGGGTAACATATGGGTCTCCGTAGTTCTGTGGGCATTGTAATAATGAATTTGAAAGTAATATACCATTTCTATGGATTTTTTTCATGGGAGCATTCTCATGTCTTACAGTATTTTTCTCACTATATTTCCATGAAGAATCAATAAGTTCACCTACAAACTACATTTTTGCTTCTAGTGATATACATTGGTAGTTGTGGTAGTAGTTAAGTAGTTCATTATTAAAAAACAGATGACTCTGGGTATCTCGCGAACTATAGGTGGGAGGAGCGTTTTATTCTTCATTGACAAATTCTAAGGTAGAGGGGCAGAACGCTCATCTGCTAACAGTAATATCGAGGTAAACGAGGTGGCGCTAGGTGCTACTGATTCTTTCCATGTGATTATAATTTTACTATAATTGTTTCATAGATTGCCGATAGATGTCGCTGTACGATAACGTCTCTTCTCTAGCTCGCGGTGTAAAGACTTTTACCCGTTTAATGACTCGATTCGGACGATCCTTACATAGTATCGCTTCTCGGCCTTTTGGCTAAGATCAAAGTGTAGTATCTGTTCTTTTCAGCTTAATATCTGAAAGTTCCCTCACTGAGGGACCAGTATATTAAACTGATTTTTGTGACCAGACGGGATGTTCGGGGCTCGCTCCACTCCCGTCACGGGTCGGCCCGGCATTGCAGTGCCGCCGGGATCGGCCCACATAATATCATGAAATCAGTTGCATGACAATCTATCGGCCATCGTGTGTAGAGTTAAATCCGACGTACTTACGTTAACGAGAAAATCAACATTGACTAGATTTTCTCGATGGGGTTTCGTTAATAAATATATATGGTAACATTGCAACATTTTCTGTCTATCCCCTTTAGGAGGTACAAGCGTAATAGTGCATTTGAATATTTTGCATAATGCTAATTGAATTCATCTTCCTTCCAACCAAATAGGTAATAATGCGCCCTCGCTCGCACCTTGAGAGCATCCAATATTCAAATTAAGCCTAATTTGTCGCTAACCGCTTAGGGCAGCGTGTTTTGTACTGAACTGATTGCGCCTTCTAGGCCTAAGTAATTAATTCAAGAGGACCTACTTGGTAGTCTATTAGGCAGGTACTTAGTACTTGAAGATACTTGTTAAGATTTTTGCTAGTCAACACCTTATAGTAAGTACTATAGTACTTACCTATTAAATGTGTCGACTATGAGCTATTTAACATTGTTGCAGAGTATATTTTTAATTTCCTACTTAATAATTTATCTCGGATGGATGGCTGGCTTCACTCCAAATCTACTTACCGTTTTATACTTACAATTTATAAGTAACATTTAATTATTATCAATAAATAAATGTAAATTATAATAAATCTCAATGCTCTTTCTCATGGAATCAAGACGTGTCAAGCTGGTAGATGATCTGACTATTCATAATGTTTGTTACTTACGTAAGTATTAATAAACATATAAAAGCACCTAAGTAAAGAAGGTCTATCAATTAACACAACCTACCTATACCTTTATCATTGGACATTTTAATGCTAAAAGTGCACAGGGCACACACTTTAATTTACTTATAAAAAAAGCTGCAGGAAAAATCTATCTATGTATTTATTTATAAAACAAAGTCGTGTACAAACAAACTTTTGGTCGACGCAAACGGCGGCGACCCAAGGGCCGGGCATTTCCTCGCTCAGCGAGTAGCTTTGGCTATTCAGCGAGGAAATGCGGCCAGCCTTTTGGGCACGCTACCGCATGGGCCAAATTTTTAAACTTTTTGAAAATATTTAGTAGCTTTTCTATTCTCTTTTAACTTATATTTGTTTTGTATAAGTCGTGTTAGTTCCACCATTGATAACTCAAGAACGGGTGGGACGTTTTTTATGATATTAGATTTTTTAAATTTGTCTCCACTCCGAATAGCAGGATAACTATTAAATCATGGGAAAAAATCACAAAAAAATAATTATAAAGATAATTCATTCTCCCATACATTTGATTCTGAGGCGGTACGAAGTTCGCAGCTAGTAAAATAAAATTTATCGGGTTAGTAGGATGTGTTGTTAAAATAAAAGACACGTCAGTCAAATAAAAGCTTAGCTTTATTAGTCGTTATAATCACGAAGAAACATCCCTCACATGCATCAACAAGCCTCCTTGCTGACATTGCTGGCGGAGATACAACTTATGTTTCACCGTATTTCCAATACTCGATCGATTAATTTTGATTAACAAACATTAGAAACGCCAATTTTTATATCAATAAACGAACGCAATCCGCAACAATCCGCCGGCCTCGCGGCCCGCGGATTTAATTTAGACACAATCATTTTTTTCTCATTCACAATAATTACTCCACTTTATTCCTAAAACACCGAACCGCGGTTAGATCCTAAAACAATCACGGACAAAGACACACGCTCGTAAATTATAAGCATTATGACAATGTGATATTTTTTATTATTATTAATGTATAAGTATTGTTTTAGTATTAAGAACAGTATAATAATGCGTAGTTAGGTTAGGTTAGTTTCGTGACATACGTGTGACCTGTTCGAGGCCCACAGATTACAACAGTGACCCGTTAACAGCCATTTAACGGGATATTACACTATCATAATACACCTGTCGTATTTATATGAGAATGTATTATCCCCCTAACACAAATACCGAGGAATCGTTTACAATTTTTCACATTTTTATTTTCACCTTAAAATTGATTTTAAATTTATATTTTTTTACACCCAGAACCATATAAACATCTTTGAGTTATTTATATATTTTTTTACCTATATAACGGGCCGGCCCCCCGCCGCCCCTCCCCGCGCCGCTCAACTTTTTATTTACAAATGGTTAATGCTCCTAAACGTTTCATATCCGACGCTATTCTTAAAATTAAATACAAAAAACGCATGACATTCTAAATTTACCTAATGTCCCATTTTGCCATTGCTATAATTTTATGAAATTTTGACCATTACACCAACTTTAGAAATATTCAATACAAAAATACTCTTTTTGAATAAAATTTTATACACGACTCATTTATATCGTAGGCGCGTGTCGGGGCGGTGGCGCGGGCGCCGCGAAAGAAAAGCTTTGAGCCTCGTAACCTTAACATCATGAAATTTGTACTAAATATATCAAAACAAGCGGACGCGGGCACTTATTACTTAGCCGAAATGCGAGGATACCGAAATGACGCCTAAACACTAATCAAATTTCAATCTTATTAATGACGCTTCACCTTTTGTTCTGTACACGGCTCGCACAGTGTGTCGGAGCGCGCCGCGGTACGGACAAAAATCGCGTCACTATCAAAAATAATTTTGTTATTTTTTTTTCAATTTTGTCACTAAATTTATCACTGGCGTCCGCGTCCGCTCGCTATAGTTTACAAATATTATACAAAATCATGCCACATTATGGACTGCAGCTCACCAACCGAATAAAAAAAAACACATCACAACACAAGTACGAACACACAATACAGAACTGAACGTGTATCGCTGTTACGAATTAAGACCACAAGGATATTAAAACATTGCTTCAACTCTAATGCCTAGCTTTGATTACAAAATTATTAGCATTATCCCGTGTGTGGGAGTTCTGTTGTTACGCAGACATAGTAGACGCGCTCCACAAGGGGCGTTGGGGCTTATCGCACTAACATTATTGATAAGCATCGGCAGTATTTTGTTTCGAGACATCCTAATAGTAAATCCGTGCTCATTTATATTATTATTTTACCAGATAATATATAACACTACCTTAATTTTCAGCATTTTTTTTCTCACGTATAGAAAAGTTGATACAGCTATTTGTGTACATCTAAATGTCCTAACCTCCAAAAATGAAACGCTACATACAATAGAATCTATTACAATTTCGAAAATTTAGGAACCATAATACCCAAACGTGAAACCGAACGCAGTCTACATTATATTGTTTTTTTTTTATTTATACATAATTTTGAAAATAATTATAATATTCTTATTTCATTCTAAATTTGTAATCCAAACCAGGGCCCAAACCGGAAAGTCTATGAACAGGTTTTGATTGGGCTCTTAAACGACTTAACTGCTGTCAGATTTGACTTAAGGTTACCCATTCACTTGGATTACCTTTTGAAAGGGCTTTCCTATAGCACTGAGTATTTTTTATGATTCAGGTTTGTTAAACGAAAACCTTATAAAATCCGTACGAAAGGGTTTCCCATATAGCTCACACCTATGTCGTTCAGAGACAAAGTTTGATTTTATTAAATTTCGATTAAAATCCTAGGAAAACCCTTCATAAGGAAAAGTTATGTTATTCATCCAGTCGTTTGATGGATAAGTAAAATTTCAGGGAATCTCGATGATTAGGAATCCCCTTGAACGACTTGTCCGAGCCCTGATCCAAACATAATTTGTAGACGGATTCAAAACACTAAAAATGTAAAGCAAACATTTTAGATTTTATGCAACGTAATTAAACTATCATCTAGATATAAAATATGAAAACAATGAGAAATGACGCCGAAATGGGCAATTTCAATAAATCTACGTAGGTACATAATTTATAGATACAAACATGAGTTTTTAAAGTCAACACCGAATTTTGTACTTTTTCACTGGGATTAGCCCCATCATCACTGTGGACTAAATATTTCGATGTTTAAAATTTGAGTCTTTATTTTTTTTTATTAAATTTAGAAAAGAACGTCACCCGAAATAATCGAACTTCGAATATAAATTTATAAAATCGGCCTTATCGCGTGTTATATCCATTGTGGTCTTGTTACATTGCACAGTGAGTCACTCAAGTATAAAATCCGGACAAAAAGTTATATTTTCAAAAAAAAAATATTGCACATTCTGTTTCTTTTGTTTTTCCTGAAAACATTAATATCATCGTAAAACATTTTAACGGCTCCAAGTATCTGCAAATTACGGCATGTCGCTTGATAACTGTTGATGGGAAACCAATACATTTCTATTGTAATATGTGTTGTGTAGCCTGTATAACGCTTCTATTACATATGAAGAAGAAACCTATGAAGATATCGGAATAACGAATTCATTACTTACTATACAAGGAATTAGCCGGTAATTGACAATTTAGAGCTAAATAGCGTTGTCATGTCACCCCAAGAGTTATATCGATACAAAACAAATACTATTTGAGTCGTCGTTATTTTGAATTGCTTAGTAGACCTTACATGAAAAAGTAAATGTTTGGCGTATCGTCCGCGAAGAGCGTGATTTATTTTCCCTCGCACAGTGGACCAAATAAGTATTCGTTTTGTTAGCGAAAAAACTTTATGTGCAGTGTATGGGAAAATCTATCGTGCTGCTACAAATAATTTTATTATTATCAATTCCACATTTCAATTCAGATTATACTCACAATACTTGTTAGCTCTAAACTGGCACTGCCTATGTTACGCACGAAACAAACAACTTGTAACAAAACACAACCGTAAACGTAACATTGAACGATGCTCGATCTCGAATAAGTCCAGCGACGACTGCGCACCCAACAACCGACGCTAATCGTGGAAACAAAACCCGGGCTATTGCTTTGAGAGTTGGATGGAGGGACGTCCCGGACTCCGCCGGAGACTTGGGGGGGGGGGGGGGGGGGGTTTCAAACAAAAAACTGGCTTTCCAAACGAGGGAGGAGGCTGCATGTTAATCTATGTCTCAAAAACTTCAGTATCTCTCACCTAAACTGAGCTACTAAGCACACCAGTCGACGTCTGGTCCATCCTGAACTGAGGTACTCTTACACTATCGTAATAGTTCAAAATGGTTACTAACGAAACGATAACAAACGTGTTATATCAAATGAAAAATGCTTACTTGCTTAGCTAGTACCGGCCGCCGTGCCGCGCGGTTGGCGTAACACAAACTCAGGATGATATAACATTTTGTACAATTGTGCAAAAGAATTGTACATTCCCGTGTTGCTATTGTGCCTTAATTAATACCATTAGCGCTAAGATAGTTCGATAATCTCATCTGTATTTAAAACTATCGTTATTATATACACGATGCTATACATGTTTGTACAACTATCTATCTTATTGTATCTATTCTGAGAAGCGAAAATTATTTATTTGTTTGTTTGTCTGTAGAACTTAGGATGTGAACGGAAGGTGCTGCCGCGTGACGGTGGCGGCCGGCGTCTACATGTTATAACAAATACATCGAGATATGCGATCTACCTCGGGCTTGCTTTCTAACTCACTCAAAATCCAATCACCAATGACAAACGAGGGAATAATACGGACGGAGTGACGCAAACTAAATACCTATTGAAGCACAAAAACAAGCCGATTTATGGAGAACAAGCGAATGATGTATCTATATTTTTTATTCATTTGTCTAAGTTTACATGTAATTTCAATAATATTTTGCGGATAGGTAGTGTCGTTGACTAATTAATAAATGAATTTGATGGCTGTGATTCGCGTGTACTGCACAAATCGGCTGAGATTTTTCTGCTACAATATATTGTTCGCGACACTCAGTCTGTTGTTTTCTTCGTTTGAGTCACCAATTCATTATTTTCAGAGATCGCTCTCACCTACTTACTAACAGTTAGAAAACAAGCGTCGGGACCCTCGCACTACATATATCTACGAATCAAACTAATTATTCTTCTATAGTATAATAGTAAGTGTGTGTATGCATTATGTATACTGGTTGTTCGATACTGGCGAACGGTAGGTGCGCGGGCGGGCGAGGTGCGCGGGCGCAACACGGCGGCTCCGGTTGGGCGGCAGGTTCTATTGAGGGCCCTTTGTATTTAATTTCTTATTTTTGTCGTAAAAAATCAACATTTCTGAAGGCACTTTTGATCGGACGAGGTGGCCCAGTGCGTGTGGGGGGGAGAACTGTCGATTGCCGAATAATGTGACTGTAATTTTGATAACGGTCGGTATTTCAGTGGGTTTTCGGTCTATTGTGAGTTTGCCTTCAACTATTGCGCTGTTTGGATGTGGGTTTCATGTCTATTAGTTTGATAGCCGCCGCGACGCGCCCGGCTGCAGAGTGCGAGCGCCACAGTGGGCCAGATTCAAAAACGTCTGGACAAAAATTACAAACACGGATATAAATAAATTAGATATTGAAG
Organism: Pheosia gnoma; assembly: GCA_905404115.1. NCBI lineage: Eukaryota > Metazoa > Arthropoda > Insecta > Lepidoptera > Notodontidae > Pheosia > Pheosia gnoma. The sequence goes on from FR989912.1 coordinate 6,336,864, forward strand.
AACTTGAATTTATGCTGGATATGGTTATATATTAGTATAATATTGATTATGGATATTTTTATATTTAGAAAATGGATGATACGAAATACATATTGTTTAGATGCCCCGCACTTGCACGATGTTCAGAGTTATATCTGCCCGCGCTATGTTTCGGAAAATAGTATTTTATCTAACCAATAAACCTAACCCTAATCCGGAGCGGGAGCGGTCCCGCCTACCCCGGACTAACTGAACGAGCGATCCGAACATTGCCGAAATATTGAAAATACAAACGAGGATGTTTACATTAATATTCTAAATAAAGATGTTTAACTCTTTCGAATTTTGTGACTGCATCAACGTTACACTATTCATAATTGTCTGCACGAACATAAAACCGGTTATCAGTATAAAAATAATCTCTAAATTCTTTGTTATGTGGATCGAAAAACAACCCTGCTCTATTGTACTAACGACTATGGTTAACTTTAATTAATTACTCCTAAAATAAGTATGACGAGGTGAAGGTTGACAATTCCCGGCCGCGCGAGGCGTGCCTCGACGCAACACTACCAGACATAAACAACTCAAGCATGCTTGAAAGGACGAGGAAACAAAGGAGAAACAAAATAAAAACAACACAACGTTCAAAACTTAAGCAGTTAATATATTAATCGTTTTTTTTCCCTTAAAGAATAAATCAATAAATGATTTCACGATATACACAACTATAAAAACCATTTTAAGATAATACTTAATAATAATATAATAATAATTATATATAGCGAAATATATTATGTGCAGAAATAAAATTCTAGGTGACTTAAATTTTCTCTTACTCGTAATAACCTAATGAATTTCCTAGAAGAGCGCGGCCGTGGCGCTGCGCGGCGCCACGCCGATCGACGTCCAACGTACAAATTCAAAATTCTCTTTTAATAATTTAATTTAACTTTGTTTATCAATAATTTTGAATCTGAAGGCCTAAATGCGAGTGTCGTAAAATTTTGGTGTGCGAAAATCATCCAATGAGTTCCTTTTAATTTAGTTTTGCCGAAACGATTGCGTGTGCGTCGGGTCGATGGGTCGCTCACTCCAACTGCTCGAGGAAGTTCGGCGATTTGAAATACTCGGGCACGGGATCGTCGAGCCGAGAGATCACCTTGTAGATGGACTTCTTCCAGCTCTGCTCTGCGTCCTTACCGCCTTGTATGGCGCGGAAGAACTCTCGCAGAGTTTGTTCAATCACGTATCTGAAGTTTTGTGGCACCTGGAATCAATATTAGTCATCCGTTAGGGACAGGTGTTGAAGTTTTTCTTTATGTATCCTTATAACTACATTTTTGAATGAATGGAAAAAAATAGTTAAGGTTGAAGAAGCCAGACATTGTTAACGTTATAAGTTTATGTTACTTTCTTCGAAATGTCCATTGCAACAATACCTTTGTTTTCTATTAGATACGCACGTTAATAAGAAAATCTAATTAAATATCTTCAAAACTTATAACTACCAGGTCGGAAGGTTCATAAAAGGTACAGAGTTGTCTATGCTTACCTCAATGTGGTTGTTTCTGTTGTAATGTAGATTAAGCACTCTGTAAAGCTCCGAGTCGCTGGCCACGTGCAGGTCTTCAGGGGTTTTCATACCTTCGCTGATAGCCTGACGCGCGTACTTTTCCATCTGGATGTAGTAGAACTCCCTGCAACAATAAGAGAAGAATATTTCATTATAATTCATAGTGCAGGCATACCATTGTCTATGTTCGTTTCCAATACGTTACTGAGAGAATATATTTTGTCCCGTGAATGGGTTCCTTGTGATAGCCAACAAACTAAAACTTCTTGTTATATACTTATAATATATATGCGCGATAAATAACAAAAATCCGAATGATTATCTCTATTTTACAATTTTAGTCATCGTAATTCTGACCCGCAATTCAATTAGACGGTTAATTATAGCCGTTGATATATCTAGAATCTACTTAAAGCAATTGAACAGTATGATTGTGACTGATGAACAAGTATTTTAATATTTGTGCTGGGTTGTGAAGCAATATGTCATATTTCACAAAAGTGCCAACTCAAAAGGCACCGTGGCACAGCAATAACAGGCACGGTATATGTACGTATGCACCGCGACACTTCACGGCACAATGGAAATAAAAAGCCCTCAAATGCTGTCGAGAGCAGGAAAGGATTTGATTAGCCATTTTTTCTCTCTCGGCGTGACATCGCCTCGCTATCTTCGCTCCGGTTCGCTTACGAGAGCGAGTTGAGCGGATCGAGAGTCTCGCGAGGCTAATTACTTACGAGTTCGCATTCAGACGGGCTAATTCGGTTTTTTTTCATACCACTGTGCAAGCGATGAGATAGGCGCTCACAGTGACTTTGACAAATAAGAATGTTAAATAATAAATAAAATTATTAGCCTTTAGTTTTATCATTAAATAACTAATGTCCAGATTTAAAGTATCTCTCAAAAAAAATTCTTTTGTTTTATAAAAAAAAAATACAACGTCGAATATAGAATTTCGACAAAACGCTGCAATTAAAAAAAAAACTTTATTTCAATTGTCACGCAAAATCACCGAATAACACGACACTTGGCTGCCAATGAGCGCGGATCATCTCTAAACCTCTAGTGGTAGTCATTTAGACCTCTCGCTCGCACGTTGGGGGCTCTATTACTTTTTAATTGGCACTCATCGCGAGATACCAGCCTTGCTAATTGAATAAGTAAATGAAGTGTCTAAATAATTAGATGTCTTTTTGCCTGACGCGGGAGGTGAGGCGTCCCACTGTGCGCGCTTGACAAGTGGTATAATTACACATAATAGTACTTAGTGGAGGTTATTCATTTAAGTAACAATAGACTATATTTTATAAGTATTAAGATTCATATTTAAGTGTAAAATCATTAGTATAAAGTGTGGAAGTAATTTATAGGTATGTTAGTTGAGATTTTTTTTTTATTATTTAGCAGTTACGTTCTTACTTGCTCAATTGCAAACATGTTGTGTACTTATGTGCTTAATAAGTTTAATTGCCATGACTAAATGTGACATTTAGTCATTATCTGTTAGTCACTTAGTTAGTCACAGATAATATTTAAAGCTGCATATTCAATATCTGCCACAGATTATAAAGAAGTCGATAATTACTAACACATATGGGTTTGTCATCACGTAAGTGGTTGTGCTTTGGACTCGAGTACCTACTTAGTGATAGATCAATTAATGCATTAATAATATCTTAATATAGATCTTACATCTGGTCGATGACGTTCGCGCGAACGAACGTAAGTAAGTATAGCGTTATTTTTTTAAATTAGGAAGTACCTAGGTACCTGCCTATATAGTTGACATTACAATAATTGTGATTTAATAATATTACTTACTTACCTGTGCTAAAAAATACAATATTTCTGCAAACATGGTATAAAATTATCGGCCAGGCATCACGAATAGTTTTGTCATTGATTGACATCTATAATAGAATTATAGATGGCCGATGACGTAGTCTTGGGCCAATCACGTGACGTAATGTACCTAGTAGCATATTAGTATACCATTGCTGCAAACTCGTTTGGTTATGGATTATTTTTCTTTGGCTGAAAGGACGTTAGGCTTCGGCCCACTCGTCTATTAAAAAAACTGAATTAAGTACCTATTACATATTTGATAAATTAATGAAAGTATGCTCTTGTTACTATGTTGCTCGATTGAAATAGCAACTTGTATCGATAGCGATCGACGTAATAAAAGTGACGTATTTGTAAGCGTTTAGCGTTTGAACTCTTATGCTAATCGCGATGCGGGTGTGTGCGATTGCAAAAAGAAAAAGTGTGTCTCTGGGTGAAATTATAGGTATAGAAAGTCTATGTTGATTTATTATGGGCACGTATATATCTTTATCTATCTAGTGTTTATGAGGCAGGATTTCACCTGGTTCTGGGAGCGTATTATGGAACTCTTATTTCCAGGGAGTTCACTTCCCGGCATAAAAGTGTTGTCATATTTATCCTGTTGTCGACATAATTCCACGTTAGATACCTAGTATATTTTCTCAGTTTGTATTGTAATTTTTACCGACAATGTTTGGATACAAAATAGTTTATTTATTTGGATCAGTACTTACTTCTACTAATGTATTTTTGTGTTAAAATATAATAAAATTGTCAGGCAGTTCAGTATTATTATGGTTTGGAGATAAGATTTCGTTATACGCTCCCTGATGTCTAAACTATCTTCAAACAATGGGTTTTTCGCGCCAAAATTCATATTTCGAAGGTAAACCGTTACGTGTGAGAATCAGCTGTTCCCTTGATTGTTCACACAAACACCCTTAGGGTATTTTAGCAAAACCTACCACCAAATTAATGTCAACTTTATTTCTTAAGTACTTAATTCCAAAATCCTTTGCAGGCGTTCAAATAAAGTTGTAGAAAAAATAACGGGTGAATTTTATTTATGTTACGAAGATTAAACCGTAACCCACAGGAATACAGCTTATATTCATACTGGTTTGCGTGCTATTGTAAAATTTCTTAAGATTTCGCATCTTGCATTTACCTGAGAGATCAAACGTCTTGGGATTCATTGTTTGTGAACGAGGAGATATATTTTTGTAGCATATGTATATCATCTGCGATTGAATTTTGGACAGACTCAGACCGTAAATGTCCAATAAAAATTCTTGGATAAAAGTTATAATAAATTCACATCTATTCAAGATCCTCTTTAATTACTTCTTTAAAAATACCAGAATGTCCAGTGCGAGATTATTCGTAAGCTAAACGTATTATTTATAAGATAAGTATTTAGACATCATGTATGGAGAATTGAACGTAAAGTTGATCTTGAATAGGTGTTAATTCCTTTATCACTTATACACACTATAAGATCGAATATAATTTACACGTCAAAGGAATGGAAGGATTGCTTCCGTCATTTGTTACAAATTTGAATTTAGAACATTTCAAATCCCAGCCATATCCCAAAAAGTTTATTCTCCAAAATAAAGAAGTTTTAACACTTTTTCTATTAAATATCTAATACACGTCAAATGTATTGAGAGAGTAAAATAAATGTAAGGATTTTGATATACACCCATAGAGATTTTTTCATTAACTAGGATTTATCACAACTGATAAACCACTTTCATGACCGACTTTACTTAACCATTAAAAGACGGGACAAACATCTTCACGGAGGGCCCCCTAAGAAACCGACGCGGTTCCCGTGTGAACCGTGCCTAAGCGATACAGCCACAGATTAATGTAAAACACAGAGGGGACAAGTTAATAAATATATGGACACTAGTACAGATAATGTTCTCCGCTAACACGTATTAGGTTCTTAAGTATTTTTAATTTCTGAGATTATTTTGATTGTTATATAGATTTGATAGACTGGTAGGTACCTAAAGAGAGATGAAACTCGTGCTATAGGTATAGGTATAGTATGAGCAAAAATACATTCTTGAATAAATTGGTAAGATTGGTTAGGTACATAATAATAATAGTTTGTAATTTGTATGTAAGAGGTAGTATATAATTTAAGTAAGTATGTAGATATTACTGAATTGTGGTAAAACCGTTATAAGGACATATTATTAATAATAATATAAGTAGCAAGCACCTGTTGGCTCATACGGTAAAATTTCACCTACAAACAGAACCATTGAAATCTTTTCCTTATTTTACATTTTGCAATAATTTATAACAATTGAATATCTGACTTATTTAAATTTATTATGTATACGAATGGGTATTTTTTTTTGTTATTGACAAGTTTTGCCTACTAAGATTTCAAGAATAAAAAGTAACCTATGTCTATGTTAAGCTCCATTCAGTTCCGTTGAGCCGTTTTTGCGTGTTCCTCGGCATTACAAGCAAACACATTTAATATACCTATATGATTTTATTTAAATGATCATGTCTGTGTACATTCTATGGCTATCAAACCAAGAAGGTTCGAAGTCAAAGGGTCCCATCAATTGTGTTTTTTTTTTCACGTTTCTTTCTATCCCCTCGTATTATTGACTTGCAAAGTGCAAACGTGTAGATGTCCGTTGTCGAAATACTACAATGTTACCGTTTTACGTTACGTCTTCATATTTTCTTGGCGATAAGACAAGAAAATTATTTTTTCGGTGTCATGAATTCACGTTCCTTTATAAGCTACATATTAGTATTTTAGTTGGGTAGTTAAGCTTACATAGAAAAAGACTAAGAGTTCGGAGCCCGAAGAGATAGATCGACCAGGTGTGCGAACAACTGGAAACAAAGATTATGAACACTGTGCCACTGATCGTCAGAAATGGCGGCACACCGTCAAAGAAGGCCTCGCTCGGAGTGAGCGAACGACTTGAGGTGGAGACTCAACAGTATGTTCAAAATGGATCCGTCAGCTAGTCACAGTGAAGTGGGCATGCACATATACCTACTACATATATATACTGTATACAAATAAATAAAATTGGAGTTTCTGTTTGTAATATTAAAAGAACCGCTTTTTACTAAGTGCATTTGGATGTATACACGGTACATATACCAAAACAACATTTTTTACAATTTTTGTCTGTCTGTCTGTCTGTTAGTTCCGTCTAATCTCTGAAATGGCTGGACCGATTATGACGGGACTTTCACTGGCAGATAGCTGGTGTAACAAGGAGTATCTTAGGCTACTTTTTTTTTGAAAATCTTTTTTGTTAAATACCACGCGGACGAAGTCGCAGGTAACCGCTAGTATAAAAGAAAATATTTCAGTTGTATTGTAGAATGTTGAACTGTTGTATTCAATTCATTGGAATATTACAGTGTTAACAATAAAGACGCTATCACGCATTGTGTATAATTAGCAAAACATTCAAGTATGTAGGGCAGTGTAGATCGCGAATCTTTATTTCCATAGGTTACGGTGCTCGGCGATGCGGGCGCGTGCGCACCGCTATGTCCGATAACAAGGGGGTAAGAACCTTAGCACTTGAGGTTTAGGAGTCCTTGGTACCTAAACGACTTATACAATCTAGCACTTAAGTAGCATTAAACGTTGTAGAGAATGATTATGAAAACTGTGTTTATGTAACACTAAATTGTATTTAATTATATTATTTATGTTGATCGAGTAAGTAATTTATTTTCATGATAAAGTAATTAATTAATAACACAACACTCATACACATTTATTAATTAATAATTCATACATAAAGTTATACGGTTACTTGCAGATTTGAAATTTAAAGAAATCTCATTGAGTGACATAAAATACAGACTTTTGGAGGTTCCGAACGTTTCGTTCTCAAAGAATTACTACTTAATTATGACAAATCTACTAAATTAATTTTATGACAAATAAATTTATGTATATCCGTTTCTAAATTCAATAGGTTTAAAATATGTTTTTAGAGTTATTGTCGACTATATTGTGGGTATTATCATAGTTAGGTACAAGGAATGTTATTTATAATCAAAAATATTTAATTAAGTAAGTTACGTCAATTTAATTAAGTATATAAATAAGGTATTTTCCTGAAGATATTGCGCAGTAAGATTATTATAATCGTTAATTAGGAATACCCGTGGTCTTGTAGGTAATGGGGAAATACCACAATTATATTATTTCTATAAATAGTAGACAATGAGTTTTATCATTTTAATATTAATAATAAGTAAAGGTGAATTTGTAGCAAATGATCTGCAGTTCTAAAATTTATTAATTTATTTACAACCTGTTTATTCCTAATCAATTTATACTTACTCAGTAAATAGTTTAATCCCACTAATCCCACTAATATTATAAATGTGAATGTTTGGATGGATGTTTGTTACTCAATCACGTCAGAACGGCTGAACGAATCTGGATGAAATTTGGCACAGAGATAGATTGTAATCTGGAATAGCACATAGGCTACTTTTTATCCCGGTAAAATGTATGGTTCCCGTGGAATAAATTTGTTTTAATTTTTCATAGAGCAAAGGATCGAAATGATTTACAGAAAAGGACACAGAGGTAAAGGAAATACTTTTTAATCGCGGGTTACACCGCGGGGCGCGGCTAGTGTATATATATATTTTTATTAATGCAACTACCAATCAAATATTATTGTAATGCTAAACTAGTAATTAAAAAAAAACGATCTCCATTTCTCTTTCGTACTAAAATAAACAGTTCGTATAGTTTGCAGACATTTCACCACTGACTTTACCAAACATACTCATTTCGATCGCTGCCGAATACAATACCTATTAAAAGCGTGATGGTGCTGGCTCGAACGCAACGTACCTACTGCAATAGGCAGGTATTGCTGCCTGTGTGCGTGCATATATACCTATATGTGATGTTGTGTGCATGTGTGTGAGAGTGGACGGCGTCCAGGTTTCGAGGAGCGCGGGAGAATGAGCCGACAGACTGCGTTTCACAGAACACGTTTATTGGGCAGAGGTGGCGAGGATTTCTTTTATTTTTATTAAAAAACTATAAATTGTTTGTAACTATTCTGTAGATTGCATGTATCAGTCATTTGATACCTTATTGTTTGAAGCTTATTTGTTTTTATTCTATTAATATTGATTTGTTATATTTACGCGAATACTACATATTGAAAGAAATATAATTTAACGGATTGTATCGCGTTTATGTTATGTGTTTACGTTTCCGGCTTACGATCGGTTTATATTTATATTTTTTTTAAATAATATGTATTTGATGAAATATATTATGTATATATTCTAAAAAAGTGACATTACATTTGTGAGTAAATAACGAGCATCAAGTACCGACTTTCTAAAAGCGTCGCTTCTACCCGTTTGGGAGTCTGTGTAAAAAAGTTGCACGGTGTACTGCACACATGCACACAATGCACACACAGGCGCAAGTAAAAGCGAGTAAACTAATACCAGGCCGGATTAATGCTTCAGTTAGTGAAAAAAACTTTTTCAGACTACGCCGACCGACGCTGGGCCGGACTCCGAGGATATTGGGAAATTAATTTATGATTCTTTGACGTCACATTAGTATAGGATATGGACTAAAGACAGATGAGTGAGAAATGTCAAGGGAGGTCATTCAGTAACTACAAGTAGTATTATTTTAATAAAATTGACTCTATTTATTTTAATACTGTAAATGAAATCACAAAGCCAGGAAATATTTCTAATTTATAGCGTTATCTTCGTGAATTTCGCCACAAAAGTTTTGTGGTTAGTCAGTAAATTAAAAATTAATGAAGGAAACAACCTTTATTAGCTAGTTCAAACTAATATGACGTATACATTACTGAAGGAAAATGTAGGGATGGATCAATTTAATTGTTATAAATATATTATATTAGTTAGTGAAACTAACCTACTTACACTTCACTTAAATTATTGAAATGTTGTCCGCTAGGGACGCTGTTCATTTTCAATATCTCATACAAAACGGACTTAAGTCCAATGAGACTTAAAGCAAACAAAAAATACACTGAAACTACTACAGGGCATCCCATATTTAACTACTAATTTTATCTGTTACCTGTCACTTAAATTTATTTAATTTCGTAAAAATAGTGATATATTTTTTTAAGATAAGTTACTACTGATCCATTACCTGCTCTGTCTCCGCCAGCGATCGTGATAGAAGTTGATTTATGTCAATATAGTCATCGTCGGCCTCATCGTCAGGCCAGGAGAACCCGCAACCTCATAACGAGGGCGGGCCCTCTAACGGTTCGAGTCCGTCTCTGACACCCGTCTCCCTCCTCACTGACCCGCCTGTCTTCTACCCTAGGCTTCAAAAGTTCAGCTCATTTGAGTGCTTGCCGAGATTTTATTACCCCCAACTACTCGGTTCGGTATTAATAAAAACGAAAAAAGGGTTAAACGTACGCGGAGGCTTTTAAGGGTCATATAGAACTGACCATTCACGGTAACATGACCGCTGAATTACCTAGTCCGTTAATGAATGTCCAGAGACAGTTTTTAAAAAGGTTTGTCAAGTGGAACGTATCTACATAATGTTGATCGCCCACGTAGTACATATTCGAAGTTGGATTTCACGCCAGGAAATTGGATGTACAGTTAAGTATACATTTTAGAATTAATAATGAAGATATTTCAACGGGTTTGTCAGTCAGTGACTTAGTCGTTTCTGCGGGTTGATCGTTAAATTAGTTAATAAGTACAATACAAATACTCAAAACTAAAATCTTGACTAGCTAGAAACTTTTTTTTTTTTTTTTTATTACATTATAGGCAAGTATTTGATCTCGATCTCACCCGATGGTAAGTGACGATGAGATCTACGATGGAGCATACTTGCCTAGGTAGGAAGGCGGCAGTAGATCGAGACGCTACATTCTCTAGGCACATGCAGCGCAACTGATCTGACCCGCCATCCATGAATGGCAACACCGAACATCATGCCGGAACACGGCTAGGCCGCTTGGCGACATGGCTTTGTTCAGTGGGTGGTGACTAGCCACGGCCGAAGCCTACCACCAGTAAAACTGTTACTAATACTACAACTAATACTACTACTAATACTGCTACTAATAATACTAATACTGTTGCTAGTACTGTTAGAAATGAAAAGTATCAACTCTGGTATTTATTGCGATGAAAAACATACGAACATAGGGAACCACGAATGTCGCAAGCATATGTTACACGACGTAATATTAATATACGAGGTGTGTCGTGTCTAACGATAATTACTTTAATGCGACCAGGTAGTTACATAGCGGTGCTATGTTGGATTCCCTACTTGAGTTTATTTCCCATGAGTCTCGATCATTGCCGTTGTATTTGCTAAGATTTTACCGTGTCTATGTGAAAAAAATAATATAAAAGAAATATCATATAACTATAGGTACTGTGAATTATTCTTGTTTTTTTACACTATTTGAGATTGAATGATACCATATATTTTTTTTATTCTAGAGAACCGTAATAGATATTTAGCATGCTACACAAAGTCAAGTCATCAAGATTTTTTTAAGATTACCTACTAGTAAAAACATATTATAATTAATATTCTTGTAAGCACCAGTAATTATGTTAAAGCTTATGCTTGGAGAAGACTCACATTATTAGTTTCAAAGCCAGTGTAGACGTGGAATTCAGATTACGAGGGCGTCATCTATCACTAAAGAATTGACGTTTCTAAACGAACTATTTTTAAGGACCTATACCAATGTATTTAGTGTGTATAAAAATAAGGGCACATACACATGATTAAATCCGTCTTAGGGCGGGTCGCGGTGACTTGTTTCACTCACCTAATTTCCCATGTGTATACAGCCTACGCCGCGCCTTTTAGCTTACTATTAGTGTGTCATATTTCTTATACTTGCTGCTTTATACTTTGGTGATGGATTAAACATTCGCATACTTAACACCTCTAGTTAATAATACCTATAGTTATCTTGGGAATTTAAAAAAAATATATACCAAAAAGTATACATTTCACGTACTTACTAAAAATATTTTTTTTTTCATAAACGACTAGGTATTCGGTATTCGAAAAAGTTTTTTTTTTACCAACCTAAAACGGAGGAGGTTTTTAATTCAACACGTGGGTTTGTGTTTTTTTTGTAGACTTCAAATTGAACGAGTTATACTGGGAATAGACACCTAGGAAAAAAATGTGATGCCGGGAGAAAAAAATAATTGGCACCCAGCTATTAAATGAACGATAATACAAATACATTGTAGGTCATTCACAATAAATTCCTTACTTATACCTACGTAGCTTTTGATTTAGTTTTTAATTTGTTTCACTATGCTGATATATGTTTTTTTTGTTTACCATCCACCATCTGAACGTCAAGTGCGAGCCGCATACTTCATAGTATACCGTCTTAAGACACATTGTATGGAGAATTGATGTGTTCGTCTGGCAATATTAAGTAAACTACAAACTATACAGTTAGCTTACGAATGATCTCGCACTTGAGGTAAACGATAACTGATGCCGCTATAAGTAATTTATCCTTCACATTTTCCTGTCTTGTCTGATGTCCAGGTAAATAATAAGTGTTAATTAATACATACTCCAATTAATTACTAAGTCAGTACTAATTTATGACTAACATCTATTTAGGTACGTTCGCGTTGTGTCGAAAATATGACATAATTTTCTTATATAGGATTAACTAACTGTTACCCGCGACTTCATCCGCGTAGTATTTAACAAAAAATGTTTTTCTAAAATAAAAGTAGCCTAAGTTACTCCTTGTTACATAAGCTATCTGCCAGTGAGAGTCCGGTCAAAATCGGTGCAGCCATTTCAGAGATTAGCCGAAACAAACAGACAGACGGACATACAGACAAAAATTGCAAAAAAACAATTTTTAGGTATATGTACCGTGTATACATCCAAATGCACTTAGTAAAAAGCGGTTATTTTAATATTACAAACAGACACTCCAATTTTATTTATTTGTATAGATTAATTGCGTATCAAATCGTCGATATTTTTTGAATAGTTCAAATTGTTTATCTTCATTTTTTTCTATTATTCCCGGTATCAATTAACGTAGGTACATCGTAGGTACCTACCTACATCAATGTATAATCTAAATTGATGAAGCTAGGTATGGAAACAGGAAATTTAATCTTAATTAATTAACAATATTCTTAATTTAAGATGAATACGTGACCTACAACATGTTCTACTCGATATTATTTTTCAATCGTACCTACCCACTAAAATATTTTAATAATTGTTCTTATGATGTACTATATTAATATACGATCGTGCTTGGTACGGGCGGGACCATAGACATGGTCCGTTCCGAACCGAAGCTGTTCGACCAGTTAGTCCGCCGACAATACGGTGTGGACGGTTGGTACGCGGACCATGTCCGTGGTCCGGTCGGTACCAAATTCGATCGTCTGTTAGTACTATTACTTTAGTTTCTGGTCGTAGATAGCGGGTCTACAATTTTTAACCGACCAAAATAGGAAGAGGTTCTTAATTCAACACGTATTTTTTTAGGTTAAGATATTTGTTTACCTTTGTTATTACAATAATAACATATTATGAAGGACAGTATTTCCTATCTACGAAATTAACATTCTAAGGCAGACAATACGTGCTAAGTACCTACCTATTTTACAATAACTAAAGTGTAACTAAAGTTAGTTAAAGCTACTGGCTAGCAGTGATAGCCAAGTTGGTAGAACGTTTGTCTCGGTAATGAAAATCGCAGGTTCAAACCCCGGCTCGCACCTCTGGAATTTCTGGATTCATGTGCGAATCGCATTTTCAACCACGATTATCACTTGCTAAACGGTGCAGGAAAACATTGCGAGGAAACCTGCATGTCTGAGAGAACCCCTGGAAAGACGTGTGAAGTCCGTGCGAAGTCCCAATCCCTCGCATTGAGGGAAGGCCCGTGCCCAACAGTGGGACATTAAAATGGGCTAGTATTATTATTATTATAAAGCAAGTTATAAAAATGATAGAAACAAGTATAATACACTCGTGAATGGCTTCAGTGGAGCAAGATAAGAGCGCATGGTCGTTTCCGCTGTACCCGATAGTGGCGGCACACAAGGATAGAATAAGGACAAAACAATGTTCCGGACATTCAGTTCTAAGAAACCTACAATTTGATACGTTTAATTTTATTGAACTTAAAAAAAAATGTAGTATTTCATCAATCTTTTTTTTTGTACTGCAATTTTTTTTCTACTTTTTGTAGTTACTATCTTACTACTACTACTAGGAATAGAATGTAGTTGATGACCCAATTAGCTCAGTTGGTAGTCACCGAGTGCCGGATCTTCTCAGTTGAGGTCGCGTTCCGATCCGGTTGTAGAGTTAAGAAAAAAATATGTAATGACAATTTGTAAGTGCCCCCTTAGGCCTATACGAAATAAACGATTTGACTTTGACTTTGACTCTGCTTTCTGCCCCGAGGTGTGACGAGCACGAATATTTTTTACCCGAATCATGGCGGTTAAATATTTAACTAAGTACATATTTATATTGTTGACACAGATAATACCAGTATTGGGATATATCAATGAGTGTGTTCAGAATAAAAAAGAAAAAAAACTAACATAATTGCTTATCTATTCATTAAAAAAGAAATACAAGTCGCGTGTCGTTCCCGCCCAAAACTCGTGTGTCATTGTAAATGACCGCGTAAGGTTTTTTAAGGTGGATGTAATGGAAGAAGCCGCGCCCGCTCCTTCGAGACCGAAGCAAGGCGTGACCGGCGACCCGGCATGACATTAATACTTTTTAATTCACGTTATAACGTATAATACTTACAGTGGATTATATCATTGTTTTTTTACTAACCTACCGACTTTAATAGTTTTAATTTATATATCATCGACTTTACTCATAGGTTTTTATAAAAATGTAGTTTTAATAAGATGAAGTAATGGAAGCGATTTACTGAAGATAAAATATAAATTGCTTGCTGGTCTTTTTGGTACAAAATAAATAAATGTGTCACTTTTTTTTCTAGCGTTCGATTTAATTAAAAAAAAATATTTTTATATTCGTTTTAAATATTGTTCTCAAAGTTAATGCTCGATAGTATACATCTACCTAGGTACTTACTCGATATAATTTCCTTTTTAAAAATTGCAATTTATACTCGCGAGCGTAATAAAGCGGTTTTGTATTACTAATAATCTACCTAACCCCGAATTTTTAGACGTTATATAACTTTATTAAACGTCATATAGCACTGCGCAAAGCAAAACTGTTGTGCGCATTACTATATGACGTTTAACAAAGTTGTAGAACGTTTAGAAAGGGATTATTCTTTAATTTAAAATATACCATAGCGTGAATATTGGACCACGAAGGGTGGAGTAATTAAAAAACTTAATGCCCCATCGAAGACAAGATAAGGTCGACGGTCGGAAGAAACCGCCACTTTTCTAATTACTCTTTCATTAGCTGATGGATGGTATTCACTTGTGTGTTCCATCGGCCACCGTGCTACATTATGGACGTGTGGTTGTGGTTCATATGGATATACCTACCTTAAAGAACAATTAAAGTCGACTGGCGTATACAATTTCAATAAAACACCATTATAATTTTCAAATAAATATTCTCTCAAAAATATTTTTTTTTCTAGACACCCGTACCTAATATATAAAATAATATTTAAAGCACATTAATTAAACTTTGTTAACAGCCAGTATCGTATCGAATACTTACCTATTTTTAAAAACAATAACAATTCCAAACGCGTTCTATTTTTAAAACTCTCTAAGGTTACTTCAATCGTATTAAACCCCCTTCTACACGATCCTCGATCGCTGCGATAAGTAGGACCGCGCCTTCGCGTGTTTTAATTATATTATTAACGACGATGGCCGGCAAAAGGCTAATATTTTATAATGGCTAGTGTATCGCAATGATATGTAAATATTCCGCCGCGCCCCGTACACCTATTACACGTCGTTGCGTGCGTGAGACTTTAATTCGGAAGTAAAGACACGTTAGCGAGAATTTAGTACTAAGGCGTGACATTCTTTTTAGTCCGTGCATGTGGCTTTAGACGAATTCTTATGCTAAATAAACTCGCCCACTAATAGGTTCGGTGCTCGAGTGGCAACCGCTCCTAGCGACATTTTCCAAAGTGAAAACTTGTGACGTGTAATTAGCAGGTTTTTTGAAGGAAAACTACTCATAAGCTTCCTCGAAAGGGTCCTATTAATTACTGGAGGTGCTCGTATGAGCGTAGCGCGAAATAAATGGCCGGCCACTTGACGCCCTAGCCCAGCGGGGCCTTATTAAAAATAGTTAACACGTAAATTAGACTGTACCTACACGGGCGCGATGTATTAGCCAACCAATTAAATTTCACAATGCGGAGCTAGGCAAATGCAATGCGGGGGACGAATGACACAAACTACATATTTCTATATAACATTAGTACAAGCTAACTCGGCGCATTTATGCGTCAATGTTATTAATTCATTTTTCTTTACACTTTGATAACGCTTCAAGTATATCAAAGCGAGCGTTTCACTAAATATCTATCCAATAAAACCACGCACATGTGCATGCAATTACAAATTTAATATTGAACTAAATATTTACCGAGCCTCAGCTAGTTAAAAAGGCATGTGGCAATTGCGACGTAAGGCTGGCAACATTTCCGTATGCGAGCGTAAGAGTCCTCACAGACGAGAGAATTCAATCTCAGTTGAAAAACATTCCCGACCGATATATTAAATATTTTTAGTTGTTTACTAGCACACTTTAAATATAGCTAAAGGCTTTATTTCAAAATTTTAAATGTGTTCTTAAAAAGTTAAGAAAAAGGATTTATCTAGTGAGAGGGTATCTAGTGTCGCATGTAGGCGGAATACACACTTGATGAGCGCGCGAGTGGCAGCTGCAACCGTACCCGTTCGTGTGTAAACGCTTAAAAGGTTTTACCTTTTACCTCGGCCGGTCTAGGTAAGTGCACACCCTCCTGCGACTAGTTGGATGTGTAAAAAGATTAATTGGAGTGTGCCCGTGTTACTAACAATTTACGACGCCTTCTCTGGGCGGGCTGGCCGCAGACCACTTCTGCGCAACTTAATTAAGCGAAATAACTTAAACGAGTCACCGTTGCTAATTAGTCCTATCGTCGGCTAATTCTACGAGTGACGTTTTGTTTGCGAGCCCGCTCGCTTCTTTGAGTTCGCGCTAAAAGAATTTGTCTTTGCATCGACTTTGAGGAAAGGATGTTTGTTTTGCCCCCGGGAGAGTTTCTGTGGAGACTTTTGTGCTTGTTTGAACTTTAGCGGCGTTGATTTTTAAATTAGTCCAAGACGCGAATGTATAGGTAGGTAGCTGGCGAACACAGCAGAAAAATGCTAAAATTAGATAGCAAAATAGTTTTTTAAGCTAGGTACACATGATATTAATTAACTAAATACTAGTTAGGCTTAAAAAAACGGTCGGGTATACTATTCGAGAAAACGTCAGCTAATAGATTAAAAAAGAAACTTATAATGGATTTAGAATTATGACGTCATCGGGTTCCGAATACAAAAAAAACAATCCTCGAGGCGTCGAAGCGTCTAAAAGACAAGAAGAGCTCTCGTCTGTTAGAGCCCTCGAGATGTCCTACACGTACCAACAAGTGGTCGTGTATGGAGGTCTTCAGCCTGGCTCAATCGGCGCGATTCGAATATTGATTGCTTTACATAATTTGAATTTTGAATAATTCTAACTTCTTTTGTTTTTTTTTAATAATTGATGATTATTATCAAGCCACATTGGAAAATATGTATGTCATTCATTGTGTGTGTTAAATATTCTTTATAGAATTTAAATTAATTTTCTTAATGAAGTCAACGTGGAATTAGATTAATTACATTGTACCATGTTCGTCATATTAATTAGGAAACCATTTATCGAATAGAATTTTGCATAACTGTACACAATCGTATAGTAATCGCTTAAATAAATTGATTGTTTTAGCGGGTCACTGATTAATTAAAAAAAATACCTCCACGATTAGAATAATAGGTTCTGATTGTGAAAGTCAAAGTTAACGATACCCTTTTTGTGTAGATTAGTTTTAACGATGTAAATACGATAACTAACTAGGTTTATTAAACGAAAGTCGTAATAATGTTGTATTAGCGCAACTAATTAAGAGCGCTGTAGGCAGCAGAAGTTAGACTCCGACGTTTTAGTAACACCTACATTTAAATCGGTCTTATTTAGATGATTGTGGGATAAAATTATTGCACCAGATGCACACATAGACATATATTACGAAACGGTAATACAGACGATTGCAGCTCTTATATCCAAAGATATTTCTAGCTTGCTTCTCGCCGCAGCTTCGCCCGCGGTACCTCGATGAAATATAGCCTACTAGTATTCAGCGATATTTTAGCTTCTTACCAGTATTTGTGTTCAGTTCAAAAACTAACAAACCTCTTTGTTACTAAGTTTTATTTTTTTCTTTTCGTCTTTTTAAATTTACACATCGCCTCTCGTCTTAACGTCATTCCTCACCTCATTCCGTTTCATTCGTTCATTCATTACTGGTTCCTTTCTATTTTCAAATCCATACCGTTCCTTTTTACGCTTCATCACGATGTTCCAATCCTACAATAATATGAGTATCGATATGGATGTACCCTTTGGTGAATAAAAATCGTAAAAAGGTGTTTTTTTAAAGTTGGTTCAATCGATTGAACCAGCATATGTCATCGGACGCCTTAGTAATTGGCTTGTCGTGCGATTGTGACCACCCTCACCCTTTCAGTGTCCTTTCAGAGATGTTTATCGCGAAGGAAATAGCCGCTTTCCGTTGTCCACAATGCAACCATTAACGGGACAATACTAATGGACAAGGCTGTGTAAAGAAAATTTTCCACCTTATTTTTAACGCGAGTTCAAAAATACATATTTTACAGCCACGTCAATGACCAAGATGACCTGGCATTTGGAAAACATGTGCATTTTTAAAATGAAGTAATCTTATCCTTAGCATTTAGGAATTAGGATTCAATTCAGTACGTCAAGTGCGAGATTGTTCGTAAGCTCACCGTATATTTTTCTAGTCTACGTATTTAGATATATTGTATGGAGAATTGAATAGCACCTTTAGCGTTTAGTTTTCCAAATATAGCATGAAGGTTTTGTTATAAACCCTCATCGTTTCGTAGTCCTAACTATAATTCAAAGTTCTAATAAAATTAAGGCTCAGAAAAATATATAGTATCCGCCCTCACGCCGAAATATGTTACGCAAATACATGTTATCAAAGCTTTCACGAGTTGCGCGTTTATCTCACTTAGATATGATAACGCAAGCTTGAGATAGCAACATAAGGCTTTAATATGAGAGTCGATATATCAACATCGCTCAAGTGTTTCGCACACATTACAACACGTACTCCACTATTCCCGATCCGATATCGGAGCCATATCGAAATAAGATCGTTTGTCGGAGTAAATGAGTTTTTTTTTTTTGGTACAGACTACGAATGAAAATGCAGGTACACATTATTATTGTACAGTTTTTATACAATGAGTATTTTTTTTTCTAAATTACCTCAGTTGTTTTAAAAAGTGTGTCTTTTGTTCATCATTAAATTGACAAAATACTTTGATCGGCTCAAAAAGGTTGGCTCAAAATTAATTAAAATTATACCTAAGCTCTATAATAAGCGTATACAATTTTTTTTTATTTTTTTTTTATTCCATTATAGGCAAGTATTCGATCTCAATCTCACCTGATGGTAAGTGACGATGAGATCTACGATGGAGCATACTTGCCTAGGTAGGAAGGCGGCAGTAGATCGAGATGCAACTGATCTGACCCGCCATCCATGAATGGCAACACCGAACATCATGCCGGAACACGGCTAGGCCGCTTGGCGACATGGCTTTGTTCAGTGGGTGGTGACTAGCCACGGCCGAAGCCTACCACCAGTAGAGTTGTCACCTGGTTGGCACCACCCAGGGTCACGTGTAGGGTATCTCGAGGGTACTTAATTCTCCTACGGACGAAGGTGACTCGACCCCAAAAACAATGTAGCGTTTACATTGTTTACAGGCCTCCACAATCGATATGGATCGGCGTGAATCAGAATATCGAGATATTATAAAAGAAGGGGGAAGGTGTTTATCATAGAAGCACGCGGCTTATGGCAGGTGCCTCTTATCAACGGACTTAGATAACGCGAAAAATTAGTCGAGTAGAAATCAATACTGGTGTGGATTTGTCCATTACTTCTAACGCTTTACAGATTGGGTATTTTGTTTTCCACACAATAAAGTCATGGCTGGAAAAATAATAAGTACACGTATTTTTTTTTATGTGTTCGTTTTTTGAATGTTATTAATTTTAAAATTAATACATAAATCGAGAGCGAGAGAGTTCCTTTCCTCGTAATAATTAATAGACTCCCAACCCTAATTGCCTAGGAATAGCGTTTTATTTGAATTAAATACAATTTTTCTATAATTTGCATAGAAACATTATTACTGTCTTCAATAATTGAGAAAATTAAAGGGTGTCGCAGCGAACCAGCCTTTGTTTGTACTAAATGTCTATTTCTTATATAATTTCTTCATTATTTATTCCTTTAGTTATTTCTAAGGAAGGACATTATAAATACTATAGGCGATCGATTGTAAGTACTATGCTAAACGCGTAAATAATAATTATCGCATCGAGTTTACCTTTGAATTGATAGAACTCTTTTATTTATGAACTGATTGAAATAAAACAACCACTACATTTGAAGTAAAGTAAACCGTTTTGGGTTCTTATATATATTGTAATAAATAAAGACCCCAAAAATAATAGGCTTAATAAAAATGTAAAGTGCGAACTTAAATATATTTAAATACTAATTGACATGAGTATTGAACCCCAAACCTCATCACTGGTGGGCAGCGCTCGCAACCACAAAACCAACGCAGATGACGAAAATTACCGAATCAAAAAAATATTTTTAATAACCGAGTCATCAAAATAAAGGTATTAACACAATATATTGGTTTACGCAAACCCGATTTACTTTTATTCAAGGGGTGACACCCCACACCGTAATTAGGAAATAGTGTATCAAAACCCTTTTACTGCACGGGAAGATGACGGAATTGCTATTAATCAATCGTTTTAACCCATTATGGGGGGTCTTATAACATTTATGGCTGTCGTATTATAAGACTGCTGGATTTTAAAATGGATTTATCAACTACTATGATTAAATATCCTGTTAATTTTATATTACCGACTGTTCGAAATAAGTCCGTATACAGGTTCATTCAGAAAAGCTGTACCTTAGTACAGCTAAGGCTTACCTTAAACTTGCATTTCTTAAGTCAGAACTTATTTTTCATATTTTATCGTGTTTATTTTATGTTTTTACGTTCCCGACGCCTTCCGTGACCATGGTTGCTGTAAGCAGCCGAAACGTTGGGAACGTAAAAACATAAAATAAACGCGATAAAATCTGTAAAATAAGATTTATTTCAATGTGTAGTATTCGCGTCAATATAGGTACCTCATATTTAAAAAAATCTGGTTTAGGAATACATTAATTAGCACCGTTTACCTGTATTTAAGCAGTGTACCGGGTAAACGAATTATAAACGTATATACCACCATACCCGATAGGTTCAAATATATTGACTTTTGCCTTTAATTTATAACAATAAACAATGTGCTGTTTGGAAAACTTAATAATGTTATCTATTGAATAACGCTAAATACGGAAACAATATTATATAACAATATGCTGTAGTTTGAAATAAGTACCTATGTTATTTCAATTTAGTATCTAATTAGCGATTTCATGATTCATTTGCAAAGTATAAAAACAAAAAGTCACAGAACACAAAATTATATTTTTTTATAACATAGACAAACGTTGATCGTGGAATACCAATTTTTAAATAACATGGTTTATTTATCGTACCGTAAATTAAAAAGTCACAGACTAACTTACAAATACCAAGTTCTATGTCTAAGAACTTGGTATTTGTATGTTAGTCTGTGACTTTTTAATGTTGATATTTTTTTAAATTATCAAAGTAAGTATAAAATGTTCACTCACCGGAAATTGGAGAACCACTTGACGAGCTGCGCCGTGTTGTTCTTGTTGAACTTGATGTCGGGGAAGTACATCTTCAGGACTGCGGAGCTGGGGTACCGGACCCAGAAGAACATCAGCTTGGCCTTGCGTAGGTGCATCGGAGTCAATGTTGACGAGTACACAGGAGTTAAAGGATATAATTGTGTATGGTGGTAAATTAAAAAAACGATTAATCCCGTTCTTTGCTCTCGCTGAGATTAAAAAAAAAGGACGCATGATAAACTGATACTTAGAAAGCGTTCTTGTCTTGGCAGAAAATCTTGCTGAGTGTTCTTGAAATGGTTTCTTTATAGTCTATAAAATTATAATGCCTATACACACCAGTTTCTTTGAATTAAATATAACTGAGTAGTAAACTAATAAGATTAACGATATGTATATCATAGAATTGTTGTTGGAGTTGTTTTTTATTTTCAATCATTTTACTGTTAAAGTTTAATAATTGGTTAGCCATTAATCTATACAGGAAATTTTCAACGTTATAATTCGAGATAATGAGAGTGACCTTTGATAACCGAATGCATAAGCCGTAGAAAGCTTTCGATAAACAATGATACAATGTAAGTTTATAAGGAAAATGTGTTTTTTTAATATATTAACGGCATGATAAAAGAAAATATTATTTCGAAGCATGATTTTACACTTTTTTAATTTGTTAAATGATTTAACCATTTTCGATTTTACTTTTTTTTTGTCTCTGCATCAATGGTTATTTTTAACAATCTATATAGGCGTTGTAAATAAATCAGTTAGAATTGAGCCAGCAAGTGAGTGCTGGCACGATGAAGCACCGCAAATACTTAATCCATTTGCATTGTCTAATCTTATAACGTGCCTTAGCCGATGTCTGCAGTTACCTACGTGTATTTCTATCAATTTGTTATACATATATATACTTGTGATTTATTGTACAGGAGCGTTTACTGAGTGCTTGCAAGCTTTTCGTGTTTTATTAATAGTGATGGCTTTATATAAAGATTACATAAACGAAGTTAGTTAGTCGTTACAATTCGCTATAGCACGTTCTGTTCGAATGACGTTTAAAACTTTTAACGATAATTATGTTGATTGTAGAAAGGAAAACTTGTATTGAATTTATCATTCAACAGCATTTTATAAGTAAGCGAAAAGTCTATGGCAAACGTAGAAACCGCAGCATTTGTGAGGTTTCCACAGTGGTAATACTCCACGGGCGTAGGAAGTAGGCGGCGGCGGTCGTAAGGTTAAACACTACAGAAATAAGATAGCGGTGAGCGTTTGCGGTCGAGGATTTGTGAACGTACTACACGTATTGAGTTTCCGATGACCTCACTCGCAAGTGATAATCGCTGAAAGAAACCATGTTAAATTGATTCTATTGAAAAGGATATAGTAGGCTGAACTCCGTCGTAAGGCAGATCTGTGGAGTTGCAGTCGGAGTGCGGGTCTTGCGCATCCATGTGTGGGTAGTGCGGGCCAACGCCGTGGTGTGGGGCGTGAGCGTGGTGGGGGCGCATGTAGTCTGGTGAAGCGTGGTGTGCCGCGGCCAGCAGCGCCGGGTGGAGGAGCGCAGGAGCGTGAGGTAGGGGAGGCGACTCTCGCTCCGGCACAGCCGGGGGGGATCGGCCGAGACCTGCACCTGCCCCGAAGAACGGCGAGTACGGCGAGAACACTTGGCTCTCATGCAGCGAGGGGTTCGGTATCGCCACCGGCGTCGGCAGCGCCATCCCCCCTGGGTACGGCCGCGGCGACGGCGACTCTTGAAACTTTCGCTCCGGCGAGTGACCCACTCCCTCCCCAAGGATCCGGCTAACGGTGCGCGGTGTGATTCGCGTGTCCGTCACCTTATGCCGCTTCTTCTTCGGTGTGACCACCAGGCTGAGGGCTTCGTTCTGCTCCGCGTTGGACTCGCGCTCGTAGTGTCCGTTCATCGGACCGTAGAGGGGGCCCATCAGCTTTGGCGGGGTCTGGAACATGCCTGTCGGAGGCCGTATGTGAGCGCCGTGGCCGGGCCCGCCCGCCTCGGCGTGCAGCGGGAATGCCGCTCCGCCCGGCGCGCGGGGGCCATTCATTTGGCTCATCAACATCGAGCTATGTGTCATAAAGGGCATGCCGTTTGGCGCGCCCGGGTGATGGACGGTAGGGTTACCTGACATCTGCCCCGAAGGCCTCTCCAGCGGTTTCGAGGTCGGCGATTTTCTCTCAGCAAGCAGTCGCGTTGCTCTCATCAGGTCTTTGTTGAGCTGCTCGGCTGCTGCCGCCGCCGCTTCAGACTGCTTACCGAGGCTCCGGCGTTGGTGCACGAAGCGAGTGACGATGGAGTCGATAAGGCTTGCGAGTGATGCCGTAATTTCGTTCTTCAAAACTTCCGCAAGCCCTTCGAGATCGGCGCCGGCTACAGGGCCCACGGAGCCCGCATTACTTCGTAACGCGTCCAACCTCTCAGCTAACTCTGAAGAGAGCGGAGGCTTGGGTGTCTGTCCGAGCTGTCGCTGCTGTGGCGAGTGTTGGTTGGCT
Organism: Pheosia gnoma; assembly: GCA_905404115.1. Classification (NCBI taxonomy): domain Eukaryota; kingdom Metazoa; phylum Arthropoda; class Insecta; order Lepidoptera; family Notodontidae; genus Pheosia; species Pheosia gnoma. The sequence continues at coordinate 6,360,924 of FR989912.1, forward strand.
TGCAGCCTCTGTTGTTGATTGTTATGTTGCTGGTGTTCGGCGGCTTCTTTCATTCGAGCTTCTTGTTCAAGGAACAGCTTCTGGCTCACATTGAGGTACATTGCCGCGGCATTGTTCAAGTGTTGGTGTGGGTGTGGGGGATGCATGTGGTCACTGGGCTGCAGGTGCGGGAGCATCGGCAACGCGCCGTTAAACCCGGGCGGAAGGTGCTGGTGCGCAACCGCATGTGCATGCATCTTCGCATTCATCATTTTACTCATCACCTGCGAGAGCATGTTCGGCGCCACGCTGTTGGGTATTGGCGGAGGAGTCTCCTTCACAGGCGAAGCGGGCTCCGACTTAGGCACGGGTTCGTCGGTTTGTTCTACATCACTAGACGCACCATCGTTGTCGATCGTCTCCGATTCCTGACCCATACGATTGCACAATTGTAAGTACTTCTCTTGCATTTCAGCGAGTTGCTCCTGCATAGTTCTGAGTTGTGACTTCAGAGCGTTCTTCTCGACTATCTTTCGAACGAGAGGCGGTCGTTCACGATCGGGTTCGTCCTCAGATTCATCCGAAACTGTCTGCGCACTACTGCCGTGGCTGGTGCCGTAGCGCTCGGCTGCACTGTCGTGCTGCTGTGGGTGGTATAGTTTTCGTTTCTTACAGCCGTTCACTTGTGGTTGCTGGGGCGCGGGGCTCGCGCGCATGGTCGACACAATATTCTCAACACGAGCACGTTTCACATCGAGCGGCCGCGGGGAGGAACGTTGAGCGTCACTATCACGATCCTCGGGTTCAGATTTGGGAGCAAGCAAAGGTTCGGAGCCGTTCGGCTGAGAAGCCGGTGGCGAGGTGCGCGAGTCACCGGCGTCGAGCGCTAGGAGAGCGTCGTCGAAGTCGGGCCGGGAGTCACGCGATATCGGTCGCTCCGGGGAGTGCTTCTCTTTGGGTTCATCGTTGTTGTTATTCGCAAGCACATTGTTATTGTCCGGGGAGAGGCGCAAGAGCTCCTTCTTGCGGTTCTGGAGTATGTCGCGCAACACTCGGTGCGCAATGTCACCACTGGTGGCTTCCTCGCCGTTGTCTTCTTGCTTGGGCGTGCGGCCCAATAGTTCGTTAAGCATTTCGGCCGGTGGGTAGCCCGGGTTGAAGAGGCCGAAGTGTTGGCGGCCCTCGAAGATGGCGCCGTAAAGTCCGCCGCTCATGTGTGCGAGGCGCGCGGGCGCGGGTCCGTTCGTCGCGAGAGTCGAGTAAGAATTGCGCGGCTCGCCGGCGTCCACGCGCTGTCTGGCGCGTTTCTGTTTCCTTAGAAGTTTATCCGAGTAGGGCGCGTGTGAGTCGGCCTCCTCCTCCGATGACATCATAGGCGAGGCGGGCCGGGATTGGCCGGGCGGGCGGCGGGTAGAGCCCCACCGCGCTACTCGCGCCGCATCGCCCGCTCTGAAACAGGGAGGGGAGCGATGAAGCCAGCACACCTGCCCGCGCGCCCGGTGCGCCCGCGTGCCGCGTGCGCGCACACTGCACGGCCAACTCGGGGCAATGCACGCCTTGCACTTGGGCGTTATAAGAATGTACATACTATATTATAAGAAAACAATCTATTAACTAGCAACTTTTTAAGATATATTAGTATAGTTCCACAAAATATTGTTTAGCCAGAAAATATAATTTATAGTAAAATGCCAGACTTCATTGTATTCGAATCATTGTTATCAAGAAATCGATTGTCTATTAGCTGTCGCCACTAGACATGGATACGTGGACTAAAAAAAGTTTTGTTCTATCATACGAGTATTTGGATAATTTCTCGTAATGATCGGTCGTAAAACAAAAATGACATGATATTAGGAGGCACAAGGAAAACATGATTGGGGCTGTAGATAAAAAATAATGTATGCTGGGCAAATACTTATTGTAACGTTACAAATGGAAAGTGATAGAATTACTTATTCGAGTGAGTTTGTGACGTACCTACATATTTGAAATTGGAATAAGAAGCTTGATTTGAAATTCCATTGTTTTTTAATTTTTTTTAATACGATTTGTATCTGGCGACATAGCTTTTAAATTGTTGTAAAAAAAAACTACAGCAGACAATTAAGACATAGGATGTACGAGATGTAAAATACTGAATGAATGCCCATCATTGCTGTGAATGACAAAAGCTGGACACATGTATCACAGGCATTAATTCCTTTTGGAGCGTGACTCGGTATTCAGGGTTACAATGGAGCTAAAAATGTCAGAAATTATTCTGTGAGATGCGCAGTTTAGTTCCATCGTCGACTCGGCACGAGAATAAGTCAAATAATGATTGGTCATAATTATTATTTACGATTTTCATTCTGATAAGGAAGAATACGATACAAGAATAATCCATATAGTCTTATTAGAAAATCGCATGTTTTCAAGAATATTTGATAAGTCTTAATTGCTACTTATCTGACAGATAGCACGAGCAAATCCTGTCAAATAAAGGCATGGGCCCTCAACTGTCACATAAGTTGTCAATGGAGTTTATCGGTTGGTAAAACACAGGCCCTTAACAAAGTAAAAAGGGCGTAGAGTCGCTTAAATGTTTTTCATAAACCACAGATTCTACAATTATAAAATCACGGATCAGTAGATGGTATCCAGTCAATTACGGTTTCTTCATACTTAATTATAATACTAATACGTGTCTGTCTATTATTTTTATAGATCACTAGCCACGTGCCCGATCGTAACTAAAAAAGGTTTGTTCATACAAACTTTGACCCCATTGGGGGTCGAATTTCAGAAAATCCCTCCTAGTTGCATATCCAGGGTGGTCACACTCAAGGAATATATATTCCAAATTTGAATTTTCTAGGTCCCTGGCTTAGGCTGTGCGTTGTCTGTCAGTGTCAAGAATTTTATCAAATAGATAATTATGGTCTACGTGCAATGGACACAGGTGGTCCAGTCGTCTCTAGAGCAACATCCGGCTGCAATTTGCCGGACACAATGAGATGGTATCAATAGCGGATGACTTCCGATGTTGGCGTGACCAACCACTTGCGACCGGCGTCACGGCCCGCGGCCTGCTTGTGTCGTGAGCATACACTCGACACGGGATATAGAAGGTATTTCTAACTTTTTTTAAATATGTATATGTCTTTTAAAAAGTCAATACTCAAGTGCGAGATTATTCGTAATCTAACCGTATACTTTATAGTCTACGTATTTAGGCATTTGGTATGGAGAATTGAACAGCGCTTCTAGGAGATGGTATTTGCGACTTTCAACTCTCCAAATGAAATGTCTAAATACGTATACTATAAAATATACGGTTAACTTACTAATGATCTCGCACTTGATGTACTGGTGATAAAAATAATAAAGTTTTTCTAAGATAAATGTTTTTTTTATTTAAAATGATAAGCGTACCGTGTAGTTTCATGCCCTTTCTTTTCAGTTGAGGTCGCATTGCGATTCAGTTCAAGAGTTGAAAAAACTACAATTTATAAGTGCTCGCGGTAGGTGATTGAAACCAAATAATTTGACCAAAAAGATTGGACGTCGTAACCGGCGACCCAAGGGCCGGGCATTTCCTCGCTCAGCGAGTAGCTTTGGCTATTCAGCGAGGAAATGCGGCCTGCGTCTTGGGTACCGCATGGGCCAAATTTTTACACTTTTTGTAAATATTATGTAGGCAGTAAGTTTTTCTATTCTATTTTTAATTTCTATTTTCGTATTGTGTATTCATTGGTTAAAATATTTTACGATACGATTTTTGTTATACCTTATATAATTATATACTTTATAGTGTATGGTTTATTTTAACAAATGAGTTATGAGCTACGGTACGGACTCAAGATTTTCCTTATTGTAGCTTGTAATGTATATGTGTGTGTTATCTTTTCCTAAAAGCGAGAACCTTATCAGGAGCTTGGTTGGCACACTATATACAGAGTTTCCTATTAATATTATTATTTTATTTTATAAATAATAGGATTGTCGATTGTTAATTTAATAATAAATATAAAGAGAATTGTGTTTTATGTGAATTCGATAGAAGGCTGCGCTTGCGCATATCATTAAGTCTTGGCCATTGTGCTGCCGGCAATTTGCTGCCATTTTAATGGATTACCCCACGAGTAGGTACAAGAGATTGCGAGATGTACGTACAATACATAAGTTTCGTTACACATTAAAATGTATGCTGTATCGTGTAACATTAAAGGTTGTTTTTAGTTTGTCACTCATGTGAGTCGCTGGACCATCTCGAAATTATACCAGGATGTCCGGCTTTTTGTATAGAGTCCATCGTACATGCCAGTAGGTAAACATAAGTCGATATACAGTTAGATAACTTGCGCAAGCTCATCAATTGCATATTAATTATGGTAAAAAAATCAAGACAACAATTCTCGTGAACTCAACTAAAAAATAAAACTATACAACTTATTGAAGCACAAAAAACTAAGCCAAATTGTGGCGTTAATTTTTTTATTTTATTTTTTTATTCATTGGGTATCTGGCCAATGGCATGCACCTATTATCTTCCGAAAAAAGACCTGTATATAAAATTTATCACCCAATGGTAAGACTTTCTTTTGCAATCATAACATATATACCTACCTACCTAAGATTGTCGTCATTAACACATGTAGTGTTATTTTTACTTTTGCTCCCAGTTCATTTGGTAATAACTTTGCCGTAACTCTATAACTATCAGGGTATGACGTCATGTTAGAGAAACCACGTCGGTTTTTACTTAAAGGTATCATTTTCCTTAAATTGCGTAGGTCTGCATAGAAACGAAGTGTAGGTACAGTAACTACATATTATGTGGTTAATTAATTTTTCCGGCGAATTAATTCAGATTAATTATATATAGGAGTTGATCCAAAGATAAAATGCTGCTGGCTTTTTGGGTCTTCCAGTCATGGTGACCATGCGACTTTATTCTTGCGAAGATTTTTTTATACCTGTAGGTAATATTTCTCTTTTTTTTTTCGAATTATTTCGGTATATGTGTGCAAACTAAGCAACAATGTATAACAGGTATATTACATGCAACACACAGGCGGGAATCGAACCCGCCACTCGGTGCAGTGAGCTGAGTGGCTTACGCTCATAACATTAGATCAAGTTGTCCTTAATATTTAATAGCTTATCAACCTTTGATTAAGAAGCTGTTTCTTCATCTCCTAATAGCGTTTTTATCCTGAACTTATCGGACAGAATTTGTACGGTTGTCTGTGAGATAATTTCTGGGTAAATCTGGGTGAAGGTTAAAGATTCAAGTAGGTATGATATGTTTATCGGCAACAAAATACTGCAATTATTTGCCAGTGTCGAGTATTTCTTCATAATTTTTATAATATTATAAGTACCCCTGATGATAATGATGATGAAAAATTACCAGACATCTTGGGAGAACTGAAAAGTCAAGTTCTACTATTTTATTTCAATCTCCATCACTCGTGCACGTTTATGAACACACAATGGGTAATACGAGTATCGCACTAATATTACACATTATTAATTTAGGAAAATGAAACAAAATTTCCAACTACACGGTCCAACTACCCGCCCAAAAGTCCAACATTTCCATTAATTATCTCTATCCATTTAATAGGCTTATTCTAAATATTACTTATGCCAATATAGGGTGCCATTCTACACTATGGTTATTGAGAAGTAATCTGTAATATAATTTCGGTAATTACGCTTTATAAAAAAGCAATGCGCTGTCAAAATGCGATAGCTCTGTATCACAGGCCCGGAAAGGCGTGGATGTCGGTATGACACATTTCCTTTTGTAACGCTCACGGCTATATATACATACTTTGTTTAACACTTAAGGTTATATACCTAAATCCATGTACAATCATTGATAAGCTTTTAAAGGCGGTTCTTGCGTGGCAATACATAGATCTAGCGCAACGGTTTGCTACTGCTCTATGCCTGGTCGTCCAAAGGATTTCTTTTTAAGTAGAGAAGTAGTAAAGCCCTTGATACCGACATCAAAGGCTACAATGGTAAATGGCTTTGGTACATTATTTTAGGTACGTAAACGAGTTCCGTCTCGTTCACACCACAGATTTCTGAAATAATTAGGTATAATAGAGTTATTATGCTTTCCTGATAGATGGCGACATGATAAAGATAGAAGGTTCTACTTGGCATTTTGACGATATTTCTATGTGTTTTTGTGTATGTGTGTGTAAGTAATGTTAGCACTACTACTGCCCGCTTACATTCACAGCCACATTATACTAACAATGAACCTTGTCTTATATCTTATAGACGCTATTAAGTACACGTGCACTCAACATTTACTCGGTCGTCTTGCAAGTGTCGTGTAGTGTAAACCGCACAGGGGTAGTGCAGGCACGCGTACCTGTTGATTCCCATCCCTACGAAGGGGCATAGCGCGGGCCAGCCACGCCGGTGCCAACTCGGTACTATCGATATTTGCCACCCAATGTTGTAGGCCTGAAGATTTATCGACTACCCACATATTTTGATAATTTGGGTAGATATAGAAAATGATATACCGACGTGATACGATACGTAATTTATACTTTGCAGGCAACTGCCAGCCGGGTACCTATCAAAATATTTATTTATATATATATAGCTGACCGTAGGTACCTACTTCGAACAAGTTTATATCGCATCCTACGTTTTGTCGTTAAAACCAACCATATCAGTAAGTTAAGCCGATATGTACTCGTTAATTCAGTGTATACCTATATACATAATGTAGCGATTACATACTTATTAACGGAATTTAATGAATTATGTTATGAGCATATTTCTTTTAAATGCTATTTCACATATTGATTTCTTATATATACGCGAATATTAAACATTGAAATAAAACTTATTTTACAGATTTTATCGCGTTTATTTTATGCTTAACATTACTTTACGTTTGGTTGCTGTAAATTTAATGCTATTTTATATGTTATAATAAAAAATATATGTATCAAATTCTTTAGCTGTTGGAAATAATAGATGGCTACATAAAAATATTCAAATATGGCCGAACCAAGTTCTACCGACAGATACATCGGAACATCACTAGTGTAGCGACCCGGCGCTGTTTAATTCGGCGTGAACCGCCGTCAAATGTTCGCAGAGACGTTTACTTATCCGCGCATACCGGTATGTGGAAAAACGACGCCATTTCTACTTAAAAAAAAGGAGTCATAACCAACTCATAGGCAACAATGATTATCACTCTCTGTGCCGTGAAGACAAACTTTGTGAGGAAACTTGCACGTTATTATGTAGTCGTATGAACTTCACCAAACCGCACTGGCCCAGCGTTCCCGCTATAATAGCAAAAGGCTCACCCCCTATTACATTGCGACCAATCCCCAAACACAATCAAAATTTTAGGTGCACTTCAGAACACCTCTGCCTACCCCTTCGGGGACTACAAGCGTGATCGTGTCTTTATGTTTTTTACTAAGCAATGATAGCTAAGTTGATTGAACGTTCACCTTGAAAACGAGGGTCTCAAATTTAAACCCAGTTTCACACATGAATTCCAAAATCGCAGCTTTGCGTGCAGAGCACAGGGATTTCCAGATTTCGTAACAAATCTCATTTTAACCATGCTTATGATTATCTTATTTGTTAGTTTAATGGTTCTATAACTGAGGACCACGCACGAATTAACCAAAAATAATCAATTGAAATAAAACTAATTTAACGGATTTTATCGCGTTAATTTTATGTTTTTACGTTCTCGACGTTTCGGCTGCTTTGCAGCAACCATGGTCACGGGAGGTCTACCGACTATCGTCGGGTCCGATAAAACATAAAATAAACGCGATAAAATCCGTTAAATTAGTGTTATTTCAATACAAATGAAATTGTTACAGTTAAAGGCTTTGCTTACCTACTGTACTAGGTGATATTATTACCCGGTTAAAATAAATACTAATACCTAGTAAATACTAGTTTAATAATAACACTATTGAAGTGTGAAATTATATGGACACTTTCTCTTCATATCTATGTACTCAAAACGTTCGATATAGACAATAAAAATAATATATTTCTGATAAGATCACCATATGGCCCTCGGCTGCTCCCCATAGGAACTGTATGGGAATGTGTGGGAAATATTCCACCCTTCGCAATTACATATCTGCATTGTTCACCTTGTTTCAACGGTGACTTATGGTCATTTGACCATATGGTGCCGGTCACGCAACGGTACCATTTGATGGAGCAAGAAAAACAGCCCCCTTAACTTTTATGTCTAAAAAAATGTGTAAAATATTAGCTATTACGGTATCCAAAAATACAAAAAATAACTTACCGAAAAAACCGTCTTCAGAAAACTAAAAACCAAAAAATAATCTAACCTTGAATTCTAACTTGTCTAACTAAATCAAATATTTAACGAACGAGTGAAGTTGGTGCACAAATGATACCAATCTGAAAGTATATCCTTTTGTATGCAGAATTGAAAAGCGCCTCTAGCGGACGGTATTTAAAACATTCAATTCTCCATACAAAATGTCTAAATACGGTAGACTATAAAGTATACGGTTAGCTCACGAATAATCTCGCACTTGACGTACTGACTATCCTTCTGTGGATAGCCGTCGTGGTGTTACGTGTGTGTATTTAAAATGGCGCATGAAGGTTGGTTGTGACAAGATATGCATGAAATAGGTCATCTATGTTGCGTGTTGCCCGTGATTCAGGTATTTATTATAATTATCTGTGTTAGTTATATCTGATCTACTACATATGTCTATTTATCGTAGATATATAATTACTAGGTATCTTTACGATTTTCAGCAAACCTAGTTTTAAGTATATATTTTTTGTGTAACCTAACTAGCTGTATAGCAACTTCTTAATGTCAATAGTACGCAATTAGAAATATTTTTCTTTATGTATTTCTTTATATTACCATAGTTATTGAATATTGTACTCCATGTGAGTGAAATAATGCACAACCTCAGATTTAATGGAACTAAATTTACTAAAAAAAACTATTAAAAAAAAATGTATTCTACTCTTTACAAATGAACCTCGGGTCATGCGCTTACTCACATGACACCACATAATTCATATAATTAAGTATAGTTACTTGCCTGATCTTCCTCCACTACTAACTACCTCTTAAATAAGTAATTTACTAATCCGCGGTTAACTCGTGCTGGTGACGCAATTACCAAATACGTATTATGTTTGATAACTATAATAAATCTATAAATATAATATTATAAATGTGAAAGTTTGGATGGATGGATAGATGGATGGATGGATGTTTGTTACTCAATCACGCCAGAACGACTGAACGGATCTGGATTAAATTTGGCACAGAGACAGATTATAGTCTGGCATAGATCTGTTTTAATTTTTCATATCGCAAAGGATCGACATATTTTTTTTGCGCGGGTAACACCGCACGGCGCACCTAGTAATAAATATATATTAAAGAACAAAACATCGAAAGCGAAAAAGCTGTTACCCAATTTCCCTTTGAACGCTTATAAGGATAAGAACAATTTATTTAACCTGACGCACCATATTGGGCTTAATTAATAAAAATACAGGAGGTAGGCAAACTAGTTATATTTAATAGTGGCTCTCAAACTAAACCAATGCTTGTATCTTGGGAGGCGGAACTGTGAGCTATTGTTACTTTCTCCATCAATAGCAATTCTTATTTAGCAGTAACTCGGTAAATACAATAAAGGTCATAATTCGTTCTCACATCCATTGTGCTAAAGATCAAGATACTCTGAACACGAACAGTCATGCCCAGTAAAGGGTGAAGTCGGACAATCATCATGCATAAGTGATGACGCGCGGTGTTGGCGTGCCTCCGGGGCCATTACCGTGCTTCTATGAAAAAGGACATTTCACCCTTATCGGTGGATATCACGAGAATAAAAACTGAGCGATAAGATCGCGAGTAGGGCGGTGCAGTGGACGTTTATGGTATCGATAGGAACTGATCGATACCGACGTAGGTTTAAAACGAAGTCGATAATTTATAGAAACAAAACCCCAATGCCTATTTGAATGTTTCATTCTTAATATGAATAATTATCCAACAGAAAAGGCCACTAGGAAAATACTTCTTATAAGTATACACTGATTGGTGGGTCAATGTTTTTATCAAGATTTTTTTTAATTGTTACCATGGTCATATGTCTAGTACCTACTTAAGTATATGCAATCAAATAACATTCTTAGTTGATTTTTAATAGATAAGTTCAGGCCGGCAGTCCCCATATTTCGCCAATATTCGCAGTCTCGCTTATTGTAAATGGGCACATTTAAAAACTCCGAGTTTACTTACATAGTTTCTCCTAAAAAAATTCAAATAACACTGTCCGAAGAGTACCCCAAGAACAATCCTTTTAACTAAATATTTCAGAAATAAGTATAATAGAGACGGAATGTTTTCTTGAAGGTGTTACGATTAGAAGTTCCAGCCAATTATATTGGTTATCGATATTTATTTGTGTATCCATCGAGCATTGGCCATCATTGGCTTGCTATGTTGGAAGACAGGCACTTATTAGCCGTCATTATCTAGGCGGCGGTATCGCTGTGACATATGGCCAATATTGGACACGACCATCGTTGGACATGCGAGAACACCACGCTACTCCTTTGTCTATGCTTTAATTGCTTGCACTGTATGATGTATATATTTTTTAATTGTATTTTTAATTGCTACAAGCCTTTGCCTAAAAGTGGCAGGTACAGTCGCGGACATAAATTTGGGACCCATTTAAGGTTGAATATCGTAGTCCATAAGAGGTACTATTTGTACTGACTTTGTTAGGAGCAACTGGTCTCAAATATGATGATATACGACCTTATTGCACTATAAGCGTCATTGAAAATATAAGGGAAATGGGTCTACCTAAAATATCTATATCGCAGTAGAGGCTCAAACAATATAGAAATCGTTCTCATAACCTACCACCGAATAGAGGTTACAATAAATGTACCTACACATATGTTGATAACGGTTTTGGTTAAAAAGCTTGGTTAAAGAGATCCGTATGAACGCTACATGAATGGTGGTCAATATTGAGGACCCTTAGTATGAGTTTTAATACTGATCGATTGTTTGAATATATACAGACAGTTGAGCCATCATGTATATTGGAAACAGTATTCACTAGACACATCAGCGTTGGAAGCGACGATTAAATTTCTTAGCCAGAAAAAAGAAAAAAAAGAAAATCAGTGCACGAATAAATAAAAAAAAAATACGGCTTAAACAAAGCCAATGTTCTTTGTGTTACTCGCACGTTCCAATTTCTAATCGCACCAATGGCAACAGATAGTTTTATCACGCCGAATCAATGAGACACGGGTTCCGCCCAGTAATTATGACATATTCCAACGGTCATTTTATAAATATAGATTGCGAAACGACCCGCCGCCGACATGTGCCTCGCACTCGTTCTTATCGTTCTGTCCGTCTGTCCTGCACAGAAAAATGATAAAGCATATCTGGTTACAATACAATAATTGGCGGCTTAACATTTAGGCGGGGGCGAGAAACGTCATCTTTTCAGCCAGTACATAGGCAAGAAGGAAAGTCGACAATATTAAAAAAAAAAGGTTTTGTCTTTCAACATTGAGTCCTAAAAATATGTTGTGTATATCTGACCAGTATCTTTTCTAGGAACATAATCAATACGTAATAATTGGGATAAAACGACTAATACTCCCTAAAATATCAGATTGCGTAGCCTTTTTACCGCTTGTTGCCACAAGAAACTATGTTAATATTTTTCAGTTACCACCACCATGAACCATGTAGTATTCAAACCGAATGAATTTAAAATTTTAACTCCTAGCAGACGTAAGAACTGAGGATTATTTCTTTAAGCAATTTACTTTGATAAACTCATATGAATATGATAAAAAAAATACGCGTTCTTAAGGCAGTATTCAGTACTAAAGGCCAATCTAAAATGTTCAAGGCATGTGAAAGTGTAACAGCGGTCCAACGAATGGCTCAATCTGCCCGTACCCAACGAATTTCTAATCGCTCATAACTTACGGCACAAAATGTCCGTCGGTGGACAATAACTGAGCACCACATCTGGCCGGCTTCTTATCAACGGCAGAAACACCAGTTATTGTGTTTTGAAGGAAAACATTGGATATTATCGCGCGCTACATTATTCACACATCCGTCCTTAAGTTTTTCTGTATCATTTTGGCCATAATAATGTACAATTTTACGCTTCAACTTCAGAGGAGTTGACGAACAGTTTTTTTGTTACACACATTTCCTGCAGATAACCTTGTAGTTAATTATTTCTCAATGCTCGTGGCCCCTTGGGTCGTAATAAGTCGAGATGTTTATTGTTTTTCGTAAATATTTTTGTTTGGTTCGTTACTAATGGTAGTTTGTTTAAGATATGCTGGATTATAGTAAGCAGCATTATGAGACTGTGGTGAAGCTGTGTCTGCTGATAGATCGATTTGTGTTGTTTTAAGAAATTCCCAAGAGTTTCGCCGACTGCAAAAAGAGACGATAATGTTTGGTATAAATGTTGTTATGTTTTCCGCAGATGTTTTAAAGAGGTCGTTTATCCTTGTCAACATGAATCCTATTATCGGTATTGTAGATGTCGTGGTAAAAATATTATATAGCCTGATAGTTATAGGAAAACTAAAGTTAATTGCCCATAGTGCGCCATAGTTAAAACAAGAGTTATGTGTAGTGGTTTAAATGTTAGTTATCAGCTTCATGACGAATTCGATTACCACAATTTGCTACAATTTAACAGTTGTCCTACAGACATTTTCCTCAACGAAAAGAATTGTTGCCAACCTCGACACTGTCCAATGGAATGTGATAAAATCGCAAGAATGACCCATTTGAAATAATTTGTTTTACAATTATGAATATCGACATAAGTACCTACAGGGTATTACCTTATTCCGATAATAGTGTTTCTGACACATCAAATTTGCCTGCCATGATTAAGTTCCGCCCCCTTGTATTGCCAGTGTTAGGTATTGAGGAATACTTGTCATAAGTCTTCCATAGGGAAGAATGATTGAGGACCTATATTTTAGAGTTTCAATGCTTGAAACACTAAAATATAAATAGAAAGTACTGAATATTGCTTAATTACAACGACAGCCGTGGCAGCTTTCATGAATCTGTTTACACAAATGTTTCCGTCAATGTTTTGCACCGATTTTGTCTATCAAAATGGTTGTACAGTCAAAAGACATGATCTATCTATCCACCGCTGCGACTTTCAATTGCTTTAATAGAAACATCCTAGCGTCGCGGACGGCCCGTCAAAACATCCCCGGCCATTACCTAGCATTACCACTTGTACTTAGAATGCCACTTCCACATCTAAACGCGGCTCAAATTGTCTCTTCCTCTGATACAATACCGATAAGCATGGTGCACATAGTGCTATAGGGTCACTCTCGAAACCAACAATCATAACTCGTCCCTTAGGTCGCGATGGCGAATTCACAAATAATAAAATTTTCCATTCAACTCATGGGATGAGATGATGAAAATGAATATTTTTTAAATTTTAATTTCGTCAAATCGGCCCATTAATCAGTCCTTACAGCGGAGAGTATTCCAAAAAATTGCATGGATTTTTTGGAATATGTCAGCATAACATAGCTTAGCCAAAATTGCAACGACAGTATCTTGTGGGTTTTTAAGGTCCACGAATTTGTATCCAGATAGTGTTTAATTATTTCTTCGTTTGCCCGGTCAATGACTCTTGAAAAGTTTTCCTTAATATTTAAAATGTTACCTTATAATATAATCTTATATTATATTCTTTCAAGCTTATTTAAATTATGCTGGTAGCTTTTGCTGCTAGCACGAACTAACTACGCAGTGTTCTATATAAGTACAAAGATGTGTAGAAGAGGTTTGTATGTAAGAATTGTATAGTTGTTTGTGCACTCAATAAATATTATAAAGTGCATGTGCACTAAGCATTACGCGTGCCGAGATTGACTAGAGTTCCGCGAGCAAGCGGTGCGCGTGCAAGATTGTTTCCTCGTTAGCCCGACCAATTGGACGGAGGTTCCGCTCCTTGCCTGCGGAACCCGCCGCTAATAGTAAAATTTCTCACTCAAGCACACAAACGTTGATGCTACTCCGATGTGCTGTGCTGTGTTGATATTGCTCTACTTATGATGTGTATGAACTTGGTTTTAGATTCAGTGATTTGTATCGCTATCAAATGAATTTATGTTTTTTTCGTTATTTTTAACAGAGTTGTACTTAGGCGTGCTTTAGAATGTTTCATAGTTGAATCGTTTGAAGTGGGACAAATATGCCTTCAGCTTATAATTATTTATTTCAAGTTTCTACCAACTTCATAATTGTACGAATTTGCAAGTTGTAACAGTTTCAAAGTGCAGGAAATCAAACATATATGAAGACACAGTGCGCCGTATACTGCGTAATAATGCACTAAACACATACGAGTACATTTTAGAAGTTTGTTCAAACGACATCTTGAGGCCAAAAAGACTTTGGCCGTCGTCCAAAGTGTATCAGTAAACAGAAATATTTGGCGAACACACTGCCGGCATAGATGGCAAGCAAAGCCTGGACTCATTTCTTTTAGATACATACCTACATACTTTTAGTTGTATGTGAATTCCAACTTTAAAATTATGATTACAAGTGGAAAATGTACACAAGCCTACACATAATAAGGGCGTTGTTATATATGAAGAAATTTTAAAATTTCATAAAAACTGCTAATAAACATTTTCAAGATTTCACTTATCATATAAAGTCGCAGGTCTGGAGATAAGAGACGAAAATTTAGTCTAACTTATAACACACTTATTGATTTCTTTTATTTACGCGAATACTACACATTGATATAAAAGTAATTTTAAACGCGATAAAATCCTTAAAATTATTTTTATTTCAATTATAACACACTTCTTTGCGTTACTTCTTCTATCCACAATGAGATTCTTGACTCGAACCCAACAAGTCTTGTCGTCAAGTTTACACGTCCGTATGTAACCAACCCAGAGTTTGGGTTTATGCATGACCTCGCAGGAATCTCGTGCATGCATATGCAACTAGCAGTGCTCCTTGCAGTTTTAATAGCGCTTGTTCTTAAGTGTAATATCTGTAATAACCGTGGTTGCGGGCGAGAATGCCCTCGGGGGTGTTTAGTGGTCCCTGCTACACTGTTGGGGTTAAGTCGAATTTATATGTTGTAAGAATATTGCCTGTATTGAGATTGTTTTGTGCTACTAAAATTTTGTTAAAATTATCAGTAAATATCTCCGCATTTTAACTACTTTGTTTTGTCGTAGGTATGGTGACACATACAATTTAGGTGTCAATAGCTTAGTGGTTAGAGGGGTCGCCCTCGTATTTGAGAGGTTCCAAATTTAATCCTTACCTTGGCCATTTTACTCTTGGCGTGAGCTTAATCCTAGCACGAGGATGACGATATTAGTAATGTTTTCATATCACATTTGATGATGAAATATATATATTGTGTTTTCAAAAACATACGTATCCTCAAAGTGAATTACATCTTTTATTTTCAGAATGAACAAAATATTTTCAGTACACAAAAACATCCTTTATTACGACATTTATAAAGATATTAATTGCTTTAATGCGGTCAAATGTTCTCAATTAGACGTAATGTGTTGAATGAGCGCATCTTGCTGACGGCGCTTCGGTGGCGCGTGCGCACCTAGCTGGGCTATTTGCGGGCCGGAAGTAGACGCCATGGCTAATTGCCCCAACCTGTCCAATCTAGTGCAGATAAACCCTCAAGGACGTTATAGTTGTCTGCCTTTTAAATGTATCTGAGATCGTAGGTACTCTTATTTTGCGATGCCTCGTAATTATTCACAACTTTACAATAGACTTACAAAGCAATGTTTAGAAGAAAGTGCTTCATAATAGCATTGTATTTATTTTGGGAGTAGTACAAAAAAACACAAATGTAGAGTTAGAATGGTAACATTAATACCAGTGTTGGCCTCATCTAGGCCAATATCCATCCATCCATCAGCAGGAAGGTGTCCACTGTTGGACAGAACTTGACATAGGCCCCCTAATGGCTTGCACACATCATGATCCTTCGCTACCCGTAGGCACCATTTTCCAGCAGCTCTATACCTATAAAAAGTCATTGTATGTAGCCACTGGAATGGACGGTTTTTCTAAACTTATTGGACATATCTAGTGCTTGTGAATATGTGTCATATATTTTATAGCACAAAATCGAAATTAGAATTCCGAAACTCAAACAAAGCGCGCGGCTTGAAACGGTCGGCTAGCACCTTTGAGATTTTCGGATTTTTGTGTGCAAATCTCATTTGCAATTATGATTATCGATTGCTGTACGGTGAATGCAAACATCGTAAGGAAGACTGACCGTCAGTTAAAATATTGTTTTCTTATATTTACGCGAATACTAAAAATTGAAATAAAACTATTTTTCGTATTTTATCGCGTTTATTTTATGTTTTTACGTTCCGGACGACCGTGCTCCCGTGTCCATGGTTGCTGTAAAGCAGTCGAAACGTCGGTAACCCAAAACAGAAAATAAACGCATTACAGGCATGATCGTATGTGCGTAGAATCCCGAAAGATGCCATTAGTCACTTATCAAGATTACTATGTGTAACGCAATCCGCTAGACCGGTCACAGTACCGTCAAAACAGTGAGTCAACACTTAATCCTTGCCCTCAACTGTGTTGCGTCAAAACCAAGATGTAGGATGCGGCAAAGGTTAAATCCATATCGTCACATCCTCGCGAGCTTCCTGTTTAAATGGCGCGCGCTAATTGCTGATGCGCGTACGCATATGAGTTTGTTTTCAATTTGCGTGTCACAGCGCAGCGGAATTATACATTAGCATGACCCGAAATGTAATTAGGTAAGTGTTTAAATAAACTTTTGATGTTATTGTTTACCCATTAAAAAAAAGTTTTCTTTCATATGAAAAGTTTTTATTTATTAATCAAACGGGTATCGCATATGTATGCACATATTAAATGTACATTACAAGGATCGTGTTATATATTTCTTTGGATATAGTACTGTGATATGTCGGAGATAAAAAAATATGTTAGGAAGTAGGTATATATATATATATATTTGCCTGCTCTACAGCTGTCCTAGTTCGGACAGTCGTCTATATGTGCACGCGCACACGCAAAACTAACTCGGCGGGCGTGAATTGAGTCCGCGGATTAATTGGTAAAAAGGATATATCCTTAATGAGTGATTAAGCCACAAGACTATACACGGCCGACAGACGTTAACACCGAATGTACCTACTGATGGATATATTGCTATACTAATATTAGAACGTATCTATCAATCGCTTCATTCTACAAAATACGTATCGTGAAAAAGAATCTATGAGCACATATTATGAGCCCGAATATTTTTATGCGATAGTTAAAAATCCAAATGCAAAATGGTTGCATTTCTTAAGCTATATTAGTTGTCTAACCAGATCTCTTGTTTAAGCCAAATTTGCTGACGAGATCTCTTATTTATTAATCCAGGGCTTGAGCTGACAAATAAGTAGATCACCGATGTATCAATCGTCCACAGACTCCAGAAAAACAAGTCAAATATTAGATACTACTTCAAATAAAACCCCTTTGAACCCCAAAACTATTCAACAAACAACACACTCTAAAACAAACATAAACCTATTTAAGCGTAACTTTAACATTGCCAAGACTCCCGTCTTAATCTTGACTAGTTAACTAATTGTAACTTGGGTGAGGTAAGTAAGCTAAGGAACCTGTAAACTTGGTGGACCAGTAACGCTTAAGATAAGCTTCCAGTTAGAATATGCAGATGTTATGGGAAGTTAAGATGTTAATCTTGTATGAAGATATTAGGAAATTATTGTTTTGATGTTCTTTGACATTCTGCTAGCATTTACTGTTGGCTGTATTTGTGTAAAACGTTTTAAATATTTGTTGTAGCAACTGTATTAACGACGTCTGGTGATCTTACTACTATTATAGTTTGATTAAAATCACAGAAACTAGCTCTTAGTATGAGTTTTGAAAGTATTCAAAAATCAATCGATCGAATGATTTTTACCAGTAACACTGCAAGTTTCCGAACATATTACTGTGAAATATATGAAAAGATTCGGTCACTCGATTGATTGATTTAAAACTATCAAAACTCCTAAAAAGCCCTGATTAGATTCATAAAAGTGAAGGTTAGTCTACCTATTTCAAATTGGTGAAAATTGATAATTGCCGTGGATTTTATTCACCCATGTCTTAGCACAGGCACACGCCTATAGCACTGACTCGTAGAACATTAAGAAAACTTTGCCCGCTCTTATCAATGATCAAAAGCACTTGTTGTAAGTAGGAATGATAACGATCCTGTGAGCCGCGCGAATTTTAGACATTCGCACTAAAGTTTGTAAACAGGCGGTTTATATATAGCTTCAGGCTAGGATCTTTTAATCTCTGATTCAGGCATACTGAAAGAATACCATTTATCTACACAAGAATTTAAAATAATATATTAGACGTATTGGAACATTTATTTGAACGGATAAATTTGGAATAAATCGATAAATTTGATGACCGTTTCGAAGCCGAACGTTAACGATGATTCTTGCGGTTGTATAAAAAAATCTTTAATCATTACGAAGCTGCATAAAGACACGTCTGAAGGAAGTGCGAGGTCGGGAGACACGGCGAGGTGGAGGCAAAAGGGCGAGGCGAGAGTGAGGCGCGCTCAAACACCGAGGAATTCAGTTCATTACCGTCTTACAAGCTCCTCACTTAGCGTAGAGATGGGAAATTGCCACTGTTTGTCGATATTATCACGTAAACATATTTCACGTTATGAAGATTTGCAAGACCGTTAACAATTAAAACAATACTAAACATTCTCATGTAAATCTAATCCGATGAAAATTCAAGACTGGCCTCCTAAACTTATAGAGATTTTTTTTCCAGTTGCACAGGTATTAATATTATTATTATTACTTTTTTTCTGAACAACGCTTTGTATATTGATTAAAATACTATACATTTCAGGCTATCATAAATACCACGTTTGTTAGGTTAGGAATGCTTTTCTAATAGGTGGTAATATTTAATATTATTACTTTACGTAACATGTGATACAAGAGCATAAAAAAGGAAATTTTGCAGATAATATTGCATATGCCATTGCCATATTATACCATATCCAAAGTATTACAGAGTTTCATGTACATGATGATAATACCTACATAATACCAGCCCTTTTTAATGGCCCACTGCTGGGCACGGGCCTTCCCTCAATGCGAAGGGGCATTAGGCCATAATCCACCACGCTGGCCCAGTGCCGGTTGGCGGACTTACCTAATATACAATACCTGCACGCGGTTTGATTATAACTTTCAACAGGCAAAAAAATGAAAATAATCAACAAAATTACTATCCAACGTCCTCGAAAGCCAAAGTCACTCGAACTGTCATCGTCACAGCGAGCGGGCGGAACAAACTACGGCCAAGTGTGTCGATTCCAACGTCGTCGAGTAGGTAGTCTAGAAAAAAATATTCTCGAGTCGCAAGTTCAGTGGGGGTGGGTGGCAGCAACCCTTCCTACGGGCCTCCTTAACTGCTACCAGCGGACAAAAAGAATGAATGGATCCGCCCCTTAACGAATACACCGAGCGGCATAATTCATACTTAGGAAAGTGCAAGGAGTTGACATGGAGATTTATTTTTTTCTTTTTAATTACGATAGCATCACCAATGAGGTTAGGTTTCGCTTTTTAAAATATTTTTCTATTTGTTTCTCTTTTTATGTTTTCCTTTTTGGAGCACAGTGTACGGAGCTAGGAAAAAGCAAGCAGCTTTCGGTAATTATGATTTTGTGTTTTCGGTTCTTGGTAGGTATTTCGATTCGATAGTTTTTGCCTCTGTATGCATTTGTAATTATCACATTATTCATTAAGCTACGTAACAGAAATATTGTAAAAATATTAATCTTTAATGTTTTTGGTATACAATTATTTAATTAAATTTAACCGTCTGTGGCAATATTCCTTGCTCCTTCGTTTGTTTTTATCATTCTATTATTTTTTAAATACAATTTCCTGTTACAACACGATTGATTACTTGGCGCTCATTAACCGTGTACTTTGTTCAGCAAATATGATTGCTTGCATCACAGTGCTAGCAAGTGTGTCATTTAGCGGATCAGGCAAGTGCAGTGGAACGTTTAAACGCACTCGCGCGTATTACTTGGATTCGTAAAATTTATTTCTGTGTTCATTAAAATGAAATTGCAATCCTTTTGGTGAGAAATCAGAAATATTAATTAGAAATCCCCGTCCATATAAAGAATGGGATTAAGAATTGCAACTCATCGAGTCTGTGCTGTCAGAAGAGTACTGTTTAAACTGTAGTATTCTTACAGCACATACTCGATACTCAGCTCGATGTACTGCCAGTATACTATAGTCTGACTGAAGCAATTATATATTATATAGGCATACCTTCATAAATGTGTGGTATACCGATATAATTTTCTTTACATTTTCTTTTGTTTCTAGGAAAGTAGATACCCACCTAAACACAGGATATATAATAGAATATATAAATATGGTTATAAGTACCTATGTATAGTTCATATTTCACTACATTCGATAACCACTTTAGCGAGGTGGACAAGGTTGGGACAGTACTTAGATTTTTTTTTTTTTTTTTTTATTACATTATAGGCAAGTATTTGATCTTAATCTCACCTGATGGTAAGTGACGATGAGATCTACGATGGAGCATACTTGCCTAGGTAGGAAGGCGGCAGTAGATCGAGACGCTACATTTACTAGGCACATGCAGCGCAACTGATCTGACCCGCCATCCATGAGATATTTTATAAATTTGGTACTAGATTAGGTACTTACGTTTAAAATCTATGCAAATAATGCAAAAAAAAAGATTTGCATCGTTTCACGGAGAACTGCATATTATAATTGGGGTCCCGACACTCGTGGCAGATAGTTTCTCGATTAACATCTTAAAGGAGTTCGGTGTTACTGGCTTCTTTAATTATCGATCAACTTGTTTGGTTTATAATTGGCAAAACTGACAAGCCGACGGTCAGTGGTGGGTTCCTTTTCCCCCATTTGTAAAAATAATGCAAGTAATTTTTTAAAATAAATAGCAATAAGGTACGATAAAAAAATCATAAGTCGACTTACACGACGATAAAATATGTTTTATTATGAGTTAAGTACAAAAGCAACTTGCCTCAATTATCGTTCAAGTTAACTATGCCATGTGAACGGACTCCAAAAGCCTCCGGAGGTAAGATGCGTCGGTTGCCACGTATAATTTTTTCCAGTCTCTTTCAATTCACTCCCCCTATACCCCCCTCCCCTCAACCCGTTCGTCTGTCAATCTTAACTACAGGGAAGGCACAGTTCAGTAGTGGACCGGTTATTTTTTTTTATTATCGAGGTTTTAATAGGGCTCCAGGAAATTCTGCGAGGATCGATGAATCGCGAGCCGCTTTTTATGAGAGATTTTTTAAGAGTGATATAAATTTGTGTATGTATGTGCTTATCTACATGTTTGTTGTTATATATCGTGTTGGTAAGTAGTATGTTTCATCTTATGATCTCATCGAAAGATGTATTTGAAAAAAAAAAAAAGATTTCATACAGTACTTATATACCGATAAGTATATTTAAAATAATATACATAATAATCATCCGTCCCAAAAACTAGAGACGTCTTATTATTTCCATAGCTTCAATAAAAAAAAAGAAATGGTCATTCCTTAAAACATATATCTAAATAGGTAGTTATATATCGTTGTCTGGGCACTAATCAGTGGTATTGTGGTGTCTGTTTGAAGTCTCAGTAATGGAAGACCAGACAGGCCAGGGGGAGAAGAAAATAAAAAAAATACTCTATGCACGCATAAGTAGGCGCATGTTGCATGAGCTTCGCGACAATTTGGCGACAGACGTTTTCGTAAAAGCTGAAAGAAAAAAAAATGCATTACTAACAAAATATGATTTGTTGTTAATCGTTTCTTCGATAGGCATAGTATTTTTTTTGTTTTTGTTTTTTTTTTTTACACAGGCTGCCAGCATTGTGGGTTTATTACACCGCATTGTAACCCCAACAATTAGGTATTGCTTTGTGCTATGCTAGTCTGTATTTAGTGTTATTAACGTTTTGTGGTGTGTATCCGACCAGAGATCTCGCGCACTCGGGAGATGACCGATTCCACTATTGGATTATTGGCGTTTTAATTATTGCTTTTGATAAATCTAAATATAAAAAGAAAAAAATATATGTTCCAGCAATTATTTTTTCAAATAACTAAATATAAAAAAATAAACAATTTTAAGTCGACTACAATCTTTTACTTAAACCGCAACATGAGACTCAAGATACATCACCAAAGGGGGTCCCCTACGATCCACTACGCTGTACAAACTTACAACAGATAAGGGCTTCAAGTACCCCCCAAAAGGGGTAAGACAGACCCCCCAAGTCTGCCTAGACTTTAGTGGAAGAGAAAATAATGTGTGAAAGGGACGCACAATCCCGATGCGGCGGGCCGTCACTTTTAATTTCGTCATCATATATTTAGTTTTTCTCTTTAGAAGAGTCCATGGAATTCTAATCAAGCTTACGCTCAGAAAGTGATGTAAGAATGGTGACTGATAAATGCATTTTGTTTATTACTTAAATATGAGAAAATATGTAAGTAATTTATTTATTTAGGATTACCAACAGAGTTTACAATGTTACATGTGAAATAATCTTCGTCTTCTTTCTTTACGAAATGAAATGCAATGAAATAAAATGGATATGAATATGGCCTCACCCAAAACATAGCGGGTATTTTGCCAGTCTCAAGTAATTAATAGCAATAACGCATTCAATAAATACACATTATAAATAAAATAATGGATGTGACATGATGATATGAAAAATATGTGAAATAATCAAAAATAATAAAAATACGAGTGATATTAGGTAATTGTAACTCTAATGACAGGCAACCACATCATGTGCCACCGATACATTAATAAAAAAAGATTGATGATTCATACAATTCTTAACCTTACAAAGATTACCCCTATAAGTTTTGTTACTTCTTCAAAAGCCACTCTGCAACATTGAATTTTAGGGGTCGAGTCACCTTCGTCCGTAGGCGAATTAAATACCCTCGAGATACCCTACACGTGACCTTGGGTGGTGCCAACCAGGTGACAACTCTACTGGTGGTAGGCTTCGGCCGTGGTTAGTTACCACCCACTGAACAAAGCCATGTCGCCAAGCGGCCTAGCCGTGTTCCGGCATGATGTTCGGTGTTGCCATTCATGGATGGCGGGTCAGATCAGCTGCGCTGCATGTGCCTAGTGGATGTAGCGTCTCGATCTACTGCCGCCTTCCTACCTAGGCAAGTATGCTCCATCGTAGATCTCATCGTCACTTACCATCAGGTGAGATCGAGATCAAATACTTGCCTATAATGTAATAAAAAAAAAAAAAAAAAAAAAGAATGAAACTAAATTACAATACTTCGTTACAAAAACAATGGTCTCTATATTTTTTTGTAACCGCATAGAGCCATTGTTTAGCAAATGTCTCAAATGCGTCTGAGAAAGTAGCATCTAATTGTTCCCGTTGCTCTCGTTAACGGACGAATATTAGGTTTCATTGTATTGTGCTAGGAGCGCCATGCCATTTTTAAATCTTACTCTGGACAAGGCATTTGCCAGTACAGTCGAAGTAATTAATTACATTCAAAATATTTTGTGCGACTCACGATTATTGTTTTCTTGGACGGCGTTTTATATTTCACCGATGGTATTTGATCCCTATTTATAACTAAATAAATATCGCCAGAAAGATGAGCATACCGACTATACGGTCCCACACTAAGCAACGCTTGTATTATGGGTATCGTACAATAGACGGGGGGCGAACCCAGTATATATTACTTATATAGATATTAAACATCCTTGACTTGGGTACAAACATTCGTGGTCATCACACAAAGTATGTCTCTACCAGGAGTCGAACCCGGGATCCTCGGCACCGAAAGCAGGGTTACTACCAACTGCGCTAATCAGGCCGTCAATGCGAGATTGTTGCCTATTCTTAGCACAATCCCCCTAAATGCAAGGGCATTCGGACCATAGTCCAGCATACACTAACCCAGTGTGGTAGCGGCTAAAATTTGAACTATCAATTATATCTGCTGTAAATTCATTCGCATTACTACAAGATAGTTCTCTATCAAATTGACACTCTAAAATTAATCTATTAAAGCCATCAATAGCTACTAGAATTACTGTTGCTCGCCATTTTGCAATCCAATTCAAACATACAATCCCAAAATCACTTTTTAAATGACTTATATATTAGTGTAGCATCGAGATCGGTATATCGGCTCTGAGTGTACCTACATGCCCGGTCGGTTAACCCGAGTGAACTTGATACATGACATTGTCTGCCCTCTCACGCACGCTGGCTCCTTTTGTCCAGCCTCCGGACCACGATCCTCGCTGTCTTGGTGCGTCCTTTTATAGAACTCAGACACTGTGAAGGCGGTTTTTTGTGGGCTTTTGGAGGCCTTTTTAGGGATATAGATGGGCGGTGGCAGGGCTATGTCGACGCGTAGCTTCTCTTAGTGACGGCCGACTAAAAGTCCACATAAATATTTAAGACTAGCTGTTACCCGCGAATTCGTTCGCGTGGTATTTAACAAAGACACAACCGTTGGCAAAAGCCTGCTCGCGCGTTCTGAGCCCGCGGGACGCATTTCAGGTTGTTGCTATCAAACTTAATCAGGCGCAACGCTGCAACATTGGTTTTTTTTCGTGAGAACCTATGTTTTATTCTAAAATAAAAGTAGCCTAAGTTACTCCTTGTTACATCAGCTATCTGCCAGTAAAAGTCCCGTCAAAATCCGTCCAGCCATTTCAGAGAGTACCCGGAACAAACAGACAGACAGATAGACAGACAGACCGACAGACATACAAAAATTGTAAAAAATGTTGTTTTGGTATAGGTACCGTGTATACATCCAAATGCACTTAGTAAAAAGCGGTTATTTTAATATTACAAAAATCACTCCAATTTTATTTATATGTATAGATATTCTTAACTATTTGAGACATCATTATCTTCGTATTCGCAAAAGTCATTGAATTCGGTACTTAAACTTTACTTTAGGTCTAATTTACTGAATTAAGTATCCTTTAAATTAACAATAAAAGTAACATAGGATTGTAATAAGTAGGTAGATAGGTACGTATACCTATCTAAAATGCAATCGGCAGTTATGTCAGTTAATTAAAACCAAGTTTTCAAATTTATGTCAGTTAATTAAAACCAACTTTCTTAGCAACGAAAGTCTTTTAAGCGCATTTGAGACAAAACACTTTGAAAGTATTCCTGAAAGGTTTTCCGTGATCTTTCATTTCGAACCGCATCATTAGTCTCTTATACTCTGTGTAAAAGGAAAACTTGTAAGACGCAAAACAAAATTGTATATTTTTTTTTTCTTATTAACGATTTCTTTTATGAAACCGTTAGGCGTTTTAACAGGCATAAAATATGCTAAAGTAAAATGTAACTAAAGTACAAAATGTACTAAATACCAATATTTTTCGTATAGGTATACATATTAACTCTACATTTACTCGCCAAATTCCTTTGCTCGCGTCTCACTATCATATTTTCCCCGTGATTTTGCGATCGTCTGTAGGTACGCACAGTGGGGGGGGGCTGAGGGTGCACTTGACCACCCAACCCCCCCATCGCCTCAAGAACAACATCGGGATTTTAATGCGGCCTCGTTCGTACCGCGATACTGAAATAGAGCGCTTTCGTTTTGCGTTATTTCGACGGTTTAACTGATATTATAGAGATGGTGGGAAGGTTTTTTTTTTCGAAGATTAGGTATCTGGTTAGGGACGAATGGTTAAAGAAAGAGAGGTCTTTGCCTAGGAATGGGACATCAACCAAGCTGCAAAAGAAAAAGTAAGGATTATAAAGTAACAATATATCTATAGTCTCTACAATTTGTATATAATCGCAAGAAATGCCCGAAAAAAACGGCCACACGAGAAACACATAAGGTCAATGAAAGTAAAAATAAATAGTTTATTTTAATTTAGCTTTGAATGCATTATATTAAATCTTTTTTGGATTTTTTTTTATAACTTCCAAGTTTCATAAAATGGAACCTCAAAAAAAATGCTAAAATTAATATATATTATATAACAATAATATAAATTGGTAAAAAATAATAAGCAACCGCCGTGAATAACGATTAATCTTAATATATATAAATTACGTGTCACGGTGTTTGTCCGCTATGGACTCCTAAACTACTAAACCGATTTTAATAAAATTTTGCACACTGTGTGCAGTTTTATCCAACATGAAAGATAGGATAGTTTATATCTCAATTTATTTTATATGGCAAAACAACGCTTGCCGGGTCAGCAATTAATATAAAAATAACACTGCAATTAAAAAATAAGCTCCCCATTAGAAAAATAGTGGGACACTCACTTGTTTAACTAGCGGTTCTCAAGTCGCCGCGCCAAATGGGGTAGGCAGGGTTAATGAATAATTAATGTGCACACTGTTCGCGCCAATTATAATTACGTAAGAAAAGCAATTATGCCGCGCGCCGTGTTTGCGCCGCGTCAGATTTGCACATAGTTGAGCTGATTAGAGGAGAATTGTGCCGTGACAGCTCATAATACATTATATTAATTTAACTAATCAGTGAACAGGATTCGCTGATTTTTTTTCATAAAACTTTTTTGACCGTCTGTATAAATTGTGTCGTAATTGTTTCAACAACGATCCAGTCTAGAAGTCTTTGCGGTAACGCTTTATCCCTTAATAGCCTAGAGTTTCAATTTTGATACCAATCTTTTAAACCGAATGTTCACATTACTATTAGTTTTTTTTATAGGTTGGCTGTACGTATTTTACTGTTGTATAATATTCTTTCCAACGAAATTAAAAAAAAAATCAAATGTCATTATTATTAAACACAGTAACATTAAACACAGTAATATTAAAAATAAATCACTTTCGTAAATCAGGCTACTAAGGGTTATACATAAACAGAATTAATATTTAAATAAATTATAAAAAATAGTAAAAATCAATTAACATAATTGATTTATACTTTGACTTACTTACGTATAGGTATCCTACCTAACTAGGAATCGTAGACATTGCAAATATAAATTATGAAATAAGCAAGTTTTTTTATTGTAGGTAGGTACTTAATTATATGACATACCTAATATGTAACGCCGCCCATTACACTCTTTTTTAAGGACAAAGAACTCTCCATATGTTTTTTTTTTATAAAAACGTACACATCAGTTTCACCTTTGTTTACGTCTATTTCAATCGTGAAAACTCCCGCGGTCAACAGAAACAGATCGTAGCGGGTGATGTGAGACCGACACAGAAATACATCAGCCATCGCTTATAAGTGCCGAGGCTGTGAGATGATCATCATTTCAAGTGGAGACAGGGTGTAGATTGGTTAATCAAATGGTAAACCATTATGGTGTCCATAAAGGTTAAAATTCGATGCTTGAAAATCTTAAGTTCAAAAGATAGAAGACCAAGTTTAACTAAGAATTAAGAAGATCTCAAAACAATTCATGGCGTTGTCATTGTACGGAGTATGGAGAGATTTTTTTGGAAAAGAACGTGAGTTGATTTTCTTATGTTTAGTCCATATTAAGTAAACGTGACAAAACATTACGAGTAGGTGAATACTTGATCAATGAAATGATAATCTAACCGTTATTATCCTGTCAGATACGTACAAAAGGTTACCCAACAAAAAAGAGTAACTAATCCAATTGTAACAGGTAACGGTAAATATTTCGACATATAAGTACACTTGCACCGGAAAGCACATTTGTTTTTTACATACCAATAAAATGTCTCTAAATCACCGCCATGTATCTAATTATGAACAATGGCGACGCGTGCGCCGGCGCAGGACACGGGGAGCGCGCGCGTCACGCCTTGCTCGGCCGGAAGCGGACGTCGAGATTGTGGCCCCAGCCCCTGATTCCTTCCGGTGGATCCCAATGGACGGACTGGCTCGAGGACCAAGGGAGAGGAGGTAACATGACTGAGATTTATATGGAATAATAGGTACGGCACTTTTTGATACTGAAATATCGTTTTCGTTATGTCGTTTGTAAAATAAACATCTATGAAGAATTATTATATTGGACAAATCATGAGTACCTTTTACAGCATCCATGATGACATGGAAATAAGGTGAACTTTCCATTGTGAATTGTCTAACCTTTTTATTTTTAAACCATTGTAATTGACCATAGCTTTAAGAAAAAACATCACATGCTCCAAATAACGGATTTTGTTGGGTCAAAAATATACCACCGGTTTTCGCGTTGGGTTTTACTGAGTTCGCGTCAGCTCGTACCTTATCCCACGCATCAAGGTCGTCGCTCCCTGATCTTCAGTACGGAACGATTGGTGATCTTTTTTTATTGGATGCATCGCACGGAGCTGTGATTCATGCGAGGATTGTTAAACGAGACCATCTCGTTGGCAAACTGATTGGGGAGTCTGGTGACCTTGCTACAGTAGCTATATTTATAGCTCTACATCCACCAACTCTGCATCTTTTCCAAATCAAATCGTATTCCAGGACTTAAATTAGTCTACCATGTTGATCTGTTGCGTAACAACGGTATTAGCCATGTATTAATCAAACGCAGATCCAACCAGGTCACGTGAATTGATAGGAACCGTCGGATAGCACGGTACGGCCTAATGTCTAAAGGCTACGCGCTCAGCCAGTACGCGGATAGATATACGTTATCCAAAGACTTAACTCAGGTGCTTTCTCCGACATCCTTTCGTCTGTAGACCTACATACGTAATACAGTCATTTTGATCTGTCCGTATCGCGAAAATAAAGCATATCAACAAACCAGTCTCACATCCTTCAAAACCGCACAACACAATATAAATAATGAACAAACAAACCAAGTGCACTTGTAATCATGTGGCCAAGTGTACTGGTAGACCGCAAGGACCCCGTACAGTGTATATCACCTGTGTGAAGTTCACACGGCGCTTGCGCGGTTCTCACGCGCTCGCCTTACACTTCCTTCCTGTCCGTAGAGGCGTGCCTCTGCGCATTGTACCTTCGGATATTATCGTCGGAGGGGGATTGTGTACGGTCGATTTTGATTACATATTCTTGAATTAATTATTATATATATTACAAAATATAGATAATAATTAATTCAAGAATATAAGATATATTATATAAATAAGATATTCAAGAATAATATCAATTAGTACACAAGTACTAATTGATACATAGGAATTCGCGGTGGTTAATTTTAAGTTTTCAGTGCTCTACTGTGACTCTATCATAAGTAGAAATGTCAAAATGCATAATTGAATTGCACCCATGTCCTGTTTAATATGTATAATGAATAACCATAATAAATTAGGATCGCCACCAGCCCATGATAAGGTACATCCATAATACAACATAGTTTCTTATATTTTTGGACAGTACCCATAGTATTGTCATATTTAGTTATTTAAGGTTTAAATTAAAAATAAAATTACACTGAATAGTTGACTGCTAACCCTAGGGAATATCCGATCGCGTCATCCTTTAAGGGTCACTCGGTTACTTACCCGGGGGGCTATAATAGTTAGCCGCGCTCCTGGGAACCGTATTGTGGGTGACAAATCTTTTTTTGATTGGTGTGAACTTAGGAAGCGTATCCGGCTTCTGAAGGAGGATATGCGATCGCGATTTGAAGATTTATGAAACGTTTAAGGTCTAATTTTGCGTGGTGCCGGGGCGTGGTGAGAATGTTACGTGATTTGGGCATTATTTTTGATCGGAATTCTTGGTGGTCGAAAGGTATTGTTTATTATGATACTTATTCCTATTATGCTGTAGGTATATATCTCACTAGCTGTGCCCCGCGGTGTTACCCGCGATTAAAAAGTATGTCCTTTTTATCTATGTCCTTTTCTGTAAATCATGTCGATCCTTTGCTCTATGAAAAATTAAAACAAATCTATCCCTCGGGAACCATACATTTTACTGGGATAAAAAGTTGCCTATGTGCTATTCAGGATTTTAATCTATCTCAGTGCCAAATTTCATCCAGATCCTTTCAGCCGTTCTGGCGTGATTGAGTAACAAACATCCATCCATCCGTCCATTCATCCAAACATTCAAATTTATAATATTAGTGGGATTGTGGAATCTCAATATTTTTTTAGCTGCAAGTCTAGTAGTACTGTTAGAAGTCGCATACCTAGATAATGTTCAGTCCCATACCGAGCAACACTTATGAGTACTGTATAACGACAATAGGTAGATGCCTAATACAATTATTTAAATCAATATTAAACATTCAAGACCCAGGTACACAACTATCGTGCCTATCACACAAAGTTTGCCTGCAGGTATCGAACCCAGGACCCTCTGTACAGACAGCAGGATCACTACCAACCGACTCATATTCTCTTATTAACTTACATCCTTAATTATGTGTTTTAAGCATTTTATTTTTCTGTCGCGTATTTTTATACTATGAGCGTTTCTTAAAAACATTTTTCTCCAGCCTCACAGGCGTTTGTCTCCTCCTGTTTCTTGACAGTTTAACCCTTTCGTCGCCGCGGTTAAGGAGAGCCATTGTTCCAGCGGCGGCCGGTCCCACGGGCCCCCGTCTCAAGCAAACAGGTCAGGATACCGCTTTGTTTCAATGTTACATTGTTTAAGTAGGCTAATATTCCCATGGGAAGGTGGGGTGATACTGAGCACCTCTAGTTATCTACAGGTTAGGTTATGTTTGTTGAGATTATTTCTTTTTTATATGTAACTGATATTGTAGACACGTCAATACACTTGATTATTAGTTTGGTATCTAAGCCAGTAATTATTAAAAAAAAAACCCTGTTGTCAATGGATTGCATATTAATACTGTATTTATTGTAGTACATATTAAAAACAAAACAGATGTCAAAAAAAAAAAACAAAACAAAAACTAATTTCATTTGTCTCTCGTCGTATTTATGATGTTTGAATAAATTACCTAATCTGTGACATTAATAATAATTAAACATAATATAAATAATATCATCTCTCAAGATTAGAATCGTCGCGTGATTAGCTATCGTTAGGGCGAGTCCACACCGACGTAGCACTGAGCGTGCGATCGCCCACCGCGGAAGGAGAACTTGAGTGCCATAGACATTCGAATATATAGATAGGGCATTATTATCCGTCATATTGAGATTATTTAAAACAGTTATTTTTTATTTCAAGAGATTAGGTAGGTATATAATAAATATCGCTAGACAAACACACCAACTATACTATTAGATAGATCTGTAACTATTTAATTGTTACAGCCGCAAGATGTCCGTTCTTAAGACTCGCATACCGATCACGTACTTTATAATTCTATGTCGGCTCTAAATATTATCAACTCACGGTATTCACCGCCTTTAGTTTTAGCGTAGTAATTACACGAGCAACGGCCGACCGAGCTGTCACGGCCGTGGCGTACCGGCCGCCGCGCATCTGTCGCGCAGACGTCCGTCTGACCTTAGCCTTATGACACTATTCAAATTATACGAACAAAACGGTAATGTGCATTTTGAATTGCCATTTGTTTCTATACTCAAGTGTGAACACAGTTTTTAACCCACATCAAAAAGGAGGAATCTCAATGCGGTCGTATTTTTTTTTTGTTTGTAACCTCAGGTCTCCGTCATTTTGTATTAATTATTCATACACCATCATCACGCATTTAATCCGCGAAGAGGAAGACAGAGGTGGACGGTAGAGAACCCACAATTCGATGATGATATTTAGCTCCAATGTATTAGGGGGCTAGCCTATTGCTATTTTATTATGGACTAGCTGCGCATCGCGGTGTTACCCGCGTTTACATTTTACCGGGATAAAGAGTAGCCTATGTGCTATTCCAGAAAATAATCTATCTCTGTGCCAAATTTTATCCAGATCCGTTCGGCCGTTCTGGCGTGATTGAGTAACAAACATCCATCCATCCAAACATTCACATTTATAATATTAGTGGTTATGGATTAATTTAGTTTTGGACTATAGTTTGTAGAGTTTACACACGCATCCCTTATTACTGAGCTTAGTAGGTACATATAATTACTGAGTATATAATAATATCAGACAAGTCCAGCACGACTGCAATGCCTCGCGATCCTAGCTCGGGCACGTACGAGGCAAACATTGGCGCTGCCTCTTCCAAGCGCGCTGTGTTCTTATTCGTCTGGCTTTCGCTCTCGCGTGTGACAGACCCAGTCTCGAGAGGTTGCGCGGTTGGTTTGAACACGAACATTCGTATATTCGTGTGTAATATGGTTATTTGATGATTAGTCGGAACGGACATATTGTACTAGCCGTCTGACCGGGGTAACCCAATGCATACTCTGGAGACGTAATCTCCAGAGTTTAAATTGACTTAGCTATTTAGAAGATGTAATTTTCTACTAGAAAAACATTTCTATGCTTGCGGTGACAGTTGGAGTAATTTTCCGGTATCGGACCTTTATACCGTCTTGACCTTGGACCCCAAAGACAGGATAAAGAAAACAATATGTTGTGTCTCTTTTACCCCTTCATTAAAATCGGAAGGGTTAGTCGATCATGATTTAGCAGATCAACATTGTGGGTTACCATTTCATTTTAGAAAGAACAGTTCACTAATTAATTCCGTATTTTAACAATACGTAACATATGCTTTGTACGTTATTCTACACGTGAAGTGACTTTGCGAGATACACCCTTACAACATTATTAAATTCCGTTTATAAATACTTATATCAAAGAGGGTAGGGTTCAATTTGTTTTGAACAATGGTTCAGGTATTATGGTTAACGCTTGATCAGTTTTTATATTACGCCCTTCTCAATTAAACAAAAGCGTCTTGGATGGAACCTCGTATCGAATTCCTTCATAGTCCAGTTGGTAACGTAAAAAAAACCCTTTAATTTCCTATTTGTTTAGTATGTATCAAAAATACTATTAGTATATATATACTCAGTTATGTATCGACTGTGTTAGCAGACTTGGGGCCTAGGGGTTTCTGTCAAGAAAAAAAATAACTTATAGCATGTATGATTTTATTTGAGCACGCTCTACAATTCATAGAAGGATAAATTGATAATGCTAAAAGGCATAAGACCGTTATGATGCTTGAAAAAAATTAAGCTCTACGTACATCGAGAGTAGTAGAGTTATAGACTATAGTTATCAATAATGTTAGGTAAGTTTAAAAGACTCTATTAACAATACAATTTGGCAACTAATCTGTAGGGTCAATATTTAGGGTCCCTACACATTGGCATGTCAAGAGGCAAGTTGGCTAGTCATTGACAAGCTATTTGGTAGGGACCCTACAAATCAGCCCTGCAGATTGGGTGCCAAGTTGCGCCGTTCATAGAGGCCTTAACACATCACCGACCTTCTGTCCGCAAAGGAACAATGATTGGACAAATTTCAATTTCGAATTCGGAAGTCTTGGGTTGATTGGGTAAGTTTTTGTGGCGCACAAAGCGCACTTCCGGCTTGTCACGTTCCATATTCGAATTCTGGAAATGACGTCGACGCGCTCCAACGGTTTATTAGAAATTGATATTTGGAATCTTAGATGGTCATTAGACCGTCTGTCTTCCGGCAGCTATCGATATGGGTAGGGGCGCGTGCGCACTTAATTGCTTCATTTGTAGCCATAATGTGGCAATAAGTTTTTTCTGAAATAGTTTTAAGGTGTTCCGCTCTACAGGTTTGTTTGTTGTTTGTTACTACACATACTACAAATAACTAGCTAGTTTACAAACTAAATGTCAATCACAGCGGGCTCGTAAATAAAATTGGATCAAACTCATAATTTTACAACTAAACGAATTATCGCATAGCAAATTTTAAGGCTCGCCAGGCGCACCGCGTCCGCTTTTACAAACAAAATACCAACCAATCACGATTTTGTGAATTTGAAATTTGTTTAAGCCCACGATAGTACAGAAAACCAATACAGTGTACATGTGGATACAGGCTAGATACATGGTACAACTACGCACGGGCTAAGCAAGCCTGCGTCTGTGTGACGCACCCACACGCCGCACCGCGTACACTCACTCACACAATGCGATATTGCAAATGGGCTAGTCGAATGTATTCGTTCGCCCGCCGGCCGCTGGGGGTGGCGGGCGCAGTCAGGGAGGGAGGAAGATGCGTTTTTGTGCAGTACTCTCCGCTTTAGCTACGTTTATGAGTAAATATAAATGCGTAACCGATAACGTGCTTAATACTACTTCGATGTGTGCGTTTCCCCGCTTTTCGACTCAATTATGCTTGTCTGTGTGAGCGACATGCAGACTTTCTTCACAATAGGGCTGTCCCTAAAACATTGTATAGCTGTATCTCCCAAAACCGAACAATGTAGTTACCACTAGCCAATTGTTTTCAGTATCCGTTGATGAAGTACAGACTAACCTAGATCAGTTTCCGAGCGTTTGTGCTCAGCTCGTTCCTTCATTCAATAGTCAGTGGCTTTTACGTGAAGGTAAATGTTGTGAATCCATTTCTAAAGTCAAATATTATTTATTCAACGTACTGCTGCGTTGTGCGACTAACAAATATAGTCTATGTTTGCGAGTGTACTGCCAGTTAAAAGGATTGTAGACCTGGTGGCAGCCCTGCGGAGTGCGAGCGGGCAAAGCGGTAGGCTTTTTAAAAATAAACGATTTGTTATTTTTAGTGACAGAAGCAGACTAAGTGGCTCCGACCCGCGGGAAGTCCATCGTCCTCTGAGCGTTAACCACACCTGACTGGCGCGCTCACGGCCCGATTCACACTTCTTTCAGCGCCGAGCCGGCCGAATGGAAAGCTACATGAAAGGCCTTTTTATTTCGTTACTAAGAAAAAAAGTAAAAGGCCCGACGGACGGGAATTCGGGTGACGGTTCTGCAATATTAGATAACTTGAGAGGCGCCTGTTAGCCCCCATTTCATCATCACGATTACCTTGTTGCCGTTGTTTTTTTTCTTGTCGGTGTAAAGCGCGAGATAAGCCAATCGCAGCGTTGAATTGTTACAATGTGTATGCTCCTTTATTGAATTCGAAATTCAAATTTTTGCAACTGTATTTACCTACAATTTAATTACCGATAGTCTTGAATCAACTCGAAACAATAATAAATATTCGCACGTTCAGTTACACCACAATGCGAATGCGATGAACTTAGAAACGAATTCATTATACGACGTTAAACTAACCGCATGTCAATGGGCCGCGGTGTTGCTACTACAAAATTTATTTTGATTAATCCGCTACCATCCCGTATCTCCGGTAGGCTCGCCATTTCCGTAGGTACACGACACGTACACAAAGCAATACCGGCCACTGTCCGCTCCTCTTGCGGGACGCACACGAATTTTCGCACACACACAAACGCCTAGTTCAGTTTTACCGCACACTGGTACTTGTATAAAATTTATGGTGCACACTTTTGCAGCTCGACCGGGCTATAGCAACACAGATCTATGAAAGGGGGATGGCACTGGTCAGCCATTTCGTGTCGACGAGATTTATAACCTCTCCGCGTCCGCGCTAACTTTGGTAAGATACGCGTGCGTCTGACGTTGCGATGTGTGTATGCAGCCTTACAAGTGACGGTTAGCTTAAAAATAATATGTTCGAATTTTGAAAATTCAATTTTTGAAATTTGGAACGTGAAATTGGGAATTTGAGTTGATATCGTGGCCGGTGGGAGCATTATTTTAAAATGTACGATGTGGTGGGTGAGGTGGGCGGGTGGCGCGGGGTCAATCCGCCTGTTTGTCTATCGCCGCGTTTTCCCATTCACCGGGTGAATTTTCCGAAGCCTATTGCGCTTCCAACCCCTACCGCCCCCTTTGAGCCTTCCTCTCTGTATTTTTACTAACGGAATTATAGCGTCTGAATGGGTATTGAATACTTAATATTGATTAGACTCGTAATGTACAAACGTGTGCGGACTATGTATGTCTAGGTACGTTATATAAAAGTTACTAATAATTTATGGTAGAAAAATAGGTAGTTTAGCATGGAACACTTTTATGCACTTTTAATCAGGTTGTATTTTATTAATGTAAATTGCTTTTAGATAAGATTGTTTAAGCCGATTACTCTAAACTCATTTAGTTATATTTAATAGCCAATAATATTTCATTTGGTAGAATTCTGATGATTAGTGTATTGTTATTGAAAACATCTTTTGACGGTATAATTTACATTAATTAAATGACAGAGTAGGTATAGCAATATGATTTTTTCCATTTCAAAAAACCATTAATAATACCGAACTAGGCATCTATTAAATAACGACGAAATATAGTCTATGCTTAACATTGTTCTGCCTTTCAACTAGGCATAAAAATATTAACTCCATTTGCCCAACATGATTCAGTTTTGGAACACATTCGCAGTAGTCTATGGGCGTTTCCGAACACAAGGTTCCGATCAGAAACTCATAACGGACACGTCAAGTCTTATCTATGGTGGAAAGTTGAGCCACATAACGCGCGGCATAATGCACTGTGAGGACGCTAGTTTACCTTACACTCATTCGCTTTTTAAATGGAAATAAGTGCTGTTCTTTTTTTTTAGGTTGGCAATCAGCTACAAAATAGTGCCATTTTTGCCAGTGTCGAGTATGTTTCTATAATTATTATTGAACGGGGAGTGAAAAGTCCTGTAAGGGTTAATATGAGTCATAGTATAGTTCTCCCACCTTTTAAATGAACCCAGAAATGCCAATAATATTACATAGAAATACGTTAAGAGTGGAAAAGACGATACAATATGTCTAAATGGTAGCTACTGCTCATGGAGAACAAAAAAAAAAAAAGTTTTTAAACATCGAACATTTTTAAATTTAGAACGTTAAATCTAAAGGCCCAGCAATGCTTCGAATTAGCGATGAGTGAGCAGTGATAGGAACGTCGATAGCTTAAATCGCTTTCGGGTAGCGATATTCAAAACTGCATTCTTGTTGATTGTCTAATGCACGGTATCGGAGCACCTACCTACTGGTAAATGGTATTATCTTGATTTTAGTGTAGGCAATATTACAATGGAAAGCCTGTTGTGTAATTTAAGGTTGAGTTTTCTTTGTATCTTTTATAGAGTTTGGCGATAAACGATTTAAGATGTTCAAAATCAAGACTGATCTTACGAGATTCTTGTGGGTTGGTCTCGTGAAAGTGTAAGCCAAGACTTAGGGCAATGCTAATAAAGATTAACTTATGTCTGGCTGAGGGACATATACGGAATGGTTCAGAAAGGGAAGCGTATTTATAATCATTACTTGTAGTTCATATTTCAATAATATGTCAATTATTATAACGAAAAAAAATTTTGTTTGAAATCACAATGTATTTTTTTAAATTGTGACTTCACATATTGATTACAAATGCGCTAAAGAATAGCAGGTTCAAAGTTTAGTATACCGTTTCTGAATCACGCCAGCTAAAGTAACCCATGGGGCCAGATTATGACACACAGGCTATTAAAAAAGATATATATGTCATAACTGTGTTCGCTCGTACCAGAAATTAATAGGCATTTTAAAAAAATATTACAGTGGGCGCACATAAAACTGACACCGCATTGCTTTGGAAAACGCAATGACGTCCAAATGCATTAACCCATCGCCCACTCTAACAAGTCAACAAAGCTAGATAGGTACTGTCGGCCGCAAAAATTCATTCCACTCAAATATTCACAACTTTGCAAACGTGGGGCCTAGGGCGGGTCGAGTTGAAAAACTGTCGGCATGTCCGGACGTTACAGCCTATCGTCTACCGAGTTACTGATGGCCACTAATGTAATTATTTTTAATTCGTATTTTCGAAGTGGCTATGTATTGACCAAATGAGTTTAATGCAGCAAAGAGTTTGTGATCCGTGAAAAATACAGTTCTATTTTAGTTTTTTTTTAAATACATCACAGTTGATTTGTAGTTACAAATAAATGTGTCATCGATATTGTCCAATTTTTTTTCAAGATCTATTTACTTTTTAAAATATTATAGAATTGTATGATTTTTTTTAAAACCATGATGTAATACCTGGCTGTCCTATTCTCGGACGTCATTCTATCATAAATGATGATCATGACAACAATCTTTATATCTATTTAACATGCGACCGAGCATAGCCAACAAATTGCCTGATTCAATATTATGAGC
This sequence comes from Pheosia gnoma, assembly GCA_905404115.1. NCBI lineage: Eukaryota > Metazoa > Arthropoda > Insecta > Lepidoptera > Notodontidae > Pheosia > Pheosia gnoma. The sequence goes on from FR989912.1 coordinate 6,399,234, forward strand.
GCCCAAAGCATACGTGCATACTTGTCATATAGGCACTCGGCTGCAAGTGTCGAGGCCCATACTGTACGTCTGATTATTCGAAAATTCATGCCATGTCCACCCCTGTCAGGCTGCAGACAAAATACGGGTATGTGTACGAAATTCAACCGGTTTTATTCCGATGGTCGACCGCCGAAAACCGGTTCTAGGCAGCACACACCGCCCGGCTATAAACGTGCGTGCACGTTACAAAGGAATTATAAAAGCCCGGTCAAGTCAGAATTCAATTGGAAATTGTATTACGTTGCCGAGTGTACGTTCCGTAAATTGAGATTAAACTTTTCTATTTGGATCATTTCATGTACCTTTACCTATGTTTTTAATAGAACGTATTTTACGCCCTATGTCCAGCAAATGAGGAACTTTAATTTATGTTAGAAAGTTGCTAGCTATATAGACACAGTGTATTTATTTACAATTTAAAAAATCTTACCATTAATATAATTTTGAACACCTATCCCGTGCTAAATGTGCCCGTGGCCTCCGATGAATCTGTAAAGATGATAAACATAATTTATTAATCTTGAACTCATTTTATTTTGTTACATGTAGCTATGTAAATATTCTTGATATTTTATCAAATAAATAAACATCGCAAGATGATCTGACGGCCTGATTAGCGTAGTTGGTAGTGACCCTGCTTTCTGCGCCGAGGGTCCCGGGTTTAAATCCTGGTAGGACAAGCTTTGTGTGATGAGCATAATTGTTTTGTACTTGAGTCCTGGATGTTAACTTTCTATAATAATAAGTATTATATACTGAGTTCGCCCTTGGTCCATTGTACGGTACCCATAACACAAGCGTTGCTTAGTGTGGGACTGTAGAGTTGGTGTGTTCGTCTGGCGATATTATTATAAAGGAACACACACCAGCTGTACCGGCCCGAACTAAGCAACGCTTGCATTACGGAATGGACTGGTAGCTATCTATTAATACCTATATAGATTGTTATAAGTTGTTTTGCAGTAAATGATAATCCATCAGATATGTTTTTTACCACATTAATTTTCATTTCTTATACATAATTTGTAATGTTGAATTTAAATATTTATTTCGTCCGCTCGTTCCTCTTCATGATGTTGCAGTAGTCTCTCTATTTTCTCTCTGGTTTTCATAGACAATATATTTTTTTTTTCTCATAGATAATAATCAGTGATGTGCTTCAACATAGATATTAAATGTCCATAACCAGGTATAAACATTCATGTTCATCACACCACACAACAACCCCTACCAGGATGCGAAGCAAGGACCCACGTTACAGAAAGCAGGGTCGCTACGAACTGTGCTAATCGGGTCGTCAGATCAATTAGCTTTGTACATAAATAATACACAAATAACATGATCTTTGTCTATTGATTTCTTATATTTACGCGAATACTACACATTGAAATAAAACTAATCTTAAGGATTTCGGGAACGTACGGGGAACGTCGGGAACGTAGAATAAAAAATAAACCGCGATAAAATCCTTAAGATTAGTTTTATTTCAATGATCTTTGTCTTTAATACTAAGAGCCCATAAAGTTTATAAAATTTCCTCAAATAGTGGTCTCAAAAGAATGTTAAAATCATTTAACCAAGATATTCGTAACCGGCATATTACGTTGGCACTGTGTCGATATCGGCAATCGATATCGAGGTACACTAGTTATCGATATCGATCAGATAGGGGCTGCCACGTGCGCGGCCACCCGGCGCGCGCGCGTGCGCGGATCGCGGGAAATCCATAGCGTTTTTTTGTTTTCTAGTAAAGCCAATCTTGGGTTAAATATCTATGTATGGTTAATAATGCTATATTTTGATCTCATCAGCAATGTGTGATCTCGTAAGATTTGGTAAGGTGTTGGCTAAGCAGTATTATCTTAACCTTCATCTTAGTGTATTAATAGCAGGTATGCCTTAGCCATAGTTAGCCATTGCAATGAGTCGCTTCCCTGCCTATCCCCTTAGCCATTGTAATACTTGATACAGATACTTTAATCTTAATGTGTGTGTTCGTCAACCGATATATATAAAAATTAGATATAAAAAAAATTGGACAATGAAATTTAGAAATGTCATTTTATAGACAATAATTTTTATTTTATTTTCGTAATACGAAATTGTGCCTTTACATTAATGATAACAAATGTGCAAAAGAAATCCAGGTTCAAAGGGTAGTATGTAATTTCTGAAAACATACTTGTCACAAGTACTGAAAAGATGTTTCAACATAAGGCCCAGGTGTTGCGGGGCGTGCGTATGCGCAACATTGATCGTTTTATGGCCTATTAAGGGCTCGGTGCAGTTTTCGAGGGCCTAATTGTCAGGTAAACGATGAAGGAAGCCCTCGAAGGCAGGAAGCAATTTGTTAAAGTGTGTATAGATTGTGAAGTATTTAGTGCGTGATTTATTTATTAAAGTTCGGTGAGTCTATGGCGGTTTGTGCGGACATCTTTGGCAGTTGTAATATCAGCTGTTAATTTGTCAATGATTCAAGTTGAATACGTGAAGATACCGGTGATGGCACAGTCCATAATGTCCCTGCTGTTTGTGCCTGGAGTCCTGGGATCGAATCGGGCTAGGCGCAAACTTTGCGTGATGAGCATATAGTTCAATGATCAAGAATTACTCGACACTGGCAAAATGGCACTATTTTGTAGCTGATTGCCAACCTAAATAAAGAAGAAATGGGGATCATTGTTGAAAATGATTACCTAAAATCATAAAATAACTCAAGTCGTTATTTACAATCTAACAAACATATGCTTATTGTAATCTTATCAACACTTCCTGACCGAATCTCAGCATTTAGACCTCACAAAGCCCTCTACGTGTCAAATTATCAATATACAAGATAAATATTTTGCACAAATTGGACAAAAAGTGGCGTTTTTTGGACAGATGTTTGGTTTCGCTTTCTTACGTATGACTTCTGGTTTCTTGATGGGATATTGTATTGATGTATGAATGAATGATCTTTTGTGAATGGAGCAATTCTGAAATTAATTTGTAACGCCATTCTTGTGAATGTTAAATTCGGAAACAGTTGTTCGTTAACAACCATGCATGTACACAGACAAAAATGTTTTCAAATGCCCGCGCAATTATTAATTTGAATGCGCTCCTTTTCGTTTTTTTTATTATGTCACATTTATAGAATCCTCGTACAGCACTTGTCTTCTATAAATTGTTTGTAATTGGTAAATATACCGAGGGCCCTGGGGTGAAATTATAAACTTCTTTGACATATATAATTTGTATTTAATTAAATACTCAGAACACTTTCCAAATACCTAGAGACAATTAAATAATTGCCTCTAGGTATTTGTATCTCTAGGTATTATCTGGGATCCAAGCAAAAACATTGAGATGTATATGAAAATACTTTCATCAATAGCCATCAAAAAAATTCGACCGTTACGAATACAGTTCACACAACATTAATATTTATTTCGCGGAGATGCGGGCACCCGAAGGAACAATCCTTGGCAACAATGGGCCAGAAATTGGCCCACTTGGCCCACATCCTCACAATGCGATTGGTCTACTTGGGCTCAATCACCAGTATCCCGCATCCTTGGACCCCTGCTGGGCGATATGTCAAAAGAGTTTATTTTTGCGATTGACTTTTGTTTATACCTACTTATCGATAAAAAAATATTGTAGTATACAATATAATTACTATACTATATGTAGTAATAATAATAAGTATTTACCCATAATATTTACATACTGTTACATGAGTTGCCATTCAAATCAATTCTTTCTTAATATAAAAATGTTGCCAGGTCTCACAACTCTTGTGCCGTAATTTGATAGGAGATTGGATGTAGAGCTAATTCTCTAACATTTATTTGTTCTTTTTTAATTATATTACAAAAAATAAATAACCTACACAAAGTATTGCAAAGGGCTGTTTAGCATATGAAATAAACTTGCCCTGATCCCTGGCCCGTTCCACGCATCCTGTACATCAACTCACAATAAGAAAGTCAAATCTAAATTACACGTTACATTACGTAACCCTTCACTTATCTCGTCATCGTCTGTCACAACGTCGTGCGGTCTCTCACGCCCATAAGACGAGTGACGTCACGGGATGTGACGTAAGGAGCCGACGACGTCTTGAATGGGCACACACACACGCAAAACTCGATGCCTTGCATCTGTGCACACATAACATGGACCGGTGTGCGTGAATGAACGTACGTTTGTTGTGTTTACGCTGTGATAGTAGTCGGCTGGAGTTAGATAGATTGATTGTAGAGCATTCCTTAATAGTTTGGAATGGCCACCACTGATTGAGATTCCTGGACCTCTAATCCAATTTTGCGATTTATAAAGCTTCGGTTATAGAGTCGTTTGTACTATAGTAATACTCGTTAATAATACTAGGTATTTAATATCACCCGATACATCAATTGTATAGTCCCAAACTAAGCATGTATTATAGGCACCGTAGAATGGAGTTATACCCAGACCAAGGTAAATTAAAGCTTAGCTTTGTACATACATAACACACAAATAACATGATCTTTGTCTTTAATACTAAGAGCCCATAAAGTCTATAAAATCTCCTCAAATGGTGGTCTCAAAAGAATGTTAAAATCATTTAACCAAGATCTTCGTAAGAGTAAAAAGTAAAGTAAAATATAATTTAAAAAAATTGTCTAGACAGGATTCGAACCCACGCACAACTGATGCAGTGAGCCGATCAGTCCATGCTCCTATTCTGGAACGATACTTTCAGGAATAGTTCGAGCGGTAGGTAACTTTCTAACGGACGAGTTTGCCATCATGAATTCACACTCGCTACGGCAATTTGTGTCGAAAAACTGTTTCGTCATTTCCAAATTTTAATGGCCGCCGTGAATGACGGGGGCATTGGACCTTGCGCCAAAACCATAATACACTAACAACTTTACTAGATACACTTTGGAATAGAAAATTGTTGTAATTTGCACTTTATTCATCGTGGCATAACGTTGGAAAAGTAATGAGAGGGTAGTACAATTAGGGTTGCACCACACTATCGGTATGGGCGCTTAAGCGCGGGGCGCGGGCAGGTGTTAGGTAGGCCAGATGTCTTGAACAAATTGCCGTGCCATAAGGTACGCAGCGTGGACACACCCTTATACTTTTGTTGGGCGCTTGTCGTGTGCCAAGTTTTAATTTTATGCTTGATTAAGACCCCGATGCGGGGGACTAATTAATAGACGCGAGATGAACTCTGCGGTGTTTTCTAGTGGTTTGCCGCATTGTTTCTTAGATATATTATTCTACGTCTAGACTTTTTTGTTATAACTGATTATTAAGCTGTACCCAAAACACGAAGTTCCATTAGCGAGAACAAATTAAAGCTATGCTGGGTTCACGAATAATGATAATAATCTAAGTAAGCGTTCGCTGTCGAATTTTGAACATGTTCGATAACGAATGTTTGCGACCCGTTAATTTGAGTAAATTTAGTTAAACCTAAAGCTTGCTTAAAATTGAATGAACCATGTAACTAAACTACATAAGTTACAGGCTCAGTTTAATTATAGTAATAGTTTACATCACGTAAAACAAAGTCCGTAGTACGCTTCAAAGTAACGATACTTTTTACACGCTATGCTGAGTTTACGTTGTTACGACTCAGTGGATATTGTACCTTTAGCTAATGAGTGCACTGCAAAAAAAACCCGACCGTATTGAACGTAAAAGAAAAAAAAAACATTTAAAAATTAAAAAGTCTGATAGACCGCGCTATAAAGAAAAAACAACATAATTGTTTTCAGTTCTTGTTTTAAAATAGTTGATGATTAGTAGAGCATAATATAAAAAGTGGGTAGTATTTTTTTACCTATATGTCCAAAATCAATATTTTTTTTGATATTGGTCAAAGTATTTTTTTTATTTCACCTCTATGCCCGGGCAACGGAAATGACGATGACCGCAGTACTTACGCCTATCATTATTCCACGGAAGTAATTGTCGTTGACTCCCATGCAGTAACGGAACAATATGGCAATGTCTGGATATTCATTTTAATTTAGTGTAGGTATTTTTTTTATTTAGTTTAATACCTACTTTGTTGTTTAAACTAGCTGACCGCGTCTGCTTGATTTATTAAAAAGAAACCGCGATTCTAAATTTAAATCTTGAATTTTAGCACTTCTTCTAATTTTAAAATCTACAAAAGATCGTCACTAAGCTAGGGATGGCATGACCATCTATTGTTCGAACTCGATTGTTAAGACCCTCACGCATTAAACAGTTTTCTAGGGTCGATTTATCGATTGTGACGTGTAATAATAGAGGAAAGGAGAAAGGGGTCGGCTGCACCTTTGGCGTCTATTCCGGGATAAAATGTCGCGTGCCCGGTGTACGAGACCCCGGGTAACAAATAACTATTGCACCTTGTCATAACTGTATCACGAAGATCGTGAATCCGAGATGAAAACGAATGATTGAATCGATTAGATAAAAATAATATGCCAGATGGGATATAGATACATCGAATTTGAATTTGGAATCGAATGATTCGATGGTAATTTAAAAAGATTTTTGCTGTGCAAAGCTGCGAAACGCATCTGCGAGACGCACGTTGCTAAAAGATGTTTCGTTCGCGTATGATGGATAGATGTCTTCCTATTGTTTGCTGTTCAAAAACATATCGCTTTTCAGAGATTGTCTTGTTGAACGAAATTAATAAATAAAATAAATGATGTATTGGTAACTACTGATTTGTCTAATCTTTTTGTTAAACAAACATGTTTTGTTCGAGTGACGGATAATTTTCTGGGCATTCTCTAACGTGTATCTTTATTAAATAACCATTGTTTTATACACGCGAATTAGATAAGCCGGGATATTTTAATGCTGCGGTTGGGTTTACCGAACTGAAACATTTCCCGTTGCTTGTTGACATCCTTGATATTATACATGGACCGTACTGACTGACTGTAGGTATCATTAGTATTGTATCGTACGAGAATAATTCAGAAATTTACCTCACTTTACCGTGTTGATTTCAGAAGAATAATGTATCTAAACTTATCACAAGCGCTAAAATTAAAACAGTTGTTTATGAATATTTTTTATTAACTTTATTTAATGACACAGAGCTGGGCACGAGCCTCCCCTCAATGAGGGGGGAATGTGGGATGTCCACCGTGTTGGCATACTGCGGTTTGGCACAAAAAATAATTAACAGTTCAAAATTCAAATACCATCTAGCACTCGGTTCGATATTTGCAAGCGAAACTTTATCGATCGCGATGCGCACCCCTCGGTAGCCATCTTGGGCGCGCACGCACAGCTGCGCGGGCGCAACGCCGGGTCAAAGGTGGCACCAGCAAGTGAGGGGTAAGTAACCATTGTAGTGGAGTGGGCGAGAGTATCTGCAGGATTACGACGCCACATTGGATCGATATCCGCGCTCGATTTAGAGAATTTAAAATGTATGCTTTTCACATTGGTTATGGGAGAGCTCGGGTTGTCTGGTCATCTTCATTACAGAGATGTAGGTTTGTTATTAAATTTGACACTGGCAACTTACATAAGCGTGTGATGCCAAAAACAAAAAAAAAGTTTAGTTGAACACATTTTACCACGAAATATAGGGAGGTAGTAAACTTGACACTGGCAATATACACAAACGTGTGATGCCAAAAAATAAAAAAAAATATATAGGGAGGTACTCGGGCAAAAACAATTGTTGCTTAGCTTGAGAACATACAGTCTATTTATTTGTCTGGAGATATTTAATTATTTAAACTAGCAGACGACACGTACTGGATATACATCTATACATTTGAGAGCTCTAGTAGTATCAATGCCACATCTAGGTACTGCTTTGTTTCATCTAAAGCCTGTTACTCATTGATGGTCTCCCCTAAAAAATATATTCAAATACATTTTACTTCAAATGAAATACGTCAATGTAGAGCGAACATCTGTTTAAATGTGATTGTTTTAGGCGCCACAAGACATTTGATACGCCCACAAAACACATCAAATATTCGGATCGAGCATGTGCACCGATGCTATCTTACAAACACGTGCCTTTTACTATCCCCATCGAAAAACCACCTTAACAGCACTGTGGAACGTTTATTATTACTTTGTCATAAGACGTTGAGTAGAAGACATACACTTTACAAGTTTTTCGACGTTACAACTTATTTAATACTTAGTTTTCATGGACATAAAGTTTAAAATACTTTTCGGTCGTCTTACTACAAATATTTATAGTAAAGTGCGTGCGTAAGATCAGCTGTTAGTATGTCGTAATTTCGTAAATTTTAGTCATGCGAAAATACACTATATGTGGTTATAATAAAAGCGTGCGATGATGCTTAAACGTGTTGGTAATCTTAAGATTTACTAACAAATAGTTTGCGTTTCATATTATCAATGCACAAATGATTATCAATCTTAAATTCAAGGTAGTAGAGTTGACTGAGATGTTTGAAAATGTTCGCTAGAGTTTGTGGTGCAGACGGTGGTCTTGACAGCACCGGATGACGTATCTTATTTTTTGCGCTTGCGCCGCCTTTGAAGCGAATGAATAGATCTACAAGGTGCACTATCGGATTTACTTTTGTTACTACCCTACCTACGCACAATTTGCAAAAGCATCAATATACTTAGTTTCCTAACCCATTAATTGTATTTTACTCTCCTAAATTTCAGTACATATTTACTATGTCAAAGATTTATTTTATCTCAATAATAATAATCAAACTTATCAACCGCTAATGTAGCTTCTAGTAATCCGCTAACAATACGCACTAGCACAAAACAAGTAAGAGCATTACACATTTCTATCGAGGGTAGTTAGGGGCATATGCGCACGCGTCGCGCGTCGCGCCGACAATCAGAGTAATAATAACTAAAAAAATAATAATAAATCCGGGTGAAGAATAAAGAAAAATCACCCCCCGACTCCCTTTGGCTTTATCTTGCAAACAGACTTGGAAATGTTGAAGATAGGGGCGCCGCTCCCCCTGTATGCGCGCGCGCACACCTTTCGCGGGGGTTGGTGTTGTGGGGCGATATGACGCTGGCGGGCGCGTGTGCGATTCGGCGGTTAAATTTGAAATTTGGAACGACGACGCCGCGACGCTTCTTTAAGATTCGAATTTTGAAAATTAAATAATTCTCCAATGCAATCGAATTTTGTAAAAATTAGGTATGTAGAGCCAGAATTTGTCTACTTATGTCGATTGTAAAATATCAATTTTCATCTTTAATTCTGACTTCAAGTAATGTTTACCAATGCACTCAGGACGCAGATTCCAGGCTTAGCATTCGGTTTCTGAATCACCTGTATAAATGATCTAATTTTAACGTAATACTGAGTACCGTTTTATAAGTATGTATATTATCAAACGAACATCAATATAAAATTGAAAGCCAATCACTGAAATATGAAACAGAGATGACGGCTCAGCCAAAGGACATACATTCAAAAAGCTAGAGATAGATACGCTTTGTTGTCCACCTTTGATTACCGCTGGACAGGCGTAACGTACCAAAGACAATACGAACGAGAATGGATAGAGGAATTAGTTTTTGTTTTGCAGTGTAAAAAAAAGAAAGAAAATTAGTTTTTCTCTTTTTATTTTGTGCCAGGATTGAAATGTTTGTATTGGATTAATGATATATGGCGAATGAGTTATGATTGAACTTTTATTTATCCATTAAATTGTTGTTTAAGGAAAATCAACTCTTCAGATTCCAAATTACCACAGTATATGTTGTATTCCTCTTTAGTTATGCCATAACATAATTTAATACGATCGTCCACACCAAAGAAAAACCGATAAACATTATTGTTTTTAATAAGAACTGTGAGAATTGTAGTTAAATTTAAAAATTAGCATGATACAGCGAGGAAATGCTGCCAGCATTGTTGCCACCATTCCACGCGGACAAGGTCTTTTTGATACATTAGTTCGTTGTCATACTATTTTTTTATTTTATTTTCCTATTTACTTTTACTTTAATTGTAAATATTGAATAAATGTTATGAATAATTGTGACCTTACTTATTAAAAAGATTATAAAGTTAGGTCGCTGATATTAGTTTTTGGGAGATATTACAAATAAAAAAAATATGTAGTAAAAAAATGGCTTCTGGACTGGACGGAGCGATAACACAGATCCAAGACCTTGCTTACGAGGTCCTTTTAGATTGAAGACTTGATTACATACTTATTTTTACATTATTTTATTTTTTGTTTCCACACGTGCTTGTTGTAGCCCAATAGACTTAATAATCCAAGAGATATGGCACAGAACAAAAAATCAGAAGATGACCTACTTCAAAATTTGCACCTTTCACCAAAGAAAGAGTTCTTTGATCAGCCAGCACCTTGCCGACATATGGCGGCCCGCATGGCAGCCAATTTTTTGCTATAGCAATTCATGATCGAATTCGTGAATTAAGATGACTCGAGATGGATCTTTGGTTTGTAAATAGTACTCATGTAGATAATGCTTATCCTTGCAACGTTAAACCTCTTATAGAGTGTTTATTTGTCTGTTAGTTTATCTAAGCATCCTACGGGTGCCTTCAGGTCATAGTATAAAAATATGCAAGGCTAGGTATTATCTTCTGTGACAGTTAGGCCACGTGATTGGTCCTAGATGACATCATCGGCCATCATCGGCCAATGAGCGGTCTTAATTCTAAAGATGTCTGATGATGATGATTGATTAATGGCAACACTGATCATGACGTAATCCTGGGCGATCGTTGGATGAGAGCCTGGTTATAGGATACGAAAATCCTCGCTCAATAGTTGCCGGTATAATTAACTAAACCATTAAAAATTACAACAGCCCTAAAATGCAATTGATTTACGCTTCAAGGTTACAGCAATTATTTGTGTTAGCATGCCACCAATCTGCCATAATCGATAGTGTTTAGCGCTCGCCACCCCATACAATATCCCATTACACAATACTAATATAATACCTACCTTATTGCTCTATACACATAGTTTAAATTCAAATATCTACAGTTGAAAGATTTGTTGGGTTACCATTATATATTGATCCCAGAAATAGACGTATTCCTAAGTGTATGAGGGTTAAGTTATATTAGCAATATACCCTAGCTTCACAGTGCATCTGTTTGCTCACTCTTGAGGGCTGGCAGAGATGAGCATGACATTTGGTTAAATGTTATTTGAATGATATTTAATTTGAGTTTTTTGAGGTTTATTTAAAGTGTCTTTTTATTTTATTTTAATTTAATTACTTAGTATATACTTACTTAATGAATGTTTATATTATTAAGAAATAAATTCGACCAATCAACGTTCTTATTTTAGAGACTAATTCATACGACTAGTTCATAGACACATTAATTAGTAGTAGGTATTATTGTTAGCCTCTCGGACTAAGCTTAAGATTGTGTTAGGAGATGGCTCACCCTCCCCACCTTCTGAATCTCATTTTCATTATCTGTTATGGTTTTTTGACGCCAAAATCTTTTGAGATGACTCTGAGATCACTGTTACTTAACATCAATAAAAATAATTTAAATCTTATCTCCCCTTTCAATTTAGTTGCATTAACATTCAATGTGGTATAGCACAAATTACGAGAGCTAGCGATTTTACATTTATTTCAAATATAGAAACGGTGCATAAACATTTTAAATAATACTCTTTGTGTCGCCAATCAAATAAGCACTGGGGGACGCCTTTATTAGAATACTATACCGTCACGCCTGTAATTCCGAAGAAGTAGGCAGTTGTATACTATGGTACACCCACATTTTGGATCCAATAATAAATAAATATCGCTCAATCTACGGCACCACCCAAACTAAGCACCGCTTATATTATGGGTACCGTACAGTGGACTGGAGGCGATCCTAGCGTATATTTATATATAGCTATTAAACGAACGACTAGGGTACAAGCATACGTCTAAATACAGAGTTTACACCGACCGGAATGCGAACCTTGGACCCTCGGTACAGATAGCAGGATCTCTACCAACTGTGCCAATCTCGACGTCAAACACAATAATAAATGTGAAAGTTTGGATGGATGGATTGATAGATGGATGTTTGTTACTCAATCACGCCAGAACGTCCGAACGGTTCTGGATGAAATTTGGCACAGATATAGATTATAGTCCAGAATAGCACTTAGGCTTTTTATCCCGGTAAAATGTATGTATCCTGTGGGATAGATTAATATGGTATGGCATACATACTTTTTAAGCGCGGGTAACACCGCGGGGCGCAGCTAGTACTAATATAATTTGAAAATCGCTCATGGCTTGCGCCGCATAGAAGCTCGCACAAGACAGGAAGCGGTGGGTACCCAAGCTCACAAGCCACCACAAAAGAGATGAGCAATGAACGGAAAACATATAATTACGGTATCACGTAACAGATATCGTGCGATACGCGCAGCAATAGCAAGTGACTCACTTGCTATTTCCTTTGCTACTGAATAGGACAGGTATTAAATTATGGCTTATCAAATTGCTGTGTCGCTTTATAGAGTCGTTTTCAATAAGTGTGTGTGATGTCATTTGAATATGCATTGTGGGCAGGTTTGTTACATTGATCTACTGAAACATATTCTGTTGCTTGCAACATTTTGATGTATCAGGCTAAGAGGAAATTTAATAAACATTATGATATGAGCTGCTTTCCTTTTGTAGAATTAGGGTTTTTTTATATCAGATACAAGAGGTACATAAGACATACACATAGGTACCTACCTATATGTAGTATATAGTGGTAAACTCTAATTTGACTCCTAAAGCATGATCTTCAGCAGTGGCCCACTAAAATTCTGAGATTTAACCATTAGTGTTGACGAACTGATTAGCGCAGTGGGTAGTGACCCTGATTTCTGCACCGAGGGTCACGGGTTCGTAGCCTGGTAGAGACAAACTTTGTGTGATGATCACGAATCTTTGTACCCGAGTCATGGATGTTTAGTATCTATATAAGTATTATATACCGAGTTCGCCCTCAGTCCATTGTACGGTACCCATAATACAAGCGTTGCTTAGTGTGGGACCGTATTTTTGGTGCGTTCGTCTGGCGATATTGTTATTATTATAGAGTGGCAAGCCCAAGTCTGAATTTGAAGTTGATACTTTGATACGACGTAGTCATACTAGTTAATATGTACAGAATATAGAGTATTATACAGCGAAAATATATATAGGTATACAAAACAAAGTCATGTTTAGTTACACCATTTATAACTCGAGAACAGGTGGGCCAATTTTTATGATCTTAGATTTTATTATTTGTCTCTGCCCCGGATAGTAGAATAACTATTAAAACATGAGACAAATTCACTAAAATAATATGAATAAAAAATATACATTTGATTCTGAGGCAGCACGAAATTTGGTAGTAAAATATTAATGTATAGAAGTAATTCACAGTTAAGTATGAGTATGTCCGGAGTTCCGGACATTCCCACAGGCCACTTCCCCTTTGTGATACGGTAATGAAACCATTACACCTGTAGTACCGACAGCAAATACAGTTTACTTTCTAATTAATTGCCTTGTACTCTTTTTCCAATAAAAAATATCTTTTGACACCTTTGGCTTGACAAGTTTTAATATGGGTACCTAAATATAAGTTTTTATACAAGCTTATTACTTAAATAATTTATGGTGGTGATAGTACAAAATTCAAGGGTTATTTTTTTAAGTATGAGCACCAATATTTGAGGATCACGATTTTTTAAAAATAACGTACGTTTTTAAATTATGTACAGTCAACAGTAAAAGGAAAATACATATAAAAAAGTAGAAAGTGTCTCGTAGTGCGGTCAGTACCTCGCCCGGCGCCCCCCAGTGCGTGACTTCACGCCGGAAACGGGCGGCGCACTATTGTGACGTAGCTTCCGCGCGGCGCGCGAGTCGCTTCCGCCGCGCGTCTACTCTATCTCGATCTTGTTAGCACGTTTTAGATCAACACCTTGGAGATTTATAACCATTTTTACAAAGTACATTTTGCAGGTACATTTATTAAGAACTAACAGCAACTGGTTGCAAAGAGCTGATGAATGAATTCAGTAGCGTAGGTAAATTAGTAGAGGCCTACGTATAACAGACAACAACAATAGGCTGATTATGATTCTGTAGCGACCTCTTCAACCTCGGCACAAAGATACACAGATGGCGCTGCAGACGACGTTCAGAACAAATGACGATTCTCCATACGAACCTGTGACGCCCTATAAGAGTTTTAGAATAACGAAACATATATACAAGCTCGCGATAATAGCCGTCGGGGCATAGCGGCCGCCCCGCCAGGCATACCACTCGCCTGGCTGGAAGATCTTCTCTTTTGCACCAAAATTCTAATTTATCCAACCGAGTCATAAATGAACAATATATTAACCGCAAAATGTAATAGAACTGAACAGTACAGCTATATTAATTAGTAACCTGCAATAATAAATTGTTAAATAAAACAGAAATAGTCTACACATCTCCTGAAACAATTGAGTTGTTGCTATCCACTACGCGGGCCACGGAATCAGCTAACCTTTTTTCAAGACTCGAGCATACGTCATGTCCTGCAATGATTCACTTGAATATTGGCTACACGGTACGCCCCACTCAGACAGAACAAAACGCGACATCGCGGTCCTACGGTTAGCGGTATCGAATCGCGGCCGTTGTTACAATTAGGAGATTTAAAAAAACAAAAGGTTTCCTAAAACAAGAGAAAGAGCATCAAGTGAAGCTCGAATAATTGATTATGACCATCAACGAGGACTTTTTGGCGGAAAGTTGAACGGTGAAGTTGTCAATTTTGTTTCATTTTCCGAAAATGTGTTTCCTTTATAAATAATGTGTAATATTAGTGGGATATTAAACATGGTGTGTTCATAAACGTGCACGAGTGAAGGAAATTGAAATAAAATCATATAATGATTTCTTATATTTACGCGAATACTACACATTGAAATAAAACTATTTTTTAAGGAAACGTCGGGAACGTAAAAACGAAAAATAAACGCGATAAAATCCTTAAAAAATAGTTTTATTTCAATAAAATCATATAACTTGACTTTTCAATTTCTCCCAAGATGTCCGGTAAATTTTCAATAAAGTTTCCACAGCTTTACTGATAAGGATAGGGAATTAATTTCATCATCATAAAAAAACACAAATGGGGGAAGAGGAACCCACCACTGACGCTCAGTTTGTCAACTTTTCCAATTACAAACCAAACAAGTTGATCGATAATTAAAGAAGCCAGCAACACCGAATTCCTCTAAGATATTTAGTCGAGAAACTATCTATCACGAGTATCGGGACCCCAAATAAAACGCAATTCTCCGCGAATCGAAGCGAATCTAAAAAAGTATTTGACACGTGTTTCGCCTGGCTGAGCTACGAATGAGCTATAGTCTGTTGTATTGTTGACTCAAAATGTCGAAATTGCATTTATGTAGAGACGATCTATACCAGTTATTACTTAATTTATAACTGTACAATTTTATATACCTACCTTAATATATACCAGTAAGAGTAACTAACTGACACAACGATGAAAAAACACTATTATGACCGTTATAATGTAAAAACAACAATAATGACATAGAAAAAAGATCTTTAATTAATTAACTCTCTCATCTCAGTAAAAGCGTAAACTAAACCGAAATAGGTTAAACAAAGGCAACGTTAACGTTACTGCCGGGGCTCAAGCGAGCCGTGGCTCGGTCTCGAGCCGCTCAGGCCGCTCAGCGTCACTCAAACGAGCGAGCCGACTAATACCGGCGCATCTGCGCCGTAATGAGCCACTCAAGTACGCCCTAACTTGTTTACATTGTATCTTTATTGTGTTTTTTGCTCGGCTCTTTCTTTCCTATGTGACGTAATGATTTTTTTCCCGTACACCCACACAGCCGGTAATAAAACGAAATCTCGCGTCGGTTGGTCCTTTGTCTTATAAGCGATTTATTTTTAATTATACTGCTGCTGTTTTGTATATGACTGGATAACGTGGAGAGCTGGCTCAGAGTTTTTGTTTCGACGGCATAGAGTTTAATTCTAGATAGGTAATGTTGTTAGTTTCGACGAAATAGAGTTGAATTATAAATAGATGTTATATTGTTTAAATAACATAGTGTTTTCGTTATTCGGAAGGCGTAATTAATGGTGTGACGGAATCAAATTGATTTGAAGTATAGCATTAAATATGAGCTTAATGGTTGGCCAATGATAATTGATAGATACCATAAGAAGGCGATACTCTAGCTATATCCGAATAAAATAATAAAATTTGTCAATGTTAATTTAAAAAAAAAAGTTTATGCACAAGTCCAATTACTAGATATCTGGGTACTAAACTTGATAGTGTTGACAGTGAGATTAGTCGAGGGAACAATTAGCAATAACACCGACATAATCAAAAAACAATTGCCACAAAATAGTAATAATTAAAAACAAAACAGCACAGCTAGACAGATTACACGTAGCGGCACACAATCCGGGCAAAGTTACTCCGCAACAAAAGTGCAGCCGGTCGCGGCTACAAAGCTACTAATCATTGCTGTGTGTGGCCTCGTTTCACACAATGTCTGCGCGCTGATTAAGAGGATTGTCTCCGCATCTCCTACGATATTAAAAGCCTATCTTGTAAGTAGGTATAGTGGGCTAGTATCTGTGCTAGATAATGCGTGCTAGACAAAGTTTAGCGGGCTGTTTGTAATGCGAGCTTTTTTGTTTTGTGTTGTGAGCGTAGGCTGTCATTTGTTTTGTTTTGTGTTGATCTTGATGTGTGTGGGTTTCTGTGGCTTATGGTAGCTGCTTTAAGCTTGTGTGCTGAATAAATAAGCTCTTATGTGGGCTGGTGACACTATTAATACTAAATAAGGTAGTCCAATAACATTGATGAATGAGGTTTAAAACTGAAAATATTAAATCACTCTACATATTAAATTGAGAACTAAAATCATTGGCAAAACTACCTACGTGATAGTGTTTTTTTTCTACGTTAAATAAATGAAATACTTTATTTTTTTAACCCACATAGGTACTGCCTTGTCACTTGTAATAATAGGTATAATATTTCTAAGATAGGATGTCGAGGTATGGGAGATTTATTTATCTAGAGCTATATCACTGAGTAATAAAATAATTAACAAATAATAGTTTACGATTAAGCGATGACACAGCAAGGAAAGCTGTAAAGAGAGGGTTCCCTCGCATCGAGAGGGAATTAGAAAGTCGGGAGGAAACACCAATCCAGACGGAGGATCGATAAGGACTTTCACCGGAAGTCAATAATACTTTTAATTTATCATCTATCATAAATCTTGTATTTGTTAATTATATGAACCATAAAAGGGCTGTGATGTATACAAAATATAAAATAGGGGGCGAGCCTATCGCCATTATAGTGGGCACACTCCTCAATGGGAGGAAGATTTAGGGCAAAGTCTAACACGCTGGCCCAGTACGGTATGATGAACTTAACACGACTTTTTAAAAGATCTACAGGTTTCCTCACAATGTTTGCCTTCACCGTAGGTACTGCGAGTGAAAATGATGATTGATAATGAGATTCGCCAGAAAATCCGCAAATCCCAGAGGTGCAAACCGGGGTCTTACACAGCTGGTTACCAAGGCGAGAACTCCACCAACTTGGCTATCACTGCTAGAGTCTACAATAAAAAACAAAAGCTACTCAGCCCTAACTGTCACTAGCCGCTTATAGGAAAGCCAGTATCAGTTGTCAATGCAAACAGGAACACATTGGTGACATCAGGAGGCACTTCACAGGACGATGAACTCGCGCAGTGGGTAGCCCTTATGTACCATTTGCTTTTTTGTGCCTGGTAATTTTTATTAAAAAGTTACAACATTAATTGGAGAACGAAGTTTTGGCAATGATCTTGGATTTTATGAATTTGTCCCGTATAACAGAATAACTATTAAAACATGGGACAAAATAAATAAATAATAGAGATCATTTCATTTTCTCATACATTTTATTCTGAGAATAGTCGAATATGCTAGATTTACCTATTGAATATTTTGTAATATTTATTGCTACGAAGTTATAGACTATAAAACTTTTAGGTTATGTACTTTGTTAAATTTTTATTATATCTTATAGCCATAAGAGTACAATAATTATAACGTGGAGATGGTATTTGAGTAGGTAAGTATAAAACAACAAAGGAATATGATTATTTACTGACCAATATTTAATACCAACCCCTAATAGACCAATATTTAATACCAACCCCTAGTAGTAGTAGTAATAGTATCAAGGATATTACATTTTTGAATCTTAAAAAGGAGCACGCTGCAACAAAGAGATATTAACAACCAATGCATCCTCGCAAATGTCGGCAAAGGTGTACGATTTTACGGTGCGCGCGCGCATCCCGAAACATATGTTCCCATCCCGCGCATGCCCAATGTTTACACAAATATTTGCACAAAAAAATTTATCATCAGCACTCAAGGTGTATCTTTGCGTGCCACGAATTGAACAGCTTTGTGGCTTTTAATTTTTTTTTTGTATAAAAGGAAAAAAAAACTTTAACATTTGATAGTCTTTAACCTTTTAAATTCATAACAGTTGACCTTTTTTTTAAATTTAATTTCGAATTCAGAAATGACCGAATGGATTCAGTACGATTTGTTACAAAAAGTCTGACAAATATAATTGACTTTTCATGAGATATTATAACAAAAACTCGGTATTAAAACAATAATTACTTAATAAAAGAATGTAAAGATTAATAAATTACTGTTAAATTATGACAAAGTTGACATACAAGCGTGTAATAGCTTGATAATGGATTCTTTTTTTATGGGTTGATTCATAACAATTTCTACTATCTAACCCTCCCACAGCGCGGTGTCTTAAGTATAAGGAACACATGTCGCGCCCCCTCGAGCATGAAACACCCATTTAAGTGTTAAGTTGGGGTGCGAGTGGCAGCGGCTCCAAAAATATTTCTTGACGCATTGAAGCTTTTATCAAAACATAGGCTGAGTAAATGTTCACTGCCAAATTCTTGCAGTTTTTTTAATCAGTGTTGCGTTTTGTTAGTGTACCAATAAAGATTGTTCTTCCTATCGATTAGATGCTGTTTACGTTGAATATTATTTCTTGAAAAAGGGGTCGTTACTTATTAACTACAATATTTGTGCAATAAAAAAAATATTTTTTTAATGTGAATTTAGTAAATACGTCGGCAAAGCTATATAAAGCGTGTGCTTAAGCTAAACTCAGATTTCAAATATTTCTGAGCACTATATGGATTATTTTAACCCTGTTACTCTTTAATTAGTGAATGTCTGACGAGAGATGAGCAAAAAAAAATAAACCCTTATTATTTACGTTAAAAGCTAAAAACGCTTACAGGATAGGGTACCGTATAAATTATATAAATTGCATATAATAAAACCCCCGCTGTACTTTTTTCGATTCACGGTTCTCATTATCCTCTTAAATAATAAGATGTATTCGTTGTAGTTTGATCTATTATTAAACCGCTAACCGAATATCAAGTTACAATAAACATAAATAAAAGTAGTTTTATTTAAAATCCGCTCCGTTCACACTGAGACCCTACCACTCGATTCGTGTAAAAACGGTGTTTACCGTCTTGAGGCGGAGGGTTAAGACACCGGCAGGGCTGTCACGCAATGCGTCGAGATATATTTGTTAATGTTCGGTGCACTTGCACGCAATATAAACATGGGGTTTATTTAATTGCCTGTTACGGTGCCGATTAGAATTATTAGCGCCGTTTGTGGTCGTTTATAGTTTATCGTTGTTTGGCATGGTTTGTGATGTTAGAAATCGGTTTTAAAGTTATTAATTCAGACATTTTTTAAGATAAATTGAAGGGAGGTTGAACAACATACTTGAAATATTTTCTTACAATGTAAGTAGATGTTAGGAATGCTAGCTACGTTGTGCGAAAGTGTAATACCATAGAGTGACATGTGTCACTCTGCTTACGCCTGATTGGTTGTGACATCTCTGCCTAGCCCGGCTGCACCTTAAATATATAATAGTAGACAAATAAATAAAAAAAAATACTAAGTTAATCTAAAGAATATCTTTTGGACTGCAATTTGTAGTAAGTATATATTTTTTAGAAATAATTGTTTTTTTAACGTCAAGCAAGTCTGTACTTAAAATATTGTGTATATTTGACTACAGCACAGCCCTAAGATTACAATCTCAGCGCCCTAAGATCGGTATTGAGGGTGCTCCCTCTCAAGTGTGGCTGAGCATGTTCACACTTTATTTTTATTGCTCCTTTCAAGACGTTTTATGAGCCCCGCTATATCGCTTCGATGGTTATGCTGTTCATTTCTTTAGTCGCCTTTTACGATATATGCAGAAAGTCATTAACGCAGGGGGCTTTATAATTAACCTACGATAAGATATGCCGTTGATATTTTTTGACTAATCCAGTCATAATTTTATACACTTACTTACCGCCCAAGTGGCTGGCCGAGATATAATTAGTAAGATTATCCCATGCCACTAATATTATAAATGTGAAAGATTGGATGGATGGATGAATGTTTGTTACTCAATCACGCCAGAACGGCTGAACGGATCTGGATGAAATTTGGCACAGAGATAGATTCTAGTCTGGAATATATACACACACACATGCACATAGACTACTTTTTATCCCGGTAAAATGTATGGTTCCCGTGGGTTAGATTTGTTTAAATTTTTCATAGACCTAAGGATCCTTTAGGGGTTAGAAAATAACAAAGGCAAATTTTTATCTCGGAAAATGCACGGTTCCAATGGGATAACATGCAGGAACCGTGCATTTGCAAAAGGACATAGAGGAAAAGGATATACTTTTTAACCGCGGGTAACACCGCGGGGCGCAGCTAGTGATAACATATATTTCAATACGACAATCATGAAATAAAACGAAGTAGAGTCCAATAGTATATTACCCCATTTGTTTGTGGTATTAGTAATGGGAGAGTAGACGTAACCCAACACCGGGCCATCTGGCCAGATAGCGCTGAGACGGGCTGGCGTTAGCACCGACTCTACCACGCTCTACAATCATCATTAGATATATGTTTTTAAACGTTAACCTAGTTCTGTTATCAATGTAAATTTAAAACCATACACCGTGTGATAAGCGCGAATCTGTATCAGTCATGAGTTAGAGTCATGGAAGTTTAATATATATACCTACAGGCTGATTTAGTAAAGGGCATAATAATCTTTAAACCTGTGTATCTATAACGCATTTTCTGAAGTAAGAATTTCAATATATATATATATTTTTAATGCATTTCTGTTCCAACAAAATTACAATTGGTATATCTTCCAAACAAGATTTGAAAAAAAAAATACATGGCTGTCAAAATAATGATTATAAATGAGCTTAAGGAGCACTTATGGGTTCTACTGTTAGTATACTCTTTCTGAATCATACTGTATAAGTAATTAAAGTGTTGTCTCGTACCTAAGATATACAGGAAATCCTTAGATCACATAAAAACATAATAATATTACTAAATTGATAAATATAGATTTCATATATTTACGCGAACACTACACATTGAAATAAAACTAATCATTTGGATTGTAAAGCAGCCTTCACTATGTCTTCGGGAACGTAAAAAAGTATAATAAACGCTATAAAATCCGAAAGATTTGTTTTCATTTCAATAAATTGATAAACTTAATAAACATATATAAATACCGTTTTATTAATTCAAACAACTCCAAAGGTTTCATTGTCCATTAATTTACAGTAAGCTATACTGGAAATCAATTAAGAACAGTTCCACATATCTGATCTTACGAGCGTCGTGTGTTTTACCAAAGTAATTAGTTCGCGGTGAGCCAGGAATGCCCTCAATTTAACTTGGGAAAATCTTGAGAGACGCCTCCACCAGGGACACCACATGTGAGGTTATACTGAGGCTAATCGATATACTGTGTATTTAAGATAAACTTGGGGCGAAAATGCTATCTTTCATAGATATGTGGCGACCTCATAAACCTCGCCACAAGCTATACTGAACGCACTGCTGACGACATTCAAAACAAATGACGACGCTCTGTACAAGCCTTAAACGCGCTATGAGAGTTTTCGGGGCATAGCGGCCGCCTCGTCAAGCATACCACTCGCCTGGCGGGAAGATCTTCCTTTTCTGCCAATGATACAATATCATGTCCATGAAAACTTGCCTGGCACACGCTGATCTGGGCACCTATTTGGGACAATCGTGAGACACATAACACTTTAGCGGAAAAGGGAAGATGTTCCAGCCAGGCGGGTGGTATGCCTGGCGGGGCGGCCGCTATGCCCCAACGGTTATTGTCGGGATCTTGTATATATGTTACTTGCTCCGAAAAGTCGCTACAACACCTACAATATCTAATCTATATTGTAGCTTCCTTTCGTGAGAGAATTATCAGAATTGGATCAGCAGTTCCAGTGATAAACCTTAATTAATGTTATTTGGATGTTTAAAGGATTCAGCTCCTTTAAGTAGTGCATCAAAGACCTGACCACACTAACTCTCCAAAACGAATTTTATAGAGTCCGAAAGCAGTCGCTCTAGCTGACAACTGCTTTGAGACATCATAGAGAAATACTATTGTATCTAACTATAAAATAAATAAATGCATTAAAATAAAACTAATCTTACGGATTTTATCGCGTTTATTATACTTTTTTACGTTCCCAACGTTTCGCGATAATAAACGCGACAAAGTCCGTAAGATTAGTTTTATTTCAATGTGTATATATACTATAATATAATAGTATTCGAGTTAATGTAAGAAATCAATAAATACATGCATTAGTTAATACTCAAAAATAGTTTTTATTTAATTAAAAAAAACCAATAGTATCCAATTGAAACGTCAACAAACCCACTTCAAACTAACCAATGAAACAACAGTCTTGTAGACGTGGCAACACGCGCACGCGTTTAAAAAAAACGCAAAACGAAACAATAGTACGCCATTAAATCCGAACAAAAGGAGCAAAAGGCAAGGCGGGGGACAATTAAAACAAGAAATAATAAGGAGCCGCGATAATAAGTATTATTATATCGCTAGGTGAGCGGGGGGCCGGCAGAGCACCTGGCGGGCCACGCGCCCGGCCCCCTGCGCCTGCGCCGTGCACATTACTACTGCGGCGTTCTTTTTTTAAGATGTGTGGCAGAAGCGTTTCTAATTGGTTAGTTTTGTGGAATTGGACAAATGAATAATGATTATTTGAATGTTGGGCATAGGTATGTATGTACTTATGTAGGTACTTTTTATTTGTCTTGGATCACTGTTTATTTTTTTTAATACCTAGAGCCATTGGATCTCGAATTAAAAAGATGATGACCTTAATTCAAAATAAACTAGATCCCGGTCTACAGTACAAACACACAAAGAGGGTTTGTTATTCATCACTATGGTTTAAACGTCTGTGATCATCTAAATCCTCACGGGCTATACCCGGATCCTTGGAAAGCTGCGCGGGGACATGGGTCCAACACGAAGAGGCCCTTGTTGAGAATTTTAGCCGCCTGTTGCGGTCAACTGTGTCCCGTCGGGGTATAATCTGTTTTGGATTCTAACTATACTGGGATCTCCGCAGGTCATTGTACGATACTCACAGCATCAGCGTTTCTGATGGGATTATACCGTCAGAACATTTGTACTGGTGATATTATTATAACATACACATATTAAAATAACACTTATTTATCAGATTTTATCACGGTTTATTATATATTTTTACCGACTTGGGATCCAGTTGTGAATATAATTAAATCCAAAACCAAGCTTACTCTAGACACTGTGAGCACTTTCTGCGTAGATCGGACCGCAAGCAACAACTAAATATGAGGTTACCCCAGTTCTAACTAAGACACTAGGACGTCAAATACTACAGTTCTCCCGTGGCCATGGTTGCTGTACAGCAGCCGAAACGTCGGGGACGTAAAAACATAAAATAAAATATTTAAAATACGTCTTATTTCAATGTGTAGTATTCGCGTAAATATAAGCAATCAATATAACATACATAACCATTATTTATTTTAGCTCAATCATCTTCATCACTTGACTTATTTAATATTAAATTATCAATTCCAACAAACGATGCTTTGCTATAGGTATTCATTGCCACCCTATTTGCATTCACAAGGGGTTGCGCACGCGCACTGTACAAGTAAGTCACCGCCATCTGTCCTCAAGTAACACCTGGACAAGTAGCTTGTATGCACTTCTGCGGTACTTTGTTGGAAAAGAAAACAATAATAATATCTATAACTACTTAAAAATTGAAAATTAAGCGGTGTTCGTTTGTGAGCGCATCACTTGAGAACGGCTTGATCGAATTGTTTTATTTTTTAATTTTCAAAGGTAAAATCAAGGTAAAAATCTTCTTCGATCTATTGGTCTATACCAATAGATCGAAGAAGATTTTTTTTAAACGCGATAAAATCCGGAAGATCAGTTTTATTACAATGTGTAGTATTCACATAAGTATATATCATCTACCTATGTATTTACTTTGTCTCAGTGCCGGATCCATTTGACGGCAGGTATATGATATACTTATCTTACTGGATTAATATCTTTGCGCAAAGGCACAAGGCCATGACGGGGGTACCGTAGCATTGGAAGCTTGCTTCGTTGCTAATCCAACACTACTTTATCTTAGGTATATTATGATGTACAACCGACAAAGATGTTATTATTTAACCAGCAACAATCTAGTTCTCACAACCCGCGCAATTATGTTAATACTAATGTGCGTAGGTACCTACAGGTGTACCAGCCTTTACAAGGTAATTGCCGTGACTTCAGGAAACGGAAGTGAGCCGGCCAATGGTGAGCCGTCACGGCGTGCGCGCCAATACGGAGCGGCCCCTTGACGAAAACGCTGATAATCATTGCAGAGTTCGGATATTATTCAAATCTTTATTAGTGTGGAACGTTAAGCAACACCATCAATTCAGTCCAAAACGATTTGTTGGGTATTTATCGTGCATTAACAATTTTCAATGTTCTTCCCACATTTTATTACTTTTTAAGCGACTTCAAAAAATAATTGATAGAACTAGGCGATACTTGACGGAAACCCATTGTTACCTAATGGGGAAAGAAAAAAGAAAGGTTATTTTATTATCGATCAAACTTGTTTGGTTTATAACCGAAGAAGTTGGCAAGCCGAGGGTCAGTGGTGGGTCCTCTTTCCCCATTAGGTTGACTTCAAAAAAAGGAGGAGGTTCTCAATTCACTTGTATTTTTTACCGGTCACGTCGTTAATTTTATTAATCTGTTTATAAACTAGTCATGTGCCTGATCGCGACTTATAAAAATGTTTTCAAGTTACTTACAAATTAATTTAAGCCTCAACGTGAACCATATAACTTACTGATTCATCTGTTAAAATATTTTACACTATTTTTGTTACACTCCTGATCTATTTGACTGTACCTACGTTTATGGGTTTAACGTCAATTGGGATTTTTTCTTTTGCTTTTCATAAATATTGCTATATCAGAACAATTTTCCTGTCATGATAAATGTTCGGCGAAAAATTTTACAGAAAATCTCTCGTTGGTATAAGCGTGGCAGGTTCTAAAGAAGATTTAATTATATTTTGTCTCTCTCGCGGCGTAAATGCGTAAACTTTAGAATTCTTGAGCCGCTCAGCCTCATTCGAGGGCGGCGGCGCGCGAGGTGTTGACAGCCAAGTTGCCGTGTAAACGAGTATTCCTTTATGTGACGACACACGGGCCCGTGGTCTGGATGAACCCGCAGGACGAAGAAATAAACCAAAAGGTTGCATATTAATGTGAGAATAGAGTTCAAGTCTATGTAACGTATTACCGAGTCTCGAGCAGTTGTGGCCAGCTTAAGAAAAAAATAAGTTATATAAAGTTTTAGTAACGGTCTATATTATACCTAGTTACAGCTGTGGACTAAGAAATTTCAGTAATTGTAAACGTAACGGAACTTTACGTTAAATTCAGTCTTAATTTCCACGGTTTTAATGTTGATTTTTCATTGGGATTTTTAGTAAAGTATGCACCGTATGTTTCCGTGCTCACACCTCAGCATTTAATTTGCGAGGAGCCTCGAGCAATTTGCGACTTGCGCCAACTTGCCTATTGTGAGCAACGCTTTCTTTGTCGCGAAAACGCACACTCATCGTGTGAACGCCGCTTATACGAATATCTTGAATAGTTCATATGAATTAGTTTTAAAATATTTCGCCCGTCTTAATTTCTAGTGGAACTATTTTGTTGAAACGCGATCCATCATCGTATGATAAGCTACTTTTGTTGTGAACTCAAATTAGGATACTTTCGTACACAGACATATTTGGGTACCTATATACGGCAGGATTCAGAAAGGGTAAACTAATCGTTGACCCTGCTTCTCTAGCGCATGTGAAATTATTATTTGTAGTAAAAATTTCGAGACGTTGATTTTTAGAACAAAATTTTATTTTATAATGACAATATGTTTTTTTTAATTGACATAGGTAACGAAATTCTGACTTCACACAATGATTAAGAAAGTGCTAAAGTAGCGCAGGTTTAAAGGTTAGTATAGGTACCTACCATTTCTAGTATAATTAATAATATTTACCAAAGTACCTAATATGTAATTTGTTTTTTTAAACGTATACGTATATCTGTAGCCTAAATGTGTGAGTGAACAAGATACTAGGAATGATATTATATACTTGCTCAAATTCCCAAGACTAGGAATCTAATTTAATTTATGTACAATTCATCTCATACCTATAAGTACCTGCTGCCTACATTCAATCTCATTCTACATTCAATAAAGTAGATTATCTCACTGAAAGTATTTCCTATAATTCCATTGAATTCAATCCTAGCACATCGCGAGTGCCCCGCCAGTTTTTGCGAACAGATCGTCGCCATAATACTTTAAAGGTATCTTGAGTTACAGCGGCGCGTCACTTGGAAGCTTCGTTAATGGAGAAGCCTCTTGGAGTCTTTTAGCTTTTGTGCGCCTTTCAGGAGAGACTAACGCTATCCTAGATTGTAGAGCCTCGCTGTAAATGTCCGGGAGGTGCGGACGTGCTTTCGCCAAGTCTTTCTATTCTCTAGGTTTTTTGGTTTTGATCCTATGACGTCGCATTCTATCAACATTAATTGTTTTTCTTAATTCAAACGATTTCTATTCATTACTCTACCGACAGCAATAATTAATTCCGAGGGTATGTCTAACTCAACAGTTCCCGTTCGCATTCACGTTTACGTTCATACGTATAATAATAATGTCGCCAGACGAACACAACTATATGGTCCCACACTAAGCAACGCTTTTGTAATTGGTACCGTACAATGGACTGGGCAGTATATAATATTTATATGGATATTAACATTCATGACTCGGGTACAAACATTCGTGCTCATCACACAAAGATTGTCCGTACCAAGATTCGAAGCCGGGACCCTCGGCACAAAAAGCGGGGTCACAACCAACTGTGCTAATCAGAGATACAGTAAAATAAGTACCTACACACGACAACTTTTTCATGCATTATTAAAAAATTAAATGCGTCAAAAAAATATATATAAAGCCGGGCCGTGTCGCAATGACAGCTATAGGTCCGTTTCGTTGCACGTAATGATCGCTAAGACTGCGCTCCATCGCTTCAGATCGTTCCCTTAATGAGATCCACCTTCACCGTATCTCCGTACAATGGAACGTGCGTGACGTTTCTTTTTTTTTCTAAAACGTTCCAAGAGTCCCCGCCTATTCAGCGATCCACGCCGCAGTTTAAAAAGATCACTTCTAAGTAATGATTCTACCGGAGCTGTGCGCGTGTGTGAAGAATTTTAATTTCGTTAGTGGATTATTTGTTTCGAGAAAAATAATAAAAGATTATAATTTCAGTTTAGTATTTCGGAAAAGAAATGTTATGTGCTTACCAAGCGATGTTATCATTTATTTATTATGCCTCTCTTCACACGGGCTATACCCGGATCTTTGGAAAGCTTGCGCGGGGATATGGGTCCAACACGTAGAGATACTTTTTGAGAATTTAAATATAATGTCAGCCTACTGGGGTCAACTGCTGAAAATGATAGCATAAACAGCGAATTGACTTCAGCAGGTGGAGGAACTATTGCAGGAATATGGAAAGACAATATGGGATGGGAATATTGGAAGGGTTGCGGACACCTGTCATACTCAGCTTTTATATAATAACTTATTAATTATTACTTAAAATTATTTATTTATTTATATACAAGGGTTGATTAACTGATTTAGAATCCGGATAAGTGATGGTTTTTTTATAAGGTGCCAATATTTTCTTACTATGAGCTGGAATGCAGCATGCTTGATAAGCTCTTAAATGCTTCTCAAAACCTAATGTCCGTTGTGCTTTATACCTACATAAATACTCGAATATTACCTACAAGTTTTTAAAGCGACGGATATACTTTGCTCTGCCATACATACTTAAGTTACATTGTAAATGAGGATGTGTAATCTTACCTAAGCTACTGCCTCTGACGTCTCCGAATGGATTCTGAAGGTCCGCAGTTGTTATGGATGGTCTGAAATAGATAACAGGGTACCTTATCAATTACATATCGAAGATGTTGATCTCCGATTAATGATAACGTATATGTACCCGGGTACTTACATACAATGACAAATAATACTTTACAATAGGTGTACATTTGGTTAGGGGCGAATAATAGTTTAGATTCAATTATCAGGTACTTACCTGCACACATAATATAATTGAGAGAAACAGTAAAATAGGTATCGTATCGTAACATTGAATAAATAAATTATTTAAAAAAAATCATCAAGTTCTTTTTTTCATGAACATAATTATAACTTTGTATGAATTATGGGTTTAATTGACCGTAAATAAGTCAATAAATCAATCATACCTAGTTTTTTTTGTGCCTAATTCCCTAATTAATGACAGAATACGATACCAATGATATAAACTAAAGATCCTAGTTTCGACTGATAGTCAAAGTTAGTGTAAACTTAGGCGCCGCCCTCCCGACGTCTTGCCCACACCTTCGTCCGCCCCGCCTGCCCCCGCGGAGCTCCTTACCACGCCCACTTTCTTGAGCTACGGGAGGCCTTCTTGCGCCCTACAGCACTCCCTTTCTGGGTGTTAACTTAAAGTGGCTTTCTTTGTCTTCATTTATTGTACAAATCCGGCCATAAATATTGCACATCGGCAATAGAAAAAACATCGGCTTTGTAGAGCGTCATCTCTTTCACTCTTGCCTCTAGCCGCTAGTCCCTTTCTAAAGGTCGACGTGCAATATTTACGGCCGGGTGCTGTATGTGTGCCTTACTAAATTGGACATACAATGATTCCTCTTCACTCTTAACTATTTTCCCACTAAGTATAGTGTAGCACAGAGTCTTCAACGGAACAATTATTCAAATGTTCTTTATACCTTCGATTGTCTATTGTTGTCTATTGTAATGGAGTCATCTTCCGACCCACCGTGATTTGGTCTATCAACGGACCGGGGGGGGGGCAGCCTCACCGCAGAAGGCAGTCACTATCAACTGAGCTAATCAGGTCGTCCGGTGTGACAGTTATTATAGATGCCGGCACAGTGTTCTTTAGAGACGAGAAAAAAAATGATGTTATACTTTATCCGTAGTTTAGTAGGATTGGAATCAAATTGAGAGGAGGCACCTAACTCAAACGACATTAGAAAATTAACCAACGAAATGCTGAATAGTCCAATAATATCGAAATATCTCCCATGACTCTGGCTCTGAAACCGGTTTCCAATAGCACTCAAATCACGTCTCAGCCAATCGCGCTACTAGCGCCGCCCACGTCTTGCCGCGCCCAGTTTCTTAGAAGTTTACTAACCCCCACCCAAAGAATGATTTGAATACGCCTACCTACTATCAAACTTGGTTTGATTACCAAACTATTCCTTATTCCGTGATAAATCCAATCGTTGGGACTTTGAGGTCTGGGGGCTTATTATCAGCCCTTATTTTTAGATAAGATAAACTGTGGCAATTTTATACCCGCTTGTCCTAATTAAAAAAGAATACTTTTGCTAACGTTGTCAGGTCAAAATTACAAGTATACACTAAGATATAGTAGGTACCTACGATCTAGCGGGATCTCTTAAGCCAGGAAGAGTGCTGCCTGGAAATAAGCAATAATACCTACGCCTACCTACCTGTTTGTTGTAATCGTAGCCGAAATTTTCGTTATGAATTGATAGTTGCGTTAATAGTTACAGGTAGTCTGAAGCCTGTAAACCAATATGTAAATAAAAAATAATATATATAAAAAGAAAAGCATGAGACTTTTAATGCCATCTTTTGTGTAAGCTATGAACTAGTTTTGTCAGCGTTTCCTAATTTGAGTAAAAGATGGCGCTATGAGCATTTTTACTTTTACGAATTCTCCACAATGATCACTGCTGATATTATATAACTATGAATGGTTTTATTATCTATTAAACTTTTAAATTATAATGTTTCAGAAAACAGTAGGTAGGTAATCAAAAGTAATTGAGAGTTCAACAATAATTTTGGCTGTACCTATTATAATGATTATTAAACTGTTCAGCGACATCTACACCATATTACAGAAAACGTATAGGTGCACATGAGTGTATGCGCCTGCGACTGTGTAAGTACCGCCATCTATAAGCGAGTAGCTGAACTACATAAAGCGCACTCTATCGATGTCACATTTATATCAACCAACAAGGTTATATTTTATTCCGATAGATGACGTTATAAAGTAATATAAATTGACGAATATTTTTGGCTAATTTATACCAATATTTTAATTGTAACGCTTGTTATAAAAATTCAAATATGCTGGTCTGCCTCATTTTTTTATGTAAACAAATAATGTAAATATTAGTTTTTTTTAAATAAACAACGAAGGTAACGTTAGATTATCCTAGCTTCCTTACCTGTGTGACCGGAGCCAAATTACGGGATTTTTAGGTCCCCATGCATAGGGTGCTTTCTGCTAAACATTACTAGTTATTTTAATCTTCCAGCATTTTGACCCTTTGTATCGGGATCAGGTCTATCCTGATTCCATTATACCAGTTGAGATGCAGTTGAGATAACAATTACCAGAAGCCCTTGAATGGGTAACCAGATATAAGCCTGATCTGTTGCCATAGGTATTAAAATCCCAACCTGAATTGCTTCGGAGAGGCTGAGAAATTAGTTTTTTTTTTTGATATTATTGTTATTGGGTACTTATGTTTTCTGTAACAAAGGGAGGGTCATGCCTCAATACACCAATTTATCAAGCTACGTGCTAGGTTAGTAGGTATAATTGTAGTGTATTACTTTAGGTTGCTTTCTCCCATTCCGTTGTATTTTGTTTTATTGGTTTTGCCTACTCAAATTATCTTATTAAATATATAAAAATCGTCAGACAAACAAATCAACTGTGTAGTACGGATATCATCCAATGGACTGGGGACTATCCCGGTTTAATATAATTTATTAGGTATAACACGTCCACGACTAAGATACAAACATGCATGCTCTTCACACACAGTTTGTCCCTGCCGGGATACGAGCCCGGGACCCTCGGTACTGAAAGCAGGGTCACTACCAACTTTGCCAATCGGTTTTAAAGTAGGTATGTAGTTTTTTATAAGAACTATTTAAATATATTCTCGTTATGTTTACCTAATATATAATAGGTTTTACAAAAATAGTGTGAAATATACAGATGAATCAGTAATTTATATGCATCGCGTTGATGTATAAAATAATTGTGTATATGGTGTTTGATTTTTTTTAAACAAAGCGACCCTGTAGCGTTTTTCCATGCGCTCAGTACAGGGTGTAATTTTATTAATCCCACTAATATTATAAATGTGAAAGTTTGGATGGATGGATGGATGGATGGATGTTTGTTACTTTATCACCTCAGAACGGCTGAACGGATCTGGATGAAATTTGGCACAGACATAGATTATAGTCTGGAATAGCACATAGACTACTTTTTATCCCGGTAAAATGTATGGTTCCCGTGGGATAGATTTGTTTTAATTTTTCATAGAGTACCAATAAATTCATTTTCTCATACCTTTGATTCTGAGGCGGTACGAAGTTCGCCGGGACAGCTAGTATCTTATAATTTTATTAATTCTTTGAGAATGTTATCTGTATCTACTGTTGGCCCTGTTAAAATATTTTACGCAATTATTGTTACACCTTATATAAGTACTTACCTATGAACACATGTTTAGGAAATAAATCTACTATGGATAAACAGTTAGCCATCTACTTACTTACTACAAAAAAAAAGTGTAGGTAGACGTCAACTGAGTAAACATGCAACTTTATTTTGATCTCAAAATATTAAGCCTAGCGAAAATACCTTTGTCTTTAGAACTCTCCAAATTTAAAAAAAAACTAGACTATATAGCTAAAAAAAAAAACGTTATTTTACACTAGAAATAAGTATTGCTGACTTTAAGGTTGGTACCAAGAGATTTCATACATAAAATAAAAACCTAAAAAATAAATCTAATAAAACGATATTCTCTTTAGGAATACAATAGTATCTGCACCTATTAAATATCAAACAACCTGTAAAAAATAAAAAGGCAAAATAAAAAATAAGCAAAAAATCATAATTTATTGAATAAAATAACAAAAGTAATCGTGTCATACCGTTAAAACTAAAACAAAATAATAAGAACTAACAAATGAACAGGTAAAGAAAAAAAAACATTTTTAATTTTGTGTTTCCACCATTAAATTCACAGCGTAAATCGTAAGTAGCTGCTAAATGAATTTAAATATATATAAATAAGGTAATACAATAAGTTCAGAGATTCTATTAATCACTACCCGAATAGAGCCGACGGGAAGATTGAAAAAAATAAAAAAATCTGGCAAGGTAGCTATTCGAAAAACACGTAAATTCACTTAACAGCTATGTAGTCTAGGGTTCAGGTATTAACATTATTTTCTGTACCTAAGAATAACAAAAAAAAACATAAAATATAATACTTATAACAAAAAAAAACAACGCACTAAAACTAACAACAATAGCAAAAAAATAAATAACAATCTAGCTCTTTAAATTAAAGATCATTATTAGGTTCACAACCTTAGTCCAGGTGAAGATTTCTTGTGAATGCCGCACAAAAACTTTGTATGTCCGAGTAAACCACAAAAGTCTCAATATAATTAAACTAATTACAACGCACAGTTTATTGTTCGTGGCGGTCCAAATTACAACTAAATACTTAATAGTAATGTAACGCTTATCATTAATTATTATGTACTCATCAATCGCTCACTCGAGCTCTCGCTCGTAAGTCAAGAAAAAATAATTTTAAACAAAAAATATTCTCATTAACGGCCAAAAGTTTAATCTCTACAAATTTAACCGACGTAAATATTAAAAATTTTGCAAAAAACTTTTTGTCCACTGCCAACAGTTTGTGTCAAAAAAGTGAGGGTCGAGGGTGTTTTAGCCTAAAAATATTTTCGATTAGACGCGGTTAGAATTAATTTTTTTGATAATTATTATTTTTTGGAATTTTGTATTTTATTAAAATTTATAATCACAAGAGCACGAGGAACGTGTATTACGTCGCGCGGCCCGGCCGGCCGGCGCGACTCCAGACGGACGACTGAGACGTAGCCGCGCCGCGCCGCGCTGCCACCCCTAGCCCGCGCCCCACCGCCCGCCCGCCCCAGCGCCCTCACCTCGCCCGCCCCGGGCCGACTTCGTTACGAGCCACTTGTAATCGCCGCGCGATTTTTCCGCCTAAGACAAATTAGGCGGGCCCGCGCCGCCCGCTCACCGTCTCGATCTTACGTTTGGGCGGTTTCTTAAGACGTTGTTCCCGCCTTGCTTCTATTCTTGGCTTACGATATAAGACTGCAGACGAAGCATACATTGCTTCTATAGCATTTTCGCTTCAGTCTTGAGATAGAACAATGCGCACAATTTTGAAAAAAAAATCTCGCATTGCCGCTCTCCGGCGTGCTACAATAGGTGTATAAATTATCGGCATGCCAATGTTATGGCGGCGAGCTGTTTTATTTTTAAATGGCATTTAATCGTCACTCTCGCTTTCACCGACGCCGAGGCCGGGTTAATTGTAAATAAAATTGAATCATTCGCAAAAAAAGTCGGTAATCGGCGGCCGACAATATCAATGAGAGATACGTGTTCAGCGATTGTACTTTTTAATGCATTATGTTGAACGTGACGTCACGGGCCACTTTTTGTGTGACCCGAGTGGGTGACCTGTTTTCATCGATACCTACTGTGACAATAATATGATCGATGAATTAGGTAGATCAAGTACGATCGATATTTCTTCGAAAATTTGGAGAGCACTCAAATTGCTGCATATTAAGATTTCAATCAATTTGCTTGGTTTGATTATTGTGTCTGATATGAATACCTACCATAAATTAGAATTTAGTGGTGCACATTCTATAAGTTCTGATTAAAAAACTACTGCATCACACTACTCTAGGTTTATACGCTGACGACTTTAAATAGAAGATACTTAGATTAGTTTGGGGTCGAGTCACCTTCGTCCGTAGGAGAATTAAGTACCCTCGAGATACCCTACACGTGACCCTGGGTGGTGCCAACCAGGTGACAACTCTACTGGTGGTAGGCTTCGGCCGTGGTTAGTCACCACCCACTGAACAAAGCCATGTCGCCAAGCGGCCTAGCCGTGTTTCGGCATGATGTTCGGTGTTGCCATTCATGGATGGCGGGTCAGAACAGTTGCGCTGCATGTGCCTAGTGAATGTAGCGTCTCGATCTACTGCCGCCTTCCTACCTAGGCAAGTATGCTCCATCGTAGATCTCATCGTCACTTACCATCAGGTGAGATCGAGATCAAATACTTGCCTATAATGTATAAAAAAATAAAAAAACCGTATTATAGATATTTAAATAATACCATCATAAGACAGTATTAACTAAACAAATTCAAATTCATAATTAGGTAAATAACAGAAATCATAAAATTAATAAAGTATCTAGTTTTTTTTTAAATACGAATCATTCCGTCGCGTTAGAGATTCAGTTCATTTGCACAAAAAAATAGCAAAGTAACTAGAAACTACTACTACTAGAAAAAAAAAAGAATCATAAGAACGCACATCAAAAATCTCTCGTATCTTTGCTTTACATAAAAAAATACAATTAAATTATCCGGTTCTGTTTTTGTAAAGCGTAAACAGCTGGTCGATGTCCGAGATGAATTAATATGATTATTTTATCGGCCATCTGCTGTACCCGCGGGGTTAATGAACCCGCGCCGATTTTTATTTTTAACGAGCCACCAATTCTTATATAAATATAAAGTAGATAGAGTAAAGGATTTTGCATTAGTTGAAAAAAGAAAACTTACTTCGGTGTCAATAAAAAAAAATTAACGAAACAAAAGCTTGTAAAGCAACTTTGATTTTAAACTATCAGAATAATTGAAATAAAACATATTTTACAGATTTATTTTATGTTTTTATGTTCCCAACTTTTCGTATCTGTAAAATAAGTTTTATTTTAATATGTATTCGCGTAAATGTAAGAATACACATTATCAGAATAACTTTAAGTGTATTGGCGAACGGATTAATTAAACAATAATCTGAAATAGGCACGTACCGAGCACTTACACTTTGTGGCGCGGTATTTAATTAGTTTTTTTTACAGTTTAGGTGTCGGCGTGCTGTAAGCTAACCTACGTAGTAAGAAAATGAGAAATTATACATTTTTTTATTTAGAAAATTGTTTTTTTTCTCTTATCATTTTATTTTTGATCTTCCTGCAATTGTTATTTTTTTATAAGTTCTAAGTTTTCTGCCTTGCTTATTTATCATGTTTTATCGCATACTTGAGAAGGATATACTGTTATATCTCAGAATTTTCATTGACGTTTATGAGAATACTTTTTCATAAAATATAGCTATGAACTCAAAACAAAAAATTAAATCATACAAATATAAAAACAAAATCACATCCAGCAATTTACCTGATAATGATGAGACCTTTCTTTTATATCATCTTCAGATGAGTCACGGTAAATTTCAAAATTTCTGTGTTTACGCAATTATTATTTTATCTTCCCGCTGCACCACAAATAACGATAAACAGTTCTAGAGTCCATCAAACTTATCAACTATACTATGATAATTTAATCACTAATTAATTCAACCCTCGAAAGACAATTTTCACTAGAAAAACAATTCTTTTAGCACTAATTAAACATACTCGTCACAGCGTCAATCTGGAGCGTCCACTGAATAAGATTAAAAAATATCGTACGAGGCGAAGGAACTGAATACCACTTATAGACTATGCGGCAAAACGAGCCGAATATTTACATTGGAGAAAAAAAAATGAGGTCATTCGGAGGTTACGGGCAACGCAGCCGGTCGGCGCGGGCCGCGACGGGATGTGGCCCTCGCGCCCTCCGCGCCCCTCCGCGCCCTCGCGCCGGACACCCGAATCGAGACTACCGAAAACCACGTGTGCGCACTCACGACAGAGACGCACATACCCGAACGCCTTAGAAAAGACAGTGACAGAACCATTCTTTTTTCAATTTACTATATTTGCTGATTTTTATTATTTTTTCGCATTTCGATATTTTATTTTTTAGTTGATGCGCTCCGCAACTCACCTGTTGTGCTTGACCCGGTTCGATCCGACGACCGATCATGTGATCGACGGCTATCAATACTTTTTATCGTGTTCGATTATTTTTAAGTTGTACGTGAATCGCTGCTGGCAACACTCAAAATGGAAATATTAATTTGATTTAGGTGATTAGGCGTTTTAGTAAGATTTATTACTGTTTATTTAATATTACGACCACTCAAAGCTGTTTGTTATCTTATTTAATAAATCTATAAAGCGAGACAGTTTGATATTTTTGTTCCATATTAGTGTAATAAAAAAAAGTCACGTCGCACAAAAAATAGAAGTTTAAAATAATAATATCCTAATTTAAAAGACTAGGTCAGGACAGAATAAGGTTCAACCCTTATTATTTTTATGACAGGTTGAAGACACTATTTTGTTGACTAATAGTGACATGATAATGCAGTGTCGAATAGCGGAACTAAACTTGCGCAAATTAGCCCGCCGAGGCTAGCGCCTCCCCGCCGCGCGGCGTCATTGAGAACTATTAGCCGATGGTTCATTTCTAGCACATCGTTTATTTTTCAATTTCATTTTTTAATCGTGAAAGTGCAACGTTCACTTCGCAGGGCATTCGACGGCCATTTTCGTTTGCAGTTTCTTTTTCGTTTTCATTGGTTTTTTACAGACGCTTTGATCATATCGTTGGATCTCTACTGTTTTGAATACACATTTGACACATGGAATACAGCTACAGTTATTCTGACAATATGAACACATATAGTTTGTAACTAAATTTTTGTTTGTACAGGCGAAGTGCAATAAATTTTATAAGAACCGTAAAATGAATGACTTATTAGGTTGTTTGCACAGTAATTATAATAGATGGCGCTACTAGTTTCAAAGTGGATAGAACATGGCTTTTATTTTGTACTAGCTGGTACAACTAGATAGATATACACAGTCGTTTGTGGTCGTGGTTTAAGAGGTCGCAGTTTACTTCATACTTAGTTCCAAAGATAAGCCCAATCTGGATTAGGTATGATAGGTATACTATCTGTCCCGGCGAACTTGGTACCGCCTCAAAATCAATTATATGGGAATTTTTTATTGTGATTTTTTTTCTCATGTTTTCATAGTTACTCTGCTATTCGAGTTGGAGATAAATTCAAAATATCAAAGATCACACCTGTACTTGAGTTATAAATGGTGTAACTAACACGATTGCTTTATATACAGGCTGTTTTTTTAAATCGGTGTGGATGACAAAATCTGAAACTATAGGGAATATCAAAAAATTCTTAAAGTACTCTCGTGACCAATTTTGGTGAAAGTTAATACTGCATCATTACTTTTGAAAAAATAATTTCGCTAGCCAGGTATTGAACCTGTTGATTTTGAGAAAAAAGCAAGATGTTGCATTATTGCACTAGCCGATAATGTCGCTAATAAAGATTAAGTTCTGGAACTACGGTTGTTGTAAAATACAGTATTTATTTTATGCACATAATATTCTTTATAAATATATATCGCCAGACGAACACACCAACTATACGGTGCCACACTAAGCAACGCTCGTATTATGGGTACCGTACATAAACATCCATGACTCATTGTACAAACATTTATGCTCATCACACAAAGATTGTCCCCACTAGGATTCGAAGCCGGGACCCGCAGCACAGAAAGCAGGGTCACTACTCACTGAGCTAATAAGGTCGTCAAAAATATAATAATAGTCGTTATAGTTACTAGGTATTTTTTTATGGGACTAGGCCCGCCACGCACTCCCACCACTGGTACTCCTGTAAGCCAGGATCTACACAGGTGTCCCATGATGACACCGAGGTTTGACCCTCGGCGAGTCGCGGGATAAAGTTAATTGTCTTGGAACCCGCACGAATTTAATCGAAAAATAAAAATAGGAGGAGTTTGAAGAAAATTATCCCCTTCCACTACAAAGCGGGTGGCAAAAAACATCTGGATAAGTTACTAGGTATACTGTGTCATAGTGGAACAGATTATAGCTGGGTGCTTGTAAGTACTATTCATCTTGTTGGCGGAGCCCTATAAAGCAGGTGTCGTAAACTACCGTACAATTACCCATTTTATATTAACGGTTTTGTCGCGCGGTTTTTCTCAGAACAAGTGTGAGGTAATCGCGTTATGGATATATGATTCAGTATGTAATAATGGGATGACAACGACATGGGATATAAAAAAAATTTGGGAGTATTTTTATATTTTATTGTAACTTCAATCTATACTCTATACATATAAATATAATTGGAGTGTCTGTTTGTAATATTAGAATAACCGCTTTTTATTAAATGCATTTGGAGGTATACACGGTACCTATACCAAAACAACCTTTTTTAAAAATTTTGTCTGTCTGTCTGTCTCTCTGTTTGTTCCGGGTAATCTCTGAAATGGCTGGACCGATTTTGACGGGAATTTCACTGGCAGATAGCTGATGTAACAAGGAGTAACTTAGTCTAGGCTCGAAAAAAAATTAAAACCAATGTTGCAGCGCTGCGCCTGATTAAGTTTGATAGCAACAATCTGCAATGCGTCCCGCGGGATCAGAACGTGCGAGCAGGCTGTTGCCAACGGTTGAGTCTTTGTTAAATAACACGCGGACGAAGTCGCGGGCAACAGCTAGTAGTAAGTAAAATGATTGAAGCGCAGGTTTAAATTGTTGTATACCCTGCGTGGGGCACGCGGTATATCTTAAGGTTAAAGGTAAGCGATACGATACTCCAAGGTTTGTAAAAACCGCTACTTTTACTAACTTTGGAGTGTTGTATCGCTTTAGGTATTTTTTTAAGCAAACTTTATACATCGAGACATCCAATGCAGAATGCCAATATCGCGAAAAACTAAATTACATCGTAAAGATGTCCAAATTTTTCGTAAAAAAATAAATACCATTGACATTTTGAATCTCGCGCCCTGACCTAGCGTTTCCACCTTAATATCGCCAGACGCACTCACCGAATTTGCAGTCCTAAACCTAGCAACAAGGCTTGTATAATGGGTTGGCTTGCTTCACCAGACGTTTTGAGATAATGTTATTAAATTAAATTGTATTTTTGATACATAGTTTGTTGTCATACTATTTTTATGTTTTTTTTTTTAATTTTCCTATTTAGTTTCACTGTAATTAAATAATAATTATATGAACCACAAGAAGTATATAATGTTCACCCCAGGGCCCTTGGTATATTTAACAGATTCCATGGTAAGAGGGTGTTTTCAAGTCGAGAGTGAACAGGTACCTTCTAGGCAAGTATGCTCCATCGTAGATCTCATCGTCACTTACCATCAGGTGAGATCGAGATCAAATACTTGCCTATAACGTAATAAAAAAAATAAAGAGTTTTGGTGACGAAGCAACTGACACCTAGTATCATTTGGTATTGAGTACAGCATCCCGAACGCGAGCATTCTCATCTCAGTAAAGACGGTGTTGCTCGTAAACTCGCGCCCCTGTAATTTTAAACGTCAAGTGCCTCGTAAACCGGTTGTCAATCCTTCCTTAACTGCTATTGTTAACTACAGATTGACTTGGCTTAGATGATAGACCGTTAAAGTAATATTTGCTCTAGCACTTGAAACGATGCAGAGAGATCAGATAGGTTATACTAAGTCTTGGACATGCGCTTTTTTATTCTTAATTATAATAAGTGAAGTAAGAATTTGGTTTTTTTAAATTAATTATTAATACCAGCCCTTTTTAATGTCCCACTGCTGGGCACGGGCCTCCCCTCAATGCGACGGGGATTAGGTCCATAGTCCACCACGCTGGCCTAGTGCGGGCTGGCGGACTTCACACATCTTTCGAGGGGTCCTCTCAGAAATGCAGGTTTCCTCACGATGTTTTCCTTCACCGTTTAGAAAGTGATAATTGTGGTTGAAAATGAGATGCGCACATGAAATCCAGAAATCCCAGAGGTGCGAGCAGGGGTTTGAACCTGCGATCCTCGTTACTGAGGCAAGCGTTCTACCAACTTGGCTATCACTGCTGTAAGAATTTGGAAATGTCCATTTAAAAAAAAAATGTTCTCAACAATTTTATCTAAGCTTTTTTTTTAATTGACGTATCGAAATTTTGATTTCACATACCTAATGATTACAAACGCGCTAAAGTAGCGCAGGTTCAAAGCTTAGTATACCATTTCTGAATAATTCTGTATATGAACACACCAACCGTATGGGTCCCTAACTAAGCATCGCTTGTATTGACCAGAGGCGATCCAGTCACCTAGACACGTCCTGCATATTAGGAATATTTTATTCTGAAATTTTCTCAAGCGGGAGTCGCACATGCAACTCTCAGTGCACCCCTAGACCAAACTTTCGCCAAGTATTAAATAACTTTACGACGAAAACTTATCTAGTAAAGTACTTACATACAGATTATTTTTGATGTAAGCAAAGCGTTTTTATTTCGAAGCATAAAATGTCCGAAGAATAAAATCCGCGGGTCCGTCACCTCAGGGCCCGTATCACAAATTATGGCGCATAACGTAAGAAGCTAACTTCTTTTTTATTGGCCCACCTTTAACGTGTTCGCATTTCAAATAACTTTGAATTTGGAACGTTTTTATTGTTGTTTCTCGTTGTTCTATTCGAATATAGACTGTAACTGTGATCTATAAAGTTGATTTTTCTTTGTGTGTATTAAGGAATGAAGTGCTGAGGCGATAAATAAAAACTTTTTCATTTGTTTTCGCTTATACGTCATAGGTTAACGCGGTTGTTTGGAAATGTACTTTAAGTGTAGAGTTGTGGAGTTTATTTTGGTTTACCTTTATAGTCTCTTTTGCGATGATGTTCGTCTCTAAACCAATATTGAAGTCTCACATTTTAGAATACAGTATTCCTTTTTGATGATGGGCTACAACATTGTACCCTTAAACGCAAGGGATGAAGGTAAAGTCCTTTATGGCTGTACCATGAGCCGATTACATTAGAACGGATTCAAGTTTTTATTTCTTGTTTATTTAGCATCTGAAAATAAAAGATGAGCAAGATCTCGTTAACGAGAATAAATTGAGATAGGTACTGTTATTTATTATTATTCGTGTCGGTGGACTTTGTACCGCCTCAGAATCAAAATGTATGAGAATATGAATAATTAGTATTATTTTTTAATTATTTTTCCTATGTTTTAATAGTTATTCTGCTATTCGGACACAAATTTTCATGTATGTATATATAGATAATAGTGAAATAAATAAGTACCTACCAATAAGTATTTAGTTATAGGTATAATTTTGTTCATATCGTGTATGGGTAAGAGTTGATGTGATTCCTGGATATATTGAACTAAGCTTGGCACTTAATTCGAACTTGGTTATAAACTATCGAACGATGGCCTTTCGAACAAAAACAAAATCATCAAAATCGGTTCACAAATGTCGGAGAAATACACTAAAAAAACGGAACTTACCTATTATTCTTTAATGCTTTAAAGATATTTACACGAAGGGTTGTACCGGACAATGAAGAACGAATAAAAAGGGGTAGTAATCCTTGGAATCAGCGTGAGGTAGGGCCGCACTGATAGCGGGTTGGCGAGTTATACAGAACTGTGCCAAGGGCCAGGTGAGATTGACATTTTAAAACATAAACAGGTCTTCATCCAGAATTACAGAGTGATTCAGAAAAGGTATACTTAACCTTGAACCTGCGCTTCTTAAGCGCATTTATAATCCTGATCTAAAGTCAGAATTACGATCGGTATGTCATTTAAAAATAAAATTATGTTCACAAAAAGTGACAACTGTCATTTTTTTTATACGCCCTCTGGTGTTTTTTAGAGAATAACATCCACCAATGCGTTCATATGTTTCCAATGTTAAATGGATTTTTTTTAATATCTTAAATGCCATTCATGGATGGCGGGTCAGATCAGTTGCGTTGCATGTGCCTAGTGGCTGTAGCGTCTCGATCTACTGCCGCCTTCCTACCTAGGCAAGTATGCTCCATCGTAGATCTCATCGTCACTTACCATCGGGTGAGATCGAGATCAAATACTTGCCTATAATGTATAAAAAAAAAAAGGGAGATTCCATGCAGGTCTAATAAAACCCCTTAACCCTATCAATAAAGTTTAGTATACTTTTCTAACAGATAACCGGACTTGGCAGAACTTGAAAAGACATTTTATTTTACCATATTTGGTTTTATGTTCCTACACTCGTGCACGCTTACGAATTGACAATGGTTAATACTCCTCCAAAATAAACATTATATATCAATTAGAATTTAGTAGGGCGCTCGACAGTATAATCCAAAGAAATGTATATATCACAAACTAAAACAAAACTAATAACCTATTTTCCACTACCCCAAAAAGATCCAACCACAGTACGTCAAGTGCGACATTGTTCGTAAGCTTTTTTATGAAGGATTGAACGTTTTAAATACCGTCCGCTAGAGGGGCTTTTCAATTCTCCATAAGAAATGTCTAAATACAGTATACGGTTAACTCGCACTTGAGGTGCTGATGCTACTCGCCCGCTGCCCGCTCGCACTACGACTGCGCCCACAAACCGGTACACTTCATAACGAAATAAGTTTCATAAAAGAACTTTGCGAAGCATTGTGGTTCTTTCAGTTTGAACGTTCCTTTCACATCGAACGAAACGAGAAATATAATGCAGTTTTAACGAAGGACTTATGAAAGTGGGGTCTCTTGGTTCGAAACTTGTTCGCTTTGTCTTTGAATAAATTAGTTTTATAATTTTGGGCACTTTATGGTACCTCTATCGCATCCGCGTCTATCAGCACGTCAAGTGCGAGCTAACCGTATACTTTACAGTCTACCGCATTTAAACGTTTTGTATGGAGAATTGACAAGCGCCTCTAGCGGACGGTATTTAAAACTTTCAATTGTTCATACAACATGTCTAAATACAGTTTTTTTTTGTTTATTAGGATTACCAACTATGACTCCAAAATGTAACAAGATCAGTACATGTAAAGGCTAATGTAGGGACTCAAATGATTCTGTACACGCTGACAAATAAGTAATTCAAGGACTTTAGCAAAGATCGGTAAGATTGAGATAGGTCTGTAGTTAGAGACAACTTCCTTTTTTTATACACTTATAAATTGGAACCACTTTAGCTACTTTCCACAATGAAGGAAAAACTCCTGTATATAAGGATTTATTATAAATAATTAACAAAGGTGAAGTCAAGGACACAGCACACTCAACCACTAGGAGTGGTGGTATTCCATCAGAGCCAGGTCCTTTAATACAATTCAAACTTTTTATCCTTTTTAACCTATTTAAAAGAGTATAAACTATAAAGTATACGGTTAGCTTACGAATAATCTCGCACTGAACCCAGGACCCTTGCTACAGACAGCAGGGTCACTGCCAGCTGTGCCATTGTGTCGTCAAGGAATGCCCGGCTTGACCGTCGGCTAAGTCAGACCGCTTTGGCTAATT
Organism: Pheosia gnoma; assembly: GCA_905404115.1. Classification (NCBI taxonomy): domain Eukaryota; kingdom Metazoa; phylum Arthropoda; class Insecta; order Lepidoptera; family Notodontidae; genus Pheosia; species Pheosia gnoma. The sequence continues at coordinate 6,443,367 of FR989912.1, forward strand.
TATAGCCAACTTTCAATTTGGCGAACACGTCGGCAACCCGTAAATCTCGGCGGCAATTAAACTGCTCCTTGCGGTCCGGACGGGGAAAGGACCGGCCACTTGGACTGTCGAGCTCTGATTAAAATTTGGATTTAAACGACCAACGTGTAGGGTTGCAGGTCTTATTTTAAATGGAATAATGAATAGCTGTATCCTTTAAGGGATACATATCGATAGATATGTTGATTAATTAACAATATACATTCTGCGACTATTTCCTTCTGAATGTCATTTATAAAATACTTCTATAAATTTGGGGCTTAAATTAATCTATGTTCTGCGTATGCTAACTCCTTTTCGCACTTTGTAAATATCAAAGTGATTTTGATGAAGCTGCGGTTCCGGAACCTCAGTTCAGTGGAACACGGTGACTGTTCCGAGCGCCTTATCTAGTAAATATTATGCCTTAATAAATTACGTAGTACTAAATGCTGTAACAAAATAATTAACTCCTGTCATGTATAATAAATTAAGATTAAAATTGAAATAAGGCAGGCAGGCTGCCCAGAGCACTAAATATTATTATATTACATCGATGAGTATACCAGAGTAAAATGCGTCCCTATGAGTTACAAATAGCTCAATACGTGGACATCTCAATGAAATACCGCGTGACGTCAATGACTGTGACGTCATAATTGTCGACAGCGACAACCCGCCGATACGTAATCGGCGCGGCGAGCGCGCGAATCGGGAAAAACATGTTATTTTTAAACGTTAAACGAAATAAAAAAGTAATGAGTTATTGATTCGGCCGCGCTCATTGGATGGGTTGACCTTGACACTGGATACCGTTGTACTGATAAATTGTCAAGGTCTTATTTATTTACGTGGACGTTGGATAGGTACAGTGCAACCGAAATGAGTAGACAATATTTATGATGAACTAAAAGTGACACAGAGCACCACTAAAACAAAAACTAAAAAGCGCGGACTTAGATCCTATTATATCTATACATATAAATAAAATTGAAGTGTCTGTTTGTAATAATATTAAAATAACCGCTTTTTACTAAGTGCATTTGGATGTATACACGTTACCTATACCGAAACAACATTTTTTACAATTTTTGTCTGATTGTCTGTCCGTCTGTCTGTCCGTCTGTCTGTCTGTCTGTCTGTCTGTCTGTCTGTCTGTTTGTTCCGGCTAATCTCTGAAATGGCTGGACCGATTTTGACGGGACTTTCACTGGCAGATAGCTGATGTAACAAGGAGTAACTTAGGCTACTTTTATTTTAGAAAAAAAATAGGATCTCACAAAAAAATTAAAACCAATGTTGCAGCGCAGCGCGTGATTAAGTTTGATAGCAACAACCTGCAATGCGTCCCGCGGGCTCAGAATGGGCGAGCAGGCTGTTGTCAACGGTTGTCCTTGTTAAATACCACGCGGACGAAGTCGCGGGCAACAGCTAGTCATATTATATGGCGAGATTGGCTTTGGTGGTTCAGCTGGATGCTTGTTGCGAAAAATCTGAAGAGGTGCCAAAATATAACAAACGGTTATATCATTATATTGCGAGCAGAGTAGGCAATAATTGTAATCTATTAATATTTAACCTGTATTTTGAACTATACTGTGATACGTCTACCTGTGTTATACTACTGAGAGGCTCCAAAAAGCTAGTACCCGGGTCCGTTAACCAAAAAAAAACAAAAAATGTCTGCGGCAGTGCCGCAAATGTCATCAATACTGTCAAATATTATCAAGAATATTCTACGAGGATGCCATATAATCAACTCTAGAGCCCGTATCTATAGTAGGTACACTCGTTTTGCGAGCACTGTACTTATATTATGAAAAAAGTGATTACATATTTCTTAACACTGTAAGATGACTCTCTTTTATTATTTAATAAAGACAACCGTTGACAACAGCCTGCTCGCGTGTTCTGAGCCCGCGGGACGCATTGCAGGTTGTTGCTATCAAACTTAATCAGGCGCTGCGCTGCAACATTGGTTTTTTTTTTCGTGAGATCCTATTTTTTTTTCTAAAATAAAAGTAGCCTAAGTTACTCCTTGTAACATCAGCTATCTGCCAGTGAAAGTCCCGTCAAAATCGGCCCAGCCATTTCAGAGATTAGCCGGAACAAACAGACAGACAGACAGACAAAAATGATAAAAAATGTTGATTCGGTACCACGCGGACGAAGTCGCGGGTAACAGCTATTGACTTATAAATTACATGAAAATTTTTCGTCAGTCTGACAGTTAAAAAAAAAGCAACAACAAAACCAGTTCGAGGCTTACACACACACGACCAGTTTGTTACAACAATAAGGGTAGCTGGTCATCCAGGACTGCATAAACTCCCTGTCTGGTCTTACTACCTATAAAAACAATCTCCAGCTGGTTCTTCGCCTAGAGAAAAGCAGCTGATCTATAGAGCTAAGAGGCATCATACAAAAATGGATCTAATGTTACCGACATAAGGTTGATATTCGCACTGTATACAAATATTTATTGGTGAAATTAGAAGACTTACCAACAAGAGAAGCATGAAATCCTTGGGTTTTATAAATACTTAAAAAACACTATTTTTTAAAGCACCTTTTTCAGACTATTTGGTTTAACAACATAAAAAATATTGCACAAAACTCATTCAAACACTTTTTAATTGACACAAAGACTGACCTATACCTCACATAAATACGTAAACATTTTTATAAATTCACAGAACTTAAGTATTGAAGTTTATTACTCTCCCATCGAAAATTTGACACTGTAATATTTTATTATAGGATATTAAAAAAGTACTGTAAAAAAAGTTGGTTAAATTTGAAATTGGAATTATCTGTCAAATTTGAACTTAGTGCAGGGCACAGGGCGCTCGGCCCGCTCCGGCGACGGTCGGCAAGGAACTCGGCGTCTTAGGGCTAAAAGACGTTACGGACCCTTCGATTCCCTTCGCTTGTTCGGGGTTTGATAATGGAACGGTGCTCTTTAGTGGCCGTTGGAATTAAAAGTATCGCACAGCTGACATTATTATCGTTATTTTATTTTGATAAATTACCTGTAGTCTTAACAGCAATTTTTATATGGTCTATAGAAACCTGTAAAGCACCAAATCAGAGAGTGAAAACTATACTACTAAATTTAAGTAAGGTTAGTATGAATGTTTTCCTAATATTTTCCTGAAACTTTAACAAAATAATATTAATAAAACAAGCAATAAGATTCGGAGAAATTCAGGTAAGAGAGATTCAGGCAAGGGTTATTAGTGTATATTTATAAATAAACAGCAATTCAACTCCAAATATAAAAAAAAACAATAATTAACACTCGCTAAAATATAAATAATTGGCCAAGAGCGTGTCAGGGACTTCAAGAGGTAGAGTTCCGTATAGTCATTTTAACCACTTTCATGAATTATAAGAAAAAAGAAGTATACTTGCGATTTATTTCAACACGTGGTATGTCGTAATAAAAAATGGCTGTCACCATGTCATGTAGAACAGGCACCCTATAATATATTTTATAGTTGTGACAAACATCTAACTGTTTAAACATTTCAGCTTTATATTGTTAAATAGCAGTGCATTTTCCATGATAAAAAGTATTCTGTAGTTGAACCGAGCTTTAAACTATCAGCATGCCAAATCTCATCGGAATCCGTCCAGACAGATAAACGGTCCAAAAGGCTGAGTTTCCGAATTTTGTAAAGAAGATAAGGGATATATGATTTGTTTTGATAGGCAAGAAAAAATTCATATAACACTTTGTATCAAAATTCCCACATATATGTTTATTTTTGCCTCTGTCTCTATTCTTATACTAATTTCTAATAAATAAGTTTGCCATAGCCCGTCCTTGATTGTATATACATATTCCAATAATGTATATCTTAATAAATTGCTATATTTAACTGCTATGGCAATAGTGGCAAGGACAGCACGGATAGACGAGAAAATGACATTCCGAAATTATAAAGAGTTTCTTGCTTGACGGAACCCTAAAACGAGGCGACGGTCCCAATTCCAACAATTCACCACATTAAATCCAGCCAGTTCAGGCATGAATTTGATCGTATAACACATTGCAATTTAAAAGTGCCTCTATTGGCAACCAAATAAAGTCTACATTGTTAGAATAGGGTGGAAATTTAAAAATTGGTTATCATGGAGGGTGAACCTTCTTTGCGATTACTACTGTTGTTCGAAGACATAAAGGAACGTAATAACAACAGAGCCGTATTTGGGTTTTGTTTATTTTTTATTTCTTCTTCGCAGGCATATCGTCGTTTCTGGACCGCAAGGCTGTCGTAATTTTCGCTTTTGACACTTTAATATAATAATAATAATAGAAAATTATCAAAACACCATGTCAGTCGTATTATTAAACGTATTAAAACAGGTGTATGAAATTCATTATGTTTCTTTATACATTGGACGGCATTTTGCTATTTCCCATCCAAATTGAACGTTCGTCGGGAATTACTTACATTCATAATACCTACCTATCCTTTTGATCCCCATTCAAAATATCAGGAGGCAGTTTTTCATCTGTGTTTAAACATCTTATAAAATGTTTGTAGTGACAATCTACCACTAACTATACACATGAGATATACTCATGTATTTTATTAGGTATTTGAATATAAAAACTAAAGATATAATCGATTAACAATAATAATACCACCAATTAATTTCTTTATTAAGGCAAGTAGCTTAAATTTGTCTAAAATAAAAATCAAGATTTTTTACCATAAAACCGAGTTTAAAAAACGATCTAGGTAAGTTCGTCCCTGTGGTAGGAAGTATTGCACGGTGACTTATTTTTAACGGTCGCGTCGCCGTACGCCCTTATTGTGGGCTACTAAACATTTGGCCACTTTTATAGAGATTTATTTGTAGAGATATAGATGCAGCTAAGTAATGTCGAAATTGCAACATATTTAACATATTGTAAAATTAATGTCAAAGTCAAATCATTTATTTCGTATAAGCCTACGGGGGCACTTACAAATTGACATTTTTTTTTCTGAAGTCTACATCCGGATCGGAACGATCGATTTATGTTTATCATTCATTGTAATTATTTAAAAATATATCTGTACAGGTATACTATGTGAGTGTAGTACAAACAATTTGAACGCTTTGTAATATAGGTTTTTAGGTTATTCTCTTTCAGCCTGTAGCATTTATGTTATCAAGAGCATAGCTTTAACATCACGATAAAATGAAGTAGATACTTACGAGTGAACACATACAAATCAAGAAACGTTCCATAATTATTCGTTGCACTTAAATTATTTTCTTAAAATATTCGAGATTACTTATGTGGGTCTTATATTTGTATTTGCATGCCCATATGAAAACGTACATCTACTTGTAGATGAGTAAGTACAACTTTATATGCTTATCTTCCCTATCAAGTGTTTTACTCAAATAAAGGAATGTTTATTCTTCAGTATTCTGAGGTGTTAACAGCAAATAATCGACTATTTGAATCATCTTGGTTGTGGTTGGGTTGACGACCCCTGCATGTTGTACGTTATGACCGAACGTTATGCGTCTTCGAAATTCAAAAACGCGCGCCCGAGCGAGACGGAGCTAACGTACTTTTACATTTTTAATTAATCACTGAGGTAATTTAATTAAGTAAATTACATACGAATACATATTTATAAGCTGTGACAAAAAAGTGTAAAATATTTGAAGAGGTTATCGAGTAGACAAGACCTTTTATGTATAAAATAAATGTGTTTTTTAAAGGGCTTTCCCTTTCAACTACGGGATGCTGATCGCCCGCTGGCGCGTTGCGCTTTGCACTATAGGAGCCGAGTCTATTGCCATTATACCGGGCACATCCCTCTTCAATATGAGTAGGATTCAGGCCGTTTCGGTCAGCGCACTGGTCGAGTGCGGCTTAGATTCAGTCAGTTGGTGGACTTCAAACGACTTTCACATCGATTATCGTTTTCACCGTAAGTACGGCAACTGATAATCGCGTTTGAAAATAGAACGTCTCGTTTAAAAAATAACTGACACCTGGCCAAACGTACCATATCGCGCTTCGTAAACCACTCCGACGCGTGCCGTCCACACGAGCGGATGTCTCCAATTTCCATAAATGTGCCAAACGCATACATTATTAAACACACTATTGTTATTAAAACAAACCTTATAGCTTTAGTACTTGGAGCTATTTTGAAATGGTATGGTGGGTGATTGTGCACCGACATATCGTACAAGAAACAGGATGCGTATCAACTGAAGGGTGACAACCCTAAGACGTTTGAAGTAATTATAAGGTGCGGGACAGATGGTAGTTTCTTTGGTCTAGTTGTTTAGGCACGAGCCAAACTAACTTGACTATGAAGGAGTAAGAAATGTGTCGGTCAAAAGTATGCAGTAGATAACATGAAGTCCCACATTCATACCCTGGTCTGTACATCTGTAAACACATTTGCTACACAAATTATTATCTAGATTCTAGACGATATAATTAGACAAGATCATCACTAAATCTATTTACCTACACAAAACAACGTCGTGTTAGTAACACCATTTATAACTCAAGAACGGTTGGGTTTATTTTTATTTCTTAGTTTTTTTCGAATTGGTCTCCGCCCCGAATAGCCGAATATTTAGTTAGAACATGGAAAAAAAATAATAATAAAGATAATTAATTTTCTCATAATATATTTAATTTTTAGGCGGTACGAAGTTCGCCGGGACAGTTAATTATTAATTATTATCCTATGCGGAATATAGATTTTCATTGTTTTTATTTGCTCTGTAATATGATTTATTTCTATGGATAATACAAATTTACGCTCATAGTTAAACTAAATAGGAAAATAAAAATATGTAGATTGACCACAAACTATGTATCAAAAAGACCTTGTCCGCGTGGAATGGTGGCAATAATGCTGGCAGCATTTCCTCGATGTAAAATAAGCTAAAATATAATAATAATAATAATCGACCCAAGGGCTGGGTATTTCCTCGCTCAGCGAGTAGCTTTGGCTATTCAGCGAGGAAATGCGGCCAGCATCTTGGGCACGCTACCGCATGGGCCAAATTTTTTACACTTTTTGTAGCTTTTCTATACTCTTTTTAAGTTATATTAGTTTGTAAATATTTCAGTTATTTTCTTTCTGATTGTTAACTATGTAATGAAATAAATATATTTAATAGATTATGTAACATTTAGTTATAATGTTAAAAAAAAAGCTAAAAATAAAATTAAACTTTATAAAAACTGAAAAGCCAATAAAATAATATACTTATTCTCAATATTGCATCCATCGTATGTAATTAATTTTGTTGTGCTAAAGAAATAACTAAAATGCATAAATCATAATGCCTATGTTACTCACTTTCTCATTATATTTTCTGTTAAATAGGTTTTTATTTCATGGTATAATATTTATTTTATTTTATTTCCAGAACTTGATTCTTATTAACAATATCGGTTGGTGCAATAATATAGTCCTTTTGTTTTGTTTTTCATATTCGAAGAGTTAAATTACTGGCTAAAAAAAATCCAATACTGCAGTCTTAGTTTTCATCAAAATCGATCTCAAGATTGCTTTAAGCATTTTTCGCTATACCCTATTGTTTCGGATTTTCGACGGCCACTTGAAACAATCATCCTGTACATATGGCATTAATACCCGGTTCTATCCCAACTACGTAACCACAAAACTAAGCTGAATTGTCGTATCTTTACAATGGGTATCTAAACTTGTTGGCGATGTACAGATGTAATTAAGTTCTCTAATCAGTCAGACGCCGTCTTACCGGCCACGAGTAAGTTAGTTCAGTTCCTAATATCAACCGACGCAATTACTCTCAGATTTGACTACTAAGCTATCTGTCCTGTAGACAACTTGCTTTCGACTAATTGATGGTGGCTCTACGTAGTTTCAATCAGATTTGATTACAAGAGAGTTTCAAACTTGCTTTAGTACAAGATAGCATTGTCATTTGTCTTTAAGTAGAATTGACGATCATGAAGTTAACTGAAAATATTTTTTCTTCGCTATTTAAACAAGACATCATTAAGAACTCTACGCCATATCCGTTCCCCTACCGAGTACGAATAACCCACAACAGATTGGGAATGGGCCTTTAATTGAAAACACAAAAAAGGAACTACTATTGGATTTTTTTTTGCGTAACGGTCTCTACCTTTCGGGGTTCTACGTTCACGTTTCTCTTATTTTTAGGAGAATAAGGTTGATATTGTAGGTGTAGAGCTGTAGTTTGGTTGGTAGTCTTAAATGGCTGATTAGTGTCGGATACAGGTTGATGGTAGTTTTCGACTGTGACGGTTAGTTAATTACGATTTAGCTCGACATGCATCTATGAGAACAGCAACAAACAAAATTGTTTATAAACTTTATAATTTAAAAAAGTTGATCCCATACATATGTAACAATAATAGTGTAAAATATTTTAACAGGACCAGTAGGATATAATGAAAACATTCCCAAAGAAATAAATTATTAGACATTTAAAAACTGACATCCTGTACTGAGCGCAAAGCCATGGCCAAACGCTACTGGTTCGCCTTGTATAAAAAAAAGTAAAACATCATTTACACAAGTATTTTAGACGTCAAAGGGTTCCAAATAACTCACTGATTCATCTGTTGACACTATTTTTGTTAAACCTTATAAAATCCTAATAATATCCTGGTGGGTACTATGATTTTAAATTCTCACAAAGGCCTCTACATACATGTTGCGTCTGTGTCTTCACTCAAGTCCCAGTCCGGATTTATCCCGTTATAAAGCATTTTTTAACCTTTGTCCAAAGACTCTCTCTTCTCCCTTCGATGTCCCATAATCACACTGAGAGACGCACCTTTGCCTCTCCTTAAGGGAAGTATACGCCAAGTTTAATACTTCACACTTAGATAGGTAGTTACTAACTGCTAGGACCCACTAAGCCCCAAGATCCCAAAAGCAGTGATAGCCAAGTAAGTAGAATGCTTGCCTCGGTAACGAGGATCGCAGATTCAAACCCCGGCTCGCACCTCTGAGATTTCTGGATTTCATATGCGAATCAAATTTTCAACCATGATCATGACCTGCTAAACGGTGAAGGAAAACATCGCGAGGAAACCTGCATGTCTCACAGAACCCCTAGAAAGAGGTGTCAAGACCGCCAACCGGGATTGGGCCAGCGTGGTGGACTATGGCCTAATCCCCCTCGCGTTGAGGGGAGGCCCGTGCCCGTGCCCGTGCCCCAGCAGTGGGACATTAAAAGGGCTGGTATAGCTATATTCAGGGTCAAAGGCTTACATGCTACGGGGTGTCTAGCGACATGTGTTGGATTGAGTTGTCTTCATTAGACGACCATCAAGCCGGCTGTTACTATATCCACGCGCTACTTATAATCATTTGTTACTTTTTATGGCCTCATAAAAACCACTCTTATCTTGAAGGTGGTATGGACTGAAGAGGACATTGGATAATGACAGCTGCGTATCGACATGCATGGACATTTGCGTTAGGTCGATCGAGTGAGATACATTTAGTATTATATTGTCTTGTTTAGCGTATGTGTTTCGACAGTTTACCACATAACAATTGGAGAAAATATTTGTGGCAAACAAATTTAGTTGTGGCGGATTATTTGCTTATTTATCAACTGTAGGTATATAAGCATTAGAGCAGGTAAATCACTCGATCCTGCGCCTGATCTATCTCCGAACGTGTCGGATTACCGTTCCCGAGTTAGGGAATACAGTGCTCCTGCGCTTGCGCACACCTTGTTTAGTCCCCGTTGAGATTAGCTGCCGTGACCGAGATCCGGTCAGGCGGACTATTATTGGGTTATTCATCATCCAGACCAACAATCAACTCATCCCATGAATCGAGATGGCGAATTCCAAAATTAAAAAATCAATGACACAGAGAGAGACCGTTGAGCCCAAGAATCATCTTACCATACCATTTTTGACAACCTTACAACATTTAACTTGCGATGTTGTCTTATAATAAAAATACCAGCCCTTTTAAATATCCCACTGGCACAATATCACGCTGGCCCAATCCCGGTTGGCGGACTTGACACGTCTTTCGAGGGGTTCTGTCAGATATGCAGGTTTCCTCACGATGTTTTCCTTCACCGTTTAGCAAGTGATAATCGTGGTTGAAAATGAGATTCGCACATGAAATCCAGAAATCCCAGAGGTGCGTGCCGGGGTTTGAACCGGCGATCCTCGTTAACGAGTCAAGCGTTCTACCATCTTGGCTATCACTGCTTTGTGTCTAGACTATTCTAATAAGTGCGCAAAGTTTGTTCCAATTACACGTTACCCAAGCATTGGCCGATTGTTTGTTGAGGCCCGCAAACATCGTAATGGCGTTCTTCGGTCGTAAACCGACCGACCCTCTGTTGGGCGAAGTCTCTTGCGACACTTTAATTAAGAGCTCGTGAGATTTATTGACGACTTGAGTAAGCAATGTTTCATTGAAACGCTCGCTAATATTATAATGTGTTTAACAAGTCCACATTTCGAATATACAGTGTGATTCAGAAAGGGCAGACTTATCATTGATAAGTCAAGGCAGATGAATCTGCGCTACTTTGGAGCATTTATAATAATTAAGTATGTGAGGTCAGAATTTCGACTTGTTAACTTAAAAAAAAAATATACTCACAAGAAATCACAGTTTCCATTTTGTTGGTTATGGGCTAGTATTGTAAAATATTTAAAGTGGTAGGAAATAAAGAACACATCCCACTAATATTATAAATGTGAAAGTTTGGATGGATGGATCTTTGTTACTCAATCACGCCAGAACGGCTGAACGGATCTGAATGAAATTTGGCACAGAGATAGATTATAGTCTGGAATAGTACATAGGCTACTTTTTATTCCGGTATAGTGTATGGTTCCCGTGGGATAAAGGACATACTTTTTAATCGCGGGTAACACCGCGGGGCGCAGCTAGTTTGAAATAAAAAGATAGCGAATCAAAACTATTTAATAACATTCTGGACACTGATTGACTGACTGACAGACAATCAGACAACGCACAACACAAATCGGTGGACCTAATTATTAAAAATTTGGTCGATATACCTAATATATTCCTTTAGTAACCTAGAGGTGCATCAAGGAAGGATTTATGGAAGTACGACACCTAAGGGGTCAAAGATTGAATGAAGTAACCTTATTGCGACTTCACCCTGTATAAGTAAGTATCTTATCTACTTACACCATATGGGTAAGCCGTTATTGCAATTCATTGTTTGATATCACATATTATTAACACGAAATTCAGCAAATGATGTATTTGTATGAAGAATTGCGTTTTTTGTCCGAATGTGTGTTTCGCACCCAAGGGTTGTCTTGCGCATGCAATGTAGGTAGAGCAATGGGGTACAAAAATTGGAGACACTATATTTTTGTAATTTATTAAAAAAAAATATGATAATGGAATACTACAAGTATCGGTATAATCCAGACAGAAAATAATATCGTAGTTCAGTAGCAAAATATGTCTTAGACTTTTTGTTTTTAAGATCCTTTCACACACATGACATGACATTAGACACAGAGCAATAATGCCCACTAAACGCCAAGAAATGGGACAAACTCTCAAATTATAAATCTAATTTAAGCTAGTTATGACCTGATGGAATATGGGTAATGAGGAAGATATAATCAGCCCATGATCGGTTTCGATGCGCGCTTCACGTAAAGTTTTGTTTTTAATCTAAAAATTCAGTTTTTCGTATACCACAAATCGACGACATTGTTCCTTAGAACATATTTTTCTATCTCTTATAGTTTCTGAAGTCCCCATACTGACCCACCTGTATATTACGATATAAAAATCATGGATTAGCGTAGTAGAGAAGCAATAAAATTGTAAAAAGTTTATCAAGACCTCGACATCCACAATTTTTGTGCTTACTAACTTCTTTAAAAAAATGTGAATATTTTTTACACCGAAAAAAAACTTGACAAATTATAATCTATGCCCCATGGTGTCGACGGGTATAATTGACTGATTATTCGAACAGTTGTCAAATTGATCATAAAATTATTATAACTACACCTCGTGTTTTGGATTTCTAGGTAACTGCTTAGTTGTTTATTTTTGTAGACAATTATTTTTATCTAATCTTTATTCGTACAAATATTACGACCGTAACTTGGCCCTGTCTTAAAGAATATTAGTAATTTTTGAAAAAAAAATGCAGTTATTTTGACTTTACTCGACTTTATTCGATTTTTTGTATCAAAAAAACTTTTTAACAAAATAAAAACCGTCTTCAAAAAACTAAAAAGCCAAAAATAATCTGACCTTGAAATCTACCTTGTTTAACTAAATCAAATATTTAACTAATCTGAAGTCGGTGCCAAACAAACTACTGAGTCGAGTATTGCCGGTCTGCGCCAAAGACTATACCTACAAATTGGTCCGCGCATCTCGCTACTGGAGTATACTTTTGCTATTCTTCGTTGGTTGTTTATTTGGCACCGACTTCAGATTAGTTAAATATTTGATTTAGTTAAACAAGGTAGATTTCAAGATCAGATTATTTTTGGCTTTTTAGTTTTTTGAAGACGGTTTTTATTTTGTTAAAAAGTTTTTTTGATACAAAAAATCGAATAAAGTCGAGTAAAGTCAAAATAACTGCATTTTTTTTTCAAAAATTACTTAATATTCTTTAAGACAGGGCCAAGTTACGGTCGTAATATTTGTACGAATAAAGATTAGATAAAAATAATTGTCTATTTTTTATTTTGTTAAAAAGTTTTTTATTTTACACTTTTTAGTGGATGTATTTATTATTCTTTGTCACTAAAAAGTATTTTATATCAATAATTTTACTGGATAATAGGTATACCAAATACAACATCATTGCGAGATAAATATAGATTCAAAGAAATCAAGATAAAACAAAAACCATTGAATCAATCTCGTTGAATTTTAAAGGGTTATACCTATTCTGTAAAAAAAAGAATAATCCAAATCGGAACATCCACGAAAAAGTTTTATTTATAGCCAAAGTGCATCCCATAACAATTTCAATAAGCCCAAACACGGCTTGGATACATTGTTTTATTACAATGTTCCGGTTCCTCCTGGGTTTATCATCAGATCAGTTCGATGGTACCATAGTCCTCACCACCAATTCTTTAAATTTGCTGTGTCATAGTCGCTTAACGAACATAATCGAGATTATCTTGGCGCAACCCGTGAAATACGTATCACTGACAAGTTCCGGTGGCCATTTGTGGTCTTCTTTATCACTTTCACTTCAGCAAATGATACTTTCTGAATGCAAATGCTTGAGTTCTTGATGAAAATACAAAAATTGCTATAGGTTTCCCTATAAAATTTGAGGAGTCCTCTCAATTCCTCAAGGATCCCATGATCTGAACAATTTTTTGAAAAAAATGGGACCAATCTGTAAGCATATCCTTTCATATAAAAAAATAATTTTCCAAATCGGTTCATAAATGACGGAGATCTGAGGTAACAAACATAAAAAAAAAAAAAAAAAAAAATACAACCGAATTGAGAACCTCCTCCTTTTTTTTGAAGTTGGTTAAAAACAAAAATCGAGTCCGAAGTTTTTGGATTAAAAGCTTACAATGGCATTAAAAAGCACATTATTATTTAAACATGCTTTGATGGATGGCTGAGAAATCGATTTTATTCAATTCCTGTTTGTCTTCGTATGTCTCGATCAAAACGCTCGACTTGGCGAGGGTACTGCAAAGAGTAAAGCCATGATAAATAGAAATAACGCCATCTGGTGTGTATACACAACACTTTTGCTTCGTCAATCGTTACCTATTTTAGCGACACTAGATGGCAGCATGACTCCTTTAAGGAATAAGAGCCCTTCTGATATGAAAGGATGCTTGCGCCACATGTAACAATATAGTGTGAAATTTAAATAGGTTTGCTTAGACAAATTTATCGGCGAAACTATAGTGCACGCGGGGTACATGTTCTGCATACCCCTTCCGGCAATGCAGGCGCAATGATATAGAATAGGTATGTACATGTATTGTATCTACAATACGTTATGCCATTGTTTAACTCTCAAGTAATTTATAAGTACCTCATGTATTAACATTTTCGATTTTTTTATTTTTTTATTACATTATAGGCAAGTATTTGAACTCGATCTCACCTGATGGTATGTGATGATGAGATCTACGATGGAGCATACTTGCCTCGGTAGGAATGCGGCAGTAGATCGAGACGCTACATTCACTAGGCACATGCAGCGCAGCTGATCTGACCCGCCATCCATGAATGGCAGCACCGAACATCATGCCGGAACACGGCTAGGCCGCTTGGCGACATGGCTTTGTTCAGTGGGTGGTGACTAACCACGGCTGAAGCCTACCACCAGTAGAGTTGTCACCTGGTTGGCACCACCCAGGGTCACGTGTAGGGTATCTCGAGGGTATTTAATTCTCCTACGGACGAAGGTGACTCGAACCCATCGATCGCATTTACGACAGTTCGGATGCAAAATAAGTGGACAAAATCTATGATAAATGCTCTATATAATGTTCTCTATAGTTTTCTCTCTCTTCTCTATGGCGCCTCCTTGACATCGTTTGTTTTGAAAAGTATTCTGAGTATTTAATTAAACTATGATTATATAAATCTCAAGAAGTCTATAATTTCCACCCCAGGGCCCTTGATATATTTACGAATAAGCTTGTCTTAACCCTTTTTAATCTTTGCTTAATCTTCATTCATAGTTTATACGTGAATTTGCATATGAATTTTCTTAAGATAGCTGGATGCTTTCAATCTAAGGAAAGTAACGTAAATAATTATTGTACTCTATAATAGCCTGTTATAGCCGCTCTATTTGCCTATAATAGGGATCTGGTGGGTTATTTTAAATCATTCGGAATCGACATCGGAAACGGATTGGAAACTTTCCGATGTTGATGTCGCTCCCGACGAGCTATCCGACGGAAACGTATTAAAAAAACGATTTGGTATTGTCATCAAGATACATCGAAGATAATCAAATTAGGAAGTTTTAATAGCGATTGCGGTAATCCAGCTCGGAAGTTTTCGATTCCGTTTCCGATATCGATTTCGAATGGTTTAAAATAACCCCGCTGATGTACTTAGGCCTCAGCCTCGAACTTAGCGAGCAGCGGGGCGGCGGCGGCGGCGGCGCGGGAGCGGCAGGATCTTATGCGTAAAATCAAATGGACGGGTTCTCGAAAACAGCGGCGCGGGGCGGCCAACGAGCTCCGCTTCCGCGCCCCCGCCGCCGGCGCCCCGCAGCCCGCTAAATTCGAGGCTGAGGCCTTACGGTTGCATGTAATTTCTTTTTTTGTTCATCTATCCTAAATCAATGTACCAACCACGCCATAATCAAAGTTCGATGTTTAGCGCTATCGCTTCAAAGATCCTAATTATAATTGCATGAATCGATTTATTTGCTGCATAAATACCGAGTAACGTCAATATCTGTATTATGTATGTACCTATTGTAATCTCATTAATTCAATTCATTGTGAACGCAATTGTTCTGCAAATGATTCTTTTGTATGAACCCATGTGCGTAAAATCTCGAGCAAACAACACTTCAAATGACATCTCAATACGACAATTAATGGATCTATGTTTGTACAAGTGTTATTTTCGGCGAAAAACTACAGTGACTTAGAGGTTGGCTGTTGAACCGAGGGTATTGGGATCGGTTCTCGAATGGGTAAAATTGACCCTTTAAATTTGATTTAACAGGCAACCAGTTGATACAACTGGTAGATACCGGTGAATCCTTGTGTATAGATCAATATTGTTGAAATATGTTTAAAGCAACGACAATATTCTTCTTCCTTTGTTTAGATCCGCAATAGGCTACAAAATATTTCAAATTTTGCCAGTGTCATTAAATGACGATGATGATTACGAAATTAATACTTTATACTTTTTAATAAGACACTTTACTGAGAATTTACCGGACATTTTGGAAGGACTTGACAAAATTGATAGAACTAGGAAATACATGGCGGAAATCCATTGTTAAACAAATGGGGGAAGTGGAACCCATCGTTTCTCGACTAACATCTCAGAGTTCGTTCGATGTTGCTGGCTTCATTAATTATCGATTAACTCGTTTGGTTTATAATTGGAAATGTTGATAAGCCGATGGTGAGTTGTGGGTTCCTCTTCCCCCATTTGTAGAACTTGACAAGTCAAGTAATATTATTTTATTTCAATTAACTTCACTCCTGCATGTTTATGATCTATCCCACTAATATTACACATTTACACAATTTATCAAAGAAACGCATTTTGTGGAAAATAAATCAAAATTGACAACTTCACGGTTCGACTTCCCGCCCAAAAAGTCCAACACCAACATTATTCCTCCGAAAGCTATATAAAAGTTAAAACTGAAAAAGCCGTATAGAATTGTATGTAATTATGTTTACTAGAACGATAATCAGCACGCTCGAGGACTTAACTTGTAATTATGCAACAATTAGTTATCTACCATTATTAGATTACCCACTTATTGTGTAAAAAGTCTATTGTGAGTTGGCTGAAAATTAGCGCTTCAGGAGGATCCTGTCTCAGGAGGTCACGCTGAGCCAAACGCTTTATCGCAGAGGTCGCACTGAGGTCAACTGAAGAGATCCCTGTTTAACCTTACCTATGTCCGTTATTTCTTCATAATCTTATAATTAAATATCTGCCTGTTTATTGTTCCGTGTGTCCTGGGTTCGAATCCCGGTATACACATTGTATAATGACTACGATTTTTTGTGTCTGAGTCATGGCTTTTTAACATCTATATTAGTATTTATATCTTGGTCTAGGATCATGGATACAGGGAATCCCAGTTTAGGTCTAGATCATTTTGTGTACAAGTGGCTAGATTTAAAAAGGTTTGGCTGGATTGGCCCCTTCTAAATTTCATGACGACATAGGTGCAATATTTAGTCAGTCGCGTTTTGTTTTGCCTATAGCAGTCCTCACAGCTAAGGTAGTCACGATCGCTAGGCAGACGGTAAGCTGAATGTTGGTATTAGTAGAGGCACCAAATTCACAGCAGATTGTGGATTAAAAACTGAAGAAGAAAGAAATAGGTTGGAGCCATTTGAGTTTTACGCTACTGGAAAAAGTAAGCACATAATGGCTCGGAGCATAGGTACCTAAATGGCATCACAGCAGGCACAGTAAAAACTGGTGGATTAAGCTAGATTTCTATTTCGGTAATGGGTCCTTAATCCTGACAATAAGCCCGAGTAAACGAGAGGCCTCAGCCCTGCAATGGTACTACGCAGGCTAGGAATAAAATGATTAATGATAGTAGTTATCGTGACATCATAACTTTGTCAAATTTTGGAACAATACCACCAGAATCACAATAGTTTAATCAAGTATTAATGAATACACATTGTCCAAAATTGTCTCGTAATCTAATACATTGTACAAATTGTTATTTCTTTATCTGTCAATATTTATTTTAGTGCTTTTGTTCTATGAATTAATATTCGGCTAGGCTTTAGTATAAAAAGGTGCAAAAATTTGGTAACAGCATCAGTTCGGTTCCAACTCTCAAATCAAAATGAGAGTAACAACCTTCGTGATCTTGTGCTGCGCACTGCAGGTGAGCATTTTAGTCTAGTGGAATATAAAATTATTTTATAATAATTGAATATTGAAAATATCCTCGACTTTATCATTGAATAGATCTTGTATATTATGTATTTAAAAAAAGGGTAAAATAGGTATTGCTGAAATCATGAAATTTCATAATTCAATTCCCGACAAATAGAATATTGACATACCGTTTCTAGTTAGTAGTTGGTAACAGACGACGCGACGTTTAATTTTTTTTGTTATTTAACAGTACGTGACTGCATCATTTTACTTTCCCGAAGAAAAGGAAATAGAACAGTTATTTGATGGAGTTCAGAAAACAGCTGAAAACTCGACCGACGTATTCACTACTAACGCAGATGGAAGTATAGTGGAGACGGTAAAGACCCAAAAGAAGTTCGAAAAGAATGTAGCCGCCCCAAATGTGCACCATAATGAGAAGGTTGTGAGGACCTTCACGATTGAGGTGGACGAGTTCGGGCACGAAACGATATATGAAGAAGATCTCGTTATCAAGACTGGGCCCGGAGAAAAAAGGTCATCATCCTCTTCATCTGCCTCCTCATCCAGCGTATCATCATCAGGTGGTCGTTATTCATCTGCATCAGCCTCTAATTCAGCAACTAGAGGAACTGGATCAGGAGGACGTGGCTCTAGTGGATACGGGCGGAATGGATATGAATCCAGACCAATCAATTCTGCCACAGCAGCAGCTGGAAGCACAGGTGGACTTGGATCGAGAGGAGGATATGGATCTGGTTCTGGACTCGGTGGACCTAACGGCTTAGGAAGTTCATCAAGTTCAGCAACAGCTGCCGCAGGAATCAGAAGTAGCGGACCTAGTTACGGCTCAGGTGAATGGTACGGTGATGATGGAGAGTTTGGTCCCAACGAATTCGGACCAGGAAGCTCAGCAGCAGCCGCCGCAGCAGCAAGCAGTGGACTAAGTGGCGCTGGACGTGGCCAAAACGGATATGGACCAGGAAGCTCAGCAGCAGCCGCCGCAGCAGCAACTGGTGCAGCAGGTGATGCTGGCCGTGACGGTAACCAGTATGGAGGCGAAGGATATGGAGCAGGTGACGCTGGACGTAACGTATATGGACCCAACGAGTTCGGACCAGGAAGCTCAGCAGCAGCCGCCGCAGCAGCAGGCAGTGGACTAAGTGGCGCTGGACGTGACGAAATTGGATACGGACCCTACGGATACGGACCAGGAAACTCAGCAGCAGCCGCCGCAGCAGCAGGCAGTAACCTTAGTGGCGCAGGACGTGGCCAAAACGGATATGGACCAGGAAGCTCAGCAGCAGCCGCTGCAGCAGCAGGTGATGCTGGCCGTGACGGTAACCAGTATGGAGGCGAAGGATATGGAGCAGGTGACGCTGGACGTAACGTATATGGACCCAAGGAGTTCGGACCAGGAAGCTCAGCAGCAGCCGCCGCAGCAGCAGGCAGTGGACTAAGTGGCGCTGGACGTGGCCAAAACGCATATGGACCAGGAAGCTCAGCAGCAGCCGCCGCAGCAGCAACTGGTGCACCAGGAAACTCAGCAGCAGCCGCCGCAGCAGCAGGCAGTAACCTTAGTGGCGCAGGACGTGGCCAAAACGGATATGGACCAGGAAGCTCAGCAGCAGCCGCCGCAGCAGCAACTGGTGCAGCAGGTGATGCTGGCCGTGACGGTGACCAGTATGGAGGCGAAGGATATGGAGCAGGTGACGCTGGACGTAACGTATATGGACCCAAGGAGTTCGGACCAGGAAGCTCAGCAGCAGCCGCCGCAGCAGCAGGCAGTGGACTAAGTGGCGCTGGACGTGGCCAAAACGCATATGGACCAGGAAGCTCAGCAGCAGCCGCCGCAGCAGCAACTGGTGCACCAGGAAACTCAGCAGCAGCCGCCGCAGCAGCAGGCAGTAACCTTAGTGGCGCAGGACGTGGCCAAAACGGATATGGACCAGGAAGCTCAGCAGCAGCCGCCGCAGCAGCAGGTGATGCTGGCCGTGACGGTAACCAGTATGGAGGAGAAGGATACGGAGCAGGTGACGCTGGACGTAGCGTATACGGATATGGACCCAACGAATTTGGACCAGTAAGCTCAGCAGCAGCCGCCGCAGCAGCAAGCAGTGGACTAAGTGGCGCTGGACGTGGCCAAAACGGATATGGACCAGGAAGCTCAGCAGCAGCCGCCGCAGCAGCAACTGGTGCAGCAGGTGATGCTGGCCGTGACGGTGACCAGTATGGAGGCGAAGGATATGGAGCAGGTGACGCTGGACGTAACGTATATGGACCCAAGGAGTTCGGACCAGGAAGCTCAGCAGCAGCCGCCGCAGCAGCAGGCAGTGGACTAAGTGGCGCTGGACGTGGCCAAAACGGATATGGACCAGGAAGCTCAGCAGCAGCCGCCGCAGCAGCAACTGGTGCACCAGGAAACTCAGCAGCAGCCGCCGCAGCAGCAGGCAGTAACCTTAGTGGCGCAGGACGTGGCCAAAATGGATATGGACAAGGAAGCTCAGCAGCAGCCGCTGCAGCAGCAGGTGATGCTGGCCGTGACGGTAACCAGTATGGAGGCGAAGGATACGGAGCAGGTGACGCTGGACGCAGCGTATACGGATATGGACCCAACGAATTCGGACCAGGAAGCTCAGCAGCAGGCAGTGGACTAAGTGGCGCTGGACGTGGCCAAAACGAATATGGACCAGGAAGCTCAGCAGCAGCCGCCGCAGCAGCAACTGGTGCAGCAGGTGAAGCTGACCGTGACGGTAACCAGTATGGAGGCGAAGGATACGGAGCAGGTGACGCTGGACGTAACGTATATGGACCCAACGAGTTCGGACCAGGAAGCTCAGCAGCAGCCGCCGCAGCAGCAGGCAGTGGACTAAGTGGCGCTGGACGTGACGAAATTGGATACGGACCCTACGGATACGGACCAGGAAACTCAGCAGCAGCCGCCGCAGCAGCAGGCAGTAACCTTAGTGGCGCAGGACGTGGCCAAAACGGATATGGACCAGGAAGCTCAGCAGCAGCCGCTGCAGCAGCAGGTGATGCTGGCCGTGACGGTAACCAGTATGGAGGCGAAGGATATGGAGCAGGTGACGCTGGACGTAACGTATATGGACCCAAGGAGTTCGGACCAGGAAGCTCAGCAGCAGCCGCCGCAGCAGCAGGCAGTGGACTAAGTGGCGCTGGACGTGGCCAAAACGCATATGGACCAGGAAGCTCAGCAGCAGCCGCCGCAGCAGCAACTGGTGCACCAGGAAACTCAGCAGCAGCCGCCGCAGCAGCAGGCAGTAACCTTAGTGGCGCAGGACGTGGCCAAAACGGATATGGACCAGGAAGCTCAGCAGCAGCCGCCGCAGCAGCAACTGGTGCAGCAGGTGATGCTGGCCGTGACGGTGACCAGTATGGAGGCGAAGGATATGGAGCAGGTGACGCTGGACGTAACGTATATGGACCCAAGGAGTTCGGACCAGGAAGCTCAGCAGCAGCCGCCGCAGCAGCAGGCAGTGGACTAAGTGGCGCTGGACGTGGCCAAAACGCATATGGACCAGGAAGCTCAGCAGCAGCCGCCGCAGCAGCAACTGGTGCACCAGGAAACTCAGCAGCAGCCGCCGCAGCAGCAGGCAGTAACCTTAGTGGCGCAGGACGTGGCCAAAACGGATATGGACCAGGAAGCTCAGCAGCAGCCGCCGCAGCAGCAGGTGATGCTGGCCGTGACGGTAACCAGTATGGAGGAGAAGGATACGGAGCAGGTGACGCTGGACGTAGCGTATACGGATATGGACCCAACGAATTTGGACCAGTAAGCTCAGCAGCAGCCGCCGCAGCAGCAAGCAGTGGACTAAGTGGCGCTGGACGTGGCCAAAACGGATATGGACCAGGAAGCTCAGCAGCAGCCGCCGCAGCAGCAACTGGTGCAGCAGGTGATGCTGGCCGTGACGGTGACCAGTATGGAGGCGAAGGATATGGAGCAGGTGACGCTGGACGTAACGTATATGGACCCAAGGAGTTCGGACCAGGAAGCTCAGCAGCAGCCGCCGCAGCAGCAGGCAGTGGACTAAGTGGCGCTGGACGTGGCCAAAACGGATATGGACCAGGAAGCTCAGCAGCAGCCGCCGCAGCAGCAACTGGTGCACCAGGAAACTCAGCAGCAGCCGCCGCAGCAGCAGGCAGTAACCTTAGTGGCGCAGGACGTGGCCAAAATGGATATGGACAAGGAAGCTCAGCAGCAGCCGCTGCAGCAGCAGGTGATGCTGGCCGTGACGGTAACCAGTATGGAGGCGAAGGATACGGAGCAGGTGACGCTGGACGCAGCGTATACGGATATGGACCCAACGAATTCGGACCAGGAAGCTCAGCAGCAGGCAGTGGACTAAGTGGCGCTGGACGTGGCCAAAACGAATATGGACCAGGAAGCTCAGCAGCAGCCGCCGCAGCAGCAACTGGTGCAGCAGGTGAAGCTGACCGTGACGGTAACCAGTATGGAGGCGAAGGATACGGAGCAGGTGACGCTGGAAGCAGCGTATACGGATATGGACCCAACAGATACGGACCAGGAAGCTCAGCAGCAGGCGCCGCAGTTGCAACTGGTGTAGCAGGTGATGCTGGATTAGATGGATACGGATCTAATGGTTTTGGATATGAACTTGATGATGGGTTCGAACCTTATGGACGCGCTTCTGATGGAAATTATGGACCAGGAGGTTCAGGTGCAACAGCATATGCATCAGCTAGAGGTGAAGGTGGACGTGGATCTCGAAGAGGATCAGTACCTAGAGGTGAAACAATCACATCTACGACAACGACTACTACATCCGGTGGTTCACCAAATAAAATTGTCATCTTAGGCGGAAGTCCTTCATCAACTTCAACATCAACTTCAACTGTAACTACGTCAACAACCACTGGGCCACAGAGTCCCTTCGAAGCTATAAATGAATTTGGAACAAGTGGATTCGGCAATGGTTATGGCCCTGATGGTGAGTACGGTCCTTACGGACTCGGTTCTGGTGGGGAGTACGGTCCTTACGGACTCGGTTCTGGTGGCGAGTACGGTCCTTATGGGCTCGGTTCTGGTGGTGCATATGGTCCTTACGGACTCGCTTCCAGCGGTAACTACGGACAAGATAATTCAGCAGCAATCGCTGGTGGATTTGGAGGCGCTGGACGTGATGGATATGGACCAGAAGGTGCAGGAATAGGTGATGTCGGACGTGGAGGTACCAGTGGTTATCCTGCAGGCAGTTCGCCATCAGCCGCAGCATCAGCTGGAAGTGCAAATGGCTATGGACTTGATGGACTATCATTCGGTGATGGTGCAGGTGGTCTAGGATCCCAAGGTATTTTTGGCCCACAAGGCTCTACTGCTTCATCTTCTTCCACAACCACTTCATCTTCAACATCTGGTTCATCAGGGGAAATAATTATCATTGAAACTGGAGACGTAGCTGGAGGCAGTAGCTCAGCGTCCGCTGCAGCAACTTCAAGCGCTGGTGCGCCTGGAACGCAAGGTTTATATGCTCCTTATGGATCTGGAATCGATGGACAAAACAACCTTGGTGGAAATTACGGACCTTATGGACCCTATGGACCTAATGGACTCACTTCTGGTGGAATCTACGGACCAGGTAGCTCAGCAGCAAGTGCTAGTGGATTTGGAGGCGCTGGACGTGATGGATATGGACCAGAAGGTGCCGCAGCAGCAGCTGCAAGAACAGGTGATTTTGGACGTGGACGTGACAGTGGTTATCCCGCAGGCAGTTTGGCATCAGCCGCAGCATCAGCTGGAAGTGCAAATGGCTATGGACTTGATGGACTATCATTCGGTGATGGTGCAGGTGGACTAGGATCCCAAGGTATTTTTGGCCCACAAGGCTCTACTGCTTCATCTTCTTCCACAAGCACTTCATCTTCAACATCTGGTTCATTAGGGGAAATAATTATCATTGAAACTGGAGACGTAGCTGGAGGCAGTAGCTCAGCGTCCGCTGCAGCAACTTCAAGCGCTGGTGCGCCTGGAACGCAAGGTTTATATGCTCCTTATGGATCTGGAATCGATGGACAAAACAACTTTGGTGGAAATTACGGACCTTATGGACCCTATGGACCTAATGGACTCACTTCTGGTGGAAACTACGGACCAGGTAGCTCAGCAGCAAGTGCTAGTGGATTTGGAGGCGCTGGACGTGATGGATATGGACCAGAAGGTGCCGCAGCAGCAGCTGCAGGAACAGGTGATTTTGGACGTGACAGTGGTTATCCCGCAGGCAGTACGGCATCAGCCGCAGCATCAGCTGGAAGTGCAAATGGCTATGGACTTGATGGACTATCATTCGGTGATGGTGCAGGTGGACTAGGATCCCAAGGTATTTTTGGCCCACAAGGCTCTACTGCTTCATCTTCTTCCACAAGCACTTCATCTTCAACATCTGGTTCATTAGGGGAAATAATTATCATTGAAACTGGAGACGTAGCTGGAGGCAGTAGCTCAGCGTCCGCTGCAGCAACTTCAAGCGCTGGTGCGCCTGGAACGCAAGGTTTATATGCTCCTTATGGATCTGGAATCGATGGACAAAACAACCTTGGTGGAAATTACGGACCTTATGGACCCTATGGACCTAATGGACTCACTTCTGGTGGAATCTACGGACCAGGTAGCTCAGCAGCAAGTGCTAGTGGATTTGGAGGCGCTGGACGTGATGGATATGGACCAGAAGGTGCCGCAGCAGCAGCTGCAAGAACAGGTGATTTTGGACGTGGACGTGACAGTGGTTATCCCGCAGGCAGTTTGGCATCAGCCGCAGCATCAGCTGGAAGTGCAAATGGCTATGGACTTGATGGACTATCATTCGGTGATGGTGCAGGTGGACTAGGATCCCAAGGTATTTTTGGCCCACAAGGCTCTACTGCTTCATCTTCTTCCACAAGCACTTCATCTTCAACATCTGGTTCATTAGGGGAAATAATTATCATTGAAACTGGAGACGTAGCTGGAGGCAGTAGCTCAGCGTCCGCTGCAGCAACTTCAAGCGCTGGTGCGCCTGGAACGCAAGGTTTATATGCTCCTTATGGATCTGGAATCGATGGACAAAACAACCTTGGTGGAAATTACGGACCTTATGGACCCTATGGACCTAATGGACTCACTTCTGGTGGAATCTACGGACCAGGTAGCTCAGCAGCAAGTGCTGGTGGATTTGGAGGCGCTGGACGTGATGGATATGGACCAGAAGGTGCCGCAGCAGCAGCTGCAAGAACAGGTGATTTTGGACGTGGACGTGACAGTGGTTATCCCGCAGGCAGTTTGGCATCAGCCGCAGCATCAGCTGGAAGTGCAAATGGCTATGGACTTGATGGACTATCATTCGGTGATGGTGCAGGTGGACTAGGATCCCAAGGTATTTTTGGCCCACAAGGCTCTACTGCTTCATCTTCTTCCACAAGCACTTCATCTTCAACATCTGGTTCATTAGGGGAAATAATTATCATTGAAACTGGAGACGTAGCTGGAGGCAGTAGCTCAGCGTCCGCTGCAGCAACTTCAAGCGCTGGTGCGCCTGGAACGCAAGGTGTATATGCTCCTTATGGATCTGGAATCGATGGACAAAACAACTTTGGTGGAAATTACGGACCTTATGGACCCTATGGACCTAATGGACTCACTTCTGGTGGAAACTACGGACCAGGTAGCTCAGCAGCAAGTGCTAGTGGATTTGGAGGCGCTGGACGTGATGGATATGGACCAGAAGGTGCCGCAGCAGCAGCTGCAGGAACAGGTGATTTTGGACGTGGACGTGACAGTGGTTATCCCGCAGGCAGTTTGGCATCAGCCGCAGCATCAGCTGGAAGTGCAAATGGCTATGGACTTGATGGACTATCATTCGGTGATGGTGCAGGTGGACTAGGATCCCAAGGTATTTTTGGCCCACAAGGCTCTACTGCTTCATCTTCTTCCACAACCACTTCATCTTCAACATCTGGTTCATCAGGGGAAATAATTATCATTGAAACTGGAAAGGTAGCTGGAGGCAGTAGCTCAGCGTCCGCTGCAGCAACTTCAAGCGCTGGTGCGCCTGGAACGCAAGGTTTGTATGCTCCTTATGGATCTGGAATCGATGGGCAAAACAACCTTGGTGGAAATTACGGACCTTATGGACCCTATGGACCTAATGGACTCACTTCTGGTGGAATCTACGGACCAGGTAGCTCAGCAGCAAGTGCTAGTGGATTTGGAGGCGCTGGACGTGATGGATATGGACCAGAAGGTGCCGCAGCAGCAGCTGCAAGAACAGGTGATTTTGGACGTGGACGTGACAGTGGTTATCCCGCAGGCAGTTTGGCATCAGCCGCAGCATCAGCTGGAAGTGCAAATGGCTATGGACTTGATGGACTATCATTCGGTGATGGTGCAGGTGGACTAGGATCCCAAGGTATTTTTGGCCCACAAGGCTCTACTGCTTCATCTTCTTCCACAAGCACTTCATCTTCAACATCTGGTTCATTAGGGGAAATAATTATCATTGAAACTGGAGACGTAGCTGGAGGCAGTAGCTCAGCGTCCGCTGCAGCAACTTCAAGCGCTGGTGCGCCTGGAACGCAAGGTTTATATGCTCCTTATGGATCTGGAATCGATGGACAAAACAACTTTGGTGGAAATTACGGACCTTATGGACCCTATGGACCTAATGGACTCACTTCTGGTGGAAACTACGGACCAGGTAGCTCAGCAGCAAGTGCTAGTGGATTTGGAGGCGCTGGACGTGATGGATATGGACCAGAAGGTGCCGCAGCAGCAGCTGCAAGAACAGGTGATTTTGGACGTGGACGTGACAGTGGTTATCCCGCAGGCAGTTTGGCATCAGCCGCAGCATCAGCTGGAAGTGCAAATGGCTATGGACTTGATGGACTATCATTCGGTGATGGTGCAGGTGGACTAGGATCCCAAGGTATTTTTGGCCCACAAGGCTCTACTGCTTCATCTTCTTCCACAAGCACTTCATCTTCAACATCTGGTTCATTAGGGGAAATAATTATCATTGAAACTGGAGACGTAGCTGGAGGCAGTAGCTCAGCGTCCGCTGCAGCAACTTCAAGCGCTGGTGCGCCTGGAACGCAAGGTTTATATGCTCCTTATGGATCTGGAATCGATGGACAAAACAACCTTGGTGGAAATTACGGACCTTATGGACCCTATGGACCTAATGGACTCACTTCTGGTGGAATCTACGGACCAGGTAGCTCAGCAGCAAGTGCTGGTGGATTTGGAGGCGCTGGACGTGATGGATATGGACCAGAAGGTGCCGCAGCAGCAGCTGCAAGAACAGGTGATTTTGGACGTGGACGTGACAGTGGTTATCCCGCAGGCAGTTTGGCATCAGCCGCAGCATCAGCTGGAAGTGCAAATGGCTATGGACTTGATGGACTATCATTCGGTGATGGTGCAGGTGGACTAGGATCCCAAGGTATTTTTGGCCCACAAGGCTCTACTGCTTCATCTTCTTCCACAAGCACTTCATCTTCAACATCTGGTTCATTAGGGGAAATAATTATCATTGAAACTGGAGACGTAGCTGGAGGCAGTAGCTCAGCGTCCGCTGCAGCAACTTCAAGCGCTGGTGCGCCTGGAACGCAAGGTTTATATGCTCCTTATGGATCTGGAATCGATGGACAAAACAACTTTGGTGGAAATTACGGACCTTATGGACCCTATGGACCTAATGGACTCACTTCTGGTGGAAACTACGGACCAGGTAGCTCAGCAGCAAGTGCTAGTGGATTTGGAGGCGCTGGACGTGATGGATATGGACCAGAAGGTGCCGCAGCAGCAGCTGCAGGAACAGGTGATTTTGGACGTGGACGTGACAGTGGTTATCCCGCAGGCAGTTTGGCATCAGCCGCAGCATCAGCTGGAAGTGCAAATGGCTATGGACTTGATGGACTATCATTCGGTGATGGTGCAGGTGGACTAGGATCCCAAGGTATTTTTGGCCCACAAGGCTCTACTGCTTCATCTTCTTCCACAACCACTTCATCTTCAACATCTGGTTCATCAGGGGAAATTTTCATCCTCGAAACTGGAGGCAGCAGCTCAGCTACTGCTGTAGCAACTTCAAGCGCTAGTGCGCCTGGATCGCAAGGTGGATATGCTCCTTATGGATCTAGAATCGATGGCCAAAACAACCTTGGTGGACAGTACGGACCTTATGGACCTTATGGACTCACATCTGGTGAAAACTACGGACCAGGTATCTCAGCAGCAAGTGCTGGTGGATTAGGAGGCGCAGGAAGAGATGGAAATGGACTAGAATCTGTTGCTACCGCAACCTCAAGTTCCGCAGCTGTCTCCAGTTCGCCAGGTGAAATTATTATCATTGAAGGTATCCCCTCTGGATCAAGCAGCTCTACTACCACAACCGTGGCAACTAGCTCGTCAGGTTCTTATGGGCCATACGGTGGACAGCCAAGATCTGGCAGCGCTAGCGCAGCCGCGTCTGCAGGAGAGTTCGGTCCTGGCTTCGGAGCTGGATCTTCTGGTGCTGTTCGCAAGAACTGCCGCATCACTCGTCGACAACTTTTCGTCAAGTACGGCACACTTCGCCAGCCCTGCACCACTTGTTAGTTAATTGATTTGTCATCACTTTGTTTTTTTTTGGATACATCTTTAAATATTTTATGTAAATAAATTCTGGCATTTCAATATATCGTTTTATTTGTACCTTAGTAACACTTCGGAGATAAACAGCTGAACTTACAAATTCATACAACATTACAATTAAACTATGGGGAAAGAGGACCCACCACTGACCCTCGGCTTGTCAACTTCTTCGATTATTTCTTCAATTGTCGAGGCTCATTCGTAGCCCAGCGGTCCTGAGGATGCCTCGTTTAGAGGCGAAACACGTGTCGAATACTTTTATAGATTCGCTTAGTGTCGCGGAGAATTGCATTTTATTTGAGGTCCCGTCACTCGTGATAGATAGTTTCTCGATTAACATCTTAGAGGAGTTCGGGTGTTGTTGGCTTCTTTTATTATCGACCAAACTTGTTTGGTTTATAATCGAAGAAGTTGACAAGCCGAGGGTCAGTGGTGGGTCCTCTTTCCCCATAGGTTAACAATGGATTTCCGCCAAGTATCGCCTAGTTCTATCAATTACATTACAATTAATTTACATTAAGGTATTACTCTAACTTGGATGCCTGAGAAACCCTTCAAAAGACGTGTGAAGTCCGCCAGGCGCACAGGGCCAACGTGGTGGATTATTGACTTATCCCCCTCGCATTAAAGGGAGGCCCGTGCCGAACGTTTGTAGTTTTGTTATTTACTTTCATAGAATATGCTTACAACTATATCAAAACGCACTAGAATATGTTTCCTTTACGTATACCTACATAAATGGATCATAACTTCTATGAATGTGGGGGTTATTTTCACGTTTTGAAGGTTTCTTGATACAACTTTTAAGATCCATATCTACCATAATATGTAGAGGCCTCCCTTTAACAGTGCACAAAAAGTTATTAATGATTTAAAACACAGCTCAAGACACAATGAAAACATCATATCGCTGTTAACTCAAAATAATAATCGCAGATGACGTGACTCGCGATCAACCTGAAACTGAACAATAAACTGAAATTGCATATGACATGAGAAATAATTATGAATCTAATGAGGGTGTGCAAAGGTTAACTCTCACACTCATCACTTCACCGGCATCGTCTACAATAATAAAAACAATTTTAAAATGTTTCATTTTTAGGCTAGGCCTACCCTCAAGCGAACAGGATTCAGGGCATCGAATTATAATGCTACTTAAATTTATGAGCTACTTATTCTTAAACCCGTTATATTTAAGTGGCGTTTACTGCGTCGATAGTGATGCACGTCGACTCATCACCTTGATCTCATCATCGACTCTTTACCTTCTTCTTTCTTTGCGATGAAATTATGTATAATAACACATGAACATGGCCTCACTCGCTACGGAATTAAAATACTAGTTTTAAGTGTGAATTTGACAGTTGTTATATGCGATAATTAGTTTGTTCAATCATTGGGGTAGCCGTTCAAGTTTCAATCACGACTCCTTGTCGTCAATTGTGAGATTATTTTAAATAGGTTCATTGATGAGAGATTTTTACTGGTGGTAGGCTTCGGCCGTGGCTAGTCACCACCCACTGAACAAAGCCATGTCGCCAAGCGGCCTAGCCGTGTTCCGGCATGATGTTCGGTGTTGCCATACATGGATGGCGGGTCAGATCAGTTGCGCTGCATGTGCCTAGTGAATGTAGCGTCTCTATCTACTGCCGCCTTCCTACCTAGGCAAGTATGCTACATCGTAGATCTCATCGTCACTTACCATCAGGTGAGATCGAGATCAAATACTTGCCTATAATGTAATAAAAAAAAAAAAAAGAGAATCGGCTACTAACACCCGAAGGATAAAAATAAATAGGAACCGGTAATCGTGAGACCCTTCAGCATCTGAATATCAACAGACATGCCGCGGTCATCGATGTGATTCCAAATTAATGTAAATTAATTCAAATGTATGTGAGAAATGATGACCGCTGCTTTTAAGATTTGAACATTTCACCTCTGACCGTTGATCCTAAAGCATGTTCCATCTTGTAGTCGACCAATCAATTCCTTTACATTATATTATTCGGACATCATAAGATGGCAAGGTCTATTTTAATAATCATTTGTTCTAGAATATTACAAATCTCATTCATGGCCAACTTTACTCTGGTTGCATGTATTAGCTACCTACTATAATAATCAGTGTTGTTTATGTATTCATTAAATAAATCAATGTGTCCGATTACATGAAAAATGATTAATTTACATGAAAAAATTTAAAGTAAGTTTTCAAATTATTGCATGTTTTTTTTCAATAATTGATCCAAGCCCGTTGAATCCGTAAAGATACAAGTGATAAAATCGACGTAAAGTGAAAATTAAATCTTAAAATACCAAATATTCATGAAAATATAATATAAATAAAAATGAAGTACAATTGGAGTGATGGTGCCATTGTGAAATTGTTGTGAAACAATACTTACGTGGTATGAATACCTGAGTGTTATTGGGATGTTTTTTTTTTCATGAAACTTACACTCCAGATTTTGGCGCACACCACATTTAAGGTACGTTTATTTTCCCCTAAATAAGTATGTAGCGATAGCCAAGTTGGTAGGACGCTTGCCTCGGATACGAGAGTCGCACGATCAAATCCACTCGACCCTCTGCGATTTCTGGATTCCATGTGCGAATCTCAATTTCAATCATGATTATCGCTTGCTTAACGGTGAAGGGACACATCGTAAGGAAACTTGCAAGTCCGCCAAACCTCATTGGGCCAGCGATTTAATCGATTTATTTTCAAACTAGCTGTTGCCCGCGACTTCGTCCGCGTGGTATTTAACAAAGACAACCGTTGACAACAGCCTGCTCGCCCAATCTGAGCCCGCGGGAAGCATTGCAGGTGTTGCTATCAAACTTAATCAGGCGCTGCGCTGCAACATTGGTTTTCATTTTTTTTCGTGAGATCCTATTTTTTTTTCTAAAATAAAAGTAGCCTAAGTTACTCCTTGTTACATCAGCTATCTGCCAGTGAAAGTCCCGTCAAAATCGGTCCAGCCATTACAGAGATTAGCCGGAACAAACAGACAGACAGACAGACGGACAGACAGACAGACAGACAGACAGACAGACAGACAGACAGACGGACAGACAGACAGACAGACAAAAATTGTAAAAAATGTTGTTTCGGTATAGGTAACGTGTATACATCCAAATGCACTTAGTAAAAAGCGGTTATTTTAATATTACAAACAGACACTCCAATTTTATTTATATGTATAGATAAATGGTTAGCCAACAATTAATTATACTTATAAACTTGCCTCTTACGGACGCTAGCATAGGTAGGTATACCTACATTTATAAGTGTAACAATTTCATGCACTTAATCAAAATCCGTCACAGAACACAATAACAAAATGCATTGGAATAAACCTTTTTTAAGGATTTTATAGCATTTATTTTATGTTTTTTACGTTCCCGACGTTTTAGCTGCTTTACAGCAAGCATTGTCACGGGAGGACTGAAGTGTATGACGTCCTAGTATTATAGTTTGAACTGAGGTAGCCTCAGATTTGGTTGTTGTTTGCGGTCTGATTTACTTAGAATGTGCTCACAGTGTCTTGAGGTCTTGCAATCAATGTGTAATATTCGCGTAAATATAAAGAATCAATATAAAACAATATCCTCTGTGTTGATTATAATTCCATACTGGATTTTTCCTTCCTAAAATGGTGATGTATGACTTTCTGATACCTTCAGACATGCCCTGATAGATATAGTAATTGGAAATGATGTTAGAAATATAAGGTTAATGGCTGATTGGAATTGAAATATAGAGCATAGCTAGCTAAAATAAAGTATATGAGGTTACTTTAATACTATCTATCGAATTAGGTACAAAAAAAACAAACAAAAACAGAAAAGTGCAAAAATGGCCGCACAGTGATCGTCAAGGGGTGGGCATTTTAATGTTCCTAACACACACGCTATAGTCGGCCCGATGACGCGCCGGGGGCGGACCTGCCCCTTCACTATGGCTCAACTACTCACGCACACATAGACGCGGCCGGTTTAAGATGAGCCACCCGACCTCCCTGTGACGTGCGAATTTCCTTAATGACGTGGGAACTTTGCTCTACCATCGGGTGTCTAGTAACGCTGGCCTCACACACTGCTAGCAAAAAACTATGTATATATGCATGGGTCGAACGTGGTAGGCATAAAATTCGAAAATACGTAGATAGGCGTTTGTTTCTCCTGTGCTACCCGCAAATGAGATGGCACGCCGAGTGGAATGAATGCTTGATTTCCTTTTATTTGACTTTCCTATCTATAACTTTCTACTTACATATATATGAATAGATTTTATAATCGACTGTTTGTCGATGACGAATTTCCTTTGATTTTTTTTTTATTTTCATGTAAGCCAAAAATGTGCTTAAATGAACGAATCCAGACATCGCGTCAGGCTATCCTTTGACACTAACAGTATCTGGAAGTGTCACCTACTTATCCACTCAAAAGTACTTAATGTAACATTATAAATTTAATCTCGCTATAAGCATTATTGGTAGCTCCTGAAAACTTAATCCTACTAAAAAATAAACCGTTTTATTAAAAAGTGTACATTTCAGCGGGATAAAAAGTAGCCTATGGCCAGCCGTTTTGGCGTGACTGAGTAACAAACATCCATCCATCCAAACTTTCACATTTATTATATTAGTGGGATTAGTGGGATTAAGGAAATAATGTAACTATTAAAACAAACTTAATAGCTTGTGATACCCACATTTTTTACCATAAAATGTAAAAAAAAATACAAATATAAATGCTTCAGAAAGTTTTCCAATAGGCGTATAGGATTCTTCCCAATCGTCTCATCATGGTCAACGGTAACGTTACTTTCTCAATGTGAGTACCACGGATAACGCAAACCGAACCGGGCGTTGCGTGCCCGGATACCGTAATGCTGATTTTTGGAGCAGTTCTCAATATATCACGTCGGTTGCAGAATGTCACGCGCAACGCACGCAGACACGCTCGGCTCCACACGCACAAGCGTACCCGCCGTCATCGTCAATCTGTGTGTCGAGTAACGTCGGAAGAAAAAAGTAAAAAAAAAAAGTTTCTATGTTATGCAAGTAATTATATTTGTAAACACCGATTCCGACCATGAATCATACGCGAGGCCATTGAAATTAAAAAAACATCCTAATTTCAATAGGGAAGATGGCTGGGTGCTACCACCAACTTGGGATCCAGTAATTAATATTATTAAATCCAAGCGTACCATTGCAAGACCCCAAGACACTGTGAGCACTTTCTGCGTATATCGGACCACAAGTTACAATTAAATCTGAGGGTACCCCGTCTCAAACTATGACACCAGGACGTCAACCACCGCAGTCCTCCCGTGACCATACATAATGTGTAAATACACTAGACTATGAAGTATACGGTTAGCTTACGAATAATCTCGCACTTGGCGCACTGTACATTATTACCAAAGCTTTACAATCATTAGACAATTTTGTAAAAAGAACAATACCTTCTGCGCTCAGTACCCCCCTGACGGGCATTTTCCGAAGTGTGAGCGGGGTAGCGTTATTAGTCCGTGCGCGCGGCCGGTATAGGTTTTCACAATTTTGAGCGGAGTCGCACAATGGTGCGTCATTTTCTATGATTAATAGTGTACGGTGGCCAGACCGGCTATGCTATGCTATGCGGGCTACATGATTTTAGGAAGTAGGTTTACTAAAAACTATAGGAAATACGTGCTTCTTAGGTATTAGAAGCATGTTAGGTATTAGACTTTCTGACAGAATCACATCCGAAGTAATAAGGAGACAAACTAAAGTAACGGACATAATAGAAAGAGCGACACTTGAAATGGAATTGGGCTGGACATATTTGTACAATGAAGAACGATAGTTGGACAAATAATGTTACAGAATGGTTACCAAGAGATGGGAAAAGATGGAAAGGTAGACCAAGAAAACGTTGGAAAGACATATTTATGCAAAGATGTGGACCGGACTGGATGAGACAAGCTAGAGATAGGGAAAAATGGACACTGCCACTTCAACTTTGAAATTATTTGAGCTATGTCGTTTACTTTAGTTTGTCTACGGATCTCCTCATTTCTGATGCTATCGCGTAGCGTGCTAAATACGTGTTATTACATATTATTAATAAGTATAGCATATTTTACGCGATATTTACTCGGTATACTAGCAATCGTGTATCGCGATATAGGTATCTGGATTTGATAAATATGCGTTAAAATCGCTTAAAAGTTTACGTGGATACTAAAAAGCTTGGTTAGGCCTAAAAACTCGGATTTCAGCCATCATTCCACAGCCTCCCCCTGCGGTGGGGGCGGAGGGCGGTGGCCACCTGCACTATACCCCGGCGGCACTTGACGACCGCGGTGCTAGAATATTTATGTTCATACCTACTTAATTGAATATTTATGACTTATTGTTTTTTTTATATCGCTGTTACAAAGATATCTTTTTCTATTAATTACTATTTTATCACAGTACAGATGTATTAAATGTTGATATTTTTTCGCAATTCAGTATAGAATCGTCTTTCGTGTTGACATTGTATTTATTTATATTTTTCGGAAAGTGGCCTAGGTCGGGCAGAGGGTGTACATTGCATTAAACTTGGTAAGCAAATCCGTAAACTATGTTTACAAGACTCCCTTCCATTTCATAGATTTTAATCCAATCACATTCTTTACTGCTACTGTCTGCAGCGCCATCTGTGTAGCTCTGTGGCGAGGAGGACGAGGTCGCTACAAGTATACCTACTAAGATCGTTTCGTCATTTCCGATCCGATCGCAATCAAACTATCTTCAACTCCCGAATCCAGTCGGGAGCCCGGTGCATCCAATAAACCGAACGGAGTCCGCGTCCCGCCGGCCGCGGCACAGACCCACCGTCTAATTACTAACCTTTAAATTAATTCCCCGCTTGTAAATATCGTCCTGCGACGCTCCAACAATGTTATCTTAACAAATTGACGCCGCTCCGTTAGAGTGAGACAAAAGCGGGGTAACTCCAAAATTTTCCTCTGCACCACTGTTTAGCGGTGTTTATGAGGGGCGGGGGGCGCAGCGGGGCGCGGGCGTGGAAGGGGGGCTTATAGTGCCAAAAGGGGGAAAGGATAAGGAGACACTGCCCGAAACCCCCGACACTTAGATATATTTGTGCGATGGTCCCCTAAAGATACGGATTGGCGCGGGTGTTGGCCGCCCGCGTCGTCCGATCACGGTGCTTAGAAAGCTTTGTAAGATAATAAGGGCCGGTTGTGCTGAGTTGGAGCCGTCGGGGATGAGGTATTTGACACTGGAGCAAATATTTTAATTGGACTCTATATTAGAAGACGATGAAAACTATCAATACTCGATACTTTATCTAACAAGACCCTATTAGATTCCCATTTAACCACTGTTTTATTCTCACGTCTTTATAAACATAAATTTCTAATATTATTTTCTCATTGTGTGAGACGTATTCTTGTTGGATAATGTGGGATTCACTCCTTCGATTATCTACTCATCAGATCGTGGATAGAAAAAAATAAACGATGAACGACGCCGAACGAAAAATATACAATTCGATGAGGTTCAATACGTACTACATGGCTTGTAATGTTTAAGACATTTAGTTATACTGCACTATTAATTGATAATTTTTTTTAGAATTAGAAACTCTATCGTACAGACTAATGAATCTCCGATCCCAACCTAGCAGGAAAATTCCTGCTAGTGATACCAAATCCAATTTCTTACCGGAAAATTCAAAGAATGAAATACGACCTATCCGAGTGAAAACAAAAGCGATTCTTGTCACAATAATTGTGTTGTCAAATCGAATATGTTTATGCTTTTGTAGCGTTGTTTAGGACCCGGGTGGTCAGGACGGACGCCATTCGTCCTCGCACACGGATTTAATATTCTATTTTATCCCAGCGATAAGATTAAAGTGTGTAATTTCTTGTGTACGAGTGTGGGATGCCCTTTGTGTCGTGTGTTGATCGCACTACGGGTTGGATGTGTAGGGCTGCATATTTTCGTGTTTTTGAGTTATCGGTATTTTGGATGTAGGCGATGTAGAAATCTTTTGAACTGTTTCTCCAAATTGACAAACATTTATTATTGAATATTCATGCGTGAACAAAACATTCAGATAATTACAGCTATTGTCTCATCATTTATTGTTCTTGTAGGCATGATGATGGAGCGTCTTTTTAAACGGTATACGTCAAAACCTTACAGGTACCGACCATTTAAACATTGTATTCCGTCTTTATCGCCCGATGTTAATTAATTTATTCTTGAAAACTCATAGTCATCAAACACAAATGTATCTTAACCGTCAGTTATAAAACTTAGTATAGAACAATAAAATTTTATCACAGGAGTTATTTATATACAATTTTGCACAAAAATATATCGCAATGCTGGCTGCCCTGGTCTCAATAGCCGTAAGAAGTGGGTCCCCCCGCGCGGGACTAGCCGCAGACCGCTCGGACCTATAATAAAACCCTCCTTTCCCGGGGGGGGGACAGGAGCCCACCCACACTAAGATGACGGCCGGAACATTGGACAATTTTCGTGCGCAGATAATTTGTGACTCGTGCCTCGAAAGCCAATTTAAATACACGTTATATTTTAAAACCGCAGTTAATATTTGAAATCCATTGTCAAAGAAACTGGGGAAGAGGAACCCACCACTGACCCTCAGCTTGTCAACTATTCCAATTATAAACCTAACAAGTTGATCGATAATTAATGAAGCCAGCAACACCGAACTCAAAAAACCAAACTCATATTGAATAACAAAACCCTTACTTCTTCTAAACAATAACAAAACTTTAACACTCTTTCTTTTTTGGGGTCGAGTCACCTTCGTCCGTAGGAGAATTAAATACCCTCGAGATATCCTACACGTGACCCTGGGTGGTGCCAACTAGGTGACAACTCTACTGGTGGTAGGTTTCGGCCGTGGTTAGTCACCTCCCACTGAACAAAGCCATGTCGCCAAGCGGCCTAGCCGTGCCGGCCTAGCCGGCATGATGTTCGGTGTTGCCATTCATGGATGGCGGGTCAGATCAGTTGCGCTTCATGTTCCTAGTGAATGTAGCGTTTCGATCTACTGCCACCTTCCTACCTGTTCACACTCACACAATATGTAAATTCGAGACTGAACAGGTACCTTCTAGGCAAGTATGCTCCATCGTAGATCTCATCGTCACTTATCATCAAGTGAGAAAAAAAAAACACTTATAATTAACCTGTTTCCTAGTTTTCCTAACAGGATAACGACGCACTGGTTGCGACTCCTGGGGTACTTCTCGGAAATGCTCCGAGTGAGCATCCGTCGATATAGTACAAAGTATTATATACTGAGTTCGCTCTCAGTCCATTGTGCGGTACCGATAATACAAGCGTGCTTAGTGTGGTACCGTATAGTTGCTGTGTTCGTATGGCGAAATTTATTAACGCGAATAGAAATTAAAATTTAAAAGAAGTGAAATTTATTTTCCTTATTACGACGACATATACACATTATAGAAAATCACCTAAATCACCATGACACAACAAAAACTAACCCTTCGGAACTTGTACGAACAACCCCTTTAAATATCCAAAAAACACCCTCACATGGTTTTCTTTCATCCCCCCTGCGCGGGGGTAAGTCACCCTGCTTAAGATCGATGGAAGGGTACCAGATTAGACTCTACGATAAGGGTAGGGGCTCCCTGTCCCCCAATAAGGGCCCACCCTTTGTTTCTCAGATGGGTCGAACTTCGCGGCTTGTTTTGACGTGTTTTATAATTAATTTGCTAGTTTGAAACCGTAGTTTAACGAGGGTAGGCGGCGGGGGTAGGGGGGGGGGGGTAATTCATTTTAACGAATTTCTCGACGACCTTTTTCTATGTAAGTTTGGTATATACTTGGATATAGTCATAGGTAGTACATATATACCTAAACACCCGTATAGTGGGATATAGTCACCTATACTCTACTGATGTAGAGTAGCATAATGTTTGTGTAACTTGACGATTCATAAGTACTATACAATAATGGTTTACATGAATAAAAAAAATTTTGATTCTGATTCTGATGCGCGAATAATTTTTAAATAACAATCCAACAATAATGTCAAACTAAATAAAGTTTGACAATTTATATAAGAAAATACAATGTATGTGTACCCACTTGTTGTGTGCTCTACTACATCGGGGACATGGTAAAGCAGTATCTACACTAACAGCTTAGATTCATTACAGCTATAAATTATATCTCGTAGGTAAGAATCAGAATCAGAATCAGAATATTTTTTATTCATGCAAACCATTAATTACAGTACTTATGAATCGTTAATAGTTACGAAATGCTAAGCTACTACTTTACAACTCGTTCGGAATGTCTTGCTTTGGAGACGAATGGGAAAGAAACTCCTTGGTTGCTCTTTTTAAAAATATGTTTTACATATTTGAGCAGTACATTTTGTTATAGGTATGTGAGAACAATATAGGAACGGCTAGGCAGACTTTAGCAGCTGGTCCAAAAAAAAGTATATTATTACATTAAACCTAGACACCAACATAGGACATCCGTAAGATTTAAAAGTATTCAGTTAAAAAACCATCGCTAGATATCGCAACCTGATCGCGTAACATTAACTGTCGGTTCAACCGAAACTACGTACAATATACAGTAAACAGTTGAAATTTACGCTGGCGTGTGTAAATAATGTGTTAATAAGTTGTTAGCGCAGCATTCTGTTTACTCGAGAATATTTTAATGTTCTAATTTTGAAACTAGACGTGGTTTCATCAATTAAGAACCAACGTGATATTATATTACAACTAAGCAATAGGCATGATGACTGATTTTGAAAAACTGTTCTATAATATTCTAAGGTATCTACTATTTCCAAAAAAAAATATTACTTCGGCAGGAAACTAATTTTTATTAGAAAAAAACGCTATTTAAATTGTAATTTTAAAATTCGCTCCAAAACGATCGCCGGTGTCATGGCGTCTGCTTCTGACGTCACTATTATGCAAACTGACCGTAAACACATCAAATCAGTAATTTACGTATATAAATATTGTAAAGAGTATGGAGTTTATCTTATTACTCTTTGCTAAAGATGTTGCGGTTGCTTAGCAACAGGTTTTATATTGTTTGTGTCAAAAAGGGTAAATCCTTGTTCCATGTTTTGAGCACACAAAACTATGTAATTGATCGATAGAAATCACGAAATACTTTATAAACGCAGGTAAAAACAATTACTAAGTGCAGAGATCGTCGAAGTTCGTACGAAACTTAGCGATGTTTACAATGTGTACATGCTCGTGACGTAGTTCACTCTGATTGGTGTTCAACTTATCATGGCGGACTGTTGAAATTTGTAGTTTTATTTTATTAAATAAATTATCAATCTCGCCCTAAATCTGTAAATAAATACATTTTTCAGAACCTATTAATCATATCTCATTAGATAAACACATTATTTTAGTGATTCTTAGTTACTGTCATCATGCCTATTAAGTGGGAAAACTTAATAAGTTGAAATAAAACCTTTTTTTTCGGATCTTATCGCGTTTATTTTATGTTTTTACGTTCCCGACGTTTCGGCTGCTTTACAGCGACCGTGGTTACGGGAGGGCTCATGGTTGCTGTAAGGCAGTCGAAGTGACGGAAACTAAGAACCTATAAACATTATAATTCATTGAATGCTTAAGTTCCTATTTCAATGTAAGACTCGTCTTTTCAGGCACAAAGCCGTATATCAATCATTCTTCTCTTTCACACATATCGAACTACACTCTAGTTAAAAAAGGACAGCACTACGGTTAACAATACGACGTATTTTAATTATGCGACTATTCATAGCACCTCCTTTGTATGGAGCCTCCATTGGAGACTGGTATTGTCTTAAGGACTAAAGTGTGCTGTTCATCTTTGAATACATCCACTATCTGTATTGTCTGTGCACATACAATACTTATTGTCTTATTAAATAGTCTGTTAGTTTATATACATTGATTTTGAAGTGGTAGTATGTGGTAGACAGGGTAATTCAGAAAGAGTATACTACGCCATAAGACTTTACTTCTGTACTTCTTTATCGCATTTGTAATTATTATGTGACGTCAGAATGTTGATATGTCGATTTGAGTAAATTTTGTTTTGTGCTTTTTTTTTATAATATACATACCATATCGAGATTCAGACTTCACATAATGATTGAAATAACACTCATTTTACAGCCAAATGGTATTTTTATTTCCTACTTAGTTATGCATAGTAGAGCTGAAAGTCATCGGCAAATTATTATTTCGTATAGGCCCACGAGGGCACTCACAATTTGTCATTTCCATGTTTTTTTCTTAACTTTACAACCAACCAGACCGGCACGCGACCTCAACTGAGAAGACGCCGCAAGAAACTCAGCGAGCTTATATTTTTTTTATAAAAGGCAAGACCAAGATTTACTCGATTTTTTGATAATCATGTAGATCTTCGTTAACACACATGCAGAGTGTCAGATGAACTCCAAGGCCATTTGAATTTAGGTATAGAATTGTGACAAGTCACCTTCGTCATTGCGTCGCAGCAGTAGGCAAAGTTTTCCAATTACGGTCACCGTCAAGTGACCAACTCGCCTCCCTGCTTACCTCGCCCTCCACCGCGCACCCTCGCACCCCCCGCCCCTGGTACAGACCCACAAAGAAGTTTTAATTGCTTGCCTTCGTTCGCTATCAACTTGGACGTACACTATTCGGACAGACTGTATTCAAAATTCAAATAAGATAATGAGGTTAGTTTTCATTGTAGTCGTGTGCGAATGGATTGTTAATTAATTATGCCTATTGAAGAGAGATTCTCGTGATTTACGGAACAGATAAATAAAAAAAACCTATTTTTACTGGATGTCACCAGTGACATCCAGGCTGAATCCAGATTAGCCACGGGAACCATACATTTTACCGGGATAAAAAGTAGCTTATGTACTATTTCAGACTATGATCTATCTCTGTGCCAAATTTCATGCAGATCCGTCCAGCCATTCTGGCGTGATTGAGTAACAAACATCCTTCCATCCATCTATCCATCCATCCAAACTTTCACATTTATAATATTAGTATAGATTTATTTATAAAATAAATAACTTGTACCTGTCACTATATACATTAATATGACAACAATCTAATACGAGAAAGTTTTTCAAAATTGAGATGTCTGTGTGTACAGCAAAAATTTCAAAAAACCTTACATAAAACGAAATTCTCATCGTCCAAATATAATTCGTTGTCGTAGTCGTGTGAGCTCAGAGAGTCCAATTTAGCTCGAAGGGTGAGACAGAAACTAATTTTAGTTAGAAAAGCAAATACCTCAATAGTATGGGAGGGAACGTTTGCCCCCATAAGTACCTACTCGCCCTCCAGGGATGTTGCCAACTTTAAAATTTAATCATCATTTACCTATCTAAACGTCTGAGTGGTTAGTTAATATAATAAATGAAAAGTTAATGTCGTATAACAAAGGGATTTATTTGTTGCGATCTAATTGGAAGATCACTCTATCTTGACTCTATTCTGTCTATAGAAGACATGAGCCAATTTTAGACAGTTCGTATCACATCTTATCACCTTTTTTTTCGTTAGAATATCTTCATATTTTGAAATGCAAAATAAAATAGATCTGCCTTACACTCCAACTGTGTGTGTGTCTGTGTGAGACGGTTCCTTGTCTTGATTTGTTCTTGTTATTGGTAATATTATTGCAATTAAATTTACACGTTCAAAAGATAAATCTAGCCTTCGATGGTGATCATGTTTTACAGTATTTTCATGAGTGTATTGGAGAGTAGGTACCGTGTAAATACATCTATTATTTACACAAGTGTCTTAATGTAAATACGTATGTATATACCAACAGAAACTTTGATATTACGTCTGTTTGTTCAACGTCAATATAAACATTTTACTATTATTGAAGTATATAACATCTGTTAAACTTTATCGAATTAATATTTACTACGAGACGCTGTGATTGCTATGTTGATAGAATTCTTGTCATAGAAACGCGGGTCGCAGGTCCAAGCCCCGGCTCGCACTTATAAAATTTCTTTCTTCTAATTTCCAACCATCATTATCACTTAAACGGCGAAGTAAAACATTGCGAGGAAACCTGCATGTCTGAGAGAACCCCACGAAAGACGTGTGAAGTCCGCCAGCCCGCGCTTGGTCAGCGTGGTGGTCTATGGCTTAATCCCCCTCGCATTGAGGAGTTGTCGATGCCACACAGTGGGATATATAAATGGCTAATATATTCTTATTAATACTAAATTATACTTGATAAGGCTTACATATTTCTAAAGTAACGTGACTCGTTGGATAGGTTAGTAGTACTATATGCGGAAAGTATATTAATGCACACAAAATTATCAATATATCTGAGGTATGCAGATACTGAGTATTAAAAAGTGGAGTTGTTGAGGGCTAGTATCTGTACTGATCTTATTTTTGCTAATACTTGGGAGGGGCGGTGAACACGTAGGTATAGCACACAAATACATATGTGTGCACACTCGTGCAAAATAAAATCATATCTATAAACATATATTAAAGAAAAAAACATTCACAAAATCACAAATTACATAATACTTATAACCGATGCCCATATAAGGTTTTTTTTTTATTACATCATAGGCAAGTATTTGATCTCGATCTCACCTGATGGTAAGTGACGATGAGATCTACGATGGAGCATACTTGCCTAGGTAGGAAGGCGGCAGTAGATCGAGACGCTACATTCACTAAAATGGTTTTAGCCCGGATACGCTTTAAAAGCCCAGTCCAAGCTAATTTGTTTGAATATATACTTTTTTTTAAATTTGAGTCAGCCGCGTGTTATATATAAGTACAGAATGCGAAACGACAATTTCTAATAACAAAAGAGGCGACCATTTGCAAATGTTGCCCATTCAGTGGACCGGGGGGTTACAGATGGCGGCTAGGGGTCGTCTTAATTTCGCAGCGCTACTGAGTCTTGCTGACCCCATGGACATTAATCGTGAAGGGGCCAGAGGTCACTGAACCCCCTCGAATTAAGATGGGAAGCAAGGGTTGAAGGCGAAGAATAAATTTCGATGGGGTGCTGTTTCTTGAATTTTGTATTTTATACTCTGTAGAGTTTTAAAAGTGTTCGTGCTGGATACAAACTGTCCACAAATTCAATGGTACAGCGGCAAGCTAGTGTCAGGGAAAATGGTATGCGGTGGCTTCCTCATATACTGTAATATAGTATATACCTTTTTTAAAAGTCAGCTTGTATTATCCCGCTGCTAAGCAAAGGTCAACCTTATTAACTTGTTTATGTCACTGTCTTCTGCCACTTCCAGATATGCTTTCAGATATAAATTTACTCTCAAAATACT
Organism: Pheosia gnoma; assembly: GCA_905404115.1. Classification (NCBI taxonomy): domain Eukaryota; kingdom Metazoa; phylum Arthropoda; class Insecta; order Lepidoptera; family Notodontidae; genus Pheosia; species Pheosia gnoma. Next base: position 6,487,035 of record FR989912.1, read on the forward strand.
GCTCAAAAATGTAACGAATCTTTTTAAAAAAGAGAAACCATGAAGTTTCTGGCCCGTTCCTCTCCACAGGAACGGCATTCAGAACGGGTGGCAAAGTTGTAGCTGAGCATTTTGTAACTATTTTATACTTTAATATACAAGTAAACAGGATACATAATACATTAGTTCTTGCATATAACAACGTCTCTGCGGCGGCGGACCCACAAAGCTGCGCCCGCAACTATCGCGGTAAACTTCTGCGCTCCCCCCCCCCCCCCCCCCCAGGACCCCCGGCACCGCCCCCATGAAAGGCTCCTATGGCGCTTCGTGACTATACATTTAATTTGGTGTTTGGAACCCTAAGCGACTAGGGGATACCTAATTGTGTAGACTATTTTATGACTTATTGATTTCTTATATTTACGCAAAAACTACACATTGCAATGAAACTATTTGTCGGTAACGTAAAAAACATAATATTAACGCCATAAAATCCGTAAAATTAGTTTTGTTTCTACTAATTTAAGACTTTAAACATGATTAAAGTATTGATTCGAGGCTTTTGATGTTGTGCAATAAAAGTGTTGCCCAAAGATTACTGCCTAATTATAGGCAATAAACAAAACACTGTCATAGGGTTCTTGTTCTCTTGATACAGTATTATGACATAATACTGACAGGGATATCGTTTCAAGATAGACATTGACTAATTATTATAATTGTATTTATAATATTGACGGCCTGATTAGCGCAGTGGTAGTGACTCTGCTTTCTGCGCCGGGGGTCCCGGATTCGAATCCTGGTAGAGACAAGCTTTGTGTGATGAGCACGAATGTTTGTACCCAAGTCATGGATGTTTAATATGTATATAAGTATAATATACTGAGTTCGCCCTCAGTCCATTGTACGGTGCCCATAACACAAGTGTTGCTTAATGTGGGACCGTATAGTTGGTGTGTTCGTATGGCGATATTTATTTATTAATATAGAAAAAAAAAACCATGTTCCACTACACCTATAGCGACATTTTATCGCACCGCACTTCAACACTAGTTTTCTTACTCCATCGGACTTTTCCAACTCATTTGCATGGAAAAGCAGATAGTGTTGATGCGGCGATACGGTACCTTTGTGGGATCCGCATAGTCTGCAAAGTTGTCCAGCAGTTCCGCTATTGCGCGCCAGTTGCCAACTCCAACTTTGCCTCGAGTTGGCGTAATGTTGGCGTAATGTTGTGGCAAAAGCGGCTCACGGTAGGTTTAACAATTATATAAGCAGGCGCAAGTTCCAGCAGTTTGTTGTTGCTCTGCAACGATTATGTTGGTAGCGCGTTCGTAATGACACACAAGAAAAATGTTCTTCTACTTTTTTTTAGGTTGGCAATCGGCTACAGAATAGTGCCTTTTTTGCCAGTGTCGAGTAAATCCTGATAATTGTTATTTTATTATGATTTCAATTTACTTCACTCGTGCACGTTTATGAACATACAATAGTTAATATCCCACTAATATTATACATTATTTATTACAGAAACATATTTTTTTTTAAATAAAACAAAATTGTCAACTTCACAGTTCATATCCCGCAAAAAAATAAAATATGTTGTAGGTCAGTATCACAATCGTTCATATTTAAATTTAAAGAAAAGACGACAAACCCATAAAAACTATACAATGATGTACAGAAAAAAAAACCTACATACTTGACAATCTATCTTGTGGCACCGTGTTTGAGATTCCATAGTCAAACTAATATATTCAAAGCAATAAGGTTCCTAAAAGCTGTTCATGAATAAATATCATATTGATAACAGCCTCTTTGTTTGGTTTTGGGAAAATCTGGCAGGTATCTGTAAAGAAAATGAAGGAAAGCCATTTATAAAGAAAAAAAAGTATTTATTTATTTTTCTGTAATTTTATGACTTCGATTTTTTTTCCATGGCGTAGTGGCCATTCATTTTTAATAAAAAGAGGTCTGAATAAATAATACATTCTATAGATTTTCACCTTCATGTCAATACGAAAATGTAGTAAGTTTGCATTTACCTACAGATCTATATTAAATAGTATTAACACAGAGGCCACCTCTAACGGTAGTCATTACATAAGGGCCATTAAAACTGTCCGAATGCGCTGTTTTCAATTACACGAGGATCGCGAGATATTTGCCACATGTAGGGCTGACAGCAACGTGTACAAATTATAAAACGAATATTTTTTGACGTTAGAGGAAAGAAAATAAAGAAAATAAAATAAATATCGCATTTATTACCGAACATAGCTGGTAGTTCTTTTATTTAACCACAATTTTTTCCATCGAGAAGTCTAACTCAAAAGAAAATTTACATAGCTACCTGCCGCGAATACAATATTTTTAGGAAGTGTTACGCTAACGTAAGCATGTTCTCACCCCACAGATTTTATACATATGAATGACAGTGACAGCATGCTTTTCCGATGACGTCACGTTAACATAAGAAGTTCCTACTAGCCATCATTTTCCTAGACCAACTTGCAAAAGCCAAATTGACGATTAGTAATTCATATGACTAAGGCACCGCTTTAAAAAAAACTGCTTGGTAAACCGCATAGTAACTGTCACTTTTGACAGACATTGTACGGGATACCTGTCAAAAGTTACAGTTACTATGCGGTTGCTGTTCGATTATGAATCGACTGTGTTAGCAGTGTTAACAGACTTGGGGCCCAGGTAGCTTGCCGCAGAAGGCAAATTGATTCCATGCAGATTCTGATGAGAAAAAAATATACTGCGTACCTGTGTTGACGGTTTTAATAACTATTCCTTGTTTACAATATAGTTTATAATTATGGTGTAGGTTTTAAAATTAGTTTCAGTGTCGAAATCATAGAGATCTAAAAAAAACAATATTACCATAGACCACTTTTTTTTTAATAGTGTAGTAAATGGCTTCGACAGACTCGCTTGTACTTACATTATACATTTGTCAACGTGAATATCATTCGGTCATACATTCATACATTGCTTCTAATGCCTGATTGGTATGGACAGTTTTACAAGTAGGTATCTGGCAACCCTAGTGAGTAGCGTGTCGAGAGACGCGCGCCATCGGCGTGCCTTTCCGCCGCGCCGGGAGCCGACATCGCGCCATCCCGTTACGTCATCCGGCACCTATGACTACACCCCATGAATGCTACATCCAAACCTAAGACCTCTTTACTTGCTCAAACAATTTGACGGTCAATACTGATGAATATTTCCATACTTGACAAGTCATTAAATAAAAAAATACTTTTTGGCGCGGAAATTGAACAATGAAGTTGTCAATGTTGCTTTTTTTTTAATATCTTTCATAAATTAATAATTTATAATATTGGTGTAATATTAACCATTGTACGTTTATAAATGTGTACAAGTGAAGGAAATTAAAACAAAACAGTACCTATAACTTTACTTTTGAAGTTCATTAATAAGATTTTCGCGTAAATTTTCAACATTTTTTACCACAGTTTTACTGATAAGAGTAGGGGATTCATTAGGTCATCATCATCGTATAACAATGATCAAGGAATACTCGACACTGACAAAAATATTTTATAGCGGGTTGCCAACCTAAAAAAAAAAGAAGAAAAACTTTATTAACGTTACGTGCTTGGCAAGCTATATAGACAGTCTAAAGAGGCTTAAGTATCTTGAATTATCCTTTACTAAAGCCGCGTTCAAATTAAGAATCTTTGGCAAAGATGAACGAAAAATATTATAACCCTTATTGCAAAGCGTAACCTCATTCCTATTCTAGTCGAACCAATGTCTGACTCGCGGTTTCATTAGCCTCCTAATACGTGTTACTTTGTCCTAATCTCACAACCACCAGCGACAACACAAAACCAACCTTACCGAATACCATATAGAGTTTAATATATAACGTGTGTACATAACCATTTTAAGTCGATTTGACATGCTGTGCAGTTATTCCTCCGCATTGTTTCGTATTCACAAATATAAAAGGGAATATGTTAATATTCAAAATGGCGGAATAGTGGTTAATTTTCTCCACTCAGGGTGCTCTCTTTGATGCATTTTGAAGATTTAATCTGTACTTTTGGATGGTGTGCCTATTTGATCACGTTTCCTTTGGAAGTTCCGACTAAATCAGATACATTTTGCCTATTCATAAGTGTTTTGTTACGCCTAACTACAAAAAAAAATATATATTGCTGTTTTAGCGGTTTAGGAGCTTTCTTCCAGCCAGGCGGGTGGTATGACTGGCGGTGCGGCCGCTATTCCCCAACGGTTATTGTCGGGACCTTGTATATATGTTACGTGCTCCGAAAACTCATAGCGCGATTCAGGTTTCAGAATTGCATGGAGGATTGTCATTTGTTCTGAATGCGTCTGCAGCGCCATCTGTGTAGCTTGTGGCGCGGTTGAAGAGGTCGCTACACTATATATTATAGGTCCATAGAGCTACAATTGATTCAATGATCGATTCGACGATTTGCTGATCCTGTAACTGTGTTTCGTTTTGTAAGCGTCCACCAAACAAAGCCGTGGAGTGGTGGATGTGGTGATAGACGTGGTGGCAGTTTCCAAGGCGAGCGTTCTATCATAATTCGAAAAAAAAAACATGCAAATCTGTTAAGAAATTCAGCTTTTAGTAGATCTAGATTTTGATTTCAAAAACTATAATATCTTTGACTAAAGTTAACCCATAAAATACTCAGGCAAATTATCTACGGTGGGGAGCGCGAAGCTGCCCCATGGGGTCCATCAAACATTATGTAAATCAATAGCACACTACTAGAAGCCGGACCCTCGCAAGACCCTGGACTGCGTAAATTAATCAACACAAAAACACACGCCAGTGTGTGCCTCTCACACACATCTAACAACTGACTGTATACAGAAAATAGATTATTATAAGAGCTTTAATTAGACGTTTAAAGAAACAACAAGTTGAATGTTGAAATGAAAATCGTTGAGTTTGTTTAAATGATAATATATTATTGGAATGAGTATGTAGAGCACATTGATAGAGTATTGAATATTACTCTACACGAATTATGAATAATGATGAGAAACTAGAGACAACGTAGGCAGCTTGGCCATATATTATAAAACCTGAATGCCGCATTTTTCGAGTTAAGATACTCGTACAAGAAAGTCTTCGCGGCTGATATCCACTGAAATTATTTGATGAGTTAGGTATATACCTAACTTATCAAATAATTTCACTAGTGACCACGGACCTCCCATCAATACGAGGGGGATTAGGCCATAGTCCACCGCGCTGTCCCAGTGCGGGCTGGCGGACATAGCACCTCCTTTGAGGAGTTCTCTCAGACGTGCAAGATTTCTCACGATATTTTCCTTCGCTGTTTGGCAAGTGATAATCATATTGATTTCTTATATTTACGCGAATACTACACATTTAAATAAAACTAAAAATAAACGCGATAGAATCCGTAAAATTTGTTTTATTTAAAAGTGATAATCATGTTTGAAAATGAGATTCGCACATGACATCCAGAAATCCCAGAGGTGCGAGCCGGGGTTTGATCCTGCGATCTTCGTTACCCAGGCAAGCGTTCTACGAACTTAGCTATCGATAATATTAAAACTCTACACCCTTTCAAATCTCTCCCAGAATCTAATAAACCGGCATTTATACACACACACTCACATACAAAGTCTAAAGATAAGAGAGGAGCGGGTCGCTAAAGGATACAGCAATAATGAATCCGGGAGTCACAATTAAAGAGGGGAAGTGCGTGCGGATGATCTTGGAGTAATCTGAGGGGGGGGGGGGGGAGGGTCGCGTGGGATGCTGGGGGACGACGCGTACATAGTATGCGTATGTAAAGATATGGAAGGATTGTAATGGACGATTTTTTGAATAGATGAAATTAAATTTATTTTTACATTTATTTATTGTTACAAATGTGCTAAAGAAGCGCTAAGGTTCAGGGTCAAGGGCTTAGTCAAAGTCAAATCATTTATTTCGTATAGGCCTACGGGGGCACTTACAAATTGTCATTACATTTTTTCCTTAACTCTACAACCGGATCGGAACGCGACCTCAACTGAGAAGATCCGGCAAGATCTACCGGCAAGGTATACCCTTTATAAATCATTCTGTATATGTACGGGTACAATACGGCTAGGATTCATCCTGTTTCCTTATGTATACCTACCATACGGCATCGCATCCACTATGTACCGTTGTGTTGTATAAATAACTGAAGTCCTTCCCCGTTTAGCAGTTTTATTCAATGTTACAATGCTTTTTTCTTCAAAAAGATTTCTAATGCCATTGTAATCTGTCAATTTTTTTTATAAATTTGAGTTGGTAGGTAGGCTTATTAGTTAGTTAAGAGTAGATTCTCAAATTAGCGACTGTTTTACCGTATTCCGTCTTCTTAAAAAATGTTTTAAAACTACAAACCAAATCATTTCTATTTTCGTCCATATATGTAAGAGCAGCAAGGGTCCGCGAGGGTCGGCTTGGGGGAGGCAGCCCCTAGATAAAACGGCGTTATTCGGCCGAGGCTGGCAATTTCTTGAATAGTCGGGGGCTGTCAAGTAGGGCGTCCCAACGGATTCACTTGTCTTGCTCCAAGGGAATTAATTTCGCCTTTATGAGGGTCCCCTGTTGATTATGTAATTTGTTTATATATTATGTAACGTTGTATGCTTGGGTTAGACCATATATATTGGGGAATGTACTGTTATTGTATAGGTACATGTTGGGAATTTTGAAAATGTGTAACATATTTGATACCTTTGAGCTAAGCTGAGATGATAGCAGTGGTAGCCAAGTTAGTAGAACGCTTGCCGCGGTAACGAGGATTGCAGGTTCAAACCCCGGCTCGCACGTCTAGGATTTCATGTGCGAATCTCATTTTCAACCGTGATTATCACTTGCTAAACGGTGAAGGAAAACATCTTGCGGAAACCTGCATGTCTGAGAGAACCCCTCGAAAGATGTGTGAAGACCGCCAACCCGCACTGGAACTGCGTGGTGGACTATGGCCTAATCTCCCTCGCATTGAGGGGAGGCCTGTGCCCAGCAGTGGGACATTAAAAAAAGGGCTGGAATTATTATAAGCTGAGATGACCATGTTATAAGATATCTCGCGTCTAAGATGTGTCATTTATCTTATTATATTTCATGTAGGCCAACAAAGCATTGCTCCCATCAGGAAAGGCTGGCAAGAAACTCGATAAAATACCATACCACTAGTATACCTTTTTTTATAAAATCATAATCAAATCAAAAACCTACTGTTGGTTGAATATCTTCTCGTACCTGTATAATCAGAGTAGTGGATAGAACTAGATGCCAGTTGCCAGTTCATTGGAGACAAACCCACTGAGCCGAATGGGCATCTGAGATCAAAAGATGCGGAGGCTGGGCTACCGATTGGCGTGGGTGACACCAGTGAGAGGGCCTGTATTAATTAAACAATTAAAACACGCGAATCATAATAACTGAATACAATATTATTACCACGAATTTAATGCCACTCAAAAAGACCTCAATTGATCTATCATTGTAGGTCTTGATTTGAGCCACATTTATAGTTCATGGAAAGTCTAAGTATGTTAAGTTTTACATAAAAAAAAACTTTTTAACAAAACAAAAACCGTCTTCAAAAAACTAAAAAGCAAAAAATAATCTAATCTTGAAATCTACCTTGTCTAACCACATCAAATATTTAACTAATCTGAAGTCGGTGCCAAACAAACCTTCTTTTTGAAGTCGGTTAAAAAGATGACGATTCTGATTGAAATAAAACTATAACAACATAATAAACGTTCAAGACTTGTATTTTATTTTTATGAAAATCTTAATAAGCGCAATGCTTATTTATTTATATTTAACAGCTTTGTAAAAGTAACATATAAACGATAACCTATCTGCAATGTTTTAAGATACAAATAAATGAAATACATATAGTAGGTAGGTAGGGTCATTGGAGTGTCGTTCTAGGTATCAGATGAAACTGATTGGATCTCAGTGGAGAGGAAATGATGCAAAAGGACAGCGTCGGTGTTGCTATGGAATCAATTAGCATATGCACCCGTTAACAGGCCGCGTACCGTTCGCGACATTGCCTACTCTTGAGACCTTTTAAAGTGTTATTGAATACAGCATAAGAATCTTTGGCATAGAATAATAACAAAAGGCATGTGCCTGTCGGACCTCACATAGTCTGAGGTTTCCGTAGTAATAGGGACGGTTTTTCGTCTAATAACCATGGGCGCAGCCACAATGGGGCAGAGAGGGGCAGCTGCCCCCCTGGCTCATGGAGTTCAGAATTAATATACTTAAATACTGTATCGATACTGATGCCAAGAAATTATGTGCCTCAATAGTACCTGGTAAATGAGAGCAGTCACTTCAGGGAAAGAACACACTGGTAAATATACCAAAGGCCCTGGGGGGAAAATTATAGACTTCTTTGGATTTATATAATTATAATTTACATAAATTCTCAGAACACTTTTCAAAACAAACGATGTTAAGGAGACGCTATAAATAAGAGAGAAAAACCATAGATAACATAACCATAGATAATTTTTCATAGATTATCGTCCACACTCTTCTATTGGTGACAGATATTTTGACGAAGAAAAGATAATGATTCAATTCGAGTTTCCTTGCTTTACCCTTTCTTGAAGCAAACGCTGGCTACACCCATACTAATAACTCTCAAAGATTTTGTTATTAGCTACACCTAAGTTTTCTTTACCGCAAGGACCTGTATAGCCACTCCTCTTTAGTCTTAAAATACTAGCTTGTAATATTTATTTTTCTTTACTAAGTGGTACCTTCAAATGACTCTTAATAATCTAATAATAAGTTCGATTTGAACTGATAATTAGTCGAAATAGAGTACAAGACAAAAAAACCGAGCAAATTTTCATCTAAAACCTTCTAATACATCATTATACTAGGTTAACCGGACCGGATCAATACGTGAAGCAAAACTTAAATTTCCCCCCTCAAGAAGAAGGCTGGCGTGGACGGCTCCAAATTCGTATGTTAATACGCCGGGCCCCCTCCCCCGCCGGCTCCGCGCCCCCGCCGTCACCCGCGGGCCCCCTCTGCGGTGGACTTGGGCCCCACCCTCGCGGCCCCCGAGGGAACGGACCGAACTATTATAAAGGGTAGCACGAAAGTTAGATTAATGATGTTAGGAGCTGGGCAGCGTACACGCGGAGGTGGTATTGGAATTTGGATCATAGACAACTATCAACTATCTCCAATGGTACCACAATGTTTTTAGGAGACGTTATGAAACTCGAATATGAATTAAACTGGAAAAATAATACGTGTTTCGCCAGACAAACACTCGAACTGTACGGTGACAAACTAAGCAACGCTGGTGTTATGGTTAGATACCGTACCATGGATTCATAGTATGTATATAATTACTTATTTGTGAGCTAAATTAGTAGATGCTTTTATGATACTAAGCAAATTACTGCAGATCCAAGTCTAAGTCGAGTTCTAGTTTCATTTAGATATTCATACCAAATAACATTTTTAAATTACCGATTAAAATAATAATCTGTGCCCATTTTGGCCTGCACGTGTACACCTCCTATTGAGGTCCGCGGTAAAGTGTGGACGATCTAACTTCGCCTTACATACACACATTGACACACACTTTATGTATGCATGTGTATGTATGTAAATTTGTGTGTGTTGTGTGTGTGTGTCTGTGTGTATAATGTCAGACGCCGCGGGCTAGAGCGACGAGTTCACGTGGGATTAGATTCGCAAGTACACACTGTGTTTTCTAATTACTAGACACAGTGTAATCAAGAATAGTTGAATGATTGTACCTAGAGACCTGTGGAAAAGAGTTTGTTGGAAATCGTCAATATGTTGGTATAGTAGGGTTAAATACAGGGTGATCAATATGTTGTTATAGTATTTTGAGTTACATACAGGGTGCAAGGGGAATGGTAACGAAGACTTTGGGTAAATGTTACACTTAATGCCTATAATAAAATTATAGAAATCATTTTTGTGATAGGTCATACAACACATGTAGCAATTATTGTGCGCGCAATGTATCATAAATCACTCGATTACAACGCAACGCTCCGCGCTTTACCCGTCGCATGCGCGTGTCGAGTGCGCTCGAGTGTTTCCAGTTTTATATGATAAAAGTAGCCTATGTGCTATTCCAGACTATAATCTATCTCTGAGCTAAATTCCATCCGGATCCGTTCAGCCGTTCTGGCGTGATTGAGTAACAAACATCCATCCATACAAACTTTCTAACTATAATATTAGTGTGATCTGCAATAATCATTATGAAATTGAGAAAAAAAAATATCTTAATAAATTCACCTTCATTAGTAACTAAACCAAATATCCAAAAGTATTTTTCCCAGCTGAGCCTGCTAAACGCTTCTAACTAAACATAAAATACAAGAATATTTTGTCATCTATAGTTCGTGTACATAATTACGATTAGAATGTGCATGTGTGTGCGGCACTCACACATATGCGGCTGTCCTCAAGTGATCCGCCTTCACCACCGCCATCACGTGGATTCAAGCAATCTGTTCTAGAATATGCGAAATGTACAGATAAATCATGATTCTTAAAAAAACAGGCAATTCTATTTAATAAAAAAATCACAGCCTAAAGAATTGAAACTATACTTATTGGTTATTTCTCATTTCTACTGGCGTAAATAATTAAATAAATTCATCGATTGAGAGCATTATTTATTCGACCATTGTAAATTAATGTTGGCGTAGTAAATGAAGAATTATTTTAATGCAATATTAATAGCCCACGCTGTCAATAATGTATTAAAAAAATAAAATAAAAAAAAACATTTTAAAAATCTTCTACACTAAATATAACTACGAAATCATTGGACCCTACTAGAAATACGACATCAGACGAGATCACCAAAAACTAGTTCACTATAAAAGATCAACGGTCAAGTCAGAGGGCTTGATCAGACCGAAGGTCGGCGCATGCGTAATTGTGGGAACACACACCTCATTATAGCACACCGTGATCTCTGACCGAATAATCTCACGGCGACCGGTTATACGCCAACAGATTCCCCTATCTCGTCTAAATTATTCTATTTTTATTTAAAATTTATTTTGTCAAGTAGAAAACTGAGTTACTTTTATTCGTAAAGATTTTTTAAGTATTTCTCACGATTTCAAAAGGATGACCGTTTGAATATAAAATAAGGGTATAGTTTTGTAATAGTTAAAATGGTTGGTCTCATTCTTGCACAGGTTTTCGGAGTGAAAAGATGTAATGTAGTCTCAATTTTAATTCTCAAGAAGCATCAGTGCCTTTCATAAAAGCAAATTATTAATAAGCTAAGTGCTAAGTGTGAATTAAACTAAACAAATATTAGACAGCCAAATTCAAATTATTTCCCCAGTTTAAATTATGAATAATAATATTCTACAGACAATTAACAATCCTAAAGAAATTCTTGATGTTATTTAAAAAAAAAAATATGTGAAAAATATGTGATATTGATTTCATATATTTACGCGAATACTACACATTGAAATGAAACTTATTTTACAGATTTTATGGCGATTATTTTACGTACAGCTGAAACGTCGGGAATGTTAAAACATAAAATTAACGCGATAAAATCTGTTTTGTTTCAAAATATGTGTTTTTTTATCTGAAGTCGGTCCATATACTTCGGCACGCGCCCGCCCACATTTCGCTCGCGAATTCGAGCAAAACTACTCACACCCCAATATATTTACGCTTCGTCCCAACTTGTCGCCTTGTAGTCGCCCCCGGGACGGGATGCTGGGATGGGCTTGCATAACGAACCGAGATCATACTCGTACCTTCAATGGCGAACAGTAATTATAAACAAGATGAACTCAAATTATAATGACAAAGTACTTTTAACTGGTGACAAAGATGTTGATTGACTGGCTAATTAATCAACATCTATAACAACATATTATTTGTTTTTTAGACGATTGTTTTTAAATTAACTTGTTATATAAACAATTTTTCTTTCTTTCAGGCACCGGTAATACCCTGGTCGGAATAATATGTCCAAATAGAAAAAAAATGGAAAGTGTAAGGCAACACCGCAGTCGCCCCTCTAGACGCCATAATCGTTACTCGTACAATTTCAAGGTAATTTTACTTAATTTGCTCGGTCTGGTGGTTTAACCTTTGACTCACTGCACCGGCTAGATACGGGTTCGATTCCCATGATCTTTGCCTAATATGTCCTATAGTCTGAGTGTAACTGTCCTAGTGCTAGGTACTCTTATCGGTTTTATATATATAAATACAAGCATTCCTTAGTTTGGGACCATACCCATGTGTGTTCGTGTGTGATATTTATGTATGTGTATTTTGATAACATTTTGGCTAAAGGAACTCATTGATAGAAGGGGGTCTGTATGTTGTTGCAAAGGAAAAGCTTAAACAGCGGCTTGAATTTTTTTTCTCCTCTTAAAATGGGATTGGTTAGGGTTTATAAACTAGTTAAACAAAAATAATGCAGTTATAGCCAAGTTGGTAGAACGCTTGCCTCGAACCCCGGCTCGCACCTCTGGGATTTCTGGATTTCATGTGCGAATCTCATTTTCAACCACGATTATCACTTGCTAAACGGTGACGGAAAACAACGCGAGGAAACCTGCATGTCTGAGAGAACCCCTCGAAAGACGCGTGAAGTCCGCTAACCCGCACTGGGCCAGCGTGGTGGACTATGGCCTAATCCCCTCGCATTGAAATGAGGTAGGAGGTAGGTAGGAGGTGAGGTCTACTGGTGGTAGGCTTCGGCCGTGGTTAGTCACCACCCACTGAACAAAGCCATGTCGCCAAGCGGCCTAGCCGTGTTCCGGCATGATGTTCGGTGTTGCCATTCATAGATGGCGGGTCAGATCAGCTGCGCTGCATGTGCCTAGTGAATGTAGCGTCTCGATCTACTGCCGCCTTCCTACCTAGGCAAGTATGCTCCGTCGTAGATCTCATCATCACTTACCATCAGGTGAGATCGAGATCAAATACTGGCCTATAATGTAATAAAAAAAAAAAAAAAAAGGCCCGTGCCCAACAGTGGGACATAAAAAGGGCTGGTATTATTATAAACAAAAATAATATGGCTGTTCCGACTTACAGCCTCATTTAACGACTAGTTAACATAACTTCATTAATATTAACATGGAATCTTATCTACTTTACCTACCTATAGAAGATTATCTGATCTTAATACATGGATTTTGTCAAATAGAAGCTCTAGTTTGGCTATGTATAAATAAATAACATAATTTTTAATAAACTTACACGCAGACGACGTCCTACAAAGTTCATCGTTTCATAATATTATAGATGTGACGCAGTAACAAGGTTATATGAACCGAATCGCGGCTAATTCGGGCCGCTTCGAACGCGCGGGGCGTACGGACAGCATCCCGCGCTACATCTATGCAAATCCAATGCAACGCGAATGAAGCTCTAATCTCGTTTACTTAATAGATTTTCTAGTTATAACATTAGAATGGGTAAAGGGTTTAATCAAAAAAGTATCTTACATTTATCTGTTTTATTATATACAATAATTACAAAGAAAATAACTTAAATATTTACAAACTAATATAAATTAAAAAGAGTATAGAAAAGCTACTTAATATTTATAAAAAGTTTAAAAAAATTTGGCTCATGCGGTGCCCAAGATGCTGGCCACATTTGCTCGCTGAGTACGAGTAGTCAAGCTACTCGCCGAGCGAGGAAATGCCTAGCCCTTGGGTCGCCGGTTGCGTCGACCAATCTTCTAGAAAGATTTTCTATAAATATAATCTTACATGATTAATTTACTTTTATTTCCAGGCAGTATACTGAGCAGCCAAAAAAAAACTCTCTAATACATACTTACTTTTGACGACATCATTGGCTTAGTAGTAGTGCACCTGCTTTCTGTGCCAAGGGTCCCGAGTTCAAATCCTGGTAGGGGCAAAATTTGTGCGATGAGCATTAATGTTTGTACCCGAGTCATGGATGTTTCATATGTATATAAATAAGATGTATTAATAATAGTGTAAAATAATGTAACCGATGATCAACTAAATTATATACACAACTATTTTATACGTTGATATATAAAATAGTTTTGTATATAATGTTTTTTTAAACAACGGGACCAGTACCTACCGTTTGGCCGTGCGATCAGTACAAGATGTAATTTTTTAAATGTCTAATAATTTAATTAATTTCCTCAAGAATGTTATCTTTATAACCTACGGTTGGCCCTGTTAAAATAGTTTATACTATTATTGTGACACCTTATATAGCTACTATATACTGAGTTCGCTCTCAATCCATCGTACGGTACCCATAATGCAATGAAATGCAATGCGTTACTTAGTGTGGGACCGTATAGTTAGTGTTTATCTGGCAATACAATTATCCTAATATAAAAAGCAATATTATTTCCACACGTTGTATAAGATAAAATTACATACTGTACTTCGTCTCAGTCCTACTATCTGGTGGAAACTTTCGTTAACTTGATACAGACTTTAAGACCCTGAGGTTAAGGCTCTAAGTTAAGATAAGCCACAGTTTTTCTCAGATTCAATCGATTATTTATCTCAATTGTAGGTACCTGTACACGCGATAAAAGAATGAGTGCGGGCGGTAACATCAATCGCATTACGATTAGGGTTCCCGTGGTAAATTAATTAGCGTCAACGTCGTTTCAGGCGAGGGTCAGTTAGGAAATTCCTGTAAAACTGAAGTTTGGGAATTCATTTTCCCTGGGCTGTCTAGTGGTATTATTCAAGGCTTTTTTATAAACAACAAAGTTTTATAAAAAATGCATACTTATGCATAATGATATGGAATCCACATTTTTAAGGACTTCCATCATTCCATCCATAAGCCGAAAGACAACTTTTGTTGGATACAGGACACTCTTATCAATGGGAGGGGGATTAGGCCATAGTCCATCACGCTGGCCCAGTGCGGGTTGGCGGACTTCACACGTCTTTGGAGAGGTTCTCTAGACATGCAGGTTTCCTTGCGATGTTTTCCTTCACTGTTTGGCAAGTGATGATCATGGTTGAAAATGAGATTCGCACATGAAATCCAGAAATACCAGAGGTGCGAGCCGTGAGTTTGAACCTGGGATCCTCGTTACCGAGCAAACCGTTTTACCATCATTCAATATAATTCATAATTTTAACGAGGCTGTATTATTGTATCAGGATATTATAGAAATGAATAGCACAATATATAAACATTAGTATATCTGCGTACATTAATTATTCTACGAGCGATATTCTAAAAGTTGGTGCAATTAAAACACACGAGAGACTCATTAATCTGTTTATATCTGGCAGTCAAAGTTATCGTTAAAAACTTTAACTTTTAGTTCCACTGTATTATGGCTAATTATTTAATGACATGATATATTTTGATTTTAAAGTATGTGCTATTCAAAGTAATAATCACCGCTGTGGGATATAAAATCCCGGCATATACCTACCCTGCTGCTAGAATATTATTTTCTATTATTGTGATAAGGGCTAACGATATGGAATTATAATTCCTACGTAACTACCATAACATTAAAATTCTCAAAAAGGGCCTCTACGTGTTACAAACCTCCTTTAATGGAACTTAACAAGAGTACCTACCAGTCAAATGTCTTGCCTGCTATTCTGAGTGGAAACAACGTTCCAAATCGTTGGTAGATTCTCTTAATAAATAGCGCCAGACGAGCACACCAACTGTACGGTCCCAAACTAAGCAAAGCTTGTATTATTGGTACCGTACAATGGACTGAGGGCGTACTCAGTATATAATGCTTATACCTATCGATATTAAACATCCAGGACTCGGGAACAAACGTTCGAACCCGGGACCCGCAGCACAGCAAGCAGGGCCACTACCCCACTGAGCTAATTAGGTCGCTAGTGTTAAATCATAAGTGCTTTTTTGGCTCGCATAAAGAAACAATATCCCCTTATTTCCCGAAGGGGTGTATGGAGGAAGGAATGATGTACTATGTTTAATGATAACAAATAAAGGGAATGTTAATTAATTGCCATATCTGTTAATTGCAACACCTAAAATCTTTGTTTGTTTCTGCTTTCAGATCGTCAACACAGTCTGAAGACGTGCAAAGGAACCGACTGAATATTAATGGGCGCAAATGGAAATATCGGATATGTGTAAGTAGATCTCAAATAAAAAAATGTAAATAAGGTACTTACGTAGCGTTATGTCGGTCAAAATGTCAGGACTCTGGAATCATAGTAAAAAATGTAATTGTTTTCTGAAATATCATATATGACTGCGTCTGGCCGCTCGGCACCGGGTGTTAGTGGGTTCTCTTCCCGTCTGGAAAAAGTTCAGAATGATCTTGACGCAATTTGCTCTGGTATTACCGAAATCGCCCCCCGTCTAAATTGTACAGTACCATTAATGCGATCGTTACCTAGTTTAGGATCGTACTGTTCCGGCCCTGATGCCCAGGGCCTTAAATAACGGGCTACCATCGGGGTCGAGGACGACTGGGGTGTGGGCCCCGGACGTCCGGTGACGATGACGACTCCTGAGGAGGACGGCGGCGGGCGTGGCTCCCCGCCGCCGTGCGCAGCGAGGGCGCAGGGGGAGCAAACATCTGCTCCCCCGAGACGGGCCCCCATAAGGGGGCGAGGCACAAGAGGGGCACCGGTGCGTTCCGTTTGGAGATCCCGGAGCCCCTCCAACATGTGTCGAAGGCGGCCACCGGGGGGGTTCTAGTGGGTAAGAATCCCACATAACCCGGCCCTCTCCCACACAGAGGCCGGGTATCTATCGAAGATTTCCCCCCCGTCAACAAAAAAAAAAAAAAAAAATAAGGATCGTACTGTTGGTGTGTTGCTCTGACGATATTAATTATTATTTTTATTTGATATTACATAAGTAACAATCAACAGTCTACAAATGTGCCCGGTAAATTGCAAGAGAATACCACTATCTTAATATCGTGGAAGCTAGTACCTACAGCACTTCTGCCATAGATACTAGCTGCCACGACATTACGATAGTGGTATTCAAATAAAGTAGTGTTTATGATCATGATACATCCTAATCTTAATCGACCTACGACTTATAGGTATAAGGTTTAACAATAATAGTGTGTAATAGACTATAAGGGTCGCATTCCCGAAAAAATAATCAAATTATTTGAAATTTTAAAAATAACACTAAGTCCGCGATGATGTAACGGTACTGTCACGCTTTCCCACAGAAAAAATAAACATTGTATACACCTATATTTTATACATAATCGAGATTGTTATCACCTACTTGTTAGGCCCTTAAAATATTTTACACTATTGAAATAAAACCAATTTTACAGATTTTATTGCGTGTATATTATGTTTTTATGTTCCGATAAATTAGTTTTATTTTGATGTGTAGTATTCGCGTATATATACGAAATCAATATATTTTACACTGTTTCTGTTAAACCTTGTATATTGGTTATTCTACCATGTCCTGTTCTGACCGAATATTTCACGTATTTCCAGAGGCTGATTGTTGTCTGCGCTGTATCCGGTGGGCTGAGCACGGGCGATCCTGAAAAGGTATGATTTGGGGAGACAAGGATGCCCCTAGTGAGAGGCATTAACGAAAGAGTAGGTATGTAAGGGCCTAAAAAAAAATATCATTTACATAATTATTTCAGACTAGCTGCGCCCCGGCGTGTTTCACGCGGTTAAAAAGTTAAGTTAAAAAAAACACGGTTCCTGTATAACTATCCCATAGGAACCGTGCATTTTGTCGGGATAATAATTAGCCTATGTAATTTTCTGACCCCTACACTACCACTACCTATGCAGAAAATCATGTCGATCCTTTGCTCTATGAAAAATTAAAACAAATCTATCCCACGGGAACCATACATTTTACCGGGATAAAAAGCCTATGTGCTGTTCCAGACTATAATCTATCTCTGTTCCAAATTTCATCCAGATCCGTTCAGCCGTTCTGGCGTGATTGAGTAACAAACATCTATCTATCCATCCAAAATTTCACATTTATAATATTAGTGGGATTTTTTAAATTGAAGTCCGCCAACCCGCTGTGAACCAGCGTGGTGGACTATGGTCTATTCCACTTTCCATTGAGGGTAGGCCCCGTACCCCAAAGTAGGACATTAAAAGAGCTTATATTATTATTAATAGGTTTTATAGATGGACCTAACCCGCATTATTTTCCGTGTTTTCAGGTAGCGTCATAAACATGCCGGCAACTACAGCATCCCGCCTTGCGGTACATCATGAGAAAATGTGTAAGCATTTTCATTTGATCGCTTCGCCGATGCAAGCGCTTCGCTTCGCTTCTGCTTCCGTTTCCGCTGCGATCCGATACACGTGTAATTTGTAATAATAAGTCATTAGGCTTATTTTTTTTTAAGTACTTCGATGCTAATAACAAAAACATACTTAAGTATTTTTATACTTAAATTCGATTTGAAGTCGTCGAATTGTATGCCACATAGGTACCAGACAACAGTTTGGTCTAATGATTTAAGTAGGTGACCGCGTGACTGTTAGTTGTGGGTTCGATTCCCGTCTGGGTATATTTGGAAAATTATCTTTTGCTAATTTGCCCTCCTTTGAGGTGTAACTGGGATCACCCCCGGTCGGTGTACGGTACTCATAATACAAGCGATGTTTAGTTTGGGACCATACCGTTGGTGTGTTCGTGTGGCGAAAATCAGCCTTCAAAATGAAGGAATATTATCGTTTGAATGCCAGTCGGTTTCTACAAAGTATACCTTTTGTAATAAATTAAATAATTCTGAATAATATCGTTGTTTTATTATCCCCGGTGCTCCTGGTGGAAGCCTGCTCCTGCTATCATCAGCTTCGCTTGATGCTTTTAGTAAAGCGAGATCAGAAAAAAAAATCAAACCACACATTGAAATTAAACTAATTTTACAGATTTTATCGCGTGTATATTATGTTTTTACGTTCCCGACGTTGCGGCTGCTTTACAGCAACCACGGTCACGGGAGGTAGTATACACGCGATAAAATCTGTAAAATTAGTTTTATTACAATTGTCAAACAACAGAAAGTCTGTCTGATGATAGGTATATAACAAGTAGATCATGAAAACAATATAGCCGCGGAATAATACGGTTGTAAACAATATAGCCGCGGAATAATACGGTTGTAAACAATATAGCCGCGGAATAATACGGTTGTAAACAATATAGCCGCGGAATAATACGGTTGTAAACAACAAGCGAAATCAATTACACAATATTGATTGTTGAAAATTTTTATTTATGGTATAACAAAAAGCACTGAAACATTTACATTAAATTTCTATTTAAAAATCTAAAATGCACGTTGTTATTAGGTAATTAAAATTATAGTTACAAACCAAGACGTCACATTCATGCCATTATGACGTTTAACTTAAGTCTCTAGTCTATGATGTCTAATAATATCTATCTTATCACTGACTGACAGATAATTGCACAGCCTATGAGGATACATGGCCTGAGTACCTTACAGGTGCACTAAGGAGGGATTTTTGGAAACTTTTTTGGAATTTCCAAATATCCCTCCTAAATAATGGGATCAAATTTTGTATGAAGATTTTTTTAAAATTACGTTCGGGCACATAACTAGCTCTTTTATAAAGGACTATACGTTTTTAAAGTCAATGTACCTACATCAAAATATCGTTTACAGCCCGATTGTTATGGACAGCCGTAGATTCTGCCCTTTTTCTCTAAGGTATACATTTGTTACCACTAGCATTAAATGCTTGCCTTATATAATAATAAGCACTTATTAGATCGTCGTAAAAACTATATTGTAAATATTTTATCAATAACCAATGCGCGCGTATATAAAGCATGTAACATTGAACTGGAAACATAAAAATAACACAAAACCTTCAGAAAGAGTTACAAAAACTCATCAATGAATGATCGCGTCGACAATAGCGCCACCACGTAATTTTTTTCATAACTAAAGTCTGTTGGAAAAAAATCGCGTCAGTAACGGCATCTCTTAGCGGGCGGGGGAATTTTTCCAGACTCCGGTCATAACACCCGACCACGTGCATTTGTTTTGGTTGGCTTTTTTTCTTCACAAAAAAAGCGTAGCATACATAACACTCAGCTCAGCCGGCTCGTAGGTGCGCGAAGCAAAATGGACGTCATTTTTTTCTTCTCTTTTCAGCCATCTGTCTGTCCTTTTCGGTCAAAAATGCGATCGTTATTTCTGTTCCGGTGCGGGTGTGTGCGTCTAGCGACCGACGCGCAAGTTATACGCCATGCAATTATCGAACGATTATCAACCGTTTGCAGTTGATTGTAGAGGTGAATGTGGCGTGAATTCTAAATAGTCTTACGTCTAATATCTGGTGGAGAAAAAATAGAAATATAGGAGGCACGGCGTGTACGATAAAGAGAGTTGGAGTCGTTAACGATTCTGCGCCGGGAAGTTGCGCAGATTGCGTTTTTGGTGCTTTTTTTGGGGGCAGCGCCTCACACCACGGGGTGTTTTTTATGGCTGTCTTTTTCTGGCACACAGTCTCTGTCGCAGGGGGTGTGTGTGTGTGGGCTGCCGTGTATGTGTGCATAGTGCAATCACCTAGCACTAGATTTTTGCGTGCAAACATCCTAGATAACTGATCGGCGGGCGGCGGAGCACATAGCGGGTACATAATGAGATGTCACCGCTATGTGCACAGTACATAGAGCCGTGGGACAATGCCGGGGTACTTATATGTGGACGTTGATTAACCGCGCTCTTTCATAATTCCGCGATAACTAGCTTTTACTATTAATTGCTTATTCACACGGTATAACAAAAGTATAATTCTAAATAGATCAATGATTGGAGTTATGAGCTGCACGCTGGGCGGAAGGCAGCAGGTTTGATTCCCGCCGAGTCGTTTTAAGGAATAGTAAAATGATAGTTATAGTCAAGTTCGTCAAACATTCATTTTATACACAAACACAGTTTTGGTTTTTACGGATTTCATGTGCGAATCTCATTTTTAATCATGATTATCACTGTGAAAATAAGGCTTTATGAAAACTGTATATAGTCCGCCAACCCGCACTGGGCCTAGTGTGGTGGACTATACCTTTAATCCTCCTCGCATTGAGGGGGAGTATACCCGGTATAATGACAACATACTCGCCCACATTGGGAACCAATACTAATGTACAATCGCCGAAGTGCGGGCACTACAGTGACTCTCTAACTACCCCTTCTGGTATTACAGGCGTGATGCTGTGTTTTAAATACCGACAACTTAGTATTGGGGTATTTTTTAAATACCGACAACTTAGTATTGGGGAATTTTTAAATACCGACAACTTAGTATTGGGGAATTTTTAAATACCGACAACTTAGTATTGGGGAATTTTTGAAAAAAATACACTGGTAAGTAAACCAAAAGTAAAAATATACATAATTATTTAGAAAGGTTAGGTTTAACTTGAACCTGCTCTACTTTAGTGCATTTATAATCATATGTGATGACAGAATTTTGAAATGTCAACTTAAAAAATCGTTCCCAACCAATAGACAATTGTGGTTTTTATTGAGCAAGGTTTTTTTAATCGACGTCTCCAAATTCTTACTTCATTAAGGATTACGAATGGGCTAAAGAAGCGTAGCCTGGAGCTACAATCATTAAAACAATTCAACAAAGTCCTATGATTACTGCTTCCCTCGAAATTATTTATAATTCATGACACATTCAGTAAATTTTTGAATCATATAAGTTAGTATAGTTGGATCATACAGCAATAAATAGATTCATAGGAAAATATTCGCTAAGCTTGCTATTAATTACGTGGTCTTGCATTTTGGTAACACTACTACCTATTGAGCAATCCAATACCAACTGGCACAACCAACACGTGAGACCACGCGGCAGGCCTAGACGGAGATGACGGGTTGAACTGAATACCTTAAAGGAATGGTCTTCCAGAGCCCGCGATAAAAGCACTGCACGAAGACCTTTTACCCAGTCCAGCTCTAGTTCCCCAACACAAATAGCTGAATTAAAAAAAAATCATTGGAAAACCTTCATATCTAGACACCACTATAAACTTGATTGTTTTATCTGCAAGTACTCTACTAGTCAAGTACCTAGAGCAAGTACAATAACATTAGTAGCCATGCCTAAGCGCGTAAGGAGTATAGAGTCCTAACTTGGTGATCTACAGTTTACGATTTTTCCTCATTACTTCAAGATTTTAAAGGATGATTATATTTTTAAAAGGCAAAGAAAATTTTGCTAAAAGGCAATATAGGTATTTGGAAAAACATAATAATTGTAAAGATCAGTACAACGCCCCTGGCGGATATTTTTGGAACTAGCTATAAATGTATGTGTAATTACTGAAATTCTTTCCCTTCTCTTACCATCTTGTCATTATGTTTTTATTAATATTTTTATCACTAATATTAAAAACATATTTTAAATTTTAAGTACCTTCTTTGTGACATTTACTACGTCTACTAATCTTATAGTAATTTGATATAAATTGTATTTAGCGCCATCTGTTGTCATTGTTGAGAATTATAAAAATATGTAACTTATTAATACTCATAAGGATAATTTTTTAGGGAACCTGGACACATTTATATATTATTTCTAGTCTCATTAGGATAATTTTAAATAATTATTTTGTGAGCTCATAATCACTTGAAAAATATTGATAAAGTGCCACCTAGCGGTGAGTAGCCTAACGATAACTCACCGGAAAAGCTCGACATCGTTAGCCAAAGAAAAGATCGTATGAGATACGTAAAGTATTTTAATTTTGTGTGTTTAAGTTTATAAAACATGATTTACTTTATTATTAAAAATAAATTAATTTTGTAATAAGTAAATCTAAGACAAAGGTAAATTGTAATAAATAATTTCTTACCCTTCAGTTTTTTGGGGGGAAGGCGATATGTTATGTTTAAGTCAAAGTTTTTTTATTAAAATCAATGTTCTAATAGATTTTTTGCATGTGCCTTCACGTAGCAAATTTATTTTAAAAAATGTTTACCGTAAAAATAAATAAAAAACTTTTTAACAAAATAAAAACCGTCTTCAAAAAACTAAAAAGCCAAAAATAATCTAATCTTGAAATCTACCTTGTCTAACTAAATCAAATATTTAACTAATCTGAAGTCGGTGCCAAACAAACAGCTGAGTCGAATATTGCCGGTCTGCGCCAAAGACTATACCTACAAATTGGTCCGCGCATCTCGTTACTGAGTATACTTTTGTTATTCTTCATCGTTAGTTTATTTGGCACCGACTTCAGATTAGTTAAATATTTGATTTAGTTAGACAAGGTAGATTTCAAGATTAGATTATTTTTGGCTTTTTAGTTTTTTGAAGACGGTTTTTATTTTGTTAAAAAGTTTTTTATTTTACACTTTTTAGTGGATATATTTACTATTATTTGTCACTAAAAAGAATGTAATATCAATCTTTTTTACTGGATAATAGGTATACCAATTATAACATCATCGCGAGAAAAACATAGATTCAAAGAAATCAAGATAAAACAAAAACCACTGAATCAATCTCGCTGAATTTTAAAAAGGTATACCTTATTATTTTGTAAAAAAGAATAATCGAAATCGGAACATCCACGAAAAAGATTTATTTATAGCCAAAGTGCATCCCATAACAATTTCAATAAGCCCAAACACGGCTTGGATACATTGTTTTATTACAATGTTCCAGTTCCTCCTGGGTTTATCATCAGATCAGTTCGATGGTACCATATTCATCAGAACCATTTCATTAAATTTGCTTTTTCATTGTCGCTTAACGATCATAATCGAGATTATCTTGGCGCAACCCGTGAAATACGTATCACTGACATGTTCCGGTGGCCATTTGTGGTCATCTTCATCACTTTCACTTCAGCAAATGATACTTTCTGAATGCAAATGCTTGACTTCTTGATGAAAATACCAAAATTGCTATAGGTTTGCCTATAAAATTTGAGGAGTCCTCTCAATTCC
Organism: Pheosia gnoma; assembly: GCA_905404115.1. Classification (NCBI taxonomy): domain Eukaryota; kingdom Metazoa; phylum Arthropoda; class Insecta; order Lepidoptera; family Notodontidae; genus Pheosia; species Pheosia gnoma. The sequence continues at coordinate 6,511,046 of FR989912.1, forward strand.
TCATGGATCCCATGATCAGAACAATTTTTTGAAAAAAATGGGACCAGTCTGTAAGCATATCCTTTCATATAAAAAAATAATTTTCCAAATCGGTTCATAAATGACGGAGATCTGAGGTAACAAACATAAAAAAAAAAAAAAAAAAAAAAAAATACAACCGAATTGAGAACCTCCTCCTTTTTTTTGAAGTCGATTAAAAATACGATACTTCATCGTTTTTTTTTTAAATAAATATCAAGGCAAAAATATGGTGCGATGTTTGGCCTCATTTGCTGGTAAAACGTGTCTACAACCAACACGCCCAAGCCAGGCTCCGGGGGCGCAAGTGCCCTAATCCTCAATAGTAAAATCCAATTCCCTTAGCAGCACTTTCAAAATGAAATCAGCCCACATAATACTGTAACAGCCAATCACACGATAGATTTACGAATAAATTATATTATTTATATAAAAATAGTAGCACCCCTTCCAACCATCTAGCATAGACAAGGGGTCTATTATCCCCTACAACGAACATTGAACTTTATTTCAGAGTGTTAAAGTTTTTTTTATATGTGCAGATATTAGTAAATAGTTAAGTATATGAGCTGTTGGTAGTTCGCTAACCTGCACTAGGTCAGTGTGGTGGACTATGGCCCAAGTCCATCTCATATTGAAGGGGAGTCTGCCGGGTATAATGGCAATAGACTCGCCGCCTATTACACTGAGACAAAAATATTATCGTCAAAATGTGGGTGGATTTCAGTGCACCCCTGCGTACCTCTTCGATGAATATAGGTGGTGATGTAATATGATATTACAAGTATTTTTATTATTTCGTCATACCTGAAAATACCTTCACGGCAATTAAAAAAATATGATCCGAAAAAAAACAAAGACAAGCCCGCCGAGTTTCTTGCAGGATCTTCTCAATTAATGGTTAATTCCGATCCGGATGTAGATTTCACGGCAAACGAAATGTGTTTTTTTTAGTATCTCCGTAGGTGTAAACGAACTAAATTATTTAATATTGACTGCATAACCTTCTCTATAGCGTGATTCAGAAAGGGTGGGTTATACTAAGCCGTGAACCAGGGCCCCGAGTCTGCGAGCACAATCGATTCATAATCGAACAGCAACCGCATAGTAACTGTCACTTTTGACAGTTATCCCATACAATATCTGTCAAAAGTGACAGTTGCTATACGGTTGCTGTTCGATTATGAATCGATTGTGTTAGCAGACTTGGGGCGCAGTACTTCTGTAGCGCATTTCTAATCACGTGGACTTAGTTTTGTGTCGCTTAAAAAAATGATTCCTACAAAATTACAATCGTCATTTTTGTGAGCCAATTTTTTTTTAACCTGTCATATTTAAATCCTATAATGATTTCAAATGCGTTATACCGAAGCGCATGCTTAAAGCTTAGTATACCCATTCTGAATCACCCAGTATATTATATCCTACTTATAGGTAAACTGTAACCACATAAAATCATTTACCTATTTACATTCAAATTAAGGTAGGCCCGCCATTTTTATAGCTTCAAATAAAACGTCATTTACGCGGCCCACAGCGAAAATAAACAGCTTAATTTGAATAGGCGCGGAGAACAAAAGCGCTTAATTTACACACTTTTACGACTGTATTTGAGTATTATAGAGGACTCCGAGAAATTTATAAACTCGGATTAGGCTTTCTAAGGCCACACTTCTGCCAAAACCTTATGGGCTTTGACCATAAGTGGTAAAGGTACTTAAGTTAAGTTGGATATAATTCGTGGCGTCACTTGCATTTCCGTAGAAAATCAAAAAATACGTCAACCCTCCATTTCAAACAGATTTACTACCTACCTATCTACTCATTTAAAAACAAACTTCTGTCTGTTGTCAGACAGTTAAACTGTGAATTTGAAAACATCGGTCGTATTAATACTAATGTTAAAAACTGTTTCTGTTCTACTGGTGGTAGGCTTCGGCCGTGGCTAGTCACCACCCACTGAACAAAGCCATGTCGCCAAGCGGCCTAGCCGTGTTCCGGCATGATGTTCGGTGTTGCCATTCATGGATGGCGGGTCAGATCAGCTGCGCTGCATGTGCCTAGTGGATGTAGCGTCTCGATCTACTGCCGCCTTCCTACCTAGGCAAGTATGTTCCATCGTAGATCTCATCGTCACTTACCATCAGGTGAGATCGAGATCAAATACTTGCCTAAAATGTAATAAAAAAAAAAAAAAAAAAACAATATTCATATCAGGATTCAGAGATGGTACTGGCCATTAAAACTGCGCTCCTATAGATTTCTTTTAATCTTTGTGTGAAGTCAGAATTTCGATTTAAAAAAAATCTGCCCATCAAAATGACAGTTGCGATTTGAGTGAGCAATTTTTTTAAAATTACATTACCCTTCCTGAATGACACTGTATAACAATATTAAAATCAAAGGAAACATGATTAGGTATTTGGTAGGTATCCACTTATTCTTAGTCGGTAAGTATTAAATGTTATTTCTATAATTAACTGCATGTCATGTAAAGGCTTAGTTTCAATATACTACCTATCAACGATTATGACAGCCACGTAGTCCATTACAGGCTAATTTATAATCCACCCCATTAGCCACACCGGACCCAACAATAAAGCGTAGGTACCCATGGCACACCCCGCCATTTTTCTCATACAACCCCATGTATTAATAATATATCGCGCTGTAAGAAATCGCAGGCGAGGGTGGGCCGGCTAAATGCTTCTCGACGCCGTAGCCCCTCAACCAAAAAAACAACAGAAACGTTCCAAGCAAATTATAACTCTGTTTCATGCTATGTAAGGTTCATTTTTGTTGTGTAAATCTGCGAACACTTAATCACCGTCGTTTCTGCAGTAATATGTATACTGGTACCATGCTTGGGCCTTTTTTTTAAAGCTCTGACGCCTCGCAGATTCAAGATGGCCGCGAGCGTTGCATGTTTTTGTTGGTGTAATAATTATTTGCCATTCAGAGTATCAAATGGGTTTAAATATGACTAAAATTATCCGAAATTGACATGCAGATCCGGAATTAGGATTTCATTCATTGGTTTTTTTGGAAATCAAATTGGAGGGGGGATACTAAGATGGAAAATGGCGGAGAAAATAAAACAAAAAATATTAATTCCAAATGCAATGCCTAAATTATACGAGTATGTCGATCATTTTTTATTAATAAACGAAACCAATCTGAATCAAGTAACATGATAAGCAACATAATAACTTTAGTTTTTACAATCCGTTCTTGAATAATTTGCTGTTTTACAAAATGTTTCATACGGTTTTATATAAGTATGTAAGAACACATATTTATGATATTTATAAATTCAGATCGCTATTCCGCGAGCGATAAGGACTAAATAGATACGCAATTAACACATCTGTTGTGAAGGTGGAATCACATGTATACAGTATGTAACTTATTTAGGTCGATAAAGCGGTATGTTAAATAATAATATATAGATATATAATTGATATCATCGTTCTTTTTGTAATGATCTGTAGGTAATCAACCGATCTCAACTTTAAGAGCGAAGTTAAGTCTGCTCCTATGATGTAATATTGTACTAAAACTTGAGTGTGCTCTTGAGATGTCGTCTCATGAGTGCACTCAAGTTTCGCTCTCAGAGTCGAGATCGATTAATACAGAACCTCTTTATGCTATGTTATGAGTCCATGATTAGGGTCGTGCACAACATATCCTGGTAATTGGTTTGTTTATGTATTTGAATTTATCTATATAAAAAGTGTTGTTGTAAGCACAGCACTTGAGCACGGCTAGACCATATTTGATTTATTTTTAATACTCCAAGCAAGTTTTAAGAAGATAAAATTTCAAAAGTTGTCTAGAAAATTGGAAAATTTGAAACGAGACAACGTATGGCGAGTAAGCTAGTTAATGACGTTTTCAAAAGAAATATAAGTAACTGCGACTCAAGGTAGATACTATAAACTATATAAGTTACAATAATGTGTATTTGAACTCGTTTCTAGAACCTTATTTGGTAGACAATATTATCGTTAGGCTGAGAAAAAAAAACAAAGTCTCCCGACCCTTTGATCAGATAGTGAAAGTTTAAAATAGGTATCAGATTTCAAAATATTTACTTATTTAAAAACCACTTTTCGGGTTACACAATCGGAAGTCATCAGAATATGTCAATAGTGCATTGATTGTTCATCGATTTACTGTTTGTTGAAATCGATATTTTAGGTAATCGATACTGCTTTGTTTTCCAGCAGCTGGTTCTAACAGTTTGGAAGATTAAAAGCTGTGTTTGAATATGATTTAACCTGGAAGTATAGTTAACATTGCCTATTAAAAAAATGGTAGGTAGCTTAAAACAGAAAAATACAGTAGGTAGACACTCAAGTAGACACATTCCTACGTGTAACCCAAGTTAAACAAAATTAGGGATGCCTTCAATATAAATTGAAATCGATAAAAACTCGACCATATAAGGTAATTACAATCCAATGCTTCAAAATTAACTTAAATATTGGTAATGCTGAATACAGATACTCCTTACGATCTACACAATCAATATCGCAATACCGTAACTTTTTTTTTTACAATTTGACCAGCGGTTTTAATTTGAACGTTTAGTTTTTTTCTCGTTTCGACAACGATCTTTCAGAGCTAATCTTCATGAACGAATCGAAGATTGGATATGAATACGACCGAATGGTTCGATTCGACCACTCGTTGTGTTTACATAGTACATTTCAAAATGTAGGTTTCAATTGAAAACCGAATCGGTCGATACAAGACTTTTCGTAAAGGTTGAGAATCGGGCGAGATCGATTCCCGATTCACATACGAGTTTTTTTTTTTGAAATTTATGAATGCAGTTTTCCTTGTCTATAAAATCGACGACACAGTTCCTTAGATTATATTTTTTCATCTCATATAGTTTCGGAGATCTACTGACCTGTAGATAGGTATTTATACGATGTTTTAAATTTTAATAGATGGCTGTTGTAGCAGGCTACATAGTTAATAAGCAAACAAACGGTAGCTATGGAAATACTGCCTAAACAATAAATACAATAAATTTAAAAAAAAGTTAAGTAAGTAAGTTTTGATTCAGCAATGGTTTATTTACCTTCGACTGAAAAATAATACTTCGCCAAATCGATACAGACCGCGTTAAATTTGTAATAATACATCGCCAAATCGAATCATACTTTATACATCGTCAAATCAATACTGGCCGCGTTAACTTTGAAATAATACATCGCCAAATCGATACAGACCGCACTCAATTTCAAATCGATATACGCACGCACCGAGTATCGATAAAAGAATTTCGGCACGAAGTGGCCCGATCGTGAGTAAATATTGGTCCGTTTCGTCTTTTTGCGTGAGCGGCGTCCGTGGCCGAGTTAGAGGTTATTGTTCCATTTTTGAAATTGTTCGCACCATTTTTGTTTTATTTCTCCATTGTGAAGATATTTTTTACCAATTCCATTCGTTGTTTTCGTCTTGTGGAAGTAAGTCTGGAAAGTTTGAAAATGGTTTAAACAAACAGATATGTGTTTGATTTTCAATAGGTATTCCTAGTATACGAAATGGAAGGGTGAAATTTTAATTTGCTGTAAGTATAAAGGTAGGTAACTCTGACCAATTATCAAACAACGACTGACTTTTTTTATAAATGCCATTCGTATTAGGATAATAAAGGCCTATTTGTTAAATTCTGTGATCTATCGTTCATTTTTTAAATGAGTGAGAACTTTATTTTCTTACATCAACATTTATAGAAGTATTAATCAATTTACAACAGCCTCACAAAGCATGTTTTTGAATAAAAGCAATTGTAAGTGTTATAAGATAACAGTTATTGAACATAATTATTATTGAACTACCTAAAATTAGTACCTACGTATCCGGGTCGGTACCTGCATAATGATAAAGCCAAAAAATAAAGGTTAAAAAAAACTATAGCCTAAATAACTGCAATTCATTTTTCCAATAAATAAATTAGATCCGTCGTCGGGACCCACGGGGCGAAGCGGTATAAGTAAAAAATCCAAAAAATCGTAGTCTGACTACACAACAACAATTGTTCGTAACATTGTCGTCATTTTGCGTAGGAGCGCGCGTCGCGTTGACCGTATGGCGTGCGTCTGGATGCAGCCAAATAAATAAACAAAAATATATTTTTTTACTCTGTGGTTAGTACTGCCTACTGTCTGCCTTCGGTATGGACTTATAAACGGATCCCACTGCGGGCTGTTGAGCCATTTTTTTCTTTTGTATTTTTATGAGCTAAACCTAACTACTGAAATAAGAAATATAATCACTGCATTTACTTGTTTTATGTTATAAGTACTTACTTAGGATTGGTTTTGTGACATGTTTATGGTCGCACTACTTTATAAAAGACACCATTTTTATAGTTAACAATTTATAGAAGGCTATTTTTAAATTCACTGCCATATTTACACTAAAAAGCGAACATATCGATCGGTAGCCAAACGTGAACTAAATTCAATCCAATCTCAATCGACTAAATCGAAAATTGTCCCCACTCCAAGACACTGGTATTCACCAACTACATTCAAAGTATAATTGACGCTTATTCCAAAATTGATTAAGACCAAAATCCTGCGGCATCTTTTCGCTTATAAAAAAATACAGGTTTGCTAATAATACGACATATAAAAAGCTGCAAAAAGAACTGGTTTATGCAATCTCCAGCTTAAACCGCTGCATAAAGCTGGCTCTATGTAACCGTTCACGAGTAAATAAGCGATTTGCAGCGGTCTTGGTGCAGGATCGAGCTCGGCGCGAAGGGTTCAACCCTTTTGCCGCTAGCGGTAACTAGGTATACAATCTTTATAAAGCAAGGGAGGGTGTGGTGTACCTAGTTAAAGTAGCTATGTGTGTAAGGGATGGGCAATTGGCGAAGGTAATTTGAAAAAAATACCTACTGGATAAAAGATGAAGGTGGAAATATAAGAGCTCTTGAAATTTGGAACAAGTTCGAAATCCAGTGGCGATAAAGACGATACACCTGTGAATTACCGTGAAAATATAATAGGTACCTATCTGTTTAGAAATGAGTATGACTGAGTAGTGCAGCAGAAGAGGAAACTGCCTTGGTGTATCGACAAAGTTACAGAGTAAGTAATCATTCAAATTGTGTGTAGCCTTTAGAGCTACTAGGCTTTTGATAAGATTTAGAGTTTAAGTTTAAATTTAGAAGTATGAAAAACTTACCTATAGGTATTACTGTGGTCGGTCGAGTAGTTAGAACCACCTAACGGTATCCGTGGCGCGGACATGAAAAACCGCCCGACACTGCACTCATCTAAATGCAAATGAACCATCTGCATTACGCCGCGCAAATTGAACCTCATTGATTAAACCTTTTTATTGTTGAACTGTTATTTCTCCATACATACATTATTTTCTAATAATCCTTCATATAGTAAGGTGAGTGTAGACTAAAATAAGCTTGCTATACCTGCGCGATTAGGTTTTCTTTTACAGTGGAATCTTATTTTAGCGGATTTATATTACCTATGTACGGTCGCAAACATTAATATTGGACCCGTTTCCTTAATATATTCAATGACACTTATATATGCAATAAGGTCGTATATCTGAATATCTTAATATCTGAGAGCAGTTGCTCATAGGAACGTTTTTCAAAATAGTACATGTTATAGTATATCTACGTTTATTGTACGATATTCAACCTCAAATGAAAGTCCGGGACTGTACATAGTCAACTATATATCCTGTACATTTAATGGGAATTTAGCATATTCGGAATGATTAATCTATAAGTGTAAAACACAGCATAAATATTAACTAAATGTGTCTAATATTATTTTCATAAATCGCGAAATTTGAAAACTATTTTTGTTTTGTTGTTATATTGGGTTGACAAAAAAGCTACTACATTCCAGATACAAAATTGTTTCATAGAAACAATGTCAAATATCCGCAAAGACGAAAAACACTAAAATACAATAAAATCTATTGTTTCAAAGGTGACCGAACGAAAACGATTTACGCTATGATTTATATCCTGAGCGAATAAATATTAAACACGCACCATTGTATAGATGTTGGCATAACAATAGGTAGATTAAAAAAAACACTCCTATTCGCTCATTTCGAGATCGTCGTGCATCGCTCAGCTAATGCAACCCTGCAAAAACCGGATTCCAAAAACGAATAAAATGATTTTATTATGCCGCCAATAAAGTTTGAATCAAACAAGTTTTCGATAAAAGGGTTTGCAAACGCACAGGTACGCGGAATGCAAACATCGTGCTGCATCGCAAAAACGGGTTGTGGGCCGGGTTGAGTACTTCAGCGCAGGACGAAGGGGATTCGTCGTAAGCAACACACAGCAGCTGGTAGGTTGCAATAACGGGAATGATAGCTCTAATATCTACTCAAAACCAATTATGGAATAACAATTCAAAAAGTATTCTTAATTCGAAATTTTAAATTTTAATTTCAATTTATATTGACATCAATATTCTAATTTCAAAATTCTGACTTATGTGACTTTGTCTCTCAACGTCCATTTGAAGGGCATGCATTTGTAAATTAAATTTAAAATTGGAACGCCTTTGAGCCATTGTTCACGACTTGCTTTAATTAATGGCGAATGCCAAGAAAGGGAACGTAAATGTTGAATAAAAAGGAACGTCAGTTATTTTTTAAAAAGCTTATTCACATTTTTCCTGCTAAGATAATGCTCCGCCGAGCAAAATATGAAAGGAGTTATCAAAACAATCTCGCGCGCACTAAATCATTGTACATAAGGGGAAGAGGAGTCCTATTTACACGGAAACGGACAAAATAAATGTTTTCATTACATAATGCGAATTTTCTCAAAGTCTCATTCTATGTATCTACACACACAAAAACACACTTTCCCTATCAAACAATACAGTTGAATTTCTAACGCAGCCTTGTTGGAACATTAACGCTATTGAACGCTACTCTTAAATGGACCTTTTGCAATTTAGATTAGCGTACACTTTCGTTTGTTAAGTGTGCGGGCAGATGGCGAGGTTTTGTATACAAAAAAAGTAGCTATGGTGCAAAATTTTAAGCAGAGGGATTGTTGGCGTTGTGTGGCGCCAGCGGCTTCATCGCTTTGGTACCTACCGCTGCATTTGTAGATCACGACAGATCACTTTGCTTGCAGCCACGATACTTTTTGTTGATATTCATTCGTTTCATATTATAAGTGAATGGTTTATATTATTACTAATTAATACTCAAATTCCCAAAGTCCCAAAAAAATATTGCATTAAAAATAAGATCTGCAGGTTCAAACCCTGTGAATCTCATTTTCAATAAGGATTATCACTTGCTGTAGTGAAGGCAAAGATCGTAAGCCCTTGAGGAATCCTGAAAATCTTTCGAAAGCCGTAATGTTAGGTTCACCAGCCCGTACTGGGGTATTGTGGTGTACACTATGGCTCAAATTCCCTCGCATTGAAAGAACTGGGGTGCATTTCAGTGCACCCACATTTTGCTATAGTTAATTTTGCAAGTACTTAGCATTACTTTAATTTCCGTCTTCCGTCTAAGGTACTTTTATTTTCAAAACCATCGCCAATAGACCAACATGCCATGTCATAGATTTATCTATACATCTATACATATAAATAAAATTGGAGTGTCTGTTTGTAATATTAAAATAACCGCTTTTTACTAAGTGCATTTGGATGTATACACGTTACCTATACCGAAACAACATTTTTTACAATTTTTGTCTGTCTGTCTGTCTGTCCGTCTGTCTGTCTGTCTGTCTGTCTGTCTGTCTGTCTGTCTGTCTATCTGTCTGTCTGTTTGTTCCGGCTAATCTCTGAAATGGCTGGACCGATTTTGACGGGACTTTCACTGGCAGATAGCTGATGTAACAAGGGCAACTTAGGCTACTTTTATTTTAGAAAAAAAAATAGGATCTCACGAAAAAAAATTAAAACCAATGTTGCAGCGCAGCGCCTGATTAAGTTTGATAGCAACAACCTGCAATGCGTCCCGCGGGCTCAGAATGTGGGAGCAGGCTGTTGTCAACGGTTGTCTTTGTTAAATACCACGCGGACGAAGTCGCGGGCAACAGCTAGTAAAAAATATAATGATAACGTTTCTTGTTTGTTGCATATACAATTATACTGCATATTCCTACCTACTTGTACGTCAACTGCAAGATTATTCGTGAGCTAACTGTATAGTTTATAGTTTACGTATTTCGGCGCATTGTGGTTAATAAAACTGATACTCGATTTGCGATTTTTATAATTTTATTTTAATTTAGTCACAGAACTATTTTTTGTAGCACTCACCATAGAGTTTAGTTTTACACACACTTGTTTTCATGATTTTTTAATATTAGTTCGAAACGGCGGTCTTTTGGGCCGAATAACAGTTAACACCAAACACATTGTATGGCAAATTGAACAGCGCCTCTAGCGGACAGTATTTAAAACATTCAATTCTCCATACAATGTGTCTAAATACGTAGACTATTATGTATACGGTTAGCTTGTGAAATGTAAAAGATCTTTTTTTAAATAGAGCAACCATGGAGTTTCTTGCCCGTTCTTCTCCACAGGAACGGCATTCCGAACGGGTGGTAAAGTAGTAGCATAATATTTATGTAACTTTTGACGATTCATAAGTACTGTACATAATGGCCTACGTGAATAAAAAATATTCTGATTCTGATTCTGCTTACGAATAATCTCGCACTTGACGTACTGTTTATTCTATTTCTATACGTATAATATAAAATCATAAAAGATATACATAAATAACTGTCAGTGTGTAGAGGCGCCCTTTTCATAAAGGGTCTTATATACCGTACAAATAAATGTCACATAAAAACAAAAGGCTCGCGCGCGCCCGCCCAAATCCTGCCTATTCTAACCTCAAAACATAACTCTTGCTCATAAGCTCGCAGAGAAAAAAAAACACCGGGACCCGCTCCAATTATAAAAGGCAGTCGCCCCGAAAACCCTCGGCTTAAAAAAAAAACAAAAAAAAAAGTTATTTAAATAAAACCCGCCGCCCGCGCTCTGTGTCGCATAAATTGCCTTCATTAATTTCCGTACCCTGCAAAATATTGTCTTGAAAGGATAATCAAATACAAAAACGTGGAAATGGCGGTGCGTCATTTCCATAACATTTCCCTCGGCCACCCCGCGGCCCGCGCGCCCCCTCCCTCCCCCGGGCACTCCGTTTTTCGTCCCCTTTTCCGGTCCCTCCGTCCCCTTTATGAGTCGTCCAATTACAAGCCGACGGCGGAGCTTAAGGCTCGCATTAGAGAGAATGTTAATGGTCGCAATTACGTATATACTATACGGAATGCTTTGCGTTCTGTATGAGAAGCAATTGCTATATAGAAATTAGCTTAATGGACGGTTGCCGAGGAAATGTGCTACAGCTTTTGAAGCACGAGACAAAAGCGTTGACAATTATACTTCGTTCGCTAAAAAGTAAATAACAATAAGGCATACATAACCCAGGATATCAAGCCTCCATTGCCTATATGAAAAAAAAAGACAAATAATGTCAATATATTACTACAGCTATACAACGTGTTAATTAAATAACGCAATACCTCACACACCCATTCAGGTTTTAATTATAAGAAGTTGATTTACATAGACGTTATTGATTTATATATAAAATAAGTTTTCATATTGAACTAAAACTAATTTTATGGATTTTTTCGCGTTTATTTTATGTTTTTTACGTTCCCGACGTTTCGGCTGCTTTACACTAACCATGGTCACGGGAGGACTGAGGTGGTTGACGTCCTGGTGTCATAGTTTGAAACGGGGTACCCTCATATTAAAAAAACATAAAATAAACGCGATAAAATCCGTAAAATTAGTTTTATTTCAATGTGTAGTATTCGCGTAAATATAAGAAATCAATATAAGTTCTCATAGACAAATAACACTATAAATTCACTTGATATCAAAACCCTCGGTAAAAACTGTAGATAGATAAAGGAACTTTTTATTTAAAAAAAATGTTAAATGGAAAAAAAACCTCTATTTTAAAGTTGCCCTCAGATTCTGATCAATCTAATCTTTGCGCGGTTATTCAATTACTCGTAGCATTAGTTTCAAGCACACATACATACTTATATATATTCTGTTCTGTTCTGTTGTTACACATACTCAGACTAGCCCCATGCAAGCCCCACAATCTGCAAAAACAGATAAAACGAAAATAACGCAATTAATTCCCTTTAAAATCAAACAAAACCAAAATTGGGAGTCTTCTGGAACACGTCACGTACACATTCCCTGTGTTAAACAAGCAGTCGAGTAGCACACTCGTTCCCGAGTTGTGCCTAAATAAACATACCTACCGTTTACAGACGCGAATGTTTGTCCCCCATTTAATTAATTTTCTCATTTCCTATTGGCTCCTAGGAGCGGCCAAGAATTCAGTGAGCTCCGATCGTGTTTTGTTTTTGTGCATGTTCCAGGATAATAATATAGGTAGTACAAATAATACAACCTCGTGATTTGATACCTAATAAAAAACCCCCTATATTATATAAATATTAGATATACTTTTTTACACTTTTTAGTTAAGATTATAAGACCGCATGGAGGCAACCTTGTGTAATATTGTGGCCGAGTCATCGATGTTTAATATAAATAATTATATGTATACAGCAGGGATCACCCATAATAGTCCATTGTACGGTGCTCATAACACAAGCGTTGCTTAATTTGCGACCGTACAGTTGGAGAGTTCTTCGGCCAATATAATTTTATTGTAGTATAATTTTATATTAAAAAAAAAATATTCTAATGACGCCGTCAAAACTCGAAGCATGTCTCCCTTCATACATATTACGATTAGAGGCACGCACTTTTACAGCAATTTGTCACAAAAAGTTGTCAACTTCGCCCCTGCGGCCCGTGTCATTTATTATCCAATTCCCCCTGCCCACCCCTCAAGGGCCGCGTAATTTTGCCTTCAAAGCCTTCGCGGGAATGCGTAATGACTAACGACGTGACGTAAATCGCATGGATTTAAACCCTTGTCTGTTTACCTAATATACATACTACCTATGTGTTACTAGCTGTAGGTATATACATACCTATACCTACCTATGTGTTACTAGCTGTAGGTATATACGTACCTATACCTACCTATGTGTTACTAGCTGTAGGTACGTTAGGCGGCTTCGTACGCGTGCACTTTTGGAACGAAGTTCCTTATTGCGCGTTACGAAAGGGGGCTAGACGGAAAAAATTCATACGAGAAATTAAGCAGAAAAATTAAGCAGAAAAGTTGTAACGACCAATTGTAAGCATTTTTATAAACGAAAGTATAGTTTACTATATAAAACCCATGAACACAACGATACCTCGTTCAAAAACATGCTAGCGACATCTATCGCTGACAAAAATAATTGTTATCTTTGTCGTTTGCATATGCGTCGTCGTTTGCACATATTGGTCAGTATTTTCGAAACATTGCGCAAGTGCATCCGTGGCACAATTGGCTAGCGCGTTCGGCTGTCAATCGAAATGTTGGTGGTTCGAGCCCACCCGGGGGCGATATATTTTTGTTTCCCAAAATTATTGATTTTTTGTACATAATAAATAATAATAAATAATAAAGTAACTTCGTTCCATCCGGGTGTCCCTTGACACCTCTCAAGTTTTTTTTTTTTAAGCATCCCGGAGGAATCCATCTAACCAATCTATCTTCTCAGTTGAGGTCGCGTTCCGATCCGGTTGTAGAGTTAAGGAAAAAAAATGTAATGACAATTTGTAAGTGCCCCCGTACTTTGACTTTGAACCCTTCAATTTCCCGCGATAAAAGGTGTTATAGTTGATAGAATTAAGCGATACTTGGCGGAAATCCATTGTTAAACAACTTGTTTGGTTGGTATAAATTGAAAAGTTGACAAGCCGAGGGTCAGTGGTGGGTTCCTTTGTTTTATAAAAGGTGTTGTATACATTGACACTGGCTACAAGCTATCATCAGCCCAAGTTTCATCAAATTCTGTTCAGTAGTTTTCCCGTGACCCACAAACAGACAAATAAAAAAAACTGATATAATATTCTTGATATGTGCAAAAATGGCAGGTTCGGCCTCTGTGTGGAAAATGATGTCTCCTCATAATTATTATAATATTTTTGGACTCGATATTGGTTTGAGTGTAACTGGGAAGGCCCCTAGATCATTTTCGGTTGGTACATACTTATAATACAGCCGTTGCTTACTTTAAGACCATATAGTCGGGATGTTCGTTTGATGGATGATATTGTCGCAGTGCAATTAAAGATTTCCCTATTATATTCTCTTGGAACTAATAGGTACATAAGATAGCTGGCCCATTTACTACGTAAAATATACACATTAAAAACTCAAAAACGTTGGGTGGGTCATTAAAATCCACCGGCCGAGTCACGGGCATAATATAAAGTCATTATGCAAATGTTGGAGCTTTTTGTGGGAGGTTTAGGTTATTTGTGGAGATGTGTTGTGCTATATATCAACGTAGTACCTATGTGCCTGGAGTGAGAAGATTTACGAGAGCGGTTCATTTACCTTCATTAGTAGGTATACTAGATCACATGAATCTGATGGAGGCAGGATTTTTGACTCAACTTGCTCCACTAAGTCGAGTCAAAAAATGTAATGTCGTCAAGTCGAACCTGAAATCAAAATAACTGCCAACTGTTTCTGGTAGTTATTCGGTAATTATGCCATTGTATTTTCAATGATGAAGACTGATTTTGTAACCGCTTAAAAAAACAATGTGTAATTTCTGCTCCTAATTTATCAAAAAGCTTTGATGATCAATGAGCTTTGATGATCAAGCCGCCAACGTGCCACTCAGGCACGTTGGTGGACCCTGCTTTCTATGCCAAGGTTTCCGTGTTCAAATCCCGGTAGGGGCAAAGTTTGTGCGATAAGCACAAATGCTTGCACCCGTGTCATGAACGTTTAGTACTATACAAGCATTTATATACTTGAATCTCTTCCAGTCTATTTTACAGTACCCATATTAGGTGAATTCGTCTGGCAATCTTTGTTTTCTTAAATATATAACATAGGTACTCCACACACGCGTTGAACTCTATACCTTAAAGAATCTGACATACCTAGACCTATAGATATTCAGGTCCCTACGGTTCAATCACGAGATGTAAACCAAGAATTTTCCAGGCATTGACATTTCTAGGCAATATAAATTAGGTTAGTATTCTATTTTCAATTCTCCAACACATACCATACATACACACATACCTACTTAGTAAGCGGAAAAACCAGCCCCACAACACGAATCCGATCCTCTTCAAATGCATTTTAATTAAGCAAAACACACAAAGGGCATAAACACAGACACACCCTTCCGTAAACTTTCAATACGTACCTATATAATCGCAGAGTTTCGGCCCATATGGAATATTCATACAACCATCCCGTTTACGGCCTTGTGAAGGGCCACATAAAAATTTAGAGGGCACAAAAACGGACACCGCGAACCCTTTAGGCGTGCTCTTGGGATCGAGCCGAAGTTTGTAATTGAATTTTTGCCTGGAGCCCGCAAAGGGCCGGGCTGCTTAATTTGCCGGACGCGAAAGGGTACGTGGGTGGGGCTCCAGTTTGAGATCCAATCTACTTTAGCGGAAAAGGGAAGATCTTCCAGCCAGGCGGGTGGTATGCCTGGCGGGGCGGTCGCTATGTCCCGACGGTTATTGTCGGGATCTTGTATATATGTTACGTGCTCCGAAAACTCTCATAGCGCGATTCAGGATTGTATTGAGAATTGTCTATTGTTTTGAATGCGTCTGCAGCACTATCTGTGTAGCTTGTGGCGAGGTTGAAGAGGTCGCTACACTGCCATGTGCTTTTATAAAAACCTACTGTGAATGGAAGTAGGCATTTATACCTCACTAAGATGGTTAGTTTAAGTAAATATGAGAAAATTTTGATTTAATGACGATGGTAAGTACTGTTTGCCTTATAATATTGTCTAGTATTGTGACGAGTGACCACAGTGTTGCCCAATCAAATAGCGTTAATATTCCTGAAAATATATTCCAAGCACATTCCTTAAAAAATAATTGTAGTCGAGCAAACGTTCCGAACCGTTCGTAGATTATACCTATACATAAGTGCTTTTTGGCCTGCATTGAATAAAACAATATATTGTTTTTTTTACAAATATATCTCGCTATAAATAAACAGAATATTGTCACTATTTCAATAAAGCATTGTGGGCGCTCAAAGGTCTCCCTTTTTAAAGCTTATCTATGAGACTCCAATTTTTTTTATCGTGTTAAGTTTTTACGATTTTGTTTTTTGACTGGTCAACAGTATGTTATGTTAACGTAACGTAATATACATATTTCGATAAGCTTGCCACATGAGCGGTTCTCCTCGTTCTCAATGGCAACCTACCACACGTTCGAAGGTACAATTTATATTGTTGTAATCAAAAAGAAATATTCCATTTTTTTCCCGGAGCAGGGTTAGGGTGTTTGGGACCTCCTTTTTTCAGCCTACGTGCTAAAATTTAATTCGACCTTTCCGGATTATGTAAAAGTGTACGTGTTAGTAATAGCCCCGCTTTATCTTTCGTGAAATTAAAAAAAAAAACGATTTTTACATCGCAAAGGTATCATATTCCCGTACCCATCGTAAAATGTATTTTTATAACGAGTTTGTCGTTAACTGTATGTTTATAACGATATTAATGGTCTTTTTTAATGGGACTAGGCCCGCCAGAATCGGAATCAGAATATTTTTTATTCAAGATTTAATATAAATATTTGACCATATATAATACCAGCCCTTTTTAATGTCCCACTATTGGGCATAGGCCTCACGTCAATGCGAGGGGAATTAGGCCATAGTCCACCACGCTGGCCCAGTACGGGCTGGCGGACTTCACACATCTTTCGAGGGGCTCTCTCAGACATGCAGGTTTCCTCACGATGTTTTCCTTCACCATTTAGCAAGTGATAATCGTGGTTGAAAATGAGATTCGCACATGAAATCTAGAAATCCCAGAGGTGCGAGCCGGGGTTTGAACCTGCGGGCTGCGATCCTCGTTACCGAGTCAAGCGTTCTACCAACTTGGCTATCACTGATATATACTCGTATATGACCATATTCCGCCTTATTTCTACTTTGTACCGCATTATAGGTATTCACATCGTACTGGATGATATATTCTTCACTAACAACATCAAGTAAAGTCCATTAGCATGGTGTGCCTATCCACTCAGGCGCCAGTTGTATCCTGCCGTGCGAAGAAGCTTACTGAAGGGTAGCTAATCTAATGTGAACTTGTGCAATGGATTTACAGAATTAAATGAGACTTGATTTAAGGTAGATATTCGACTTAAGTAGACTTCTAGACCAGAGAGAAAATGTATGTATTATCACGTGTGTATTAAATAAGTCAGTAGAGCTATTTTGTTCATTGTAAGATTTATGCTATGTAGCTGTATAAGGCTAGGTAGTGAGCTTGAATTAGGTATCTAAAGAGGCTTATAGTAGGTATTAAATTTGATAAAATGAAAATGAAAAAAAAACCCGATACCTACTTCACTTAACCTAAAAATAAAAAGTATAATATAATTTATTATCTGCGCGTCACAAAAAAAAAACACATCACTTTCTATCTTACGATACGCACACGCGGACCCAACTCACAATCTATACCCAGCCTTTGCTTTTCCATTTTACATCGTCCAGCCCAAACAGACCTCCCATTCCCCCCACCGTTTGCTGAAAATCTATAACAAAAGGGGCACTTGTAAGGCTGAAGGTAGGCTAGGGTAATATAGACAGTGTCCCCCACCAGGGTCGCATGACAGGTGATTATCTACGGTCTACGTCAAAGTGAATAATTGGAGTTTACGATGGAGCCCCGATTTTGAGTTTGTCATAGTTCGTTATTATGATATTACTGATATTGATATTTATTTTGAAATGTCTGAACGATGCCAATACATCATCTTTAAAAGCTTAAAGATGATATGATGACTAATTACCTATAGTTACATAAAGAACTAAGTATATTTAACCACTTAAACACCACTTAAACATTACTAAATTATTTAAAAGCCTGCGTTCATTTCGGTGATGTTTATCGATGCCCCTCGCCTATTTCTCCCACTTTATGATCAGTTTGGTCTACTTTAATAGGTGGGTATCCTAGTATATAATACGGACATATCCATGACTCGGGTACAAACATTCGTGCTTATAACACAAACCTTGCACCTGCCGGGATTTAAACCTGAGACTATGTGTAGTCCGGTCGTCTTTATGGATTAGCCAATTTAAGAAGTCATTCAGTAGTTATTTATAATATGTATGGAACATTTTGACATCAAACAAATTCCTTCAATGAAGTCCACATTAAGCCTTTGCGCTTATCGAAATTCTCTCGTCCTCACAAAAGCATGACGAAAAAAAATTAAATGAAACACTGGTATCTTTCCAACGCCATACACACTATAAAAATCGGAAAATAAAAGCCTTCCTAATTAATTTCGCAAACCGCATTGTGGAAATAAATCACATCAAAAAATATTTGTGTATCAAAAGGGTAAGTTAAGAAAGAAGGTCGCAAAAAAGCACAGAATACAAAATAAATAGAATAACCTTCGTTTAGGACTTCTTGACGGGAAGCTAAACCGTGAAGTTGTTACTTTCGTTTAATATTCCACAAGAATTGTTTATTTGATTCCTGAACATGCACGAGTGAAGGAAATTGAAATAAAATAGTACGAGTATAACATGTCTTTTTAAGTTCTCCGCTATCATTTTAGTGTGATATTGGGTAAACGGTATTGTTTCACGTATCAGCACCATTTTTCAATCTTGCAGTGACTAGGTATAAGATGAATCGATGCGTATTGTTTGGTGTATATTTGGAGCGTCT
The DNA here is from genome assembly GCA_905404115.1 of Pheosia gnoma. Lineage (NCBI taxonomy): Eukaryota > Metazoa > Arthropoda > Insecta > Lepidoptera > Notodontidae > Pheosia > Pheosia gnoma. Next base: position 6,529,980 of record FR989912.1, read on the forward strand.
GATCATACCCTGGGCGACGCGTGGCCCGCCACACATGCCCTTTCTATCGCTACTTCTTTGTTATGTGCAAAAAAGAGTACCTAGTGGGACAAAACCCCGCCCTCCCTGAGACCCGCGGGTGCCGAGTGCCCGCGTCTCCCCGCGGGGTGGGGGGTGGGGGGGGGCACGCACATGCGTATTTGCCCTCCCGCACCTCCCTCGCTTTACCTAAGCCTTCCATTTTGTTTTTGTGTGGTCATTCCGTTTTTTTTCTCCTCCATTTTAGTTTTTGCTAGGCAACTGTTTAATGGGAGATTGAAATTGATATGTGCATACAGTATTTATTTTTGTTTTACATGGCAAATATAGATAAAACTACAACTTTACAACGTGTCTAGTTAAATAAAAAATAATAATTTTAATTTATTTATTTGCATTGACGAGTCGCCACAAATATGCTTAGTACGGTAACCATGTATATGGATAATGTACCAATAGACTGGGGGTGATCTCAATATATTATATGTAATTACCTATATGACAGCCTGATTAGCGCAGTTGGTAGTGACCCTGCTTACTGTACCGTGGGTCCCGGGCTCGAATCCTGGTAGGGACAAACATTGTGTGATGAGCACGAATGATTTGTGAGGCCGCCCCTTGTGACACTCTCTGTGTGAACGAACCCAAGAATCTGGGTACAGAAAGTAGGGTTACTATGCCAATCAGGTATCTTTAAACTTCGCCACCGAACTAACTATTTAAGTATGTGTAATAGAAATTTGATAATGTTGGTCAATATTCTTGCTTTTCTTTTTTCAGAGAGGACTCCATTGGTAGATCGTGTTAGATTGGAGTCCAACCAGCGGACAGCAGTGCCACGGTAAGTCGACTATTGTGAACCCACATTAAATATCGTCCCAATACCGTGCAAAGATCTTCCCGTAGCAAAATTAATGAAACTTCTTTAGATGACGCGTAGGTATTCTTAAAAAGTTTGTAAAAAAGGATGCTTTGATCCCTAAAAACACAGCGTGTTTCAACGTTAATAACTAAATAGCATTTAGGTAGGTAATTAAAAAAAACTAATTTCGCTTTTTGTATTTTATTTTGTAAGCTACATGCGTCGCAAAATAATTAGATAGGTATTATAGTGACCACTACTCGCTAAATACTGCTCATAAGGCTAACTCAAACGATAATTTGAACGAAATCAATCATTATTTACATATACAGAGTGGTTTTTTTTCAAACTGGGAATTTGTGGGGAAATCCTAATTCATAGGAGACTCAGTCAAACTGTCTCAGGATCACAAAAGTCTTGCTTGAGCAATCACTTCTGGCATGGTACATTTTTTGACCAAGCGCGAGTTGTCCATAAAAATGAACAATTTGTTTTAATGCAGTTCCGTATATAACAAAGCCTTGCAGTTACCAAAGATACATGAGCCAATGCAATTTAAACCTTATTTCTTGCTGACTAAGACAGTACATGGCAGTGGAGGGTACGATTCAGTTGGCCGATCGGGTCGAGGGCGTGCAATCTATCATCGGGATATCCTATTTATCTTGATAAGGCTCTCACATCCGATACTAATGGCCCTTTGTTTTTTCCCCTCCCGCAAGAAGAGGAGACGCGCTCATTTTTTTTTATTACGCTACAGCACATATTTGATCTCGATCTCACCTGATAGTAGGTGACGATGAGATCTACGATGGAGCATACTTGCCTAGAAGGTACCTGTTCACTCTCGACTTGAAAACATCAAGTCAACGGAGAACAAAGACGCCGGCAGCGTGTTCCATTCCTTGGCAGTTCGCACGATGAAAGTAGAAGCAAAACGCTTAGCACGAACCGAAGGAATGTCAACAGTATACAACAACAGATGATGTTGCATACCTGTTTAACGTCCCAATTGGCACGTAAAGTAGCGCCCCAGAAGGTCCCGGGTTCTAATTCCAGTAGGGACAAACTTTGTTTAATGAGCACGAATGTTTGAATCCTAGACATAGATGTTTAATCTCCATCAGTAGATAATGAAAGGCGCATACTGGGATCGCCCCCATTCCATTTTGCGGTACCAATTACACATGCATTGCTTATTTGGGACCGTACAGTTGGTGTGTTTGTTTGTCGATATTTATTTATTTGCGTACCTAGTAAAGAATCTATCTTTTCACTGTGTATTCGGCGTAAAATCAACATTGCGAAAAAGGCTAGGCAGGAACATTTTTTGCGGGACGTTGTCAATATGGTTTAAAAAAAAACACTTTATGCCTGGTCAAACATAAAAAAATATAGGTATGTGTTGAACTGAGAACCTCCTCCTGATTATATCGAAAAAAAATGCGTTTTTTAATGAAAAAATCTGTACCTATAAAGGTAGGTATAATTCATAAACATAATATTCTAGCTTAAGAAGGTTACTTTTATGTCGTTTATAGTATAATATGAGTTGGTGGGATATTAACCTTGGATAATTAACAATGTGTGCTGAAAACGTGCACGATTAATGGAAATAAAAATAAAATAGTAGGTATAAATGGATTATTCCACAGCTTTAATATTATCAAGAGATTCATCAGCATCATCGTCATCGATCATCACCAGAATCATCACGTGTAGCTACTATACTGAAAACAACGATCAAGAAAATATACCCGACACCGGCAAGAGTGGCTTATTTTTTAGTCGCCTGGCAACGAAAATCATTTCGATGATTATCTATAGTCACGCAAGTCGATTGTCATTTGCCCTCCGAAACCCAACTAGGGGGACTATTAATAACCCCGAATAAACCACACATACATTTACTCACGTATGTATCCCACGGGGGTAGGTAGAGACCACTGATTGGCATTATTATACGAGCCTGATACAGCTCTCATCCACATAGTAAATCTGTTAAAAACATCCGTTAGTTAAGGGCGCCGTAGCTGAGGCAGGCCCAGGAAACCTTGGCGTGATGACCTAGATACTAAGAATTGGCCACAGATAGCCGATGACGAAGAAGCATGAAGAGTTATGGGGAGACCTGCATGCCCAGCAGTGGAATGATACTGAATTGAATCGTCGGAAAACTTGACTTTGGCCATGCCTGAGCATTCCACAGCTTTCTATGATAATTCCTTTGTTGTGAAAGCAACACGACTGTGGAATGCTCTGCCAGTATCAATAAGACAATCTGAGTCACTGCAGTCATTTAAGAACAGAGTAAAAATACATTATCTTTCTCTTTCTCAGTCATAGTATTAAGTTTGTGTAGTTTATGTATGTGTGTGTATATATGTATCTGTGTAGTTTATTTTATTATTAATTTTTAACTTGTATATTTTTAATTCTATTTATAGTTTATTAGTTTTTAGTATTATGTATACGTAGTGCGCACAAGTCTACTGCCTGATTTATTATCTTTTCCTTCCTGCCAAAGGTTGCCTGGAAGAGATTGCTTTATAGCGATAAGGCCGCCTTTGTGCACACTTTGAATGTTTTAATTTTTTTTTTTGTTTGTATATTGTATTTCTAATGTGTGTGTGCAATAAAGAATATCTTATCTTATCTTATCTTATCTTAACAAAAAAAAAACGTTGAGGGTCTTACAGATTTGACCTTTCTGGAAGATAACTTTCATCTGTAATAAGCAGTGATAGCCAAGTTGTTCAAACCCCAGCTCTCACCTCTCTGATTTTGGATTTTCATGTGCCAAGGTACCAAGTGGAGGCAAATATCGTGAGGAAACCTGCACGTCTGTCGAAAGTCGCGTGAAACTTACCAAACAGCACTGGGCCAACGTGGTGGACTATGGTCTAAGTCCTCCTCAATAGGAATAGGGATGATCCATCAAGCATGAGGGCTATATAATTAGCTTACTTAAAAATATATTCAACATTTAATAATAAGTCAAAGTCAAATTATTTATTTCGTATAGGCCTACGGGGTACTTACAAATTGTCACTTACTTTTTTTTTCTTAACTTTACAACCAGAGTCAACTGAGAAGATACGGCGAGAAACTATTAGCAGGCTTTTTTTTATTTTATTTTTTAAATATCTATAAAGCTTAACATTTATGCCAATAGACACAAACCTCTTGTTAATTAACTTACCTTGTCTACAGTTTTGGAAACAAACAAACCTATACCTATCTCCCTGGAATTCCTAGAAATAATCGCTAAATCACAAGCATTCGTTAAAACAAAATTCTTTACGAAGCACTGAGGACCAGGCCGGGGCTAACACAATGAATTTTGAAACCGCAAGACAAATGAGAAATAAACAATATCTAAAGCCTGGGTAAATAGGATGGCTTTGTCCGGACCCACGCAATAATGCCACCTTCTTTTATAAAATAAAACACTCCGAGCGAATATAAACTTTACAACGGTCCGATAGAATATTTTTTTGCAAACCGTTTGTATCTGTTTCAAAACTCCCGAGAGCGTTTCTTTTACATACACTGAATTCCGTATCCACGTGCGAATGAATTCCAACTAAATGTGTCGGGTATAAAGTTGAAATTGATTTGGTAAGCTGTTACGTAGTGAAGCCATTTAGAATGGGCGCAAGCGGTCAAAATTTATTGCGCATAAATGTGCTCCGGCTAACCCGGGGGTTAGGGGGTGGGGGGAGTAGGCTTAAAAATCAGGCTGAGGGGTGAAGGGGTGCGTTTTTAGCGTTCGCAGCGCGTCGGCCTATTTGGGGTGTTGATGGCGCCACGGGGACGGACTTGAAACATTCGAAGTTTATATTAAACTTAAGTAAATCTGACAGACTTTTTCTTACTTAAATAATGGATACAAGCTATTGTTTTATTGTATGACTTGGGAAGAAGCGTTCAATTATGTTTATAAATGAAAAATAACAAAATACTTACATTTATTTTTGTTTCTTTTTTCAGGTTGTACCTACGGCTGTAAGGTTGAATACTTCCATGGCTCCGTTATCTTAGAGGTAAATTAAATAACTGTAAGAACCTAGACCTAGAACCTAGGAACTCAAAACAATTCATACAGCTTCATAATATAAATAAGTTTTTTCTTGTATAAAAAACCAGCATAATGTCTACGAGTATAGTCCCCAGGAGGTGGGCGCAGACATGGTATACTGTTTTCCAACTACGTTTACCGATGGTGGTCCCAATGTTATAGGAATCAATAGACTTGGCCATAAATTAGTCATATTTGATTGGAGGCACCATATTCTCAATGAAGGTACTATCGTAACTGGAAACGCCATACTTACTGGTGTCATCCTCTAAACTAACCACCATAATTTTTGAAACAATAAAAGTAAACTCATATTTTATTCGGAATACGTCTCTGTCGACGCGTTTAACCCGCACCCTCTCCAGCTACGCACATCTCACTCGCACAAACTACAAAAAGAACTCTCCGTCGCTTTCCACCCTTTGCTTAAATTATTGCACCTCCGACTCGGCCCTATCTCCGTAGACACGTGCCAAACAATATTCAACCGTAACACTGGCAATATACAATTCAATTCAGAAAAGTACGTTCGATTGTAAGAACAAATTTTCTCCAAAGAACGCACAGTTCTGTTGATCAGTTATCCCATCAGATACCGATCTAAGTTCTATTTCATTTACAAGTGAAAATGTACTCTACTGAAGCAGTATAAAATTGACTTTCCTTTGAATTTTCCGATGTATAATTCGTCTTTTTTGAATGAACAGGTGTGCAAACGCGGTGGGCATTGACATGGGGGTAGATTAGGGGTGGGTTGGGTTGAAAGGGAAGGGGGTGAGGGTAGTCAAAACGCGCATGGCTGGAAGACGCATTGTTCTAGTATGCTTACAGATGGATAGACGTCTTACGCACTTTTTTAATTTTGTTGAAAATATTAGAAGTATTCGTACTTTAACCATTTTTAATGTTAACTTATGCTACTGTACGTTAATAAGTTACTGTTTCATGTAGGTAAAGTTACAGCAAAATATAGTAGCAGCAGCTGACAGTGGGCATCGAATCTAAGGCGCTACTATGAAAGGCCGCGCGGCCGGTTCACCAAATAAATAAAGAAAAAATAAATTTTAAAACCACTGATTCTATAGTGCAATGTTTATCTAAATATGGCAATAGAATAACCCGTCATTCACTGCATCAAGAAGCATTCACGAATTAAAAGTGTCTACAGTATACACGGTATAAAAGTGCCCACACTATAAGTGTCCACGGTATAAAGAATGTATTACCGCACTCCTGACTCTTGATGGTGGTACCTCCTGGTGGTACATTCCTACTGGTATATCTAATGATTTCAATATGTTCTAGTGTCTTGAGCGTAGGCCTGCTCACTGTACCGGTTGCGAGTTCGATTCTCACCTTGGTAAATTTCAGACTAATGTTTTCATAATTTGTCCTGAGTGGTACCGGGATTGCGTCCTGTTCCTTGTATGGTAACTGTAAAACAAACATTCATTTGTTTGGGACCGCACACAGTTGGTTTTAGGCGATCTGAATTGAACCCGGTTTATAAACTACGTAATAGAGGACATTTCAGCATTTGTTCCAAACTACATATGTTAAAATATTTTTACTTACGGTTTTAAAATATTTTTTCATGATTTAAACTACAGGCAGGTAGAGTTTTAGTACAAAAAGCTTACGGAGACAGTCGAGTATTAGATGGGCGTAATTTTTCATTACATTACCATAGGAGAGCCATGCGCGCGTGAAGATAAAACCGACCCCGAACCCTGTACCACGAGACGCAAGGGGAAACGATAACTGTGAGATTTGTTTTCACTTAAAGGGTTTTTTTTTTGTTTTAAATGGCACGCTACTTAGTAATAAATGCAAGCTGTATATTAAATTATTTATGAAGTCTTAAATAGCATTTTTTACTTAACAGCGTATCACTTAAATAGTTAACTTTTAAGTATATATAAATTTCTAGTTAACTGTTTACTGCATTAAAAATAAACGGCCCTCAACTTTGAGTAAAATGAAATTGAGATTCATAGGACTCATAGGATAATTTTAGTTCAGGAATAAATTTACTTATATCTTATACGTAATTTTTATTTATTTACAAAAAAAAACTATAATATCCTACGTTTCTAGCACGCAGGGCAGCTCGTGGTGAGCAATTGGTAAGTAGCGACACCACGGGCCCGAGTGCTGCAGAGAGTTGGTCAGTGTCACCACCTCGGCGTTTCATCGTCGGCCGAGTGGAAACTGACGGGAACCCGCAGGGCCATCAGCTCTGTCTTGTCTTAGTTGGCTGTCTAGATAGGTCTCGTTAGAGCTACATGTCCATGGGTGGAAGTGTAAATGGGTGGCAGCAGGTGGCTAACATAACCTCAAAATTTTTAAAAATGGTCTCTACATGTTTGACCCATGTCCCCGCGCAACCCTTCTAAAAGTATGTGTATTGCCTGTATGGAGAGAGACATAATAATAATATCACCAGATGAACACACCAACTCTACGGTACCACACTAAGTAATGCTTGTATTATGGGTGCCGTACAATGAACTGAGAGCGAACTCAGTATACAATACTTATATAGATATTAAACATCCATGATTCGGATGCAAACATTCATGCTCATCACACGGAGTTTGTCCCTACCAGGATTCGAACCCAGGACCCTCGGTGCAGAAACTAGGATCAATACTAACTTCGCTAATTTGATCTTCATAACTTACTAATTGATAGAGGGGAACTCCTAAATATTTAACACCTTTATTATACATCTCAAAAGTCTCTACATTTGAACACTTCAAGGTAGAGAACTTTTTATAAATATAATTAAGAAGATACATACTAATAACTCACTTAGGTGAAGTAAAGTAAACTCTTAAAAAAATATAAAATAATAATCTCTAAATTTTCACCGTTATCACTTGGTACAGGGTCTCGGGGTGTAGAGTTCCCTTAGGAAATTAATAGTCGAGAGCCGAAGGGTCCACCCTTCGCGGGTTCCCAGCGACGCCGCTAGGTGGCGACGCCAGTATCGAATTAACACGGGGACGTTTTAATATTTAGAAGTCAATATTTGGTGGCATAGGTAACATAGGTGGATTTTGTTACATAAGGTATAAACCTTTGCAATATTTATTAATAATGTGAGTAGGTGCCTATTTAAAATAAATAAGTAACAGCAAACGAACGCACCGACTATACGGTACCACACTAAGCAACGCTTGTATTATGGGTACCGTACAATGGACTGAGCGCGAACTAAGTATATAGTATATATATAGATATTAAACATCCATGACTCAGGTACAAATTTTCGTGCTAATCACACAAGGATTGTCCGAAACCCCCGGTAATGCACGCTGAGCGACCTTGAGCTTCGACCACGTCTCTCTATGGAAGTTCTTATACGATAAACAATAATTTCATTTGATTACCTCAATTTAGTGTTGCCCAAAGTATTGGTCTTGTATTTTCGCAAGACCATACACTAGACCCTTGCGTATAATACCAAAACTTTGGGCAACACTACCTCATATTACTAGTACCTAATCTTTTAAAGAAGCTTCATAAATTCTAATCAGAAATACTACTACCTAGTTCTTACTAAAAATCATAATAAATACTCTAGCTGCAGTATATAATGTACCCTTCACAGCTAATTACTACAACCCCATGCAAATTCAAAACTAAAATAACTCTAAAACTACTAATTCTCAAACGCTCGTAATAGGGAGCACAGCAACCGCGTCCAGACTATTCTGCTTACGTTGGGATATTAAACAGTGCTAAAATATTCGCTAAATAAAGCTATGGTTACATTAAAGCCATGTAGCGGATAGCACGCCACGCTTGAAGCGATTGATGGCAGGCCTGTAATTTCACAGCATCTTATTAACCTACGATCTGCAAACTTTCGAGCATAGTATTTTCACACATTCATTTTAGGTTGATATTTTGATAACAAATATTAAATTATCTAAAGCTCCATCTATCTTCGCTATGTTTTCCTCTTCGAAACTGTATCAAAATATCTTATTAATTTTATTCAATTTGGGATATATACGAGTATTCTGATATAAAGCTACTTATTATATACTTATATGTTACTACATACCTATATTATAAACTTTCTCTCTACCAAATTCAATTCTAAGACATTCGTTCGTTCGTTCTTCCTTGATGTAAATACGTCAAACTTGCAAAAACGCTTTCAATAGTAATGAGAATAAGGCTTATTTTCTATGTAGTGGAGGTAGGTAGATTATATTTATTAAAATAGTATTAGTAAATGTTTAATGTCCTACTGAGGAGGCTTTGGCTGAAAATCAGCGCTGGAGGATAATCCGTTCCCCACCAGCCCATGCTGAGCCAAGCGCCTTTCGGCACAGCTCACACTGAGATCCACAATACCTACTAACTGCAACCTAACCCTTTATATTATAGTATATTTTGGGGTCGAGTCACCTTCGTCCGTAGGAGAATTAAATACCCTCGAGATACCCTACACGTGACCCTGGGTGGTGCCAACTAGGTGACAACTCTACTGGTGGTAGGCTTCGGCCGTGGTTAGTCACCACCCACTGAACAAAGCCATGTCGCCAAGCGGCCTAGCCGTGTTCCGGCATGATGTTCGGTGTTGCCATTCATGGATGGCGGGTCAGATCAGTTGCGCTGCATGTGCCTAGTGAATGTAGCGTCTCGATCTACTGCCGCCTTCCTACCTAGGCAAGTATGCTCCATCATCGTCACTTCTCATCGTCAGATCTCATCGTCACTTACCATCAGGTGAGATCGAGATCAAATACTTGCCTATAATGTAATAAAAAAAAAAATACCTACGTTATGTTCTTTACATTTCATGTATGTACTCTATTTGTGTATCTTTGTGTGTTCTTTACTTTTAATTTTTCATGTAAATGTACCCATTTGTGTATCTTCGTGTCTGTGTCGAATAAACTTTTTTCATTTCATGTCATTAGCTTAGTACGCCCCGCTATCCGCTACATCCTTTCAATATATCCGCCGCCCGAGCACTGGTACGCGATGTGTTCACGCCGCTCCAAGTGAATTGCAACTAACTGCTCACTTTATTAGTTGGACGAATAATTATTATTTTAGTTTGGATCCCGCTCGCTAGGTTGTGTTACATCTACTTAGTCATATAGTAACATCTTGTCTATTGTGCTATTTTATTTTACTGACTAGATTGTGTTGCTTTGATTTGGTATGTTTTTCGATAGGAAATTTTAAATGTCAATGCAATAAGTATTTCAATTTAATTTTCACCTGTATTTTTTAATTCGACTTGATGAAAGGTCCTTTGTTAATATTTTGAAAAGATATTACATATTTTTTAGTTATACATTGTTATGGAGAACAATGATGTTTGGGCAAGGTATGCTCATGCAGCTATAGTAAATCATATAAGCTTACAATATAATCCACAGCTACATTATAGCTACAGAATGATTACCACTGCGAGTTTTGGTGTGTGATAGACGCAGTCAATAATTGCAATCCGATAATTAACAACTTCGGCGTATTATTTTATGTAAAAAACATTATTTAAATGAGATCACAGCAGCCGATTACATACAAAAATTATAAGAATATTAATCTCAATTTGTGTAATTCAACAGATCGACACTCGATTAAACGTTAATATAATTACACAGATAATAAGTTAATGATTGATTTTTGATTGAACGGTTGGGACAACCCTTTAGCGAACCTCACACGACTTTTAAGACGTGCAGGTTCCCTCACGATGTTCGACTTCACCATACAACAAATGACAATCATTTTTGAACATCTGAACATCCTACAAGTTTGAACTTCCACCCCTTGTTTTCAAAGCGACTGATCATCTAGCTATAACTGCCACCAACAATTATAATTACCGACTGAAATTCAACATAACAAGCACTCAAACCCTTCGACAATGTACCAAACTCTCAGGAATCCAATTTCCCCGCTCGCAGCTCCAACTATTCTAACCAAAGTTAGTTCTAGCGCTCGAGACATATAACACACTCTCAATTAACGAGTCGGCAATGAAAGTTTAACCGAGCATATATATCCATTGTGTGTAATATACGGGCAAAGTGCAAAGTTAGACAGTGTTTCTATCCTTGCGAGAATATAATTTATGTGTGGCCAACTTCTGAGAGTAGCGTCCGCAGATTACACGTAACGCCATTTTAATATCACGTGACAGTACTCTGTTCGGCAACATGGATCAATTTATTGATTAAAAAAATATATTTCAATGATTTGAAATAGATCTAAGAGTTGGCGGTTTCATTGGCTGTTCCTATTTCGAAGTGTGCTAACACAATCGACTCACAATCCAAGTACAATTGCATCGTAATTGTCACTTTTGACCGTTATGCCCCAACGGCTATTGTCGGTATCTTGTATATATATTGCGTGCTCCTAAAACTCTCATAGCGCGTTGCAGGATTGTGTTGAGGTTGCAGAAAGTTGCAGGATCGTATCAATTGTTCTGAATGTCGACTGCAGTGCCATCTGTGTAGCTTGTGACGCGGTTGAAGAGGTCGCTATAATCGTTTTTAAATTGACCAATATTCAGATTACCGTCCTTAGAATACGACTCCATTTTAATCTTTCCAAACATCTTTCTATTGTTTTTTTTTTGTTTTGGCGTCTTCTTCCAGTTTACTCTAGTTAAGCTAATTATCGTTACTTACTCTGAGCGCTGGCCTATCTTCTAAGCCCCAACTTGTGGGACTACCGGTAACCTTAATTTAAGATGATGCGTCAGAATTTTTCTTTCCTTCTGATTTCACTGATTGTCAGTCGATACGTGACAACAAGGTGAGAGTGACAGTTGGGATTGCAAACTTACCATGTCCTCCGAAGCACGGTGGCGGGCATGTGTTATCATTTAGTCAAGGCTATACGGCCTCATTCTCTTTTTTCGTTTCAAAATAATTAAATCTCAGAAAAATATAAGTATCAACATGTTTTGCAGACGGTACGTGCGCTGGGCGGCGCGGGCGCGGGGCGGCGCGGCGCGGCGGCGCCACTGTGCGGTAATTGTACAAAAGTTACCATCCTCAGCTACGGCGAATTTGTTCACGCTTCCTTACCCAGCGGAGGCAGACGGGCGGGACAAACGCCGCGGGCGAAACGCCACACAATGACTACGCTTTGTACTGCTTGATATGGAAATGACGGAGCTTCAGTGTAATCTATATCTGTTCCGAGATCTAACTTATATATAACAAGCAGACGGGCGTAAAATGCTATATGTTTTTATTTATGATTTACTAAGAAAAGCCGACAAGAAACTCAATAGATATATTATTATTTAAAGAAAGAGGTTGGTTAACATAAATTCTTATATAGGGTGTCATAATCATGGTGTAAAATAATACTCAACCAGTACCGAACTATAATTAAGTAGATTAAATCTCGCTCAGATTAATTTCCACTAGGAAGCCAGCTTAGTAAGATATGCATGCCTACTTTCTCTTACATTGAGAATATAATTAACATCCTACATTTTAAATCATGATTATCATTTGCTATTGGGGTGAAGGCAAACATAGGTCCTATAATGAGGGATACGGGTTAGGTACTTCTTGAAGTAGAGGAAGTAAGAAGCACTTTGAAGGTCCAAAAATCAGTGTATGAACAAAAAGAAACCTTTAAAATTCTATATATATATATATATATATATATATATATATATATATATATATATATATATATATATATATATATATATATATATATATATATATCAAAATTTTACTTTATGATATATAAATGTAATAGAGTTTAACGTAAGCATGTAGAAATGTGTTAAATTATTTCTACAAAAAAGAATAATTAAAATAAATTTTGTTGATGATTTAAATTGCCTTTCTGTCTGTTGATGATGAGATTCGTTTAAAGCCTAACTGGAGTTTAATTTCCGTATCGAACGGGTCCAAACTTTTCTTCAATCAACGTTCTACAAATCTACATGGAGTCCAAAATCTAATTACCGGTCCTTGCAGATTGCCATCGCCCAGCAGGGCTGACCCCAGAAAGTTATATACTAAAATATTATATTTAAAAAATGCTTGAATTATTTTAATGTGAGGATTGTTATAAAAGTTTTCAGTCAAGTGGGAATGCTTAAAGTTGACCATTGTTGAGTGTGTGCACGGTGTGTAGGGTTGACCATAAATAAAAAAAAATATCTTAGGTAAAATATTTTATGATGTTAACATATTTGACTCGCTGATAGAACCGTCGTATTTTTGTATGAACGTACACAGGTATAATTTAAGATACACAATTTTAACAGTATTTTAAATACAGAGAGTACAAATTATAACTATTTGAAACTTATTGGCTATAGATACCCGAAGTGCAATATAAAAAATCATATAAACAAATAGAACTACCTTTCTTATTTGATTTGATTCATGGTATATAAAGACGGGCTCTATATTTTCAAAGATGACCAAACAATATGGCGTGGTAGCCCTGGGCAGCAGTGGAAGTTAGGCAAGCGGTGGACTGGGCGGGGTCTTGCGGCGCAGGGCGGGCGGGTAATGAGTCGAGAGGCCGCGACGAGGAGCTTGATTAGTGCAGATGAGACAGTGAATAGCTCTTTCTTCTAGTGTTAGGGTTGCTTTTTTGTAGTTTAGATAGTGTACTTATAACTACAAATACTAATAGTTACTCAGGTGCTAATATTGACAACTGCGGTTGTGGACCTCAACTCTTGTCTGTTTTAAATTATGTTATATTGGTGCAGCAGTGATAGCCAAGTTGGTAGAACGCTTGCCTCGGTAACGAGGATCGCAGGTTCAAACCCCGGCTCGCACCTCTGGGATTTCTGAATTTCATGTGCGAATCTCATTTTCAACCACGATTATCACTTGCTAAACGGTGAAGGAAAACATCGTGAGGAAACCTGCATGTCTGAGAGAACCCCTCGAAAGATGTATGAAGTCCGCCAACCCGCACTGGGCCAGCATGGTGGACTATGGCCTAATCCCCCTCACATTGAGGGGAGGGCTGCGCCCAACAGTGGGGCATTAAAAAGGGTTGGTATTATATATATTGATGCGATCGAGAAATTATGAATTGCGAATGATTGAAGATCAATTGTTTAATTTTTTTGTACGTCAGTTATTAAAAATCTTCATCATAATACAATATTGCTAGCTATAATTTATCATTCACTGTTATTATAGTTTAGTTCGCCTCATGATCGTGGCCACTTCAGATTCAATCAATTATGTATCGTATTTCTGATCGCTTAAACATCAAAACGGTGTACCATCTATATATATGTTAACTTGCAAATCTGTATCCGAAAGTTGAAATTCGGGTGCGCTCTCGAGACTACAGATATTTATCTGGCCGCAACCCGACTTTTTTAATATAAATGTTCTTTGTTCCTGACGGGAGAAAGTTTTAATGAAAATTCAAATAAGGACAACTTTTAACCTTTTGTGTTTTCATGTTTTTTTTTGCGTCGGAGTTGTTTTTTGTTATTTCAAGAGGCGCTGGATAAGGATCGCTTTTGTTGTACGCTTTTGTGTAAGTTTTTCATTCCGTTTTGTAATAATTAAATTATATATATTTCATTTGTGAAATCATAAAACAGGGTAGTACTCGTATAACATAGTTAATTTTGCTATAATAATGCTTCTAGTTCCGTCTATCCCGACATTACCTAAATATACCTTGACATATGACCTTATGTATACCGATGACAAGTCATTACATATTCATATTCCTTAGCCTATTCAGCCGATTCCAAATCTCACTATGCCCATCAAATTACAAACACATAAAATAATCATTTTTTTCTCCAAATAACGCACATCATTCCCATCCCCCGATCATTACCCTCTCCATTCCGCCGTCCGTCATTACCTGCGAAGAATTCGCCTTAATGAGTGGACGGACGTTGTTTATTCATCGGCGTTTATGCGCGACACACGCCTCGGGGGCAAGGCAGGGCAAATAAAACCCTCTTTATTTGGCCCGCGCCAACATACATTTTAATCAAGTGATGTGTAGGTCCTACACTTGATTGCTTAAGTTAATTAAGTACGGTCAGCATAAGAATATGAAAATGTTGCTCACAAGATTGAGGGCCTGATTAGCGCAATTGGTAGAGACCATGCTTTCTGCGCCGAGGGTCCCGGGTTTGAATCCCGGTGGTAGGGACAAACATAGTGTGATGAGCATGAATATTTGTACCCAAGTCATGGATGTTTAATATCTATATGAGTAATGTATACTGGGTTCGCCCCCAGTCCATTGTACGGTCTCCATAATACAAGAAAGTCCCAAATAAGTGGGTATGTAGAAACAGCCGGGGCCTAGTTTTGTTATGTAGTTGCGCAGATCATGTTAATAAATAATAATAGCTTTGCATATTGATTTCTTATATTCACGCGAATACTACACGTTGAAATTAAACTTATTTTACAGACTTTATAAAATAAACGCAATAAAATCTGTAAAATAGTTTTATTTCAATAATAAGTTTGGTTTGGCTATTTCGGCGGACATAGGACCTCCGCCACAGGTATAAGTTCATTAGTATGTATAGTAACTAAATATATATACTAACAACCTATTCTGTGTCTATATAATATACTATACAGAGAACTCAATGCTGTCCATAGAGTACTTTTATATATTCTACACACTTCTATCGATACCTACGAGTATGTGTAGGTACCTAAAGCAATATACTTAACGACCACCTTGTCAGCTGATATATTCGTTTAGCGATAATAAATTAAATATGTTTGTAAGTACCAACCGCACCAAATGAAACCGAGCTCCACCTCGCCCTCACAAAATTAAAATTCTCAAACAATCCGCACTTTGAAAAAGATATATGGAGGTGTTCTTTCATCTTCCCCTACGGTAAAAACCGGGGAACCTTAGTCGTTTGCGGCTTGGGGGCGGGTTCGCCCCCACAGGGGGGTGTCCCGGGTAAAAGTTGGGGGTTCAGACCTCTGCGCCGGTTATTTATGGGTCTCTCGAGTCCGGTGAAGTGCCAGCTGAATATAAATCCTGGGGTTGGTAAAGACTTAAAATGTAAAAGAACGGTCACGAGCTGTATATGGCGTGGTGGTATTACCTATGGTGTTTGTAGGGATTGTAGGTATGCTCCAAATGGACCTAATTTACTAGCTATTAAGGTTTATGTTTAATTATGTGCGAAACTTTGTTTTTTATTGGGTAGTTTAAGAATAATTCTAATAAAGAGCTCATATTACGAAAAGACATATACCTAATAATATAGATAATGATAATGTTGATGACGGTGATGATGTTGAAATTAAACCCTTATACCCCTATCAATAAGCTGTGAATAATTAATGAAAATTTACCGGACATCTTGGGAGAATTCGAAAAGTCAAGTTGTACTATTTTATTTGAATTTCCCTCACTCGTGCAGTACGTTTATGACCACACAATGGTTAACATCCCACTAATATTACACTTTTATCATAGACACACATTTTTTGGAAAATAAAACCTAATTGACAACTTCACAGTTCAACATTCCTGCCAAAAAGCCGTTGTTGCGAAGCAATCTAATTTTTTTTATGACCTTAGCTCGGTACTTTTAAGTCTTAAATAAAACCCACGTAGGCGTAACCTTGTAATATTCCACAAAATCCCCGAGTAAGCACTAAGCAGTGCTTTAGTGAAATTTATTCACGTGTCTACACACGTAAATAAATTCTGTATTCTGTGTTCTGTGTTCAGTAATCTGCGTAAAACACGCCGATTCGTCGTAATTCGTGAAGTACGCACTTCACTAAAAATATTATGGCGACTGGTGTAAGTTACAAGCGATTTAAGGGGGCGAGGCACAAGAGGGGCACCGGTGCGTTCCGTTTGGAGATCCCGGAACCCCTCCAACATGTGTTGAAGGCGGCCACCGGGGCGGTTTTAGTGGGTAAGAATCCCACATAACCCGGCCCTCTCCCACATAAAACCGGGTATCTTTCGAAAATTTCCCCTCCGTCAACAATAAAAAAAAAAGTTACAAGCGATTTATACTGAATTAATGGATATGGCTCTGTACTTATTTTATATTTCTGTGTGTACAACTCATTTCTCTTGAGTTTTATTTCCGTGCGGAATGATCATCAGAGCTCTCTCAAAAGGGCTATATAGAAGTTTGGAGTATTTGAATGATACTTCAGCTTGGGACTGCACGGCTACATTATAGTATAGCTTCAATAAAGATATAAAAGTGTAGCGTGTTTGCGCTTTGAAAGGCAATGAAGTTAAAACAATATTTAGCTTATTGTAACGTGCATATTATGATAAAAATACAAAAAGTTGCCTTCCAATCTAGTTGCAGAGTAAAAGAAATAATTTGGTAAGTGATTTAGAAAATTAATACATTTTAAAGTTGAATCTTCTCTCCCCGCGGGACATTAAAAATTAAAATTAGACCAGCGTATACTTATTAAAAAGCACAGCACAGCTTTGCATTTAAGGTTAGGTTACATTAACGTAATTTATAATAAATTTTAGGGGGGGGGGGGGGCGACATACGTCCGGCGTGGACTTTATTCCTTATTCCACTGCATAGAGTGCGGGCGAGTGGCGGGCAGGCCACGCTCGGCGTCGGTGGCGCTGTCGTCGCACGCGCCGCGTGTTCCTCCCGCTGGTGGCCACGCTAGTTGCGTGGACATCGTCCGTGGACCTTATTATGACAAAAATAAATATTATAAAACCGTGACATATATAACATAATGAACTTGATAATAATACGGTAAATAAATTAATGGTGTCGCTACCGCTACTCTCTTGGACCACCCTCCCACCGCGTGATATGGCACACAAGCCCTCATTACAGTGACAGGCGCACGCGCGCATTACGCATAGCCATTTGTACATCAGCTCTCCATAGACAAATATGAGATGAGCAGATGAACTACGCATGTTTTTGGTACCTTTCGCCAATGAGATACCTTAAAAGTAGTTACTTACCTAAGGCTCGGCTTCCACGAAGACAGTATTGAAATAACAAGTGCAAGTTTGAACCCGCACTTCTTTAGCGCATTTGTAATCATTACTTAAGGTCAGAATTTCGATATGTAATTACAAAATCTCACAAAAGATCAAAATTGTAAATTTTGTGTCTTTTATTGGGGATGTGAATCGTACGATCACTGGACCAGTATTTGATATCAAAATGCTTACTAAAGCCCGAGATAAAGCACACTCAACGAACCCATCTACGCAAAAGTATGTATGTAACCTCTATTATCCATCCCAACTCCCACCAGACCTTATATAAAGCTAGCACAAAAGAATACCCCTGCCTGAAAATATCTTATGAAAGAATACATAATGAGCACGATGAAAAAAGGATAATTGATATGAATTTCCCGTCAAGCCTTCGTGAGGCTTTGTGATGGGACAAAGGGGTTCTAAACAAATGCTCCAGGCCTGACGTGTTATATAAAGTGTGAGGATTATTATAATTAGAGTTGTTTCACAATGTACTGATAAACACTACTCATATTTTACTTGATAAATCATACATAAACATTATATCTAATACGTTCTGAGTAAGGTGTAACAATTATTGTGTAAACTATGTTAAAAGGTACCCAAGTATTGGTATGATATTTTTTTTTTAATAAATATGTGGATAATGTTGTTTTTTTTTTAAGAAATCAGCCCACATTACGTGACACCGTGCACTATACGTGCTATGATAAATTTCAAAAGCCTCTACGAACGGCACGCAATCTGTAGGCTCCCTATAAATTGCCATATTCAGGGGCAAGTCGGCTAGCTATTTACATGGTATTTAATAGAGACCCTACCAATCGGCCCTACGGATTGGGTGGTAAGTTGAACCATCTCTGTCTCTATGGTCGGTCCCTCATGTCTGAGGACCGCGATTATCGTTGGATAGTCCACACTTGGATCGAACGATTAGCCTCCATCGGTCTCTGTTCATAGCGCTTCTGACCACCGAGCTGAATTTGGTTGAAGATGAGTCCTTTACTTGATCGGTCCATCTGGTTGGGGACCGTCCTCGAGCTGTTGAACCATAATTCTAGTTTTTTTTAGGAATGTGATCTATATTATTACTGATGCACATCTTAGAATATCTTACATTATTCTTGCTACACCACACATTTGGGATCTGGATAAACTCATCCTGTGAATAAATAATGCTGATTTTGGTTGGGTAACCAAAACTGATTGTGGGATAGTCCTAGAGAGCACTATCTTTTGTGACCAAGCAAGAGGAAATTGGACGGTTTAATCACCCGCTTTTGTCTTAATTGAACGCCACTTTAATTAATGGATTCTGCTGAGGATGAGGTAAATGGACGAGCGGTGAAAATGGTCGGTGGGTGAACAGATTAATAGCTGACATTAGAGTTTGAAATTTTATTTTGGGTTGCAGCACCTATATGAAAATATCAATGAAATTAGTGTATTTGGCGGACGCCATTTTCATATCATCATGTCACATTTATTATTTTATTTATAACTAGCTGCTGAACAAACAGACAGACAGACAGACAGACAGACAGGCAGACAGACGGACAGACAGACAGACAGACAAAAATTGTAAAAAATGTTGTTTCGGTATAGGTAACGTGTATACATCCAAATGCACTTAGTAAAAAGCGGTTATTTTAATATTACAAAAAGACACTCCAATTTTATTTATATGTATAGACTAGCTGTTACCCGCGACTTCATCCGCGTGGTATTTAACAAAGACACAGCCGTTGGCAACAGCCTGCTCGCACGTTCTGTGCCCGCGGGACGCATTTCAGGTTGTTGCTATCAAACGTAATCAGGCGCAGCGCTGCAACATTGGTTTTAATTTTTTTTCGTGAGATCCTATTTTTTTTTCTAAAATAAAAGTAGCCTAAGTTACTTCTTGTTACATCAGCTATCTGCCAGTGAAAGTCCCGCCAAAATCGGTCCAGCCATTTCAGAGATTACCCGGAACAAACAGACAGACAGACAGACAGACAGACAAAAATTGTAAAAAAAATTGTTTCGGTATAGGTACCGTGTATACATCCAAATGCATTTAGTAAAAAGCGGTTATTTTAATATTACAAACAGACACTCCAATTTTATTTATATATATAGATGTGTATCTATTGAATGTTTTATTGGTATTAATTACTTGACATTGGCAAAATACCAATATCCATTATGTTTCATCGCATTTCATTTCGTAAAAAAAGAAGAAAAAGAAGTGTATTTGGCAAATTAATGCTTCCTCCGCTCAGCAACTTTATCATTATTTTGATAACAAAATCTAGCATTAATAAAGATGCATTCAATTTCTTTATTTATTTATTTATTTAGGATATCCAACAAGTACATGTGTGAACTAACTATATATCATACACAATTAACAAAAACTAAAGTGTCCTGATAATTACGGAAAATCTCAACATGCGTAGATATAATGAAAACTACGTTACGCTAAAAAAAACACGAATTAATTAAAATAATAAAAAAAAACGAATACCTACACCTACATTGAACTCGTACGGTCGCGAACATAAATATGGCTCCCAATTGTTTATGCAACAAGGTCATATATCTCTATATCGTCATATCTGCAAGCTTGCTCCTAGTAACCTCAGTGAAAATAGAACCTCGTATGGTATACGTTTGCTGTTCGATATTCAACCTTAAATGGGACGCAAATGAAAGTCCGCGACATTTCTAAAACATTTGTAATTTTAATTAGAAACTGTACCGTTCGGGAGTTTCCTAATGAGGTTGGAGGTTTGTTTCAATTTGGCTCCGCAGCTGCACGGCGTCCAGTTGGACCCGCCATCCCTGTGCGCCGTCCGAACGCAATTGTCTCCGCCCGGACTAATTAAAATACTGCCAAAACTGTAAGATATTTTGTCCTTGTCTGAATAAGAGAGCGCATTTTTAGCTGTATTTTCCTTATCTTTATCTATTAGTTTTTTCCTTAACATTATCATATCTATGTCTTTCTGATGAAGTTCAGTCCTTTCTTTTCCCTGCTCACACTTTAACCATCTCACGATATTCACTTTTTTATTTATCTAATGAAATTAACTTCGCCGTGTTCTTCCTCTTCCTCACTTTCTTTTTTATTTTCTGATATGATTTTCTTATATATCAAGCATAAGAAAGTGTGTAACAGGACAGACATATAAATACAGCTTTATATCATGTCGGCGCCTGGCGCCATTCTCCAATTAAATATTTTTTTATTTAACGTCGCCGCATCTGTGGCCAGCTCCCTCCGCCACTGTTCACTGGCAACATCAATTGAAAAAAATAGAAAACTTTTTATAATTTGTAGTTAGGTTTGTAGTTACTATTTTATCTTGTTTGTATGAGATAACTGATAGCAGATACGTTACCGAATCTGCGGTAGAGCTGGATCCGTTACCAATGCTGCTGCTACCAATAATCTGGATAGTAAGTTTCGACTGACGTAGTATCCTGCCAGATAAATTTTCTAAATAAATATCGCCAGACGAACACACCAACTGTATGGCCCCTAACTAAGCAACGCTTTTATTAAAATAGATTACGAATAGTTTAACGATTGACCTCTACAGGTCCATAATTTTATAAGACTTACAATAACTAACAAAAGAAACATCGCAAAGCTATTTTTAATACTTTCACAATAAGCCACGAAAGTATTCGTTTAGTAGCCCATACCAAATTAAATTCAATAGAACACAATTATATTCTCAGCATAACTCAAATGATGACCTGCGCAAGAGCCACCTATCACATCAATATCCTTCATGATTTGAAAGGAACTGATTGGCAGGTGACCGCACACATCGCCGAGTGTCTATGAATAATTTCATAAGACTCATATCGACTGAAATACTGAAATAGATTTCGTATGACAGCTAACGATCGTTGCCTCCGGCCCATCATACTTCAATTACTTATTTAATCATCAGAATTGTGGTCTTATTTCGATATTCAATCAAAGGTAGTGTTGCCCAAAGTCTTGGTCTACATCAGGGATTTCCAAAGTGATCGATATCGACACCTTGGCGTCGATAAAAATCAACCGCTATTCATTAACACAAGTTCTTATTCGAAACTTTTTTTTTTAAGATACTGTGTTACAAATGCAAAAGTGTAGTGTGTGTGTGTGCAAATTAAAAAAAACATATTTGCATAAGCAAATATTTTTTTTAATTTGCATTCACATCAAAATTTTGACTACACAGAATTATTATAAATGAGTTAAAAAACCGCAGGTTCAAATGTTTACTGTATCCTTTTTGAATCATCTTCTATAAAATATAGTAGAATATCTAATAAAGCTCATAAAAAAGTAACAAATATATAATGAGCGGTCTGGCGTCTGGTAGCATTTTAGCGTTTCAAGCCGGTCGCTGGACAAGCCCACGCCCAGTCTTGCAGCTGGTGGCAACACTAACGAACAAAACCTTGTATGCTGAGCATAGGGTCGCTATATGAGCGGACTGTCAAAGCAGGACAAATCTTTTATTTGTTGCAACTACATAATTATTTTTAGGCGTTAAAACTAAATCTGTTGTATAAGTTTGTTTTTTCATTTAATCATCGTTAGCTTTTAGTTGCTTGTTTTTTTTATGTAAATATTTCTTCTTAAGTATATTTTTAATTAAGATATCAAGTATATCCTGCTATACGGAAGTCATATTTCAGCGATCTGTTTAGATCTTAGCTATAATACAACCTGATCTTGAACGTAATCGCGTCGCGGTCGAAAGTTAAAGGAACTAGAGCCAACTTCAAGTGTAAATACTACATCGAATAAAAAAGACGTCACCATTATGTTCATATTCTTGAATAAACAATAACAGTCTGATCCCAGGAATATCCCAGTGAATCTTGAGCACCTGGTCCCCGCAACTATTAAGCCCCAGACGCGGACTGGGGTCTTTGTTTTACCGCTGTTATTTAACGGATTAGGTTATTACGGAGGTAACATTAATTCTCATCTCAGCTACTTAAACAATGGTGCTTTTCTACCGAGAAAAAAAGGAGGATGTTCTCGACCGACGCGTATTTATTTTATCACTAATTAATGATATTCTTTGCTTGCTCAACTATCGACTTTGATTTGTAACTCAACTTCAGATTGGTCGAGAATCAGAAACTGGTAATATTGATGATAATAAAACGTATATTTTCATTTCATACCAGAAGGTACCTACTTAGGAAAGTAGTCCTTACTATAAGGGATTTTCCTAGGTTTTTACTGCAACGAAGCAAACAGCACCCTAGATAAATATAAAAAAATACGTCTACAAAAATAAACTGTGCTACATATTAGACAGAGTAAATTAATTGCTTGAGTCAATACGATTTTTTTTTATTTCTGTCTGAAAATACCTTGTGTTTTGGGAGTTATGAATCTTCGAATTAGTTTTTCCCTTTTTTTTTTGTTTTTCCCTTAATTATTATAATTAATCCCAAAATTTGGTAGTGCTATCTTTAGACTTAACGCTTTGTAACGAAGCCTCCCAACTAACTTTAAAAAGCATTTAAACAGGAACATTAACTCGGTGTGTCCATAACATCAGTGTTCACATTAGCTCGGACCAGAAAGCGTCTATTTGAGTCAGACAAGTACTGATTCACATTTAGGCGCAGCGGCGTGACAGCTCCCCGCTAATGTTGCTGACTGTACCCCTGTGTAGACTACACACGCGTGTAGATAGGGCATCCGAAATAAATACCTACTTACTACTTAATGAAAAATATTACATTTAAAATAATAAATGTTGGATTTAATAAATACAAGACTGGTCACAATAATAGTTATGATATTTTTTTTGGTACTATACTCGTCTAAACCAACTGTATTGCCGTCCTGTTAATAGTCGTAATGTATGATCAGTAGGGTAAGCAGGAACGTTTATAGTAAGCGTAACGTCAACGAGAAAATATGCTGTCACTGTCATACTTATTTATAAAATATGTGGTGTGAGGGGGATGAAAGACATTGTTGCGAAACGGTACGTAAAAATGATTGTGCTTGAGGTACTGGACACTAACATTCTTAGTGGTGGTAAGGTTATATATATAGTTATAATATGCTTGGGTAGTTATGTACTGAGACCGTCGGCAGTCTATTGTACGGTACCTATAGTAGCTTAGTTTGGGACCTATATTCAAAAGGCATCGACAATAGCTATTATAAACAGATTTATAATTTAGTATAACATTAATTGCCATATTATAAACCACTTAACGTATAATAATATAATGTCGTTATTTGGATGAAGCTGCCAGTGGCATTACTTTCATATTCTTATTGGATTTATTTTTATTAAAGTTGCCTATTAGAACACTTTCTAGTTGGAGTGATAGATTATGACAGTACTTATAATCTCGAGTCGAGTAATATTTTTTCCGCCTTGCCAACTCTACTTTTTGGTAGCTCTTAGTTGAGCCAAGCTTTTAGACTTGCACAGCGTGCTTCTAAACTTTAAGCTCAGCTCATATATAATTCTAAACGAAGCCTTCGTTCCACCGGGAGATGGCCGAGAGTTGCCCGCTAAATAATTTATCCGGTCCGGCTCTAGTGAACCGTAGAACCGGTTAAATACGGATCTCCAGCCCGATATTATTTTAATGTCACATTTATAAGATTCCTTCTGTATTTAATTTTGAGTTTTATATTAATTTGGATGATTAAGTGACGGTAATGAATAAAATAATCAGGGAACGACCTATATTGTCCTAAAATTATGACTAGTAATTATATTATGTATACCTAAACCTAAATTTATGACTAGTATTTATATTATAGTGACTCTGCTTTCTGTACCTACTTAGAGTTCCGGGTTCGAATCCCAGTCCCAGCAAACTTTGTGTAATTAGTATGATTGTTTGTGCCTGAGTCATTGACATTTATCTAATATCTTTAAACGTAATTATATACTGGGATTGCCGCCAGGCCATTGTACGGTATAACGGTACAATCGTTGCTTAGTTTGTGACCATACACACCAACTGTAGGGTATATTTATTATTACCTACCATTAATTTTATTTTTACCTACATCACGTCCAAAGACCTATTGTTTGTAATAGCCTGTGCAGACCTAAAACAGGCACTATCTTAATAAATATTTAGTTATTTTTTAGTATATAGAACTAAACACAAAACCTATTTATTTGGATCGCAATCGGTTAGAACTAGCCCGCTCGTGATGGATGGACGCGCAGAGCAGCTGCGCTCTCTTAATTGAGTACTGTGGAGTGATAGTCTCCTAGCTGCACGGACCAACCTATATTATTAGGGTTTTACTAAGGACTATAGCAGCATAGCATTGATAGCCAAGTTGGTAGACTTGTTGGTAGACTTAGCTTGCGGTAATGAGGATCGCAAGTTCAAACCCCTGGAATTTCTAGATTTCATGTGCGAATCTCATTTTCAGCCATGATTATCACTTGCTAAACGGTGATGGAAAACATCGTGAGGAAACCTGCATGTTTAAGAGAACACCTCGATGACGTGTGAAGTCCGCCAACTTGCACTGGGCCAGCGTGGTGGAATATGGCCTAATCTCCCTCGCATTGAGGGGAAGCCTGTGCCCAGCAGTGGGACATTAAAAAGGGCTGGTATTATTATACTAAGGACTTAATAAAATAGTGTTCAATGCAATTTAAAAAAATACAACCAAATAGAGAGCCTCCTCCTTTTTATTGAGCTCGGTTAAAAATGTCACCTTTCCTATAAGAATAATATGTCTCTTAATTCTCTTATCTTATGAGCTTAGATCAATCACCCAATAGAGTGGGACAGACCTATAGGAATTGCGACGCACGGCGGCTATTGTGTTATAGCTCTGTCTTTCTCTGTTAGGAGTTCAATCCGGCCGCGTAGCAGAGTTTTTAATGTGGAACGCTTAAAAAAAAGATGCCTTGAAATTTCCTTTTAACTTGCACATAATACGTACACCAAAAGTCAATTCGTATTCCCAAATTGCCTTCGGAGCTAATGGAACGCAACATCAATCCGATCCTAATTAATTCCTTGTCCCGTGTAAACATTTAAAAAAAAGTACGTATCCCTAAACCTCTCGAGCGAAACATCGGTACTCGATTGAATCAATTTAAACTTCGGCCGAATCTCATCTCGTAGGGTACGTCCCTAATTATGCCAACGGAAGGATAGGGGTAGGGAAGAGACAAATTTACATTTGCCGTCTAAAATATAAATTCGCGTGTCAATTTATTCTCTACGCAATTCACGCACTGGCCACACAGAGACCAATTTTCTTTTTTTATGCCCACAGTAAACTTGTCGAAGTGTAATCGTCTGTTTCGGGCAGCAGAGGGTGGGATAAGGGTATCCAAAATGGCCGCCCGTAAGATTTTGTTCCGTTATATTAATTAAATCTTCGTAATTTATGGCCGGCTGGAGCATGTGGTGTAATGATTTATGGGTTTTTGCTGTATTAAATTTGTATTCAGTAAGCTGATTCGGAAATAATATCTCAATTATATAACGGTTGTACCTAAGTAGCTAGGCGCTGGATGATTAATTTTAAGCTACCTATATGCCCACCTAGAATTACTGCCAACTAAAATAAATACTTTTTTCTTTACTAGCCATGTGTACGATCGAAATTTAAAAATATTATTTTTCTTTAGGTATACACACTTTGACCCGCATGTTGACCTCTTTAGGAGTCGAATTTTCAAAAATCCCTTCTTAGTGCTCGTTAAAGTTATTATAAGGAACTCCTATCCTAAATTTCATGCAAAGTCAAAGTCAAATCATTTATTTCATATAGGCACGGGGGCGCTTATACAAATTGTCATTTATATTTTTTTTTCTTAACTCATCAACCAGTTCGGAACGCGACCTCAAATGAGATGAGAACGAGAGATGATCCGGCGACAAACTCAGCGGGCTTGTCTTTTTTTACATATTTTTTTTCTCTTTCTTTTTTTTGTTTAAAACCATGTTTATTATACTATACTTCTAGACCTACCGGTTTAAGTAAGATTGGTATAGGTAGGTTTTCCGTCAGTTAGTTAGTGTAAGAATTTATTAGGTACATATGATGATGCGTAGAGTGACAGACACCTAGAGATCGAAAGGAATACGTGTGCTAAATTTAAATTCTGTAGTTCTCATCGTGTTGAAGATAATGCGATGAGTGTGTAAGATAAAATCCTAATTCTATTCTTGTTTAATCCAACATCTCTACATGAAATTACAGCATGAGATCGCAAATACAGATAATAACCTCACGAGTGGTGGCGACCTCTTTTACCAAACGGGATGAAAAAATTAGGGCATCCCTCCCCCTGCGGGTGGGGGCGGGCACCCGGCTCGGGCGCGATAACTCAACCTCCACGTGCGGCCCTTGAGAAAAATAGCCCGAAAAACAGCCAAGATTGAACTGCCCACAATTTCAGATCGCTATTTCGAGGAACGATACAGAGACAATATCGTAGGTCAACATCACGGGCATATTTTTATACCCGATTGCCAACCTAAAAAAAAATAAGTAGTAGGTACTTATAATTTAATAAAAAAAATATAAACTCTTTTGTGTTTTAAAAAAGTGATATGACGGATGATCTTGAGGAAAACATGAATGACATCGCTAAGGATTCTGTATAATGTAATTATTCTCCCACAATGTTCTTGTTAGCATATCATTAACGTAAAGTAAAGTAAAGTTTATTTCGGTATAAGCATTACACATAGCAGTTAAGTAGCGGATCCAAACTAGGCGGAAGCCTGTATACCTTATTATATTGCTTAATCTACAATAAGGTATCCAAGATATTCTTAACATACTTAGTACCAAATGATGAAGATCAGAAGAGAAGAGATGATTTAATTATAAATAAAAGAGTTTCATAAACTACATTGTCAAGGACCTTCTTCTTAAATTGGTAGAATAAAATAATAATTAACCCAATCGTATTTTTATCGTTACTCTGAATGAGAGCACACAGAGGTACGTTATCTCACGCATGCGGTTTATCTCTAGTCAAATGGAGGCTGAGCCCACAACTGTTTGATGTTTTAACTCGCCGGATTTCTGATGAAACTTTGTTTATTCAATCCCTGGGACCTTTTTCTACTTATGTACCTAGTAGAAAAAGTCCACGGATTATTAGGGTTGTATGCTATAAGCTTGGTTGGGATGCTGTGCCGACTAACTAAAGTGGTCCAGAATATTAATATATCGCATAAAATAGGTTAAATATATAAATAAATATAAATTCATTCTTTTGGATTACACAATAGTTATAAATTCGTATTAGAACTGCAGAATATAAAATAGAGCTAAATATTATAAAGAGTATGTTGGACCCATAAGTATGCCAAAAAGTAACCATAAATACAACACCTTAGTACCAAAAATCTGTGGCGACCAACTTTAACCTCGCTTCAAGATA
This sequence comes from Pheosia gnoma, assembly GCA_905404115.1. Classification (NCBI taxonomy): domain Eukaryota; kingdom Metazoa; phylum Arthropoda; class Insecta; order Lepidoptera; family Notodontidae; genus Pheosia; species Pheosia gnoma. Next base: position 6,558,346 of record FR989912.1, read on the forward strand.
CACAGATGGCACTGACGATTCTCCATACAATCTTGAAACACGCTGTAAGACTTTTCGAAGAACGTAACATATATACAAAAGCCGTCGGGGCGTAGAGGCCAGCACCGACAGGCATACCACCCGCCTGGTCGGAAGATATTTCCTTTTCCGATAAAATCATTTGTAAGCGTTTGTTTTAACAACCGACTTTTTTCACTGTTTCATAAAATGATTGCAAAATTATATAACTTTTTTTTCATCTTAAACATTCGTTATATTCGAAGCACTAAATATACCTACGTATAATACAATTAATAGCTAGGTGTGTGACACACAGGGTTGTCACGCCAGGTGAGTGTTATCGAAGATGTCAGGTGTCTCGCACAGACGCGCCAACCCTCCTCAAGTGTTAGGCCAAATTGAGCAGACCCTACCATTAATTAATTGGTATTATATGTATGTATACAACAAGTAACTACACAGGTCAGATTAGCTTCATCCTTGTTAGCATATTATTATTGTTATTTTTCTTGGCCTTCTTTAGGTACTACTACCTACTAGCTTAAGGTCCATTTTAATAAGTATTCTAAATTACTCATAAGCACTGTAATAAGATACCTAGACCAGTAATCATTGTCAGACGAACTCGCCAACTATACGGTCCCACACTAACCAATGCTTGTATTACGGGTACCGTACAAAGGACTGAGGGCGAACCTAGAATATAATACTTATATAGACACTAAACATCTATGACTCGGATACAAACATCCATGCTCATCACAAAATGTTTGTCCTTACCAGGAATCGAACCCAGGACCCTTGGCGCAGAATTCAGGATCACTACAAACTGAGCTAATCAGTACATCAAATTATGAGACTTCTTTTTGTTTCTAATGGAAATAATATTACATCGCATACGATATAATCAATGGCTGTCCTGTGTCAAATTTGTGCCATCCGTTCTGGAGTTATGAAGCCACTGAAAAACAGACAAACATTAACATAGAGCACCCATTACCGTGTTGCGTTACGGCGCATAAGGTATTTTGAACTGAGTACCTTCCTACCTTATGCCTTGATTAAATTGAGTAGTTAATAAGAGTAAAATATTGGTCAATAATCACTATTAAATGACGCTACGTATATAAATTGCCTTCATCCCACGTTCATTCATCGTTTTCTGAGTGTAGAGTCTTCAACTGATACCACTCTCATTCATCCAAATATCGCAGTCAATACACTCTATGCAGTGCTGAGGTCAGCCGGCTGTACTTGAACGCCATGACACAAAAAAATACAACTCTACCGCGATACACTGCTGTTTGTACTCTACATACGCTAGTGAATTTATATTTCCTTTAACAATCAATAATATTAATTGCAGTGCAGCATCATTGCGAAGCAGTGATAGCCAAGTTGGTAGAACGCTTGCCTTGGTAACGAGGATTGCAGGTTCAAACCCCGGCTCGCACCTCTGGGATTTTTCATGTACGAATCTCATTTTCAACCATGATTATCACTTGCTAAACGGTGAAGGAAAACATCGTGAGGAAACCTGCATGTCTGAGAGAACCCCTCGAAAGATGTGTGAAGTCCGCCAACCCGCACTGGGCTAGCGTGGTGGACTATGGCCTAATCCCCCCTCGCATTGAGGGGAGGCCCGTGCCCAGCAGTGGGACATTAAAAAAAGGTCTGGAATTATTATTATTATATAATAATAATTAATGTACATATTTTAAATCCATCTCATGTCCCCGAGTACTGAAAAAAAAAACGAAATGCTTTCTCGACGATATACCCATTTGGATGGAACTCCAGCTGAAAAACAAAAACGCGAAGAATGCGCCGGGAATGCAGTTCGAGTGTAGAGTCCACGGAAGCCGCCCCTTGACGTGCCTCGCTCCATAACACTCGACCGTTGAAACTGCATCTGCGTTTTTGCTCTACACGTAGTATAAATCTTTATGACACTGTATTTTCTATTTTGGACAGTGTTTATTTATTTCTTTTGTATAGGGTTCCTATCTTACATGTATTAAAATCATTACATAAACGTAGTATATCCAAAACGTAAAAGAGCACATAGGAGATTTTGTAATTATAAGTTATTTATACCTACTGGGTTTTGCCCCAGTCCATTGTACCCATAATACAAGCGTTGCTTAGTGTGGGACCGTAAAGTTCGTGTTCGTCTGGGGATATTTATATTTATTTATAATATGTACTTCCATTCCCTCTATACAGCGAATTACAAACAAAACTCGTGGACCTTTCACAAAAAAAATGCCGAAAACCCATTGATTATCTCGAGGACCGCCATTCCCAGCGGAGACCCTTTTGTTATTGTCAAATTAGGCAATCCTCAAGATAACAAACGTCCCTTCATTTCAAGGGACAAAGCCCTTCTATTGACGGCCTGAAATTTGTTTAGGGTAGGCTTTAACTATCTTCCGGCCGTAATCCGGGGGCGGGCGGGGTATTTGTTGGGCTGTATGCTTATCCGCCCTTCGGGAGACTTACCCGTTGCTTTGAAATTGGAGCAGCCTTTTTGGGTGGAATGTTATTAAATTCGCTTTTGAGTGTGTTCGCGTAAAGTGTAGTAGTAAAACTAACCGTATACTTTATAGTCTACCGTATTTAGACATTCTGTATGGAGAATTGAAAGTTTTAAATACCGCCCGCTAGAGGCGCATTTCAATTCTCCATACAAAGTGTCTAAATACGGTTGACTATAAAGTATATAGTTAGCTCGCACTTGACGTGCAGGTGTTGGAGCTCTGTTGCAAGTGTGTTATTATATACAATACATATTTTTGATTGCTCGGTGATATTAGTTATACTAAAAGGACTTAAGAGTCAAACAACATTCAGAATAATTTATTTAATAATAGAGGCGTCAAGAGTAGCCGTTACGAATAAAATTAAAACAGAAACAGAGTAACAGGGCCGTGACGTCATCGCCATAAGTCAGCGCGTGTGCGACAGAGAAAGTGCGCAACCCTACTGTCTTTCTCCCCACTCTCTCTTTATCAGCAGTGGGCCAACATTTAATAGCAAATAGGTTTGAAATTATGCCATTTATTTTGAAACAAATAGTGCTTAGAACAAAATGTGAATAAGCATACTTGGGAATCCAGCATACTTGGTTCAACCAACGTGCCCACAAAGACAGTACAATTTTGCAAATATATCCACATTATAGCAATCGCTTCTCAAATATTAAATACCCACCTACGAGCCACTAAAACGTAAGCACCCTACCGAAAGCTCGTTTTATTAAAGACATAAAACCTTGCCATTCGCCACGTGAGGGGAGAAGGGGGCAATTTTAACTATCCTTGTATGTAATGAGGGGGCGGTGGGCGCTGGGGAGAGCGGGGATTAGAAGGGTGCGTCTTGCAAACGGGCCTGCGTGCCTGGCCGCGGGCGGCGGCGATTTGTCCCTTACATCCCCGGACTACCCTTGTGGGCTGAGTCTGCGGTTCTGAAAGATAGAATTTGCAAAAAAAAAGCAGTTAAATTGCTATTCCTTTTTTTACTTTTTTATACCATAACAAATTTCCTTAAAATCCGCCCAGTGGTTTTTGAGATGCACTTTTTTCGTTATACCGCGCATCCATTTCCCGGAATAAAAGGTATCGTACATCACGCCCCGGGTTATAAGCTATCGTCATGGTGAATTTCATCAAAATTCGTCCAGTAGTTTCCTGTGATGCGTGAAACTTGGCGGATTCGGCCTCAATGTCGGAAAATTGTCACTTGGTTTTTGTCCCAAAAACATTAAATGTTGACACGACCAAGTTATAGCGGTTTTTTGGCGGGAAGTTGAACCGTGAAGTTGTCAATTTAGTTTTATTTTCCAAAAAATGTGTTATATTGATAAATACTGTGTAATATTCGTGGGATATAAACCATTGTGTGTTCATAAACGTGCACGAGTGAAGGAAATTGAAATAAAATAGTATAACTTGACTTTTCAAGTTCTCCCAAGATGTCCGGCAATTTTTCAGTAAGTACTGATTGGGGTAGGGAATTCATTTCATCATTATCATCGTCATCGTGATCAATATTATCATTACCATCAGGGGTATATATACTGCAATAATAATTATCAAGAATTACTCGCCACTGGCATAAATGACACTATTTCGTAGCTGATTGCCAACCTAAAAAAAGAAGAAGAAAGAAGATCAAGTTATATATACGTATATAGATACTCAACCAATTCCTCTTGACAAATTCAGGTCCTATAACATGAACCACCGAAATCAAAACTTTGAGCACCGCTTCCGCAACGAGTTGTTTACGTCGTAAAAGGTGGTCGATACGGTAGATGAGGCACTCGTGACGCGGCCGGCTAAACACATAACCCTCCCTTTTATCCGCAGTCGGGTGAGGATCGTAAATTACGGGGAGTAATGCCAGAACACGCGCATAGGTACTTATACCTACATAATTCCATTCTACTTGAAAGTGTTATCTCGTAAACACAGATGCTAGCAAATTCACTGTATATTGTGTTCTTATGTGCGGTTAGGCAGTGATAGCAAAGTTGGTAGAACGCTCGCCTCGGTAACGAGGATCGCAGGTTCAAACCGCGGCTCGCACCTCTGGGATTACTGGATTTCATGTGCGAATCTCATTTTCAACCACGATTATCACTTGCTAAAATCGGTGAAGGAAAACATCGTGAGTAAACCTTCATGACTGAGAGAAACCCTCGAGAGATGTGTGAAGTCCGCCAACCCGCACTGGGCCAGCGTGGTGGACTATGGCCTAGTCGCCCTCGCATTGAGGGAGGCGCGTGCCCAGCAGTGGGAAATTAAAATGGGCTGGTATTATTATGTGCGGTTTGATACTCCTTCTATACTGGTTGCTTAATATCCTCCGTGTCTGAGAGGGCACGGTAAGGTGGTGGTTATGGCACTGGCATAGTGGCAGTCAGAAGCCTGATAAGTTCTGACGCAAATCTGTAAGGCAAGAATAAATCGTAACGTCATGCGAGAAAGCATGCTGTCACTTTCATACTTATATATTAAATATTGTAGTCTTTGTAATATTTTTTCACATGCTCTGAACTGAATATAACGATAAACCAACGAAAGGATAATATGGAGATAGGACCTATTTGAAATTTCACTTTACTAAATTAATTAAAAAATTAATGTTGTGAGCTATATAAAAAAATATGAAAAAACGGTGAATCCGTAAGTACATAAAAGTACATAAAAAATACTGCGAAGAGAAAAATACTATGGACATAGGTACTTACCTTAATAAATTTTATTGATAGCAATAATAGGTACCCATTTATATATTCAATACTCATGTATATTTGGACATTGTAAATCAAATTGCACGTTATTCGTTAATAACGTTTAACCCTAAAACGGTCGACGCGTGTCAAAAATAACCGAACCGGACCCGAACGTGGGCAAAGGTCAAACATGTGACCTCCGAATGGACTGCCCCATGATCATAACACGTTTCACAACTGACAAGTTCTGTTTAAAGGGGTAAGAAATTTTTTTTTTCGTCCACGAGCCGATAATTTAAAAAGGTAAAAAAAAGTTAAAATACCTATGGGCCTTTCACATTGATTTACGGGACTTGCCTTTCACAATATGCCTATAAGTCCTATCCACGAATATGAAAGAGTCATCTGGCCAAATATATTGAGGATAATATAGACGCCCCAGTCCATTTTACGGTACCCTTAATACAAGCGTTGCTTAGTTTGGAGCCGTACAGCTGGTGCTTTCGTCTGGCAATATTATTATTATAACTCTGTATAGTGTTGCCATGTGAGTATTCGTTAACTAATAAGTTTATATATAGCTGCGAAATAACTGCCGAAGCTTGTATCCCAAAAAAAAAGCTTGCGTCAATTGTACGGAACATTCCACTACAGATCCATAATAAAGTAAGCATCTGCTCATTGTGAAAGTGGTAATGACATTGAGAATTAAATCACGATGCGCCCGCCCGCGCCCCACTGACCGGCCACCGAGTACGCCCAAAAAAAAATCCACAACACTCCCAATAAAAACGTAAAATCGCCACTGACATTATCCTATTACGTCATCATTCCATTCATGAAAACGATACGCGAAAAAACAATCGCCGCGGAACACGTGTTAAACGATGCCATTAAACAGCGCGGCGCGCCGTCAAAAAATATTAATTATTAATTAACACGCTTTCGACGAATTAAAATATTTTTTATTGGCGCCAAAAGGCAAAAGGCCGGGAGTTAATTCGGTGGCCGCGGTGGCATTGTTTGTGGGCCGCGTGCACAAAAAACCGAAACGAGTTCGCAGGACAAAAAAGTGCAGACGAAACGGCGGGAATTAAAAAAATGTGCGAGCCACGTCGAGCACGGTGTGATTTAAAAATAAAAACTTGGGACGTCCGTAATGAAATCGAAAGGCGGTTCGTCGATAGCCATTGGAAAAAGGTAAAAGAAAGGTTCCACTTTCGCGCGTGAGAATTTGACTTTTTTGGCATCGGCCGCCGCGGGCCGGCTATGGCCGCAATACACGATGTGTTTCAGCAGGTTAGTTAGTAGGATATGATCGATCATAGTCACAGTGTAAAAATAAGAGCCTACACTGCATTGTAGGCTGAGAATTGATGCGCTAGATCGTCAAAACAAAGAAATGGAGGCAATTCATGCTGTTTTATTATTTTAGATTTGAGATCATCATTCCTGTTAAAAACTGCAGAAATTATGAAGCTTTGACAAATTGCGACAAACGAAAGGACATACGAGTGAACTGTAGATTGTACCCCAAGCACAATCTTTTTTTACATACCGTTTCGGTATGTAACGTCTACCATCCCTCTCACACCAAAGATATAAATAGGTATAACAGTGACAGCATGTTTAATCGATAACATTAATATTACATTAGAATTTCCTGCTTACCCGGCTGATCAACGTGTACGGAACCCAAAAATTGCTTTTAACTTTTTCTAAAATTACCTTTCTCATAGGCACACAAAAAAACTTAACCGCTTGTTAAAATCTTCTCCAAATTTTCCACTGAATAATTGGCTATTAATTGTAATTAAAAATACTAATTTACATAATACCACGCGACGGTCCAAATTGCCCAGTTTTGCGACGCGTAGAGCTTAGCGACCCGAAAAACCCAACAAAAAAATATTCTTGGTGACAAACACTCTATAAATTATAATATACCCTCTTACCCCTTTTTTAAAGCTCAAAAACAGTTGATTATGATAACGGTTAATCCGTAAAAATGCTTTGGATCCTAGCTTTTATGAAAATGTTGAATAACATTTAGGTAATCTAGATAAACGTTTCGTAGTAGAGTTTTAGTGAGCCTAATATTTATAACTGGCTTTTTTTAGGCTCACTCTTAATTACGAGTGTGGATGGTAATTCTAAGGGCCTATTATACATTGTGCTGGAACACTCTATATACAACTTATTCAAATTCTTACAACGAATTTGCATGGGCAATCTGTCAAATAAGTTGTGGATACTGTATATCAGCACATAGTGGCAGAGGCTCTATGTGTAAAAACGCATTGTCTTTACAAGAAAAATCTAAATAAAACGTAATGAATAGATATAGCCACCGCCCAAAGTCTAGTGGCAAAAAAAAAATATGATTAAAAAATCTCCAACAAAAAGGAACTCATTATACTTCAACAGCGTCAGCTACCTTTCCCTTGAAAAACCCACCCTCTAATATAATAACCCTCCCACACCTCCCGGGGTCATAACGGGCGTCCCTTCGAAATATTCTTTCAACAAAACTCGCCTCCGTCCCTTCGGAACAAAAAAGAAAACGCCGCATCACGGTCGTTTTTAATTTTAACCCTAACGACGCCATTGAAGGCATTTAGCGTCGGCCAGTGCGCCGTCACTATCTGGCGCGTGCATCTTCCCGTGGTAAATGGACGGGAAGGGGCCTGGAATAACATGGCTAGCGGGTGGGGTTTGGGGAAAATTAAGTACATCTTGAAACAAAACTAATTTTACGGATTTTTTCGCGTTAATTTTATGTTTTTTACGTTCCCGACGTTTCAGCTGCTTTACAGCAACCATGGTCTCAGGAGGACTGAGGTGGTTGACGTCCTGGTGTCATAGTTAGAAACGGGGTACCCTCATATTACGGGAACGTAAAAAACAAAATAAACGCGAAATAATCCGTAAAATTAGTTTTATTTCAATGTGTAGTATTAAGTACATCTTTTGGGTAAGTAATTTTTATTCTCATTTTACATTAATTTTTTTACGAATTTTGAAAAAAAACGGAAAAGTCCTCTTTTTATTTTGCCAATCGGATATATTGTAAGCTCATATGAGGGGCCATATTTTTATTTGCTAGTGCCTTATTCTGTACTAGTAGGTATCTAAAAGTTTGTACCATGGTAGGTACAGGGACAAAAATGCTATCCATTTTGCATATTCCTTGGTAGAAAACTTTTTATATGAAATTTAAAAGGCACAGTCGCTCAGTCTAAGGCGCACTTGGTTAATTATTCTGCTTTAACATCACGCCGTCAGAGCCCAACGTGCTCCATAGCAGTCTTTCCATGAAAGCCTAAAGTAGCCATGCATAAACACGAGCTCCGGGCATTCATCTCGCACTCCGTATTAATATTAATTCTCGTGATTTGCATTTTAGCACTTCGCCGCGCCGCCCGGCCCGCCCGCGCGGAACCTCCGCCATGACAGACATCTGAGCAAATGGCGCGAAAAGAACGGACGTCGCGCGCACATCCGCGGACATTAAGGGCGCGGTATATTTTTTGAGTGCCGCGCGGAATAAATGGTATGCCTGCAATTATTAACCCGTGGCGGCATTCTTGGGTTAATGCAATTTGCACATGTAATTTTTTATTATGGTAGCTTTGGAGCTTAGCCTCAAGTGTACTCAATTTAGATATTCATTATTTTTTACCTAAGCCCAGGTACCTTGAGGTGTACATACTAAAATTGAGAACATTGGCAACATTTAAAGCAATGCTTTTACACGAGATTATGATTATTTAAGAAACATATAATAAATTAAATAGACAAATAAGATTGAGCTGTCATTGGGGGGAGTATGCACCGGATTTTCTTCTAAAGGGCGGTCCCAACTGTCGGAGTAATATCTAGTTAGATTTGGATTTTAATTAGGTAATTGAGTTGCGTATTACATTGAGATAAAATCGCGATTTAGATTATATATTTCAATTACATAACTATTGTTTATTTAGTATTAATTATTCCTCCCTAACTGCCAACGATTGTATAAACCCGTCAATTTTAAAAAGCTTCGTTAGCTAAGCATCAAATAATGCTCGGGATATCTTGCTTAATGACTAGTAAACACGGGGCGGGCAGGGGTGCTTGGGCTCGCTAAATGAGGCGCCGATTATTTGCCTGTAAAGCTCTCAGTATACTTCACCAGTCCAATAATGGCCGTGGTGTCGTCGACATAACCTATTAATATTCAAAATGTATATATAATACTAGCTGCGCCCCGCGGTGTTACCCGTGATTAAAAAGTATGTCCTTTTGACTGGGAGAAATCTCTATCTCTGTGCCAAATTTCATCCAGATCCGTTCAGCCGTTCTGGCATGATTGAGTAACAAACATCCATCCATCCAAACTTTCACATTTATAATATTAGTTTTTTTTCTTTTTTATGTCAATCATTGTAGGTAAACTTAGCAATTGAATAGGGAATCTATTCTTATGCTTTTAGAATTCGTACTAGAATGTTGTTATAGTCATAATATGATACGGTACGGTGGATAGCGACCTTAAGCCCGGCCTGTTTGTCCGCGCCTCCTCTAATTGATGCGAGCCACCCTTTTGTACCAAGACCAACGTAATGGGCCTCTTTTGAGTGAAATATCTTTTTCGGGTTTTGTTTTTATACGGAACCCTTTTTGGAGGTAGGGACCTATGTTTGTTTTCGACATGGTCGGGAAATATATATCTTTTTACATTCCCTTGGGTTATATTTCAATGTAACATGTATACTTTATCTATACATATAAATAAAATTGAAGTGTCTGTTTGTAATATTAAAATAACCGCTTTTTACTAAGTGCATTTGGATGTATACACGTTACCTATACCGAAACAACAATTTTTATAATTTTTGTCTGTCTGTCTGTTTGTTCCAGCTAATCTCTGAAATGGCTGGACCGATTTTGACGGGACTTTCACTGGCAGATAGCTGATATAACAAGGCTGAGTAACTTAGGCTACTTTTATATTAGAAAAAAAAATAGGATCTCACGAAAAAAAATTAAAACCAATGTTGCAGCGCAGCGCCTGATTAAGTTTGATAGCAACAACCTGCAGCAATGCGTCCCGCGGGCTCAGAATGGGCGAGCAGGCTGTTGTCAACGGTTGTCTTTGTTAAATACCACGCGGACGAAGTCGCGGGCAACAGCTAGTATATAATATAAACTTACTTAAGTATCGAAAGTTCTTATATTCAAGTTCGGACAGAGGTCACTTATATTTTTTTTTGAAATATAACGTTATACAAATAGGAATAGATATAAATAGAAGTCCAATTTATTATTCCTACCAATCTTAAGCAAAAACTAAATACACATACCAAACCCTAGTAAAAAACAAAATTATAACGTACGAAATTTTTCTACCCAAATGAAAATAAGATTATATTATTTGTGCAAGGTAGATCAGAGTAGGTCAGACAGGTCCAGTCAGCATCAGATCGATAGGTCACACACATCTATACGCCTAATAGTGAGCATCGCGACGCCTTAGACTGAGCATGGCGATGCCTTAAAATTAGTCTTATATTAGGGTCGAGACGACTTAAAGTAAGCGTTGCGACGCCTTATAGACAACGTCGTGACGCCTAATAGTGAGCGTCGCCACGCCTTATAGCGCGCGTCACGACGCTTAATAGTGAATGTCTGGAAACATTATTGTAAGCGTTGGGACACCTCAAAGTGAGCGTGAACAGGTACCTTCTAGGCAAGTATGCTCCATCGTAGATCTCATCGTCACTTACCATCAGGTGAGATTGAGATCAAATACTTGCCTATAATGTAATAAAAAAAATAAAGCGTGGTGATGCCTTAGAGTGAGCGTCGCGGCACCTTATAGTGAGCGTCACGGCACCTTATAGTGAGCGTCGCGGCACTTTATAGTGAGCTTCACAACGGCCTATTGTAAGCGTTGCGACGCCTTATAGTAAGCAGTGTGGCGCCTAATAGTGAGCATCGTACGCGTAAATGAAACCGAATAATTCCATCGAATATTCGGTTCGGTAACTGCTGACCCAAAAATATTCGGTATTCGGCTCGATTTAATAATCCATGTTCGACGCATGTATAGTAAGGACCTATATATATTGGTACATCTCGCACCCGCCTTTCATATAATTTGAGCGAAAAATTTACATGTGTCGACTTAACGGGCCCCCCCGAGTGATTGATGAGCCGTTCGGATATAATTTGTGAGGCCGGGAAACCCTTTACAGCACCTAATACTGAGCTTTTATGTAACGCGTTGTAATGATATTACGCTTCCCACTGCTTTGACGACCCCCTTAGCAATGTTGGTGGTAGCCTCGCTTTCTGTACCGAAGGTACCTGGTTCGAATTCTTGTAGGGGATCTTTTTATGAGCATGAATGTTTCTATCCCGAGCTATGGATGTAAGTAATTATACTGCGATAGCTCCCAGTCCATTGTATACAGTACTTATAATACAAGCGTTGATTAGTTTGGTAACATACAGTCGATGTGTTCCACTGACGTATTACTTCATTCTCTCTTTAAACAGTTTTTTTTGTATCGTCGTAACGTTGCAATGGAGGTAAATGGATAACTTCCTTCCAAATTCAAATTTCAATATCGCTTAAATTTGTTGCGGGCAACAATCGGCCTTTCCTCGGGACATCAAATAAATATTAATTACACTTATGTTACCCGCTTTTAATTCACAACACTAAATGTGACTTCATTACTACGATCTATCGACCCCTTTAATTACAAATTGTATCGACAAATTCTCTAATTTTCTACCTCCATTAAGCAATTCTATTTCACACATTGACTAGTGTCGGACCACATTTGTATCTATAATTAATATCCCATCGATTACTGGACGGACGCCACGTTATCGTAGTGTTGCACTCAATAAGGCCGGGGTAGATTGTCGATACACATTACCGGCCCGTGCTAGGATACCTAGAACGGTACGGTCAACAAAACACGATGTTTTAGGAAACTATACAATTTATTATATTAATAATAATTAGGGCCTCTACGTGTTGGACCCATGTCCCTGCGCAAGCCTTCCAAAGATCCGGGTATAGCCCGTGTGGAGTGAGAGAATTAGTGGTAGTAGACGGGCAGTGGTGGGTTCCTCTTCCCCATTTGTTCAAACTAAACTTGATTCCGTTTTATCATAATCATTGAAATCATAAGATATTTGAATATATGGAAGCAGGACAGCATTTTTGTGTCGAATTAAAACAGGCGTTAATTAATTTTTTCTTAACATCGTAAATATATTTATCTACGGAATATTTTGTTACGTTCGGGGGTAATTTAATGCCGATTACGTGAAAATGAATTTAATCGCTCCCTACACACAAGCCGATATAGAACACACCAGAACACTAACTAGTACAACACTCAAACAACAATAGTCCAAGTCACTTTGAAACACAGTAGTCCACAGTCTTCGCTAGAGTCGCCGGTATAACCTTCTTAGTTCGCTTCCGTAAGATGTGTTCACTATCGCTCCCGAATAGAAAGTGTTTTCGCTGGTCTGGCTCTTTTACGCATCGTAACAATATCAATAAAAAATTTGGACTTGAGTTTGAAAATATACCCGCGATTGAAAAGTTAAGTTTAAAAAAACACGGTTCCTGTATGCTATCCCATAGGAACCGCAATTTTTTTCGCCTATGTGCTATTTCAGACTATAATCTATCTCTGTGCCAAATTTCATCCAGGTCCGCTCAGCAGTTCTGGCGTGTTTGAGTTACAAACATCCATCCATCCAAACTTGCACATTTATAATATTAGTGGGATTTTGTCTCGCCGACCGTACATCTCACGTCGTTACATGGTTAATGGTGTATTCGCCGACATATCGTGACGTCACACATAAACGTTCACTTTCGCCTCGCCATAAACACGAGGTAGTAAACACCGGTCAGCGGGACCGGTACGACAAATTGGTACCTGCACCGATAGTGTGGGACAAGCATTGGATATAAGGGCAATGCTGATACGAGCTAAGAATGAAATGTGAAATGACACTAAGTATCCCTGTAGGCCTACAATATATTGATTTGGTTCATAACATATACAGGCGATTCAGAAAGTGAATACTAACGTTTGACGAACGAATTGCGCTTTTTAGCGCATTTGTAATTATGTAGTATGTGAAGTGAGAATTTTGGTGTTCATTTAAAAAAAAAATTGCTCACCTAGGATCATAATTGTCATTATGTTGTGAATTAAATCGTCATATCGAATAAAATATAAATCTTTTTTTTTAATTTGCGCGCCTTCAATATCTTAGTACCTATGTATCGAACAAAAATGATGCCATGGTACATTTTACATTCCTGAAACAAAATTCTAAAATTAGTTTTATGTGTTTACAATGAAGTGTTTTTGCAGTGGGATTAAAAAATATATATATACATATATTATACAGACAATGTCGCGAACAACATATGCAAGTACAAAAAACCCAGCTTATTTGTGTTCACAGGTCACGCGCAATACGTTCTTACTTACACGCGAATTCGCGTGTTCTACACAAGTCGGCTTCGTTTTTGGGCTTAAATATGTTCGCGGCACTGTCTATATTATTTCTTCGTCTGACCTTATTAAAAAAATCTATAAATAAGTCACATCACAAAAACATCTATAAATTTACACAGAATCAGAATATTTTTTATTCACGTAGACCATTAAGTACAGTACTTTACCACCCGTTCGGAATGCCGTTTTATGGAGAAGAGCGGGCAAGAAACTCCATGGTTGCTCTTTTTTTTAAAAGATCTTTTACATTTTTGAGCAATACATTGTTATAGGTATGTTTGTGTTACACCTTATTTCATTATAATCAAAGACAATTCCAACACGATGCATCACCGGCGCTATCCACATGTCTGTTTAGTTCAAACACAAGCCTTGTCTATTAGCACTCTCGCTCATCGACCGTGTTCTACACACGTATACGTGTGCATCAGGCATTACCGGCTCTGGGTCAAGTCGACGCTTTCACTATCTTTGATTAGGATACACGACCTTATTGTAACTATACATAGGTCTATAACGTATATTGATGTGCAGTCTAGACGGTTGTTATGTGAATTTGGGTGCGATACGTACTTACTCATACGATATTGAGCTTTATGAGTATTCACATTTCATGTCACGGCCACGCCTGTGGCTTAGTGCACTGATCAGTGCCTTAATAATATCGCTAAGTAGATGTGGCAGTAACACATTAATTTACTAACGTCACTGCTAATGAGGGTAGACATTAAGCTATAATAGCAGAACTAAATTAATCTAGCCAAGCGTTTAACTTGGTAATTTTTAATGGCTTAATTAAGGTGTATATTGGAATATAAACATGAAAATAAAAGTTAACCCAGATATGACCGAACCGTAAGGCTAGTTCGATTATAGTCAAATTACGAGTATAGGTATTATAGTATCGAAATTGCTATCTAAACTGTACGTTTGTACTTTTTTTTTTATTAGCCGACTTCAAAATGGAGGAGTTTCTCAATTCGGTCGTATTAATAAGATGCCTATAGATACCTATAGAGCAGTGTAATGTAGTGAGGTGTGCTACTCGCTTGAAGAAAAACAAATCGATTGACTCGACTAAATCACTCACTTAACCACTCGACTAAGTGTTTACTAAGTGTGATCGCTTGCTTTACGATACATTGCGCATTCAAAAATTACAACATTTGTAACCCATGACATTTGACAAAAATGATTTCTATAATATTATTATAGACATTAAGTATAACCTTTACCTAAAGTTTTTCTTATCATGCCCCTAACACCCTGTAGGTATTATGAATAAATATTTAAATATTGATATTGTCATTCCCTTGCGGGAATGCGTTCCTCTAACCAAAGGAAAGTATTTGTGAACCACATGATAAGCGACTGGTATAGATTCTGTGACATTAATCCGTGCTTTCAAATCACAATATTTGCCTAGCAGCTAGCGTGTAGGTAGAGCTAACTAATCTACAAGCTCCTAAAATATTTTTTTTCTACTTTATCAGAAAACATCACCCACACATAGGTACTACATACTCAAACACGAACCCAACCCTCTGCAACAAAGATATCTAAAACAGAATCAACACTCTCGCATCAAGTCCCAACCCCCCGCCTACGATTAAAGAAAATTATAACGCGGGCATTATCGACCGACACGAAGGCGCCGTCGCCTAGCAACCAGGACCAACGGGCCTAAACCCTTCAGATGCCGCGAGCCGCTTACTTTGCGGCGAGGGCCCGCGGGGGACACGGGCCCCCGTTTTTCGGCATTGATCGGACTCCAACCGCGCCTGCGTGGAACGAAAAACGAACCGAGGAAAAGCAAGGTCACATCACTAAAAGTTCTTTTTTCAAATGCAGGTATTGAATGGAGAATGATTGCGTTGAGAGATGCTTGCGAGTGGCGGGATATGTGGGACAGACAGTGCGGTGTGTGCCGCACACGAGAGAGGACGGGCTTCTCGAACTTCACAAGACTCATGCCAAGAGTCTTAGCAAGAATTCTTGCCGACCCTTGAATGTCGAAACCTCAACTCTTAATTCACCGGTCGTGCAAAGATTTCCTCCAATAATACTTACGAAGCATTTTTGTCAGCGGTTTCCATTAATGAAAATTCAACACACTCTCATTATAGGTATACTTTTAGTTGTAGAGCTATACGTAGTTGTCACATGTGTTTTTTAAGCTTAGTAACTGCGCATCTGTAAGTGTCCGTAGAAAGGCAATTGACTCGGCCCCCTCGAAGGTACATTTAAATGTAATAACATCGGAGAAATACGCTCTGTGCGTCAAGTGCGAGATTATTCGTAAGCTAGCCGTATGCTTTATACTCTACCGTAATTAGACATTTTGTATGGAGAATTGAAAGTTTAAAATACCGTCCACTAGAGGCGCTGTTCAATTCTCCATACAAAATGTCTAAATACGGTAGACCATAAAGTATACGGTTAGCTCGCAGTTGACTGTACAATAAACTTGTCTACTACATAATATGTTGTTACCCATATATTTTTAATTGGAACTGTTTACGTGCCACGCCATACTGTTACAAAACCTAATTACGTAAGGTATGTACCACCGGCGCAAACCTATTCGGAAATCAATTTATCTAATAAATTAACGCGTGCACCGATTTAATCAGAATAATTGATAAAGTATGGGCGGTGGTAACTGATTGTTTTGTCGTTTTAATTGACTTTAAATTGAAACAAGTCATACATGTACTCACACCGCACGGAGAGGGTTAGGTATAGTAGACGGCAATAAAATAATCGCTAGCAGGTATTTGGTATTTATTAAAATTATTTGTCCCAATCACTTATCCTATTTCATTTTCTAAATACAGCATTGCATGTTCACATATTTTTTTCTTGTCTGGGTGTTACTGGTATTGCCCGCGTCGCTTCTACGTATACTAGGTACCTATACCTAATACAAGCTTTGTACTAAGTATGTTCGCTTGATGATAAATCCAACCAACGCGATCGGTACGACTATTCACACAGATCGATCGCATTGGTTGGCCACTCAAGCTTTTTTATTCTTTCTTTCTTATCTTCTTTCTTTTTAATCTACAATAACTAGAGGTGTCACTCCTGTACAGTTTTTAATCTAACTTGTACCTTTCCAATAGTGTTTGCAAAACACAGCAATAAGAGAACACACTTGAAAAATTGTAGAAGTAGGACGTAGAAGAATTCAATATGGCACAACGGGAGAAATGGTTCCAAAATACAACAGAGCATCGATAATTCCTAAAAAAAAGTGCCACTATAATTTGCCTTATCACAGATATTAATGAACCGCGATTATCACAAACAATACCTAAACCGATTTAATATTATTAACACAAACACCGGCCCTTGCGATAATATTGAATAACAAATGATAGACCCCATACTAGTTCCCAATATCCATAAAAATATAAAACAACTATACGGAACAGTATGCCAAAACACATATAGAACCCTACAACCTGACAGAAGTCATGCGAAAAGGAATAACCACGAATGCATTCCTAAAATACCTAACAAACATAATAAATAATCTTAAGAAAATAAATAATACTTAACAAACATCCTGTATCCGTGAGCAGGATAAATAAGCAAGAAATATCAACAGTGAAAACAACATTGTATCCCTTAAAACTAATCAGAGACACTAAACTAAACTGTTACTTTCTAAAAAAAACCAACCATTGAAGTATTAAATAAAAGAGTCCATTTCGTTGCGGTTTTCGTAGGTATGTTAAGCCTACAATGACAAAAGATATATTTTTTTTAAAAACAACAGTCGTCCTTTCGAAGCCAGCATCGTTGCCACAAACAGGCTAATTAGATATCATAATCAAAGCCTACAGCGTTTTGTTCGAAACAAAAGAAAGCCGCCATCGCGGTGGGGGGAGTTGGAGGGCGAGGGAAGCTGTCAGTGCAAAGGGAATCAAGATAATACGGGAATTTGCATCGCCTTGTATCATTACTTTTGTTTGCTCAAATTATACCTGGATAAAAATACGTTATTTTTGTATCAGTATAATGAAATCTACATCTAGGTTTACATGGTGTTCCAATCGTTTGCTTTCAAGAACTTAAATACGAGGAATACCGGTAACCAATGGCTTAAGAGATCTAACTTTTCAAGCTTATGGCTGCACTCCCTGTAACGTTGTGACCGAATGCCATTAGCAAAATCTGGGTACACTATGCACATCGGCTAACCCCTTTTGAGTAGTACAGGCGTGATGATAGAGGTGTATTACTTTCAGGTTTCTTCAAGCAGTCGAAATGACATAAGCAAATAGCTTGTGCCGCTATTATCTTTAAAAGCGTTTATTTTAAGTAGCGCTGACATTTCCTAATTCCTCAACACAATACCGATGTAACGTATTCTGGAGCTTTAACACCCTATGTTACCACCAATAGACTCTACCACCAGTAGACTCTACCAAAATAGTCTCTACCAGCTAACGTCAACATAAATCGCAACAAAAGAAGCGAATTCTAATTAGCTAACCCCTTTCAACGTCCAACCGTTTTGAAATTTCGTTACTCAAACATTTCACAGTAATGCACCCAACGTAACAACATGACAAAGTACGAAAATTCACAAAAAATTGGACTACCTATTTTAATGCAAAGTGCGAGAGTCGTGAGAAAAAATACACTATTTGATTCAGTGTTTTGTTTAAATTTATGTATATTCTGTTATAATTATGCATGCGTTAAACAGGTGAGGTCAACTGAGTTAAAGGGGTCATCTTGAAGAGAGAGCTTGTTGTCGCTCATTTTATGTAGAGCTAATCACAATTGCAAATGCGGAGAGTTCTCACACGGAGCTCTGTCGTATTTTGAGACGGTTAACAACGTGCATATTGCATGGTAGAGCAATTATACTTAATTATGCAAAAGTATAACATTTTGGGATTGAATCTGCTTTGGTATATTCTGTTAAGATGATTCCTGTTGAATAATACTTACTTCATCTTCTTCTTTTTTTACGAAATGAGTTGCGATGAAATATAATGGATATGAATATGGCCTCACCCACAACTTAGCGGCTATTTTACCAATGTAAAGTAATTATTAGCAATAACACATTCAATAAATAAACATTATAAATAAAATAATGGATGTGACATGATGATATGAAAATGGCGTAGCCTACCTTCTTCCTTTTTCTTTACGAAATGAGATGCGATGAAATAAAATGCCTTATTTACTATAGTACCTTACTAATAAAATATATATAATACCTTCACTATACTGCCTTATTTAATTTATCTGCTGAGATACTTACCTACAAACAAAAATATCAAAATATTAAGCTTTATGTCTTCATAATCAATAATAATATCTTTTTTTTTTGTCATGTAGAGACGCGATCCTGGTGTGCAGATGTTGGCAATCATAAACAAAACCAGTATTTTAATAACCCTCCAAGGACTCGTACATCCTTCAAACGCTCCAAATACAATTATTATTCAAATCGTTACACTATTAAAATTTCGCTTCATGCAAATAATTTTCTCAAGATATTTTTTTTTCAAAACTTCTTTTTGTTGAGGCGATGCTTTTTAATCTTGTTTTAATGCTAATGCCGGCACACGTGGGGTCAGAGGTCTTGACCTCGGACTATTTGTTATTTATATGAGACAGGTCGCATCGACCTGACGTCGCGTCGGCTTTCTCACGGTTGACCCTTACAATTTATTATGCATATTTTTTTAATCGTGATAAATTTTAAGATATAGCCAGCGTTTTGTTTTGATTCATTTTAAAGTTACATGTATTCTGTTTAGGGGATATTTTTGAATAAAAATTATAACGAGGACGCACTTTGGTAACTTGTAGTCTGATTGTGAGTGGGATGGTTAAGGCGCGTATGTCCGGTCTGGAGGTGGATCGGTCGACGACTTATAAAAATAAATTAACAACCTTATGTAGGAAGGTATAGAGTACGTCATTCCTATATTCCTATCAATAGGAGAAGTGGAGGAACATCGTCAGGTTTAGTGAGTAGGAGTCCCACATCACCAGTGTGCCTCCCTCGTGGCAGTTAGGTACCCATTATGGGTTACCTGACGTTCATATAAAAGTTACATTCCTATCTTGATATTACCTACTAAACGTACTAATAAGATCACACAACATAAATCAATCATAAAATTAAAGATGAAATATATCTAAGTATATACTTATCTAGGTACATAGGTACCTACTATTTTTTTATACCTTCAACTTTTCACGTAATTAAGAATCGTTTAAGCGTTTCGCGGAGAACTGCATTTTATTTGAGGTCCCGTCACTCGTGATAGGTAGTTTCTCGACGAACATTTTGTGGAGTTCGGTGTGGCTGGCTTCTTTAATTATCGATCAAACTTGTTTGCTATATAATTGGAAAAGTTGACAAGCCGAGGGTCAGTGGTGGGTTCCTCTTCCCCCATTTGTGTAACAATAAATTTCTGCTAAGTATCGCCTAGTTCTATCAATTTTATTTAAGAAGGTTCTCACAAAGCTGCCTTCCAATTTTTATGGCATTTATAGCTTTTCCAACATTATGTAGGTACTATACAAAACCGTTTTTGCCAATAATTATCTCATTTCTAGCATCCCGGCTAAGTGCCTACCTACCCCAAAAACGGTGATTTAACATTCTACTCCACTATTCATTATCAACGTGTGCACCCACCCTGTTACACGCACGATACACCCCCCTCACCCCCTACGCACCGATTGTCACCCCAACAAGATAAAGACTAAAAAAAACAAAACGCGAAAAATCCATCCGTCTCTTTTTCACTTGCGCGTAGATCACAAGTGCGAGCGGCGCGACATCTAAGCCACGAATGACTCACGAAACCTTGGGCCCCGCCCGAGACGACGGCCTCTATCCGTCTCTCTCACTTTTTCACACTTTTCATCTCACTGTCATATTAATGGAACGTCAAAAGCGCCTTCACTCCCGCAATCAAATTTCAATGTTATGTACACTAACTTAGAGTTGCAATTGAATTGTTTTAAATCGAGTTGTGAAAATATTTTAGAATGAAACCAATGGGTAAGGTCTCTCTCGCTCGCAAAAAAGCTCGAGTGCGGGGTGCGGGGTAAGGTTAGAGGGCGCGGGGGCCCGGGGGGGGGGGCTAGTAGCCGCCATGTTGCTCACCCGACGGCGGAACAAGACTGATATTAATTTTGACTTAATTCGTACTTACTCATATTTCGATTTGGAATATTATTTATTACTAGTATATTTACGAGTACTTCTAATATATTATGTATAGGTAAATAATGTGATTGTAGCATTGTCGTATCTGTAGGTATATTGATTTTTTTTCAATTTATTAAGCGTAGGGGACATGACTTTGAAATTTGAGGCATACTCCGCTATTTTCCAAATGTTTTGCCCGTTTGTATGTCCGACTATTTGTCTCTTCACGCATCACAGAAAAACTACTGGTCGGATTTCGATAAAAGTCGCCATGGTGACAGCTTAAAACCTCTTAAAGAGACTATTTGACGTCTCGCGATGATAGATGGTCATACGCTATGACCATCTATCTATATATCTTGTGACATAATTGATAGAACTAGGCAATACTTGGCGCAAATCCATTATTAAACAAATGGGGGAAGAGAAACCCACCACTGCCCTTGGCTTGTCAACTTTACCAATTATAAAACACTATAACTGCGCCCTGCGGTGCTACCCGCGCAAAAATCCTGTCAATCCTTTACGCTTGAAAAATGAAAACAAATCTATCCCACGGGAACCATACATTTTACCGGGTACCGGGCTATAATCTATCTCTGTGCCAAATTTCATCCAGATCCGTTCAGCCGTTCTGGCGTGATTGAGTAACAAACATCCATCCATCCAAACTTATAATATTAGTATAGATATACATATATCATACCATACCATACTATTATTATCTTGTGTCAGTTATGATGCGCTATGACCAGTTCGACTAAATGTAATAAATAGCGATTCGATCAGTAACCGATTTTTTTTGTGTTTTTTTTAAATCTTCTCTGCACTTGTCGTTGGCAGAATCGTCGGTAAACGATGGAGCCATAATATTTATTTTTTTATTGGATTGGATCGAAGTGACATTTATGACGAGGTATGACCGTTTAGACTGAACTTATCTTAGAACTACCTTTCTGACAATTATGATACGCTATGACCAGTCATATACCTACTACTTACACAAATCGGCGAATTTTTGTGCTTCAATATTATTTTATTCGCGACACTCGTTCGTTTTGTTTACTCGTACGAGTTTACCCACTCAGTAAATATTTATGTAGAAAAGTACATATTTTTAATGTGTCAGTAAAATCCATCTACTTACTGCGTTTTGAGATAGGTATCCACAGATAATAATGATAAGATGATGTTCTTGTTATAAGCTATCTCCGAACTAAATTCGCTCATTATCTTTTAAATACATGTTTTTAAGCTATCCCACGTTTACCCATCTGAGATAAAGAGTATTCTATAGGTATTTTGACACGGGTTATTATAAGCTACGACCGTATTGATTTCTTATATTTACGCAAATACTACACATTGAAATAAAACTATTTTTTAAGGATTTTATCGCGTTTATTTTTCGTTTTTACGTTCCCGACGTTTCGGCTGCTTTACAGCAACCATGGTCACGGGAGGACTGAGGCGGTGGACGTCCAGGTGTCATAGTTAGACACGACCACGTTAGTTAGCTACGACCGTGCCGAGTTTCACCAAAATCCGTCGAGTAATTTTCCCGTGCTGCTTGAACAGCTAGACAGACAAAGATATAATTGGCTTGTGTAATGAAAATATTGTAGCCATTCTAAATTTTTTAATATTCTCGTTACCACTACGTATCCCAATTTAGAATTTGTTTCTTCACACACACACACACACATAGTTCACACAGTTGACATTCCTGCGTAAGAGTGGTCTCATAATTATAATCTTATACGCAATTATAAATCCATGGTTTTTTTTTAATTTATAGGGAGGTAGAAAGTTTTGTTATTTTCTTTTTTTCTCCTAATCGCGGAATGAATGGTCTTACTTCAGAGAACTTGCAGAAATTATTTATTCATAACAATTTGTATTAAGTTTTTATTGTTTTTAATAAAATTTACATTGTTAATAATACATTTACAAAATTATTGCATATTGATATTTTATATTTACGCGAATACTACACATTGAAATAAAACTAATTCAGTCCTCCCGTGACCATGCTTGCTGTAAAGCAGCCGAAACGTCGGGAACGTAAAAACATAAAATAAAGGCAAAATTATTGCAATAAAACAAACATTTTATTACTTAATTAACGGTAAGAAGAATTAACGATAACATCGTGAGGAAATCTGCATGCTGAGAGAACCTCTCGAATGATGTGTGAAGTCTGCCAACCCCGCACTGGGAGAGCGTGGTGGACTATCCTAATCCCCCTCGCATTGAGAGGAGGCCCGTGCCCAGCAGAGGGACGTTAAAAAATGGGCTGATAATTATTATTATTATATAACGGTAAGAAGGTATTAGAAGAAAACAAATGGTCAAAGTCTCTCAGCGTCGGGCGGCTTTGATTTTCACACGCGGAGATGATTTGGAAATACAACATTTTTCGAGATCAAATAATTGTTGCTACTGTTACTAAAAGTAGTAGTAGGTACACATACATAGGTATTTAACGTGGCGGTATTAGAGCCCTGATGACTTCGACCACATGACTTTCCTACCATTTACATTTTTCATTTTTAGAATTAAAGTTAAAGGAAATAGGAATACTTTTTTTGTAAAAACAAACTATAATTAATTGCAAATATAAAAAAGAAAGATGAAGAAAGCATTAAATTGTTTTTATTTTATTTTCTGTATTTAATGCACGTATAATGAAAGTGTAATACCTAATGCAACTTTTGTATTTGTTTATATTTTATTTCTTCCACGAGACTTGCAAGTCTTGTGAAACTATTTATATTTTCACATGACACTTCTACGGCAGCGCCATCTCTTATCGAATAGCTAAAGATGAAACTTTTATGTTATTAAATTTATTAATAAGATTTACGTACCTAAGTATAAGAAATAATCACGTTTTTTTAATAATATATAAACGGTTTATATTAGCGTTATCTAATTGTTAAGATTAGTTTTCTTTACTAATCACTAGATGGAGTTGGTTGCACAACTACAAAAAATATACATTTTCTGAATGTGCATACAAAATTGAAATGACATTTCAGCACCAAACCAGGATTTTTCTTTATTATGAACGATTTATTATTTATTAAAAACGCAACTACAATAAAAATAATCTTGCTATCCGCCGCTAGATGGCACACTCTTACAGGTATAAATAAATGTTTACACTCTCTGTTAGTCCGTCGATACAATGTGGATCTACGTGCCTACCCCTTCATATAGACGAAAATATATATTCATTATTGTTGCCTACGTATTACGTATTATGTCGGTGTCACGATTCTCGTAGCAACTCGCACGCAACTTATAGAAAGATTTAATCCATTAACAATAGCGTTACAAATCACATTTCTTTCAGTTTAAAACGTTTCCTGTGAAGAAGGTTCTGTAATTACATTTTAAAATACTTACATTAAAACTTATATTAATTTGGAGGTTAGAATGTGTAAGTAGGTACGTCTAGTCTGCTCCTATCAAGCTATTAGCAGTCCATCTAGGTCTAAAGATATCAAACTTATAACAGCCTCTTTGCGTTGCGTCCTAGGATATTAAATTGAATGTAACACAAATTATTAAATGTCGCCAGACGAAAACTACAGCTGGATAGTCCCAAACTAAGCAACGCTTGATTTATGGGTACCTTACAATGTACTGAGGACGATCCTAGTAATACCTAGACAATAAAAAGAAAAAAAAACAATCCTCAAATTGATCCAAGCGGGAATCGAACCCGCAACCACCCGGTGGAGTGAGCCAATCGGCCCACGCTCACACCCTTGACCAAGCTGTGATTAAAAAAAACAAAGTTGTCTATTGGTATAGTTTAATAAAGTCCTTTCGGTACTCAGTGCTGGACAGAAAACGCTTTAAATCGAAAAATATACCTATTTAATACATCCAGAACCTTGTTTAGACCTATGAAAACATAACTAAGTACTTTAAGTACTTACTCTTTTGCATATCACACGACAAAACATTACGACGACCTGATAAGCGCAGTTGGTAGTGACTCTGCCTTCTGCGCCGAGGGTCCCGGGTTCAAATCCTGGTAAAGACAACCGATACCCGAGTCATGGATGTTTCATATCTATATAAGTATTATATACTGAGTTTGTCCTAACTCCATTGTACGGTACCCATAAAACAAGCGTTGCTTAGTGTGGGACCGTATAGTTGGTTTGTTCGTCTGGCGATATTAAATAATTATCCCAAAACCAATCAAATTATCTCAAAACGTCACAGAAGTATGAAG
Source organism: Pheosia gnoma (assembly GCA_905404115.1). Taxonomy (NCBI): domain Eukaryota; kingdom Metazoa; phylum Arthropoda; class Insecta; order Lepidoptera; family Notodontidae; genus Pheosia; species Pheosia gnoma. Next base: position 6,583,581 of record FR989912.1, read on the forward strand.
ACATGCGCTCTCTTCAAGCAATTAGCCGCCCCGGACACCCCAGGGGTGACCCCCCCGACCGCCCCACGACCCCCCGGGGCCCGAACATTTCGCCGAATCATCTTCACCCCACATTTCCACTGATGAAGATATGTAAATTTCCCAGGTTCCGTGATAGTTTGTCGTTGAGAATAGACGCCAGGGGAGTTCAACCTTTCGCGATATATTATTTTGTTGTTGGAATATTATATTCAGTGATATTATAAATATGATAATTTTGTAACATATATGGAAAAAAAAAAGCTCGCTGAATTTCTTGCCGGTTCATGTCAGCTGAAGTCGTGTTCCGATCCAGTTGTAAAGTTAAGAAAAAAAATACTTTGAGTTGAGAACTTATTTAACCAACCTGCCTAGCCGTTGCTAAATTGTTGTCACATACACTTATAATAAAAGTACTCATTACACATCAATTGGACAATAATCTATGAATAAATATTAATCGTAGCTCAATTATTTTTTTTCCAAAAAAAACCTCTCCGTACCCGAGGAATATTTCCTCCAAATTTCTCGTCTCTAGGGCCCACCGGATTAGGCTATGCGTTGGCTGGTAGTCAGCCAGTATTAAGAATTTTGTTAAATCGACAGATAAATGTATATATTCAGAGGGTCCAACTGTTTCGCTCCCGTGTTGAACACAAAGCGGCGCCGCGCGCTGCGTCCGCGCCCGCGGTCTATTAATCATCTTCCCGCCAAGTCACGCCGACAGCACAAACCTTAGCTATGTATTTCATAGCGTACTGGTATAGTTATAAAGAAATCCATGCAAATGTATTATGACAACTATATAATGTGGTAAATTTAAATATACACTTGCTGGTGTTGATTCTATGCAGCATTCTCAAAGTGTATGTAGGTTGCAATTGCCATGTTAAATTATGGCCCGGAACTGGAGTTATAGATCTACGAATTTTCTTCACTCCCACGAGCTCCCACGAGCCACACGGGCGTGTCACCCGCCGCGATTCGCCCGCCACTCTGCACCTCCTCCCGAGCACCCACGTAGTGAAGATCATTATCTGCCACGAGAAAGTTGGGAGGAATCTAGTTAGAACCCTCCCCCCGCGCCCTCGTCCCCCCTCCGCCCCCCGCCTTAACTTGCTATAACCAGTTTAGGCGAGGCCAGTTTAGTTGGCCGCCCGCGATACATCGCTAACTCACTGTACAACAACCATTTTGATTGTGATTTTGATTCTGATTAGCGCAGTGGTAGTGACTCTGCTTTCTGCGCCGAGGGTCCCGGGTTCGAATCCTGGTAGGGACACAAGCTTTGTGTGATGAGCACGAATGTTTGTACCCGAGTCATGGATATTTAATATGTATATAAGTATTATATACTGAGTTCACCCTCAGTCCATTGTACGGTACCCATAACACAAGCGTTAAGTTTAAAGTGGGACCGTATAGTTGGTGTGTTCGTATGGCGATATTTATTTATTTATTGTTGTCCTGACTGTACGAGCTAAAATATAAACAATACTTGATTATACACAGACAATTGAGTATTCTTAAATAGCACTTAAGTACCTTAAACGTATCGTATTAAGAACAACATTGTATCGATGTGAACTGGTTCCAGTAGCCATTCCAATATTTTAAACAGTCGTTACAACATTCAGAAGCCGGAAATATTCCGACAAATACTTTTACCCTTAGGTAGTCCCACTATTTCAGTTTTACAAGACAGATGGGAAGCTGAAAATACTGAAATTCGACCCCAATATAAAACAGGGCTTACCATGAACTCTTATTACTGGGCAATATACTGAACTGCCTGTCAATTTTATATTCTCACTCAATAATACAAAACTTACATATCCAAATAAATAAACTATATTTTTCTTGTTCTAATTACAATAACAGACTGAGACAAAGTACTATCTAGCGGAAAAAAATATAATTTATAGTTAGCCTAGGAACAGGAGAAGAGTAAAAAAATGTCGATATTATTTTATTGACCTTGACAAAAATCTCCGCAGTCCCTAACCACCCCTAAAACCCAAGGTCAAACCCTCACATAAAGTCTTATGTTCTGATACGTCTGGTAGCTATCTGACGAGGATTACCCGCCCTCGCTTGACTCATTTACATAATCAGATTTAGCTATTCATTTATCGTAACATACATAACGCTCCTAGGAGTAGCGGCGCTGATAACATTAGAATATTTTAGTACTATTTTTTAAGCTTATACCCAGTTAATATACATCTGGACTAAGATCCTACTAAAACTATTCTAGAACTGTTTCGAGGGCGTTGATAAAGTGTTGTATTTTTTATTTATAAAGAAAGTGTCTGCAAACAAAATTTTACATTTTATCTAATACGATAAGTAGGATACTTTAAAAATATATAATGCGAAATGAATCCTGTCTACAGATAGCAACACGGATACGATAATCTTATAGATAAGATGATACATATTGTACACAGACCTATAAGTACCTAGATTTAAACTCCAGCCCTCGGGCGTCGTCGTAAACTGAAAACGACTTGTCCTGAAACGAGCGCCGCAATTGGTAGCAACAATGTAATCACCATAACGATACTTTACAATCGCCTCGTGCAAATTACTCCTTGCGACGCCGAGCCATGAGCGATCAGCGATTTATACACCCATTCTGAGTTCAAGTCTTCTAACGCATCCAAATTTGAATTAATAATTTGGCACTCGTTATTGAATACAAACGGTGACGTAATTGTCACTATAGTCGTTTTTATTGTACACAACCGTCTAGCTAGATGATATTTACAATGCTATTTTGATTTGTTTATAATTATGGGTCTATGGAATTGGAGCACTGAAGAATGACACATCCAGCCGTTTAATTATGTTTTTTACTTATCAACTCATCCAATGCCCGTCCTGGGTGATACAGACGAATTGTGTTGCTGCTATTTTAATTGCTCTTGTATATAATTCCTTTTTTTTAATAACTTATAGACGTTTAAATCTTCCGATCAGAATAAAACGTCACTGAACAAAGCTGCTGTCACGGCTAAAAGTCAGCGTGTGTGCGACAGAGAAAGAGTACGACAACACTCTTTTCCCCACGACTTGCTTTTACCAAACTGAGATAGAGAATATCGTTAAGATTATGTAATATATTCACCGAAATTATTTCACTGTGTGTCATAAAAATTCATTCGATATTCACAAAAAAATGAATATATTTTCGCTCTCTCTTATGACTTATACCCCAAGTGTTCCGTCGCGCCGCCTAAGGCGTTGGATAGATAAACGGTTTATGTGCGTCGCGACGTTTAATGCGTGTAGTTTGACTATCGCCTGTTTGATCTCTTTAGATAACAGCATCCCAGCTTACGATGGAGGTACTACCTGTACTTGATTGCTGTAGGAATGGGTCTCGTATACTAGGTTTTGTATATTACCTAAGTTATTTATTTTAAACTATTTTTATTCCCTAATGTAAATATATTAGGTACATCATTTCAACATTCTACGTAAGACAGCTTGCAAGAAAATTTGCTGCATTAGTGACCTTATTGAGTGCTGGGGTTCATTTTTGGGATGTACGGAATCCTAGTAAAAGGAAACAAATTCAGAAAACGTCTATGGATTGCGTGAACATTTGGTTCCAACATCCCATAAGACGGCGAGCCTATTGCTATTACACTGGGCACACTTCCCCCAATGCGAGGGGAGATTTGGGCCACCTCTTTCCTAAAAGGTACTACACCAGAATCTTAAATACATGGAACAATTTGAAAGGTAGGTTAGGTTGGTCACGAAAGTTGTTTATCAGTTTTGATAAAAAGTCCATCGTTAATAAAATATCAACTAGTGTTCATATATTTTGATACGTTCTAAGTTCAAATAAACAACAAATGACAAGAATAGGCCTTGCGATTATACTATGTGCAAATGATTTTCAACCTTAAAGTGATAAAGGAGTTTCTTGGTCGACTTTACATAGGTTTATAAGCGAGTTGTCTAGAGGACGTAAAATACGATTTGCGCCAGGAAATGAACTCGAACAGAGGTGGGAGTGGCTGTGGGGTGCATCGGATGGCACCTACCTTTGATAAACATATGTACATATATAAAGTACGTAACAGATATCTGGACAACTTTAAGAGAAATATGTACCAATTTACTAGTAATTGGGTTGTTATATATTTTCGATCTTATAATTATACTTTACTGTATACGTTTACGATTTGTAATCCTAAAGTTACACCTTACATACTATGCGTGGGTCGGTAAATTGTTAACTATTTTCATTGCTGAAACACAAACGAACATTTAAGTAGTTTAAAATTAAAAGTTCATATTTTAAGATTTATTTTGTTTTTTTTTTATCTGTTGAATGATTTATCTTATTTAGTACTTACTAAATAAGAAAAGAAAAGAAAAAAACAAAATAAATCTTAAAATATGAATTTGAGGTAAGTTTATCTAAACGTAAAGTCAGTACTTATAGGTACTTAACCATGGAGCTTCGTGTCCGTTCTTCCCCATAGGAACGGCATTCCGAACGGGTAGTAAAGTTGTAGCTTAGCACTTAGTAACCATTCCGTCGATCCATAAGTACTGTACTTAATAGTTTACATGTATAAAAAAAATTCTGATTCTGATTCTTATACTATGTTGGAAATAAAAACAGCTAACAATTTACATAGGTACCTATTGTGTATTCCATAAATGTCAATAGGTTCGCCCCTATTACAGTGAGATATTTTTGGCAATACCATTGATCTGTCATTACATCAATGGACCATACGGAAAGTATAGATGTACATATTATTTATGTAATAGTATATTTTCTTATAGAGCTCAGAACTGAAATTCTGCACAAAAATTCACACAGTTGAACATAAGACAACTTTATGTATGAAATCAAACATTCGTTTAATGTTTGAAATTCGAGGTTGAGGGTACTTTGCTTTCAAAGACAACCTTGCTCAAATTTCTGCAGAGCAAATATTTACGTTCACAATCCTAGATCCAGTTGCTATCATTTGAAATTTGCTTAAGCTAGAGCTCTGAAAATATTTATAAGATGTAACACAATTTGTTTAACATATTTGAAGAGATTAACAAGTGGGTATATCAATCAAGTTTATGTGTGTAATAAATGTATAAGTAAATGGTGTTGTTTTTTTTTTTAAGAAACCAGGGCAATGGAATCACAAATTTTATGGTCGCTAACCAATAAACGCTTATGTTATGGGTACCATAGAATACTTTACCAAAGATCTCATAGTAACACTCAGACATATTTTGAGGTGGAAATGAAACCCAACTACCTGTAGTGAACCGAGCAGCCTATGCTCAAACGAGTAGACAAATCTGTCATTAAAACTTCTATACTGCCTGCCTTCTTTTTCTAGTAGCCTTCTTGTTAATTTTTTTAATCAAAAAAGTATAATGCGTTTTGTAATTGTGATGATTAAGAGATTTTAAGTCTTGCAAGACGTTAGATCCCCCCTCCCCCAAGTGGACTGATGATATCACACTCGTCGCGGGAAGCCGGTGGATGCGAGTGGCGGAGGACTACGATGCGTGGAAGTCATTACAGGGAGGCCTATGCCCAGCAGTGGACGTCTTTCGGCTGATGGATAGCCGTTAGATCACACCGATATTCCCACAGAATCCGATCTCAACAACGATCCCACGACCCTGGCACCAAACACAAAAATAGCTCAGGGTCAAAAAGACCGCGAGTTCAAATCTGGGATGTTCCAACAAGGGGATGCTGCATCCAACTTAATGTATGCACACACCTTTATTTATGACCAACTTATAAATTACACTCAATTACAAAAAAGACACTCGAATGTACATCTTATAATAAGTAGTATAAAGTTGTAGTATTTTTTTCTGGTTACACAATATAAGTCGGCAACTTACTCAGCACCCTTAATTTGTCTGGTGATAACTGGTTTTCGGACAATGGTAAGGCCTATTAACATAACTCCTTGACCGGACAACTGGACATACTTATTAATATTCATCATAAGACTTACGTGAGTTGATTTTTTCCAAATCTCGTATTAGTTCATAGGATGATGTTGTCGCGGTGAGATACGTACGGGCGCGATATAAATAAAAATGTTGTAGCAGTCAAGATATATATACCTAGAAACTTTTACGAGTGCAAGCAAGACCCGGTAGCCTGGTAAGTTAAGATTATTATTACCAGACCGATCTGTTTTGTCCGGACCAAAATTCTACTTTTAGTGTTACCCGAATTTTCCAATTTTCCGGATAACTTTTCTTTTCATGCAAACCTTATTTGGACTATTGCGAAAATTCGGTATTAAAATTGCCGAATCGGTTCAGCCGTTTTCAAATGATGCGTTTAGCAACGAACAGGATTTATTTTTTCATATATATACTTATAAAACAGTCTTGTAAGTTACACCATTTATAATCAAGGCCAATTTTTACGATCTTTGAATTTTTGAATTTGTCTCCGCCCAATAGCAGAATAACTATCACAATATAGGACAAAAAAACACAAAGAAATAAGAATAAAGATAATTTATTTTCTCATACGTTTGATTCTGAGCCAGTACGAAATTCACCGGGACAGCTAGTTATAAATTGATTAATTATTTTCCTAATAAAGCTTAAGCTTTCGTTATGGTTAAGATCGTGGCTACTGAGTTTTTTTGGCGGTAGTAAGTCGAGTAAAATTACTAAAGAAAATAAACCCTTTCACCCACACCTCACGAAACGTCTACTTATCCCATCAAATGCTTCGATACCTCGTCCCAACACTAAAAGTGCCCAATAAATCGATAACCGTCGCTTGGTCGGCCGGCTCATCACTAATTTACAATTTTATGGCTTGTGGGATCGCGCGGGGGTGGCGCGCGGCGCGCGGGGTGCGGGGGCGGGCGCCAGCGGGGGCAGGTCGCCACTCCATTAGTGGAGTTTGAACCCCCCGCGCCGACCAGTTAACCCTATAAGGAGAGTGTGCAGAAAAAGATTTGACCAAGATTTTTGTGGGAAATCTCATTAAATAGGTGTGTTGCTGTAATATTATATAGGTACTTGGACTAATCAGTGATGTTAAACAAAATTTTATATTAATTTAACTATATTTAATTAGACACTTCTTTAATTTGTGTCAGTAAATACAAATGATGCTCAAAACAAGGCATGAAAGCAAGCGTACGTTAAGTGGAAGTATAGTAATAAGATAATATGGAGTTATTAACAACTCTTGAAGGATTTGTTTCTATATTTTTTTATTTTACTACATCGTATTCATTATTTTATAATATTCTCAATTTAACACTTTTAAACTATATTTGAGTAAATTAGTCAGAACGTTAACACAGCGTGATTCAGAAAGGGTATACAACCATTTGAACCTGCACTTGTTTCGTGCATTTGTTATTTCGACACGACGATTGAAAAAAAAATACTCCAACAAAATAACAATTGTTTGTTTAATTGACGTTTCGAAATTTCTGACTAATTACAAATGCTTCAATGTACCCTTTGTGATTGACGCTGTATAAGTAACCATAGATTCTAATTATCAAAAATTAAAACAAAAGTCAGATAACCAACTAGTTTTGCGCACCGTACAATTTCACGCCTCCCGACAAGAAACGCGTGCAAAGGAGAAAGGACAAAACTGAGACGGGGCAGAGAGGGAGATCTTAAAGATACGTTGGCATGGCAACCCTTGCACGCACACACGCGCGCGGACCCACGAGTCGAACGATAGTTTCCACCCACACCAGCGCGCGTCGGCATTAGGAGCATTCGACCCTACCGTCCCTGAAGTTTCAGTTATTAAGCAAATGCTTTGTAAACATTCTGGGTGGCCACCTTTAGTTTCTGCCTATAAATAGGTAGGTTGTGCGGCTTAAACCTTCAATTAAGTAAATGTATGTAAAGTTGTTTTGTTCAGATCCAGACGGGACGCTGAATATTGAAGATAATGTATTTTTTACATGTACTTTGTATGTTTACTTTGGTAGATAGATGGTTTGACACAGTTTAAATTTAGCTCTTTGCTGAATAATATAAAGAACTTGATGTAATGAAGATTTTTTTTTAAAAAACGTTATATGCCTATACACTGGGCATTATCTCGAGACTCATAATATGTAGGTACTCCTAGGGCTGTGTCCGCGAGAAGCTTTATTGGTCATTTAGCGAGCGATGCCTAGTAATTCTGCTACGAGTATACGCTACCGCATAGGCAATTTTTTTTATACCAAACTTTAAAAAAAAAATAGTTATTCATTTTTTAGATATTATTTAACACAATGACTACATCAACATACGTACTTATAAGTAGGTATGATTTTCTGGTGTCGTACTATATTTAATAGCATTAAACCTCTTACATTACGTAATATAAATACCACAGACAAACCCAGTCGCGACGCTAGCATAAACTAATACCCACGCCCCCCCCTCAAACCCCCCAATTTAATAAGTATCTCATCGAGGCGGGCGCCTCAGGCTTAAGGCTCCGTCCTTAACTACCCTCCCCGCAAGACATATTTCATCGGATCCCGCACCACCCTCCAACTTTGGCTAATATTTCAACGTAAATTATGTACAAGATACGTGAGACCGTAAAACGTAACACTACGGGCGTTTGGTTCGTTTGATAATTCGCTTTTGAATAGATCGTTGTGAAACTCGCTCGTTCTTGATGATTATGATGTCTCGGATTCAATTCCCAACTCGTACAATTTTTTTAATAGGAATTTCCAGTACAACTATACGATACGTACCTACATGATTAACTGAGATATATATGGTTATAAATCAAAGTTATGTTAGTTACATCATTTATAACTTAAGAACGGGTGAGCCGATTTTTATGATCTTTGATTTATTGAGTTTATCTGCGCCCCGAATAGCAGAATAATTGTTACAATTAAGGAAAAAATCACATAAAAAAAACGAATAATTCAGATTATTTATTTTCTCATACATTAGATTATGTGGCGGTATGAAGTTCACCAGGTCAGGTAGTAGTAAATGTTATAATTATTCGCATTGCTTCACAGATATTTTACAACTCCCTTTCTCTTTCTCCCTTTTTCTTTCTTCTTTCTCCCTTTATCTTAAGCAATAAGAAAAACATCAAATAATAACCCAATCACCAAGCAACACGTAAGGTATACTATAGGAGGCAAAGGGTCATCAATAAATAGCGGGTGTTACATAACCGGCTAGCGTTGTATCGAAGCCATGCATGTTTTAATGAAGCGCTCCTATACAAACACGCTATATACAGCGTGGTTCAGAGAGGAAATACTAAACTTTGCACAAATAATTTTGTCCCAACAGAATGTTGTGATTTATTTTATTGCGGTTACAACATTCTGACGTCACATAATGATTACAAATACTCTAAAGAAGCGCAGGTTTAAAGGTTAGTATAGGCTTCCTGAATCCCGCTGTATACAGGTGAAAAAATTTACTTCTTAGGTGTCTTTTTGAGATAAGGCCATCGAAAAACACTATTTATCGGTCTATTTTCTTTTAATTAAAATCAATCAAGCAACAGCAGACAATATTTGAATTTGACATGTAGATAATATAAAAAACTAAAGCTGTCAAAACAATTTTGTTTTAAAATGTATGTTAACAACAGGGTTGATTCAGAATAAGCCTTAGGTCTCGTGATTTGTCCCAGACTACTTCATCTGCGATCTTTGATCAATAAGCGGCGTTTATTCTACGACGATGTATGTACACCTTATATAGGTGTAACAAAAATAGTGTCAAATATTTTAACAGATGAATCAGTAGGTTATATGAATCATATTATTGATGTATAAAATAAGTGTGTGAATGATTTTTGTTTTTTTTTTTTAAACAAGGCGATCCAGTAACGGTTGGCGATGCGCTCAGTACAGGATGTCATTTTTTAAATGTCGAAAAATTTAATTTATTTCTTTAGAAATCTTTATAACTTACTGTTGACCCTGTTAAAATATTTTACACTATTACTGTAACACCTTATATTGGTCGTACACGACCACACACAACATAAGGTGTGGCCTTGGGCTATTGTCAAAAGACCTATCGTGGCATATTATTATACCATGGTACATCCTAAAACTCACATCAACATGCCTACATATCCGTATGTAACAGCGATAGTTTCCCGGGTGGGGGCGCGGTGGGTAGAATTACCACAAGATTGCTGCCATTCTTTAGGGCTCACGAGGCCCTTAACCCTTAGGAGGTAGCCGCTGGGTGGATTCGCAACCTTGCCGGAGATAATTTAATTATTTTGATTTTCCTGTGAAGTTCGTAGTTATATAGAGAAGACTTGATGTTGGTGTAATGTTACTATACATACATACATTTATGCCTCAGTATTTATTTCAAACTAGCTGTTGCCCGCGACTTCGTCCGCGTGGTATTTAACAAAAACAACCGTTGACAACAGCCTGCCCGCCCATTCTGAGCCCGCGGGACGCATTGCAGGTTGTTGCTATCAAACAATCAGGCGCTGCGCTGCAACATTGGTTTTTTTTTTTCGTGAGATCCTATTTTTTTTTCTAAAATAAAAGTAGCCTAAGTTACTCCTTGTTACATCAGCTATCTGCCAGTGAAAGTCCCGTCAAAATCGGTCCAGCCATTTCAGAGATTAGCCGGAACAAACAGACAGACAGACAGACAGACAGACGGACAGACAGACAGACAAAAATTGTAAAAAATGTTGTTTCGGTATAGGTAACGTGTATACATCCAAATGCACTTAGTAAAAAGCGGTTATTTTAATATTACAAACAGACACTCCAATTTTATTTATATGTATAGATAGACATTATTTATGGTTGGAATATTATAAACTAAGTAGATAAATAATCAACATTCAATACAATTTTAGGACCTTTGCTAACGCCATTGACTCACAATAGAACAACAATAGCATTGCAATTACCTGTTTTGTCATTTGACATATTATAACTCTTAACATTGCCTCGTTGCGGTGGTTAGAAAGAGAGGTTCATAATATATACGTCAAAGGACTTATTGACATGTGCATTAGTCAGTCGATACAGAGAGGTATTTTCCAATACTCTTCACAACCAGGTCAGAAAGACCAGGTTCACGGTGGGTCGCGGTCCCTTCACGCGCGACTAAGGGTTACTCGGGGCTTCCATTCTCGAGGAAATTGGGTCATTTGTCCTACACAGCCTCATAGGGCCTCATAGGGCTGCCACTTTGCGCTTTAAATTTTAGTACCCCTTTGTCTTAATAAAAAATCTTATATAAACATCTCGTATCAGGTATAATCGTCGACAACCTTATAACGTAATAGGTATCTTATCTTGTTAGCGCAGTTGAAACTGACCCTGCCTGCAGTGCCGAAGGTCCTGGGTTCGAATCCTGGTAGGGACAAATTTTATGAGCACGTATATTTTTACCCGAGTCATGGATGTTTAATATATCTATATAAGTATCATACCCTGGGTTCACCGCCAGTCCATTGTACGGTACCCATAATAGAAGCGGTGCTTGGTGTGGGGCTCTGCAGTTAGTGCGTTTGTGTGGCGATTTTATAAAAAAAATATACAATATTAGTGTAGGTATAGAATGAGTAGGTACATATCACATACTAATTTAATATAGTTCTTGCCCCTCTAAGTGTCTAGCCCCTCAGTTCTTACCCCTCTGGGTCACCCTCTCGGGCCCGCCTTATAATATCCTGGGGTTGTTGCCCCAATGCACGCCGTCATTATAATCTTGGAAGATCTCAGCTGCATCGTACTGCAGTGGCCTAATAAAAAGTAATAATTTTATATTTTAAATATTTTTCGTCAGGCATTCCATGTCCAATCCCAGTAATATTATAAAGTTTGAATGAATGGATGGATGGATTGATGTTTGTTACTCAATCACGCCAGAACGGCTGAACGGATCTCGTTGAAATTAGACATAGAGATAGATTATAGTCTGGAATAGCACATGCTACTTTTTATCCCGGTAAAGTGTATGGTTCCCGTGGGTACTTTTTAATCGCGGGTAAAACCGTGGGGCGCAGCTTGTAGATCCATAAATTTTATGTTTAATTTTGCAGGCGTTGTCATGACTCCTCACAGCATCTTATTATCTCACGAGCCCGTGTAAACAAGTGTTCATGTACTAGGCGCGCATACATCAGCGGAGTACATAACCAACTTGTTCACAAGCGGCGGCATACAACCTATTATATTCTCGGTCCGCGGTTAGCGTATAGCCAACTATTACTTTCCAACTTTCCATCAAGCGGCGTTCATACGGCGACTAATTATTAGGAATAAAATATACTTATTTTTTATTTCAATTGGTCATTCAACCAAAATCGAACTTTGGATGGCACGCTTATAGTCCTTCACGTAACCTATAGTTCCTACTAGCTAGCTATTGCTACGTCTGTAAATATCGGTTATAGCTTCTGCCCGTGGCTCCGCCCGCGGTACCTCGATGAAAGATCGCCTAAAACACTCAGGAAAAGTGCAGCTTCCAATTAGTGAAATCATTTTTAAAATTGGATCAGGGATTCGGGAGATTACCCCCTACATCAAAACACATAAACTAACATACTTTACAACTTTGTAATAGTATAGATTCAGCAAAATCAGATTGTAAGCCCCAATACAAAAATGAAATTGAAAAAGAAAAGGAAAGAAAAATAAACTCAGTAAGTATGTAGGTTAGATAAACAAATGTGGGAAAAATAAAAAAAAATCTGCACGTATCTACGAAATAGCATGTGAAAATTTGGTATTTCCGATTAATGATAGAATATCAAAAAATTATGACATGGATTTGGTAGTGACCTAGCTATGTGCACTGCTGGGTTCAAATCCCGGTTCAAATCCCGTATTGCACCCGATTCATGTTCAATATACATAGGTAAATAAGTATTTACGAGTATAAACTGGGATCGCCCCCAGCCCAGTGTGCGCTCCATAATACAAGCGTAGCGTAGTTGTTGTAAAACCTACACAATTATTGTATATTCACAACATACTGTTCTCGTAATGAAATAATTACGACAACAGTATGTTGAGAATACGCATCATACTCATGTCTGCTATACATTGCTGTAGACATTCCAATCCTCCGAGTAAATTAAGGTCGCTCGTGTGGCTACCAAAACTTCTAAACTCAAAACATTTACGTGTAAACACTTCAATTTAAAGTTGTAAAGAGGCGCCTCGTCAGAAACTGAGAAGGACGTCGGACAAAGAGCGGTCCGAGGGCGAAATTTAAATCCTACCCGCAGCTGCGGAATAGAACCGACCTTAGGAACAAACAAATCGTCCCGGACCCCACCCCACACCCCCTCAGCCACCCGCGCGGGCGAAACACGAATGGCCGCCTTATACGACCACATCTTACAGGCCCCAATTCCTACTTCCTTTCCATTACACAGCCAGCGCTGACTAAACATAATCGCCGAACTTCCTTACGACTCTACCCTTCCTGCCAGCTGCTCGCAGACAAGCTAACAAGTAAAAACAACTGTGACCCGCAAATAATAGAGTCTATTCTATAATATACCGCTTCAAATTCGTCTATCGATACCGATCATTCAAATGTAAACTTCACAGCGAACGCTCAAAAGTCGAGTTTGGTGTGCACGTCTCAGAATTTCCAATTTTCCTCGAACGACCGCTGAAGCACCCGAGTTAAGAACATCCCCGGACAAGTTGTGCTGTTAGCTACGAACGTTCCAATAGTTTTCGGTGTCGAAACTTGTACGGTGTGTTGTAGTGTGTATTTCTTATACAAAAGATGGGGGTGAGGGGGGCATGATAAATGGCACAGCATTAATACTCGGCCGGCCTCGTATAGTTTTATGATCTTAGTTGGGTTGTAATATAAATCTGCTTTTCCGGCCGGGCATGTCTCTAATGTTTTAGTGTAGTGCTTGGATATCTCTACTGGAATGTTTTACTGTATACCAGTTAATAGTTTCTATTATCATAATAAAAACAAAGTAATGAAATAAAACTTATTTTATAGATTTTATCGCGTTTATTTTATGTTTTTACGTTCGCGAAGTTTCGTCTGCTATACAGCCTCAGTCCTCCCGTGACCACGGTTGCTTTATAGCAGCCGAAACGTTGGCAACATAAAAAAATATGTATACTAGGTACAAAGACCTAGCAACAAGGATCAGCCAAATATTAGATTCCACGAATCTACACGATAGCATGGCAATATTCATAGTGCGGGCATCGGCGACAAGATTTTATTACTCGCCCCTAGAGCCGGCAAGAGAACCGTAAACCATGTAATATACTGCCTTATAAACCACTTGAAGGCGTAGACAACCGTTGGTAATTTTATTACAAAAACTCAATGTTTCCATGGTAATAGTATAATGAAATATTATCAGTATTTGGAATTATATTTCAAAAATAATTAAAAAAAAAAATAGAACCAAAGAGCGGCTACTGTCTTTCTTTCTATTAATATTTATTATTGGTGTATTATAATGGTAATTGGGGAGCAAATCTTAAAGTAGATCCAAACGATATTGCTTACTTAACTTAGTTAAATTAAAAACTGAGATAAAAGACTATCGAATTAACATATTAAATAATACTAGTATAAACTAGCTTTACCCACGGCTTTGCGCACACATGTAATTTTCAAGGATAAAAGTATCATATCTGTTACTCCAAAATATTAATCAGATTTAATCAATGCTTGAAAAGTTTATCTGTTAGTTCCATTGTTCTACTAAACGTTAGTTCTACGAATGTTTAAACTAAGTACTTTTATAAGTCCATAATGATGATATTAAATAAACTTTGTAGACTTACTCCAAACAATGTGTTAGAAATTCAAATAGGTTTGTTTACTTAATAAAATCGATTTTGTATGGATACTCTAAAATCACAAAATTACAATAGCCTAGGAATCGATACGCTTTTAAAATTAATAATATGCCAAACAAAGCTATCAACTGCACGGGCTCAAACTAAGGACCGCCTGTATTATGAGTACCATTCAATGTTTATAGGATCAATCCCAAAAACATCTAGACTGGGGTAAATTATAAAACGATCATGTTCGTAAATAGCGCAAGCTAGAATCGAACCCGCATTCACCCATTAAAGTGAGCCGAGCACCCTGCACTCAAACCACGAAACAAAACGGTCGCCGTAAAAAATGCAACACATGTTTAACGGCACTCCCCCCCCCCCCCCTAATAATAAATTAATAATATCGATTTCAAATGCAGTACCAAAAGTAAATTAATAATATCGATTTCAAATGCAGTACCAAAAGTAAATTAATAATATCGATTTCAAATGCAGTACCAAAAGTTGTGAACGCCTGCTATTGATCGCATTTTCAGCGGAAGATCCGAGCACGCTTTCTGCTCGACGATTAAGTCTAATTGCTCTTAAATTTATTGCCTACTGCTCTGCTATTAAAGTGTGGTATCGCTTATTTATCGCTCATAATTAACATTGCTTATCTGATGCCTTAACATTGTAAATATTATACTTATGCGAAAATATGAGTTACATAATTGCTGAGTGAATTCAAAAAGCGTATAATATCACAAAAAAAAATAAAAGAAAACCGAAATTATTTTCGAGACAAAAGTGAGAAATCAAATGTCTTCTTCGCAAATTTTTCTAATTCCTTTGTTTTATTGGTGGGCTTCCAGTTCACCATAAATTTGGCGCGCGTTTAACAGGGAGCTACTACCATCCTATCCGATACCCACCCAGTGAGACTTACCGGTAACCTAAAGGTAGCCACCATTTCTCATAATTCTTTAATCTTCTGAGTGCCCTAATCAACTGTTAAAGACGACAGGATGACCAGCTTAACGTGGCCTTCCGACACACAGTAAAAAGTCAAATATGCAACGAACATACTCCATACATCACATAAAAAAACGGTTTAAAACATATGGATACACTTATAATATCAGATCATCAGATACCTAGCGATATAAAAACATGGTATATACAGGTTTTTTAACCCTTCCCTACGGTTACCGGCCACGATGACCCGCGGGTCGCGGCAGCGTTGACCCAGTCAACCCGCGGCCGGTTCGCTTTGTCGGACTATGATCATTTCTCACGATCACTCCAACAGGTTGAATGAATAGTAGCGATCTCTATTTTTAATTTACACATTTACAACATCTGCGTTCCAAGTTTAAATCGTTACAAAATTACCATAAACAAAATAATGTTCAGTTCCTTCGTTCAGTAGTTAAGTACTTTATCTTTAGCAGAAAAGGGAAGATCTTCTAACCAGGCGGTTGGTATGCCTAGCGGGGTGGCTGCTATGCCCCGACAGTTATTGTCGGGATCTTGTATATACGTTACGTACTCCGAAAACTCTCATAGCGCGTTTCAGGATTGTATGGAGAATTGTCAATTGTTCTTAATGGTCTGCAGCGCCATCTGCGTAGCTTGTGACGAGGTTGACGAGGTCGCTACATATCTTTACTATTAGATAAATTAACAAGTAATAATTGATTAACTAACAATACGTTCTACATACAAGTGTTAAACTATGATGACAATATATTTGTTATAACCATCGAATATCTATAATTACTTCTGTCCCTATGTTTTAAGGCTATTTTCGCATGGCAATACTCTCAGCTAATGCTGCAGTTTATTGTAGTGGTAACATTTAAAAGTATTTTTTCTCAAGTGACACATAGAGAGCAGTCTGACGTCACATCCCCTCACGCAGGCATGAAGAACCAGTACTGACCTCGGGTCACGGAGACCCCACATCTCCGCATTTCTCACGAGACGCAGCAGCTTTCGAGGGGTTTATTCTCCAGTAACCCGTTCGGAGGTCCAGTACTCGTTGAAAACGCATAATCTTGTCCTTATTATTATATCTGTCAAGGTTAACAATCCCTGAAAATGTATGCATCTATTGAATAGGTTAAATAGGTTGAATAGGTAGCATTAATTAGTAATACATATATATTGACGACAGC
This sequence comes from Pheosia gnoma, assembly GCA_905404115.1. Classification (NCBI taxonomy): domain Eukaryota; kingdom Metazoa; phylum Arthropoda; class Insecta; order Lepidoptera; family Notodontidae; genus Pheosia; species Pheosia gnoma. Next base: position 6,600,562 of record FR989912.1, read on the forward strand.
TTGGGCTAGTGGTTTGAGCGTAGGCCGGTCGTGTCATTGCACCGAGTAGTTGAGGGTTCGATTCGCCTGGGCAAATTTCGCAAACGATATTTTCGTAATTTTCCCTGGTTTGGGTGTTACTGGGATCGCCCCCAAAGAATTTCCAAGTTTAAGTGGCAGTGGGCAGGGCACATAGCTCGCAGAACCGATGGCCGTTGGGGCAGAAAGGTTCTAGAATGGCGACCACGAATCGGAAGACGAAGTGTAGGACGGCCCCCCACAAGGTGGACTGATGACATCACACGCGTCGCAGGAAGCCGGTGGATGCGAGTGGCGGAGGACCGTGATGTGTGGAAGTTGTTGGGGGAGACCTATGTCCAGCAGTGTATATCGGCTGATAGATAGGGATCGCCCCCAGTCCATTGTACGGTACCTATAATACAAGCGTTACTTAGTATGGGGCCATACAGTTGGTGTGTTCGTCTTCACGCACGAGTACATCTGTATATGCTACAGAAATAATCAGACATCTTAAAATTTGCTTCAATAAACTATAACTTATTACATATACTTTACATTAATACACATAGATCAAGCAACCCTATAATCCTCTTAAGCATTTTATAGCCCTTATCTTGGCACAAAACATAGCAAGGCCAGCATATATATACAGCGTGTGTATATATATGTAATTAAATAATACGTGGGTCCGCAACTAAGGCCGATAAGACTGGTGGCCCCCCACCGCCCACCGCCCACCGCCGGTGGGGGGTAGAAACGAAATGTTCGCGCGAGGGGTGTGGGCGTACGTGAAGACACCGCTGAAGACGTGCGAGTATTAATATAGAGCTGTTAAAACGCATTTTTACTTTTTTGTTTATAAATAAGGAATTAACATATGTTTTTGTTTATAAATAACGGCGAACCTTTTGGTGTTACCCTCTGTTCAATTGGGTAATGTTTATCGATCTAGATCTCGGTCTCAGTATCTATGTGAGCTAAGTTTTTTGGGGTCGAGTCACCTTCGTCCGTAGGAGAATTAAGTACCCTCGAGATACCCTACACGTGACCCTGGGTGGTGCCAACCAGGTGACAACTCTACTGGTGGTAGGCTTCGGCCGTGGTTAGTCACCACCCACTGAACAAAGCCATGTCGCCAAGCGGCCTAGCCGCGTTCCGGCATGATGTTCGGTGTTGCCATTCATGGATGGCGGGTCAGATCAGTTGCGCTGCATGTGCCTAGTGAATGTAGCGTCTCGATCTACTGCCGCCTTCCTACCTAGGCAAGTATGCTCCATCGTAGATCTCATCGTCACTTACCATCAGGTGAGATCGAGATCAAATACTTGCCTATAATGTAATAAAAAAAAAATAAAAAAAAAAGTTTGATTGAAATAAAACTAATCTTACGGATTTTATCGCGTTTATTATACTTAATTTAAATCCGTAAGATTTGTTTTATTTCAATGTGTAGTATTCGCGTAAACATAACAAATCAATATAAGAGTTTGATATTTGGACCCATGAAAATGGAACTCATAATCTTAAAACTGCTATGTGTGCAAATGCTAATATCTGTTAAAAAAACGTGTACAGCTTGGGTCTCACACGCTCTGGGTTAGACCACGGAAACTAATCTATACTAATATTATAAATGTGAAAGTTTGGATGGATGGATGGATGGATGTTTGTTACTCTTTCACGCCCGAACGGCTGAACGGATCTGGATGAAATTTGGCACAGATATAGATTATAGTCTGGAATAACACATAGGCTACTTTTTATCCCGGTAAAATGTATGGTTCCCGTGGGATAGATGTTTGAATTTTTCATACTTTTTATCGCGGGTAACACCGCCGGGCGCATTTAGTTGAAAATATTCTTTTTATAATTTTTGCTTTAATGGTAGTGATAACTGGCGAATTTGTTAGATAAGCTTTTTTATTAATATTGTGGTCTTCCTCTAAATATGTTTAATTTTGTGCGCATCGACGAGAAACAGCGCTAATTGAAAACCGCCATTTGCCAGTGCATCTCATATCTTTTGATAGCTTTATCCCTCTCTGTTGATACAATGGTTGTGACGTAGATAAAGACTTTGATATGTCACTGTGCTAACATATTTTGTCTTTGGTTTCAGGTAGACATAATGACTTGAAGAGACTCCATCGAATACATCAAATCACTAGCAGAACTGGACCATAAACAACGAGCTACAATAGCAAACGAAATGTGATTTGAAACATTAGGTATTCCGCTTACGAAAACTATTTAGCATGGAGGATTAAAAATTGTTATCATACCTTTATGGAAAAATATGGTAAAAAAAAACCACCCAGTAATGCTACCTAACACTACATTAAAAACCTACTCCCACAAGAACATCTAACGCGATCTATTAAGCCTTATAAAATATGGGTCGGTATTATCATCTCGACACAATTCCACGGAGGTCCGCTGGACCGTAGTCCGGGCGACTTTCGTTAGGGTGAAAGCAGTTTGAAAGTCGGGTCGGTATTGATCGAGTGTCTTGCCCCCCTGGCCCCCGCGCGCGCCCCCGCCCCCACCGCCCCCCGCCCCCGCCCGGTAAGGAGCGCCCAATTCTGAGGATCCTTGTCTTTGATATAGAAATAAGGCTCCTATAATTGTTATACTCATATAGACGTAGCTGTATAGAAGCAGTAATGTGTGCGAAGCTTAAACTTAGATTGGTATGTTTAGAGTAAGTACTTACCTATGTTAACGGGACAGCTTTGATATATATAAAAACTATATTAAAGCTCAGTACTTAATAGTTATAAAAGATTGGCAAGATATTTGCAACGCCTGTTAATAAAAGAAACTACTTATATTAAACTTCAATTAGATTTATAAATGGTGTAACTATTTAAAAATAATAATTAATAGATCGTGAAGATAATGTAGATACGTGATTTAAGATGTGTCTGTAATCATGAAAAAAAAACTATGTATATTTTATATATATGTATGTATAATATATATATGAAAGAAAGTCGTGTTAGTAACACCATTTATAACTCAAGAACGGGTGGACCGATTATTATGATAATTGATTTTTAAAATTAGTTCTACTTAACCTATTTAAACAGGAAAATTTCACAATAAAATAATAATTCATTTTCTCAAACAGGGACAGCTAGTTATAACGAAATGTTGTAAAAAAAAACAAAACTATTAAGATTCAATACAACTATATTTCATCACCAAACAATGTGCAAAATGAATCTATGTTTTAATAGTAGTTAAGACATAAATTATTATGTAAGTCTGTAATTAAAATCATAACTCTGTGAGCAAGCTCCGACATAATTATTAGGTGTCAGATAGAATAGATAGATGTTGAGTAGTTTATATTGCCTCTATGTTATTTAAAGAAGGTACCTAGCTCGAGGATTTAGGAGGCTAAACACTTTTATTTTAGCCCGGATAGAAATGCCACCATGGACCCACTTTGATTCAATAATATTTTATTTCTATCAATAATCAAATTGGCTAAAAATGTATCGTTTACATAAACGGGTTATAGGAATTTATACCTTCGACTAAGACATTATGAAGAAAAGAAAGCTAAAATATATTTATAATTTTCAAAGATTTAATAAATAAATTACAAGCTCCGCGTTCAACCAACTACTATTTATCCAACATAATTATAAAACATATAAAGCGTTCTTACGTTACTGCCGTACAACCCTATTAGCGGACACCTCGACACCTGAGCGGCAACCCTAGCGAGATCGAGGTTGACATCCAATACGGGAGCTTATTCTGGTTATTTTTTAATATTATGAAGCAATGAAAGTATCCACACAAAAACATAATATAAAATATTAATATGGAGTTGCATGAATCACAGGAACTAACTAAAACGGATTGGAATTACATTGTTATACATAAAATTAATCCCTTAAATAACGAAATATGTAAGTATATAAATAAGTATACTAATTTGTATCATCTGACTAAACCTAACAGTTACAGTACAATTAATATTACGATTACCGTTCTGTAAATAAAATGAAAAGACAAATTTATAAGTCACCGACGCCTATACGAATCAATAATCATTTAAAAACGAATATACGGATATTTTTGACTTGTTAATCGTTTAAATTTGTGCCGGTTTTCTTTTTTAAATGTATTTTTTTATAATCACTAATACATTCCATTTATAAAACCATTTTCGAGAAAAAAACAGCGGACGGCTTCATGAATAAATTAAACAGCCAACATTTTGAAAGTCTCCTATTAAAAGAAAACTTGTGTGAATAACCCCGCATAGCCGGCCACGCCGCAGTTTCGTTCGGTCTCGCCTTACATTCTCGACTTGATTAATGTGTGTGCCGACCGAGTTAATCACCCACTCGAGATGCCGATGATAACCGCTCGTTTGTGACAACCCTCACCGCTTTCAAAAAGTATAAGAATTTATCTATAGTTCACATAAGGCTAGAAAGAATATAGGATTAACTGGTATAAGGTAGACAAATCATTTGGCTTTAGTTTGATTGTCAGTAAAGGTCGAAAGTAGATCATACATGAAGTTAACTATGTTTTATGACAAGTGCAAGATGATACGTAAGTTAACTGTACGTTATAGACACCTTCTATGGCAAATTGAATAGTGCCTCTAGCGGCCTATTGTGTCTAATTACGTTCACTATAAAGTATACGGTTAACTTACGAATAATATCGCACTAACTTAACTTAACTGTGTTTAAACTATATACTTACTGAAAAAAGTTGAATTCTACACGAAACGGAAAAATAGTAGATCCTTCTATACCTCTTTTAATACAAACGAAATATTAAGACTGTTCTCAGAACATCGAATTTTCTTACAAGAAAAATGTACGATTCAAATTTTCAATATCATATAATGGACCTCCCATGTTAAGTTAGCTTAACTTGAGCGGTGGGGGACTGGTCCCTAGACCCCGGGTACAACTAGGGCTTGTGGGAAACCGCAAAGTCGTTTTTCATTATTTCAAGAGTAACATGTTTGTAAGACAGAAGAAATCCTGTTCATTAATCGTTGACTTTAGTTTCTGGCTCCGACATAAATTTAAATTCGAAATATGTATTTATAAAATGACTTAAGTGCGAAAAATCAATGCGGCCATGACTAATTATTACACGAGCAAACCATACCTACAAGGACACATTACAATTGTAATGTAATACTGTAATGCATATGTGTGACATTAAAAAATAAAAATCGTTCGTAAGCGCATCACTTGATAACGACGGACCGCTTCCATTTTTGAACACAAAATTTAATTTAAAAAAAATATATATGTCTAGTTTTAAAATTGGAACGCCTACTCTCTGCAGCCAAACTGTAACTAGATATTTTTGTGTATAGAACACGGCCAATAGAGAGACGCGGATATAGGTAACATCTTAATAAAACAATAAGAAATTAGTAGGGTAACAATCCTTTCAGCAATACTGCCTGCGTAAGTCTCGCGGCAATATTCGCGTTGTCCACAATTCCACATAATTAATGGATACAGCGAAGAGGGCGGCAAGAAGCGGACGGTTGGGGGCGATCGATATAGACAGGACTTAAGGTTCTCTCCTTACGATGGGGCAGAGCTATAATGTAAATATAACAATCAATTGCTGGAGATTTCATACCATTTGTGTATTTTACATAGCAATTATTACGAGTTTAGGTGTAAGTGAACAACGTAAAAATTACTTGTCATTGAAAAAGTGTGGCGTAACTTAACAACAATTAGTAAATATCTACCGTAAGTACCTATAATAAAATATTGTATATATACAACTTACATTTCTAAATCGTGACATAATTTCGGATTATTTTATAGCAACCAACGGCCATCCACAGAATAGTGTGCGTAGCGATAGTCCGCAGGGTGTTCCTTATAGCTTGGACCCCAGTCCTCTTTCTGACAAACATAACCTGAACTCCACAACTTTACCACGGGCCTTTCCAACGCCGCATTTACGTTCTTCAAAAAGGGGTGGGGTAGTTTAGCATAGACTGGTGTTTTCCTTCGTTGGTCCAAGTCGTGAACAGATAATGTTCTAGATTTGGTGAGAGTGAAAACAAATGAATAACGATCAGATGAAATATTTTCTATTTGTCAAAACAAGCAAAGCTAGTCTAACCTAGGGTCTGTTGCACGATATGTCATATAATTAAAACTGATTTAACGAGATTTGTAAGTATTGTATATTCATTTTCATCATATAGATATATATAATTGATAGAACAATCAGAAGTCTAAGATTTATGTAAACAAGGAGACTTTTGTTTTTTTTTATAAAAAATGATCTTCCCCTATTGCTTATGGCCTGGTGCTGTATCATAGGAAGAAACGTTTTGCCAGAAATCGCTTTGAAACTCAAAAAAATGTGTGAATCTGTTTTGTGGTTCCATGGAATAGACACGATAAACAAAACAATTACTTTACAGGTCCCTAATATTGTTGATAATTATCTTCCATCTCACGTTTTATTTCTGGTACGTAGTCTATGGTATTGTATGTCCGCGGCCGGCTATGTGTGTGTCGCCTGCTCAATTTTAAGACAGTTAGCCGGGTCGCAATCAGAGCTAGGAGCTTTTCATTATCCATACTGTTATCTGAACGTGTGTTGTTGAAGCGTTTGTTTGTTCCCTACTATGTTTGCTACGTGACAACGGAGTTTAATATTGATTTAGAGAGTTAGTTAACTGCTTCTTTTTTTTTTGTTCGCGGCTCTTGGTCTGTTTTACTTCCTCGGCTGAGTTGGCGGCAAACAAATATGGCTTTGGAAGATTGTAGCATTATTAATTACTTGACAGTGGCAAAATACCCGCTAAGTTGCGGGTGAGGCCATATTCATATCAATTTTATTTCATCGCATCTCATTTCGTAAAGAAAGAAGAGAATTGATTAAAGTGAGTTATTATGGAATCCTGTTATCACATACATATATAATATGTAAACCAATTATGACCATTACTCTTATCATATTAGAGTCTCGAATCAATTTCCATGAGGCTATCAAATTATCTACAAAAAGTCGTAAAGTAAATTCTCTTCAAATTACGACGCGATGTTTTTTTCGTGGCGGCCATTAAAAGGCGGCTCCACATTAAAATGCCACCCTCGCCATACTGCACTTCTTTAATTCTCACACAGGACGAATAAACGCTTCGGATCGCACGTGCCGCGCGTACGAAACGATGGGCAAAAATGTTTATTGGGATGGATCATTAAAATTTTAATAAAGGCCTCTTACGTAATGAAATGCGATGGGATAAAATTATTATGAACTTAGTGGGTATTTTGCCAATGTCAAGTAATTAATAGCAATAACACATTCAATAATTACAAATTAGAAAATAAAATCATGGATGAAAAGATAAAAATATCGGGTGATGACGTGTCCGACGGCGCATAAAAAGATTATGAGCACAAGAAAAAACACTTAAATCCGTTGCATAAAGAATGGAAATGTCTTGCACGCTAAACCTGTCGTTCTCTTACATACCATGCAGCCACTCACTGGTTGAAACTGTACCTAAACTAAAAATAATTTTCAGCACTTCTTGCGAGCGTAGGGCTGCCACAGATGAAGGATTGGATTGGCGTTAGTTATTTGGGAAAATTTTATAGCGGTTGTATTTTTTCTTTAGCTTTTTCTTTTATCAAAATAGTAACGTGCTTAGGTACTGCTTGCAAATATTCTACATATTATGGCAGTTATGAACGGTGTAAAAAATAGTTGATGGATACAATAATTGTGTAAAAATTTTTGATTTTTTTAAACAAGGCGAACAAGTAACATTTGGCCGTGCCCTCAGTACAGGATGTCCTGTTTTTAATGTCTAATAATTTGATTTATTTCTATTTTTTTATATTTGGGAATGTTATCTTTATAACCTACTGTTGGCCCTTTTAAAATATTTTACGCTATTATTGTTCAAACTTACATATGGTAGTAAAAAGTTTTTGATATCAAGGTCAATAGATACAATTCGTTCAAGAAAGTATATACTTTTTTTTTTTTTTATTACATTATAGGCAAGTATTTGATCTCTATCTCACCTGATGGTAAGTGACGAGGAGATCTACGATGGAGCATACTTGCCTAGGTAGGAAGGCGGCAGTAGATAGAGACGCTACATTCACTAGGCACATGCAGCGCAACTGATCTGACCCGCCATCCATGAATGGATTATTATACAAAGACTTAATTAGTACCTACCAACTAATATGTACTCATCATATTATAATTGTATGACCAACTAGAAATTAAAACTCTACATGGCTCCTACAACTTTATTGATTCAAATATAAAGTATTTCAGAAAATTACTTTGCAGTTTCGCACGAGGCTTAAATATCAATTAAACACTTCACAGACCTTTTAATTAACGCAGGCGTGCGGAGCTTTTGAAAGACGGCACTAGTAACTCAATTACAGCTTTAATTATAAATGTGTCTTTAATCTGCAAAGCATGGATTAAAATAATAAATTTCGTACTATTTTGTACTTTATCTTCCTTGTATGAAGAAATAAAAGTATTAGATACCGTCCGCTAGAGGCGCTGTTCAATTTGTGATACAACGTGTCATGTCATACGCAGATTATTCGGTGTAGTGCTCGTCAAAATGTAGTGAACAAAGATGGCGGCTTCGCGCATGCCAAATTTATAAAATTAGGCATGCAAAAACCGCCATCTTTTTTCTATTTTATTTGGTGCGCGTTATACAAAAAATGCACTCGAAGCTCGAAAATATTTATTCCTAAATTAATTTAATGTTTTTTGTCTAATAATTAAATTAAAAATGGGGAGCAGCCCTATTAAGGCTACGTTTGTTCCGCGAATGCTAAAGTGGCGGAAAAAGATTTGCATAAAATTGTCTTCTTATAAGGTCCGCCAGTGGCACGGCGCCGGCGACGACGCCGAAACTTCTATTATTTTTACACTTTTTGTATCTCCATTCAAATTAGTAGCACTGGCGACATACTTTTATTGGGTAGAATGGTAGAAATTATACAGAGTTTTTTCGTAATATTATTTTATACTCGATACTCTCTTCAATAGAAAACAGTTTACTTTTTAAAATGTAAAATCTTGCTATAGTGATCTTCTTCGACGTCATGATGACTATTGACAGAGCAATCGTGGCCATTGTTTTGAAATTGTATTACTGTCAATTCGTCGCCGTTGATTGACGGCCCGATTAGCGCAGTTGGTAGTGACCCTGCCTTGAGTCCCAAGTTCAAATCCTGGTAGGGTCAAACATTGTGTGTTAAGCACGAATGTTTGTACCCAAGCCGTGGGTATTTAATATTAATATAAGTAATATATACTAAGTTCGCCCCCAGTCCATTGTACGGTATCCATAGTATAAGCGGTGGTGTCTTCGTCTGGCGATATATATTTATTTATTACCCTAAAATATGGTTCACTATAATATTATTTTAAAAATAAAATATAGGTAGTTATGTAGGTACTGTACCTACTACCTCCCTTAATGCAATATCCCCGAATTCAAATTCACACCAGCAGTTAAGTCTCAACGATTAACTCCATAAGGCGGCATCGCCCCCTCGCTCCCCCGGCCACCTCCCCGCAATTCTAATAAAGAAATTCCAAATCGTCGCTGTGACGCAACCGACTGAAATCTCCAAGTGTCCCGCGCGAAATCGTAAACGGACGACCGAGCTGAATACAAAACAGGCCGGGGTGGGGCCTCGCGCCGCCCCACGACCCCCGCGGGCCCCCAGCCCCACCGACCCCCGTCTTCATGCCCTTCTTCCTTAATGTGTAACAAAGACACCCCTCTTACGCTTCGGTGTGTTCGTGTATTCATTACGTCTGTGTGAGTTTAGTTTTACGTTTCCCGTGAGCGTGTGTGCGCTAGTTGGTAGTTTGAAATATTCCATATTAAATTTCAGACCTCTATCAATATAGGGCGTGTTTGGGTATCTTTTGTGAGGTATCCGTTATTGTGTTTGAAACTACAGTCGGATGGTTAAATCCTTAGTAGTGCTCGCGATGTTTGTGGAAATTATTCGAGGTTGGAACGCTAAAGCTCATTGGATATATAACATCGTCTGAATGATATGTATATGTATATCGCCAGACGAACACACCAACTATACGGTCCCATACTAAGCAACGCTTTTATTATGGGTATCGCAGAATGGACTGAGGGTGAACTCAGTATATATTACTTATATATTATGCTTACTAAAATATGTATCAAATGACGTCAGCACATTTTATACAAATGCATAAGTACCTTTATAATAATTTTATGTAAAATAAGAATCTACTACTTACCTATATTGACTATTGCACATTTTTTTTTGATAAATATTAAAAACTGGCTGTCCCGGTGAACTTCGTACCGTCTCAGATGTATGAGAAATTCTTATTTTTTTCTATTTTTAAATTTTACAAAATGCTAAGCTACAACTTTACCACCCGTTCGGAATGCCGTTCCTATGGAGAAGAACGGGCAAGAAACTCCATGGTTGCTCTTCTTAAAAAGATCTCTTACATTTTTGAGCAGTAAACTGTTATAGGTATGTGAGAACAATGTGTGAACGGCTAGGCAAACTCAAGCAGCTGGTCAAAAAAAAGTACTAACTCCAAGTATATAATTACAAGTTAATGGCTACATGGTTCCCACATTAACAAATTACTTTTTAAAATCAAAATCAATACGACCGTCTCCATTGAGACGGTAATCGTTCTTACTGAAAAAACTTCAACTTTAATTGAACCTAATTAGAATACCGTTAACCACAAATTGCCGGTCGCTATGCACTTAACTGAGCAAGGTGGCGTGGGGTAACGTCGCGGGTGATGTGGTAAAAAAGTTGGGTAAAGTGTGAAAACTTTCCAGCCCCTACCCCCCCCCCCCCGCCCTCCCCCAACCAACCCCAACGCAACCCTGCAGCGTGGGAATTGCAAAACACTTATTGGGTTACGTACATTTATTTTCTACCTATTAGGTACGTTTAGTTAGGTTAAATGCATTTAAGGTTTTATTCATTTGAGCTGCATCAGCAAAGTACAGTTTTTTTTTAAATGTCGCCAGGCGAACATACTAACTATACGGTCTTACACTAAGCAACGCTTGTATTTTGGGTACCGTACAACGGACTGAGGGCGAATTCTATTAAACATCCATGACTCGGGTACAAACATTCGTGCTCATCACACAAAGTTTGCCCCAACCAGGATTCGAACCCGGGACCCTCGGCGCAGAAAGTAGGGTCACGACCACCTGCTCTAGTCACGTAGTAAATGTCAAGTTATTTTAGTTTTATTTTTAGGAACATTAGATACACCACTCTCTCCAAACATTTATTTCAATAAGGTGAAGGCCCCAGTTCTCGTCCTAGTCATCTCAAGTCACATAATGCACCTAGTCGCGCACACCCCGCTAGGGTAGCTGCACTGATTAATGTCCGTCTCTTCCGACGTCCGTTGTCATTATGCTAATGATACGCCGTATTATTTAAAAGGGTTATGGTAATTTTTCATTCAGGTAGATAACTATGTGCGTGACCCTACGAGACGCTAAGAAATTTAGAAATTCTATGCTGGTGATTCGCACAAGCTAAATAAGGAATTGGGTGTGGGTTATCTATTTTTAATTAGATTTTTATGTTTTACCATTTGTGTACGGTGGCCGCAGGGCCGCTACACGCCGGGGTGAGAATAAAACGGCAGGAGGGATGGATAAATATAGATAATTATTTGAGGGGAAAATTTTCACGTGCGGACATTAAGACGAAAAAATTGACAAAACATAAAACTAAAGTTGAGAGGAAGTAGGAGGAGAGGAAGAGGTCGCGTCGTAAACACCATTACTAACTGTTACTGTTTCTAGTTATTTTATAAAAAAGGTTATTCAAACTCTTGACGTCCACTGAAGACGTCCACTGCTGGACATAGGCCTCCCCCAATGATTTCCACACATCACAGTTCTCGGTCCTCCGAAACTCTTAATAATCTCTACCAAACATGGTTCAGTCAATCTAAAAACCACATTATCGTACTGAAAACTAGAATACTATCACCTAGCCTAAATAGTTTTCATCGGTGGCCCTCCACTAAACTGAAAAGGGACCGGTAACGTCACTGTTTACCAGGTCATGGCTGATACCTAAATTCCACCTTATCGTAAAAAAAAACATCAAAAACAAATCCTCAAGCAAAAATAAACTCTGTCATTGCGGGGTAACGAGTCAAATTCGAGTTGGGAAAATGTGAAAACATGTTTGTCGAGGTATTTCGGACAGGTCCGTTCGGTAATTTTCTTTCGAACGCTCCGATGGCGCGAAAAATTGAGTTCTTCAAAGGAAGCGTTGGCAACCCTGCGGAAGATTGACTGCCGGTTGCTTGAAATAGCTGGCGGAAATAGATTCCAGGGTCCACACTTTACCATCGACTTACAATAAAATTACAATTCAATATTTTTTTTAGTTTAAATAGCTCCTCCGATCTGCGGTGATTCTACAGTGTCAATGTGAAATGGAAAAACGCATATATTAAGTAGAATTACAATGATGTAGTGAATGGCCCGGGAAATCTGACAATAGTAAAAAAAAAAATTTCGGCATAGTGATGCAATTTTATTAAAAAATATTAACCACAAATTTAAACGGAGAAAATATTAATATCCCGACTTCAAACTGCTACTGCCATCTAGCAACCAATAGCGGAATAAAGTAAATGCTACTCCATAACAGATGTCACCATATTAAAAATTTGTTATTATATTCGCCGCTAGAGGCGTTGCTGTAGCGTTACATAGCGACATCTAGCGTCGAATAGTGAATCTAAGAAATATATATTTTATTTTTTACCTATGGGTAACTCACGCTTGTATGTTTGTAAGTATTTTATATATTTATTAGCATTTGTTTAAATAACCATAGAGCTGGTATAGGGCACGATAATGTAATAGGTACCTATAAGCGTAATTAAATTGTGATAAAATAATATGGGTCACGCCTGTAAAAAATATTATGATATTTTTATTTATAGTCAACAAAACAGATTTCATTTATTTAAATCAAGAAATCAGTCAAAAGATTGTCGTATCAGACTAAGAACTAGGTTTGATTTTAAAGCACTATTCATTTTTTTTTAAATCTCTATCAACGAAAAATCTACATTAATACGATACGATTTCAAACCGATCGTATCAACAAACGTTAAATAGGTATCTATAACTCGTAATTTCCGTTCACCAATATGCATTGAAATCGGACGCCGGCCGGACCTCGCGCCACACAATAGCTTATTAGAATGAAAACCAAACGCAGCTGCTGGACCGGTCCGACAGAGATGCTACTCTCAATTGTTAATTCAACTGATAATTATTAATATTGATAAGCGTTTAATGATATTCAATGTTAAAGAAAAAGTTCATCGTATATAACTCTTAGAATATATTTTTGCATTTTAATATACTTAAATTTTAAATGAAGAACTTCTAGACTTTTGAGTCTATGAAAAGGGAAGATAACGGCATCTCGAATAGTTGAAAAGGGGTTAGTTACCAGAATATAATTTGAAAAAAAAATCCTAGACCGGAAAAGGAACCCGCAATCACCCAGAGTAATGAGCTGACCGATCTGCGCTCAAATCATTAGATACGCTGTTATTAAAACAAAATTGATAAAATATTGTAAGAATATTAGGCGGATATTACTTTATCGTATATCTAAGCCATAGGCTCTAAGAAGTCTCTAAGAATATTTATATGATATATAGACACACGATTATATGTTCATGGTTTCAAATATTCTGTCTATATTCACATAATATTATGATAAATCTTCGTCATCCCTAGTATAAGTCCCTCAAATGGATATTACTTTATTAATTCACGATACGGTGTTGCAAATTTATTGCCAATCTTCATCGATGCGTTTTATAAAACAAAAACTACTTACTTAAAACTAATTTTATATAGCTTTAGTTTATTTATAAATAGAACTGACCCGCGAACTGACACGCGTCCATTTTTTTTTTTCGCGCTGCGCTAAAAAATCTCTATCTATGATAAACATAAATAATGATGTAAAACGTATTCGCTAAACGTTAAAGAAGGATATAGGTAGGTTATAAAAAGGGAAGACTAAGATTTAATTATCTATAAATACTGATTTTATTAAAAAACCAAATAATGAAATGAATAAATGGTAAAGCTAAATTTGATTTCAAATAAATACAAGTAGTAGTCAGTTCATGTTATACAATACAATTGCAGTTAAAAGTGAACTCTCTATGACAATCAAGTTAACTGATTAAATTAACTATTCAACAAATAAATACGCGTACGTCGTACGATCACCGATGTCCGACTATACATGATATGATATACATATGTCAATGACAATGTAAAACCCAAATGATTGTATAAATGTGTAGGTATTTTTAACGTTAATTAAATATGTAAACTTGAACAGCTAGCACCAGATATATTGTCATTTATCCGCATTGTACGATCCACAACCACTGAGACTGGGATAGGCAAAGAATAAAAATCGTGTTACGGTACACTCGCATACAAAACTGTTTCCACAAGTATAATTTAACTCCTCAGCTTTTTTGTAAATTAGCCACATACGAAGTAATATAATACAATAAGATTGTTTTTTTTATATACGTCGTCAAGTTGGATATTAAGTTTGTAAGCCTAAATTTATATTTTTAATTAAGCTAAGTACTTTAGTGATACTGTAAGCATGTGATCGGAAATTCATTTAAGAGCAAAATTGACTTATTTTGGCATAGAAATATTTGTAAACCATTTTTCATTATTATTTGTAAATTACTATGACATATACATACATTTTAATAAACCTGTATCATTAATTTGTAATAAATGTGTTTGATTTACCTTCACCAACTTCCATTTCCATTTAGTTGAGTAAATAGGTAATTAAAACAATATTGTATTTGTCGTCTCACAGAATGTAGGTAACTATTTTACTTAACTTTTACCCTGTGATAAATAAATAAATAAATTCCTTTTTTAATTATCATTGTGATCGTCATCGTGTTCCAGCATTTCGTGATAGCGAAACACTTCACCGCTCGACAGTACCTGTTGAACATCGCATCTTCTTTTTATTCAGCCGTACATCGCGCGAGCACTAAAAATCGAATAAATCAAAATAACCGATCACGGGACAAAAGCTCATTCACCGTTTAGAAACCTGTTTTTTTTTATTCTTTTTTTTAATACGCATGGAAAGAGCCGCGGTCACAGCATCCGCGGCCTCTGAACGGATCTTTTGTGAGCAAAAGACAAAGTCAACCGGTTTTTCTTTATTATTTATATTTTTCTGGATCGTTATTTAGGTCACCAACGGCCGGCCGGCCGTGGATCAGGATCAATCAGTTGAATTTTTATCCCGGTGCGGGATGCTGCTTTTTAGTGACAAATATTTTGTGACGTGCGCTGGTGAGTAGGTTTTATTTTTGGATTAAAACATGGCATGTTAATTTAAAAGGTTAATCAATGAACTGTCGATGCCTTTCTTTTTGAACTACGCGATAATATAAATAAATTTACTTTTATCTCAGTTTTGAATAAGTCTAAAACATTTCTGTACTAGTAAGTATAACAGCTCGGTATTTTTTTTTTAGATTCATTGCATTCCAATGTTCATAAATCTTTCATATTATAGTTTATATATGGTGTCACAAAAATAGTGTAAAATATATTAACAGTAGGTTATAAAGATAAAATTCCAAAAGAAATCAATAATTATTAGATATTCATAAAATTAGTCTGTATATACTGAGTGCATGGCCAAAAGCTACTGGGTCGCCTTGTTTAAAAAAATCAAACATCATTTACACAACTTACTGATTCATCGGTATAATTATATTACACTATTTTTGTTATGAGTAGTGTGAGTATATTCTCAGTAAGTCAGTTTAGTGCAGGTAGATTGTAAGAGAAGTTACTGGACTCATCGAACAGATTGTAGCTTTTCGTTTGATACCATAATGCAATTGCTACTTTTTATTTCGAAGTAATTAAAAAAACATGAGATATTTTTTTTTAAATTACAAGTCCGTACATACCGGTATTATTAAATCTAGTAAGTAAACCTAAGGTTATAGTATTCCTGCCATAGTACGTATAGTATTCCTGCCTGGACATGCCTAAAAAAAACAAAACTGAAAACTTATTCGGCCCTTCAAGATGTTTATAAAAAATATTTACATTCACATATTGATTTCTTATATTTACGCGAATACTACACATTGACCAGTGACCATGGTTGCTGCAAAGCAGCCGAAACGTCGGGAACGTAATAACAAAATAAACGCGATAAAATCCGGAAAAAATAGTTTTATTTCAACATTTACATTCACGTTGAATAAAATAGGTACATGTATTATGCCATAAATATAAGCTATATAGGTAGCACATTAATCACAGGTAAGACGCCAAAAAGTCCATAGAAAAAAAAATACGATTTGTACCTACATAAGTATTCGGGTATCGATTTAAAGATCCCCTTTCTCCTATGATTTTTTTTTACATAACAAAGCAAGAAAATATAAAGGAGGAGTTGGCAAGGGCGCGCGCCCCCTCGCGGCCGCGGCGCGCGCGCGTGTGCGTCGGCGTGCGTGTGCGAATAGTGCAGTGCGCGTGTGTGCGTGCTTGAGACGATCGACGGACTCTCGACTGAAATAAGGGGACTGATTTGTTTGCGGATTGCGTGGTTTTAATCGTTTGCGGAAAGAAAATATTGACAATTTACATTTTTATATAGTCACGAGAACATTTACAAACTAAAATAAATTAAAAAGAGTATAGAAAATCTATTGAAATAAAACTATTTTTAAGGTTTCTATCGCGTTTATTTTTTGTTTTTACGGTCCCGACGTTTCGACGAACTATGACACTAGGACGTCTTACACTTCAGTCCTCCCGTGACCATGGTTGCTGTAAAGCAGCCGCAACGTCGGGAACGTAAAAAAAACGCGATAGAATCCTTAAAAATAGTTTTATTTCAATGTATAGTATTCGCGTAAATATAAGTAATCAATATAGAAACGCTACTTAATATTTACAAAAAGTGTAAAAAATTTGACCCATGCGGTAGTGTGCCCAAGATGCTGGCCGCATTGCCTCGCTGAGTAGCCAAGCTACTCGCTGAGCGAGGAAATGCCCAGCCCTTAGGTCGCCGGTTGCGTCAACCAATCTCCTTGAAAGATTTTGTATAAAATTACATTACACATTGAAATAAAACGAATTATACAGATTTTATCGCGTGTATATTATGTTTTTACGTTCCCGACGTTTCGGCTGCAGCTTTACAGCAACCATCAATAGGGAAGATGGCTGGGTGCTACCACCGTCTTGGGACCCAGTAATAATTATAATTAAATCCAAAACCAAGCGCACCATTGCAAGACCTCAAGACACCGTGAGCACGTTCTGCGTAGATCGGACCGCAAACAATAACTAAATATGAGGGTACCCCAGTTCAAACTAATAAATAATTCCAGCCCTTTTTTATGTCCCACTGCTGGGCACGGGCCTCCCATCAATGCGAGGGGGGATTAGGCCATAGTCCACCACGCTGGCCCAGTGCGGGTTGGCGGACTCCACACATCTTTCGAGGGGTTGTCTCAGACATGCAGGTTTCCTCAAGATGTTTTCCTTCACTGTTTAGCAAGTAATAATAATGGTAGAAAATGAGATTCGCACATGAAATTCAGAAATCCCAGAGGTGCGAGCCGGGGTTTGAACCTGCGATCCTCGTTACCGAGGCAAGCGTTCTACCAACTTTGCTATCACTGCTTATGCTACACGCGATAAAATCAAAATAATTAGTTTTATTACAATGTGTAGTATTTGCGTAAAAATAAGAAATCATTATTGTAAGTTAAATCATTATATAAGTATCGGCTCCATTGAGTCGTCCTATAAGAAACGAGGGTCGAAGAAAACATCTCTTAGCTTGTCCCCTTGCACACACACACACACACACACAGCCTCCTCTCGAGCATTTAAAAATACACATCCAACATACCCTGAGCTATCAATAGATTCATTAGAAGCATTTCTTTGATACCAAGCTTTTAGCGAGCTTCGTAACCAAGTTACATTTACCATCACAAATGTATATTTCACGCAATACTGAGCTCTATTACTAGTGACAATATTGAATGTTTGGGTTAATGAATGGTTATAGATTGGTTGCGTAGAAGTAATTGCGTCTTTAGTCGGTTGATTTTTTTCTTCAACCCTTTCTGCGAGGGCGAGGGTATTTGATGAGAGGCACGTCTTGTAAACGCGAGTTATTATAGGGCGGGTAAAAGAAGTTCTGAAAGTGAACGTTAATATACAGTTCCGTCCCCAAATTTATGAAAAGTTGTGGTCCGATTACAATGACATTACGAAGCGAGTTATCGTTTGAAAGAAAACTTTGTAAAATGATTGAATAAAAGTCACATAAATTCGGCTTAATTTTCGGTGAATTCCGTATCATGAAAGTTGAAATAAATAAAAAAATACGTTCTAAAGTACCTTTTTTTTGTAAATGTAAAAATATGTATTTCATGTATCAATACGATCATGTACCTACCATCAGTGCTATTATAAATAACTATGCCCCATAGGTTCGGCTATATTATTCTATCTCTATTACATAGATCCTATGCATATTATAATGTTAATATATGACACATGATCATAGTTTCTTATCGTTTCATATAAGTAACTATAGTGTACAACTAGCCTAACATTTCAGAAAATCTAGAATTAATTACAGACCCATATATTACTATTTAATGTGTGCAAGGGGGTAGTTCAATTCCCCCAGAAATGCCTCAGCTCATCAAACGCTTCATACATTGGTAGGTAGTTTCTAAAATATTTTCGACTCTTTTCGGATTGTTGTTGTCTCTGGCCCAGAGCTCGACCCCCCCCCCCCCCCCCTCCCTCGAATTGTATTGCTGGCTACAGCTCGGAATGTGTGTACGTAATAAAATTTCACAAAAATGAAGTGTGTGTGAGCGTAACTGATCGATTTCAATATTTGTGTCCTAAACTCAACCACGAAAGACGGCGGCGCGCGGCGTGGGGCTTGGGGGAGAGGGTTAGAATAACGATACAGCCTTAAACACACATAAATCTCAACATTAACCGACATACTGACAATAATATCTCAATATAGTAGGTATGGAATGTGGGGGTCTGCCTTCAAATGAACGTATAGCAAGTTCACCCCAATTTAATGAGATTAAGACGGTTAGATCTTTAGCCAAAATAATTGAACATTTCGATCAAAATATTAATAATTTTACTCGAGCGGTAACATGAAATCTGTATAAAGAAAATTAAAAATAATTATAAAACATTATACACAAAGGCTCATTTATTTGTTCTAGAAAAAAATATGTAGTGAAATCCACTACCTAACCCTGGAAATTCCCGGCCCGACCCCGTGCACAAATGGTGAAAGAATATTCACAAAAAAAATCGATTCTGATTCTTAACCAAACTAAAGTTACTTATATTACACCTCACACAAATTATCCCGGACTTGGCTTCCCATTAAGGAGAACCCCTGTGCCAAAGACCTATAGCCATTTAAGCGTTACATAAAACAAATGACTGTGTCTCAGTTTTTGTCTACCTAAAAGACAAGTAGACAGATACATAAACCTAAGTACCAAAAATAATATCAGGATTTGCTTGCAAAGTGTGTTCACCACCTCCAAAGACAAGTAGACAGATACATAAACCTAAGTACCAAAAAAATATCAGGATTTGTCATTGCAAATTGTATTCACCACCTCCTTAAAGAAGCTGTAAAGGCTATATTTGCCCAGCAGCTTATTCAATTAAAAAACTGCGCGGAAAGTTGTTACGAATACTTGTCATAGGAAAACATGTGTCAATGCACATAGTCATCGGCAATGATAACAGACGGGTTAGCCCCTGTCAGGGTGCACCGAGGCATGAAATGAGTCCATCCAGCGCAGGCTGCGAGGCGCCCCAACGACGCCGACGGCCCGCTGAGACGAGCTACTTGGCGGCCTACTGGACCACGCGGCACGAGTCATCAGAGACTCGAGAGGCTGAAAGCGAATTTATATTTCTCATGATTGTAGCAAATCAACTAAGAGAGCGTCTCGAATTGTGGTATATGTAGCTATGAGCGATACAGGCGTGATTTCGGCAACAGACCGCCTTGAAAATATACTGGCGATTTGACTTGTAAACCTAATTTTAGGTTTCTTTTTTCACACATTATTGATCTGTAGCGACTACTTCAACCGTGCCACAAGCTACACAGCTGGCGCTGCAGATAGACGCATTCAGAACAATAGACTATTCTCAATACAATCCTGAAACGCGCTATGAGAGTTTTCGGAGTACGTACACGTACATATATTACTGGAACATTTAAAGCCAATGGGCGAAAGTGAAATTCAATACATTTATTTTGTGTAGCGTACATTTGTGTAACATACACTTTTCTTTTATTCTTTAACGGGATATAAACCGACCTTTTCTTCGTCTTTTACTTTGAACTTTTTATTTGAAATATCAAGCCATAATCATAGGAATATAGACATATATCTAATAAGGGTTTTCAAATTATTGTATGGCATTCGCTTGTGTCATGCACGCCAGCACTATATACACATCTAGTCAACCTACTTGGCAACTGATAAGTGAGCGGACGATGGCCGCGTGAACGCAGCATAGGTACATTATAGAGATGTGCTCGCCACAGTTGAATAGGTTGGCGACACGATTAGAGCAGGGCCCCAAGTCTGCTAACACAATCGATTCATAATCGAATAGAAACCGCATAGTAACTGTCACAATATCTGTCAAAAGTGACAGTTACCAAGCGGTTGCTGTTCGATTTTGAATCGATTGTGTTAGCAGACTTGGGGTCCAGTTGGTAGTGACCCTGCTTCCTTTGTCCAGAGTCCCGGGTTCAAATCCTAGTACCAAACTGCGTGTGATGAGCACGAATGTTTGTACCCTAGTCATGAGCGTTTAATATATATATAAGTACTTAAGTATTAGGGAGCGTTCTAGTATTACGTAACGCATTTTTTGGAGAGTTTTGACCCCCCCCCCCCCCCTATGTAACGCACCGTAACGTTTTTCTTTATATATAGTATGTTATATTAAAGTTAAAATTACTAGCGGCAGTGTAAGGGACCCTTAGGCCTTTTGTCACGAAAATCTAAGTCACAAAAAAATCTAAATCATGGTACCACTATTAGTATATATCACCTAACTCAATCGTCACATTGAAATCACATTAAGCCGGTAAGTGAAATTGCAATTAGAGTTGCGAAGGTGGCAGCTCCATCGGGCACTTCCGGCGGAAGCGACGCCCGCCCTCCGGCCGCGGGGCGGCACGCCCGCGCCCCGCCAGCCCGCCCTAACCTGACAATCTTCTTCTTTCTTTACGAAATTAAATAAAATGGATATGAATATGACCTCACCCACAACCCAGTTGGTAGAACGCTTGCCTCGGTAACGAGGATCGCAGGCTCAAACCCGGGCTCGCACCACTGGGTTTTCTGGATTTCATGTGCGAATGGAATGCGAAAACGGTGAAGGAAACATCACGAGGAAACTTGCATGTCTGAGAGTACCCCTCAAAAGATGTGTGAAGTCCGCTAATCCGCACTGGACCAGCGTGAAGGACTATGACCTAGCCCCCCTCGCATAGAGGCCGTGCCCAACAGTGGGACATTAAAAGGGCTGGTATTATTATTATGTTTCTCCCGGATCTTTGGAAGGCTTGCGCGGGGACATGTGTCCAACACGTAGAGGCCCTTTTTGAGAATTTTAATGTTATTTAAATGTATGTAAAATAAGGTTTATAATAGCGTAATGTTGCTGTAGATGTTTTTTTTTTCTCAAAATGTCCTGCGTTCGACGGCTAAATATTTCGGATGTTTATGTATTTACTTTCGGCGGCTTTAAAAGCAATCGATTGCTAGTTACCGGGATGTGTTGAGGTACCAACTTTTGCCACAGTTAGCCGCAACTGTTAAAAAATTAATAGGGTTGTAGCTAACATAGTTTTACTACAATTGATAGAACTAGGCGATACTTGACAGAAATCCTGTGACTGATAGTCTCAGAGCAATTTTTATTTTTTAATGTGATTAAGTGAAGGCAAAATGTCTGATATATAGATACTTAGATCTCTTTGCATACTACAACAAATAATAATAAGGAAAACGGACTATTTTAAAATCATTTATAGGCCCACCCAAAAGGGACTAGCTACATACTTATTAGTGCCGAACTACTACAGAAGGTATGAAGCCCCGTACGATTGAGGTATTTATGGACTGGTTATATACAAATACGAATACTTACCAAAATAAACGAACTAATCCATTGTTATATTACATCCATAAATCATGGCACAACAAGACATTTATTGCAATAAATTCGTTATGAAATAGCAACCGCAGCGCCTCGCGTCTCAATTTCTAAAGGGGAAGTCTAAAAAAAATACAGCCCTACGAATTACGCAATGAAACGATTGCTGAGCGGGCACGAATTCGCAAATCGCGCGGCGCGCCCCTAGCTCCCCTTCGATATTTGAAAAAATCAAAATGGCGGCCCCGCGTCTTGCCTTTATCTTTTTCTTATGCAAATGACTCGTATTATTGGTTGTTTAATGAGGTTAAGAACTTTCTAGACGAGGCCGGCGCCGGCCGGGGCGCCCGTTATGCGTAACTTCAGGCTTGCGAATGCGATATTTTTAATGCTGGCTGCTTTTGCAGATCATGAAGATGTGAAATAAAAAAAAATTGTATTATTGATTCAGTCGATTATTTTTGACTCTTCACACACACGGTTGTTTATAAGAACAGAAGATTATAGGTACCTAAGTCAAAAAAAAGACTTTGGCGGGAAGTTGAACAGTGAAGTTGGCAATTTGGTTTTATTTTCCAAAAACTATGTTTCTTTTATAAATAATTTGTAATATAGTGGTTATTAGCCATTGTGTGTTCGTAAATGTGCACAAGTGAAGGCAATTAAAATGACTTCACAATTGTATAGCTAGACTTTTCAAGTTCACCCAAGATGCTCGGTAAATTTGCAATGCAGTATCCACAGCTTTAATGATAGGGGTAGGGAATTCATTTCATCATTATCATAATTATCGACATTATTATTATTATCAGGGGTTAGTACTCAACCTGATTACCTACTAAGATGTATTGATTGATAAGTATTGAAAATATTCCCATCTTATTTGCAAACACTTTGCCTAGGAAAAGATAAATGGATGGGATAGCATAGCTCTAAGTACATCGGTACAGTCGAGGACTTTAATTTGGACCCACTTAAGGTTGAATATCGTACAGCAAGCGTATACCATATACTCCTTTGACTGACGTTGCTAGGAGCACCTGCTCTCAGATATGACGATATACAGATATACAACCTTATTGCACTATAAGTGTCATTGAAAATATTATGTAAATTGGTTCCATCCACAATAATATTATTTCTAAGGCGTAATAGGGACGTAGGGTACACAAAATATCAGAAATATATACATTTCATTTCAGCCACTAAAACATAACTTGTTTCATCATAAATAGCTATGCATATTATTTCTCAAAAATATAATTTTGAAGGCATTAATTAAAAATGTTTTCAACAGAACTTAACAACGATTGAAAATAAAAATAAATGAAATGTTTCTGTTTGTATTTGAAGTCCACAATCGTGCTCTAATGATATCTGCCACTTATCTTCAACTTAGCCACTACAACTCGTATTATAATACTATAAATAACACGTGGCCCCCACAGTCCTGGCGCCCATGCCTCAGCCGAAAGGCATTGCTGAACCCGCGAATTTACAGCGACAGGAAGTCTTCGCTACTTCCCGCCCGTCACAATGGAGCCTGGATCCGCTTCCGGTGCACACTTGAGAATTTGAATGTATTATTAGTTTCCTTAATAATATTCATAACAGGCATTATAATAGGTAAGTACAATTTAGTTAATACTTAAGTATTGTTAGTAATGAACTATAATCGTATAGGCGCAGTAGTGGTGGCTCTTTGTCTATCCCGGAGGAACTTTTATTTCCCGGGATAAAACTTGATGGTACACTTTGACCCGGTATACAGCGTGATTCAGAAATTGCGTTCTATCATTTAAACCAGCGAGCGCTTCGTTAGCACATTTGTAATTATTTCATATGTGAAATCACATTTTCGATATAAGTATTTATTTTAAAAGAATTTACTCACAAAAGAAACAGTACTGTTATATTTTTAAACTAGGTGCGGCCTGTGGTGTTACTCGCGCAAAAAATCATGTCGATCCTTTGCGCTATGAAAATCTATCCCACGGGAACCATACATTTTACCGGGATAAAAAGTAGCCTATGTGCTATTCCAGACTATAATCTATCTCTGTGCCAAATTTCATCCAGATCCGTTCAGCCGTTCGGGCGTGAAAGAGTAACAAACATCCATCCATCTATCCATCCATCCATCCAAACTTTCACATTTATAATATTAGTATAGATTGACACACTTCACATAATGCGCTAAAACAGCGCAGTTTCAAATGGTAATCTATGGCCTTTTCTGAATCACGATGTATAAGCTATCACCATACTAAGTGTACGTAACTTATGAGACACTTAGGTACCTACAGTTTTTGGCTATCCGCGGTAAACGTTCGATTTTCCGTGGAGAATGTACCAATATGTTTATACGCGCGATGTTGACACGCGAACAGACAAACAAGCTAAAATACCAAAATAATTATGTCCCGGACACCTTTTTATTTTCTCAGTAATGATCAATGTACTAAATACGAAAACAAACGCATATACCTATATCAATCATGACTGTTAAGTCAAAACAAACTCTGCTTGCAAAGTAATTAAGACTACAATTTATCAGATTCAAACTAGTTCAAATTACCAAGTGAGATACTAATTTGTAATTTATACAACAATTTGTCGAGACAATAGCACATTGTGTCGTCCAAGACAAACTATAAATCTATCGCAATGCGGGGCTCGGCAGATATCCAATAATTCGATAAGTTGCCAACTTCCAAGCACCGGACTTATGGGCCAAGAAAGTATACAACTGAGTTTGACCAATTTCGTTAGGGATGGACACGTTTATGGTCGATTATCGATATTATTTAATAAATTCTGTTAGAATTGATTTTATTAAGATTTGAATGGTTAACTATCAGTTATTTATAACTATAATTGATGTAGAGGTGATTTGTTTATTACTTCGATTTCCGTGGGTAATTAAAATAACTATACCTGTTTTAGTGAAATTTGACAGCTAGCTGATTATTTATCATAGAAATGGTTTGATTTTTCAAATTTATTAGCACAGCTAAAGCTATCCGTTATGTATTGTAAAAAATAAAATCCCACAAATACATCAATCTTAAAGGTGCGAGCTAGGGTGTGAGCCCGTATCCTACGCCTAAAACTATTGGGGGAGAAACTCGACTATCCCAGCACTTAATTATTAATAAAAACTCACAAATAAAAGGTAATAACAATAATTAGGATTTGTTATTTCCCCTAATGCGTGATCAGACAGATAAACAACACAATTAAAAATTGTCACCATATCAATCCAATGATGGCGACTGTAATAAGAAAAGTATGTAAATCATAATAATATTACTCGTCCAGTTCCTAAGATAGACCGTCTATGATGTGTTTCTATCGTTATGTATTAATATATAAGCGTAACATACCGCAAAGTATCGACACTTTACATTTTAGTGCAAAGATTTTTACATACAGTTGTAGACAATACTTTTGTCTATATGAGTTGTATGTATCTCAAATATCGATAACTCCAAGTGGCCACGGTAGAGGTAACCTACATCCCTATGATATCGAAGCGGGTGTTTGCGAGCGGCAAGTCTGAGCATTTAAGCTGAAACAGTAGCTTACTTATTACCTGAGATGGCACAACTTGCTCCAACAGATCGACGGTCGATTTTAATAAGGGTGCTTCTGACAAATATTTTATTATAATAAATTTGTGTCAATTTTTTTTGGCAACGAAGAAAAAAAAGGCTTTATTATTTAGTCCAAGCTATAGTTATTATGTCAGCAAACTAGGGGGGATATGTGTACCTATTCTCTAAAACACAGACTTTTTTTCACCTGAAGTAAATTATTTCAACCATGATAGTTAGCATTATACCAACATTCCAACTGAGTACTCAGGTACCTAGATACCATGAGTACTTAGTTGAGGTGAAGATATATAGCTATATATTGAAATAAAACAATTTTTTAAGGATTTTATCGCGTTTAAATCGCGATAAAATCCTTAAAAAATCGTTTTATTTCAATGTGTAGTATTCGCGTAAATATAAGAAATCAATATATATAGCTATATATTTGCATGTGCAAAATTATTGTTCGTTGTTTATCTTGTAAATAATAATAATACATTAGCTCATTGACTTTGCTGAGCACAGACCTCCCCTCAACCACAGGAGATGCAGTGCATAGTCAACCATCCTCACCCAGTTGGAGTTAGCGGACTTCGGACGCGTTTCGGGAACAAGTTATGTTGTCTCGCGGTATTTTCCTTCACCGTTTTGCCAGTCATGGTTGCAAATGTAATTCGAACACGGAATCTATAAATCCCAGATATATGTGGCGGGAATTGAAGCTGAAACTCTTGTTTCAAGGCGAGTAATCTACAATCTTAGTTTAAATCGATGCTTCTTGTAATAAAACAAATTTGCAGTGGCGTCGTTATTTGTTTCCACCTTCAGGCACTTAGTAAGCCGCGGCGGCTTGCGTCAGCCGCTCTCCTAAACAATACATCGAAGTATTAATAACTTAAGTCTTGCCAACTTACCGCCGACCGACGCTTTATAGCGCGCTCATTGTTAATTCAATTTTGTGGCAAAGGAAATAAAACCTCAAATGTGTGAGAAATGTACGCTCACATTTGACACAGAAGATCAGAACCCGAAGCCCAATCATCTAACGTAATCGAATCGTCTTCGAGAACGCATACCTACTATTAATTTCGTTTAAGAAATCTATGCTGTGTATAGAACTCATTCAACGTAATCCTATGTAAAAATATTGTGTTCGGCCCTTATGCAAAATATTGCAAGAGCTCACTATAAAAATAACTGCGTTGCGACAGGCAGACACAGATTTCGAGCGCATTATATACCCCTACGAGTACTTCGGGAGCGTCGTGGGTAAAATAGCATCTTACGTATCTATAAATAACAGTACCTACATACTTGAATTAGATTTTTTGCTTTTTTAGAAATTTTATGAGAAGGAAATTGACTGCATTTGTTATACTTAGCATGGACTCATAAACAAAGTCGCTTTTTTTATTATGATATGTTTAATACCTATATATACCTGCAGGTACCTAAATTTATTAGTCATGCAATGGAGCTATAGATAAGATATGAAACGAACGTCGGTTTGATAGAGTAGGTAGCTACTAGACGCAACGTCTCCCCGCGACGTACTCGATTTCTAATCAAAGATGCGGGCTGCACGGATCTTAGCAAATTGCCGGGGGACCAACCCTTGCTCGACGTAGGGTTGTCACATGACTATTATCAACAAACGTATTTCTATTTATTTTATATTCGGGTGCAAAATAAATGGTAAACTTTAGCGTCATGTCTTTAATTTTTTTTTGTCAGTAGGCAACATTATTGAAAATGATAGTTTCCTAAATATTGTAGGTGTCATTGGATGCGCTTGTTCCATAAAAAAAAATTCTTACAGCCTTTTTTTGTCGTGATTAAATCACCACCGCAAGCCTCGGGGGAGACAAGCAAGTTATGTTAGATTCTTACTAAAACCCCACGATGGCCCTTCTCCCGCCTTGTGGCGGGGCAGCCACGGTTTTTTTCAGTCTGAGTCAACTTACTACTGGATATAGGCCCCTCTTCGCTCCATCCGGTCTAGTGGTGTAAGTCCATCAAGTACCAACTAGGTCTCATCAGACCATCTGGCTGGCTGTCTGTCTCTCTCCCTACGCCCACTTCTGGGCCATCACTTGATTACCGCCCTGGTCCATCCAACATCTTTAAGTGAAGCCATCAAGTCAGCCAATTAACTCATACTTAAGTAAGATTATAGGAACAGGTCTTATAAACTTGGTTGACAATTATACAATTATGAATTGACAACATCTTTGAATTCAATAATCCGTGATATTACCTAATTCTATTTCAATTCTAATTTTATGTAATTTGAAAAGCCAGTTTGGAATGTAGCTACGTAATTATTGTCTAGGTATATTGATTTCTTAAATTTACGCGAATACTACACATGGAAATAAAACCTATTTTATATCGCGCTTATTTTATGTTTTTGCGATCCCGATGTTTGGGCTGCTTTACAGCAACCATGGTCATGGAAGGACCATGTATCTTGTATGTCAAAACATAACATAAACGCGACAAAATCTGTAAGATAAGTTTTATTTCAATTATTGTGTAGCTAAAATTATTTTCATCTTGTGACAGCCCTATCTCATCTAAGGAGTGTTTCATATCGTCGTCTTGAGTGGTCACCGGCACCGCTAATGTCCCGTCTCAAAGCTTTCAGAACACTCATTCGTAGCTACCTAACTACCTCACTCATTGCGACCCTCCGCCTGTAGCTGTAGCAGTGAGGTAGCGGTACCGGTACGCAATGAATTAATTTGCCCTTTCACTTGTTGCAGAACTCGGGATGGACGGAATCCGTTGAAGAAATTGTTGTAGCGTTAATTGATAATTAAATAAAGGGCATTTTGGTTTTCCAAATGTTTGTTCTGGGAATTAAAAATGAAATTAATTAATTAATATGTAATTCATTGTTATTTAATAAATAATTATTTATTTGGTTACATACCCTCTTCGTTGTTTGTTTCTCTTTTTAAAACTTTTTTAGAACATAATAACGATACAGGGTGTACTTGAGTGGCTTGGTAACGAAAACTGATACTATGGATTCGACTCATGATTCAGAACCTGTTAGAGAGTTTGAATTTTCCGTCAATCTTGTCATGAATTTCACGCATTTACTCAGTATTTTTTTATTGATTTAGCATGAAATCATAATAGAAGTCTATCTTAACGTGGTTGGATGCTGGTCCGGCTCCTCAGGAATATAAATGACCTTGTTTGAGCAGACTATTAAGATTTTGTATTTCTCTTCTTCCTTCTTATTTTCATTTACATAAGTAATTTGTAAATGTGGGAACCATGTAGCCATTAACTGTAATTTTATACTTAGTTAGTACTTTTTGTTTTTTTTGACCTGCTGCTAAAGTTTGATTAGCCGTTCCTACATTGTTTTCACATACCTATAACAATGTATTGCTCAAAAATGTAAAAGATCTATTTTAAAAAAAGAGCAACCATGGAGTTTCTTACCCGTTCTTCTCCATAGGAACGGCATTCCGAACGGGTGGTAAAGCAGTAGCATAATATTTTTGTATCTTGACGATTCATAAGTACTGTACAATAATGGTCTACGTGAATAAAAAATATTCTGATTCTGATTCTGATTCTGATTCTGTGAATTAAAATAAAAATCATAATTAAAAATTTTAGCTTAAAACTGCAATGTAAATTAAAACTCGATACGCCCGGGCGCGCTCGTCCTGTGATCGCGATATTTACTATACATTGCGAGCTCAAAAATTACAAAATTCGTAACCATGGCTTGCGACCTAAATTATTTCTATAATTTTATTATAGGCATAAAGTGTAACCTTTACCCAAAGCCTTCGATATCATGCCCCTTACAGCGTGTAAGTATACTAATATGTAGTCAACTTTATTGATAACAACAAATGTACCTCTGAGTCCTATGACCGGAGACAAGAGCCTCTGGTCCCCATATCTATTAGGACGTACTTACTAGCTTTAAAATAACATTGACAGTAATTATATTTTTAAAGTATCGGAAAAGCAGTTTTCTCATACCTATTGAAACTTATGACGGCAAAACGATGTAATTTTATTATGAGTGAATTGTGTTAGCTGACTGGGTCCGGGGATGCATAATCACCGGCAACATTAATAAAGCAAAGATACCCAAAAGTTACGTAAGGCGTTTCAACTGTCATCTGTTATAGAATAGCAAAACTATTACTGGCCGCTGGTTACGCCATCTAGTTGTGAATAGTCATACAAGGCTAACAGAGACATCTATCGTTGAATAGAAAGCTTAATGATAATATTTTGCCAATAACGTTAATTTGTTGATTAAGTTAGAGACCTTCTTTGAACGAAATCTTCTTTAAACAATGGCAGGAAAGATGAATTGACGAAGAAAAAGAAAAACGATCTCAAAGACTATGTAGCTGTCTATTTGTACTTGATTTCTACTAGATTTTTTATTATGATTTGTTAATGTTATATTATATAAAAACGGCATATTTTATTTTATCCGTAACATAATATGTTTAGAAGAAGAATAGTTAGAATTGTGAGTTTGTATATTTATCGTTTAGTGATAATATGAAGCTGTCAATTTTTGGCCTATCTGACTAACACCGTCATGGAGCAATCAAGAGCCCGGCCCATCTAAGGAACTGCATGTTCGCGGCGATGATGGGCTTACCAATTGTATGGTGTACACCTGTAAAATTAAAGTTCAATTTTGTATGCTGTAAGGTTACCAATATTTCGCAATATACCTACTTATATAATATTATGAACGTTTCTGATGTCGAATTTTACAGATTGTACAAAGCAAAACTTTTGGCACAAACCAATATACACATAATAATCATCACAGGCGCCAAAAGACAGACCCAGTTTTTTATAAAATGTAAGTTTCAATTTTATTAACATGGAATAAGTAATACTATTCATTGTAATTATATATATTTAATAGAACAAGGCGATCCTTGGCCGAAATCCATCTTTAAACAAATGAGGGAATCGGGAAAAAGGGACCACTGACCATCGCCTTGTCAACTTTTCCAATTATAACAAGTTGATCGATAATTAAGAAGCCAACAACACCGAACTCCTCTAAGATATCAGTCGAGAAACTGTCCGTCACGAGTGTCGGGACCCGCGAAACGATGCGAATCTAAAGAAGTATTCGACATGTGTATCGCCTCTAAACGAGGTATCTTCAGAACCGCTGCGCTTAGAATGAGCCCAACTGTCATATTGTCATGTTTTTAATTGGTGACAATAAGGCCGGTTCTCAGGGCTTGGTTCACTCTGCCGTGTCTTATATCTCAGATGAAAAACGAATACAAATAACCAAGAAAATAGATTTCAGATTAAAAAGTGTAGGTACTATCGAAGTATTTAGTCCGTGTGCACTTGAATAATGAACTATTATCGTTTAAATTCTACAACAGGACACACCGCTGTGGTAGCTAATTCATTGCAAATACATGAGGTACTTACTTGCCTAATGTTTTTGGTGGTCATTGAATGTACACATCCAGGTTTTCGAGGGTACAGAAGCTGTCGAGGCCGGAGTCCCTTCAGATAAAGCATGGCGTGCACACCAGCGCCACGCTGATGGCTGTCGAAGACGTGAAAGCACCAAATTTCCCCGACTCTGTTACGACAGGAGATATCAAGTAATTACCATCCTTCTAGACTTAAAAAGCGCTCTATATAGATCATGTACACAGAAAAAGAGCCAGTTGCCGTGCGTCTCATCTCCTCTTAAAGGTCTGTCTCTGTTATTATATATACTATCAGACCATGCAGAACATTTTAGCGAAGTTTACTCTATCACCGCAAATAGTAAAACAATGCAGAAATGCAATGGTGCAATGGTAATGATGTCACAAACTGTGGGTACCTTGAGTCTGCGTCAATCACAAATTAACAACAACTGGAATAAATTCATTCATATGGACAAATCCGAAACCATAGGGAATATCGACCGATTTTGATGAAAATTAAACCTGCATCATTAGAATTTTGAAAAAATACGACGTACTGTATTATTACATAATCTGATAATATCGCTAATAAGGATCAAGTTCTGTGAAGTACACCGTATCCCACTGGGGGGGGGGGGGGGGGGCAGAGATCACTGATTGAAACATACTGATCCTGGCATACCACTTTCGCTTCATCCACATTCATACACTTCTGCTATGGACCTTTCAGGTAGAGAACATTAATCAATCTTATTGCAGAAGGTTCGTCTTGGGCAGCTTCTTTCTGATATTTATACGTTGACTTGGTATATTTCTTTCGTCAATCGTCTTTCATCTATCCCCGTCTTATGGCCGAACCATCTTAGCATAGATACTTCTATCAATCTTAGTCTTCACATCATTCTTTTCATTTATTTTGGTCATGCTGTAATAATTTGTTACGCCAGGTATCATCCGATGATGGCAAGATTACGTCACAATCAGTCAGTACCTCCAGTTATTGACATCTTCAATAGAATTAACGCCGTTCATTGGCTGATGACCTACGCCAGTCATGTATGCATTTGGTAATCATTTCCCGGGCATCCACCTATAGTATTTCCCGGGCATCCACCTATAGTATTTCCCGGGCATCCACCTATAATATTTCCCGGGCATCCACCTATAGTATTTCCCGGGCATCCACCTATAGTATTTCTATGCGCCACCTATTCTGGTATTCTGAGGGACAGAAGACCTCTCGTGTTCCCAGGCTGATAAAGAAGGAAGGCGACCCCGTGGCCATGGACGAAGTGGTTCTTGAGATCGAGACGGACAAGACGGCGCTGCCGGTGATGTCTCCCGGGCACGGCACCATCGTCAAGATACTGGTCAAAAATGGAGAGGCCGTCAAGTCGCAGCAACCGCTCTTTCAGGTCTTAGATGCTATCCTTACTAGTGTAATATAAGGTGTCTCAAAAATATTTTAAAACATTCGAATAGCTACTTCCTTCGTTTGTTTCTCATCTTCTAACTCTTTAGGAGTTTATTTGAGTACCTATCAAAAACCCATCGAATAATGAAATATTTCTATACCTGTAACACTTATCGGAGACGGGCAGCTTTACTGGTAAATGTATCGAGATCACCACATAGCATATATGAAAGAGAAGGGAGAAAATTCCTAGTTAGTGGAGATTCGTAAAGCCTGAAAGATGTGACTCTACTTACTCTACTCTTATCACTTGTTATATAAACATCTTATGTACTTGTATTAAAGAACTTAACATCTAACTTTCTGAACTAAGGCTGAGTCCAAAAAGCAATCACTGTAACCAAAAACAGCCGATACCTACACAGCATAACAAATCCGGTCATATTAAAAGTATAATGCAGCCGTGAAAATGTCCTCGCAAATGTACCAGGTGAACGTGACAGGAGTGGCGCCACCAGCTGCGGCGAAGGCCGCGCCCGCAGCAGCACCCGCTGCGGCCAAGCCCGCTGCCGCACCAGCTGCGGCTAGGCCCGCAGCCGCCGTGGCCGCCAAGCCAGCGGCCGCCGCAGCCGCCAAGCCGGCCAAGGCAGCCGCCGGACCTACCGTGAGTTGAACAGTGGCATAGCTCATGGCAGAACTTGATAGACACCAGCTGGATGCAAAAGTAATATCAGAATACGAACACACCAACTGTACGGTCCCATACTAAGCAACGCGCGTGTATTACGGGAACGTACCTTACAATAGACTGGAGGCGAAACCAGTATATAATTATTTATATAGATATTAAACATACATGATTCGAGTACAAACATTCGTGATCATTACACAAAGTTTGCTTCTAACGGGCTTCGAACTCGGGACCCTCGACAAAGAAAGGAGGGTCACTACCAACGTGCCAATGGGCCACTATATTGTAAACGTGACCGAGTTCTCCGATGTACTTGAAATTGTCTGCGATGTTCTGTGAAAATAGTGTCGGCAGACTATCGACAATTCTTTAGGGATAAATTACTTCCGCGTGTTATAAGCAGCCATGAAACAAAAAAATAATAATAAAAAAGCTTATCGATACTTCTTTACCTATACTTTACAGGCTGCAGCATTAAAGATTGGCGATCCCACGAAGACGATATCTGGCACTAGAACGGAGCACCCTGTACCTATGAACAAGATGCGCAAGCGCATTGCGGAGCGACTGAAAGAGGCTCAGAACACAACAGCCATGCTCACCACGTTTAACGAGTGTGATATGAGGTCTGTATTAAACACCACAGACTATATACTGTATTAAACAGACAATAGGTACATGACGTTCTCATAAATATATTGGCATAGTACTGACAAAATATTGATTTCCTTAAATAGTTATCTTCGGGATTCGCGACTAGGTACCCAAGTTATAGATGGCCCTTATAGCCATATTTTGTAAACTGAAAACCGATCCAATGTCACTTGCTCCGCCCCACAATAATATTCCATAAGATGATAGGATATAAGACTTTGGAAGTAACTGGAGGTAACTATTCTCGCGGTGTCTATTCACATCGGTTAGTTGCCTAATTTTCCTAACAGCGTAGACAGCGGAATTAAGCCATCCCACTAAAACTCTGATTTGAGGGCCCCACTGTAGCTTAGAGTCGAGCGTAATCCCAATGACAACCATGTCGTTAATTAATTAGAGTTTCTCTTTATTCAGTATACTACATAGCAATCGATGGAATGAACGGATCCTTGCATGCGACTCTATTTATCGGTGTTTGATACTACGCGTCGGGTCACAACTTAGGGCTTTTCACCACAATTTTATATGCGGATTGGGCTTTTTATGTCGATTAACGTGTTAATTAACGGCATCAGGCGCGCGTGTGGCCCCAACATTAGGGTTATTTTTTTTAAGAAGTTGGGATGGGAACCCTGCTTCGCGAATAAAGTTACATTGTTCTTGCTTTCAGCAAGCTGATGGCGTTCCGCAAAGCGAACTTGGACGCGTTCACCAAGAAGTACGGCGTCAAGCTGTCCTTCATGTCACCGTTCCTGAAGGCGGCTGCCAACGCGCTCATCGATCAGCCGGTCATCAATGGTGTTATCATCGGAGATGATATTATTTACAGGTAACAGGTTATCTTCAAATAAGGGTCAACTAAAATTGAACGAAGACTATTCTATCCGACTTGAGTGAGCCTCTCCGACGTCGGTTAATGCGCGGTGACCCTTAGACTTCAGCCTCGAATTTAGCAGGCAGCGGGTGGTGGCGGCGGCGGCGCGGGAGCGGCAGGATCTTATGCGTAAAATCAAATGGACCGGTTCTCGAAAACAGCGGCGGCGTGGCAGCGGCGCGGGGCGGCCGACGAGCGCCGCTCCCGCGCCGCCGCCGCCGCCGCCCCGCTGCCCGCTAAATTCGAGGCTGAGGCCTTAGAAATGTCACTGAACTCTGCTTCTCCTTAAATTGTTCACAACATCCATTGAGTTTGATATTATCATAACTGATTTCTCTCCTATATATGAGAGAAACACCTATAAACGATTTTTTTTTCGATCTTTTAAACAATGGATTCCCAAAGTGATCGATATCGGTTTCACGTGGTGGACATAAACGAAAACTGATTTTGGGGTCGACGTGGTCTTAAAATCGACCCCCATTAATGAACCCAAGTTCTTATTTGAATCTTTCAAGATACTGTGTATAAGTTGTGTTACGTGTACCAACTTGTTATGAGAATGACTAATATTTTAGTAGGAAGTATCATTGTTGTACTTTTAAGAAACTCAACAAGTCAATTAGCGTGCACTAGTAAATTGAGACATGATTTTTAAAGTAATTTGGCTATAGGAGTCTGAGGTATCAGTTCATTTTGGAAAAGGGGTCTCTTGCCCAAAATAGTTTGGGAATCCCTGGTTTAAACCGTATGAGGACCAACGAAATATGTAACGAAATATGATACACAACAATAGCAAATCGAAACAGCCATCATGTCCCGCGCCCCGTTTGCGTTGGGTTCGGGGCGTTTGTTTTAAAATAGTCGTTTGTTACTTTACTGCCGAGTTAGGTGAAATAAACACAGGGACTCTTCACCAGGGATTACGTGGACATATCGGTGGCGGTGGCGACCCCTCGTGGGCTGGTGGTGCCAGTGCTGCGTAACGTGGAGTCAATGGACTACCCGCGAATCGAGCTCACGATGGGACAAATCGCCGAAAAAGCCAGGACTGGTTAGCATTACTTTCATTTTGGAGTTAGGGTTCGTGTGACCACCAAATCTAGCTGCTACTCGGACAGCATGAAGGGAAGGATTTTCCAGCCAGGCTATTAAGCCAGGTAAGACCAGCCACTGTTTATTGTATGGTAGTTATGGTAAAGTACCTATAATACAAGTGTTGATTAGTTTGGCATCAATCAGTTCGTGTCGTCATTTTCCCATAGCAATATTTCGTTCCACCCCGGCTTGTTAAGGATTTTTTACTGATTCGTTCAAAGGTTCAAAGTGCATGAGGAAGATCCCTACTGATTTAGTCTCAATCAACCTTTGTTGCAGGGAAGCTAACCCCAGCTGACATGCAAGGGGGTACATTCACAATAAGCAACGGCGGAGTGTTCGGCTCGCTGCTGTCCATGCCCATCATCAACCTGCCGCAGTCCGCCATCCTCGGCATGCACGCCATCGTGCAGAGGCCCATGGCCATTAGTGGCAAAGTAAGGCACACCCAAAATAACGCAAGGGAGTTGACGATTGGCCATGAGTGGTGATTTAACTAAGGCTCCTCCAAAGTAACGCTAGAGATTTGGTTAAAGATTGGCCATGAGTGGCGATTATAACTAAGGATCCTATAAAATAACGCTAGGAAGTTGGTTAACGATTGGCGATTAGTGGCAGTTAAACTAAGGCACCTCTAAAATAAGTCAAGGCAGTAGCCAATCAGCATCTCCAAAATAACGCAAGCGAGTGTGAACGGTTGATTTAGCTGGGCAGGCGCCTATAGAAATTCGTATCAGAATGGTACTTATAGGTACCAATCATAACTAACAAATAAGTTGTATAGTGCTAAGGTATTTCGTCTTTTGCAGGTTGAAATAAGGCCGATGATGTATTTGGCGCTGTCGTACGATCATAGGTTAATTGACGGCCGCGAAGCCGTCTTATTCCTGCGAAAAGTAAAATCTGGAGTGGAAGATCCCACATCAATCCTAGCCGGAATCTAGTGCGATCAAACTAATAAATGTTTATCGACTTATGAGGGAAGCAGTTGTTGAATTGTACATTTTATTGAACTGGTGGAGGCAGTGCACAGTACTTACCTGATAGTGTTTATATTCAATCCAAAATAATCAAAAAATTAACGAGGTAGGTACCTACCTACATAGAATATAATTTTGGGCATGACCGAATGATACCTCAAATGTCTCGACTAATAAATAAATAATCTATACAACATTATTATTGCTACTTATTTTTATTTTATTACCTACTAAGTACATAACTCGGTAAGCCTATGAATGGATTTTTGAACTACTTTTGGTCTAGGCTAAGTAAAACGCAAAACCTGATAAATCCCCTTCGAAAGGGTTTCCCATATATTAAACACTCATCTGCAAAGTTAGTTTTTTTATTGCAATTCAAAACCCTGTTAACCCCTTCATAAGGAACATTTACATTAAGACTGCAGCATAGGTGCTGGTGACGCAATTACCTACACTCCACTTTGTATCCGCACTCATGATTCTAAATTATATTGTGTTTACTGTTAACCCAAATAACAAAATACTACTACGAGGCAGTCTAGTACTAGAACTTCAAAAGCGATGAAGCCTTCGATGAAGTTGACCTAAAGTTCTAGTTTCCGTCAACGGATCTCTGGGTAGGATCTGGGACACCCATATAGCTAGCCTACTATTACTAATTTCATTTTAGAACTATATTGAGGCTGTAGTAGGCGAGTGTCCTATTTCACGACTCCGACAAGTCGACAAATTGTCACAAAGGGACATATATTGTCGATATGCCCGCCACACTCGCAACTATATTGTTATTTTTTTTGGGTTGGCAGTCGCCTAGAAAAGTATATGTTTGTCTATGGTTCTTATAACTCACTGGCGCTCCTATTATTTTTATTTATGTAAAAGTACCGTAGTATCCTCTTATTGGTCTATGTTTATACCTAGTCTTGAGTTTAAACCATGTTTAAACGGGTCTTATAAAGCAGCAAAATGAACGCATCATTTATATTTAGTCGATTACTCGATTCAAAATAAATTATAATTCAGAACGCATCATATTGTTGCATGCAATTTTGCATCTGTCAACTTTTTCTAAATGTCAAATCAAACAAATGGATTCCGTGCTGTGTATTTTTATTCCGCGCTACAATTGATCAAACTTGTTTCTTTGATATATCAATCATTTTCGTGAAACGAAGTTTCACATTTGATAGTGGAATCTACACAGAGTACTAATACCCGAACATTTCAGCATAATATGTGTTAATTGTGACATAATGCGACGAGGTCATCCAGGCTTAGGTGGATGGCGAGGCGAAACTCCGAGGCATTTTAGGCCTAGAACCGGTGATTTGCCGCATTTTAAACCTCATAGAAACTACCCACTACTCGAAAGCCCTAGGTAAGTATTGATAGCATAATTTCACAATATTTACTGCGACCCGCCAATATATCGTAAGCAACATACCTACGTATAAAAAAGTGTATGTGTGTACTATGATATAAACAAATTGAATGTGCACATGCCTAGTCTATCAGGCTTTTAGTTTGGTCTATGTTTTTTTTTTGTAACCGTAATATTTTAAAAGCAGTGATAATCAAATTGGTTGCTCACACTCGCTTTACAGACAAGGTGACCAGGTGAAAACCCTGAATCTTTGGGATTTTCGGACGTTATGAGTAAATGTAATGTTTAATATTATTTATTTCTTTATGTATAGTAAAGGCAAACAGTGTGAGAAAACATACAAGTTGCTAACCTGCACTGACCCAAAGTGGTTGATTTACAATTAGTGGAGGGTGCCCGCTATAATATCAATTACTGCTAATGGAATAGCTTGTCATCTATTACATTGGCCAAATACTATAGACTAAATATAGGTGCACTGCAGTACGTTTGCCTATCCCATTAGAAATTATATGCAAGATGGTGTCTATTTATACTTAATTTGGTTTAAGATTCCCTCCACCGGGGACTGCTGGGAGGCTGCTTAGAAATACACGTCCATACAATCCTCATCCGAGATATATCAATGATCATGGACCAGAAGATCATCATAGCAGGAACAAGTACAGAGACCTCCCCAACAATCCAAGAATACAAGAGAGAAATCACCACTCACAATCAAGAAGCATCCTGCCTCTCATCCAACACAATGTAAGGCAGAAAAACAACACTGAACACAATAGTTCATATAGAGAACCATCAAACTTCTATGATGATGTTCAAAGTGAATGTCATGTGAACAGCTTGGGTGATGTAGACCTTCGGCAACCAACCCATCCACCGCACAACCAGGACTCATATGGCCACAACGTACATCCTATTTCTCCTTGGGCCAACCCCCCTCCACAACATGACAATAAAAAACATTACTACGAAGACAGAAGTCCTCGAAAGGGCTATCGCCATCAAGAATCTGTGGATGTAAATGCAATACCTGTTCTTGAATATGGCGGCCATAGACCACCTTCTTCAGATCACTATGGTGGGAATCTAGGCCCCATAGCTAACAATAACAATTCCTTCAGTCGCTCTGTAGATGACACTGTTGATATTGTTAGGAGACGGCTAATGAATCGTAATGAATCGCAACAGTCATCGGAAGATCCCGGCGGTCAATCATGTAATGATCTAGAATTGAGAGAGACTATTAGTCAACACCCCCAAGAAGAGCCTCCAGCTAAGAAAAGAATACAGAGGCCGAAGCAAAATGTTAAATCAAATTGTGACCAAATGAAATCCAAAATTGTTCATCAGCTATTTAAGATGGATAAAGATAAAATGCACAAATTAATGGATAATCCAAGCTCATCAACTAAAT
Source organism: Pheosia gnoma (assembly GCA_905404115.1). Classification (NCBI taxonomy): domain Eukaryota; kingdom Metazoa; phylum Arthropoda; class Insecta; order Lepidoptera; family Notodontidae; genus Pheosia; species Pheosia gnoma. Next base: position 6,640,522 of record FR989912.1, read on the forward strand.
TTGAATATGCCATAAGTAGTTTAATAACAGAGTCTCAAAACAGTCTGAACCGCCATCTTAGGTCAGTGGCAGAGAAGTCCCTCTATAATTCAAGCACAGATTTCATACATAATGATAACAACACCATATATGAAGATACTTTCATGAAGCAAATGCAATGCTTGTTAGATCCACAGGACACTATTTTACTGGAAGATATAAAACCTATAGTTATGGCTGAACTAAGCAAAGTTCTGCAGTTGGAAGATTTTGAGCAGAACTTTAATGGTTTAGAAGATGCAGGTGCAAATTATCAAAGAGATGATCAGTCAAACTATTCTTATTATGAGCCTTATAATTATGAAGAGTATCCGCAAGAGAGGTTCTATGACCAAGATCAAGTATCTAATTATGAAGATCCAGAGAAATCCAATGCAGTTGAAGATGACATTAATTATGATTATATCCCACAACCAGAGCATAATGAATCAAAACCACTTTTTGAAAGACGTGCAATAAAAAAGGTTGATCAAAATTTAGAACGGAGGCAGAGCATGGACAGGCAAAGAAGAAGTCTTGAAATTCCTGCTGATGATAAATTGAAAAATATTGAAACATTACCCCTATTTGATTCAAATGCTGAGCATTTGTCAGAGGATGACGACCCATTTGCTGAACTAGACAACCAATACCATGTTGCTGTTGATCATAACTTTATTACAATTGATGATCTCTCTTGTGACAAACAAGAAGTCATTGATAAAATAGATGATGCTTTTATGGCTGTAAAACAAGAAATTGAGAGTCAAATACAGAGTATTGCTGCATCACCTTTAAAAATATTATCAGCAACTAGCACAGCTGACAATTCAAGAGATCTAAATAAACAAGTGCAATCCCCAGACACAGCTAAAGAAAACATAGGTACACCTTTAGTAGATTCAGGTCAGATTCAGGAACAAACCGGTCAAAAGCAAGAACATGCCACCCAGCATAAAGAAACAGAAAAATCAGAGAATTCGAATAGTGTAAAATCTTCTGCACCTTCAAATACTCGCAAAAGATCAATAGACCAAAGACCATCTCATCGGAAAGAAAAACGCAAAAAAAGTGAATCTAGTGACATTGACACAAATAAACATGATTCAAATAAAATAGCTATGAATGATGTAAATAACCCTGCTGCTAAATCCGTAAATGCCGAAACGATATGTCTGGAGACTGCAAAACATATTTTTAATTTATTTGGTCCAAAAAATGATAATAGTAAAGAGGTATTAAAAGATAATAAGAAAATTGAGTCAGCTGACAAAGTATACTCTGATAAATATGTGAAGCGGAAAGAAACTCCAAAAAAATCTAAAGATAAAGTATGTGAAACAAGTAAAAAGCGACGCTCTAGCTCATCAAGTCATTCCATTGTAAGTCCGAAAGATAATAACAACATAACCGGCCAAACACCCACTAAACCAGACCCAAAGACTAAGCTTAAGCCTATTGACATGTTTGTGGAGCAGACAAAAAAAGTAGCAGTTCATCATTCTCATAGAAATACTGCGAATCCTGTGAATGCGACTGCTACAGTAAAAAATATAGATGTAAATAAGAATAAAACGCCACCGCAAGTAGTAGCTCTCCCTTGTAAGACTGTTAAAACCGGCAGAAGAAGTGTGGCAGTTCAAGTGATTAAGAAGGTACTAGCAAAGACAACTCAAACATTTGAAAGCAAATGTGTTAGTACTCGGTTTTCGCAAACGGAGAGAAAAAAGTTTGTCACCAAATTAGTGCAAACTGATCCTGAGTCTTTGATGAAATCAACATCCAAATCAAATGACGCCTTTGAGAGAATGAAGGAAATTGACTTAGAAATACAAGTTTTACTTCAAGAAAAGTTTAAATTGTACAGCTCACTCGAATCTAAAGATTCATGCTCGAGTAGTATGCCAACTCTAGGGATGACCGTGTTGAATGTAACTCCTTACGATGACAGCAAAGAAAATGATGAGGTTGATTGCAATAATATGTCGGCAGATGCCATTGTTGATGAATTTACCAATATCCCAGTGGAGGAACTGGAACAAATAGCCTTAGAGAGTGTTCAAGACGAAACTAATATTCCTAAGCTTGGAAAAAGAAGTGCAGTTCAAAAACTACAACAGGAGAGAAATAAATCTGAGAGCCCCACATCCACAAGGAGAAATAAGAAAGCGAAAACTCCAAATATATCTCTACTGGAACAAATAATAACTGATGATAGACCCTTGGAGGATATAATATCACTGGACGACCTCGAGAAACCACCCGCTAAAAGCAAAAGGAGACCACCTAAATCACAGTCAAAGAAAAAAGTCTTAAAGAAAACAAAGCCTGTAAAAAGTATTGAACCAAGTTCTTATGAGTTGAAAGAATGTAAAGTGTTACTATTGACTACAGAAATTAGTACTTACTTGAATCAAATCTCTCAGCAATCTTTAGAAGTAACTGATGTTGAACCAAGTCCGTCAGAATCTGTTGTTATACCTGACACTCTAACTGAAACTATATATGAGCCTATAGTTGATACTTTACCAGATGATCATGACACCAAACAAGAGCAAGAACCACAGGTTGAAGAACAGGAATCTGAACGAAACGAAATAGTTGAGGCTGCTAATGATCTCCATTTCGATATGTTAGACGTATCAGAAGACATTGTAATTGGTGACAACTGTGAAATAAAATGTTCTGGAGATAAAGAACATGAGAGGGTGACAATTAGTGAGGAGATAATACTTGATAACAGTCAGTCATCATGTGATGATGCACTAACAGACCCCGGCCAAATTGAGAATGTATGTAAGACATATGATTATTCGACTGATGAGAACCTGCGCCGCGATTCGGTGACTGTATCTGGACATGCGGATGCTGTACTGGCGATAGAGGTACGTTAAAATAATTAGACATGTTGCAGATCTAGCAAAGTGAAAATATCACACATTGTTAGGGTTGATATAAGATCAACAATAAATAAACACCTTCACTAGTCGGAGTCGCATCGAAGTGTATCTTTTAAGAGGCGAAAAGGTGATAATTTATTTTTCTGCCAATCACCACGCTTTGCCGATTTAAGCCTGCCGACGGTTCGGATATTCTTTGTAGAATTCAATAATGCTGTAAATTACTTTAGCAGCCGTAGGTCGCTCGGTTTACGGCACATTGGTAGTGGTTGTGGGGCAGTCCATTGTACCCCATTTAAAAAAAACATTACTGAATTTAAACAAACAGTAGTTGATCTGGTGATATTTATAATAGAGCTCTTTATTTCCAGTGCATTGAGAATGACTTCATAGTTGCATGTTTGGACGGCAATGTATACCACTTCAGCAATGATGGACAGTTGATGAACACACTCCGAGGGTCCAACCTGGCGGTGACCTGCCTCACCATCGTCAAGGAGAAGTACGAGACCACGGTGTACACTGGTTCCTTGGACTCTAGGATACGTTACTATGATTTGGAGGTATGTTTGTAGCTACACTTTTTTTGCAGGATTTTTACCTTAAAAATATTTTTTAACATGTATTTCCCCCAAATTTATAGACGTTCTATAACATTAACAAACATCATATAGTACCGCGTACAAGGGTTTTGATTTGCACAGTGCATATGACGTTTGATAAATCTATGCTTTTAATCAATAGTCACACAAGCATACAAGCACAGCTACCGCATAATAACTGTCACTTTTGACAGATATCGCATACAATATCTGTCAAAAGTGACAGTTACTATGCGGTTGCTGTTCGATTATGAATCGATTGTGTTAACAGACTTAGGGCCCAGCTCCCGCGCCGACTCAAATATGTTTCCTATTGGTCGTTTCCTTTAGTCTCTGTTTATGAAATCTATAGAAAGGCTGGAAGTTTGATTGTATTTGAATTCGAATCTGGGTAGAATCTTATAATAAAATCAGTAAACATGCGATTTGAAACATTATTATATTTTTTACAGACCGGCTTAGAGAGAGGACCCGAATGTAACGTGCTCAGTCCTATACAGACGATGGATCGCGCGTGGGACACCATCTTCGTTGGCACCAGGACAGGATTTGTACTGCAATTTGAATGCAAGGTTAATACACAACAACTTTATATGGTGAATTCAAAATCAAAAATTTGTAATCAACTAACAAAGGCATTTTAAAAGTACAGTGCTTTATAATAGCGCTATAAATGGAAAAGCTATAATTTTGGGGTCGTATCGCAGAATCCACTATACGGATTTTATTTAAACTTGGCATGGTTATAAACATATAGTCCAATCAAACTAAAATCCACGCGTAAGAATTCGCGGAGACAGTTAACTTATAATATTGTACCTTAGAATTTACATACTAAAACTCATAACTCTTTTTCAGAACAACATGCTTATACCAGTCAGTACGGTGAAGTTCTCGGAACAGTCTATACTCGCGCTGCGGGCCCTGAAGGAAGGCCCTCGCAAAGTGCTGCTAGTGGCCGCTCGCTCCGAGAACGTGACGATAAAGGACGCTCAGACGGGCCTGCTGCTGCGGACCCTGGTGGGGCCCAAGATGACAGTGTACACCCTGCTCTTTGAAGACGGGAAGGTGTACTGTGGGACCAGTAGCCATCAGATACATGTGTTCGACTATTCAGTGAGTATTGTGTTTGCATTTGTATCAGAATATTTTTTATTCATGTAATCCATTATACTTGTGTATTGTCAAATTTTACGACCTGATTGACGAAGTTGGTAGAGACCCTGCTTCCTGGGCCGAGGGTCCCGGATTCGAATCCTGGTATGGTCAAGTTTTGTGTGATGAGCGCGAATGTTTGTACCCAAATCATAGATGTTTAGCATCTATATACGTATTATATACTGAGTTCGCCCTCAGTCCATTGTACGGGACCCATAATACAAGCTTTGTTTAGTGTGGGACCGTATAGTTGGTGTTCGTCTGGCGATATTTTTTATTTAAAAAAAAATGTCACAATATTCTGACATCTCTGATAAGATTGCACAGCCCATTCATAATCTTTTATTTTTCAAAACCCCTCTAGTAGTTTTCCCTGTGATGCGCGTATAGACAGACAGACTAACTAACCAAGCCTTGGTTTTTGTACTTCACAATATATAACATCTTTAAAAAGGGTAACCATTGTTATCATGCATTTTTCGCCATAGGAATATTATATTTTTTTAAATGTTAATACTATAGTATAGATCATTGCCATGTTTTCTCCACAGAGCGGCACCCACGCTGGTTGCCACGAGGGCGGCAAGGGCGCCGTCTGCCTCCGCGCGACGGGCGGGCTTCTCTTCGCCGGGTGTTACGACGGCTGCGTCTACGTGTACCGGGAAGGGGAGCCCAGGCCGTTGGCCCAGCTGCGTGGGCCTGGCCTGATGCTACTCTCACTTGCCGTCGTTGGGAGCAAGGTAGGACAATATTTCTAGTGATTTTAAGCCCTATCACTGACGAACGACTAAAGTCAGTCCAAAACTAGTCAGCGAAAAAACGCCCCACAACTTTTTTCAAAAATCTAAATAATGACCAACTCTCGCGGTGGGTCCGCGATCCAATTTTCGTTGGAGAGAAAGATACAACATACGAGTGAACACGTGCTAATGTGTAAACGTAATGTGCGCTGTTTTGGTTTAACATCATACACCTATTCTCTCTGTCTGAAGACAGCCGTTGTCTGTCTGTCTGAGTTCGTTCTAAGCAAGCATCGCGAGAAGCTGATTGCGGTAATTCTGTAGACAGCAATAGACCACATTATTTTTTAATTTACCAACTAGCCTTTGTCCCTGGCCCCGCCCGCGCAATCATCAAGTTTGCTCTGCTGCTCAATCCTCCATTGGACATTGTGGTCCCCATCAAATAACATCAAAAAGTCCAGTATGCAGGGATCTTTAAAAATGCCACTAACCTTTGAACCTGCGTTTTGTTAACCATTAACAAAAGTCAGATTATAATGTCAATTTTATTTAAAAAAAGGTGCTCACTAAGAGTCCCAATTGTCATTGTGTTGGAACCATGTTTTTTAAATCGAAATTGAAATTATGACTACACAATTACGAATTCGAAGCGAGTTGCTAGGGTTAGTTTCTGAATCATCTGTATAATAGAGATACTTAACTATTTTGGTATGTTTGTTACAGATCATAGCAGGCTACAAAGATAGAAGTTTGTACATATGGAAAATACCATTAAGTATATTGCAAGAGATGATTTTATGAATAACTACATAGTGTGTTGTAGAATAAATAAATTATATTAAGTCTCACGTCTACCTTACGTTAAAGAAAATATTCACTAAATTGTTTAGTTTTTACTAATGTGTATATATTAAAAAGGATTTAATTATGATGTATCTTTGATTTTCTATTCTTTTTTAAACTACTAAATGAGGAAGTAAAAGGTTCTCATAATATGACCTGTGTGACGACTTTGGCTTTATTTACAGGGCTAATTGGTCTGGGGGTATGTACGTAGGTTGCTCGACTTACTGCAGTCTTATCGTTATTTTGGTAGTGGGATTACTTACAATTTGAGACCATACAATTAGTGTCTTAAATGTTATATCTGTGATATGAAGTATTGATGTTTTGGCCATCGATTATTTTAGTCGATTTTTAGGCTAATCCATAGACTACATTTCTGAACGGAATTTAGTTTCTGCCAAGTGGCACTCCTGTTTGAAATTTCTGACTTACGTCAGTGGGTGTTTCGTACGGCGGCCATTATTCTACGTATAATTATTAATTTTTTTGCTGTTTTGTGCTAGAAACAAAGAACCTAACTATTTTCGACACTATATTGTAATAGTTTTGGAACAAATACATCTATAGTACAAAAATGAATCCAGAATAGTAAGTATTTTTGTTGTAACATGGCGATGCGATTTAGGGGCAAGGATGGTGCAGAAATCTCATATTTTTTGCATGTTCATTGTCTTTACTTGAAACTACCAATCTAAGATTGTGAACCCATCACAGATGGGAGGTGAGAACTCCTGTTAGTAAATCAATTTAGCACAAATTGGGTGACTCATTCTGTATTCGTGGTAGGTAGGTACTGTCGAAGTATTTGTGAAACGTAATCGTATAGATCATGAATGGCGTATTTGTGACCGATGATTAGATCACACGGGCCTTCACTTCCTCGTCGCTAAGAACTGGATGCGTAGTTAATTTCCCTTTGTGGCGCGAGACAAAGGAACGCCTCCCTCCCTTTATCACTGCGAGGATTTATTGACGCGTAAATCATGCACATATTGCCCTTGATATTTTATCACATACCAAGCCTAAGAAGTTATTTGATGTTTCCAGCGACTATTTGTTTAAACTGCTCCTGATTGGCGACTCCGGTGTGGGGAAGTCGTGTCTACTGCTCAGATTCGCCGACGATACATACACAGAGAGTTACATCAGCACCATTGGTGTGGACTTTAAAATTAGGACTGTAGACTTAGATGGCAAGACAATTAAGTTACAAATATGGGACACGGCTGGACAGGAGCGGTTTAGAACAATCACATCATCATACTACAGAGGAGCCCATGGCATCATCATTGTTTATGATTGCACAGACCAGGTGAGATTCAAGCATCCAATTATTTAACTAATATAAAATATTACAGTATGTTACCATCACATTATCTTAGCAGTTTTTCTTCCATTTGACTAGACAAACGTTTTTTTTACAAAAAAAAAATAGCAAATAGCTTTGTAATCCCATTGTACTTATATGGATTGCAAGTTTTAATGAGATATAGTTAATTTGAAAATAACCTACATACATCAGTGTAAAGATGATTATATTAAAAATATTATGCATGTAGGTAGTCTGTTATTTTAATTAATTAATCATGTCACTTTTAATTTCCTGACCCAAATTAAGATATTCACTCTGAATTGATAGCTTTTTTGTGAATACATTAAAATTAGTGAATAATGTACCACAACAGTAATGATAGCATTAACATTATTTATAAGATCAGTCAGATCAGATCAGATTTTGAAGCAGCTGCTTGGCTGTTGTTAAAAAAAAATCTATGTCTTTGAAGAGGAGTAACTTTCATTATCTATTTAATTTAAATCAACTAAATTAAAGATGAACATCTAATTCTGTACTACTGTAGTTTCTTTGTTTGTTTTTATTGACCCAGTAATCTAAAAACCTTCATACTTTAAGCTTAATTCGGTTGCATGATTGCTTGCTACAATAGTGAAATAACAAATACGAAATTATTTATCTTATTTGATTGTTTTTTTTAATATTCTTTTTATTAGAATTCTGCTAGGTCACCATCCGTCACTTTTTTTTGTTATATCCTTGAATACTGTTTGGAGTTGGTCATACTCTGCCCTAAAAAAATAACTTATATAAGGAGGATAAATATAAATGTTATTATGCAGAAAAAAAACTAATATTTGTCTGCAAATTAGCTATGCTGCTAGGAACCTGGCATCTTGCCAGTTTGCCAAATTCCTTGCCACTTCATGATTTGTAAACAAACTAAAGTATGTTAATGATGTAGGTGTTTAGTGACCTTAATTTAGTGCAATTGGAGGTTCATTTGATTTGATAATAAATAATGGATACCATAAAAGGTATCTCTGATTGGACGGGAGCAATGTGCTTCAAAGTACTTAGTTCAATTCACGAGGAGAATTTTACGAATCCAGATAGGAAATTTTAAATCATATGTGGTGTCCTGATAATAACTACTATCTATGTCATACACATATGTGTATTTAACACCAAGTACCGTTATTATGGCGCATTTATTTGTTCGATCAGCTCCAATACAATAGTCGTTTTTGGCACTAAATGGAAATAGTAATTTTGTTGCAATAATACTTTTTGGCACTTACTGAAAGAACAGTGTCTTGGTTGAGCAGTTTTAATTACAAAAACAAACTTTCACTCGTTATTTTTAACTGTATTTATAAAATCGTATTGTTGATTGTTTTTGTTGTAATATGGCTGATTGCATGAGTAGAAAGTGATTAATGAGATATAAATAGTAATAAAATAAGTATTGATATCTAATTACGACTTGGTAGTGTCTACATTGAATAACTATAATCTAAGGAATGAAAAAACGTAGTTAATATTATATTCGGTACAATAGCTGAATTTATTTTCATATTTTTTTCCACTTTATCTATCTGTTTGCTCATCATTGGAAAACTGAGCTAATTTTTATGATGCTTGGCATGGTGATAGCTTACGGTCCTGGTCAGAGCAAAGGTTTTTATCCGATGAAATCTTCAAAAAATCTTCAAGAAACAAGGTTGATTTTAATAAAACTTGGTTTGGCAATAGCTTATAAAACTTCAAATACTAATGTCCATGTGTCCGAAGACACGGGCACTGCTAGTGTTAAATCATTTGCATAAATTAATTTTATTATTTTATTTCTAATGGACTGGTACCAATAATAACAAACTGGTATGTTGTGCACCTTGGCCTGTGCAAGATACTGTTTCATTAAATCAAATAAAATACAGGTTTTTCGTCCCTAACTAATTGGAGGCCCTATTTTTATCATTGCCTACATATCAGATGCTACATAGTACTCTCTATAAAATAAATGCAGTTATTTTGAAAAATTAAAATGCATATTTGCGGATGAAACTATTTTGACTAAGAGTGTCAGTCAAAACTGCAAATTTGCAGTCAAAAGCACTATGCACCAATAATTTTCAGTCAAAACTACTGGTGAAATGAGGCCAGGTTGGTCAAAAATTTGCCAGTTATAAGTAGTTTTGACCAGGTAAGAGTTTTGATGGCAACATATTTAACATAATGTTGTGTTCAGGACTCGTTCAGCAACGTGAAGCAATGGCTGGAGGAGATCGACCGCTACGCGTGCGACAATGTCAACAAGCTGCTCGTCGGCAACAAGTGTGATCTGACCACCAAGAAGGTTGTCGACTACACCACAGCTAATGTAAGATATATACCCATGGTATAATAATATGCTAAACCAAGTATTCCCTTCCTACGATGGCCCAAGACTATGGCATGATCAGTGTTGCCTTTTAATAACATCTTCAATATAATCAACACCGCTCATTGGTTCGAAGTTTGCCGATGATGTAGTCTTGGGCGGCCGATGAGGGGGGGATATTCGATCGAATCGAAAAACTGCCATTTGTTATTTTTATTTTTCTAATATTAACCTACATGCAGCATGTTAAGGGTTGAGCAGTCCCCATACTGCATGTTACACCTGTATACCGGGATTATAACCCAGGACCCATGGTACTGGTAACATTACCAACTGCGCTACAATCTGATTGTCAAAAGTTAATAAGTAAAATGTATATTCGTATGTGATAGCAATACGCGGAACAACTGGGCATCCCGTTCCTGGAGACGTCGGCGAAGAACTCGACCAACGTCGAGCAAGCGTTCATGACGATGGCGGCGGAGATCAAGGCGCGCGTGGGGCCGCCCTCCACCGGCGCGTCGCCCGTGGGCGGCCAGGTCAAGATCGACCAGGGACACCCCATCGACACCGGCAAGTCCTCTTGCTGCTGAATGCGCCGCCCACGGTCAGTACTCCTAGATTATTGAGTTCAGCACGGACATGGATACAGGATTTAGTTCAGAGACGGGGGGGGGGGTTTGTGTGTGGTTTTACTTATCTTTTGCTTCAGTCGTGAGTCAAGGGGGGGGGGGGGGGGGCAAGACTTCAGCACTGGCCTCCTCATTCAGAGTATGTGGCCCCTTGAGAGTACTTTTTAAGTACATTATTTCATATCAATACTTTGTAGCAAAAATTATAGAAGTTAGTCCTCGGCACACGTCATTTATTTTCTTCACGTATTCGTAAAGTAATAGAGAAGGCTATCACTGTCATTCTGTATTCGAAAATCTGTGGAGTGGGTGAGATGGAGCACAATTCATGGGTATGGACCCTCTCACGTCTGAGAGTGAACTTGAACGTTTTTAGAGTTTTTTTTTTACGATATAGGCAACTATTTGATCTCGATCTCACCTGATGGTAAGTGACGATGAGATCTACGATGTAACATACTTGCCTAAAAGGTACCTGTTCACTCTCGACTTGAAAACACCCAGATTATAGTCAACGGGGAACAAAGACGCCGGTAGCGTGGTCCATTCCTTGGTATAATCTATATATAAGATGGTATAATCACATAGAGTTGCTTGAAGCCCGGTGTTGTGTTGCAGGCTGGCGGCGAGACGCAAGGGACGCGGGAGTCGCGGGCGCCGGCCGACGCACCCGAAACACCACAAATGCAATTACCACAAAACGTTTCATCATCGCATCATTATTATAAATAAATAATAAATATAATATAAACGGTGGGCGGCGCGGCCACCTACCACGTAAGCTAACTCCTATTAAGTTGCATTGTCCGATTATCTTGTTAGTTAAAGCAAAGAGGTGAAACGTAAGGGTGTATGTTTATACATGTTTATATATATAATGAATATTGTAGGATAATTTTGTGCTGTTTCAATTGAGAGTTTCGATGCAGTCCAACAAACAGACAGCTACAACGGATGCGAGTTAAATTCACAAGTTTTGTACGGTAATTATATTGTAAACGTTAATTTTATAGCTTTGTATCGTACTCTTAAGGGTTTGTTGTGTATGTATGCGCACGCGCACTGCGCCGTGGTCGAAGCGCCAACCATCCAATTTGGTTTCATTCGCCACCTGTCACCTGGCGGTAAATTAAGGTTAACTTGAGATTTATTAACTAAATGGTTAGTATAGTTGGTTGAGTCGGCCGGGTGTTGCATATGTTATGGGAATGGCGGTTTTACAACATTGGACGGTAACGGTAACGATACGACAATGGAATATCGTCAGGTCGGCCGACGACAACGACATCGCCCGACAATGTCGGTATACGATGCGCCATTAAAACCTTAAATCGTGTCGTCCGCCGAGATCGACACGACATCGCCGTCAGTGACGATATACGTGATGACAACGATAAACCGTTAAGAAAATGTATGCAAGTACCAGTCACACGATATCGTGTCGTTACCGTTAACGCGCAATGTAAAAACGCGCATTGGCTTGCGTCGTGTCGGTGTTTGTTCGCTTGCGAGGCGCAGTGCGCGCACGCCGCCGAGTTTATCTCTCAAGATGTCCATTACTATGTGTAGCCTATCAGTTTTTTTTTTATTCCAGCTTATGTTAAAAAAAAGATATTACTCTCGTGGTACTACATAAATATAAAAGTTATTGTATGCACTGGGTGTTTATATTATTCAATCTGTATAGTGGTTGGGTTTTGTTGTGTGAGGTATTAAGTCTACAGCTAAGTCGGTGAAGAAATTGTATTGTACTTCATTAAATATATGAACACCCGAACATTAATTTATGGATGTAGTCACGTGCAATGATTTATGAAGACCGAAATGAAAATGGGGATATGTTTCTTGTGTTTCTGATATCTCATGCAACAAGATTCGAAGACCGCACTGTATTTATTATAACAAAGCGTACTGGGGTGGCGCTATATTGAATATTTTGTGTTGTCATATTTACTTAAAAACGCGATAATTAACACAAAATTGTAGATATAGCATATTGGCCTTAGATATTAGACACTAGTAAAGTCATAGCCATCGGAGCGGGAACATAGTATTAATTGAAAGACATAACGTTCATATTATCACGTCACAGCAATAATGTGATAGTTTAACTTGTAACTAATGGCCGACGTCTCGTAAATATATTAAAAAATATAGTCTCATGTAAGTTTTATTCGTCCTCTTTTCGTTTTAATCGTTAAAATGATATATGTATTTTAGTCGGAAGATTAAATTCTTGAATTTATTTTATTCTCTCTCGATCTACTACTTACACGCGTATATCATTATTTTTGTACTATTATGTCAGCATTAAGTTAACTTAAATCAAGTCCGCTAACCCCCCGTAATTCTGTATTGAGGGTTTCTTAGAAATTAAAACAGTATGCTATATAACTTGTTTTATTTTGATTTCCATTACACTTTTACCCTACTTTCAACAATACGTATAGAACAAGACTTTCTTAGAAGGGAACTTGTAGATACACAAAAATCTGTAATTTCTTTTTACACAACTGCTTTTTACTTGTCTGTCGAATAATAAACACCTGCACAAGTAACAAGTGTTTAAAAAAACACGTAGGTGTTTGTGTGTAAAACAGACATCGACTAATTCAGAGCCGCCTCCGCTCCGTGAACGTACTTAGTTATATCTCTAGTAAAGATTTTTACACAAGCCTAACGAACATAATGCCCGCACCAAATATGTAAGTATATGTTGAAAAAGTGGCGCTGGTGCATTCGCTGTACATTTGGCGCGAGCAATTGTACATACAGCCTCATACTAAGGTAATTAAAGTTCACTCAACAACAGCACCGCATCATGTATTCATAGTCGTGACATAGCCCGTGAAGGTTGAGCGGGCATTGCAGGAACTCTGGACACAGCACAGGCAGATTATCTGAACACAAAAATAACATCCATTAATCTAATAAAGTTCACCACGGCGAATTAAGTAAGTTCAAAACCAACTTTTTGATGGCAATCAAAGCAAAATGCTACAAATCGTCATTCAGTTTGCCTATATAACAACACTAAAAATTGTGACACTCGGGGACTCTTTGTACATTTTAACTAGGTGAAGCCGCAACGAGCCTAATTATGTGACTAGTGGGTCACAACTTGTGACTCGCAAAATGTATATGCTACCTAACTACATATATTCGGAATCATAAATGCAGGTAGCCACACGACGCGACGACGCAAAATGAGTCCTAGCTTTGTAGGTATAAACAAAAACCTTCGATAACACTAGCAACGTCACAAAAGCTCACGAAATTACCATTATAAGACGTCCTAAGTCTCTAACATGCATGCATGCATGTGCCTAGTGATGTAGCGTCTCGATCTACTGCCGCCTTCCTACCTAGGCAAGTATGCTCCATCGTAGATCTCATCGTCACTTACCATCGGGTGAGATCGAGATCAAATAGTTGCCTATAATGTAATAAAAAAAAAAACATTAGAGAGTGCCAGGAACGCGAGTGCCTTATCTACTCTGTGTAGGTTCTAGCGATTTACCTAATCTATAAGCGCATCCGCAGCAGTATCCGTGGATGATCGCCTCGTCCTCCTCGCAGCTGGCGGGCGGGCAGCCGTTGCACCACATCCCGATCCACAACCATGGCACGTTCACTGTCATAGCGGATAACATAAACACCAGTTTTCTTGCATAAATTTGTAGTAGATAATAATCCTCCTCCTCACCTAATATCGGGCTTAGCAGCTCATCTCAACGGAGACTAGCCATTCGGCTATATTATAGTCTGCGTTGAGATAGGCCGCCGTGACGCAGGAGTAAGTATTAAGTATACTGCCATACCATACCTAGATCTTGGTTAGGTATACACCTACCGTTCAATGGAACCAACGGCAATCCAACCTGATAATATATTTTCCGAAGTCGTCCTCAAAGAAATGCCTTAATTTCACGTAATGCGTAAAATGGCGAAACAGTACTCTTGGCCGAGTGGTCGGTAGGTTTAAATGGTGCTTCGTACGTATAAACCTTGTTCACTAGCCAGAAAGCACTGTCTTACCATTTTACTCGTTATGTGTAATCAAGCTATAACTCTTGCTATGTGGCTAATCCTACTGGTAGTCCCATTAGCTGAATGTTGTGGGTAGATGAGAATCTCTCCGTGGCATATTACAATCAAGGTAGACATGTAGCCGACATCAATTAAAAAAAGAAATTGGAAAAAAGCTTGCAAGGCGAAGAATAAGTATTCGAATGTTGTAATATGTAACATGTAGGTAGTTAGGTAATTATAAATACTTTACTTCTTGGCGCTTTCTTCACAGCAGCAATTCCAGTGTCAGAGGTCGAGGGCGTCAAAAATAAACCAGATATACTTCTGATGTTCAGTAACAGAATAACGTACACTAATATTTTATTTAAATACATTTTGACCAAAGTAACTAAATGGGGCTGAACGGGGCCTCATTATATAGGTTCGTCGTGGCAGGCGTAATTAGTAGTAGGTCAGTGCCACTAGATAAGATTGTGGATTTTACTTAGAACAGTACAATGTCTAAAAATATAAAATAGTAAGTAAGTACCTTCTTCGTTTTCTATGTTAGAGACGTTGAACCTATAACATTAGGGAGGTTCCAATCAATTACGGGGTAACCAGGCAAGCGGTAAAGTTTTCTTGATGCTAGGTAGATGGCGCTACTTGCATTCTAACTCGCGGTGTTAAGACCGTTTTCAGTTTAGTGACCCGATTTGGTGAATCCATCTTAAGTATCGCTTCTCGGCCTTTTGGCTAAGATCAAAGTGTAGTATCTGTTCTTTTCAGCTTAATATCTGAAAGTTCCCTCACTGAGGGACCAGTATATTAAACTGATTTTTGTAACCAGACGGGATGTTCGGGGCTCGCTCCACTCCCGTCACGGGTCGGCCCGGCATTGCAGTGCCGCCGGGATCGGCTCACATAATACCATGACAATAAGAAAGGGTTAGTCCTTGACAGTAGGCATGGGCTCATATTAGCGGTCGCCAATCTCCTCATATTCAAATCTGTTAAAACTGAGTTGAATGTCTTCGAGTTCCCTTCGAGTACCTATTGTATACGTCAGGACATGTTGAAAATTATAAATAGGCAATGGCCATTATCCATTAAAATATTGAAATTAAACAACATTCATACACAAATGTTTATTAATTGTAAGTGTGTAGGATAAAAATATAGATTATAACCAAAAAAGTAAATTTTGTAAAATATATTAACTTATTCTGTAATAAAAATAAATTACAGAGGTGAGATCAAAATCATATCACAGTTTGAATTGTAAGAATACTTATATAGGTAGGTAATACTTAAATAATCTTAATCTATATATTTTTTTATTTTATTTTATTTTATTTATTTTATTTTATTTATTTTATTTTATTGGGACAAAAAACAGTTACATGTTGTGTATTACTAAAACTTATGGTACTATAAAACAATTAAGTTAACATATAACCCACAGCTATGTCCACAAAGTAATCTAATGTGTTAAAAAAACAACCATGCACTTTGTACAAACTAAGACCTATTGGGGACCTATAGTGGGGTTATTGTGTTTGTGCAACACTACAATCGGTGTCACTAAGTCTACTGATGAGTAATTTTTTAAACCGAGGCTCAGAGAGTGCGAAAATGTCAATTTCTGAAAAGTATGAGTTATAAATTTGTAATAGACGACGGAGAGGGACTCGCATACCTGCATTTGTTCTACATCTGGGTGTGTAAAACAACCTGGGCTTACGAGCACCGCGCCGCAATACAGTTCTAGGAATGGCATAGCATAAACCACTAGTGAGATCGATACAGTCGAATTTGTTGTTACATATACCATGAAGCATCATGGTCATGAGTAGGAACCGTCTTGACTCCAAGCTTAACAGCTTGTACCGTTTCGGTAGGGTGTAAGGGATTCTGGAATGGAAGTATTTAAAATGTATGTTTCGCAAAAAAATCTTTTGTACCATTTCGAGTCTGTCATTGTACTTATTGTAGTGGGGACTCCAAATGGGAACCGCAAATTCTAATTGAGACCGAATTAAGGTCTTATATAAGAGCATAAGAGTAGAGGAGGAGGAGGTAGGATATATATAAAACAATGTCGTGTCAGTTACACCATTTATAACTCAAGAACGGGTTTTATTTTCATTAATTTTCTGGAATTACTATCCGTCCCGAATCGAAGATAAACTATTATAACATGGGATAAATTAACTAAAAAAATATTAATTAATTTTCTCATACATTTGATCCTGAGTGCCTCGGTGAAGCTGATATTTTCAGTTAGTATTTACCAGATCTTATTGTGATAAAATAATTGGCAACTGAATATCTGAAAATTGTCAATGCCAAGCTAAAAACCCTTCGTACTTTACTTCAGTTTTGGCGTAAAATCTGATGAATGAATGTGAACATTCAGTTTAAAATGTACAAAAAATGGCACTTATTAATTACCTATTAGTAGGATAGGCTACCTATGAATAATGTTAGGTATCATAATAGAAAACGAAGTGATCAATTTCTTGATGAAAATGGTACATACACTTATCAATAATGATACATTTACTATCTTAGCACTAACAATAAATGCATACATCTTTGGTACAGGTCCGTAAAACAATCAACATAAAAATCCTACAACGTTAAAAGGAAAATTCGTGAATATAAATCTATGTATTTTACAAAACGATACGTTCTACGATTTGATAGCATTTTTTTAATATCTGGGCGCTATTTTATTTTTATGGCGTCTTATAAATTTGCACGTGTTTTTACCCGTCTCGATACAGTGACATGATTTTTATATAGGTTTTTATATAGGTACGAGCAAACCATACCTACATGGACACATTACAATTGTAATGTAATACTGTAATGCATAAGAGTGACATTAAAAAATAAAAATCGTTGGTAAGCGTATCACTTGATAACGACGGACCGTTGATTCCACAGATCATGATAGATATGCCGTGCGGTTCAAAATTTATGGGAACTCGCTGTCTCCGTTTTGTTCCCCACCACTCGCCGCAAAACACATGCAATTCCATAAAACCAACCAATACGAAGTCTCTTCGGTGCGTGCTGCGTCGTCGTCGCCGCATACAGCGGCCGTACCACGCGACGCACCAGTTTATTCAAAGTATCGTTAGACGATCTATCCATTGCCTCGTACATTCACTCAGTAGCGAACATAGGTGGTACTTAAAGAGCCATGTATTTTGTACAAAAATAAAAAAGTCGTTGTGCTACATAAAAACTAAAATAACATAATAAAGACATCAAATATTTTTTGATTTGTTGTTTTTAATGATTTTAAAGACGAATAAATACAATACTTAATACTGGCTGGTGAAATGAGATTCCATCTTTCGCGTAGTTCACTTTGCTGCTAGTATTTTTGTACACAACCGCGGAATAACACGGCATTTAAAAAAAACCTAGAGCTCCGATACCGACGTGCAATTGGAGTCGACTGACGGCGAAACCTCTATGTTAGCCTAATTTTGGCCAAATGTGCGCGCAAGCCCACCGCTTTCATAACATATCTTCTCTCATATATCTGTGGGTAAGACACTTTTTTGGTTTGCCGTTATGTGGCATATAATAAGGATATAGGATTTTGTTGAAGCAAAGAGGTTTGCTGTTGGTTTTATTTTAATTTGTAAACTTATGGCTGGCACATAATAATAGCTTTTCATATTTTGATTTTATTTGACAGAGAATGCCTGAAAAAAAATTGTCTTTACTTTTATGAGTCATACCATACGAAGCTGTAATTTAAAATATTTTAGATGTAACCCTATCCAAGTATATTTTATTACTTACTCTCGCGGAAAGTGTGTATTTATTTGGGCTCTGCTATATGTTATGTTTATCAAAATAAGTAACTGCACCTAAGGGTCGGTTACATCATTAGGTTACAGCGCCAGCACCGAAGAGAAAAAGTATAAGAGGCGTATACTGGAAGTGCAAATACCGGAAACCCAAATGCGCATTGAGGTAACACAATGAGTACATTTCCTTCTATAGAGAAGTTAGACGGTAATTCAAATTACAACATATGGAAGTACATGATGGAACTTTATTTAAGCCTGGAACAAAAAAAAACATTTTGAACTTATGAGGTTGAAGTTTTGTAGATCAGAAAATGAGCCGTTTATCTCACAAGATCACAGAATGGACATAATAATCATTGCTGTGTACGTAGACGACATTTTAATTTTCTCGAACAACGAGCATGAGATGTTCAAACTCAAGAGAAGTCCAGCTTCGAAATGAAGGACTTAGGTAAGGCTGAGTTAATGCTTGGAATCCAAATTGAGCAAGATGCTTCAGGGATGAAACGACATCAAGAGAGATATGTAGATAAACTTTTGAGAGCGTATTACATGGAAGACTGTAAAACTGGTCACATCAGCTGTACCAGGCCAGAGGTTAGAGAAACCTGCACATGAGAAGACTCCAGATCAGAAGCTTCCTTATCGAGCGCTGATATACGATGCTGTAGTTTAAAATATTTTAGATGTAACTGTTAGGTTTAAATAAAAAGGTTTAGTTTACCTAATAGAATTTTACATCTGGCCATTTACAGAAAAATACGTTTTTTCTTAGTTTAAGTTTGACTGTTATGTTTTGTGTCTTTTTACGTCAGCAGCTAGAAATACCAGTTTGGTGAATATAAGATTATTTAAAGAATTTCTTATAATTTCATTTATATCCGCTTGAACACGATCTATTAATGGTCAGAAATTAATAGTAATCCAAGTATGTTTTATTACTTACTCTCGCGGAAACTGTGTATTTATTTGGGCTCTGCTATATGTGATGTTTATCAAAATGAGTAACTGCACCTAAGGGTCGGTTAAATCATTAGCTTTCATTCAGGGGGGGGGTCAATTTCGCTATGAGACGATGACAATTATTGCACCCTAGAAAAATTACCCCCCCCTTGACCCCCCCCCCCCCTTGTATCCGCACTTCGCTTGGTGTCCGTATGTTAAGAAATCGCCCTGCATATGCTCGCGGTAGGCTTCCGATACCGTGTCATCATTTTGTTTTCTATGGAACAACAACATGATAAACAAAAGTTGTTAAGTATTATATGGAGAGCGCAATGGAGAGAGCTATGCTCGGGGTTTCGCTACGCGATAGAATCAGAAATGAAGAGATCCGTAGACGAACTGGAGTAACCGACATAGCTCAAAGAATTGCCAAGTTGAAGTGGCAGTGGGCAGGGCACATAGCTCGCAGAACCGATGGCCGTTGGGGCAGAAAGGTTCTAGAATGGCGACCACGAATCGGAAGACGAAGTGTAGGACGGCCCCCCACAAGGTGGACTGATGACATCACACGCGTCGCAGGAAGCCGGTGGATGCGAGTGGCGGAGGACCGTGATGTGTGGAAGTCGTTGGGGGAGGCCTATGTCCAGCAGTGGACGTGCATATCGGCTGATAGATAGATAGAAGTATTATATTAAGATCACCTGTAACAGTGCCGGCGCCATATAGCAAGAGTTTTCAAATGCTACGGGCCCCACACCTCTGGAAGTTCGCGCCTGTGCGTAACAACATTGTCTAGTAAGTAAGATGAGTATGGTATACCGTGCACTAAAAAGAGGTAGTATTTATTCAGGCACCCGCGCTGGCTTAAGCCGGCACTAACCTGTAAGGATTCTAAACCCGTATCAAATCGCGGGCTACGCCAACCCAGGCCCCAAAATAATCATCTTTTAAAAACCACTTGAGTAATTAAAATGTATACTCCTGCGATTAAAAAATTGCAACAGAGCAACAAATAAATAATATAACAACAAAAAAAACCTGTAAGGATTTTAGTATGGTTCAATAAACCCAGTATACGTTAGTGTTGTGTTGTTAGACGGAGGCCCTCTCGATGAGTTCGGGCGCGCGCGCGGGGTGCGCGGCGCGGCGGCGCGGCCGCCCGGCCTCCGCCGCCGCCAGCAGCGCGCCGCCCTCGCCCTGCTTGTTGCCGAGGCAGTTGCACGAACACACCTGCCACCAAGTACAAATGATGAATGTACCTATGTGGTATAATCTATACTAATATAATAAAATGTTACATTTTGGTAGATTTTAAGTGCCTTCACAGGTGACAGGAGGGCTGGCTCTTTCCTCGCTCAAAAAATTAGAATGATAATACAGCGAGGAAATGCAGCCAGCATTCTTGCCACCATTCCACGCGGACAAGGTCGTGTTGATACATAGTTTGTTGTCATACTATTTTTAGTTTTTTTTTTTATTTACCTAATTAGTCTTATTTCATCCCGAGATAAAAATATACAAATTTTGAGTTTGGATATAGGGGGTAATCTCTAGATCAATTTGGGTGTGACAACAGTCTGCCAAACGCTATAGGAATTTAGGGTGTGCGTGACGTTATTTGTCATTAGTTACAGTTAAATGTTAAAGATTTTTAGGTATTATGTGGGCCGATCCCGGCGGCACTGCAATGCCGGGCCGACCCGTGACGGGAGTGGAGCGAGCCCCGAACATCCCGTCTGGTTACAAAAATCAGTTTAATATACTGGTCCCTCAGTGAGGGAACTTTCAGATATTAAGCTGAAAAGAACAGATACTACACTTTGATCTTAGCCAAAAGGCCGAGAAGCGATACTATGTAAAGATCGTCCGAATCGAGTCATCAAACGGGAAAAAGTCTTAACACCGCGGACTAGAAATGCGAAGATTCCGTACAGCGACATCTATCGGAATCACCTCTAAACTACACTGTTGTCATCATACATACCTATTTAATCTATTCAAAATACAACCTTAACTAATAACAGACAAGGTCAAATTTGGTATTAGAATAATATTACTTTTGTTTTGCTTACCGAAGCTTGGTCATCATGTGACCGCTGTCTGCTCGCGAAGACGTGCCCATCTATAGGCAGTAACGTTCTGGAGCCGTCTTTATCTTCATCACGGGCGTTTTCTTCTGCTTGCCTGTAGTAATCCAAAGAATTATTTCATTATATTGACCCAATTGGCACTGTTATAATTGATCCTGCTTTCTGTACTGAGGGTCCCGAAGTTTTGTGATAGGCACGAATGTTTGTTTGTACCAGAATCATGTATATTTAATATCTTATATAAGTATTATATAAGGTATAATAAAAATAGTGTAAAATATTTTAAATCATGAATCATTAAATTATATCGATTTTTTAAACAAGTCGACCCAGTAGCGTTCAGCCATGTGCTTAGTACAGGGGGGATACTTAAATGTCTAATAATTTGATTGGAATGTTATCTTTATAACCACCACCACTGGTAGCCCTGTTAAAATATTTTACCCTATTTTTGTTTCACCTTATATACTGGAATCGCCCTGTCTACGTAACTCGTTACGGTAACCAAAATACAAGCGCTGCTTAGGTTGGGTTCGTCTGGCGATATTTATTTATCATCATCACAACGCATTTTATAGAAAGTATATACCACGCTTCGCACGGATTCCTGAATATCAAACAAAATGATGTATCATGGTTTTGTACTCGTTCCCTTTTGTGCAAACGAATTTGCACCTTAAGAGCTGATGATAACTCACATAGTCATGAACCGAAGTACGAGCAGGTTGATGCTGGCGGCCACAACGGCCAGCCCGAACAGTATGAAGACGAGGCTGAGGGCTACGTATCCTGGCTTCGTGGTTAGAGCTGCATCGTTCTGCAAACATGATCCGATCGAACCACCATTATTATTATAAAAAATATAAATAATTCTAAGATATTTGGTGGAAGGTAGTGGAAAATGGGTTTTTTTCTCTGTCGCACTCACGTCGACTCATGGCGATGACGTCACTATCCTGTACGGTTTTTGCTTTGATACTATCTGTATATGCGTATTTTTTATAGTATTTCTAATATGAGAGTATAAGTAATTATAAAAAATATAAATTAAGTAAGTAAGTACACAAGGTATACAAGGTGTAACAAAAATAGTATAAATTGTTTTAAGAGATTTTTTCCTTTCCCCCAAATGTTTAAACAATGGATTTTCGCCAAGTATCGCCTAGTTCTATCAATTATATTATTTTAAGAGGTTAACAAGTAGGTGATAACGATCACTTTTATGTATAAAAAATATGTTTATAGTGTTTGATTTTTCTGTGAAAAAGCAAGTTAGTACTGTTTCATTACACTTTATATGTAATGTTATTTTTAAAATGTCAAATAGCTAGATTTTTTTTTTAGGAATTTTACTTTTATAGCCTACCAATAGTCCCCTTAAAATATTTTACGCCATTATTGTTAATATATGATTGAGATATACAACAGTTAGGCAAATCAATCATCTATTAGACACGATTCTACTAACTTGTAAAGCGACATAGTCTCCGAAGCCGATGGTGGTCAGAGTGACAAAACAGTAATAGAAGCTGTCGAAGTAGCTCCAGCCTTCGTACCGTGAAAACACTGCGGCACCTGTTTCAATGGAAAGTGAAACGTTATGCCTAATTTATAGGATAGGTATTTAATTAAATTACCTAAAACGAATAGGAGTTCTAAGCCATAGTGCAGAAATAAAATAATAAGATTTCTTCTAGCTCTTAGTAATAATAGGCTGAGGAAGATAAAAGTAAAACCTGGTAGGTATTATGGTTATTCTTTTTTATGAATACAGGACTTATAATGAATATTGTATAAGGTTCAGGCCATCCCATTCTAGAAAATTAATAATGGATTTGTGTTTCTTTTTTAATGATTCGGAAATCCACGCGCAGGAGGTTTTATTCACCTGTAGTAATAATAATTGACGATAGCATGCCCGTAGCGAACATGAGGTTCATCTCAGTGGCGTCGGTGGTGTTGCAGCGGAGATAGCACTTAGCGCGTCTGATCACCACCGACGCGAACTTGTTCAGACGCTCGCCGATACTCTGGAACATCACTAGACCGAGGGGTATGCCCACCTGAACGAGAAATTAAACATTGAAGCACTTTAATTCAATTGAGAAGGCAAAGGGTAGAACTTCCAAAATGCTATAACAAACAAAAACATATGTATATTAATGTTAAATTGCACTTTTAATGACCCACTGTTAAATACCATCAGACCTGTAAACCTCATGGGGGTAGTTAGAGGTGATCATATGTATAATAATATGATATCACTGAATGAACACACCATTGCAATTATATGGTCCCACACTAAGCAATGCTTGTATTATGGGTACTGTACAATGGACTGGGGGCAAACCCAGTATATAATACTTATATAGATATTAAACATCTGTGACTGTGATACAAACATTTGTGCTCATCACACGAAGTTTGTCCCTACCAGGATTCGAACCTGGGACTCTTAGCATAGTCAGCAGGGTCACTACTAAGTGCATTATAAAACTGTGAAAATATTTGTAATTACTCTGGCATTTGTGTACCAATTACGAAAATTATATTTTTGTTTGACAGAGGCTACTCCAGTGTGATATCATTCGATTTTTTTTAAGAAGTATACTCTAGGTGTAAATATTTGTGGTTAAAAGTGTTTAAAAAATAAATCATGGATTGATTTATTCGAAACTTGGTAGGTATGTTTAATATTATATAGTTTTTTATTTGCTGATCATACAAGCAAGGCAAATCATCATTTTATCCATGTTATCTGATTGCTTACCATAGCATAAGCCATACAGAATGCCTTCCCACCTACTGTAACGGGTGTCGAATGTCCATATCCAATCATGGCCAGCACCACAGTAGCAAAATAGAATGCTCCGGCAAACTTCCACTGCGGGCCAGCTTTGTGCGGCTTGTTCTCTATTATTACTATCTCTATCATATGGTAGTCCTCTGGAGTTATATTGTATTTACGGACTAGACCATTCTTCATATCTAGAAAATAGAAAAAAAATATAAGAAAATTTTGAGAGGAATATTCTTAATTTTTTTTCCTTAGTAAGTATATAAGTACTGCAGTAATTTTTTTTATTAATCTATGGTGTAAGTTAGTGTTATGTAATGTAAATTTGATTTATTAGATGCTTACCAGACAAGACTTCCCATCGCTTACTTTCAGTCTCCGATTCTAAAGCATCGAACACAGCCGCGCCAATAAGCAAATACGTAAACGTACACACCACCAACGACAGTGTGCGGACATTTTGCCGTTTCATCTTCATTTATACAGACTTCTATCTCCTCACAAAATAATATTTACCACACCGTCCGCATTGAGGGCTGATATCTATTTGTACATTTTCCTATAAGAAATACATTTCTAGTATAAAGTGCGAAATCAAAATATCAATCATACATAAATACTTTCCGCAACTATTAAATCGTTTGTTATTTAGCTATTGAATTATAATTAAAAATAACGAATTTAAATATTGCATTTACGCAGGCTTCGCTCTGGTGCTAATTCCATTGACCCCGCAGACCAATAAGAGAAGAGAACAATTTATTTTTTTTTTGGTAAATTCGCTCCTTCGAGCAGGCTAAAGTCATTATGACCATACCGCCTCGTCTTACGTAGTTGAGAAGAGAACAAGTTATTGGCCTATAGAGAAAATAACACTATTCAGATTAGAGATCTGTGAATGACACGCTAGACATGGACCTAATAACACATAGGCAGAATTGTAGCAAATAGGTGCAAATGACAATTACAAAGAAGAAGATTCACACATACTCTTCATCATTTGACTGTTGACTAAACAACATTTTTGCCTTTCCTCTCATGGCTGCAACTAGCGACTACACACTGCACCTCGCCGCCCGCCGCGTTAGGGTTGATGAATAAGTTGCTGTCTACATAAGCTGAATGCAACTTAGTCGAGTCCAACATGAGATAACTATTTTAGTTGTCATTTCAGGACGTCTCTAATACTGTTAGTTTTGACAGCTATTGTCAACGCAACAAATTGAGATTTGAGATTGACAATTCCTTTTGTGAGTCGTGTAGGCAATCGGCGAGGTGCATGGTTATTCATCTTGCTGTATAAAATACACGAAATTGTGTGAAAGCTGTTCATAAAAGCATCAGAATGAAAGTCGCTTGCAATAAAACTAATCCACCGTTAGGTAAAATATGACAAAATCTACTTATTTCTTTATATTACATCAGCTGTTAGGGTGAGGCTTAAAATAGCACTTTCATTTCTAATTCACAGGTGGTCTGTTGGCTGTGGAGCTTTACAGGCCTTTGGTCAAGGATGTAGAGATCATTTGGGGTGGAAACTCGGCCATTACCTTGCCGAGTACCTCAAAACCAGTGCCATATGCGACAAGCAATGATTTGATAAGAATTCTCGAGAATATATTTAATAAGTCTGCTGACCCACTACAGAAGGTTACCATGAACCATTGGCTGTCGTTCAGCCTCGTGCTGGAAGATGAGATCCCAAAATCCATAGAATATTTGGATAAAACACTTGGGCCGTTAACCTTTTTGGTTGGAGAATCTTTGTCTGTATCTGATTTGGCTGTGTTCAGTGTTTTGCATGGTAAGTCTTACTTAATATTTCTCCTAAAATTATTATTATATTTTGATAAATAGTACCTACATTAAAATAAATAGAACATTTTATATTAAGGTAACAGAGGGACTAATTTGTGATTTAAACATGACCACAACAAGTCCAAGACAAGGTCCAGGTGACAGGGAGGTCACGATACATTTGCCTATCAGTGGAACTTAAAAATAAGATAAAACGAAAAATAAACGCGATAAAATCCTTAAAAAATAGTTTTATTTCAATAAGATAAAATTAAATTATTGATATTAGTATCTATCTACATATATTATGACTCCATTTACATAATTTCACTTACTACCTGTATGTATTCAGTAATTAGAGAGCTTATATCGTCTTACACAATTAATTCTACCTTTAACTGCTTATTAAATTTTTCAGTATCCACCAATTTCAAAGAATTATCAAAGAAAAACCCACCTAAGAACATTCTTCGATGGATAAAACTTATTGAAGCTCAGCCGTCCGTTGCCAAAGCTCTAATGGAACTACCCTCAGATGTTTTGGACAGTCTCTCTAAAGCATCCTCCAGGTATATTATATGAAATAATATTATATATTAAAAACTAAAGTATTTCCTGAATCCCCCTAATGTCCTCAACATCAGAGGCTCACACCTCACATTGCAATATTAAATAGGTAATAGGTATTATAAAAGATAATTATGAGACCGGTTAATATATGTTACTAAACTAATCAATGCTTGGATCTCTATTTTTGCAACATCTTATAAGTTCTTCCATCACAGGAGGTCACCACCGGCTAACTTAGAAGGCAGTTCAGGGCGGCAACAGGAAGGCAAGTTCATTGAACTGCCACATGCTGAAATGGGCAAGGTGGTAGTGCGATTCCCACCTGAAGCTTCTGGGTAAGCTTAATTTTTTTTTTATTCATAATACCTATAATCTTAAATACAGTTATTGAAAAATGTATCTCAATATAATACTTGCTTAGACATCAATTTTATTTTGGCATCACAGTATAGTAATTATACCATATAAAGTATACTCCCATTATTATACAAATAATATGATGTTTGGTTAAGATAGATGGTAAAGAACTGTTCATTTGTAAGTACTTGAATTTCATGTACCTGTAGAATGATTTTGTCCATGTTTTAATGTCAATATTTTTTTAATTGAAAATGTTTTTTCCTATTCCTCATAAATTTATTCTTATTTTAAGATACCTCCATATTGGCCACGCTAAAGCTGCCCTCCTGAACCAGTACTACCAACAAGCGTTCCAGGGGAAACTGGTCATGAGATTTGATGACACCAACCCTGCTAAGGAGAATGCTGACTTTGAAAAGGTGTGTATTACATCAACACATCTGCTAATATTAGGGATATTTTACTAGAGTACACTACGCTGGTATGGTGCATAAACAATATCGCCAGACAAACACACCATCATAAAAAAAAGTAAAGAACATTGACTATTATTATTTTACTTTTATTGCATAATTATATACTTAATTAATGAAAATAAAAACTTTTTTTAAAGAGAAATTTTCAAAAAAAAAATATGCTTGCAATAATACAGCCTTCTGGAGTTTCAGTTACAGTACTCTTGTGCACTGATAATAGAAACACCACAATAAACTGCAACCGTTGAACTTCCTCTACCCAAATACCTACATATTCTCAGGTGATACTGGAGGATGTCGCGATGCTCGATATCAAGCCGGACTTGTTCACCCACACGTCCCAGTACTTCGACATGATGCTGGAGTTCTGTGTGAAGCTCATCAAGGAGGGCAAGGCGTTCGTGGACGACACGCCCGCGGAGCAGATGAAGGCTGAGCGGGAGCAGAAGGTTGAGAGCAAGAATAGAAATAACTGTATGTTGATGGTCTATATTCCTTTCACAATACAACCATGTATGTGCCTGTATGTGGGCTACCCAGAGGTGCATATGGTATTCGCTCCCATTGTAGTATCAATTATTTAAAACAGTGATAGCCAAGTTGATAAAAAGCTTGTCTCGGTAACGAGAGTTGCAGGGTCCAACCCCGACTCGCACCTCTGAAATTTTTGGATTTCATGTGCACATCTTATTATAATAATATATCTAGCTGTCCGATATTTTTCCATACAACATATTTCTATGGCGAATTAATGGTTTAAATTATTTCAAACTAGCTGTTGCCCGCGACTTCGTCCGCGTGGTATTTAACAAAGACAACCGTTGACAACAGCCTGCTCGCCCATTCTGAGCCCGCGGGACGCATTGCAGGTTGTTGCTATCAAACTTAATCAGGCGCTGCGCTGCAACATTGGTTTTAATTTTTTTTCGTGAGATTCTATTTTTTTTTTCTAAAATAAAAGTAGCCTAAGTTACTCCTTGATACATCAGCTATCTGCCAGTGAAATTCCCGTCAAAATCGGTCCAGCCATTTCAGAGATTAGCCGGAACAAACAGACAGACAGACAGACATACAGACGGACAGACAGACAGAAAGACAAAAATTTTAAAAAATTTTGTTTCGGTATAGGTAACGTGTATACATCTAAATGTACTTAGTAAAAAGCGGTTATTTTAATATTACAAACAGACACTCCAATTTTATTTATATGTATAGATTTATTTGTATATAATATATACTTCATATTTCCGCGATGTCTGTTTTGATTCTGTATTCTCTTTCTTAGCTGTGGAAAAGAATTTGCAGCTATGGGAGGAGATGAAGAAAGCCAGCGCGATCGGCGTGCAGAACTGCGTCCGCGCAAAGATCGATATGCAGTCAACCAATGGGTGCCTGCGCGACCCCACTATCTACCGGTGCAAGCCGGAGACGCACCCGAGGACCGGCAACCAATACAAGTACGTGATTTAAATAACGAATCAGCGGGGTTATTTGAAATTATTCGAAATCGATTACGGATTTAAAAAAATAAGGATGGTGGACATTTACAAAGAATGTATATAGCGATCTCGGAAATCTGACTCGTGTTGTTTTGGATTCCGTTTTCGATACCGATTCAGAATGATTCAAATTAACACAGCTGAAGTTTGAAACTGAAAGATGCTTGCCAACCTGGGAAGGTTGTTATTATAAACCAAACTTATTGGACTCATTTACAGCCCAAACGTACTGAAGATATTTATATTGTACTTGTTGCAATGAGCAACAGAAACTTTAGCGGGCGTCCGTACAAGAACTCACCATAGCTTAATCTTTTTATTTCAATTATATAATGAGATGGATTTAATTGAATAAGATGAGATATGGCCTCACCCACAAATTACTTATTTTTGTTTTAAAATCTACGCAATAGTACGCATCAGATTTTTAGGGAATCAAAATTGATACAGTAGTCGGGAAAATTACAGAAAGTTCTTTTTTGACTGGACAACGTCTGCTGCTGATGCTGTTATAAATAAAAATGGACGATGACTTAAAATATGATAAAACTTTTTAACGAAATAAAACCGTCTTCAAAAAAATAAAATGCAAAAAATAATCTAATTTTGAAATCTACGTTGTCTGACTAAATCAAATATTTAACGAATGTGAAGTTGTTCAGTTCGTAAATGACGAGTTAACAAACATAAATTAACAAAATACGACCGAATTGAAAATCTCCTTGTTTTAGAAGTCGGTTAAAAACGCATACATACAGGACAAACAGTAACATTTTTTTTAAAT
Source organism: Pheosia gnoma (assembly GCA_905404115.1). Taxonomy (NCBI): domain Eukaryota; kingdom Metazoa; phylum Arthropoda; class Insecta; order Lepidoptera; family Notodontidae; genus Pheosia; species Pheosia gnoma. The sequence goes on from FR989912.1 coordinate 6,670,263, forward strand.
ATTTCCCACAGAGTGTACCCGACGTACGACTTCGCCTGTCCCATAGTGGACTCGGTGGAGGGCGTGACGCACGTACTTCGTACCATGGAGTACCACGATCGAGACCCGCAGTTTTACTGGTTCATTGACGCGCTTGGGTTAAGGAAACCTTACATTTGGGAGTACAGTAGGCAAGTATAACATATACGTTTATTTTATACATAAACATACACAAATTACAAGCATGTCATACCGAATTTTATACATGAATATTTTACACTATTTTTGGTACATCTGATTTTATTACTTACTAGCTGTTACCCGCGACTTCGTTCGCGTGGTATTTGACGAAGACACAACCGTTGTCAACAGCCTGCTCGCGCTTTCTGAGCCCGCGGGACGCATTTCAGGTTGTTGCTATCAAACTTAATCAGGCGCAACGCTGCAACATTGGTTTTTTTTCTAAAATAAAAGTAGCCTAAGTTACTCCTTGTTACATCAGCTATCTGCCAGTGAAAGTCCCGTCAAAATCGGTCCAGCCATTTCAGAGATTAGCCGGAACAAACAGACAGACAGACAGACATACAAAATTTTAAAAAAATGTTGTTTCGGTATAGGTAACGTGTATACATCCAAATGCACTTAGTAAAAGCGGTTATTTTAATATTACAAACAGACACTCCAATTTTATTTATATGTATAGATATATTTTGCCATCGAGGCGATAAGAAGAATACAATTTATTTCAATGTGTAGTATTCGCGTAAATATAAGAAATCAATAGCAGAATACAAATTGGCCAGATGCCAGAAGATGACGTCGTTTACAAGAAGCGCGAGTGAAATAGCTAAAAATGGCAGATGAATAAGTGTCTTTGCTAATGATGCAAAAAAAAATTGTGTATAAAATAATAATATAGCCGGATGGAACACACATTGTATGGTCACAAACAAAGTAAGCTTTAGAATTTGGGTACCTTATAATAACTAGGGGTGATTCTAGTGTCTATATAAATAATATCCTAATCATATGATTGGGATATTAAACAACCATGAAGCAAGTACAAACATTCGCGCTCATCTCACAAAGTTTGCTCCTACCGGTATTCGAACGCAGGAGCCTCGCTACAGAAATTAGGGTCACTACCAACATTCCTTGTTTATGTTACAGGCTGAGCATGACGAACACAGTTTTGTCGAAGAGAAAACTCACGTGGTTCGTGGAGCAGGGTCTCGTGGATGGATGGTAAGGAAGGCTATGGGTTGATAAACTCTTTACACAATTTATTTACAGAATTTGTTTATCAGCAACATTTAAATAGGCCCTTAATTCTTAAGCTTTCTAATGTAGAACACTCGCCTTGGCAACGAGAATTGCATTGATACCCCGGCTCGCACCTCTGGTATTTCTGAATTTCAATTTTCAACAATGATTATCCCTTGCTAAACGATTAAGTAAATCATCACGAGGAAACCTGCATGTCTGAGAGAACCCCTCGAAGTCCGCCAGCCCGCACCGGGCCAGCGTGGTGGACTACAACCTAATCCCACTCGCGTTGAATAAAGGCCTGCCCAACTGTGGGACATTAAAAAGGCCCATTTCATACTCATTATAAATAGGTAGTTTGTTAGATTTATGAGTTTGGATGTAGGGGGTATTCTGAAAATTCTTTCACTGATACGAAGTTAAATTAGTCATGACATATGGTAATGAGACATGGTCGCTTACCATGGCCCTCATAAGAACGCTCAAGGTCGCTCAACTCGCAATGGAGAGAGCTATGCCAAAATTAGGAGATCCGTAGGCGAATTAAAGTAACCGACATAGCTCACTTTTTTATTTTGTGTAATTAAAAAATTATGGCTTTAAAAAAAAAGACGCCCGCTGAGTTTCCCGCCGGATCTTCTCAGTTGAAGTCGCGTTCTGATCAGGTTGTAGAGTTACGATTTTTTTTTTGTCAATTTGTGAGTGCTAGGGCTATACTACGAAATAAAAAAAAATAAAAAAGTCTTAAAAAAAAAATGGGCGTGTACAGGGACGACCCGCGCATGCCGACGGTGCGCGGCGTGCTGCGGCGCGGCATGTCGGTGGAGGGGCTGCGCCAGTTCATCCAGGCGCAGGGCTCCAGCCGCTCCGTCGTCTTCATGGAGTGGGACAAGATATGGGCCATCAACAAGAAGGTCAGTCCCCATACGGCTCCAAGTTTGCTAACACAATTGACTCGCAAATGACATGGATTTTGACAGTTTTATCATACTTAAACCATTTTAGCCATTCACCATTTTAGTATTTCGTGTTGAAATATAACTAATTTTCAAGGATTATATCGCGTTTATATTACGCGGTTTACAGCAACCATAGTCACATACAGCAGCCGAAACGTCGGGAACGTAAAAACATAATATAAACGCAATAAAATCCTTAAAATTAATTTTATTTCAATGTGCACTATTCACGTAAATATATGAATTCAATAGTATTTCGTGGTTCAATATATTCGCGACACTCCGTCTATTATACTACTGAGATAATCACACAAATATTATAAATGTGAAAGTCTGGATGGATGGATGTTGGTTACTCAATCACGCCCGAACGGCCGAACGGATCTGGATGAAATTTGGCACAACGATAGATTATAGTCTGGAATAGCACATAGGCTACTTTAATCCCGGTAAATAGGACATACTTTCGCGGGTAACACCGCGGGGTGCAGCTAGTCGGTATATAAGTATCAAAATGGTACGTTCACTGGTTGTCAGGTGATAGACCCGATAGCGTCGCGCTACACGGCGCTGGAGTGCGAGCCGGCGCCGGTGGCGGTGCGGCTGGCGCGCGCCGGTGAAGCGGCCAGTCTGCGCGTGCCGCTGCACCCCAAGCAGCCGGCCGGCGCCGCCAAGACCGTGTGGGTGGCGCCGCGCCTGCTGATAGACCACGCCGATGCGCAGGCGCTCAAGGAGGGGGAGAACGCTACATTCATTAACTACGGGAATGTCATTATTGATAAGATACACCGGTGAGTGACTAAGCCTTTCGGGAGCGTTGAAGTATTGCGTAACGAATTTTGGAGGGGGGGGGGGGGGTCGTCTAAAACGTTACGATGCGTTACAGGGGCTGGAGGGGGGATTTGAAGTACGCGTTGCGTAACATTGTTTTAACCCTTCGATTTTACGTTTTACAAGGGAGGGGGGGGGGGGGGTAAAGAAAAACGTTACGGCGCGTTACATGGGGGGTGGGGGGGGGGGGGGGGGGGGTCAAAAATCTCCATAAATTACGTTACGACGTAATACTTGAACACTCCCTTATGAGATGTAAGAAAATGACTTCCTAATTAAATTTTGAATATTCTTCCTGTTATTTCAAGCAATCGTTAATATAACAAAATCAATTTACACGGTCCACGAACTAATGGTAACGGAAATTACGTTAAATATAATATAATATCGCCAGCCGAATGCACCAATTGCGCAGTCCTAAACTAGTCATCGCTTGTAATATTATTGCCGTACAATGGACTGGGGGCGATCCGAGTATACATATAATTAATTATGCGCTCATCGTATAATCTTTGGCCGTACTGGAATGCGAACCCGGGGTTCATGGATGCTTGTTTGTGTCATCACAACTTTCTTCCTATGTTGTACAAGTATTATTTTACTTTTTACCCGACTGCCCCAGAAGGAGTGTAATGATTTTATAATTTATTATTTTACTGTATTAGAATTTAAAATAATAATTGTAATATCCTTTCAGAGGTCCAGATGGCACGGTGACCAGCGTAGACGGGACCCCGAACCTTGATAACAAGGACTACAAGAAGACGCTCAAGCTAACCTGGTTGGCCGACACCCCCAACTCGCCGACTGTCGAAGTGTATTGCGTCTACTTCGACCATATCATATCGAAACCGCTGTTGGGCAAGGATGAGGACTTCAAGCAGTATATTGGACACAAAACCAGGGTATGACACCATAAACTATATAAATAGAGTGGAAAAAATGGCGGTTGATGGAGGAAAAGTACTTATAAATATTTATAATTACAATATTTTTTCAAGAGTTAATTTCTACCCTCGTACACAAATTTTGTTTTCTTACCAAACAACACCAATCGTAATGTGTCAAAGTAGTGTCAATATTATATCACAAATAAAAATCGATGTTATCAAATCTGAGCCAAGCCAAGCCAAGGGCATGACGATAATAGTGTTACACCGGTGACTCTGTATACCGGCAGGGTTATGCTATAAGTTCATTGGTGGTGGTTGTTCCAGTGGGAGGTGCCGATGGTGGGCGAGGCGGCGCTGCGCGAGGTGCGCGTGGGTGACGTCATCCAGCTGCAGCGGCGCGGCTTCTTCCGCGTGGACGCGGCGGCCGCGCCGCGCTCGCCGCACACGTCGCGCGCCGCGCCGCTCGTGCTCTTCCACGTGCCCGACGGACACACCAAGGACATGCCCGGACAGGTCAGTGCCACTAACACTACCAATTCCATCATGTTTTCACACTCCCACCGCTGCTACTCCTGTAAACCAGGATCTACAGTGGTGTCCCATGATGACACTAAGGTTTGACCCACGGCGAGTCCCGGGATAAAATTAATTGTCTTGGAACCCGCACGAATTTAATCGAAAGATATATAGATATATGGATAGATCGAAAGAAGATAGGAGGAGTTGGAAGAAAACAATTCCATCTTTACCATAATCCATTCCATGTTAACGACTATTGATGTCATTTCGGTTGCGCGGACCAAATCTCCGCCCGTTATAAAATTCGATCCGTCCCATCCCTCTCACACCACGGTTTACATAAATGAGTATGACAGCGACAGCTAGTGTTCACGATGGCGTTACGATTACATCAGAAGTTCCTGCTTACCCTACTGAGCACAATCTTGTACGTAACGACACAGTTATGTATGTGTCTAACATTGTTCATGTAGCTATTAAAACTTTTTGGAGTTTAATGGTCAATTTCTATCCTAGTAAATAATTCAAACACCACAGAAATCATAGAAAAACTTTAATTCTTTAACAAACTAGTCATAAGCTCTTATAGCAACAATATAATCAGTAGCCACTGACTTAATAGGAACATTTGAGCACGTTTAATAATAATTAGTCTTGAGAAAAATATTTTTGGTAACCCAATACACTAATAAAAGCTTGGTCCATTGGATACTTGGAAATTAGAACAAGCTATAGCTAGCGTGTAGAAAAACAACGAGATTACTCTAGTATCACCACATACTAATTAATTTTACGATATCTCTCTACTTACCCATGCACAGTATGAAAAAAGACCAAAAAAACGGTCATCCTATTTTTATTCCTCTTTTCGAAGGAGTAGTTTCAAATGCATGAGTAGAACTCCCGAAAGTCAAAAGTAATTAGATCCAAAGATATTAATTTTTTTTTGCGAAATTACAGAATATTAAAAATTTATAGTTAAAAAAATATTTTCGTAAATCTATTGGTGTCCTCATATGACGGTTCTACGTAGGCAAATAATGTTTGGAACTGGCAGATTGTAACTCCAATCGCGTGAAAGATATTTGAAAAAAAAAGAAAAAAAAGGTTTTATTTTTTTATTGCTATATTTTCCATATTTGGATTCAAAATCATAATTAATATAATGTCTGACATTGTGCTAGTGATATAAAAAAAAATCAAATCCTAATCTTGTAGGATCTTGGAGTTATGAGCGTCTAAAGATTTTCCATAATTTCTATGGTTTTAGGGTTTTCACACAGAATTAAGTGTTTTCACATTATATTCAAGATATAATTTGTGAATGTTTTCTAACCTATTAGACATCGAATATAATGATCAAACTCATTATATTATGTTGTTTGAAGTTTGTTGTTAATCAAATTAAAATGCCATTACCAAACTGACTAAACCCAAAATTCCGAAAAGTACAAGACATTCGACACAAGGCTGTAATTTGGCAAGTATGCTCCTTGTAAGGATTTTACGAAAGGATTAAGGGGGTGAAGAAGGGTTGAAAATATCTACGAAAGTCCTATATTATTTAAGTTAGGGGCACGATATTAAAGTAAATAGTTTCAAATAAATAGACACTGTTCATTTAAATTGCAACATAAATTAATGGAGTAAAATAGGCGTTTGAAAATAGTGGCAACATTGGTCTTTGACGGCTCCATGGTGCCTCACCCCCGTTCCTCCGGAGAAAATGTAAAGGTATAGGGTTTTAGCTTAAGCTTTACGAGGGCGAACACCTTCCCCATACCACCTTTACCTTTCATCGGAATTTTCTAAGTTTGAATTACAAAGATACAATATTTTTATATATATAATACTTAGATAGATATTAATATAATATGTAAAATTACTAATAATACCGTTAATATTATTAACAGATCAACCCATTTGTTTTAACCTATATTTACTTGATAAACACAATAGTCCGGTAGGTAGCAACCCTAAGCCAGTTTCTTTAAATCCCAATAAACTGCAGATCCTACGAGATTAAGATTTCAGATTTTTAAAACATGTCAAGTGGGACCTGAAGAATAATTTAATCTAAGAATTGAATCCTAATACGTGAAGAGTTAAGAAAAAAAAATTTTTACGAAAATAAGCTTAAATTCGCATTTTTATGTTATTTATAGAGCTAAAATTATAATATTCACTAGATAATAAAGGGAATTTATTCTTTTAAAATGTGGCATTTAAACAATAATTAATATTAAACGCCTTTTAAACTACAGCTATTTCTATGTTTTTTCTGATTTCCATAGATTTTATGAAAAAAAAATCATATCTCTGGATCTACGTACATTTGATCTGCGAGAGTTCTACTCATGCATTTGAAATCATTTAACTATCGAATATAGGAATAAAAATTGGATGACCGCTTTTTAGGTCATTTTTCATACTGTGCCATGGGCTTAACTAATAACAATCTAGAAACGAAAATAATCTTAAGAAATACACTCGCCCCCAAATTCACAAAAGTTTTGATCTAAATGGATCTAATGGGAACCACTTTAAAACTAAAATCTAGTTAAATGTCTTTGTTAATATATTGTGATTTTCTATGAATTTGGGGATTGGACTACACTTAAACATACAAAAAATCAATATGATCAATTTAAGATCTCTAGATAATATACCAACCAATGTTAATGTGTTTGTACGTACTGAAAACAATAATAGATTCCACACAAAAAAAAACGATATAAATAAACTTTCCTTTTGTTGTTACAATCATCAACAGTAATTATTCTTGACATTTCACATATTAAAATCTGAGAATTATTGGCATTAAAAAAAAGGAGCAATCAAATGAAATTATCCTGAATAAACTCACTGACGCCGACAAAGTGTATTGGCAGCCTGTATCTTGGATCCAATATCAACATTTGCTCCAACATTTGATAGAGCCCGTTTAGTTTGTATTTATCTTCAAACACTTCTTGTTTAGTTGCAAAACTTTGCCAATTACGATGATACGATGTGAAGAGCGTGCTATAGAGGCGTTTGTTTTTATTGAAGTACGGGATCATTTTCTGAAAAAACAAAATAATAATCCGTATCAAAATAATAATAATAATTAACTAGTATTAAAATTAAGACTAGAAGTTATCTAATCTCACTTGTTACTCTATACTCTACGCATAAATAAATAAAAACCAAACAATTTATCTCCGCCCGCGCAGCCACCGATTTTACTCTGCAGCTCGATCCCCAATGGTCATGCCATAGTGACATAAACCCTATAATTTGTCACAAACCATATCCTAATACTACCTAATAGTGATAGCCCGATTTAAATTAGATCAGTAGAAAACTACCTACTACTGTCTGGGTTTTTGTTTGTTCGAGCATTATGGAAAAATCCATAATGCTCGAACAAACAAAAACCCAGACAAGAAAAACCACTTGATTTGGATTTAAAAACGTCCTAATAGCCAAATATCACCAATATTGTTTTATATTTTTAATGTATAGAGACAACCCAATGTTTTATAAAAGCATAGATATAATGCAAAAGATAGAAAATCATGTTTATGTCAATGCAGATTGAGGCACAGATAACACGATAATTTAGTCACGTTCACAAAACGAACTCAAGAGAGGTAGTTAAGAGGAGAGCCAGCAGTGGAACATGTAAATGAGTATAAGGCTAGAACAAATCAATGGAATGAATGTTCTGATTTGTTGACAGTGTACTTACCGTTCTGTGGAAGCTATCCATTATCCTCAGAAACTTGTTATCTTTGAAATGATAGTGCTTGTATGCCGATCTTTGTATCATATCACTGGGAATTTCGCCCAGCGTGCACATTTGTTTAAACAGTATATCGTTGTTAAACGTTCCCGGAAAGAGTTTCGCCCCTGTTGCCATTTCGAATATGACCAGGGCAGTAGACCACACGTCTATTCTGAAGTCAGCCACGAAGCCGAGTAGAACCTCTGGGGCGCGATAGCTGGCTGTGCCAGTGCTAGGCTTTATATTAAGATATTGTATATAGTTACTTTCCTCGAATCCGCATAGCTTTAGATTATCGTTAGTACTGTTTAGAAGAATGTGTTTGGGTTTTATATCTGTAAAATAATAATGATTCTTATATATAAAACAAAGTCGTGTAAGTTACACCATTTATAACTGCAGAACATGTGGGACGATTTTTATGACCTTAGTTTTTTTTAATTTGTTTCAACCCCATATAGCAGCAAATCTATCTGGTTGTGTAACAGTAAAAACGATTGATATAAACATTAACGGATGTCGAGATATTATTATAAAGGGATTACATGAAAACGAATGGAAATTACCTGTATGTATAATATCATTGTTAGTTAGGACCGTAACAGCATCAACTAACTGTTTGGCTAATGCTTGAACCAAATTTATATGAAAACCCTTTTTACTCTCCAACAATGCTTGTTCAAGATTCTTTGGATAATACTCCATGATGAAACACCAGTATCCTGTCATACCAAAACTGTTTAAAATGTACACATTGTTGAGTTGTTCTCTCGGTATGTTTTTCTGTAATCTCATGAGCATTCTCTCTTTTAGCGAGCCCAACATTCGACGATCAGAGACAGAGCTGAAAAATATTAAAAATAATGTTACATTAGATGCATCTTCTTTGCAATAATTATGAACAAGCTAGAACATTTTGCAGAGTTATTAGCACACTCGAAAGACAAATTACTTACTTCAATAATTTTAAGGCAAAATTTTCTCCTCTAGAGTTGGTGCATTTAAATATGGTGGAAAATTTGCCGCGATGTATTATGTTGATTAAATTGTATCGTTCATCTAAAACATTAAACATTCGAATTTTCAGTTTTTCTAAAAACTCTGGGTCTAACATAGACATGTTTTTGCGCTGCTTATTTTTGGCAAATTCTTTTTTTTTAATATTTGTTGAGAAAATTGATAAACGCTTTTCATCAGACACACTAGGTTTTTCAATATCAGCTACTGATTTCACTTCTTCTTTTATTATTTCAATATTCGTTGATGGTGTAGCTTCTTTTATCATATCATGTCCTTTTATGTTGGAGTATTTTTCTATGTCCTCTTTAACTTGTACATTCTCATCTAAAGTGATGGGTGATTTATCTACGCTTTCAGCGTTTTGGTCACTAGTGTGCTGAGCGTTGTCTTTTTTATTTTCTTCTACTACGACTGCGTATTCCTCGGACAAATTCATCTTCTCGTGTGCTATAGTACTATTTTTTATTTCCTCAGTCTCCGTAGTTGCAACATTTGTGATGATTTCATCGTTGCTCTCATGATCTGATATTACAATAGGTTCGTCATCTGTTTTTATTTCTATTAATTGTGTTTCGCAATTCGTTTCTTCAGTTGTAATGGCATCTTTAATTTGAATCGGGGTTGAAATTTCTTGACTATATTCAGGTTCTGATTTCGCGGTGATCTCGCCGTTATCTATTCCTTTGGTCTCAATTGTCCTGAACAGAGTAATAAAATTATTTATTATAAGTAAGAATCCATATTTAATATGTAATTATTTTACTTACCGCTGATAAAAGTTGCTTTTGCTGTCGCAATCATTCTCCATATTTGCATTTTCAGATTTTATATTCGCTCCATTCTGTGTGTCGATATCAATTTCTGTTTTATTAATAGTCAACTGGTCAGCTGATTTAGTTTCTGTTATAGCCATATTTCGTTCGTGATCTATTTTAGCTACGAATTCAGTCTTAACATTATTAATTTCTCTTAAAATCAAAGCATCATTATTATAACCTACTGTTAATACTTCCGTTTTGTTGTCCATACTGCCATTATTATTGGGTAATCTGAAATTAAATTATAACATTTTTAGTTTGATATAATGTCTTTAATAATTATTATAAACTTCGGTAAGTACCTCTCATGGGAATCAATTTTTTCAGTCGTGAAAGTGTCACAAACGGGTCTATTACAATTATTTCACACTTCACATTTAAATTGGAATGTATTGTTGCTGTTATGCTTTGTACTATTAGTTCTGCGTAGTATATATAAACGGCTCAGTAAACATCGAAGCATTGCCATTCATTATCGCAGATGGACTCAGAAAAACTGAGCACTGTAAATTATATATCTTTCATATTACTATAAGCCATTAAAAATACTCTAATTAAAAAAAAACTTACCTGCAGCCAACATTGTTTTCTTTTGCTGAAGCTAATTCACCCAACTCTGCCGTATCCATTTCCTCCGGTTTATCTATGCAGAGCGTGTTTAGGTCCTTAGTTGAGGCTTTATTTTGAATTGTATTATCACTGCACATATATTTGGTACTTACTGTGTCATCTAGTAATTTGTCACAATTCAAACTATCGACTATATCATCAACATTAATATCATCAAGGAAACTCAAGTCTTCATTCAACAATACACACTGATCATTGTCGTTATGATCAGATTCATCTTCCGTATCAGACTCATTACATACTACATTTATTACTAGTTTAATTTTATTGCATTTCTTTTTGGGTTTCGGTTCCACAGCTGCTGGTGTTTGGGTGTCAGTTTCTATATCCTGATTTACAGTTATAATTAAGTTGTCTCGTTCGCGTGGTCTTTTTGGCATGCGTTTTGGTGGTTCATATCCAATATTTTGGTTTCGCTTACGACTTAATATTGTTCGCAAATCAATATTTTCATATTGTTTGCGAAAATACGACTTTTTGGGCGCTTGTATAGTTTTATTTGTTTCATTGTTGTCTTGAATACTTTTATGTCTAATGACTTGTGTAGACTCAGCAGAATTGCTGTTGGCGCTACATGGATTGGATTGTTTATTTTTAATGTCGCTTTTGGGTGTATTCGGCTTGTCGTTCGCAATGACTGATTTCATTTTATGTTTGCTAACCCAAGCAGAGCGGTAAAAATTGTTTACAAATGTATTATATTCGGACCTCAAAATAGCTTTCCATTGAGTGTGTAATTGTGTTTTTAAATCTACACAACCTTCAATGTCTTCTTTTATTTTATCTTTCAACCTGGCGCAATGGCGTTTCCATAAATATTTTAAATCTGCTATAGGTTTTGTCACTTTATTTTTTTCTTTGGATGTATTATTTGGATTAGCTATATTTTGGGCGACGTCCTTATTTATTTTTCCTTTTGAGCTTGCTCTAATATTTGTTCCTTTGGATGTTTTATTTCTTGCAGTAGGCTTACACATTTTTTTCTTTTTTTCTTGAGTACTTTCATTTGAAAGAACTTTACTTTTATCAAAGCCCTTATCTATAAGTTCTTTTATTTTTGGGTTTATCTCTTTCATCTTATCATTACTATCATTTGTCTTACAAAGTACGCCCTCATTATTTTGAGCACCTGCACTTGTATGAATATTTTTGAGGCTGACTTCATCTACCGTTTCTTGTGTTACTGTATTGTTTTTATTTTTTTCTTTAAGTTTAATATTTATCTTGTTATTAGATGTTGTAGCATACATGTTAGCGTCTACGAGACTGTTGGCATTATTTGTGGGGTTTGTATTGACCCATGTATAATCTTGACAGGTTTGCGGTAGAAAAGTGGGTTGTTGTATGGTTAAGAGTACATTATTTGCAGTGTTCTCGATGGTTCCGAACTGCGAGCATGTTGGCAATAAGTTCACCTATAAAACAAAATATTTTTTATCTATTTGTATTTATACAGCACTTTATTTTTTATTATTATTTAAACTATAGCAACTTAGCATGAACACCTGTTACCAGTTTTGTTGATCGTGTTATAGCTTTTGTTATAGTAAAACCAAATTTAGCTTATGTTAGTCAGATTTAGTTTAAATACAATTAAATACCTAGTGACTTTTGTTATAAAATGTAAGCACTTCTATACATTTTGGGCTGAACAAAACTTTGTATTAAACAATTAGTTTGTGACTCTTAAACAGTTTGCAATGCCTCCTTTACCTTACCTTTACCTTATAGGGTTTCAATTATAGTTTGACCATATACCTCTGTGTGTACAGCCAGACATTAAAAACAATTAAGACTAGGGCTGGAATTTGACACATTGAAGTACCTGCAAGCACACTGTCCTAAATCGCAAGAACCAACTAACCAATCGAGTTAATACAAAATTCATCCTGCGTGGACTCAAACAAAGACTTTATTTTTAGAATTTGCATTCAATTTGTGCTTTTATTATTGGAAAGGCTATCGATCCCACCATGACCAGTTATTTTTTTTCATGTGGACTTATACCTACATATTATCAAACATTCCTGCACAAAGCTTGAATTAGATAAGTATATGAGATTATGTAAGGCTTTGGCGTATTACAAGCAAGTGGATTCAGGTTTATTTAAATATCTGAACATAAGAGTTTGGTGTTACCTATCTGAAACTCAATTAAGCAAAAATCCAGTTTCTCAATTATGCAAATACCTACAATTTGATTTAGCAGAAAGTGTATTAACAATTTTTTTATAATCTTAGTATAATAAGTACATGAATACTTTTAATTTCTTTTACTCCACACTCCTTGCATTATATACCCATACCCAAAGACGTAAGTAATAACACTTATAAAGGTATTTATAATTACCTACATATTAATAATGGCTATAATATAGGTAATTTAATACTATTATTCTGCAATACCACAGCTGTTGAGAACATAACACCTAACTGATACCCTTAACTATCTGGTAATAGGTACTGATGCTTAAGTCAAAAGTGCTACTATTGTAAGTAACATTAGGTAGTCACCTATATAATCAAAATAAAGAACAACCAACCTCTTTGCCTACATAAATACGAAAATAAGGGTTTATTTAGACTAGAAAGTTAAGTTTTCTCTGCTGCGGTGAAAATTACAGTATCATTTATGGGATTCAGAGAGAGCAGTGATAGCCAAGCTGGTAGAATGCTTGCCTCTGTAACGAGGATTGCAGGTTCAAACACCGGCTCGCACCTCTGGGATTTTCATGTGCGAATCTCATTATCAACCATGACTATCACTTGCTAAATGGTGAAGGAAAACATTGTGAGGAAACCTGCATGTCTGAGAGAACTCCTCGAAAGATGTGTGAAGTCTGGCAACCCGCACTGGGCCAGCATGGTGGACTATGGCCTAATCCCGGCCTAGGCCTAGGCCCATGCCCAGCAGTGGGACATTAAATAAAAAGAGGCTGGTATTATTATTATATTATGGGATTCTATGAAATATCACACCACACTTTATCATATAGGATTATGTTTCAATTGCATTAACTAATAAACACAGGGGCCTTGATCAAGTAAATGACAAGTTGTTTGTGGCATACTGTAATGTGCCACTTTGACCACAAATTAATTGTCTTCATGTCACATTTATTATTTTATTTATAATGTGATGGTACCTATTTATTGAATTAGTTATCTCTATTAAATACTTGACAATAGCAAAATACCCACTAAATTGTAGGTGAGGTGATATTCATATCCATTTTCATCATATTTCATTACATAAAGAAACAAGAAGATCGCAAATGCAAGAGCTTTTATATTCTTAGGTATTGACAGATAAAAGTACTTAACTACCGAGGAGACATGCTAAAAAAAACATCACTTACATTCAGATTATTCTCCTCTGTTGTATTCACATGGTATAAATTATAGTTATTGAAACCCGTATTAAAATAATTAAGGTTACTTTCGTTTGTTGTTAAATGCTGTGTTGTATCAGCAGCATATTCAGTCATTGCTTGCCCAGCAGAATTTTCGCAAGGCTGCAAATTGTACGGTGCAAATGTTTGGATCGAATTCGCTGTAGAACGACCATTACTGCTACTCGATAATGCAGGCACTAATACTATATTAGGGCTTTCGTATTGATCGAAATACTGTTTTCCATTAGACATTATTAACAAGAATCAAGATTATCCCCCTGAAAGACCATGTTTTATTGTAGAAGACAGCCAGCACAGAAAAAAATGAAAGACAGGACAGAAGACAGTCGGTAAAATTGACAAAAAAAGGTGGTAGGCACTCGTACTTTTTACTTACCGTGAAAAGTATTTACTTACCTACCTACTTGCTTATTAACAAAGTTCGTTACATACCTTTAACATTGGAATACGATCGTAAGTATTCACACACAGTTACCTATAGCACGAATTATAATACCGCTAAATCTTTTACTAGGTACTAAACAAACTTTGAGATGTGTTGTGCTGAATCACAGAACATTTAGCGGTGTTGATTTTCACTGAAAACATCGCAAAAACTTTTGAATTGTTTGATTTGAAAGAATGAAACTGACAGACTGACCAGTGTTGCCAGATGTGATTTTATATTTATACCCAAATTTGGAATTATTTTTCTCCAAAATGATACAATTTGCTTGAGTTTTACCCAAAGGCTTGATAATATCGATTAATTTTTCAAATTTTTCCTTGAAATACTGTTCTAATTTCCAAACTGAAACAGCAGAATGACCTTTTTTTTTTTACGTTACGCATCCCCACTGCATTGGTATGACGGGTATGACATATCATAGAGAGAAAAAGCAGAGTGAAAAGAATGAAAACTAAAAAGTACCCAAAATTCTCCAAGGTATTTTTTTTTTCTCCAAGAATTTCATTTCTCCAAAATTTCTCCAGAGCCAAAATGTTTACCCAGAATTGCGAAAAAAATACCCAATCTGGCAACACTGAGAGTGACTGAAGGAATGAATTGGTATCAAATTACGATTCAGTGTTGCCAGATGGTCTCGGCGACGTACCCCTAGACTAATTTGATTTCCCCCCAGAAATCCCCTAGGACGGCCCGCCGACGAGTTGCCGGTTGTCATTCGTTTCATGTCATGTCATGTCATTCGTTTAACGAATGACATCGTTAAGTTAAAATCGAGAAAACGCGCGAATTTACAATTAGTTGGCTGATCCAGAGAGTGAGCGTGAGAGAGAGAGAGAGCACTACAGGCATCACATTTTGCATTCAGAATCATAATATCGATACATTTTATCGCCAGACCATGAAGTAGTCTCTATAGTAAACTTACTATTCTCACCGTCATTCTCTTGTGGCGGCAGCATCGGTCGACCGGTCGACTGACTGCCGACTTGTACTCTCGAGTAATAAAAGATGGTGAAAAAAGATCAATACGAAACATCAGGTCAGGAACGTGATATACAATGGCAAAAAAACTGTATTTGGCGTGTTTTTGAAATTTCCCCTAAAAAACCCCCAAATATTCTTTACCCCTATTCTGCCCCTAACTGGGTTGAGAAACCCCTAAATCTAGGGGGCAATCCTCTGATCTGGCAACACTGTTACGATTGTTCGTTGATTAGTTGTGAAGTTGAACCACTGACAGACGACCAACTTTATTCTTAATGCTACGGCGACATCTGTGGCGAAGTACACTAATTAGTGCCAAATGTCATTAAGCAAATGGAGCCGAAAATGAAACACATTCATTTACTAAAGTCATTACTAATTATTTTAGAAATTAAGCTATAAGAGTAGAACTAAATGAATGTAGCCAAGCTAGGGTTTAACGTAGTGTTTTTTTATTCGTTAATGCGTATATTAAAATTAACAGTTCTACTAACGTTAACACAAATGTGGCTGGACCATAACGTAGACATTCTTGTTCTTGTTCTTTCGTTGACAATACGCTTCATAATAGAGCCACTATATTTTACCAGTGCCAAGTAAAACGTTTTTAAGCAGGGACCAAAGGCCGGTAAACATATGCACGAGTTTTGGTTGGGTTTTTGAACGCCTTAATTGCTGTCAGATTTGCTTATGTTTACCCAATCACGGCTTAGTAAAAAGCAACACCCAATAAAACCCGTTCGAAAGGGTTTCCCATTTAAGGTGGAAGCGCTAGGTCGGGGCGCGAAATTCGAAATTGAATTTTGCGCCCTGACCCTGAGACATCTGTATTTCATGGACAGTTAGTTTTTTTTTATATCCAAGGAAAAGTCATAAAGGAATGTTACGTTATTAAGCCAGTCGTTCGAAAGGTGAGTACAATTTTATTTCCATACATTTCTCTAATTGTTATTAGCGTAAGTACTGTCCTCGTGTATCAAGTATTAGGCCCGTGACTGCTTAACACTGAATGTAAACAAAGTACGCATTATAAAACATCTGTACCATGGGCGGTTCTTTTGTTTGTCGATACCCTGTACCATGGACGGTTCTTTTGTTTGTCGAAATGCACATGTTGCCGTTGCGTTCCATTGTTTTAATTATGAGATTTTGAGGCAGACTCGGAATAGCGAATTTATACGAAATTGTGAAATAATAGCATGTAGTGTTTTTCGTGTCCTTGGCTTTAAAAGCTAGAGTAGACAAAAATAGATTTTTTATTAGTTATAAGTAGGTAGTCAAATTGTTTTTCTTCTTTTTTTAGGTTTGCAAATGGCTACAAAATAGTACAATTTCGCCAGTGTCGAATATTTATTCATCGTATATGTGGATTGTTTCATCGTTGTTATGATAACGATAATGAGTTAATGACCATGATGATTATGAAATTAATCCCCTCACCCTATCAGTAATGCTGTGGATACCTTACTGAAAAGTTACCAGACATCCTGGGAGATCTTTAATAGCCTTCAATCACAAAATGATTCTACTTCATAAGGGAAACATTCCCTTATGAAGTGTAATGTAATATCCATGGCAAAGTTTCTGCAAAATCCTTCCAGTTGTTTCCAGACGGACACAGACTATTTCCAAAAATGTTGGATTCTGCGGCAATATTGAAAATATCCACAACGATATTCTTTCCAAACCGCACATTCAATATACAGAGATCACTGTTACAATCTAATATATTATATTAATATATTAGTAGTATTAATATATTAATATATTTATCGTGTACGGATTCTAGCTCGATTGGTACTAAACAATAGGGGATTCTACACACATACTAACTTACATCATGTCCACAAACATATAACATTACACGGTATACATTACTACTTTTCATTCATGCACTTACGCATCGACCGTTATGAACCAGCCATGTACGGCAAGGTTAAACGTTTCACACGTAACCGGTTCGTATAAATATTTTTTTAGAAAGTACCTAGCTAGTCCAACACGTTTCGTTTTGCGAGCGAATCATCAGTATTGTACTTTTTATTGCGTGGGACGAACTTGTATTTAGCGGCTATTTAAAAAAAATGTAAGTTTGTGTAACGTTTATTATGTTTAACACGTGGAGGCTGACGTCATTATTTTCGTGCGCGTAAAGTGGCTTCTTTTTTCAACATATGGATGCATGAAGTGCTACGTCACGTGTCGTCGTGGGGTTTCTTAGAAATATATTGTAGGAGACCACACATATTGTACTGTTGGGGTCTTCTTTTACTCTAAACCCATTTAAGAACATTTAAGAACGTTTGACGGGTTTGTATAAATAGCCGTAGTGCTACAACTAAGTATTGCTATGCGAACATGACCTTAAGGTGGGCTGGCACTTGGCAGTAATGTTCAACTAGTTGATAAGGTTAATATATTATAAAAAATAGGTAGGTATTTTTTAATCTACGCATATTTAGCTATTTATTTACAATTAAGAACGTTTCTACGAACAAACATAGACTGTTTCAATAGACTATCTGTTTCTATCTAATATTTAACTATTAGGTATGTATAACTGATGCTTTTTACACATTATGAGAAAATATTTGAAAATTTATATAGAGCTAGTTATAATACCTACAGTCTATACTGACCTAACTAAATATTGTCTATTATATCATGGTCTGTATTCTCAGAGTCAATCATCTGAAATTTACGATATTTTGATTTTTATTAGTAAGTAATATAAAGTTAAAAATGAATAATAAAGTATGTTTTACATCCAATCCAATAATCCAATCTGTCGTATTATAAACTTATCTATTCGCGGTGGATTACTGGTTGGTTTATGATCGGTAATTGCACGTTTCTTGTGTAATTTATCACATCGCATCGTCGATAATATAATTTTATTCTGAGGCGCTACAAAGTTCACCAGGATAACTACAGGTAGGTACATATATGTATATACATATAAACATCCATAGAGAGAATAATTAAGTACCGATAATACCAATACCTTTGTAGTGGGAACATAAACATGGATATATTATAAGTAAATATTTGGGGTAATAACCTAATTATCTCGTTTTTCGAAAATTCTTTTTAGGTCAACCACAGCCGATAAGTCGGAATGTAGGGCATGTTTTCAAAACAACGAACAATATCGGAATACCCATAGATTTATTATATTACTCTATGGATATACCTTATAGATTATTGAAATATAATATTGAACAGTCGAGTCGTACGCCAGAGCCAACATGTATCTACCATGCAAGTGGACTGGAATTATCGAATCGCGCACCAATCACCATCCAACGTTCAATCCAGACTAGCTTCCATTACGTATTTTTTTTTATAGAAGACGGTCGATACACTACACACACCATACACTTTTAAATATATTTAATTTTGTATCTTTTTTAAAGTTTACTAAAATGTTGAAATAAAACTATTTTTAAGGAAACAAAAAATTAACGCGATAAAATCCTTAAATATAAGAAATCAATATTTACTAAAATGCTGAGATAATCGCATGTCATCGCGTAAGCTCCATGTTTATACTAGAACTGGCCTCACATCAATATTATCATGGCCAGTGTGCGGTTCAAACTTGGACGACCCTTCTAACCACTAGCTTATTTGACTTATAAATATATTTTTGGTACAGCCGAAAGCAGCCCAATCGACTCCATCGAAACAGCCAACAGCCCCGGCGTCAGACGCGGGACTCAACGAGCAGATCGCCAAGCAGGGCGATTTGGTCCGCTCCCTGAAAACTGCGAAGGCTGACAAGGCCAAGGTCGACGAAGCCGTCAAAACCTTGTTGGAACTTAAAGCCAAGTACAAGGCCGCAACGGGACAGGTGTGTTTTCTTGCTTGATGATCATATATAATCACGTCATATTTTTTTATTTACACACTTATTCGAAGTATCTCTACGTTTATAACGAGAATAGGACTGTGAGAATTCCATGATATCTGGACATCCCTTACATACCGTAAGCAATTAAAAGGAGATGCGAGACATGGCGTCCTGACAAGAATTCTCTTACAGGATTGGAAGCCAGTAGCGGCTCCACCACCAACAGCCCCGCCAGCTTCTAGCGATGCGTCATCGCTAGACCAAGAGGTGGCGAAGCAAGGGGAGCTGGTGCGGACCTTGAAAGCTGCCAAAGCTGAAAAAGCGAAGGTCGACGAAGCCGTGAAAGTGTTATTGGAGCTCAAGGCCAAATATAAGGCGGCCACTGGAAAGGCAAGTTACCTATTTCTGATATTAACCGGTTAAGGGGAATGAAATTCACTAGTAAAAAGAACTAACGTCAAAATACTAAAAAGCCAAAGATAAAGTAATATTAATAGCTATCTAACTTGTGCCTACGGCCTTGCTCATAATACGCCCCCTGGATTACGGTCAAATTGCATAAATAACTATAACATACGAATTTTATTGAATTTTCATTGTCAATAACACGAAAAATATAAAGAGTCGAGACACCAGCCATAAGTATACTAAGAATCATGATAGTGATTAAGATTATACCACTATCCTTAACTATACAAGTTATTCAATTTAGGATTGGAAGCCAGGATCCACACCAACTCCCGCAGCCACCCCAGCGCCTTCTGGCGACGCGTCCTGCCTTAACCAGGAGATCGTCAAGCAGGGTGACTTGGTCCGCTCCCTAAAAACCTCCAAAGCTGAGAAGGCCAAGGTCGACGAAGCCGTAAAGACCTTGTTGGAATTGAAGGCCAAATATAAAGCCGCTTCTGGTCAGGTTGGTTCATGATAATTATCTGTATTTATTCTTCTACTTTATATAAAGCAAAATGGCGTCATCATCGTAGGGTATTTTGCCAGTGTCAAGTATAAGTCAATATTTTTTATTTTGCACAAACGCACTTTTCTACGTCACATTCAATTAATAAAAAGAAAATCCGCACTAGCCACTATAACCGCGAGTCTGCTTATACAATTGACTCAATATTAAATTGCAATGGCATTGTGACAGTTTTATGCCAGCTTATCGTGCCCTCCAAAGAAGATAGATTTTCTTTTTGAATAGCCTTTAAATGTCCCACTCCTGGGCAAAGGTCTTCCCTTGATTTATACACACGTCTCTGTCTTAAGCCATCTCATGACTGGCATCATGTCAGGTGATGGCCTTTGACATAATCCCATTTATTCAAGGATTGGAAGCCAGGTGTAGCACCAACTCCTGCTTCCGCTCCAGCTGCCACACCAGCTCCATCTGGCGACGGAGCCACGATAGACCAAGAGATCGCCAAACAGGGTGACTTGGTCCGCTCCCTGAAAGCTGCGAAGGCTGACAAGGCCAAGGTCGACGAAGCCGTCAAAACCTTGTTGGAATTGAAGGCTAAATATAAGGCGGCTACAGGAAAGGTAAGTGTTGCAATATTATCTCCAAATTCATAGAGAGTTTGAATCCAGTTATAATGGTATTAGAAAACACTTGTGAAAAAGGCTTTGTAATGTCATTGTCATTATTTCTATGAATTTGGGTTGATGCGAACATTATAATTGTTGTTATATTTAATAAGGCAAACTTAACTTAGAGGTATATGCTATCAGGAATAATAGCAAGAATATGCCCAGAAGATGCCCAGGTCTCAGGAAAAATATTGGTGATTAAAATGGCAACATTGTGGCATTTTAAAAGGCAATTTGTTGATCTACAGGATTGGAAGCCCGGTGCGACACAGCCGACGCAACAACCGGCGCAGGCGCAGTCCGACGACACAAAAGTCACTGCGCTCTTGTCGCAGATTGCCGCCCAAGGCGACAAAGTGCGCAAGGTGAAGGCAGAGAAGGCTGAGAAATCTGTCGTTGACGTTGAGGTGATAATCAAATACATTTATTAGAGACGAATCGACAGAAGTCCTGTACAAATTCGAGAAAAGATCCATATCGCTTTACCATAATATTTGTATTGTATTATCGTCCTTATTTTCAGGTCAAGAACCTTCTAAATCTAAAAGCACAGTACAAATCGCTGACCGGCAAGGACTGGACACCGACCGCCGCTTCCGCAACAGTCGAGCCAAAGGTACGTATAATAGTGGCTTCGATCAATACATTTTTACAACAATATTGAGACACTTGCGATGTAATTGTGTTGTTATCGACAACAGCTATTAAATATGCTTTAGCGATATAATACTTAAACGTTTTTAAAACCCGCACTTAAACGCACGTTAAACGCAATTAAATTTTACTTTTTTTTTAGTTTGACATACATTCTATAGCGGATTTAATACATAAAAACAGAGTTACTTTCGCAGTAAAAAATACTTCTTATACCTAAATGTTAAAAAAAATATTTAAATTTCATCCGTAAAAAAAATCTCCCCATAGCTGAGCGGTTTCATGTATTTGTAGGCACCAAAAGCCCCAGCTATGAACGGCGGTGACAAGGCGGGCGCGCTGGCCGCGGACATCACCAAGCAAGGAGATGTGGTCAGGGACCTCAAGACGAAGAAAGCTGATAAGGTGAGTACTCAACCACCCTAATATGGTGGCAATATAGGTTTGACTGACAGTGGGGTGTGTGTGAGAACGAGATGGAAGACTAGTTCCTTCCTGATAGTAGTAGGTCTAACCGCTAGGACCTGGGTGAAATGATAACTAGAGAAGATACAACTAATTTTATTGAAATAAAGGACAAAACGGGACACGACGAGAATGTATAACTGATAAAAACTGCCGGTCTTGGGGAGAGGGGGGTGTTGGCCCCGCGACTTTTTTCTTTTTTTGTGTCAGTGTGTTCGCCCATCATGGGAAAATTACTGGACAAATTTGTCAAATATGTTCAAATTTAAAAGATAGTCGTTATTTTTTATCAGGCGACAATAGATGCTGAAGTAAAGAAACTTCTGGAGTTGAAGGCCAAGTACCAGTTGGAGACGGGTGTTGCGTACGCGGCGCCCGCGCAGCCGCGCGAATCTAAGCCGAAGGAGAAGAAAGACAAGCCTAAGGAGGTCAAGAAGGAGGCCAAATCTAAGGAGCAGGTGATTAACATAATCATTATTCTTATTTACTTCTGCCTGGGCCTTCGCCCGCGGTACTTCGGTAACACAGTCAATAACATTCAGGGACAATGGAGTTATTAGTGAAAGTATTATCAGAATTGGATCAGTAGTTCGGGAAACTACCCCTACATCAAAACCCATAAATTTTATTTAAATAATACTATATTTACGGATTTTATCCCGTTTATTTTTTGTTTTTTACGTTCCCGACGTTTCGTTTGTCCTCCCGTGACCATGGTTGCTGTAAAGCAGCCGAAACGTCGGGAACGTAAAAAAACTAAAAATAAACGCAATAAAATCCGTAAAATTAGTTTTATTTAAATGTGTAGTATTCGCGTAAATTGTATAAGAAATCCATAAATTTTACCTCTTTTTAATATTAGTATGAAAACTATTGAATAAAATATATAGTCATATAGAAGCTTAGAAGCTTTCATATAGGCATTCCGAACGGGCGATAAGGTAGTAGCATAGTGTTTTGTAACTTTTGACGATTCATAAGTACTGTACTTAAGGGGGAAGCTCAGGTCAGGGCGCGAAATTCAAAATGTCAATGGTTTTTATTTTTTTACAATGTAATTTAGTTTTTTTGCGATATTAGCATTCTGCATTGGATGTCTCGATGTATTAAGTATGCTTAAAAAAATACCTAAAGCGATACAACATCATAAAGTTAGTAGAAGTAGCGGTTTTTACTAACTTTATGGTGTTGTATCACTTTAGGTATTTTTTTAAGCATACTTAATACATCGTAAAGATGTCCAAATTTTTCGTAAAAAAATAAAAACCATTGACATTTTGAATTTCGCGCCCTGACCTGAGCTTCCACCTTAATGTTCTACGTGAATAAAAAATATTCTGATTCTTTTATTATGGTTTTAGTCACCAAAGCCCGCCAAGGACGAGTCGTCGAGCGGCGTGAAGAAGGTCACTCGTCTGGGTCTCGAGGCGAGCAAGGAGACCGACCTGCCCGAGTGGTACTCACAGGTTATCACTAAATGTAAGTCGCGTACATTTACCCTTAATACCTGTACTCTTAGTACTTGTACTCTTAGTACCTGTACTCTTAGTACCGGTACGCATATTTGCCTTATTGTCCCAATAGTTCCTGAATAAAATGATTGTGACCCAGATATATGATTTCGAAACATTCAATATAAATAACGCAATAAAATAAAACTAATTTTAAGGATTTTATCGCATTTATATTATTTTTTTACGGTTCCAACGTTTCGGCAGCTTTACTTTACGACCTATCCCCATCTTTAATTGACAAATGACCTATACATATTTTGTGAAAACATTTTGTATGGGATAACACATTGTTATGAATAAGGTTTATCAGTACATTGCAAAAGGGAGGTCATATTAATATTATTGCGTGCAGCGGAGATGATAGACTACTACGACATCTCCGGGTGCTACATCCTGCGGCCGTGGTCGTACAGCATCTGGGACAGGATCCGCGAGTACCTCAGCAAGAGCTTCCGGAAACTGGGCGTCAAGGACGGATACTTCCCTATATTCGTGTCCAAGGTATGTGGTTAAGATGAAGTCAAGTAGGTCTTTAAACGGCTCGCATACGTTTTTAAGTTCTTTTATAAGTTAAAATAATGAAGTAATAGCCAAGTTGGTATGTGTGTGCCAAGTGGGTTGGAACCCCGGCTTTTCAACTACGATTATCACCTGCTGAACGGTGAAGGAAAACATTATGAGGAAACCTGCATGTCAGAGAGAGCACCTCGAAAGACGTGTGAAGTTCGCCAACTAGCACTGGGTTAGCGTGGTGGACTATGGCCTGATCCCCTCGCTTTTTAGCTAGACCTTAAGGGACTTAAAAAGGGCTGGTATTATTATTATTATAAGTACAAAGTTATACTGCTCGTCTCCTTCTCTTTAACGTCCGGGCCACATCTGCGCCTAATGTCATTATTTAGTCACGTTCACACGGTACACGTTAGTCGACAATTAATATACCAACATTTTATGTCGATTAACGTGTCAATTAACGGCATCAGCGGCGTTATTTTAAACCAATCGATATCGGAAACGGAATCTAAAACTTCCGAACCGTATAACTGCAATCGCTATTAAAATTTCCGAATTTGATCATCTTCGATGTATCTTGATGACAATACCAAATCGTTTTTTTCAAAGAGTTTCCGTAGGAAAGCTCGTCGGGAGCGACACCAACATGGGAAAGTTTCAAATCCGTTTCCGATGTCGATTCCGAATGATTTAAAATAACCCACCAGGCGCTATAACGCTCCCGCTACTTAACGGCATTAGAGGCAGGTGTCGGTCGTAAGGCGACAAGATTGCGCTAAGGCCATATACGTGTGTTATATGACTAAAGGCTGCATTGGAGCGCGAGAAGGCGCACATCGCGGACTTCGCGCCGGAGGTGGCGTGGGTGACGCACTCGGGCTCGTCCGAGCTGGCCGAGCACATCGCCGTGCGGCCCACCTCCGAGACCGTCATGTACCCCGCCTACGCCAAGTGGATCCAGAGCCACAGGGACCTGCCCTACAAACTCAACCAGTGGAACAATGTTGTGGTGAGACACTCGTATTATTATTACCATAATGCCAGACGAACACCAACTATATGGTCCCACACTAAGCAACGCTTGTATTATAGGTACCGTACAATGGACTAGGGGCGATCCCAGTATATAATTAATTATATATATATTTAATTTGATCTGATTCAAATCAAATCATTTATTTCGTATAGGCCTACAGGGGCACTTACAAATTGATATTAACATTTTTTTTCTTAACTACAACCGGATCGGAAGGCGATCTCAACTGAGAAGATCAAGCGAGAAACTCAGTGGGCTTGTTTTTTTAACATAATTATTATTTTTTGGTATTTTTTTAATAACCATGTTTATTACAAAAACAAATAAGCTCCAGTGTGTTGCCAATTGCCACGCGAGGCGCACGTGTGTGCGCTGAATTGTTGAATAATTTAGAAATACGAGTAAAATGTTGGTGTGTTGCCATAGAGGTGGGAGTTCAAGCAGCCGCAGCCGTTCCTGCGCACGCGCGAGTTCCTCTGGCAGGAGGGACACACTGTGTTCCGCACGCAGGAGGAGGCCGCCGCCGAAGTGCTGCAGATACTAGGTGACGTACACTCACATAACTAACTATGAAACTATGGGCCTGTCTCACAATCCTCACATGAAACATAATCGCTAATCGATGAATTGTAAATCCGAAAATCTCATAGGTGCGAGCCGAGGTTTGAATGTGCACACCTTAGTGCCAAGGCGAAATTTCTACCAACTTGGCTATCACTGCTTTTAAATAATTTCCTTTCTTTTAATAGCCTCACCCAGGTATATCCAATGTCAAGTAATAATAGCAATAACTAGTAAAATTATGTTTTAAAAACACATTGTACAAAAATGGATGACATATTCTCTAAATAAATTTGATGTTTGACAGTTCTTTCTATAGATTAATTATTATATTGTATAACTAGCTGTTGCCCGCGACTTCGTCCGCGTGGTATTTAACAAAGACAACCGTTGACAACAGCCTGCTCGCCCATTCTGAGCCCGCGGGATGCATTGCTGCAGGTTGTTGCTATCAAACTTAATCAGGCGCTGCGCTGAAACATTGGTTTTAATTTTTTTTCGTGAGATCCTATTTTTTTTTTCTAAAATAAAAGTAGCCTAAGTTACTCCTTGTTATATCAGCTATCTGCCAAGTCCCGTCAAAATCAGTCCAGCCATTTCAGAGATTAGCCGGAACAAACAGACAGACGGACAAAAATTATAAAAATTGTTGTTTCGGTATAGGTAACGTGTATACATCCAAATGCACTTGGTAAAAAGCGGTTATTTTAATATTACAAACAGACACTCCAATTTTATTTATATGTATAGATGGTGGTGTAATTCAGACATATGTTTATATACAAGATCACAGTTCTGTTTGTATGGGACAATACAAAAAGAAGTGGTACAAAAGCTGGAGGCAATGTAATTATTTTAAATAGGTGCGGTCGCGAACATTAATATGAGACCAATTTCCATAATATTTTCAATGACACTTATAACGAAATAAAGTAAAGTAATATATATCCGGCTGCGTAAGATTGTCGGGTCACCAATTTAGGGGAAATAAAACCCCTATTGATTTTACATGAATCACTACAGGCTTAATGAGAAATCACATATAAAAGTAAAACGCACCACAATCACGAAGAATGTAGGTAAAAATACAACATTGTCTCAATACCGCCAAAACGCTCTGCCAGCGTGTCCGTCTACCAACATTACCTTTAAATTTATACCGATGCGTTCCGAAACGGGAACGCCACATATATAATAAGATAAGGTAATATATCTGTATATCGTCATAAGTTAGAGCAGTTGCTCCCAGGTAGCTGACGTCGGGGACGAGAAAATGACGTCACATTACATACATTTGCTGTACGATATTCAACCTTAAAAATGGGTCCCCAATAATAGTCCGCGACTGTACTTGTTATACAGATCTGTACGCGTATGTATACGAGGAGTTGCTGGCGGTGCCCGTTATCAAGGGCTGCAAGACTGAGAAGGAGAAGTTCGCGGGCGGCGACTACACCACCACCGTGGAGGCCTACATACCTGCCAGCGGGAGGGGCATACAGGTAGGGGTAATACCTACCAGGTATCGAGAGTCCTCGGAAGTTTATTTTTAATCATTCGAAATCGGTGTCGAAACGGAATCGATAAATTCCGAGATGGATTTGAGTTATCGCTATAATATTCGAATGTTTTCGAACTGTTATTTTTTATTTTTGCTTTTTATTAAGTGTCAAAAGTGGCGAATAGTCGGTATTTATGCCGACTGCGAAATGTGAAGGATAGTCGTTTCATCCGACTAGTCCCATCTGTAAATAATAGCGATACGGGTCATTAAATAACTTATGTTAACCAACATACCACCCATTGATTTATACTTTTTAAATGACTTATAAAAACGGAGGAGGTTCTCAATTCGATTGTATTTTTTTTTATACTCCTATATACTTTCGTTTTACGCTGTAGTTTTGTTATACGTAATTGTGACAGGGAGCGACGAGCCATCACCTCGGTCAGAACTTCTCGAAAATGTTCGAGATCGTGTACGACGACCCCGACACGCAGGAGAAGAAATACGCGTATCAGAACTCGTGGGGGCTCACGACCAGAACTATTGGTAAGTTCGAATAGATTTATACAGCCGATATTATTTGGAACAATATTGTTTAGAAAATTAAATCTTAATTGCTATTCAAATTACATTGATTGATTGAATTCTGTAGTAAAAGCCTTATAGGGCTATTAGTGATTCGTAGGAACATTACATTAAGCTGGCGACAGACCAACTTATTTCAACGTAACATAACACGTTACGATGTGAGCATTCGCAGTCTGTACTGCAGATGGTCGGTTTTTTTCGAACTACTTTGAGTGCTACGTTATGCCTCGAGTTTAGGTCAGTCATTATAGCTCGGAGCGTCGTCGCGAGCGCATGTACATCTACTAACTGACTGCGAATGCGGAGTGCGGCCGGGCACAGAATTTGAAACGAGCCATAGTGGCGGTCAGTCGGCCAATGCCGCAACGTACTAAGCTGGCCGCGCATGGTACGTTTCGATACAATGTTCGGTCGATCGCCGAATTTATGAAGACAAGATATTCGGTTTCGATCAGACACTGCTCTCCCGAGATTGTAAAAGAGAACTATATTCGCGGTCACTACTATAAGCATTCATTGATTAATTCTTCACCAGGCGTCATGGTCCTCGTGCACGGAGATGACAAAGGCCTGGTGCTGCCCCCTCGCGTCGCCGACGTCCAGGTGATTGTGGTTCCATGTGGCATCACCGCCTCCAGCACCGACGATCAGAGGAAGAGCCTCATCGACGCCTGCAAGACCTTGGTCGATGACTTCGTGGAAGCGGGCCTGAGGGCCGAGGGGGATTACAGGGATAACTACTCGCCTGGGTGGAAGTTCAATCATTGGGAGTTGAAGGTTAGTGCTTTTTTTCCTGGACTCTTAACTTGGGCATCACTTTTATTATTTTTTGTATAAATGTTCCCGAAATGCCCTACATCGAGATACGTGGAGAAAAATAGCAAGAGCAGCCTCCATGTCCGAACAGTGCAACCCATTACCATAACCACTCTGACCAGAGTGCCCGACTAAGAAGAAGTATAAATGTTAGTGTGTGGCTGTGGTTTAAAGACCACAGTGTCTTCATTTATGTCTGGTAATTTATATAACCTCCGAAAATACTTTATTCCACCAACATTATATAGAAATATTAGATAGATGTATGCCCTAATGTCCCCCGTGGTCAGGGTGTGCCTGTCCGCGTGGAGCTGGGCCCGAAGGACCTGGCGCGCGGCGAGGTGGTCGCCGTGCGGCGCCTCACCGGCGACAGGCTGACGTTCAAACGCGATGAGGCGGCCCGACTACTGCTCGACCTGATGGACAAAACGCACCAAGAAATGTTCCTAAAGTGAGTATAATCACACATAATAGTCAATCCATACACCGGAATTAGTCCACTGCTGGACGAAGTTTCACACGACATGGTGCTTCGCCTCCCGTATCCACTGGCTTCCTGCCACTCCGAGGATCATACACTACGTTATAGGTCTTGTGGTCACCATTTTAAAACATTGGGTTCTTCAAGCTGTGCCCCACCCTTCAAACTATAACACTGGCACACAATAATTTAGGTATTCCCAAATGTGTTGTCTATTACAAAACCTATAAATATTGCCTAGCTTGACTTCTCCAATTCGCTGTATAAGAGTATTTTTTATTGAGAGATGGCATTACAGCATTAACACAGCAACAGATAACCTTAACATCTTTGCTTTATAAACTGCATCTGTAGCGACAATTTTTGAACCCCTCCCTTTGCTCTTAATATTGCGGTACTAGTATGGCAAAGTCAACTATTAAATTGATAAAGAGTTCTCAGGTTCTGTGAGATTCCATTTATTCTTTGTGTATATATTAAATTGTAATATTTTATTGGACAGAGCTACGAAAGATCGCAATGAAAGGTTGTCAATGGTGACAAAGTGGGATGACTTCACAAATGCACTGGAGAGGAAACACATTCTTCTAGCACCATTCTGCGGTGAGATCCCATGTGAAGACAACATCAAGAATGATAGTGCTAGGTAAGATTATCTTTAGAAATATGAATTATATATATTTTACATTAACATGTTTGTCCGTAATCTCATAGCTCCAGAATATAAGGCCACTTCATAGAAATCAGTATTTTTTATTCATTTAGTTTGTTGTTATTTGTAAATCTCTGCACTGTTTTAAATTTCTCAATCTTCTTGTCTTAATAATGATTAATATTTACTTGTGTCAGGATGGATGATGACCCAACAACAGAAATGAAGGCACCAGCCATGGGAGCCAAGTCTCTCTGCATACCATTCAAAGCGCCTCGTGAGCTGACTGCCAGTGACCGGTGTATTCACCCTGCGTGCAACAACAAACCCAAGTTCATCACCCTATTTGGAAGGAGTTACTAATAAGTTCAAAGATAAAAGATTTTTTATGAAATAAATAACTTATTGTTTATATTTTTTTTCTTTTAGTTAGAATAAAAGAGTAAAGCAAAAGGTGAACTGGGACTGGGATATGGGTGGTTTAGGTCAGAAGGGTATGTTGGGTTGGGAGGTCCACATACTCTTCCAAGTTATGATGTTATAGCCATTGCATATATCTTTTTATAGAGCTACAAGCTATTGGGTAAGGATATCAGTATATAGATGGAATGGTAGATCTTTTTACCCTTTTCAAATACTTTTGTAAATAAAATGTATTAATCTAATTCATTGTCATCAGAATTTTTGTTTGGCTCTTCATATTTGAGCAAATTGTCCTCCAATAATTGGATCCTTCTCTTTTTTGCATTCAACAGCTGCACAAACTTCCCATATAGACTTGTCTCTAGGGATGTCTTTATATTTACAAACTGTTCTAGTTCATTTTTACATTTATTCAAGTCTTCATCAATTAGTACATTTTTTCTAGTCAAACATTCAATTGTGACCCTTAGGTCTTTGTTTTGTAACAGCAAGATATTTATTAGGTCGTCTTTTGATACTGGAGTGTCATCGCGATGTACCGGTACGCAGCCATGGACCAGCAGGACACCGCCCTCATATTTTTTACGCCATCGAAAAGTATTCGTGCTATCATCACCTTTACCCACGATAAGATCGTAAGAATACAAAGTCTGATCTCCAGCCAGAGCATTCTTGATATTTATATGATATTCCTCTTCAGTTTCATCAATACGCTCTCTAAATTTTGAGGCAAAATCATTCGAAAATCTTCCGGTCCAAGTAGTGCCATCATCATATATTTTTATGTCAAATAAATCGTGCTCATTTTGTTTCCAGAGTATTTTTGCATATAAAATTCTTCCAGCTATATCAAATTTCGATACGAATGCATTGCTAAAGGTATTTTGTTCCATTCTATACGGTGAAACCACAAATTATTTAACGAATATCAGGTATGTGACCTAGGCGGCTCGAAACGTTTATTTTTGTTTGTCGTTTTCTGTTCTGTTCTATAGTGTCAATGTCAACATCAATCGGTCAATCACGCATTTTTTTTTTAAATTAACATCCCCGTAGGTATTTTGCCAGTGTCAAGTAATATAGATTATTTCAGTTTTCGAGCATATGCACAGGCCAAAAGGCTAGCCCCAAGTAGAAATTCTACTTGGGGCTACTGATTGTGGGATGGGGCGAGGAATTCTACTGTAGAATACCTCGCCCCATCCCACAATCAGTGAAGTGATGGATACTTCACTGACAGATTTTTTATGGATTTTTTGTGAGAAACTGAAAAGCCAAGTTTCATCACTCTGAATTACCTACACTCGTGCACTTTACCAACCCATATTAGTTAATATTTCACTTATATCACTCATTATAACTCGCAGGAACACTAGTTTAGAAATTAAATCGTAACTGACGCGATGACTTTTCAGTTTCCCGCCAAAAATTCCACGCTATTTTCTCTATAATGTAAATCACAGCAGTGTTGACACCTCAGTTTTCAAAGAGGGGTTACGAAGGTAAAACGGGCTAGAAAAGCAAAAATCTAATGGTAAAAAGGACTAGAATGGGCTAAATGTAAAATAATAATACACTTGTAGCATCCTCTTCAATCTCGCCACAAGCTACACAGAATCACAGATAGTGCTGCAGACGCATTCAGAACAATAGACAAGTTTTCGGAGCTCGTAACATATATAAAAGATCCCGACAATAACCGTCGGGGCATAGCAGCCGCCCCGCCAAGCATACCTACATAGAGGTTACAATTATAAGACTTACTCAAACTTTTATTTGAATAAAATATTTATAAAACTTTACATAAGTACAGACTTAACAAAATAATTATTTTGCGGCTTATAAGTACCTACTTATTGATATAGTTATAGGAACCCAGACACTACGAAATATAATTTTCATCTTTAGAATCTATTTTGTAAACTCTGCAGTTTTTCAACTTTAGACTTTTTTATACAAAGTAAATCTAAAAACTTATCACATAAAGCTTTTTCCATTGCCATTTTTAAGTTTAAAAATTCTTCTGTGTCTTTCAAGCACCTATGGTAATCTGTTTTAATCGTTTCAAACTTATATTTTAGGTCTGTTATTGTTTTCCTTAGATACATGTTTAACGCCACTAATATTTCTACCAAGTCTGGTTGCAAATTTTTAGGCGACGTATCAACTTCCATCGGCAGAAACCCTTCAATTACCAT
The DNA here is from genome assembly GCA_905404115.1 of Pheosia gnoma. Lineage (NCBI taxonomy): Eukaryota > Metazoa > Arthropoda > Insecta > Lepidoptera > Notodontidae > Pheosia > Pheosia gnoma. The sequence goes on from FR989912.1 coordinate 6,702,643, forward strand.
GGAGCCATTTAGCTTTCGCTTCCAATAAAAGAATCCACTTTTCAGTTCGTAACGATAGTCATCTTTCTGTTGAGAAAGGCAGTCTTTTAAACTCGCAAAATATTCATCTTGAGATATATGTAAGTTTTTGCTGAAGCCTGCTAGTCGATTGGGTGAAAAACGTCCCTTCCAGATTTTATCCTTGAGGTACAAATACATTTCAAAAGAGTCGGACTGCCATCCGATCATTAAGTAACTGCGACCTTCGTCTTGGACGTTTATTTTAGTTACCGTGATGGTTTTGTCCAAATCCATGTTTTATTTTGGATCCTGTTCCTTCATGTTGAATTTTTACATAACTGTATAATTTTATAAATATTTTATACAATGTGACATTTTCATATTTTTTCTTCGGATTGTGAGCAGGGTGTGTCACTTTAGGTGTCACTACATCCATTATTTTATTTATAATGTGTATTTATTATTCGTCGCTAATGATTACTTGGCAAAATACCCACTAATTTGTGGGTGAGGCCATATTCATATTCATTTTATTTCATCGCATTGCATTTCGTAAAGATAGAAGTAAAATCCGAAAACAGTTGTTCAGAAACCCAATCTACCTCCGTTCATAGGCTTTCCGGTTACGGGTTCTGCAGCTTCTTCTTTCTCTACGGAATGAAAACCGATGAAATAAAATGCATACTTTTTCTTTTTGGCCTTTTTCTATTGTGTAAACATACATATTTACAATGACAATGACGTCACGAAGTGTCAAAATTGTCAAAAATATATTGGTGGTAGGGTAGAGCTGTTGATAGAAAAACAACCTCAAAAGTTTGATCTAAAATTATTCAGATTTTATTAAGTAGATAATGAGTTACTGCGAAGAAAATGACGACAGTGCGGTCACAAAGGAAAATGACGACGAAGAAAGAGTTCGTATACACACACAGATATTGTTATTTAGTTTTGGTCAAGGACCGCATCAACAGATTAAAATGGTTTATTTTTTCAGACAGCAATAAGGTCTGAATTATCTTCGTTATCCTTTGAGGAACTTCAAAAGCTGAAGGAGAGAATTGGGGCGAAAGTGTACAAGGAGGCATTATTTGGTAAAAATGATAAAAAGGAAGGTTTTAGTGCACCTAAAGTTTTCAAGAGGGAAAACAAGAATAGGCCGCGGGAAATGAGCTCCAAGATACCGGTGCCTATGATACCAGCAAGTCTACCTGCTGTTGTTAAGAAAAAAGATATTCGTGACCCAAGGTATGCTTATGCAAACGATGGTTCAGCATATTACTTTTACGGTGCTTTTAAAGAAAAATAATACTTGAAATTTTTACACAAAAACAACATATTTTTTGCATGTTGGGTCACTCTCATGTTTATCAGAAATGAATTGGCTGGCTTGCAGATTAAGTTCTGACCTAACCTATCAAGTTGTGTACATGACTTGGTTAGGTTAACTTATGAGCCACATTGTTGCTAAACTGTAGGCCAGATAAATAGATAATGTCTGGATATCAATAATATAGGTAGATTAATTTGTAATAATTATAATAATTCCAGCCCTTTTTTTAATGTCCCACTGCTGGGCACGGGCCTCCCCTCAATGCGAGGAGGGATTAGGCCATAGTCCACCACGCTGGCCCAGTGCGGATTGGCGGACTTCACACATCTGTCGAGGGGTTCTCTCAGACATGCAGGTTTCCTCACAATGTTTTCCTTCACCGTTTTAGCAAGTGATAATCATGGTTGAAAATGAGATTCGCACTTGAAAAATCCCAGAGGTGTGAGCCGGGGTTTGAACCTGCAATCCTCGTTACCGAGGCAAGCGTTCTATCAACTTGGCTATCACTGCTTCATTGTATCTGATTAATTTGTAGGTTGAATAAAATAAAAGTAGAAGTTTTAAACAGTTTAGAATACATTGTCCATAAGAAAAGTGCACTGTAATGTAATGTTATTGTAAATAATAATAAATTGACCCCAGCAGGTGGCTAACATAACATTAAAATTCTCAATAAGGGCCTCTACGTGTTGGACCCATGTCTCCACGCAAGCCTTCCAAAAATCCGGGTATAGCCCGTGTAAAGAGAGATACATAAATAATAATAATAATAAAATTTATTTTCCAAGTAACATTTCTATCAACAAAGTATTGGTGAGCTCCAAACTAGACAAAGTCTGTATCTTGGAGCTCGGTACACTATTTAACGTACAAGTAAAATGTTATATAATTTCAATTTCTTAAACTACCTAGAACAAAAAATCAAATGTGAAAGTGAAACACAATAAAATAATAGTGTTCAATGTTTATATAGGCAGGGTTGTATGTGTGTAATGGTTGATAGCTTTCAATAAATTTGTGTTTTCTTTACTGTAAGTTGATCCCCTATTTGTTTTCAGATTTGACCCTCTCTGTGGAGAATTTGACAAGAAACAGTTTTCAGATAACTATGGGTTCTTGGCAGAGATTCGTATGAAGGATATCAAAGCAACACGCCAGGAATTGAAAGAGACCACTGACCCAGAACGCCAGAAACAGCTCCGAAAGTTGCTACAGCGGCTGAATGACCAGCACAAGCAAACTAAAAAGAGTAAGATTGAGAAGGAAAAGATGGACAAAAAGAGACTAGAAATTGAAGATGAGTTTAAAGAAGGGAAGCAGCCACACTTCAAGAATAAATGTACGAAAATTAAATTTATTACTGTTCAAATTTGGGCTTTAGTAGACTGACAGTTTGGTACTCTCACATGCGAGATTCTTAGCAGCCTGAACAACAACCAGATTGGAATTCCATCCCCTTAGGATAGCTGTTAAATGTCTTCTTTAACCATGTCCCTGACCATACCATACCCTACTGCAGAACAATGAAAACATTGCCTGTGGTATGGGGTAATACTATTTTTATGGGATCAGGTCTTAGTTTAAGCCAAGTCACATCAAACATGTATTCATGATGTGGCAGGCTGGTTGAGTAATGTGCGTTGACAACAACAGTAATTATTCTAATTTGTCACAACTTCAAACATTGTCTGGCTTATATGTTACGTCCATAAGAAGTACCGCAAAACATTTAGTTGATACTTAAAATTATAATAATAAAATATTTAGTGTACTCAATATATAATATTTGCAGCCGAGCTCCGAGTGGAGTCATTGGTGAATCAATACGAGGAGCTGAAGAAGGAAGGCACAGCGCGCATCCAGCGACATCTCAAGAGAAGACAGCAGAAGGTCAAGAAACGGTCACACAGGGCTCCGACGGGTGTTAGTTAAATAAAAATAGTTTTTAATTACTTTGATTTTGTTAAAGTTGTGTTCTAAATGGCACAACTTGGCACCCAATCTGTAAGGCTAGTTTTTAGGATCACTATCAATTGGCATTTCGAGGATTGACATGCCAATTGGTGGGGACAGACAGGAGACACAAAAACTAAAAATTATGAAAAGATAAACCTACAAATAATTAACATTTATTAAAAATACGCAATATTAATAATCAAGTTTATCCATCATAATGAGAATTTATCGTTACCTACCGTCAAGGCCGTAGCCAGGAATTCACTTCAGGGGCGAGCTCTGGACCAGAGGCAACAAGTAACAACAACCCGAAAAGAGTAGAATATATTTTAGTAAGTGCGTACCTGTGTATAAAACGATAGGATGGCTACAGCATTTTGCTGACGGTATGAACCCCCAACCCCCCACCACCCCATTGCCTACGGCCTTGCCTACCGTTTATTACACAGAAAACTAATGCAACCAGCAAAGTACCTACCTACCTGCCTACCTTTTGGCTCGGCTAAATGCATTTATTTATTTTTAACAGTCATATTAAAAATTTCGAAATAAGCTTTTAGCTTTAGAATTGACTATAGCAACACACAATTGCTAAAATTAAAATAAGATCATCATATGGTTAGGTATAACCAATTTATTCGGATAATATTGATTAAAAAAAGGTAGCTAAATTCACTTATTTATTTTTAACAACAAACTGCAGGTTTTCAGCAGAAATTTTGTTATTTATTCACGTTAGATTTTCTCTGTGTATCTCATTCGGAGTTTCTTTTAATTATTTTTAAATAGTTATAATAGTCAACCGCGACCATGCGCGGCGTGGACGCTAGCCTTCAGTTTGATGTCATCATAATACACCCAGCCGCGGCGTAGCAAAAAAAAAAACAATGCTCATACATAAGAAATAAACAATTTAATAAAGATTTGTATTTCTTTTTAATGGAAATACATTATTAATCCGAATTTGGACCTCAATCTTCGAACAAGCAGGTTATGGTGGTAGCTGGATTCACGAAGTATATGTGGGAGGTGAGTACTCCGGGGGTCTTGGCCAACTCGTAGAAACATTCGCTACCGTTGGGCACGATCATCTGGAAAAAGTACACCCGATTACAGATTACAATATTTTCTGTTTAATAATTACCACAATTCGAGCTTATATGCAGATCTCCTGTGTCTGTCAGCGTCATCATTGCGCCTAAACGAATGGACTGATTTCAATACGGGTTTTTATGTATTTGAAGGCTGGTTTAATCGGAATGGACGAAGTTCCTTATCGCGCGTTACGAAAGGGGGCTAGACGGAAAAAAATAGGACGAAAAGTTGTAACGACACTTTTTGCTCTTTGTCGTTTGCATTTACATAATGCTCAGTATTTTCGAGACATTGCACAAGTGCATCCGTGGCGCAATTGGCTAGCGCGTTTGGCTGTTAACCGAAAGGTTGGTGGTTTGAGCCCACCCGGGGCGATATATTTTTGTTTCCCAAAATTATTGATTTTTTGTACATAATTAATAATAAAAAAAAAACTTGAGAGGTGTCAAGGGACACCCGGATGGAACGAAGTTCCTTTATTATTTTTTATTATTTATTATGTACAAAAAAACCTGTATACACTTAACAAAAATAATCTTCGCGACACCACACTGTTCAATGCGAAATAGAAAGACGAAACGAAAATATCTGGCTTGCTTTCTATAAGAGAGAGAGAGAGACCGACAGAGAAACATGCGCACGCCGCACGGCTTACAAATAATCATGTTTATAATCGGCCTCTACATAGGAACTGGAGTTGGGTTGAGAAAAAAGGGTCGTACGAGAATTGTTTCATTATCATCCATGAGTCCATTTTATTCGTCGAATTTGAACCCACTGAGTCGAAGTGTACCGGCTCTAGAAGTAATTTTATAGTATAGTTTACAATATAAAAACCAAAAAATAAACGCGATAAAATCCTTAAAAATAGTTTTATTTCAATAACGATACCTAGTTCAAAAACATGCCAGCGACATCTATCGCTGACAAAAATAAACATAAATATTATTTATGTTTAGTTTGTAAGTCAGCGATAGATGTCGCTAGCATGTTTTTGAACTAGGTATCGTTATGTTTTTGGGTTTTATATAGTAAACTACTTTCATTCATAAATAACCTGACAATAGCTCGTTACAACTTTTCATCTTAATTTTTCGTCCTAATTTTTCGTTTGAATTTTTTCCGTCAAGCCCCCTTTCGTAACACGCGATAAGGAACTTCGTTCCAATAAAGGAACTTTGTTCCATCCGGGTGTCCCTTGACAGCTCTCAAGTTTTTTTAGCTATGCTTAATGCAGTCCTTAGTCTCAATCAGTCATTGGCTAATAGTCGGTGACCAGGGGTCTGATTATGGAGCGGGACCTTCCCGCTCGCAGGGACTCAGCTTTATTATACTCAGACCAGCCGGCTTGAATTCGTTGGATGCTGACGGTTGATGCAGTCTCGTTATTTAATAAATGCAATGCAATATTTTACGTAAATGCAACAAAAATACATTTCGATAGTTTCAAAAATATAATAAAAAAATAGTTTCGCCATGACAGCGCTCCCACTAAATTTAAAAAAGGCTCACCTTGACGTCTGATTGAGTGGGTTCTTCAAAATATTGCTTTTTTCCCTCATACTTAGCCCACATCATGTGGCCGACGCCTATTATTCGGTCAGAGTATAGCAGTGGGAACCAGCTGGATATAGTCTTAGCGGAGCATTCAAGACTAGCCGACATGTTGTAGTAGTAGTGGTGACCTGTAATATAAGTACAAACAATGTTGCTAGAACCCACGCTGTCTCATAAGGTAAGTGAATGTGGAGAATGGTGTTCTACTCTGAGAGAAATTAGCCCTTTAGGATGATGTAAGGTTTAAGTCGTAAGTAAGTGGGGTCGAGTCACCTTCGTCCGTAGGAGAATTAAGTACCCTCGAGATACCCTACACGTGACCCTGGGTGGTGCCAACTAGGTGACAACTCTACTGGTGGTAGGCTTCGGCCGTGGTTAGTCACCACCTACTGAACAAAGCCATGTCGCCAAGCGGCCTAGCCGTGTTCCGGCATGATGTTCGGTGTTGCCATTCATGGATGGCGGGTCAGATCAGTTGCGCTGCATGTGCCTAGTGAATGTAGCGTCTCGATCTACTGCCGCCTTCCTACCTAGGCAAGTATGCTCCATCGTAGATCTCATCGTCACTTACCATCAGGTGAGATCGAGATCAAATACTTGCCTATAATGTAAAAAAAAAAAGGTTTAAGTAAATTTTTTATTACACAGTGTTTTTGTTAGATTTGTTCTTAATCTCCTAGCGACGAGCAGCTAGAGCCAGCGAAACGAAGTGAAATGAGCATTTCAGTTAGGTAGGTCCTTACCATAGTAATTATATACAGTCATAGGGATAAAAAAATAAACAATGTTTTACAACGCGGCATGTCTGACGGGCTTCCTCATGTATTAAGATGACCAATTCGAGTCTCAAGTGAACGGATATCTTGGAGGCATGCGTGTTCAATCACCGCTCGCATCGTCACTCAACATCAGATGAGATAGCGGTCAAACGCAAGACTGTCATTAATTAAAAATATATAACTTTTTTTAAAGCCCAGTGTATTTTTTGGAGAAAGGACCGCTCCAAGAAATGCACTGTGAAAAATTATGCCGCCACCTGCGTATAACTGCGGAAGCCGTGAATTTCTAATTTATATCTATCTATCTATCGATATAGCAGCTTTCGATAATGCTTAATTCATAAATTAAATCAAATGATCAAATTTTGTTTAGTCGGAATGTCTCTAATAATATAGTGGACTGACTTTATTTCATGTGTAAGATTTGAAATAGTGTTACAAACCCATCCAAGGTATGCAGGCTTGCTCCGTGTACGGGCTCCCTGCAGCAGTGATGTACTCGGTGTTGGTGGAGATGTTGCGCAGTTCGCCATCGTTATCGGTAATCCAGATGTCCGTGTCCTGAAGGATGGTGGTTGAATCGCGGGAGGCGATACGGGTCTCGGCGTCAGTTGCCAACGTTTCTGAATATAGTTTACAAACTTATACGCAGCGCCAGTTTAAGCCGTTAAGAGGAAATGCAAGGTTTAGAGCCCCTCTCCCCTTAGGTACCCAGTATATAAATAATGTTGTTTACAAAAGGTAATATTTTTATAGTCAAAGTCAAATCGTTTATTTCGTATAGACCTATGGCCTTACAAATTGTCATTAATTTTTTTTTCTAAACTCTACAATATCATGTTTTTTTTACAAATCGCGGGGTAAAAGTATAATGTTGACCCGGAATATAAGCATATCATCAATATCTTGTCAATATTCCGCCAATATTTTCCCCGAAGAGATAAACATTTAAGAATGATGAATGAGATTAGAACTACTTTAGACATTTTTTTCTCCGCCCGTGCGTGCTCCTCTTTCAAACGTAGAAACTAAATTCTTTACTTACTAATAAGCGCACTCACATTCTTGCACTCACATTTATTTTATCATAGTAAAGGTTATTGGTCCAATAAGTCAAGCCCGCTGAGTTTCTCGCGGGATCTTCTCAGTTAAGTTTCGATCCGGTTATGAATTTACAAAAAAAGTAGGTTCCTTTGTATGTTTGTTTGTTTGTAAGCTATCTTTAAGTGCACCTATACCTACTATATTACATAAGGTGTATCATAAATAGTGTAACATATGTGAAGCGATTAACAAGTAAGTTAAAACGATCGTTTATGTTTAAAATAAATGTGTAAACTGTATTAGATTTTTTTGGAGAAAACAATCCAATGCCGTTTCATTACGCACTTAGTAAGTATATTATTAGCGATATGGCAACACAGTTTGACAGTTCGCGCCTTCGTGCCTATATAAGGCGCGCGCACCCCGACATTGCGCTCATTTGCTCTCCGAATTTTGTAGCGATAAGACGTGTTATAGCTCGTGGGAAATGTTAAATTTGAGTTATTTATGTTGGATTCCAATATTGAAGAACTGAGTTTGTTCGTTGTGTAATTACATGTTTTCATGTGATTTTATTCTTATTAATTAATTAAATCTACCCTCGGTTCCTCGTGCATATATTTTTTAATACAATTCGATAGGAACCGCTAACATCAGAAGTGGGATAGGCTCCTGTAGCCTACATCTGCTCTGGTCGCAAGCGAAAATAATCATTAGTTGATTAGATAGCTTGGGTTGAGTTTTAAGTGAAATTTTAAATTTGTTTCATCATGGCTGATCGACCCTTCACTCGAAGTAGTACTAGGAATAGGCGTGGTCAAAATAGTGTTGCAGGAGATCTTCAAGACCAGCTCAGCATTATTCTAGAAAATAGCAGTCTACCCGCAACAAGCAACGAGTCGGCGGAGATATCGTCGGCGGAGCGTGCAATCGTGGCGCCGGTTGACGCCATCGTGTCTGTACCTCGACCGCCCGCGCTACTACCAGTTACTGCCAGATTGAATGACGACACCATCGGTGAATGGCACGCAAGTACTTCGACTTCGTTGGATGTCACCGACCGCCTCATTGGCGCACTGAGCGCGTTGACTAAGGTCAGATCAACCCATTATTATATTTCTAATTTTGATCAGAGTGTCGCTAATTTCAAAATCTGTACTTAAATATTTTGAATGTACACAACTACCCACATATCAAGTTTTAAGTGGTATGGGTGACCAAAATATTGAGTGTACTAGTTGTGTTACTCATAAATGTATGAATGTACCTGTACCTGTTGGGACCGATGTCTTAAACCGTGACGATGTGGTGACATTCGTTCAAACAATGAACAGCGAATTACTCGAATTCCTAGGTCGACATTAAATAGTGACCGCAGTGTGTTCCTCATTAACTTAGATGATCAATCACGAATTAATACTACTACATTTAATGAATTTGAGTAGTTTCTAATCGTTGGCACTGCGTGGATAGCGGTAGCGACTGGTCATATGCATTTTTGAGTTAATGAGTGGAACACCTATTTGTTTTAATCTCTCTCGGGGAATCTCCCTATGTCAGCTCAATTATTCTTGTAAAGAAAAAGGACGATAAGGGTCGTATGTGTGTCGACTATCGTGCACTACATGCGATCACTGTTATGGATCGCTATCCATTACCGCTGATGGAAGACCATATTGATCGCCTTGTACTTTTGTAGCCACGGAAGTGGAATATTTAGGTCGTACGATTTTAATGGGTCAGGTTAGACCGAGCAAGTGTAAAATCAAAACCCTAGTAGATTCACCAGTACCCACTGACGTATGGGAGGTCAGATAGTTTCTTGGTTTGGCAGGATACTTCCGTAGATACATATCCACTTATGCATCTAGAACCGTACCCATAGCTAGGTTATTGCGGAGTAACGTTAAATTCGAATGGAGACACGAATAGGAAAATTCTCGGAGGTATATAATTGAACGCCTTACAAATGAACCTATACTTGCTGTTTTCGATCGACTATTGCCAATGGAGCTGCACACGGACGCGAGCTCAGTCGGTTGTGGTGCAGTTCTCATTCAGGTGCATGGGTACAGTAAAAGACGGGTTGTGGCTTATTTCAACAAAACAACTCAAGGTGTCGAGCCACGATATCATTCGTACGAGTTCGAAACTTTGGCAATTATTGTAACCGACTGAATAACGCACTTAAATTAACTGAGCGAAAAAGGGACTTGTTGCCCCGTGTTGCGTGTTGGTGGATGTACATGCAGGATTTCAACTTAAAGTCGGAATATCGTAAGGGCGTAATGATACAACACGCGGGTTGTCTGGGTCGGAGTCCTGTAGATGTTTACCACATTGATACACCACGAAACTGGGCGCAGATAGCTCAGTCAGCGGACGAAGAGACTCGTCCGCTGATTGACAAAGTCCTAAATAATGAGTTAGACTTGTCCCGATATTTTGTTCGTAATGAATTGCCTTATTACAAATACATTACTGCTGGGAGTGAACCCAGATTTCTATGCTTCATACCAAGATGTGATAGGTTAAGTTTGTTAAGGATCTTTCATGACCAACATGAGCATATAAACTTAAACAGGTTGTTTCAAATGCTATATCACTATTTGGTACTCCTAAACTTATGGTGTACGATAGAGGGCGAATGTTTGAAAGTTTGAGCTTTCAAGGATGGGCCTCTGATATGGGGTGTCAAATTTATTTTATTACTTCAGAAATGCATTGTGAAAATGGTCAGGTAGACCGCTACTGCCGCATGTAACTTAATATGTTGCGCATCGAGACTACCAGTCGTAACAATCGATGGTCAGCGTCTTTATGGAAGATGCAGCTCATTATTAACAGTACTAAGCATAAAACCACACAAATATCACAATCACATTTACTAATTGGGGTAGAAGCAGTTACGCCATTAATAAGGTCACTTATCCGTGACGCTGCCTTGGACAATACACGACCGAATCGTGAGGGCTTAAGGGAGCTATAGAGGCAGCGCGCTAGTGAACTACTTGATGAAAATAGACGTAAACAGGACACTTACGTAAATAAAAATCGGAATGTTATAAACGAAGTTTTCCGCTAAATGATAATGTTTTTGTAACTAAAACCTCTTATGTTACAGGCAAGCTGGACTCGGGGATGAGAGGGCCTTACCGGGTCATTAAAGTATTACCCCCATGGCCGGTATGAACTACAACTACTGAGTGGTTCGTATGGCAAAATCACTCGGGCTGCCGCCGAGCATATGGTGGCCTGGCGAGGAGAGTGGACCCCCGAGGCTTGTGCCGCAATTTTGGACATTAAGCTAAGTGTGCTTTCAATATTATAAGCCGTGTAGCAGACATGTTAACTGGGTCATGTCTGTTACGTTGTGTCCATTAGTGTAGACATGATAACTGGGCCATGTCTGTGGTGTCGAGTTTATTCTCCGCCAGTGTAGACATGATAACAGGGCCATGTCTGTGGTGTCGAGTTTAGTCTCCGCCAATGTAGACATGATAACAGGGCCATGTCTGTGGTAACGAGTTTATTCTCCGCCAGTGTAGACATGATAACAGGGCCATGTCTGTGGTGTCGAGTTTAGTCTCCGCCAGTGTAGACATGATAACTAGGCCATGTCTGTGGTAACGAGTTTATTCTCCGCCAGTGTAAACATGATCCTCAATGGATAGGCTACGGAGAATATGGAAAAACGGGAGCATCACCAAAGCCACTAAAATTCGGCTAGTGCGCACGTTGTCTTTCGAGAAAATGACTCCATAGAGCGGTTGGTTGTACAAGGCACAGTGGAAGGCACCAGCCCACGTGGAAGGTCGCCCATGCGATGGACCGACCAGATTAAGTATGCCATGCCCCTTGCATGAGTAAACCAGGATGGCATGCAATGGGGAGAGATGGCGAGACATCGTGAGGCGAGCAACATCAACCCCAGAACCAATGCATGACAACCACGACCGCTCTGACCGGAGCGTCATGACTTAGAAGAAGAGAAGAGACATGATAACTGGGCCATGTCTGTGGTGTCGAGTTTATTCTCCGCCGGTGTAGGCATGTTAACTGGGTCATGCCTGTGGTTTCGAGACATGTTAACTGGGTCATGTCTGATGCGTCGGGACATGTTAACTGGGTCATGTCTTCGAGATGATTCTCGCCTCGGGATATACGAATTTACAGCGTATATCCTGAAGTAAGTTATAGGGAAGATATTGATAATCCTTATTTTCTACTTTCAGCTGAAGGAGACTCCCTTGCGACTGATCCATCTACCAGTTTCTCTAGCTGCGAGAGCCAGTTACTCTCGAGCACTCACACTGGAGATGGACAACGGGGTTCAACAAACGTCGCATCCGGCCGGCATTGAAGACTGCATTCTCCCGGAAGCTTCCCGAGCCCACTAGCCGAGCAATGAAGACTGCCAAGCAATGAAGACATGTTCGAGGACGACCAAGTGTCAGGAGAGGCCGTATTAGCGATATGGCAACACAGTTTGACAGTTCGCGCCTTCGTGCCTATATAAGGCGCGCGCACCCCGACATTGCGCTCATTTGCTCTCCGAATTTTGTAGCGATAAAACGTGTTATAGCTCGTGGGAAATGTTAAATTTGAGTTATTTATGTTGGATTCCAATATTGAAGAACTGAGTTTGTTCGTTGTGTAATTACATGTTTTCATGTGATTTTATTCTTATTAATTAATTAAATCTACCCTCGGTTCCTCGTGCATATATTTTTTAATACAATTCGATAGGAACCGCTAACAATATAGTTATTTTTAAATTTTAAATAATTGGAATACTTTTTTCGGGAATGTGACCTTTATAGCTTACTGATGGACCTCTTAAAATATTATATACTATTATTGTTACACCTTATATATAAATGAGATGACTTATTTGATTTACACGCAAGCTATGGCAAGATAGATTACCTATTTAAATATTTAACACTATTTAGGTTAGACCTCATATTTTTATGAGGCGGAAAAATAGTGAGTGATATTTTTTATAAGTAGGTGCTGTACGTACCGGCTGATACTAAATAGAGCTGATGGGTCCAGAACGACTGGGATGTTCCGTTGGTCAGGGTGACGTCCCACTCTGTGTAGCCCAGCGAGGCCCAGTCATAGGCTGGATCTTCCAAGAGATCCTTGTTCATCTGCCAGAACAATTTGATTCAACATTTTTGATAGTGGATATAATTAGCAGCGCCCTCGACTTCGGACGCATGGACATTTGGTAGGTGTGTTTATGATTTTTTTTTTCTTAACAGGGTGTTGAAACTTGAAAAGCGTCATATGAGCATTGGTAATGATCAACATAGCTCAACTGTATCATGATATACAATTCCTACCTCGAGAGAGGCCTCGTTAAATAGTTATTTTGAAATCTTTAGTAATGAACTTTTTGATAATTTATCGGCATCTTAAAACTACACAATACTTACAGCGTACTGTAACCCAGCCAAAAAGCCAGTGTCGTCATACAATGCACCGAGGACGAGGTTGTCTTCGGGGCAGGCCAAGACCAGTGATTCGAGACCCTCGGGGCTGGCGGGCCGGTCGTACTGCACCCAGCCCTGCGTCGTTGCGTTATCCAGATACACAGGAATCTCTATGAACGATTCCGTGCCGATGCCGCTTAAGGTGAATGCAAACTTCACTGTAAAAATTGCGTAAATGGGTAATCAATTACAGTACAGCAGACTTCGTGAGGTAACTTGGTAAGTAACTAGAATAATAATTATTTTTAATTATACATCGTGTTTCAAAAAGGGTATACTACCATTTGAACCTGCGCTTCTTTAGCGCATTTGTAATCATATGTAAAGTACGTATTTCGATATCTCGTGTCTAAACAATAAATTTTGTTCCCAACAAAATGATAAGGGTTTTAAGGGTAGTTTACCCTTTCTGAATCACGCTGTGTTGTTTGGACCAGTTGCATGGCCCCAACATAACCGGAGGAGGTGTTCACCCTGACCGTGGTTTAGAGTGGGTAGGCCGAATATAGAGCCATTTGGAACGTCCGCGTAGACCAATCGCTACAACGCATAACATTATAAGCTTACTTATATAGAGTCGCTGAAGGTCCGCGTTATTTTCTACGTGATTCAACTGAGTGTATAATCAGCTCGATTGGCCACGGGCCTCAGTGTTGTTAGTGTTTTTCAAAGAAGATAGCAGATAACTATTTATCGCTGCTTTAACCACGTTTTATAATAGAGCGTCTCAATTCCGTAGTCATCTCAGCGATGCTTACGGCTCTATCTATATCCCAATATTCTCCGCTCCATTCTCAGTTCCTCGACGGGTAATGCGCCTATGCTTGGAGTACTACGCCCTTGTCCGAAAAATGGTGAAGATGGGCATCGGCTGCCTCGCGCGTTGACACATATTTCTAGATTTACGCACAGACTTATAGAATATTCAGACAACACACGGCGTACGCTAAAAGTGAAGCCTAAAAACAATTGTCTAAAGTTTTTTAGGCTTCGGGCTTCACTTTTAGCGTACGCCGTGTGTTGTCTGATTACTCTAACAATGGTTTTACGACGAAGCATGGTTTTATTTTGTCTGTACGTCAAGTGCGATATTCGTATATTATTCGTGTATTCGTAAACTAACGGATTAGTTTATAGTTGACGTATTTAGACACATTGTATGGCAAATTGAACAACGTCTCTAGCGGACAGTAGACACAAAGAATGCCACTGGTCAGCCTGCAGGCCAGTCACTCCGCTTTGCCTTAAAGTGCCATTGGCCACCTATCGTGCCGGTCGGCAATTTGCGAAATAAACTTTAACTGAATGCAAATATTGTGCTATTTGGCTTGTAGGGTTTTAGTGGCCTCATTCCAAAGGTAATAGACAATCGGATCGAATACTTCCGTCACTGCGCTTTTCGGTCAAGTGCCGCCGGTTTGATATCGTGCCGCGCATGCGTCGCGCGCGCGTTCTGGCATCCGAGCGATCTGAGGGGTGCGCGCGCGCGGTCGTCCTGAGGTTAACACATTCAATTCTCCATATAATGTGTCGAAATGCGTAGACTATGAAGTACACGGTTAGCTTACGAATAATCTGGCACTGGACGTGCCGTTCAACACATTCAGTTGGACTAGGTCGGAGTAAACTAAAAAAAAATCGTGCATATCCTTACCTAGCACATTCTGCGTATTCCAGTCAAGAATGCCAAATAGATTAGCTGAAACGAAAAAAAAATATATTAATATTATCCTGTCTGGTGTATACAATACCCATTTTCGAATTGTAAGTCAAAACCGGGGACAGAGGTCAACACAAAATATTATCAACATGATTCGCCAAACCGAAACACCATTTGCTTCTACTTTCATCGTGCGAACTGCCAAGGAATGGAACTCGCTACCGGCGTCTTTGTTCCCCGTTGACTATAATCTGGGTGTTTTCAAGTCGAGAGTGAACAGGTACCTTCTAGGCAAGTATGCTACATCGTCGATCTCATCGTCACTTACCATCAGGTGAGATCGAGATCAAATACTTGCCTATATCGTAATAAAAAAAAAATAAAAAAAAATCGAATGCCATTTTTTTCAAGGCATAAAAAAACTAAAAAAAGGATTTTCATAATAATTGATTGAAGAGTTCTCTTGGGCCCACTGTGCATGGGACCGTTACTTCATAGACGCGCATGCGACATTATTGTTCAAGGCATTATTGTCCATGGAGCGGATAGTGATGTAACAAGTGCAAAATCAGGTACTTTTTTTTTTAGAAAATGGCCTCACCCACCTTTGGTTAGGTATTTTGCCAACGTCAAATGGAATGATTGTTTTTCATATCAAATATGAGTGATTCTATGCAGGCCTAATCCGTAGACTAGGCCTAATAAACCCCTCCTAACTCTATCAGTAAAGTTGTGGATACTTTACTGAAAAATTTCAGAACTTTTGGGGAGAATTTGAAAAGTCGTGTTTTACTATTTAGTTTTATTTTCCTACACTCGTGCACGTTTATGAATACATTATGGTTAATATTCTACCAAAATTACACATTGTATTTCAAAGAAATGACACACGGATTCTTTGCTATTAAATTGATAAAGGAGCTTTGTTTTGTACTACAAATAAATATATTTTTTGAATAATTCCTATATTTTTGTGAAGAAGTTAACAACCGCCGCCAAGATTAATTACTACTCCAAAAAAAGTGAATCATTTATCCCTTAGAACCTACACCATCAAATTTCATAATAAAATAACGTTCGGTTCTTTTGAAAAATTACTGGGTATCGATTGAAGAGTCGCGTCAAGTTTTTCTGAAAATCTAAAAATTCAGCATTTTGGGTTCCGTTAGAGCTTCGCCATGTCCGTCGTTTGGCATAGCTATTTTGTTTATTTTCGGTAGCGCAACAAAAGTATAAAATATTGAATGCAAAATTATTTTCGGGTACCTACCTCCTTTACTTAGAAAGAGACTGAAAAAAAACTATTTGCTAGCTTTGGCTAGCGAGGAAATGCGGCCAGCATCTTGGGTACGCTACCGCATGAGTCAAATTTTTTACACTTTGTAAATATTAAGTAGCTTTTCTATACTCCTTTTAATTTATATTAGTTTTGGATAATAATGTAATTTATAGTAGTATGTAAATATTTAATTTATTTTCTTTGTAATTATTGTAAATATTATATTTCGGATTTACAGTCTCGAGCAAGGTGTTGTTGTTGTACAACGTATTTTAAAATAATTTGGACCTTTTTTTATAGTTTATCAAACTAAAGTCTCGCTTACAAAATATATAATATATTAAATACAGTGAAAAGTATATGTTTTAGAATAAGAGTGAATATTTATTTGACACAAAAAAATATTTTATACTTAACTACATACTGCAAAATGAAAATGTAATCAAAAATCTCTCCATAGCGCGAGAAGAGAATTTAATTACTACATGGCATATAAATAAATGAGCATAAAATAAAACTATAGACCAAACATTTTAGGAAATTATAGAGGCTATTTAAGTATTTTTTTTATGTTTTTTTTTTTTTTTTTTTATACATTATAGGCAAGTATTTGATCTCGATCTCACCTGATGGTAAGTGACGATGAGATCTACGATGGAGCATACTTGCCTAGGTAGGAAGGCGGCAGTAGATAAGAGACGCTACATTCACTAGGCTCATGCAGCGCAACTGATCTGACCCGCCATCCATGAATGGCAACACCGAACATCATGCCGGAACACGGCTAGGCCGCTTGGCGACATGGCTTTGTTCAGTGGGTGGTGACTAGCCACGGCCGAAGCCTACCACCAGTAGAGTTGTCACCTGGTTGGCACCACCCAGGGTCACGTGTAGGGTATCTCGAGGGTACTTAATTCTCCTACGGACGAAGGTGACTCGACCCCAAAAGTATGTAAAGAAGATATTATTTTAATTTCAGATATTAAAGATATTACAGATATAAAATAGAATTAATTATATTATTCGTATTTTAATCGGTTTTTTTTAAGTTTTTTAAAACACTCACCCTGGGCGGCTCCGGCCAGGCAGGCGATGAGTGCCAGTGTTCGGATCATGTCTGCTGTGTACCTGATCTGCGGCGTGCGGAGAGGGTGAGCGGCGCGCCTTATATACTGTCGAAGATGCACACCGCCCCAAATTGTCAGCAAATACAGGCCAATGTCACGGACGTGTGAACTTGACTGGGTTCTGCATGGATATATTTTTCGCGAGGAAATGTCTACTTAATCGGTTTTTTCATATCTGTGGTTTTTTCGAAGTTGCGGCATGGCATGGTTTAAACGACCGTGTGATACACCCTCGGGTTTTAGTGGGTATACCGGCTTGCCGGGGAATCCCACATACCCCTCTCCCCGCCACGAGGCGAGAGGGGGATGCGTAACGCATTTTCCGAAGTAAAAAAAATAAAAAAACTATGATTAAAGGGCATATGTAATAATGAACGCTAGAAAAAATATTATTTTCTACACATTAAACCTTTATCAATGATCCTTTATCAACTATCTGCGATCTGTTTGAGGCTGAACTTGCTTGCACTCCTGAGGGGCCGGTTTGAACTAGCACCTAGTTTATAAAATTCTTAACAATGACTGACAGAAAACGCACACTCTAAACCGGTGGATCTTATTCCTCGAGTACCCTAGACACCTCTAGCGTACTCAAGGAATTATAATGTACTAAGGAGGGTTTATTTTTAATTCGATCCCGAAGAGGGTCGTATAATAATAAAATAATACCAGCCCTTTTTAATGTCCCACTGCAGGGCACGGACCTCCCCTCAATGCGAGGGGGATTAGGCCATAGTCCAGCACGCTGGCACAGTGCGGGTTGGCGGACTTCACACATCTTTCAAGGGGTTCTCTCAGACATGTAGGTTTCCTCACGATGTTTTCCTTCACCGTTTAGCAATTGATAATCGTAGTTGAAAATGAGATTCGCACATGAAATCCCAGAGGTGCGAGCCGGGGTTTGAACCTGCGATCCTCATTACCGAGGCAAGCGTTCTACCAACTTGGCTATCACTGCTATCAGAGGGTCGTAAGTGGCGTTAAAGTTTGTGTGAAGAATTTTTTTTTAACTCGGTAAAGTAAAAACATTAAAATAAGGTTTATTTCATTTTTTTATTTACGATCGGGCATATTGCTAGTGAACAATTTAATCTCTAAGCGCACTCAAGTTCGCTTCCAGAATTGCGATTGGTTCATTACACGGTCTTTAATTTCTATAATTATATGCTCATGGAACCATATTTTTTTGTAACCATTTGTCAGGTGTATTTAATGTAAATTTTTATTTCATCGTGTACATTAATGTTTTTCGCCAGTATAGTTATTTACATTGTTTTATTAATTCTTTAGAAATTCAAAAGGGAATACTTAATGTATGCAAATAGCCCCACCATTATTATTTACTTATATTAATTCCACGTGATCTCATCTTTTGAAATAATACTTAATATTCATTTTATTATACATGCTTATTTGTTGCTTACTATGTGTACTTAGCTGTTACGGGAACAATATCAATAAAAACCATATACATTTCAATGTCAATTAGTTTCAGTTAATTTGCAAAGTCATTACAGAGCACTCTTCTTTTGGATACTTACTTATCATCCCAGAATTAAAATCTTTAGCGGAAAAGGAAGATCTTCCAGCCAGGCGGGTGGTATGCCTGCCAGGGCGACATCTATGTCCCGACGGTTATTGTTGAAATTTGTATAAAATTTATGTGCTCCGAAAACTCTCATAACTGTATGGAGTACTAAAGTCTACCAGGTCAAAATAAATTGATGAAGTCAGTTCTCCCAAAAAAATCGCTAAAACAGTCTACTTTGGAGGCAATTTTCTCTTTGATGAGTTGAGTAACAATTTTGACAGAAATATCATATTATTTTTAATCTTTAGAAAAACAGTTGACTTTTTTCATAATAAGTGAAAAAAATACTCTTTCCAATAGTTCGATTAACAAAATTTTGCCGATTTAAATGTAATTTGGAGTAAAATTACGGCTACCGGTTCTCCGACTATTCAGTCAAGGAACAATGGGTTATCAGAGGAATAGTTTGAATGGAAACACTTATATACAAATCGTGATATATTTAGCTTAACTATATAACTAAAATCTAACCGAAGCCGAGCTCTTGCAGCTGACGCTGTATTAATAGCATAGTATGTTTTCCATATTGACAACCGTAGTGAACCTACTTTCTGTGCCGAGGGTACTGGGCTCGAATCCGCCAAAACGACTCGTGATGGTAATGGTTTATATACAATGGCATAAGAACACGTAATGCCGTTCCTATTTTTAAATTTCTTCTATAAAGGGAGTAATGTAATAAAATCATATCCTATAAATGTCATAATGTCATTTATGTGCAATACACGAATAGCCAAGATGTTGGAGAGGACGCTCTCGTAATCGAGATACTCGGGCTCAATCCCATCCTGAACTTTTAACAATTGACATGAGCTCATTCCCACATTACACAAATTGAGAAAAAAAATAAGATGCATGCTTCTCCTCAAAAGGCACAGGTTCGAGACCCGGTTAGCCGCTGAACAGCTTGTACATCTCGTCGGAGACTTGGCTGGCGTACTTGTAGCCGTTGAGCAGTATCCGGTTCAGTGCTGGAGCTGGCTGCGCTGAGTCACCGCTCCTGCGGACAGGGGATGCGTCAAGAAGGGCATCTGTGTCCTGGGTTTAAAATCATGCAATTATCAGGCAATTCAGGACCCTTTGTATAATGGTAATAGATAATAATATCGCCAGACGCACACCAACACACCAACTGTACGGATCCATAACATGACTCGGGTACAAACATTCGTGCTCATATAGTTATGTTCGCCCCTACCTAATTTCGAACCCGGAGTGGTCGGTACAGAAAGCAGGGTGACTACATATCGGGTCGACACGTGTATGAATTTTGAATATAAACAAATACCAATCGAGTGATACACACATTGACAGTCAAACTGCTCGATTCCGCAAGCGGCGCTGCCGTGAATTGTATGGAATGAAACTACTTGATGTGTTTTTAATCCTGTCAAACTCGTTCTAAAAAACAGTTACTACATACAAAACTTTTAAACAAAATAAAAACCGTCTTCAAAAAACTAAAAAGTAAAAAAATAATCTAATCTTGAAATCTGCCTAGTCTAACTAAATCAAATATTTATCATCCAGTTGAACCGCTTGATTGTCGTAAAGGATTTTCTGAAATGTGGTTCAGAAGTTAGTGAATTAATCTCACGTAAAAACCTTTCGAGGTATGGTCGAAATACTTAATATTGTATCCACTACATTATCTACGCAGGGATGGCTCCCTAAACCATTGGTTCTTCAATGTTGTATTGCATACTATAAGTAGACGTGGCAAACATTATCTATGAATAAAAGCGTCATAAAAGCTACTTAAGAGCTTCTCTGATGACCCGGTCAGACAGACCGACGGACATGGCGAAACTGAGTTCCTATTTTAACTACCACCCTAAAAGATTATCAAGCATAACTCAACTAACAAGGTCAAGGCATTACGAGGAACGCCTCGACGACGCCACGCTGTGAGGCGTTGGTGCCTATCACGCTGACGACGCATACGTCAATAAAATGTAAGTACTTAATACAGTTGTACATACTTACTTATTTGTCTGTTCCACAAAAGATATGTTTTAATTAAATTTTTTGCTAAATTTAATCCACTTATATTTTTCTTATATTTACGCGATTACTACACATTGAAATAAAACTTATTATAGGGATTTTACAAGATCGTACCCGCCATTATATCAGATTTGATCAGCCACAGATCCTCGCAAAAGAACACCGATTCCGACCAAGGATAATACGTGAGGCCATTGAAATTAAAAAACATTCTTATTTCAATAGGGAAGATAGCTGGGTGCTACCACCGACATGGGATCCAGTAATTAATATTGCAAGACCTCAAGACACTGTGAGCACTTTTTGCTTGGATCGGACCGCAAACGACAACTAAATACTCGTATGAGGGTACCCTAGTTCTAACTATGACACTAGGATGTCTAAATTGTCTAACAACTCGGTCCTCCTGTGGCCATGGTTGCTGTAAAGCAGCCAAAACGTTGGGAACGTACAATGTTTTATTTCAACACTTATATTATATTACGAAGATGGATCAACATATTTAGAAGCGAAAAATGTAGATTACATTTTGTTCATAAATTTATCGTTTTCTGTATTAAGTAAGGGAACATTTAAAAACTACAAAAAAAAAAACTAATTCCATATTTTATTGTGTATTTTTAGGTGTTAGGGATTACAAGATAGTTGCAATTTTACAGTAATAGTTAAAGACTTGCCGCTAAATTTATATAGGTACATTTATAATGGATTATAATGACATTATAAGGAACTTTTCAGAGGAAACAGTGCACGATAATAGCTTTATAATCCATTATAACTTTCTATAAATTTGAGGGGTTTGTATATGCAGGTACAGGTTAAAATAAAAGTCAATACCGACACCATTACCCAGTATTTATAATAAACAAGGGTATACATTAAAATTGTACGCTCTACCCACCTTTTAGGGAATATGGCTGGATGTTATGTATTTACTTATACAGTAAGTACAGTGTGATGTTCTGTTTAAAAAACCTTAAGTACTTGTACGTGTAACATTTTATACCTGCCTGTACCTATATTTATTTTAAAATTGTACTGTTTATTATTGAGAAAATCAAAACACATTTATTCAACACATTCAATTAAGTACTTATAATTGGCCACAAGGCGATGGAAACGTGCAATTATAAAGCCGGGTTCATATTGACAAAATCATGCGGTATTCGACGCAAATGTTTCGCAATCTTCAAAAAATTGGGAGACTTGTACAAGTTTTGATAGGCAGTTAAATACGACATCATTTATTGCCACGTTATTAGTAAAATGTTCTATTGATTCGAGTACTCTTTGCTTTATGATAAAACTCGTATTAAGCCCACCATCTTATGATCTAACATTTGTAATAATCGTCGAACAACGCAAAGATTTTGTCAATGCACCCAGCCACACACACAGTGTTGCGCTCACTTGCACTTGATGTTCCATGGGTCCTTCACGTAGTAGATGTGCATAGACAACAGCCCATACTTCTCCACCCAGTCGTAAAGACACTGCGGGGCGTTCGGGGCGACAGTCTGTTGAAAAAAACATAGATGTCAAATACACTTTTTTAACTTTCTCTTCTTCTTTTTTTTAGGTTGAGAATCAGCTACAAAATAGTGGCATTTTGCCAGTGTCGAGTGATTCTTGATAATTGTTATTGAATTATATGTACCCCCATCAGTAAAGCTGTGGATACTTTGCTGAAAATTTACCGAACATCTTTAATATCCTACAAATATTACACATGATTAAAAAAAACTCATTGAAGATCCGTAGGTAGACACGTACCTCTAAGCCCCGTTGGACAGGTGCTGCAGCGAAGTTATCGAACCACTCCCTGACCTGCGGGCGGGTGAGCTTCCCCACCATCTGGAACCCGGTCCCCACCAGATCCCCTTGCGTGGTCAGCGCGAACCAGGGTAGCAGGTCGTCGCATTTCAATTTCTTGGTCATGTCATAATAGTAGTGGGTTCCTGGCGAGACAAGCAAGATTAAGTCAATTCTACTCATGGTATTAACAGCCTTATACTCGATACAACACAAATTTGAGGGCTGCATCATTTTCATGCGTTCTACTAAAAATAACTCTCCTACCCTATAAACATTTGATTTGCGTTTGAGTGTTCGAGTGTAATTCTCATAAAAAAGGCGTAATTTTAACATATTTCCACACCCAATAAAATACATAAGTCCAAAATTTACCGCAGGAACAATTACAAATTGAACCCGGACTTTATGGATGGCCACGCATCGATTAATTTCAAAGAACCTTGGCATGGTGATAGAAAATATCCTGGTTTACCATTACGTGTGATTATTTTATGAATATAATATTTGGGAGCCGAAATTGTTTAATGTAAGCACACGCCCGATTCATAGTTCTCTGTTGTCTATACACCTAGCCATGCAGCACGCGCCGACGTGCGTAGGTTCGGGCAGATGTGCGATAACTAACCCATATTAGGTATGCAGTTCTGCCTCTTGAAGGTGGTGCTGTTGAGTTCGGCCTCGGTGCTGGGTATGCGCATGAGTCGCCCGTCGTGTCCCGCCACCCAAACACCGCCATCTTGAAGCGTCGCGCCGTTCTCCACGAGAGGCCCAGCGCCGGACTTTAGGGATTCTGTGTATAGAAACATAACACATAAATTAAATACCTAGGTAATAAATAAATAAGAAATATCTTGAAATAAAACTAATCTTAAGGATTTTATCGCGGTTTATTTTTTATTCTACGTTCCCGACGTTTCGGCTGCTTTGCAGCAACCATGGTCACGGGAGGACTGAGGTGGTTGACGTCCTGGTGTCATAGTTTGACGGGGGTACCCTCATATTTAGTTGTTACTTGCGGTCCGATCTACGCAGAAAGAGCTCACTGTGTCTTGAGGTCTTGCAATGGTTTTATTTCAATGTGTAGTATTCGCGTAAATATAAGAAATCAATAAATAAGAAATATCGTCAGACGAACACACCAACTATACGGTCCCACACTAAGCAACGCTTGTATTATGCGTACCGTACAATGGACTGGGTGCGAACCCAGTATATATTACTTATATAGATATTAAACATCCATGACTTGGGTGTAGTATAATAAACGAAGCATATAACTTTGTGAAATTTTGACTGATTCTGAAAACCGCTCTTGAAGTTCAGGCGAAAAATTAATGGCATGAGTGGGGCGTTAAACTAGTTCAAATGCCAAGTTTGATCTAAATGCGCACATAAATGGTTCTGATAAATCCCACTAATTAATATTATTAATGTGAAAGTTTGGATGGATGGATCTGAATGAAATTTGGCACAGAGATAGATTATAGTCTGGAATAGCACATAGGCTCCTTTTATCCCGGTAAAATGTACTACACTTTTTAATCGCGGGTCGCGGGGCGGTCGGGCCGCGGGGCGCAGTTAGATTTATATAATTAACTAGCTGTTACCCGCGACTTCGTCCGCGTGGTATTTAACAAAGACACAACCGTTGGCAACAGCCTGCTCGCACGTTCTGAGCCCGCGGGACGCATTTCAGGTTGTTGCTAACAAACTTAATCAGGCGCAGCGCTGCAATATTGGTTTTAATTTTTTTTCGTGAAATTCTATTTTTTTTTAAATAAAAGTAGCCTAAGTTACTCCTTGTTACATCAGCTATCTGCCAGTGAAAGTCCCGTCAAAATCGGTCCAGCCATTTCAGAGATTACCCGGAACAAACAGACAGACAGACAAAAATTGAAAAAAATGTTGTTTCGGTATAGATACCGTGTATACATCCAAATGCACTTAGTAAAAAGCGGTTATTTTAATATTACAAACAGACACTCCAATTTTATTTATATGAATGTATAGATATGTATAGATGTATAGATAAGTGACTTGGCTTACGTTCGGACACGTAGTACTGCGTGGCGGTCCAGTACTCCCGGGCCGGCTCGCCGTCTTGCGCCTTGGCGCTCCACTTCACGAACTTGGTCTCTGGCTTGATGGTCGGTGCCTCATACTCGTCGACTGGAAACTGTAACAGCAGGCAGAATTGTGCTAAGCATAACCAACGGTTCAGGTTTTTTTTCAAATGTCGCCAATCGTACAAAACACCCATATATCTCCCAAAACATCGTACACACAAACTATGGATAATTATGAAAGATTCGAAATCAAATTTAATTTTCATAACTCTTAAATCCCCTGACTTATTCATTGATTGTGATACGTACTGAATAAATTCACTGTATGACAAGGACATCAAAAAATATATAGCGTTATTACGGCGTTGTAAATAAGTTGAAAGATAGAAGATCATTTGAAGATTGGCGAATAATCGAATGAACATTCATAGAATAATTTTGAGTAAAGGCTGCTTGATACTAAAGTCGATTAGGTAGCTCGCTGTAGAGACGCTATATTGAGAACATATATCTAAGATTCCTTGAGATAAACTCCCATTAACGTTAAGCTTTCTTGTTTAAATATAGAGACACACCGCGGCACCGGTGAAACCATCACCAATTAAAGCAAGTAAGACTTAACTTTTAAAAATATCGAGTTTTAATGATTAAGTATTTTAGACAAACACTCGTAGGCAATGCTGGAACCTACATCTGATAGAGTCCACAGTGCCGCCATGCCGGTCCCCGACCCTGTGATTGTTGTGTTCACTCAAATAAATTAGATAATGATCGCCAATGCGCCTGCGCCGCGCCGCTGAGATCCGGCGTATCACGGCATTACGCATGAATTGAAAGAAGTATACGTATACCGACATCACAATCGTACGAGTATAGGGCAGTTAGGCTGTTTGATTATGTTCATAAAACATTTAATGGCTACAGATTTGGCCGTCCTACCTTACAAACGTTGCAAAAACAAACAGGTATCAGAAGTAAAAAAAAACTCAAAGTTTGCTAAAAGGGTGCGTGAGCCCAGCGGCCTTAATCTCAAGCGAACTTAAAATGGAGATTTAGGAGAAACGACCGCGAGGCTGTGTGGGGGCCAAGTATATAACACGGATGAGCCCGCAAAGTTGAGGAAGTATTGTGACCACCGACTGAATTCTGCTATGGATATCGCCGACGTAGACCAAGGAGAAGATGAGGGAAATTATCTGAATACCGTTGTAAGAACATCATTGCACAGGATAGAGACGAGAGCAGAAGTGAAAAGGAGACCTATTCTCAAGAATAAGACATTAAATCAAAGCAGACAGGACGATAGAGATATTTGATATTTATGTATTTTTTATATATATTTTAGGCAGCAGCTCTCCCTGAAACGATCGGCCTGAGCACCACCCTCATTTACAACCTTAGGATACGCACCTAGGAGCAGCTTAGCTTAGCAGGGCTGATAAGCCTTGATACTCACAGCGATCATGAGGCCAGCGACGAAGCCATTAGTATCAAAGAGCGGGCAAACCCCTCTGCCCGGCGGGCAGTACATCCTGAGCTCGGGCAGGGGGCCGGGCGGGCGCTCCGTGCGCCGCCACCCCTCGGCCTCCACATCGCTGATGGTACGCGGAATCTTGAAGAAGTACTCCTTATCCACGAGAGCGTCAGACCAGCCGAATTTGACTGAAAATATTTTGAGTATCAGATGGTGGTTATCTCAGCCGTGCTAAGTATAGTTTAAAGCGGGGATTCCCAAACTATTTTGGGCAAGTAATTACGAACTTGTGCACGCTTATCGATTTGGTGAGTTAAAAGTATAACAATGATACTTCCTACTAAAATATTAGTCATTCTTATAACAAGTTGGCAACCGTAACACAACTTATAGGACTTATACGTTAGTTAATAGGGGTTGATTTTAGACCTCGTCGACCCCCAGGGGTCGATTTCGACCGCTTTGGGAACCCCTGGTGTAAAGTATAGAAGTTCAGACTAGTTGCCTACTTTAATCGCTTAGGTGAAAATATATGCAGACAACTTAAGTTAGCTTACCTCTAAGCCCGTCATATTGAATACCTGAAAATAATAATTATTTTTATAAAATATCGTAAATGTCGTAATTAAAGCTCTCTGTAAGTCGTCTTCGATTAAAAATAACAAGTACCTAAGTATTTTGAATAGGTTGGCTGAATAATTCAAAAGATGTTTTGTTGCGATCCTTATTTTTCACGACGGAGCAGTTTATTTTGCTCTCGTGGCATCACAATAGGTTGAATATATTGTCAGTTTCAAGGCGCACCAGTAATTTTATTGTTTTCTACGTCAGCAACTATGCTGGCAGTAATATTATAAACAGGTTTTAAATTAGTTGACTTTAAACATGTTTCAATTTTTTTTTCAATGTTTTCATTATAAAGTGGATACTAGTTAAAGTCATACGTCAATGCATCCAAACGTAACGGAGACATATATTATATGTATTATGTATTACGAATAAAAATATGAAATAGCGTCTGAATGATTGATTCGCGGCTTACGATTACAGGTGTACGCCCCATTGGCGGCGGCGACCTTTGTTGCGATCACTTTATAAAAGCATTTTATTTATTAAGGTATTTTTGCCACCATATTTGTCTGAACCTACTGGTTTTATGAACCTCAACCTTTCTGCATTCAATGGCAATGAGATCAGCATCGTCAACCTTTGCATGGTACACAGGACATCGAGTTAGTAAAATAACGCAAATCCTCGATCTATAATGTAATTCTGTTTCAATCATTTCGTGTATTTCTATCGTCGATAGAAATTCGCGAGATGATTGCAACGGCTTTGCAAACGGCCTTTGCAAACAAATTGGATACTGTTGCAAATCTGTTTCAATAATTTCTTGTATTTCTATCGACTTATTTAGTTGATAGAAATATACGAAATTATTGAAACAGGGTTACATAATAGGGTCACTGAAATTTATTTCTTTAGAAACAAGAGAAGGTCCTGTTGTATTATTGTTTAAATATGGGTAATTTAAACAATAATACAACAGGACCTTCTCTTGTTTCTAAAGAAATAAATTTCAGTGCTTATTTGTTTTTAAATAAAATCATTTTGATTTGACCCTATAGGCACAGTTACTAGTTCACCCTGCTTCCTGTACTGAGAGTGCTGAGTTCGAATTCTGGTACTCGTAAGAGCAAACTTTGTGTACCGAGCCATGGATTTAAAATATTTATAACTAGGTATCTAATTATATACTAGGATCGCCCCTAGTCTATTGTACGGTACCCATAATACAAATGTTGCTTAGTTGAGGACCGTACGTACGTAATTGATGTATTCGTCGATATTTGAGGTTTATAAAAAAAGGCCATTTTTTTTCAAAGTAACATAGCGTGTTAATTAAAACTATGTTTATTATTTTTGCTTCAAGATTTTTTTTTAAATTAATGATCATCTTTATTTAATAAAGTTCCACGTAGGGGAAGCTACTTCGTAGCTACTAAATAAATATTTAAAACTCACCAGACACCGCTGCCACCAAAGCGAACAAAATCAACTCCCTCCCCATTTTCTTAATCTTTAATATCAATTAAATTATTTTTTATTCAAATGGTATCGAAAACAGCTCTCGTTTGAATGCGCACGAGTTGATATTGTGACTGATTCCCAGCCGCCGGTCGACACGGGATGTTATTTGTAGGATTAAAGACACAGTACACGTTAGAACAGTAAATACAATCTATAAAGTCCCATCGAAATAAATAGGGTCGCTTAAAACTTAATGCAATATCCTAAAATATTCCATAGCTTAGATAGAATGATTGGTCTGTTGCCATTTTAATAATACCTAATAATTTCGATAGCCGAATACACCACCCGTACTGTCCCAATGCACGTAAGGTTTTTTTTTTATATTATGGGTACCGTACAATGGACTGGAGGCGATCCTAGTGTATAATTACTGTTGTAGTTGTTTTTTAAATTCTTCATTAATAAATATAAAACACAAAAATAGTAACACCTAGCGCTTAAAACGTAGATTAACAAACATAAAATTAAGGGGGTTTTCAGGCTAGTAGCACCTTTACAAACTGATAACCTAACAAGGAATGATTTTAATATGTATAACAATAGGTATTTACAATTATTGCGTAACATACAATGGATATAAATGTTTTATGTGTACTTTAGGTAGGACAAAATATGTAAAATTAGTTTTATTTCAATAGTTGGTAGTTACCACACATATGCCAATCAGGTTTATCCATCTTATATATCAGCCTTTCCAAAGTGGGCGATAACGCCCCCTTGAGGGCCCTGCAGGCCTAAAGGGGGGCGGTAAGAGACCCAAAAAAAGAAATGGGGCCGATGTGTAGAGGCTTACAATAATTAATTTAATTTGAAGTTATAGCGGTTTTTGAGAAGGTGAAAAAATGGGGGCGCTAAACAATAATTAATTCTCAAAGTGGGCAGTAGACAAAATAAGTTTGGGAACCCCTGTTATATAGCAATGGTACAACTCACTTGCCGTACTGGTTATGCTTCGACTATGACTTTGTTTGCGGGAACCTAAAGCTGCAACGTAGGTATATTGA
Organism: Pheosia gnoma; assembly: GCA_905404115.1. NCBI lineage: Eukaryota > Metazoa > Arthropoda > Insecta > Lepidoptera > Notodontidae > Pheosia > Pheosia gnoma. Next base: position 6,732,025 of record FR989912.1, read on the forward strand.
ACTCGTATGTAAATCTTCTGTGTAACCTTGATTGGGTGAGTTTTCCTTCTACAAAACTGGTTTAAAACTTTTTTTGGGATCCATGTTCAAAGAAATGTGTAAAACCTTGTTTTTTTTTTTTTGTTTTTTTTGGGCCCCTTTGGTTTTGCCAAAGGGTTTCGTTTATTGGTTAAAAATAATGTACATTTTGGGTTAAATTGGCGCAATATATAGTAAATGGTGCTTGTGATTTTTTGTCTCTTGCTAATGGATACAGAGAGCTATAATTTTTTGTCGCTAGGATTTTAAGTGTTGTTAATTCGTTTTAAGCTGCTTATGATGGATTTAACAAAATTATTGAATGATTTAATGGTAGCATTGTTAGTTATGAGTTCTTGTAGATTATATGGTTCAATGTTTTTTTATAGCGCATGTACCTTCGTGAATCATACGGGCACTTGTGAAGATACAACAGTGCTTTAAGGTGGAAGCTCAGGGTCAGGGTGCGAAATTCAAAATGTCAATGGTTTTTATTTCTTTACGAAAATTTGGACATCTTTACGATGTAATTTAGTGTTTTGCGATATTAGCATTCTGCATTGGATGTCTCGATGTATTAAGTTTGCTTAAAAAAATATTAAGGTAAAAAGATATTAAGGTTAGCATAAGGATGCTTACCTTAATATCTTTAATAATATAGCATGCATAACATCATATTATGACCATTAGGGGTTGAATTGCAAAGCAACATTGATTGCTGCGCGTGTAGAGACGCGGGTAGAAGCTAGTCGATAAATAATACAGAAAAAACTTGGTTCCTATGCAGATCCGACTTACACTTGGCCGGTGTTTATCAATTCATTCTAAGCTAGCAGTGGGGAAGTACCTCAGCTCAGTTTCTTATTGGTTTTCCTCCAGCATAACTGGTTTAAAGCTTTATTTTTAAGTACTAGGAACAGGTAGGTACTCTACCTTGGTGATGATAATTTTCCGCTTGCGAAACCGGTTTGTCTTTACTTTCGAGTCGTAGTACAAAAAGCTAAGGCCCTATAGGTAGTATCTTTTTTTTTTTTGTTGACCGGGAAATCTTCGAAAGATACCCGGCCTCTGTGTGGGAGAGGGCCGGGCTATGTGGGATTCTTACCCACTAAAACCCCCCCGGCGGCGGTAAGCCACGCCCGCCGCCGCGCCGTCCTACTCAGGAGTCGTCATCGTCACCGGACGTCCGGGGCCCACACCCCAGTCGTCCTCGACTCAGAGGGTAGCCCGATGTTTAAGGCCCTGGGCATCAAGGCCGAGGATCTAGGTACCTACTTACACTTGATAGGATCGCTCCAGCAACAATATCGCTCAATGTGACCCTGACCTTAGAAGTCTGTAATTTAAATGTCAACATTATTATTTACCTATCTTGGATAAAGGTAAAAATAATAAAAAAAACGTCGAATTTCTGGCGGTAAAATACCTACCTAGATTACCTGACCGCAAGGAATGTCTGATTTGTATACCTTTATTTGTTTATATCAATTATGAAATTACTCATTCACTACTTTTCTTTGCGATGGGCGATGGATGTCCCATTGCTGCGCACGGGCTCGCTTCGCACATTGATTTAGCTTCGCTTTGTATGATGTATGTGAAAGAGTCCACTGCAACCCGTGAACACGCTACGCACGGATGCGTGCTCGTCAACGTCATTGAAGTGTACGCTATACAGGGTGATTCAGAAACGGTATGCCTTGCCTTATCAGCCTTGAACCTGCGCTCCTTTAGCGCATTTTGTAATATCAAAAAAAATTGCTCACAATAAAACACAAATGTCATAAAATAAACACGACAAAATCCTTGAAATTCGTTTTATTTCAAAACGTCATTTTGTTGATTTTTTTTTTCACATCTGGATGTGCTGCAGTGGAAACAAAGACACACGTAGTATGTTAAACGAGTCTCCTCTGCTAAAACGCACCGCGTGCATGGCATGCGCATGCAATGGGTCTACACCTTAAAGCTACTCGGGCAGTGCCAATCAAGATACCCTGTAGGGTAAACAGGTAGCTGACCATGAACTATTAATACGACTCAAATTAATTTTATTACCAACGGACTTCATTAAGGTGGAATAATGTTCAAATTGAGACGGTGTCCACGGGACCCCAAGTCTGCTAACACAATCGATTCATAATCGAACAGCAACGGCATAGTAACTGTCAATTTTGACAGATATTGTATGGGATATTTGTCAAAAGTGACAGTTACTATGCCGTAGCTGTTCGATTATGAATCGATTCTGTTAGCAGACTTGGGGCCCTGGCCTCGGACCTAGCTTAGGCACCGCTCTTCCAAAAATGTGTACTCTCTTGTTTATGTGTAAATAAATATACATGTATGGGTATTGTATGTTTTATACATACATCTCTATACAGGCGTAGATATAAACATTTGTGTAAAAAATCCTACACCATACAAAGAAAAACACTATCCCCGAATTATAGACGGTAGGTATATAACTTTATCAAACGTCATATAGCATTGTGCACAAGACTTTGGCTTTGCGCAATACTATATGATGTTAGATAAAGTTATAGAACGTCTATAAATTTGGGGGCTAGTATTTAATAAAAAATGTCACAGGCGTAGAAAACGAAAATAGGTGCCCATAGCCTAGCTAATAGAGCTGAAATCATTGCTTGACCTGATACCAAATCATGTTTCAATTTGCAGGTTTTTTTTATAAAAGGTAAGTAGGTATCTACTTTTTTATTAATAAGTCATGTCGTTTTAGCGGAAAAGGGAAGATCTTCGAGCCAGGCGGGTGGTATGCCTGGCGGGGCGGCCGCTATGCCCCGACGGTTATTGTCGGGATCTCGTATATATTATGTTACTTGCTCCGAAAACTCTTATAGCGCGATTCAGGATTGTGACGTCAATTGTTCTGAATGCGTCTGCAGCGCCATCTTTGTAGCTTGTGGTGCGGTTGAAGTGGTCGCTACATCGTTATAGTCCGTTTAGAATTAAATCTCGCTATATAATCTATATGAACTGGTTAATAAACTGGTTAGGGGCCTATGGTATTAAAATCTGGTATAGGTATAATACTTGCTGTGGTAAACTACCTACATACCTCTCTCGCCACTCGGTCTCAGCTAACTAGTTGAGACGAGAGTAATTACAAGTTCCATAAATTAAAAAAAAAAACTAGAGTTCGTTGTTTCTTTTATCAACCAAACGTGTTTATTCCGGTTTATGGATGGATGACCGCATATAACAAGGATCCTGGTCGTTTTAGCTTCATGTTCATTTATTACTAGCTGTCCCGGCGAACTTCGTACTGCCTCAGAATCAAATTTATGAGAAAATATAAATCCCACGTTTTAATAGTTATTCTGCTATCTCCCAACCCTTTCTTGAGTTTTACTTATTTTTGTATATATGTAGGTTAAAAAGATAACGTTGCTAAACAAATAAATTAAATGGACCATACCCAGTATATAGAGTAACATCGAGCTGGGTCAGTAGGTATAGGGCCCTCCAAAACTATAAGAGATAGAAAAATATGTTCTAAGGAACCATGCCGCCGATTTTATAGATAAGAAAAACTGCATCAGTTGACAAAAAAACTCATACATAAATCGAGAATGACTACTTCGATCATGTAGGTAGATATATAGATAAATAATGAAGATAGTGTCGCAAATCAATTACTTTATTTTTTTTATCAAAACGCCTGTTACTTTATTAATGGCAACGTTTTAATCGTCGCATCGCTAGGCGCCGGGCAGGCGTCAGCTCGAACACGGCTGTTGGCGCGCGGCCCATCAACCACCGCCAGAACAATTGTACTCGTAATCTGACAGGTACGTATGTATTACTTACTTATTTTAAGGATTATTCTCTAAAGTTAAATGCAATGAAAAACAGTTAAGGTAGTACCACTCGTCGTTATTTTGAATGAGTTAAATTGTAAAGTGCGTTGGTTTGTATTCTAAAGTATGGTAGGTATATCCTGTCTACCTACAGTAAATCATTTAGTACGTATTGGATCATTGGTGTTTTTCAACGATATGTATTAACTATTATGTAGGTACCATTTATATACAAGTTTCAAGTATATAACATTGAATCATCGCATTTCTATTTTGGTTAAGAAATCTTTATAGCAACCCGCGCTGATGTAGGTCAGTGTGATCTTTATCACAGGGTCATTATAGAATTATTAAGACTGCTAGACTAGATAAGGTACACCTACTAAATCTACTGCGATTCTGCAGGCGCAAAATTTAATTAGGACCTATTAAAGGTTGAATATAGTACAGCAAACGTATACATAAGGTACTATTTTGACTAGCGTTACTAGGAGCAACTGCTCTCGATATGACGATATACATATATACGTCTTATTGCGGTTGTAAGTTTCATTGAAAATATTAAGGAATGCGTCCAAATTAATTTTTGCGACCGTACCAGTGTTAGGGCGGGCTTATACGATCCGAAATTTAATAATCTTAAACACGGAGGTTCGCCGCAAACCTCCGCTCCTCAGTATCATTCTGTCAGATCAATCCAAAAAAGAAATAACTGAAAAAAAAAACAGAATGTATGTGATGCAGAACAGAATTGTATTGTTTACTAATATGAAATTCTGATTATTTAATTCCGAATGTAAGAGCTCGCCCTGACGAAATAAATTGCATTTTATTAAGCGTAGGTATTGACTATCACAATACCTATTAATAAAAGTACACGAATGATTTACTTTAAAATTGATTTTATGAACAGTCACACCGTCAGTTCTCGCTCACAGACTCGTTGTTACATAAATGTTTTACTTAAACGCTACAACAATACCGGTAAACTGACTCAATAATGTTAAGCAATGCTCTTATAACCAATTTTAAAATAAACCTCCATCATCTATCTTTATCTTTAACAATGTGTGTTAGAGTCTAGAATTAAATTTACTAACTGTAAATCTATGTTGGTTGTCAACATAATAATGCGCTCTCAAGTTTCAATTAACATCCCTACCAATACGACTTAAAGTATGGATTTGATTAACGTCATTGTATTACAGTTTGTCACTCGAAATCTATTACAATAGTTGTATCCGGTCCATATAACCTTTGGGAATTATCCTTGCCGTGTTAGAGTTATGAAATATATTACTTGACTCATTGTCCATTAGATACGTTCTTCAATGACAGGATGTCTTAGGGCCTATTCTGTCCGGTATTTCCAAATTTCGAGATTTGGAAATCCCAAAGATTCCCGGAGATCTGTAAAATCTATTCGAGATTTAGAGAATGACGTTTTTAATATTTTTTATCTAATTCGTAAAAATATCGCGATGGCAAGGATAATTTTAAATAATTAGTCTTTTTAAAAATGAATTTTATTTTTAATTAGGACAACCGTCCTGAGCTACTGAAAAATCTAGACTAATTTAATCATATCAGGGAACAATCTTTGTGTGATGAGCACGAATGTTTGTTGACCCGAGTCATGGATGTATAACATCTATTTAAGTATTATATACCGAGTTCGCCCTCACTCCATTGTACGGTACCCATAATACAAGCGTTGCTTAGTGTGGGACCGTATAGTTGGTGTGTTCACCTGGCGATATTTATTTATTTATTTATATGATTCAACAAAATGGGATATTATGACTCATCAAAAGTAACACTATGCTTCATCGTATCTCATTTTGTTCAATCCCAAACGATCGGTCGGGTAAAACCTATCACGGAGTAGAGTTTGCACTCTGGTGAATGATTCTATGGCGAAACAGATCATTGCACAGAGGACATGAATCCGGATCCATCAATGGTGTTGTATCGCGAGTGACACAGCCGAGCCGGTGGGAAGCCCACTCTTCATTCGGAACAAGGTCTGAATGGTAATATCTATCGTGACACACCTACTGTATCCGCCATGCCAGTCCATTGTTGCTTAAGCTACGTTTCATCACGCAGCAGTTAGTCGAGGTTAGTTAACTAAGTTCCAACCTAACTTAACATCGCGACATTTAACGACGGAGTAGGCAGTGGTTGACTGTTTTACATCGACTATTTAACCGACGAAAAGAAAGTAGGAGATTATTATTACGCTGCGTTTATATTTTATTCTTTAGTTGATACTTATAAATGTAATTGTTATTATAAAACGCGCAAACGAATGAATTGCAGCACGGCAATGTTTTACATCAAAGTGGTTAAAAGGCCCGGCTTCGTAACCGAGAGGTTCCCGGGTTGGATTCGGGAACTGCACCGACGACAACAAATACGGTGTTATCTGATTTCTTAAAAAAAAAAATACACAAAGTATTGTTATTTTTTTTGGAATGTAATCTTTATAACGTACCTTTTACTTTACTTATACTTAATTGAAATAATAATATACTTTAAGTACCGATAAACTTATTAACTTATTTTACACTAATATTTGGTACATCTTACATACCATGTTTACTAAACAGTAGTTTAATTGATAACAAATTGCTCTAAACAAATGATTGTTACCCAATTGATACAAATCAAAGCATTGATGAAGATGACGGTAAACATCGAGATGTTGATACAAGAGGAGGAAATAAATTGATATTGCTTTGCCAGACGAACATACAAAGTGTATGGTCCCAAACAAAGTAACGATTGTATGGTGGTTACTGGTACTACGAACGGGGGGTAGAGATCAGAGGAACTCAAACTGGGGAAAATTGCAAAAATATACTTAATTTTTGCATATAGGTAGTCAAGTTCCGTGCCGAGGGTCCTGGGTTCGAATCCCGGTAGGGGCCAACTTTGTGTGTTGAGCACGAATGTATGTACCCAAGTCATGGATGTTTAATATCTATACAAGTAATATATACTGGGTTCGCCGGAGTCCACTGTACGGTACCCTTATACAAGACCGTATAGTGTGTTGTTGTAGTTGGTCTGTTCATCTGTCAATATTTATTCAATTCAATTCAATTTTTAGGGTAAATGGCTCCACCAATATTTATTATTATTTAAAAAATAATGTTTAGTAGTAAAACGAATATGTGTCAAGATCATTATTGAGGGTCGTCCGCCACAGATGCTGGCTCATTGTAGCTATTAAGTGTACATTATCACGTGAGCACAGGTGCTCTCGTTGGTGCCACGATGGGGGCGTGCTCAAGGTTTTGGGACTTCACGCAAGATAATCGACACGCAATCACTTTTTTAAAATTCGCTCGGTGTTATCATAGTTTTACACACAGCACAATAATTTCTATACAATCGGCTTATCACAATATGTTTAATATAATAATCCTTTGCGACCCACGAATACATTGCAACAGATAAAATTCCCAATGAAAAAAAAGTTTTTTTTAGAATAAAAAAAAATACAAATAATAAAATACACCAGATACTAAGAGCACGTTGAAACGCTACGCTACTTCATAAAGAAGAAAACAAAACGGAATGTACACAATTATCTTTAACTTTATTTTATCAGTCACAAGCATATGACGTCACTGTCATAATCCATCGTGCGTGCGACAGAGAAAGAGCGCGACCCCTATGAAGTAAAGTTTTATTACCTTACTTATAATGTACTAACTGAAAAAAAAAAAAAAAAGACAAGCCCACTGAGTTTCTTGCCGGATCTTCTCAGTTGAGGTCGCGTTCCGAACCGGATGTAGACTTAAGAAAAAAAATCTATTGACAATTTGTAAGTGCCCCCGTAGGCCTATACGAAATAAATGATTTGACTTTGACTTTGAGTAAATAAACACTCTATTGTATCAAAAATCCGCTCGTATGTTTCAGCCTATACAGTTGGTAGGTAGGTTTATACACGCTGTGCGCCCACAATAGGGGATGAGTCGGCAGCCAAGGGCTAGAGTGCCTACGTCACGCCGTCGTGGCCTTGATAGGGCTGATAGCCAGCCTATTGTGGTTACGTGAAGTCAGAATTGCGATAAGTCGATTTAAAAAAAAAATTGTTCCCCAAAAATGATTATCGACATATTACAATTTGATTACGGTGATGTATTGAAATAAAACTAATCTTACGGATTTTATAGCGTTTATACTACGTTTGTTACGTTCCTGACGTTTCGGCTGCTTTACAGCAACCGTGGTCACGGGAGGACTTTAACTTCAAACGTCGGGAACGTAAGAACCGTAGAATAAACGCGATAAAATTCGGAAAATTAGTTTTATTACAATGTGTAGTATTCGCATAAATATAAGAAATCAAAACTGTGATGTTAGTATTTAAAAACACTCGTGAGATTAAGCCAAATCGATTGACGACAGAATCTTCAAAATCGGCTCAAGCGTTTGTTCACTAGAGCACTACAAATAAACAAACATACATAAATACATAGGCTGATAAACACATTACCCTCCTTTGCGTAGCGCAGTCGGGTAATCATCAGAAATGTTAATAATGATTTTACGTAGGTAGGTTTGCGGTGAAACTTACTGGCTCGCTTTTTTTTTTATTACGTTATAGGCAAGTATTTGATCTCGGTCTCACTTGGTGGTAAGTGACGATGAGATCTACGATGGAGCATACTTGCCTAGGTAGGAAGGCGGCAGTAGATCGAGACGCTACATGCACTAGGCATATGCAGCGCAGCTGATCTGACCCGCCATCCATGAATGGCAACACCGAACATCATGCCGGAACACCGCTAGGCCGCTTGGCGACATGGCTTTGTTCAGTGGGTGGTGACTAACCACGGCCGAAGCCTACCACCAGTAGAGTTGTCACCTAGTTGGCACCACCCAGGGTCACGTGTAGGGTATCTCGAGGGTATTTAAGTCTCCTACGGACGAAGGTGACTCGACCCCTCGCTTTATTAGAAAAAAAAACAAGTAACACTATTTCGGTACAACCTACTAAATGTAATACACGATCGCGTAGTATCTAACGCTTTGGACTGCGCCGCGGCTGGCCGCTCCATCACTCGCTTCCGACAGCCTGGACACGATAAGATAGCTACCTATACCATCCTTTTGTAAATGGATTAGTTTGTAGCGACCTCTTTAACCTCGCCACAAGGTACGCAGATGGCGCTGCAGACGCATTCAGAACAATTGACAATTCTACACACAATCCTGAAACGCGCTATGAGTGTTTTCGGAGCACGTAACATATATACACGATACCGACAATAACCGTGATGGCTTAGCGGCCGTCCTGCCAGGCATAACACCCGCCTGGCTGGAAGATCTTCCCTTTTCCGCTAAAATATGTTAGTAGAATAGTTGTAGACTCAAATTTCAAGCTATTGTATCTTTGAGGACAGCTAGGAGGGAGGTCGAGGGTTAATTCTATATTAATATTATAACCGGTTTATTTGTGATAACAGACGATCTTGCTTCCATTAACCGTGATATTTTCTTAGTAACCGGTAATCGATAACAGACGATCTTGCTTCCATTAACCGGTTAACGAATTTTCGATCGATAACTGAAAAATATGAACCGGTTTTGTTGACATAATTCCAAAACCCGGTTTACAAGGTAGGTGTGCGGTGGTCGCGAGACGTTGAATGATGGCATCAGATTCATGTCCCCTACATGGCACATCATCAATCAATCCTGTCCTCAAATGTAGTCGATTACGCGTCGTTGGTACCACTTGCTCGAGAGTTTAGCGATTTATTCGATACTAAGAAGAAACACAATCGAATTGTGTGCGCTTTGTTAGTACATTTTAAATGTTTGCAAACTCCCGTATAACAAGAGCCTGCATCCAGAGTTGACATGGTGAGGTCTTCGGATTGATTCCTACCCCCGACTCTTATATCCATCCATCCATCCATCTATTCATCAGCCGAAAGACGTCCACTGCTGGACATTATCCTCCCCCAATGACTTCCACACATCACGGTCCTCCGCCACTCTCATCCACCGGCTTCCTGCGACGCGTGTGATATCATCTGTCCACCTTTGTGTTGGCCATCCCACACTACGACTTTCGGCTCATATTCGCCATTCTAGAACCTTTCCCCAACGGCCATCGGTTGTTGTAGCTAGGCCATTAGCCATGTACTCACTGATCGAGACTCACTGACGATCATCACGTGGCTGCATTGTCTGATGCTTACATGATGTGGTTAGCTCAACAGTCGATCGCAGAATAACCGGCCGATGCGCGGAGTTTTTGAATTGCACGAAGTTTCGGTGCGACGCGAGTCGGACCAACTTGCGTTACATCATTTTTCTTTGATCAAAGAATCTGTACAATTTATTTTCGAATTCTCCGTGAGAAAAGGCAATAAGGGCGGGCCAACGAGGTTCCGCAGTTTAGCGTGTAATACCAATCTTGTTACCTCTATATTCTGACGGAGATAAATGAGTTTGGCGGGGATTGCGTCGATGCGCCTACCGTATTTTTTATTACCGAAATTTAACTTTATTTCCATTAACAATGGAAGGCATCGCTAATGAACCGTGTACTCACTCACCCGCCTTGGCTGTTCTACATTGAGCTAGGAGTAATTCATGCAACTAGGTACTTACCTATACAGGATTATGAATAACTGATTGAAATACAACTAATCTTACGGATTTTATCGCGTTTATTATTAGTTTTTTACGTTCCCGACTTTTCGGCTTCTTTTTACCGCAACCATGATCACGGGAGGACTGAGGTGGTTGACGTCCTAGTGTCATAGTTTGAACCGGGATACCCTCATATTTAGTTGTGGCTTGCAGTCCGATGTACGCAGAAAGTGCTCACAGTGTCTTGAGGTCTTGCAATGGTTAGTTTTATTTCAATGTGTAGTATTCGCGTAAATATAAGAAATCAATAACTGAATGAACTTAAAAGTTGGCGGTTGAACCCCCAAACCCCCTTGCCTACGACCTTGCCAATTAGATAACCTTTGTGGATCAACTTTACATAATATCCTGTCAAGATTTATGGCATGCGTGTTCTTATTCCTAAAAGGCTATGTACAAGGTTCGCTGAAAGAAAATTGAGGATACGTTGTTAAAGCTCATAATCCCAACTATTACTACGTACTTAAGTATAGTAAGCATCGCTTTCTTTGCCAATCACAAGCTGCCTCTCTATGGTGGTTGATCTACTTATTTAGCACTGCCCTTGTGATACACGACAGCACTGGCATGGTAAACAACACAGGTGTTTTAATCATTGCCGTTTGAATATTATCATTTGTATTACTTATACGCCTTACATATGAATAAACCGTTGATTATTTACTCATTTGTCCATAATTATACGCTCTCCGTGTTCCCTGAACGCACATTGTTTGAGAAGAGTGTGGTACAAATTAAAAGCGACTGCGGTAAGCCCTGATTTTTCCAACTGTGCGAATGAGATAAATATATTTTCGCTTGAGGGATCGGGGCGGAGTGGGCGGTGCGTTCGCGCCTGTGACCATAGTGCATGTTGCTAACGACATGTATAAATATAAGTAATGCCAAACACCTTTGAGTATTCGCAATTAAAACCACCTAAAGCCTATATCTGTATCTAATAGATTTTTCAACAAACTCTTGGGGAACGAAGTAGAAAGTCAAAGCGATATAAAATGGTAGCGATCGTGAGTGAGTGAGTTTTATATACAGCTTATGGTCAAACCGGCAATGTTTTTGCCCCGTCCAGGTTCATATGTCTGAGCCATATAATCTAACTGTATGGATCCAAACTCAGCGACGCTTATGTTATGGTACCGTACAATAGACTAGGGGCGATCTATAACGCCTAGACCCGGACGTCTCGGCCCTTACATTATAATGCTACCAGCCCTTTTTAATGTCCCACTGCCGAGCACGGGCCTCCTCTCAATGCGAGGGGGATTAGGCCATAGTCCACCACCATGGCCCAGTGCGGGTTGGCGGACTTCACATATCTTTCAAGGGGTTCTCTCAGACATGCAGGTTTCCTCAAGACGTTTTCCTTCACCGTTTAGTCAGTGATAATCATGGTTGAAAATTAGATTATGGCCCTTACTTTGTATTGTCCAAAATGTGTTGAAATCGTGATATCTTGTTACTTGAGCATCTATCGACAGTGACCCAGTTTCGCACGGCGCCGGACACAAAAAAATTATAAATTCACAGCCGGATTTGGTTACAATGTCTCCGGTACTCCGACCTCTACCTCTGTTTTCGCCAAAACACTACTGACGACATGCGCGCACGCATATGACCATTAGTCATAATGTGTCTCAAAGCGTAAAAACTATGATTTATAGTGAGTAATGTTCGTTATTATTTACTGTCAAGCAGAAGGTACTTGAGAACAGTACCTATCTTTTTTACGTACCGTTTCGGTAACGTAAAGTCTTCCATCCCTCTCACACTACATATTTCATAAATAAGTATTGACTGCTTGTTTTCTCAATGACGTTACCATGCATTAGAAGTTCCTCCTTACGCTACAGTACCACAGTAATAGTGTAATCAGTATAGAGCAAGATGCTTTCTATTTTTTATAAATAATGATTAGAAATTAATTATTTCATATAAAATTGGCACTTAAGTACTAATTTTTTCTCATGCATCAAGGAATTCAAGGATAGAAGTAATAAACCTAACTAAGTAGTCTTTTTTCATGGTTTTTCACATCCATTCGTAAAAAGAATGGAATCTATTGGTTATACCTTCAAAAACAATTTTTCCTTTCATACGATAAAAAGAATCGATTATTAAAATAATCCGAATTTTCTATGTAGGATAGGATTAGCGCCTAATATATATGTAGGTAATTAATCCCCTCTCATCCATCGTTAGGGGCAACCTTTTCTTTCCTCCTCCATCGTGAGAATACTCCCAACAAAATAACAATTATATTTTTTATGAGCATTTCCTCACGTAATGATTTCAAATTCGCAAAATTAGCGCAGGTTCAAAGGTTAGTTTATTTGATGACTGATGTTTGGCTTGAATTAAGGATCAAGAGCTAGACCTAAGATCAAAGAATAACAAGAATAAGGAAATCCACCTCTTCTCCTTCGGAATGGTGGTAATTTTTATTTACACCATGTAACTTTTTTTTGTTTTCATTTTAATAATGTTGTACTTTTTAATTATGATATTTGACGACATACGACTGTCTGACGTCACTTTATAGAAACAGTCATACGTAGATACCTCTATTAATTACTTGACATTGGCAAAATACCCACTAAGTTGTGGGTGAGGCCATATTCATATCCATTTTATTTCATCGCATTTTATTTCGTAAAGAAAGAAGAATTAAATTTGCTTATAATGTTTGCAACGGGGTTTTTTATATCGGCTTGAGTTCAGACTTACGAGATCTATAATTCAATACGGACTTAAAATGAAAGAGAAGGCTTAAGGTATCTATTATAAATATATAATTTATAATCAACAATGCATATAAAGCGATCTTCTCGTGTTCCATTAACTCAGATCATATGTTGCTGTGTTCTATTCTAAGAATGGCTTACAAAAGCGCGCACGGCAAATAGGAGAAAGCTGTTCGGAAGACCTTTAATAATCCCACAGCGGACTTCAATGGGCTATAATTGCGTGGTCCACGTAGGGTTGCTATATCCCTGGATGTAAGAAACATTATTATGTATCAGTTTTCTTCCCGTGATAGGCCACGGTAGACCGTAGATGTTACTAGAATGTAGAAGTATGCATAAAACTTCTTATACCACTGTAAATAACTCATATCAAAGTTTGTAATAGTGTTAGCATGTATTGCGATCGGACAAGGACTGTCCCGAAAATGAATGCTCTTATAGACGGATATAGGTCTATTATCGTGAATATTTTAGTCATTTAATTATTCGATAATTTTCAACCCTATAGCTAATAGGAACATTTCTTTCATCACCTTGTTACTTATTGGAACGAAGTTCCTTATCGCGCGTTACGAAAGGGGGCTAGACGGAAAAAATTCATACGAAAAATTAAGCAGAAAAATTAAGCAGAGAAGTTGTAACGACCAATTATAAACGAAAGTATAGTTTACTATATAAAACCCATAAACATAACGATACCTCGTTCAAAAACATGCTAGCGACATCTATCGCTGACAAAAATAAACATAAATAAACGAAAGTATAGTTTACTATATAAAACCCAAAAACATAACGATACCTCGTTCAAAAACATGCCAGCGACATCTATCGCTGACAAAAATAAACATAAATAAACGATAGTTTACTATATAAAACCCAAAAACATAACGATACCTAGTTCAAAAACATGCCAGTTTGCTATCTTTGTCGTTTGCATTTACATAATGGTCAGTATTTTCGAAACATTGCACAAGTGCATCCGTGGCGCAATTGGCTAGCGCGTTCGGCTGTTAATCGAAATGTTGGTGGTTCGAACCCGCCTGGGGGCGATATATTTTTGTTTCCCAAAATTATTGATTTTTTGTACATAATAAATAATAAAAAATAATAAAGGAACGTCGTTCCATCCGGGTGTCCCTTGACACCTCTCATTTTTTCGTTAGGTTTTCACCGCTTCGACCGACCGTCTGTCTTGTCTTTACCGTGACGTCACTCTGGCCCCTTCTGAAAATCAGCGCTGCAGTGCACCTGCTGCAGCTAAGGCTGAGATGGGGTCCTATTTTGGTCTTGCACAGCGCAAAGTCGCTTATCTATTTAATAATAGATTTTCTGATTTTCGCCCCCCTCTTTGTTTTGTTATATATTACTAGCTGCGCCCGGCGGTGTTACCCGCGATAAAAAGTATGAAAAATTAAAACATCTATCCCACGGGAACCATACATTTTACCGGGATAAAAATTAGCCTATGTGCTATTCCAGACTATAATCTATCTCTGTGCCTAATTTCATCCAGATCCGTTCAGCCGTTCGGGCGTGAAAGAGTAACAAACATCCATCCATCTATCCATCCATCCAAACTTTCACATTTATAATATTAGTATAGATTGCAAGTGTAAGGTTAAAATAACTCTTTTGTTATTTAAAAGAAGGCGTAGGAACTCGTGTAAAACAATAATTGATAGAATTATTTATTGCTAGCTTCGTTTCGCGGAGAATTGCATTTTAATTAGGTTTATTAGGTCAGAATCTCGATTGGTATCGACGAGGAGATCGGTGTTGTTAGTTTCTTTAATGATCGATCAACTTGTTTGGTTTATATTTGGAAAAGTTGACAAGCCGAGGGTCAGTGGTGGGTTCATTCTCCCCCCATTTGTAAAACATTAAGTTTTGCAAATGGTTCCCTAATTTTTCTCCTTACTTTCCAGTAATACATAACCTTCAATGATTGAAAGGTTGTGGGTAGGCTAATGGTACTTAGATTTTAAGTATAGATCTGTGCTATGACAACCCTAGTAGTTCAATCGCAACAGAAGTATCGGTGTTCAAATTAAGCTTTGGCATTTGCAAATAACAATTGAATTGGCTTTTCAATTGTCCAATGAAAAAAGATTTGGAGCAAATGTTGTACTTACTTACATGATTACCAGGTATCTATTAATTCAAGGGGAAAATTATATAGCACGGTATTCCTGTATTGAAATAATTTATAAACGTCCATCTATGTACCTATATCGTATTGAAAATTAAGTATTGAAAAGGTTATACAGTACAGAAACAAGGATACATGAATAAGCACACAGACAGACGGATATAGTCGCACCATAACGTTTCTGGTTTTACCTTTTGGTACGGAACCCTAAAAACATATCAAGTTACAAGTAAAAGATAGGATGGAGTGAGTATTGTTTATCTTAGTCTGAGCTGTGCCGAAAGACGTCTTGTTCAGCATGTGCTGGCGGCGAAAAGCCTTCTTCAGCGCTGATTTTCAGCCAAAATCTCCTGAATCGCTTTTAACATATGTTTGGCTGCCAAGTGTTTTGAGATATAACAATGTATTGGTCAAAAATGTAAAAGATCTTGTAAAAAAAAGAGCAACCATGGATTTTCTTGCCCGTTCTTCTCCATATGAACGGCATTCCGAACGGGTGGTAAAGTAGTACCATAGTATTTTGTATCTTTTGACGATTCATAAGTACTGTACTTAATCTACCTACGTGAATAAAAATATTCTGATTCTGATTCTGAGAGAAGTGTGATAGTCAACGAACATTGCTACCGAGCTATATCCATACATCTTTCCGGAATACACGTTATTCTTGTTTTAATCCACATGATCACAATAATTTCGTTTTTCAAACCAAAATAGGCAATGTCCCGTTTTTGTTGCAACCTTAAAGTAATTTTACTATATATTCAAAATTCTCTAATAAGTCTTTCAGCGAGTCTCTGTGTTACTTACAAAATAAAGGCAACGTCTTATTACCGAGATGAAACGTCAAATAAGGCGGAGACATTTTAATTTCTTCGTGTATTCCAGCTATTTGGTATGCTAAGCTAACTGCAAAGCTACAGCTATTTGGTATGCTAAGCTAACTGCAAAGCTATAGCTATTTGGTATGCTAAGCTAACTGCAAAGCTACAGCTATTTGGTATGCTAAGCTAACTGCAAGGCTACAGCTATTTGGTATGCTAAGCTAACTGCAAAGCTACAGCTAAAATTTAACTTGTGAAAACTATTCCGTTGCATTTGCCATGTTTATGAGTCTCTGCCAAGTTTAAATTTACAGCATGAAATAATTTATGAATGCCAAGAGTTTTCTCTCCCCATTTCCATCAAGTTAAATTATAAATGTGTTGTTTAAAGAAGGATCGCAAACATTGGTGGCAAAGTCCTATCTCGTAACTTTTTTTTTACACAACAAACGTCTGTTTGTTGAGGACTGTAAATCACCGGGAGCTGAAAATTAAAAGAGCATGAGATATTTTGTTCTACGTCCATGATTACTTTGAAATGCGACCGCGTAGCACTCGAGTTTCGCAACAGCCTCCGAGCACATTTTGAACTTTTTCTTTTCCAACAACCAAATTGGCGCCTCAAAAACCTGTTCTAACACTTTCCTCGGCTCATTGAGTGCCGCAGACGACCGCATCATCACAACGAATGAGTCAGAACGATCAATTTTTGGGTGCTTTCTCCCACACCTGCCCGAAAGGGGCACGGATCACGGATACGAACACTTTCCACTGGAGGGAAATGGGAGCAGAGTTTTGCATGGCCTTGATTCGCGAAGGCGATCGGCGGTTCGCGCCGCCGACACGCGACCAGTCTTTGTCGAGCGTCCGTGGTGAGTGTACGCGTCGATTGAACCCAACCCACGCACACGCGCCGCGAGTGACACCACAGTGCTACAAGTGACAAACCAAAGTGAACCCAGTGATTAGCTATTGCGAGGATACCCCGAGCAAATCTGGAGCGATACGCGTACCCAGGAAGGTGTGTGCCATTCCGTTTATATTTAATGTTTATTATATTCGCGCGCGCATTGTTTATGTTTGTTTTGTGAATGAGCGTCGCGATCATTGAGGCATTGAAGTATATATTGATGGTTTCGCGAAGTGGTATAGGTACCTACATTCTCTAGACGTTTGTCAGTCATGTTTGCGGCCCACGTAAAAAAAAGTGAAAGTGTCGAAGTTTGGCCGGCAAGACGGTGGTGTGCGACTTTTATCGCGATGGAGTCACGGTTGCCAATTTCTAGCCGTCTAGGTATTTAATATATCATGGTTGAAAATCTAAAAATGATAAAAATTTTCATTGATCGTACACTTGCGAATTACTTTTCTTCTGTAAAATGCTTCTCAATGCCATCGTAAATAAATTATCCTTCTACCAAAACAATTACTTTAAGGCAACAATGTAATAACGGCAGAATTTCCTTTAATGTTCAATTTGCATGCCGTGCTTAGTACGTAACAAAGACATTAAGTTAAATTATTCAGAGTATTAATCACTAAAGTTTGTAATTGAGAAAATATCATGAGAAATGGGTATTCATTTATTATAATTAAACTAGTTATATTTAACTAGTGTTGTAGTTTATTATTCAAAAAAATTAAGCCTTTACTCTGTGAACCATACTTCGAGGGTGGAGACGTTTTTAATATTGACAAAGATAAATTGCGTGAGCCATTGAGGCGGGAATAAGTAATCCTAAATTGTTGGTTTTGGTGTCTATACCTGCTTCCTATACAATGCACAAACTACTTATCTGTCATCTAATTAATAGATAGCCGCGTGTTAATTGTGTTTTCCTTCACAAAGCAAACAAAAATACCGCAGAGCTTTTGTTTCCACAGCTCGAGATGTAGACACAGCCAAAGGGAGTTCCGATTGCAATCCAAATGGTTAATTAAAAGTGGATCTTGTGTGAACCACAAACAATGCGATTTCCTATATCGTACGTACTCGTATCCCTTCCTCTTCCGTGCTCTTTTCTGCCGCGTCTCCCTTTCTCCTTGTCGATAGGATCATTTTAACGATTTCTCTTTGCAATATCCCTGACGATTATCTACGGAGACAAGCCGGCTTGTTTTCGAGCCTCTATCTGGTCCAAGTAATAAAATAAAGTGTAACATAAATAGTGTAAAATATTTTAATAGGACTAACAGTAGGATGTAAAGATAACATTAAAAAAAAAAACAAATTATTAGACATTCAAAAAATAACACTGTTCTGAGCGCATGACTAAACGCTACTGGGTCGCCTTGTTTGAAAAAAAAACCAAACATCGTTTATAAAATTATATTATACATCGAAGTGATCCATATAACTTACTGATTCATCGGTTAAAATATTGCATACTAGTTTTGTTATACCTTATATACAGATGGTTTTACTAGTCACATGGGCTTGTTCCGAAATACCTTTAGCAAAATACTCTAACTGATAGATCTAACGAAGGCCTAGAAGCATAGTACTGATATAAGAAGAATAAAGCATACCAGTAATTGTTTGTAGGTTAGTATTTGACCAGTGTAATTAGCATCAGCAACTAACTAGTAGATACCAACGCAAGAGGCATTCTTCTTTTTATCTTATTTTATGTAATGGAATGTAATGAAATAAGATAAAATAAATATGGCCTCGTCCACTATTAGCGGGTATTTTGCCAGTGTCATGTATTTAATAACGACATGAAATTCAATAAATCTACATTACTCAATGAAAAATAACATTACGGAAAAAAATACAAATAAACAAAAAAATATGTTGACATGAAAAGAAGAAAATAGCAAGAGGCCTCAATCCCATAACAACGATCATTTGGAACACTGATGTAATTGTTATTTTATATTGACATCTGGAACATCTGTTGGTTCCACAGATATGTGGTTGGTTCAGTTAGTTTTTTATAAAAAAAAATGGACTAAAGCACCAGCAGACGCAGACTATTAAACAAATTAAATTATGGAAACCCCTTACATTCAGGTCGAGGAGGTAAAGTGTGTCATTTTGCTATTAAATCAGTGTCTCCATGCCGGCAAATAAACGGCACCGTCTCCCAATAGAGTACGTAATTTGAACATTTATCAAATCGTATTACCTACCGCTGTGGAGAAATAAAAATGATACAAGTTTGATTATACAGCGAGGAAATGCAGCCAGCATTCTTGCCACCATTCCACGCGGACAAGGTCTTTTTGATACATAGTTTGTTTTCATGTCATTTTTAAGTTTTTTTTTATTTTTTTTTTATTTTTCTGTTGTAAATATTTAGTAATATTGAAAAATAGTATAACATATTTTATAGGTCATAGCGATCGCATTATATCGATAATAACATCGCCAGACTTTGTTAGATCTGCTTATTTAAACCTCAATAACTTTCAATTAGGAAAATGCTTAGCTAAGCGATTTTACAAACATCCAAGTCTAAATACAAATTATCTCACAAATTACAGCCATCTCTTAAAATAAACCAATCTACCGTGATTGGTCGAGCTATGACAAGATCTAGTTACTTAATTATGTTAGTAGCGTTCGTATGTCTCGTTTTGTAAACACGCCAATGGCTCGCGTGTAATTGGTGAGAGCCATTTCAGCGTCGAATTTGCAATAAAACTGGCAATAGGTGCTGCTAGTACTTTTATATTGGCAATCTGAATGCTCCATTTAATTCTTGGCAATGTTGATTGGACAATTCAATTTTCGTAAAACAATGTATACAAAAAAATGAAAATTTACATATTGGGCTGAGCTTTTAATGGCTATTATTATGTGGAGTAATGGCCATTAAATGGTGGAATCCATAACAGGGAAGTGTGATTGTGAGAAAGTATAACCTTTTCTATGAACTAAACGAAGTCTTAATTCAGTTTTGTTGACGTAAATCTCCATTATTAATTGATAAAGAATTACTTCTTAATGTTCTTATATATCAGGAATGCCGATTGATACGAATTGTGACAGCTCCATTACCGACCTTCTTATCTTATATTCCTCAAGAGCGGCTAACTATATGGCCTCGGCAATTTATCTACAATTCTTTTATGGCAGTAAATATGTTAACCAATTTTGTTTATTTTTGACAGAAATGACGATTGGTTGGTGTGATGTCCATATTTATAACCCTGTAATCCATTAATGGAATCTGACTAAGCCATTACTTTCGACGTTATATACAGGGATAAAAAAAACTACAACTACAGTCGCACAAAACTAATACTTAAGTAGGTCTCAATACCTAATTAGAGTAAGTTTTTCGTATTCGACATTCGTACACCTTCACTACTCCAATCAGAATAATGGATAAAATAAAGATACAAAACAAAACAATATTATTTTTTAATTATATACTTATTTCATATGACCTGTCAACTTACATCTAGTAGGTATTCTGTCTATCTTTCTAACTTAAATAAGTAATTGTACGCTTTATCAGTCGTGAGTCGCGACACAATTTCTCATTCGTGCTATATTTTTATATAACGCTATCATGTCCGCGGGCAAGCAAACATCTGACGGGCGTGTTCACAAAGGCATAGAGGACTTTGTTTCTCGGCCGAATCCACGTTTTACTTCGCTCTACTGTAGGCTGTGTGAAAAGCTAAAAGGGCATAACAATGGTGCGATAGCGCCGCGCCTTTTGAGCCAAGATATTCTTGGATCGCGTGGAAAATTGGAACACGTTCACGCCCGTCTTTGTTTTTTTTATGTTGCTAAGATATTAGTATAATCGCAAAAAAATGCGTTTATAAAAATAAAATTGGATTCTAGTTTATTCCAAATTTAAAATATTTTTTTTGTGATTCCATTTTTATGAGTTAAATTGGATATTTGATCCATATTTCGGTACTGTTGACGTTATTGCGTTGCGAGCTTCTACCAATTTAGATATGACTTCTTACACATGGAAAACCAGTGTCATATGACCACCATCCTATCGTCAAGGATGAGTCTACACATCGTACGTGCTCACTGATCAAAATGTGTGTTTAAAACAAACCTATCAGCATATCAATGGGGTCCCATTGTACCGCGTATGGCGTGGGACGGTGTCCGCCATGTTGAAACCCTGCCAGAAATTCCATACGATGATTGTTTGGAGTTTAAACTAAACGTTTAATAGACCACCCACTTATGGTAAGCTGATATTGTATACTTTTTTGTAACTTCTTTTATAAGTTTATCTTGGTCATGTCTGTACATTGAATAGTTTTGGGTAATATTATCGGAAGAGACCCCATTTTCGATATAAAGGCAAAATCCGCAATTTTTTAAATGTAATCTGTTTTTTGTCTGTTCGCGGATCGCCGGAAAACGAATGAACCAATTTTGATGAAACTTTGCATAGTGATAGCATAAATATATTTTATCTTTGCCATGACGGGCGCAAAAGCATTACCTCGCAATTTGCCAAGCGAATATGGTTACTAATTTAAACCAGTAAACATACATACTTTTTTTTCTAACATACCTGTCGACTTGCACGCAATTATGGCGCCATTGTCCTTGTACAGACAGCAGAGAAAACGGAAAGCCGAGATTTTATTCTTTATATTAGAAAATAAGGTACGACACGAGTGAAGTATAAACTACCAATTCTAAGCCATTCCGTTGTTAGTTAAACATGTGTCTTACTAAAATGAAATACGTACGTACGTAAAAACATAAAATAAACGCGATAAAATCCTTAAAAATTGTTTTATTTCAATAAAATATATAAATAACCCTTACTCAACCACCAACAAAGGGAGCGTTCAAGTATTACGTAACGAATTTGGGGGGAGGGGGGGTCTTCTGAAACGTTACGATGCGTTACAGGGGCGGGAGGGGGGTTTCAACTACGCGTTACGTAACATTGTTTTAATTTTACGTTTAATTAGGGTGGGGTGGGGGGGGGGGGGGTGGTCAAAAATCTCCAAAAATTGCGTTACGTAATACTTGAACGCTCCCAAACTCAACTAAACGTATTGCCGTCCTTCTCATGGTCGTTATATGTATGAGCAAGACGGACATATTTTCAATTATGTTGGCTGATTATAACAACCATCCATAGTTGTTTAATGGTTAGAAACTGTTCGTGCCTGAACAAATGTTATTTAAAAATAGAGGAAGCATTTCTTAATTGCCTTCTTTGCTAACCGTACTTATGAATATGCGAGCTGACGACGCATCTGGGGACTGACTCGTAAAGGCTACTTTTGGAGCTGTGCCTCGCCAGGGTCACGGTTCCGCGAGCAAGCCCCGAGGCCCGAATGTCCTTTAAAAGACAAATGGCCTTTGGAAGTAAAAGAGCTGATAATGTACTTATAAAAGGTTCTTCTTTGTAGCTTAAGGGGACACTTGTTTATGGGTCAACCTGTATATATACTGCATTTTTTTCCTAAAAATGAATTTTGCCTAGGCGACCAAATCACAATCAAATAGATACTTTCAGTTTTTTAGGATATCAAAAATTGCAAGCATCATCTACTTACAATAATTCTTAAAAAATATCTAAGTCAATATATCGAAGTGATCCAAGTCGGATACTGTATTTATAATAATGCAGGACTAAAGAGTAACAAATTACTGACATAAATAATATAAATATATTAACTAAATATATGATAAATTAAAATTATACAGATATCAGAAAGTCTTATACTTAATTAAAATCTATTAACGTCTCTCATTATTGTTATTATTCTAACGTGCCGTATAAAATGGTACGAAATTCCTTTGAACTTTGACATCTACGAGAATATCCGTTTTATTAAGAACGGAAATTTATTACATTATACGTACATCTAACTTGTTCGCATTGGTATTATATTATCTGACATTACTTTAATATTGGAGCTCTGTAATTCGGATATTCGGTGAAATATAAATAATGGATTGTATCATTCTTAAGATTGCGAAGGAAAGGAGTGAGTAAACTAATATAAAAAGCAATAACATAATCGATTGTAGGGAAATTGAATAAGTACTTTCTTTACCAGTTTATAAAAAGCCTTGTTTCACAATAGTCGTCAGACGAATACACCAACTGCATGGTACCACAATAAGCAAAGCTTATATTATAGATGGACGAGGATTCAGGCCATAGTCCACCATGCTGGTGCAAGGCGAGTCGGCCAACCTCGACTTCCGAAAAACATTCACATTTAATGTTTGCCTAAAAGATAGTGTATCAATCCAAGCATCCTAAAACTGGGCTGTGGTTTGAACCTGCACATCTTATTTCTAAGGCAAGCATTCCAGCAACTTGGTTATTACTAAAAGAAAAAATGCGTTTAAATCAGCTCATACGTTTTGGAGATTAATGCTTATTAAGATATACAGATAAAAGCATCAAGCTATAACACCTCCATTTGATGTTACATACTCAGACGACGGAAAAGTGTTCCTTATGGAAGACGATCGATGGGTTAAGGCGCGAACATCGCGTGTTCAGCGCACATCGCTGGTCCAATACAGCCCGACTATTGTGTGCTAATTGATTTATGGCCCAGATTTATGAATACAGATGGCGCTGGCATGCGATTACTGAAGATGTTATGTGGATTATCGTATCGGTAATAAAGATGTATGAATCTTCTGTCGTCCCAATTCTGTGTTCCCAAGAAGATTATATGTTAGTAAAGTATTTTACAGTCAACTAGGTAGTTACATTAGACCTAAAAAAGGAACTAGATACAGTCTTACTTTACCATCGACATGATATGATGGGGAAGACAAGGACTTTACTCGAGAAGAGATGAGAAAAAAAAGACGTCCATGATCGAATTGTGATCAAAAAATTGATAATCAATATTAAATGTACCTCGGTCACTGATATTTAGCATCTATCTCGATGTCCCGTTGCGATTCCAGCGACCTACATATCTGCACGTATCCCTTAATGATCGCGTGACCAGCCTCCATAAGCGGCGATGGCTCGGTAATCAGCCAGCACCGCGGCGGGCTACCACGTTCCCACACCACGAGCTAGCGACTTATCTTCAATTTGGTAAGACCTATCAGTTGGCAAACGCGATAGGGTATAAATTAAATTAGGGTAGGTTAAACCCTAGGCGTATCCAGAATTTACTTTATTAAAGATCCTAACGTTGAATTTATTGCTTTTTCTACAAACATTGTAAAATAATTGCCCCTTATTCTCAATAACTTGCGATGGTGGGTGGCCCCAAGAGTTTACTGATTTGATACGCTGCTTCATTTTGCCCTAAGAAATTACATTTGTACGTCATTGGCAAAAATCATACGAAGTATATATGTATAAGCTGTATTTTTAAGTGACTTCATACAAGGAGGATGTTATGAATGCGACTGTACTTGTATTTTTTATATAACTAGGTATGTTACCGGAGTTTGATAGGAATAGAAATAGCCCCAGTGTGCAAATTTGAATAATATTCTAATATTGGGAGTCGGTGCCAAATAAAGTTTTACACAACATTTCATGTACCGATCTGAGTACACAGTAAAAGGTACACTTAAGAAATAATAGACTGAAGGTCCTCTTTGCGTTGCGTCGTAAATTAAATGGATGGATGGATGGATGTTTGTTACTCTTTCACGCCAGAACGGCTGAACGGATCTGGATGAAATTTGGCACAGAGATAGATTATAGTCTGGAATAGCACATAGGCTACTTGGTATCCCGGTAAAATGTATGGTTCCCGTGGGATAGATTTGTTTACATTTTTCATAGAATACCAATAAATTCATTTTCTCATACATTTGATTCTGAGGCGGTACGAAGTTCGCCGGGACAGCTACTATATAATATAAACATATGAATTCGTGAACCTACTAAGTAAGAACAAACATAACCCTCGTACCTACGTGGTATCGAAGCTTTCCGCCACATTAATTCCTGTGAAACGTTTGCATGAACGTTCATCGAGATCCGCGGCGAATAGATTAGCTGACGGTTTCACAACCAATACCTACGTATGTTGGTAGAGCACTACATGAAGTAACAGTTAAAAATATTTTAACAGGGCCAATAGTTGGTTATAAAGATAACATTCCCAAAGAAATAATCATATTCATCATATTATTAGACTTTAAAAATTATGATGTAGGTACTGAGCGCATGACCATACGCTACTGGTTTGCTTATTCAAACAAAAATCAAACATAATTGACATATAACTTACTGATTTATCTGTTAAACTATTTTGCATTGCTATATTGCATTATCTACTTTGAATATCCTACATTGTATTCACATACCCATAACTATGTACTGCTCAAAAATGTAAAAGATATTTTAAAAAGAGCAACCATAGAGTTTCTTGCCATAGGCACGGCATGGCTGTTTTTTGTCGCATTTTATAAGCTGCAATAACAATGCAGACGATGCCTTACCGACAACAATAACATCGTAACGCGAAAGCAATTATCTTTGCGTAATAACTTACCTCGATGTTGTAACAAGTCCTTTATAATACTGGCCAGTGAGGCACCAGCTCCCGGCCTCTACCGCACACTTGCCTAATATAAATAACTAAGAATACTGCCTTATTAAAACCTTATTAACTGTTACAGTAGATATTGCAGCCATAGAGACTTTAAAATGCCCCTTTTCACGAGGCAATTGGGTTTAATTTGTTCTGTATAGGTCCAACATTGTTAGCGCATACAATATATTTTTTTAATCTGTAACTTTCAAAATACCGTTGATCTAACCTTTTTAATCAACATGAACATTGCCCGCGCGTCCGTGTTTTGCTAATTTTAATCAGTAACGTTGGCTATGGAGCAAATGCCGCAAAGTGTAGGATTAATAGGAGCTTAGTGCGGGCGCGCACAGTTGCGGTTGAAAGCCTCTCGTTTCGGGACATTTAAACATGGGGCATTCGCGGTTATTTGGTAAATTGTAATATAGTACAATATGTATGTAGATTGTGGTGGCTGCCTGCGAGATTAATATGCTTAGAACTGTCATGTCTATTGAAATTGATTTTTTTTTTGTATTCACAAATACTTATATACGTATTCAAGACATTCACGATATTTTGCTAAATTCTACATTCGTATGTTAATTGCATAATTTTTCAGAGTTTCTAGTTCTCAAATATGATTATTTAGTCAAATAGTTGCAGTCGACTTTGCGTGTTCACTTTGTAAAGTTAAAATTAACTAGCAATACAAGATATTATACAAAATCGTTACGGTAAGTATGAAGTTGGGAGTTAAATTGCCAAAGTTTAGCATGAATAGTAAACTAAAAAGGATGAGTGATAATAACAATTTGGTACTGAAATTACGTATTGCTGAATATGGCAAGAAACCAACTCGGAAACAAAAGCACTTTAGCAGATGTTCTACCTACTACCTTAAGCTTCTATCTAATGTATAGAAACTATTTTTCAAGCCAATGACGTCATCGCATCCTTCGTACACCGTATAAGTTATTTCATCCCAAATATTTTTGTGAAAAAAAAACCGACATGACTCAGAAACCCATTACTGAAATATTTTTATTATTTCGGATTATTAAGCGTGCAAATTGAAAATGTTTTTGTGCAAACAATGGGAAAATTGATGTTGGATTTTCTAATTTGGGTGTTACGGAGGAGTCGAAAGCAACACGCAAGTCCGTTTAGACTGCTAAGTATACACGACACTCGACATAATTGTCGATAGACACTAAAAGACATAAAACGAGATCTACAAATAGATGGCGCGACAGTGTACACACTTCGACACTCGGTCTTATTGAGTGTCAAGGGTCGTCGTCTATACTTGCCCTTATTAGTTCAGACGGGCATTGACACCAACATACCCAAGATTGGTAATTTCGGTAAAAGATGAACCACTACTATAAGGTCCACTATTCACGAACGTGGTTCGTTTTGGTTGAATCATATGACTGTTACAACTTGGGGATCCAATAAGGAACTTCTAACAGCCTCCTCGTATTTCTTTATATTTTAGCGACTAAATTATTGTAACAGAATATTCACACAGTAACAATAGATGCATAGTGACTAATTGAAACCATTTAAAGTTACATCATTCTTCAAGCGGTTTTCGAAATTGAGATGTATGACATCAGTCATTGTATGCAGATGACGATGGTGACGTCATCTAGAGGCGTAAATGTAGGAATGTTGTTTTGTGTGTGTGCGCACACATAGGTATGTGTAATGGTGAAAGTCATATTTGCGGTAACGTAAAAAAGTACGTAACAACTTTTGTTTTAATGTCTCGGTCAAATAACAGTCTGATTTTCTATGCCAACTTTTGGCTAGAATACTGAGCCTACGACTAACTTACAAAATATTTATATGCTTTCTATTTACTAAGGTAGGTACATAACAATTGAAAAATAATAATAATTTGATGGCATCGTCCTTTACGTCAAACTAAATCAATTTGGAATTAAATTCCGCAAATAAATTTTGCGAATCAGCCCTAAGTCTCGAAACGACTTTCGCAAAATGAGTTTTCAATTGAAAGCCTTGAATATTTCTAACTTAGGTAGCGTACATATCAACTTTAATATTGTTTTAACATAATGCAGATAGGTATATTTCCACAGCTGTAAATCCCGAGGGGTTATTCGGAAGAACAAGCGAGGTGGTGAGCCGATGGCAGCACAAACGTCTTTTTATTAAGTAGGTACCTTACTCCCATATGGTGTTTGAAAAATTGATGCCTTGTGCGTTAAATCGTGTTGGTGACAAATATTTGGATGTCAAGGTAAGAGGACCCAGAATAGGTAGACTATGCTTTTTTTATTTTTTAACCAGAATGGCTTTACCCCTGCAGGTATTTAGCCAATTTCCAGTAGAAAGCACTTTCTAGAACTTACTGGGTGATCGTCTTGGCCCAGAGGTAGGTTGGCATACGTTGCTTGCCTTTGATTTATCTTGAACTAATTATATATGTGAATAATTAAATGTAACGTTCAGCCTTCAAAGCGATTAAATTCTGGAAATGGGAGTTGTTCAGCCATGGCATAATGACTCCAACTGCTTTCATTGATTGGCACTGTTCCCTTTGGCAGACTTTCAAGGCGGCCGGGAAGCTTTAAGGCCGAAATTGTTAAGCATGCCAATAATGTAAGACATACGTCCTACCTAATGCAGATTTCTTATTTTTTTTGAACAAATGTAAATTTACCAAACCAAATTCCAATGTCATGACAGGCTAAAAGTCGGAGTTTATTCTAGGTTAGCGTCAACGCTTTCTGAGCTGAATTTTCAAACTGAACTCAAATTTTATTGTCCCTCATAAAAAAAATGCAAGATAACGGCGCGTCTAAAACAGGTAGAGCTGAAATGTTTGAATATTGGGCCGTCTGTGTGCATCTTTTGATGGTGATCGTTTAGTATACCCGTGGTGGGAGTTAGTTAGTTTCGAAGTTTCCATGAAGCATTAAAATAAAACTATTTCGGATTTCATCGCGATTATAATATTGTAATCTCCTATTTTAGACACGTATTGCTTACCTTCACAAGTATAAGAGAAATCTTCGAATGTAGTCCGAACAGTGCATTGAAACAGCTTTTGCAAGAATTTATAAACCGTCCGGGCCTATTTGTGGTCGTTTTGGTGCTGGTTATAGCGTTAACCGGTTCCGCCAGCTTCCGCCTGACCCAATGACCGCAGCCGCGGTGGTAAACTCGCTCCATGCAACGCAGACCTGCGCCGGCGCAGCAGTTTGTAAACAAAAGTTGCAACGAGTTTGTAATTGAAAAAGCTTGGTTGCTAAATTGGGATGGTAAGTTATTTTTCAGCAAATCATTTGTTTTGTTTTTCTTGTTTTTTTTTAATATAGCACATACATAGAAATAAACAACCTTTTCGGCTTCGTTGTCAACCTGTAGGTAAATTATTTGATATCGGTCGAAACCTACACTCGAAATGTTAACTTATTTTTTTTTTTTTTTTTTTTTATTACATTATAGGCAAGTATTTGATCTCAATCTCACCTGATGGTAAGTGACGATGAGATCTACGATGGAGCATACTTGCCTAGGTAGGAAGGCGGCAGTAGATCGAGACGCAACTGATCTGACCCGCCATCCATGAATGGCAACACCGAACATCATGCCGGAACACGGCTAGGCCGCTTGGCGACATGGCTTTGTTCAGTGGGTGGTGACTAGCCACGGCCGAAGCCTACCACCAGTAGAGTTGTCACCTGGTTGGCACCACCCAGGGTCACGTGTAGGGTATCTCGAGGGTACTTAATTCTCCTACGGACGAAGGTGACTCGACCCCAAACAATTACAAACAATTTCGAACAAAGGTCCGGTTTTGTCCGAAGCCATTCATACCATACGATGTGGTACTTTCTGTCGGGCCTTTTTACAAATTATTGTCGGGATTACGGTCTTCTTGTTGTCCTGAAAATAGCCACTCATTTAGGACAATAATTATGTTGGTATGTGAATTGCAAATATAGGCATTTTTTTGTCCCTAAAATCATATGAATTACGTAAGTATATTTTACGTAAAATTGTGTGCAAATCAACACTATGATATAGGTAGTACTCAACTCACAACTGCGATACACTGCAAACAAAGAATCAAACATATCTGTATAATCAAAATTAGGGTCATCACATTAAAATGTAAATAATACTATTATTAATTTAAAAAATTACCTATATTGTTTTTTTTTTTTGCAATTTGTGCTGGTTTTATTTTTTTGCAATTTATACAACAATTTTCTAGAATAAATTTCCTTTTTCTCCGGAACTGAGCAGTGATATCGTTTCTTGGTGAATATTTCAATAGAAAGTCAGGTTTTATATCGATAATGTATTCACTGGCGGTCATCCAAAGCCTCTACCGGCTTTGTCCACGCGCATACATAGCTATATACCGTACATACATACATACAGGGTTGCATCATGTAAGTTATTCAACTATATTGAAAATGCTAGGACTGAGGAGAAGATTTCTGGATTCCAATAAAATTAAAGGTTTTTATAGAATCCATTAAAATTAATTTTGTTAGTTTTAAAACTAACATGTTTATCAGGAAAGTGTTCTAATAAACTTATATTTTTTACTAAATTCATTTTATTATAATAACAAAGAAATATTGAACAACCCTAATCTAAATAAAGAAAACAACGCTAAGCTTGACGTAAATTTTATAAATGGCAACCCTAGTGTATAAAACATATTTTGCAAGTGAATTGTATAAAATACACCGAGCTCTGGCAATGAAACGGACACAAAGTAAACAACAACTATTGGCAACATTTTATTTCTTAGAAAACTGATACCTACAATGATATTTTGGACTATTTGAATATATTGTTCCTGCTTTGTAAGTTGGTAGGTACTAGTGGCGGAGGGAATATTCGCACAAGGAAGCCGTAAGTTTATAAATACCTTACCTGTGAGTGGTTAAAAACTTAGAACCTCTCATAATTAATGTAGTCTAGATTTCCCATTAAAACATATTATTTTATTCTGCAGAAAACAAACAATTGTTAAAAATTGCTTTCAAGCAAGTATGTATCCAAATTTGAATTTGGAAAGGAAAGCCCACAGGTAGGTATTTTAGGTATATGGATCCTCGCGACCGGTATCTATTATCGGGGACATTCTATCGATCAATCAATATTTTACTACTACAGTTACGGTGTATTTTATATAGATCGCTTACAATGGATCCTTATGTATATATTCTAACATTTAATTTAATTTGTTATTTAAGAATTCGCATATTAATTGTATTGGTATTTGTTTTTTTTTGTCATTTAGGTGTCCTCCTCTTGAATAATATGCTTCGCTAATAATAATATATCGCCGGACAAACACACAACTATACGGTCCCACACTAAGTAACGCTTGTATAATGGCTAACTTAGCTCTTTTACCTTAGCGTAAAGTCCTCTCTGCCTCGTCTTCTCCAAGGTTTCCAATCCATTTGCGTTTTATGAATGCAATAGTAGGTGCTTACTGTACCGTTGGCGTTACTATCATACAGTAAACCATTTTAATGTTTTCGTCGGCACGATTGTTGAAATATTTTGCAGCCAGAGTTTCATTTCCGCAGTACGTGTAGTGTGCTGCATATTTCATGCTTTATGTGCCTAATTCCTCTTCATAGCTCGCTGCCGTATCCCGGTACATTATTTACTCGTCGGCCTGCGATTGCGCACGTGTGGATTTCAGTTTTCCATTATCCGGGATAAATAGTTTCGAGTGGCCCGCTAGGTATATATCGCCAGCTGAACACACCAACTATACGGTCCCGTATTGATTTCTTATATTTACGCGAATACTACACATTGGAATAAAACTAATCTTACGGTATAACGGACGCAAGCAACAACTAAATATGAGGGTTCAAACCCCGGTTCAAACTATGACACTAGGACGTCAACCACCTCAGTCCTCCCGTGACCATGGTTGCTGTAACGCAGCCGAAACGGCGGGAACGTAAAAAAGTATAATAAACGCGATAAAATCCGTAAGATTAGTTTTATTTCAATATACAGTTTACTAAGCAACGCTTGTATTATGGGTTCCGTACAATGGACTGAGGACGAACTCAGTATACAATACTTATAGATAATAAACATCCATGACTCGGGTACAAATATTCAGGCTCATCACTCAAAGATTGACACTACCAATATTTGAAACCAGGACTCTCGGCGCAGAAAGCAGGGTCACCACCAACTTCGCTAACCAGGTCATCGGAATATAAGCTCGGAATATATACTATGCTCAGTTTTAGTAAAATCCAGTGGGTTTTGAGATATAATATTTTAACCATTCCGAAAACCTTTCTATTTTCAGAACAAACATTCTTACCATCAAAATTAACGAACAGTGTTCTGGCAATCCCGTGGGAACTCATCCATTTTTAGAGATAATAAAAATAATCTTTAATGTTGATTTATGAGCTTGGTTTCATCTGAATCCCGATGTTACGCCTCGTGGTTTTCCCGTTATGCGAGTATATAGGTATGCGCTGGCTAACAGGGAAATGGCAAACATTTAAGTCGTTGAATATTGATGAGTCAGGACCTTCCCGGCGTTCTATCTCCCAATACGACCGAGTGCGGAGTATGTGGTATGACTAGATAACTATTTACTCACCAACCTAACTCGGCTCATGGTGATATTATAAATTTGCTAGCATTTATTTAGCTACACCCGTAATAAAATAATTATCCTTAAATAATTATGTAACAGACGATAGACATAATAAGGGTTTTATATAGATTACATTTGAGATGTAAAATAAACACTAGACAACACGAATCATACCACAACGGAAAACGTAATAGTTAGTGGAATGGACATTTTAGTAGGCCTCCCGTTGCCTCACATGATATGAACAGACAGACTCACAGCTAAATATAAACGAAAACAAGTTTTGCAAGCACTCTCAAAGTTTCCTACCTTTTATTTGTAAACGTACAAATAGTTTTAATATCATTTGTGTTCAATATTGCTCTGACATATCGTTTTATTGTAATCGTTTCGTACAATATTATGTTTATCTTTGTCATATTCTTATTTTAAACGAGCTTGTTTTTATCGTAATGTGTGTTTGTTTTTGTAAATTTAAAAATATAAATAAAAAAATAATACTTCTTACATCCCTATTGGACTTTCATCGGCAAGCGCCTGGAATTAATAGCGTCCGGAATGGACGCTTTCACAATGGGCTAATAGAATAGCTCCGCTGGGATCCCAAGTGGATTAAATAAGATAGGACACACACCGCGATGTTTATTGCAAAGTTTGAGCAAACACAATATGGCACAAATAAACGTATCATTGTATTCTGTAGATCCAGTGATGTTAGATTACTTCTGACACCATTGTGTAGATCCCATACACATAGTATGGCGGGTAATCACATCGTAAGTATTGTAAGATTTACTTACTTAAAGTAATCTTCATGGGCACATTTTTCAAAATGTCTATAGTTACTATTGTAGTTTATTTATGAACTAGTTGATATCGCGCAGTTCATTGAATAAATATTCTCTGTTTATTCTTGAAAAAAAAATATAATGATCTTCCGCGTAGTATGTGCCTACATAGTCCTCACATTTAACCCTGCTTTCCGTGCCGAGAGTCCTGATAGAGAAAAACTTTGTGTGATGAGCACGACTGTTTGTACCCAAGTCATGGACGTTTAATATCTACATCTATACATATAAATAAAATTGGAGTGTCTGTTTGTAATATTAAAATAACCGCTTTTTACTAAATGCATTTGGATGTATACACGGTACCTATACCAAAACAACCTTTTTAAAATTTTTGTCTGTCTGTCTGTCTGTCCGTCTGTCTGTCTGTCTGTCTGTCTGTCTGTTTGTTCCGGGTAATCTCTGAAATGGCTGGACCGATTTTGACGGGAATTTCACTGGCAGATAGCTGATGTAACAAGGAGTAACTTAGGCTACTTTTATTTTAGAAAAAAAAATAGGTGCTCACGAAAAAAAATTTAAACCAATGTTGCAGCGCAGCGCCTGATTAAGTTTGATAGCAACTACCTGCAATGCGTCCCGCGGGCTCAGAATGGGCGAGCAGGCTGTTGTCAACGGTTGTCTTTGTTAAATATCACGCGGACGAAGTCGCGGGCAACAGCTAGTAAGTAATATAAAATGGGTTCGCCCCCAGTCCATTGTACGGTACCCATAATACAAGCGTTGCTTATTGTGGGACGGTATA
The DNA here is from genome assembly GCA_905404115.1 of Pheosia gnoma. Classification (NCBI taxonomy): domain Eukaryota; kingdom Metazoa; phylum Arthropoda; class Insecta; order Lepidoptera; family Notodontidae; genus Pheosia; species Pheosia gnoma. The sequence continues at coordinate 6,765,963 of FR989912.1, forward strand.
GTTGGTGTGTTCGTCTGGCGATATTTATATTTGTTCTGCATAGCGGTATCAGAAATTCTGTTTGGTGTCACCGGTAAAACATAGCTTTTCTAGTAATCTCGCTCAAGTTTGGTTTTCAATGGCGTGCATATAGTAAAATAGTGGATTTTAATATTGTTAGCGTTATAATATCTTATCTTCACGTTCCTAGTTAACTATAATATAAAGCGAAATAAGTTATGACGACGCCAATAAACAGACAAAAGAGAAAGCTATGCAGAATTATGCACCGCAAAAGTTAAAATTAAAATTTTATGTGATACTCACAAGAAATTTTATTATTCCGTTCCACCTACCTAGAGGTACCAACTATATGTAGCCTCAGATTGTAGCAGTAAACAATTTGAAGTCTGTTATTTTAGAACAGTTAAAGTACTGTTTTAAAATAGGTATACCGGACAAAAAGTATTAGAAGTTTCATTCAATTTGCAATCTCATTACATTACATTTTATAAGGTAATATTTGTGATGCAATTATAATAGCTGAAAACTTTCTATAAATACGTAAATCTCTACTAATATTGTAAAGAGCTGAAGTTTGTTTGTAGGAAGAAATCTCAGGAACTACTGGTCCGATTCTGAATATTCTTCAGAATTATATTATAGGTTATGTTGTATCAAGTTATGACCATTTAAGGTCAACCTACAGAGTCAAATCGAATGTTGCGCGGGTGAAACCGCAGTCAATATTTATAGGTACACTAGCTGTTATCCGCGACTACGTCCGCGTGGTATTTAACAAAAAAGTGTTTTAAAATAAAAGTAGCCTAAGTTACTCCTTGTTACAATTACAGCTATCTGCCAGTGAAAGTCCCGTCAAAATCGGTTCAGCCATTTCAGAGATAAGCCGGAACAAACAGACAGACAGACAGACAAAGATTGTAAAAAATGTTGTTTTGGTATATGTACAGTGTATACATCCAAATTTAATATTACAAACAGACACTCCAATTTTATTTATTTGTATAGATAATGTTAGTAGGTATGTAGTTGAAGTTAGTGTACCTATCACCAAATTAATTTACCAAACTAGGTATAAATAATCACCTTCGTCAAAACTGATTAACTAAATGTTTACCAAATTTTAAGTAGGACAGTACGTCAAGTGCGTGATTATTCGTGAACTAACTGTATATAGTTTATAGTTTACACATTGTATGGCATATTGAACAGCGCCTCTAGCGGACAGTATTTAAAACTTTAAATTGTCCATACAATGTGTCTAAATACGTTAGACTATAAAGTACACGGTTAGCGTACGAATAATCTCACACTGGACGTGCTAAACTTAAACGAGTGACGTGGGGTGTATGTACCTATACCTTTATTTGTTTTACTGATTTTTTTTTTTTGTTGCAGGTATGATTTCGTCAGCTGTTGTCAAGTTCTTTTAAAATATAGTTAATGATTATTACTAGGTGCACTCAAACAATTTGCTTGATCCATTTAGTAGTTTTGGTAGAAAATAAAGACATGTTGTTCGGCTATCTCATATTTTCCGTACATTAAGTTATTGTATCACTGTCATTCTCGTCTCTGCTGATTGGTGGAAAATGGCCGATGACGTTGTCTTGGGCCTATCACCAAGCTGTCACGGGAAGAGAAAAACTGGCGTAGCGTATTATTGTACCCTGACAGAACTCATTTAACATTTTCTAAATTAGTAGTGTTTAGTAAGATAAAAATCATATGTGTTGCGTGTGACAGCTACTTAACGTAAGTGCCTATTATGTATTAATTTGCTAAGTAAAAAGCTAGCTCGTGCCTCATAATGTAACGATATATTTTTTCAAACGACCCAAGTATTTCATAAATCAAATAAAAAGAAGTAAGTGCTTAAGTCTTTGACTAAAGTACATATTCCAGTTAATCCCAAAAATAACTTCAAAGCTCCAACAAAAATGGTGGGCGGAAAAAATCCTTTCAGAGCCAGGGATTCCCGTCTGAATAATTATTAATGTCGGCATGGGTAAGCGGATTTTCTTTTAAAACAAAGGCTGCTGCTTTTAAAACAAATGAAAAATATTTTTGTTTAAAAAAAATCGTAGCTTAATAATTCATGGAAATGATGTGTTAGCGCCATATATTCTTTTTTTACATTTTGGCAAGGGAGATTAGCTTCAGTAGGTCTTATTCTGCTACAATTCTGACGATTCATAAGTATAATATCGCCAGACGAAAACACCAACTATGCGGTCCCACACTAAGCAACGCTTGTATTATGGGTACCGTACAATGGACTGAGGGCGAACTCCGTATATAATACTTTTATAGATATTAAAAATTCATGACTGGGGTACAAACATTAGTGCTTATCACACAAAGATTGTCCCTACCAAGCAGTAGAACTGCCAACTGCGCTAATCAGTTAGTCAAGTGAACTTATAATTTATCTACTTAAGTACATGAAGACGATACCTACGCAAGCATCCCACATTCAAATTCCAGCAGTCCTAAATAGAGACCTCTGTTAAATTCCAACTGGGAAACTTGGTGAAATTCCTCGCATTAAACCGGATATTTTAAGTCCTAACAAGCCCGCAGCCATGGTACATGTAGGTATAGTCATGTACTACTTAGCAGGTACAATTACCGTCAAAAGTAATTGAAAACTCTTTTATATTTCTCACCACAATCCTAGGTTCCTACAAAAAGTTTTTAGTCTCTTACTTTGGTTAATTTATAAAAAACTTTTTAACAAAATAAAAACCGTCTTCAAAAAACTAAAAACCAAAAAATAATCTAATCTTGAAATCTACCTTGTCTAACCACATCAAATATTTAACTAATCTGAAGTCGGTGCCAAACAAACAACTGAGTCGAGTATTGCCGGTCTGCGCCAAAGACTATACCTACAAATTGGTCCGCGCATCTCGTTACTGAGTATACTTTTGTTATTCTTCGTCGGTTGTTTATTTGGCACCGACTTCAGATTAGTTAAATATTTGATGTGGTTAGACAAGGTAGATTTCAAGATTAGATTATTTTTTGGTTTTTAGTTTTTTGAAGACGGTTTTTATTTTGTTAAAAAGTTTTTTATTTTAAACTTTTTAGTGGATATATTTACTATTCTTTGTCACTAAAAAGATTTGTATATCAATCTTTTTACTGGATAATAGGTATACCAATAATCGAGATTATCTTGGCGCAACCCGTGAAATACGTATCACTGACAAGTTCCGGTGGCCATTTGTGGCCTTCTTCATCACTTCCATTTCAGCAAATGATACTTTCTGAATGCAAATGCTTGACTTCTTGATGAAAATACCAAAATTGCTATCGGTATGCCTATAAAATTTGAGGAGTCCTCTCAATTCCTCATGGATCCCATGATCAGAACATTTTTTTGAAAAAAATGGGACCAATCTGTAAACATATCCTTTCATATAAAAAAATAATTTTCCAAATCGGTTCATAAATGACGGAGATATGAGGTAACAAACATAAAAAAAAAAAAAAAAAAAAAAAAATAAAAAAAAAAATAAAAAAAAAAATACAACCGAATTGAGAACCTCCTCCTTTTTGAAGTCGGTTAAAAATGATGTGTGTCGCGGATTATTGAGAGTCAATGATGTACTTTTACTCAATTACAAGGTGTTATTTTATTATTGTCAAGAAAGTTGATACGATTTTTAAACGTTCAACGGCCTTGTAACCACATTACAACTTACAAGACTAAATAAAATAAATTATTGGTAATGAATATGAATCATCCACAGGTTTATTTCGAACTTCAGACGAACGTCGCCACTAGCAAAGTGAAGACACTTTTTAATTCATTTTAGTGCTAAGTAAATGTTACACATACGTACATTTTTACCAAGTAAATGGTCCGTCTAAGGAGTGTTGGACATCGTTTTTTACATATGTGTGCGTCAGTGCGTGTGTTAAAATGCTAGACAAGAGTTTATTTGTATCGCACGCCGTGCGTTGTCTGAAATTCTAACAAGTCTGTGAAATCATCACATAACTAGCTAGACTCTCAGTAGCTCATCCTACTAACCCACAATGCTTGTGCTAGGAGTGGGCTGACGACAGGGCAGCGATTGAACCCGGTAGCTCTCGATTACGATGGTGCCCACCACTAAGTTATTTTTACCCCACTTGCGCCAGAAAGATAAGCCAGTGTATATAATGCAAATTCAATAAATTTTAATTTTCGAATTGATATGATTACTGGTAGTTGCGTGCGCGCATCGAGCCGTAAAGACATAACCCTGATAGGCACCGGGGCGGCCCGGTACCGTGGTAACGGGCTGGTCCACTGCTCCACACCCGCGCGAGCGAGCGGCCGCGGTGCAATCATGCAGGCCGTACCTATAACAGGTGTAACAAAAATAGTGTAAAATATTTTAACAGGTAGTCTATAAACTTTATATTTTAAATTTTAATAATAACACTGCATACAAGTGCATGGTGAAACGGTACTGGCTTGCTTTCTCACAGAAAAATATATAATATACATTTTATACATAAGCGATCATTATGACCTACTTGTTAGTCCCTTAAAATAATTTACTTTTTTTTTGTTACACCTTGTATATAAAGATGAGAAAGAGTAACGTAAGTAAGTTAAAATAAATCAAGTAACTAAAACTAATATTGACAAAAAAACTAAGATGACTAGGAATAAATAAAATAAAAGGCCTGGAAGTAAGAAACAAGCTAGTTACTTCACTAGTAGCACAGCCGGCTGTAACAATATAAAATGTGAGAAAAATCTATTTATCTCATTCCCGCGTATGAATTGCGGAAGGGAGAGAGCGACTCGGTGCGACATAATCCATAACAAAGGTTTTGTCTTGACCTGCGTGCTAGCCCTTCTGATTCCTATCATTCACGTTATAATTCAATTCAAATGTCGCAATGGCAATTCTGCAATAGTATAGGTAGCTAGCATAAATGATAAAACCGCTGCCAGTCGCCAACTTACGCCAGCAGTAACGGTGTATGTCTCGATGCATCGCAATGATCATACGAAATAATCATGCTAACTGCAGCTTAGCAAGCGGTTCGAGTCACACCCACTGCGAACTAGCTTTAGCAGGGCACTGCTTATTACTGCTTCTCTTCTACCGCATCTACTGCTGTCGTAAGTCGATAGCAAATAATCGTGCTAACTATAGTTTGACTCGCGGTCACTGTGAACTAACTTTGGCAGGTCACTGCTTATTATTGCTTTTTTACTACCGCGTCAACTGCCGTCGCTTGTCGATAGCAAAGGAATATTCAGGAATGTGACAATTTGACGCTAAAATTCCTCCTTCAAAGGTTATTTTCCATGAAAACCACATTCTACGTAATTGCTTGGTAAGTTATAACTATGTTACCACTTACGTATGTTACCGAATAATATATTTTTTTTTTAATTTTAGCATTTTTATACGATAAAAACAATGGAATACCACAAAATAGAAAGCTAAATTTAATGACCTAAAAACATATTTAATTAAAAGTAATGAGTACTAAAATTTCCATTTGAATCAAATAAAAATTATGTGTAAACGTTCTAAAGATCATAAAGCCACACAGCCACAATTACTATTCATTTTATAAAACAATTAGATACAATTGTTCACTAAACAATACCGTTTTCCATAATAAAGCGGAATTACTATTTGTACTAATGATTTTTTACAGCTTTACAGCTGATAATGATTATCGTGGTAATCAAACCAATTTAATTAATTCGGTCAAGTGCGAGTCATGAAATTTGCACGAACAGTGTTCCGTATCATCGGTTCTCTTTTTTTTCTAAAGCATGGTGTTCCAGGGCCCCAAGGCTGCTAACACAATCGATTCATAATCGAACAGCAACCGCATAGTAACTGTCACTTTTGACAGATATTGTATGGAACATCTGTCTGGGGAGAAGGATAGAAACAACATTTAACCAAACAGAATATAACTGACCTAGTGTGCTTTTGGAAATTTGGAACGGTGTCTTTCCAATGGCTTTTTGTTATTGCTAAGGAATTGTCGCGGACAGACCCTAAAGAAATTAGCCAGAATTGTATGAACACACCGCGCTGTCTTGCGAGCCTGGTTCAGGCACATGTATGCCTCGCGCCACACAACGAGGTATATAACAAATGACACTACGTCCGGTCGAGGCAGCGTAAACGATTGAAGAAATAATTGTGTAAATTATGTTTGTTTTTCTTTAAACAAGGCGAACCAGTAGCGTTTGGCCGTGCGCTCCGTTCGGGGTTTAAATTTTTAAATGTCTAATAAGTATTCTTTGGGAATTTTTCTTTATAACCTACTGTTGGCCCTGTTAAAATATTTTGCACTATTATTTTAGCACCTTATATAATTCAGCCGTTGCACACGAGTCCCGTAGTCATAGAATGTCAATGCCATGACACGCGCCACTTCGCAGAAAGCTCGCTGTGAAATTGGTTTTTGCTTGCCGATTAACAAGCGAATTTCCCATCGCATAGATCCGCGTGTAGGTCAGTGAACGCACCGTGCCTTGTGCCCGCGCAGCCGTAACGGATTCATGCTAACCGCACATCGATGCAATCGGTATACTTCTAAGGGCAAAATGGTGAAGATACTTGATCAATAAATCTGAATCTAGGTATATTGCCTGGTTGCTCTAGAATCTGGACACTTATATACATACAATGTTATAAATAAGTAATATGGATTGTAACTAGATTTGCAATGATATGAGTATGTTAGTACCTATAATATTTTGTACCATTTGGCTTGAGATAGGCCTTAGGGTTCGATTTTGATTTTTAGCATGATAAATATTTTTCTAAAATTAGTTTTACAAAGTCATGCTCTGTAAAGCAATAAATCCTTATCTCAAACGACTTTGCAACTGCCAGATTCGAACTCAAACTTACCTCAGTAACTCATACACAAAATCCCACATAATTCCCGAGTTCATAACTAAACTAAAGTTGCTAGGAAGTTAGGGATCCCCGGGCGCGCCCGGCGAGTACAGACGATCTTGTGGTCACCAGTTGACAATTTAGTCACGTGTTACGGTATTCAGAACGCAGATTATGTTTGTAAACTGGACACGGTAGTTTGTAAAGCGATTGATTGAATTAATGTTTGCGCTGGCTACATTCACTAATCGTGTATGTCCTTAAATAATGTAATAAAAAAAAAAAAAATGTAGGTTATTAATAAACCTAATCTTTAATTGAAAATTTTAACGGGTCTTGTAATTTAATCATTATACCCTTTTTAAATTAATTACAAGTAGATATGTTATACAACCTATTGGTGTTGTTTTTTTTAATTCTTGATCGACATTTGTCGAATGTCTAAAAATATTTTGAAACTTTCTCGAATTTGTTGATCAAAGATGCGAAATATATATTTTTTCATAATTCTTTCATTATATTGCTTCTTGTACTAGTTTACAAGTTTAGCTGTCTCCCGGAAAACGGATATCCTACGGTCGATTGTTCGCCGGATCTTACACAATACGCTTACCATGTTTTACTTTACTACTATACGGACTCACCAAATAGTTATTTGTTATGCAAGGTCGCAAAGTTGTTATTTGGTGCGAGTGCTTGTATTGAAAACCGAGCCAGCGAAGGATTCTAACATTGAATCAGGAGCGTAGAGAGTAGTTCAAAAGTGAATACTGAGCGTAGTGAGGGACTGAAATAATTTTGCAGCCGTGCGAAACATACTACTATTCATCTCACTACATCGATGAAAAGACTACATGCAAGAAGAACAATTCTAATAGGCATAAATAATCAGCGATTCATTGTACATAAGCCTACCCTGCAGTTAATTTATTGCCGTATATATTTGCCTTTTTTTTTATCCAACTGCTCGACTATTATATAGCATTAGCAATTCTGGTTCTATGTAGGTATATTTCTTCTGCATTTGTAATATTAGGATAGGTAGTGGAACCCTGGCCCCCAAATTCATAGCATACAACATTTTGTTGAAAAATGCTTTGTAATATTATTAAACAAATGGGGGAAGAGGAACCCACCATTAACCCTCGGCTTGTCAATATTTCCAATTAAAAACCAAACAAGTTTATCGATATTGAAATAAAACTATTTTTTAAGGATTTTATCGCGTTTATTTTTCGTTTTTCGCTACTAACTATGACACCAGGACGTCAACCACCTCAGTCCTCCCGTGACCATGGTTGCTGTAAAGCAGCCGAAACGTCGGGAACGTAAAAACGAAAAATAAACGCGATAAAATCCTTAAAAAATAGTTTTATTTCAATGTGTAGTATTCGCGTAAATATAATATTAGAGAAGCCAACAACACCGAACTCCTCTAAGATGTTAGTCGAGAAAATGTGTATCACGACATATTATATGTAATACTATTGTTAGTGGATAACAACTATTATGAATTTGGGGGTGAGTGTATTGTCTCCTTATTGCCTCATACATACGAGTCGCATTGTATTGTCATCCCAATGACATCAGATACCGCGCTCATGTTTACTCTACCGATATAATGGCTCCTTCCAACGTTTGTTTGCTCACTTTATTTCGGCCGTGCTTCGATACAAAAACATTTCGATGTAAGTACCTACTCCGGTAAAGATACTATTCTCGACCGATCTAATGGGTCCGGGTATACGCACTAACTATACATTAGTATGAAATTGTAGTTTATAATTAGTTAATATAATTTACTTTTGCTTTGTTAGAAATCCGCTGGCTTAAAATAGTTTTTTCCACTTCTGCTAGTGTTGAGTGAAATTTCATGCTCATTGCTTACGTTATTTTAGTTGTATTTTAATATGTTCGTAATTAGTTTGACATTCAAAGTGTAACTCATTTTAATTCGTTCGTAACGCACCTGCGCCGCCGCAGACTGCAGACGTTAGTAATTGCGAGTTGCGAGCTCTCTCTACGAGAGTTTCACTCGGTCGGTATGTCGCATGCCGTGAGTCAACTGCGCGCGCGCAGAGAAAGTGCCGGCTCGGACGGACATGACGATTGGTATGGATTACACGTCTCTCATCATTGATAATTAGAAACACATAGAGCAGGTGTTCATTATCGTGATCGGCAGCGAGCTATGGAATTACCTGACTGCTCCTTAATTACAAGTTGGTACCAGGGTGCTGCCGAATGGAACTCTACTTCTTAGTTTTATGTTATGTTCCGTAATACAGCGCAGGTTCAAGGCTTGGTATACATTTTCTGAATCACTCTGTATATAGCTGTGTATAGGTTACGCAGGTGTAACAATAATACTTAGTGTAGTTTTTTTAGGATGTATACCTAAGGAACAATAATAGTGAAAACCACTTAAATCGACTCCACACCCTCTTGATTCCTTGGCGAGCGTTCGACCTGGTGGGTTATTTTAAATCATTCGGAATCGACATCGGAAACGGATTTTAAACTTTGCGATGTTGGTGTCGCTCCCGACGAGGTTTCCGACGGAGACTTTTTGCAAAAACGATTTGGTATTGTCATCAAGATACATCGAAGATAATCAAATTCGGAAATTTTAATGGCGATTGCGGTAATCCAGTTCGGAACTTTTCGATTCCGTTTCCGATATCGATTTCGAATGGTTTAAAATAGTCCCGCTGATCGGCTATCACTACGAAGATCATCTCTAAATAATGTGTAATCACATTATTTATAATGTGTAATCACATTATTTAACCAAGGAACACATTTTTTGGAAAATAAAACAAAACTGACAACTTCACTGTTCAATTGCCCGGCAAAAAGATAAACATTTTAATAATTTAAATTGATGTATTTTTTTAAAGACCTAGGTGTACTGATATTAACTTCACTTTTTGAAACATAATGGCTTCCATCGTTTATTTTTTTACGTAGACTGTCAAAAAACTTTATCTATCAATCTTATGCCATCGCATTATTTTCATGTCAGAAATACTATAAAGTATAAAATTAATTAAGTAAGATCTATTATTCAAATAAATCTTATTGTAACGGCTTTAGAAATACATTAATAACGAAGGCCTGCAATAATAGCAGTAGACTAATGAAATTGTTTTTAAAAGTATAAATTTATTATTTTTAGTCACGAACCAGCCAGCACGTTTGACGAATTTAAAATAAGAATTCGCTTTATTAGAAATCTAGTTCTGCCTTTGAGAATTTCGTCTCCCTCGGTTATGACATAAAAGTCGATTGCAAGTAGAATACAATTTATCGTTTAAAACCGTCCGCTGTATTAATTATCAAGAAATGTTCACCCTTCATTCGGTGGACATTTTGCCAAGTTTGGTGAGTTTCAACAATCTACTCCGCCATTTAAATTGATGGATTGTCCAAATCCCCTTAGGAAATGTCGAGAGGGTCGCGAAATTCCCTATAGATTTAGAGGAAATATCTTTTTTGTGAAGGCACTTAATGTATAATGTGCTGATTTCGTTAATTTTCCAAAAGATTTAGTTAATCGGCCGTTAGGAGTCGGTCACTTCTGAACCATTACTTCGCACGCCATTTTAATATTTTCTGAATGGAATGATAAGCTGCTGCAATAATTCCGGTGCTAATATAATATAAAAACGCGGAAATTCGCTCGGAGTTAAGTTTTTAACATGATAAAAGTTTTACCTGAAGCTATAATAATGGCATGTTTAAAACTATTGCCTTGTTTATGTTTGCTAACTGCACAAACAAATAATAAAAAAACATTTGTGGCCTCTGAAAAAAAATGCAATCATTATATTTTGTCTGTGTATTTTGACTGGATATAATACACTGCCAGCTTTGAGTTTGTCATACATCCAAATAACATCCATTTGTCCGTTCATAATCATTCATCGGTCAAAAACCTGTCCTACCACATCTTTGACATTGGTGGCTATTGTCTGCGCCCTGTCGTCTTCACAAATCTAATTTACATTTTTATTATTCAGTAGGTATTATGTTATAGCAGTGCATTGCTTGATAGAGCGTCTATTATCTACATAATAATCATTCTGATTTAAAAAGTTCATTGACTCTGCGAACTCTATGTGATCAGAATTGGTGCATAAAAGTTTAGCGGCAGAATAGCAGTGAGATGTTTTACTGTTTTTTTTAGTCTGACATTACTGAGGTATCTGTACTATTTTAAAAGTGTATTTAGTGATAGTTTGTTTTGATTTAGCATACCGCGCCTTGTTAGAAATAATCTAAGCGTGTACACATAACGCACCGACACGTGGATCCAGCATAAAACCTCCTATTTCATCATCATCATCATCAGGAATACTACAAACAATGACCAAGAAATTTTACTCGACACATGGAGTAGTGGCTCAATTATGTCTCCCATCGCAACGTCCTAGTGTCATAGTTAGAACTGGGGTACCGTCATATTTACGAGTAGTTGTTGCTTGCGGTGCGGTCCTCAGTGTCTTGAGGTCTTGCAATGGTTCGCTTGTATTTGGATTTAATCGTATTAATTACTAGATACCATGTCGGTGGTAACACCCAGCCATCTTCCCTATTGAAATTAGGATGTTTTTAATTTCAATCACGTATAATCCTTGGTCGGTCTCGAGGTGCTTTTACCCATATAAGCAACATACCTAACAAGTAATTACACAGGTGCTTACCTTCAAATGTAATAGAAGAGTGTCACCAGCAGCATTTAGTGAAATCGTGAAAGCGCCGCCGACATCAATGACCCCACGGTGTGTTTGTCTGTCTGTCACGCGCTGCTTTCGCATTCTAAGAGTTTGGAGCATCGTGCTGGCCCTTCTATAGAATAAAATTATACAGGCTATAGAGTCGAGCTACTTATTGCATAAGAAGAAGACGAAAAGCGTTACGATGAATAAAAAATAAAATATACTTGTTCCACGAAAATGAATTTAAAACAAAATGTTGAATGATCTAAATTTATTATATCATCTACCTAAATTTAGGTCCGGATTGGTACAGCTATGAGTAACTACATAGAGAAAGGAATAAATACAGAGATTTGTCCCAGTTGTTTTAGTAAGAGTTCTTTTTTTTTTGGAAAAGAAGTCGTCGACCCTCAGTTTTTCTCCACATCTTATAATATTTGAACAAAGTATATCGAAACACAACGAAACCATAAAAAAAATATTTGGCGGCGTTTCTGAGACGTCTTCAATATTTTTATCTCTTGTTTTATTCAATAAAAAAGCAGCAGGTAGTACCTACATGAATTTGGCTTACGCAAACGGGGAATATCATTTTTTTTCATTATTTCAGCTAATAACATAAAAGCCGAGAGACAGCGCTGTCTTCAGCGTTTTCATGTTTGATTAGCTTTTACCCGCGGCAATGCCATCAGACATAATTTTTTAATTTTCCAGTAAAATAATGCATATGTTATCTGTTATATTCATATTTTAAATTAAGTCCTCACAAATTACAATGTAGAAAGTTTTGTGTGTCATGTATTACTATCAATATAATATTGAACAATACTCCCTCGTATCCTGTCTCATTTGAATGTCTTGCCATACATGAAGCAATTCAGCTCATATAGGAGTGTTCTGTTGTCTTTTGTTATGCTAATCCGAATTATAGCTCTCATACCGCGCTTGCTTCGGAGAATATCATAATTAAGTACAACATATAACTGCATATATGTAGTACATAAGCTTGCGCCATTGAAACATCATTCAATGTAACTATAAATCGCAGAGAGATTTGCCATCTTTTGTGGAAGCGGTATTGGTAAAGTATGGTCAATTTTGTGTTAAAAACGAAAGTTTATATTGTCTATGATGTATTTTTTGTTTTTTTTTCTGGTAACTGGGTTTTTACCCGACTGTGCCTACCAAAGAGGGTAATTTATAAATGGAATTCATCACGTCCCAACACCCATTTATCACTGTTAGAATCCGTAAAGTTCACTTTCTATGACACGCTTCGACAATGCTATTTTATATTCTGAACTAGTTGTCAGTTTCAAATAGACAAAGCCTGTGGATGTTTTTTAAAAATAATATAATCCGTATCTCTTCTACGATATCCAACGACGTAGGGTTGTTACAACTAACTCAATCGAGGACTCGTTAAATTTTACGGGCACGATGACTTTAAATTTATACTATTTTGCTATATGCAGCACGGCAAGTGCAACATTATTCGTAAGCTAACCGTATACTTTTTTTTTATGGGACTAGGCCCGCCACACACTCCCACCACTGCTACTCCTGTAAGCCAGGATCTACAGTGGTGTCCAATGATGACATCGAGGTTTGACCTTCGGCGAGTCCCGGAATAAAGTAATTGTCTGGGAACCCGCACGAATTTAATCGAAAGATAAAAATAGGAGGAGTTTGAAGAAAATTATCTACCGTATATTTCGTAGTCTACGTATTTAGACATTTTGTATGGATAATTTAAGCGGTGTTTGGTTAGCTTACGAATAATCTCGCACCTGACGTGCTGCACCGCTATTGAAACTTGATCTCTATTGCATTCAGTATTATATTGATTCTGAAGTTTTTACTGGGTGTTTTTACATAGTGAACTACCTCAGAAGTTTGCCCTTGATATGCTTGTATGTAACATTTTATTACGATTCCAATGTGCTGTATATACGACATTAAAGCTTTTTAGAACATTAGTGTGAATAGACAGTTAGATAAGTACAAAAACAAAGTTCTGTTGAAGCTGATCGTAAGCTGTAGCTATTTTAAAGTAGGTATAGCTACTTATATCGTTACCATCGGAGCTTCCCTACTTTAGGATCTAATAAGACCTAATCAAAGAAGGTATAATTTACTTTTTCAACCAAAAGTAGAGTCTGTATAATATTAGTATTCATGAATATTCTTCAACTATTTAAAAATTGCAACCGGCTTTTGTTTTTGCTAGTGCAGCATAGTATAGAATTCCTATCAAACTCACGTGACTTATAGACTCTATCGATAACTTGAAATAATCGTTAACGCACTAAAGTGCATCCAAACTATCGTTGTTGTGCATCGTGCGCCTTTCACCGAGGTTCGTGTACGCAGTTGCGTCACTACGCGCATCGTCGGAGTTCACTCACTCCGGGAATTGCGACACACCACACTGAAGCAGCGCAGTAAGTTCAATACTCATTACGAGAAAGATCTTAGGAATAGATCTCTACCTAGAGACGTGTCTAGATTCTTCGGGGTTAATAAACAAATTTAATGGAGGGATTTACGTCTACAGCTTAGAGTTAAGACGTTGCCTATACAGGTGATTCAGAAAGCTTAAGAAGTGCAAGTTCAAAGGTCGCCATAGCTTTGTAAACTTAAAGGTACATAATTTTCAATAGGGTTTAAGTTATAAGTAACTTTGTCGATCGCTTGAACCTTTGCTTGGGTGGTTTGCGAAACAATTACTTGTAACTGTACTTGTTACTGCTGTAACTTCTCTAATTCGAATTTAGTTTATGTTTTAGTGTATAACGCACATAATATACTCGTATGTCATTCAAAGTTCTATTATTATAACATCTATGAATGAATGTATGTAAATTTTATCATAAAAATATCTAATTATTGTAACTAAGACATTCGGTTATTAAAATAATAAAGGGGATAAAAATAAGTGCCGACTTCTCCTTTTTTTTGTTAGGTTGGCAATTGGCTACAACATAGTGCTATTTATGCCAGTGTCGAATTACGCTCATCGTTGTTTGAAATAAAAGTACCCCTCATGATAATGATGATGATGGCATGAATCCCTTACTCCTATGTTATAAATTTACCGGATATCTTGGGGGAACTTGAAAGTCAAATTGTACTATTTTATTTTAATTCATAAACACACAATGGTTAATATCGCTCTAATATTACACATTTCTTGAAAAATAAAACAAAGTTGAAAACTTCACTGTTAAACTTCCCGCCAAAAAGCCCCAAGTGCCTTACTACACTTATGACAGATAAAAAAATATTATCATAATAACCTTTTTAATCTATTCTAAGTCTATCGTTGTTCCAATGTCTAGGCTTTTTTTATATTTTACGGTCTACAGCATTATTAAAGTCTCGTTAATCATTGGTCTACAGCGACATTTAAATTGATGCATAGGCAGGAAATTACAAATGCGAAGCTATAATCTCACAAAATATGGCCGCGCTGTCAATAAACTAAGTTCATTGGCCGCTTAACGCTAGCGTCCTAACTAAAATCGGAGAAAGTAATCGCTAATTAACATGCCGTTGATGGGTTCGCTCATTACGTCACTTCCGTAGATACAGATAATGAAATAGCGTTGAATACAATAGGATAGTGGCTCAAGTATATAGGTATTATCGTAACGTTAACGTGTTCTGTCCCGCTCATTCCACAAATTTCATCAATAATAATAGCAGTTACAGGTTGCTTTCTCGATGGCGTTACGATTTCATTACAAGTTCCTCCTAGGTATACAATTTCTTGGACACAGTGTGTTGTAAAAATGATATGTTTTAAAGGTGAGACTTAGTTGCTTTCGTAAAATATTTGTATAGCATACTTACTATACTAAACATATGTTTACGTAGACGCTAGCGACTATCGACTCTAGCAAGTGTAACTCATGATAGAGGTAAAAGGCCATGAAGCTAGAAACTAGAAAAAAAATATGCTGAAGAGTAATTTTAGGACATAAAAAATAGGCTGGTAAATACAAATATAAAAAAAGAACAATAACTTAAAAAATTAAATTCCGAACGCATCGTCAGCGCGGGAAAGCCCGATAGTACGTAACCGCGAATTGGCGCGAGGACGCTTGTGCGCGCGCACGGAATCTTCGACTATAAATTCGTGAACACATGATTGACTGGTGAACAATTCGAGTCTGCTTCAAATAATTAATTTACGAACACGTCCAAGTTTTTATGCTAGTTATATGCAATTAATCATTAATGATTATGTGATTTCGTAGCCTTGCAGTACAGCCCACACACGAAGATTCCTTTTTTAAATTGCGGATGGAAACAACATCGCAATTTAGATAAAAAATAAACAGTTACATAATATATAAGCTAACTAGAAGGCTGACTTCCAAATTAGTAGTAAGTTTTCGCCAATTTACACTGTAATTTCTTCGGAAATGCTTTGTAATGCCATTGTAAGTTTATGTGAATATTTAAAGAATCTGATAAAGCTTTATTTCCTGACCTGGGTACCTACCCAAGTGGACATCTTCTGCATATAAGTATAGATTTTTAACCGCCAGTAACTTACTAATGTTGCTTAGTCTGGCTTTCTGTTGTGTGGTAACTGCAGAACGAGCTGGAAGGCTAGGTATTCCATATTATTTCACTATACACACTTATACAACCGATTGGTATAATAGCTACAATGCAACATTATAATCGTGTACACCGGACTTACAATATCTAATTAATATTATACTATGGTATCCAATCAATTCAGCCGCAAGGCCGGATACCAAGTTGGTTGGCGTGATTCACTCGCAATGCCACTAAATATTATTGTAATAGATTAATTGCATACCTTTAAATAACTATAGCCGTTAATACGTGATCGGGGAAGGGACTTGAAGAAAGGCCGTTGCCAGGAATTCACCTGGACCATAGACAAAAGCTTAGCTATGTAACAAAAATGTGTTAAATATTTAAAAAGTTGAATCAGTAAGATAATATGGCTCACGTTGATGTATTATGATTTTTTTAACCGACTTCAAAAAGGAGGAGGTTCTCAATTCGGTTGTATTTTTTTTTTTTTTATTTGAGCGAATGGGGTACTCATGTTGTGTTTTATTTGTTCCAGTGTTCGTCTGTGTAATGCAGCGATGTCGGCTTCGGTGAGGGCGGCGCTGCTCTGCGCCTGCGCACTGCTACTGCAACACGGTGACTTTATACGCCTTATTATATTAATTTATGAGATTAAATATTATTTATTACTATAAATTATGTACAATAGTTATTTACATATGCTGAATTCTGTATAGCATTAGTCTTTATCTCTCTTTTTTTATTAGTTTATTATGACTATGTATGACTATACATATATGACTAGCTTTCGCCAGTGACTGAGTGACACTGAGAAGAAATATATTTTTTTAAATCAACTTTGATTACAAATCCTTAATTTACATTCTCGAAATCTTAGAGCCATCTCTTTCATTGGGGACTAGGGATGGCTAAAAACATACTATCTCAATGTTCAGCAAGCGCCGAGCTGAGAGGTAGATGTCCGGCGGAGGAGAGCGCATGCCCTGCGCGGGCGTCGCCGTGCGCCACAGACGCCGAGTGCGGCGAGCAGGTCTGCTGCTCCACGTCGTGCGGCCGAGCTTGTGTCGATCCTTTATACACTGGTAAGTATATTAGACGTTTCTATCTGTCGGTCTTTTCATGTTCCACTGCTGGGCACAGGACGCGCTTCAATGCGGATTTCAGGCCATAGTCCACCGCTGTGACCCAGTGCGGTTTGACGTTCTTTTGAAAACTACTTAGTTTCTCATAAACATGCAAGTTTCATCATCGTTGAAAGAGTGATTCGCACACGAATTCTAGAGTGCTCAGAGGTGCGAGCAAAGGTTTCAACCTGCGTTCCTTGTTTTCAAGACGAGTAATATCACAGATATATTAGAGAGTAATATCGACATGTTTTGTGTAGAGAAATCCAGGGTTAGCCGAGGGCGCAAAAACGACAAATAATAAGAAATATCTGTACACCAACTACAACTTTCCTCTTAGGAATGCACCCCACTAGCAATGCTGCTTAGCTCTGGAATATTATTTTATGCACATGTTTTTCTAATAGTTACCTTTTCTGCTTTGACATCATCAGTCATTTTCTTACACAACAATTGTTCTTAAAAGGGTGTGAGAACATCAAGTTATCATCTGAGCGCATATCCCGCGCGCTGGCTGCGGAGAACAGCCGCGGCGGCCGGGGCCGTCTGCCAGCACTCAGGACTCCTCGCTGCAGAGCCGCTGACGGAGAATTTGAGGAGATACAGTGCGACAATGAGATCGTCAGTTCCTGCTGGTGTGTGGACGCCGCTGGGTTTGAGGTGAGATGCCGATCTACATGGCTATAGTTTCCGAAGAATGTGTGTTTTCTTGATCTGGCACATGTAGTAGATATTACCAACCCAGCTTGTAATTGATGAAGCTGACCTGATGATTAAGATTGCTGCCTCTTTTTAGCAGTAGTCACGTCTACCAGCTGAAGGATTGCTTTAAGCTTGCACTGTCAACTGGGAGATACGAATGTCTATCTATTTATCTATCTATCAGCCGAAAGATGTCCACTGCTGGACATAGGCCTCACCCAATGATTTCCACACATCACCTTGTGGGGGGCCGTCCTACACTACGTCAAAGGATAACAGAAATCAATGAATTCCCCTTGAAATCAGTTCAACTTTATGTTTGAAAGGACCTAATACTAGGAATAAGATGCTGAATTTTTTTAAGCAACCAAATCACTCCGTCAGGTCCCTGGTACTAAGGCGCCTGCAGCCAGTCTAGTGAACTGCACTCGTGTAGCTCCCTGCGCCGCCCACACGTGCCGCATGCTGTGCCCTCTCGGCTTCGAGCTGGACGCGCGGGGCTGTCCGCTGTGCAAGTGCAGGGACCCCTGCTCGTCCGTCACGTGTCCCGGACAACTATCCTGCCAGCTGGAGGAGACTCCGTGTCGGAAACCGCCGTGTCCGCCCGTGCCTACATGTAAGTTATTGGGATAAATAGATCTATATTTGAAGAGAGACCCATTCCCCGATGACTTCGGGTTTGTTTGTGACCATCGGTACTAAGCGTTTTGCTTCTACTTTCATCGTGCGAACTGCTAAGGAATGGAACACGCTACCGGCGTCTTTGTTCCCCGTTGACTACAATCTGGGTGTTTTCAAGTCGAGAGTGAACAGGTACCGTCTCGCAAGTATGCTCCATCGTAGATCTCATCGTCACTTACCATCAGGTGAGATCGAGATCAAATACTTGCCTATAATGTAATAAAAAAAAATTACAGTAATTTTCTGGACAAAAAATATTATTGTCCGGGAAAATATAGCTTTCCTCTGTGTAATTAATGCGAAACCTATTGTAAGAAGTATTTACATCTATAGTGCTAACCTAACCTACCAAGCTACCAAGTTTTATTCGGATTTATTAAGCCATTATCACTTCATTGTAACAAAGATTTATCCATACGAACTTGCTTGATTAATATTAATGAGTAGGCACGGTTATAGTTGAATAATAAAGTCATTAGAAGGTATGTATTCATTCTTCGAGAAAATTATTATCTTAAGCCCGAGTTCAAGGTCAAGGCTTAACAGAGAGCTAATTTTATTAAATTTTGCACAACTTGAAAGCCATGATACTAAATAAGATAACCTTTTTATTTACTATAAATTATGTACAATCGTTATTTACAAAGATATCTACATGAAAAAACCAAAAAACTAAATATACTTATTAATAGGAAACATAAACAAAGTAAATAAAATAATGACATTGTATAAAAAAAAATAAGATTAGAAATATAAGGCGGAGCACAGATTATGACGTTGTATCTAACTATAATAAAAAGTTTGCTGTGTCAACGTCGCAATGAGTGTAGCCTTTGAGATAATGATGGACCGACCAGAGACAAATACATATACAAATAATATCAAAACATCTTAACACAGGTAAAAGGGGGCGTAGCCTACAAAACATCTGTCCAGTTGGAGAGCCTTTGCTAATATCGGAGACGAGCCGGCCGTTCCTTTGCGGCACGGATCCTGGAAAACCTAACTGCCCACCATTATACAGATGTCTCGTTGAATCAGGTATGTTGACTTTTCGCTATTGTCACCGCATACCAAAACAATTCCAAATACTAGCGGAATAACTGGCAAAGTGGGTCTTGGCTGCGTATATAAAGGAACAAAGAACAAAAAGCTGATCGGGATTTTTTGAGCAGCTCTTCTCGTCATTTGGCCTTTTTATTACTTTTAAATAGGCTTGGCTCGCTACACACACCTGCACAACTGTAAATCCTATAAGCCGGGAACTACAGTAGTGTCCAATGAAGTCGCCAGAGTTTGTCCTTTTAAGAAGACAATTGTTTTGACCCTGCATCGAATATCAAAGAAATAAAAAAGTATTTGACGTGGTGTTGGTGATCTAAATGAAACTTCACTTCCTTAAAACAGTTTGGGTCACATACCATATTTGAATAAGAACCATGGACTATTTATCGTATCACAATTTTGTCAACCTATCTTCTTCCCCAGGAAACGACTACGGAGTCTGTTGTCCAGCGTCCCTGGAACTCCAAAAGGCTGGAACCTGTCCTGCTCCTTCCACCACTGACTTGGACTGCGGCACGCCTTGTGCCCACGACTTGGAATGTCCGTCGATGCAAAAGTGCTGCGATGGCGGAGAGTGCGGCCGGCACTGCATGCTGCCACACAATGTGACGATGTGCACACAGCAGAAGATGCTGGCGGAGCTGCTGGTGGTTAGCGAGAAGGAGGGCAGGGGATACGTGCCCCAGTGTGCTAATGACGGATCCTTTGTGTCGAGACAGTGTTCTAGAAATGGATTAGTTTGCTGGTAAGAAATTAAGGATTACTATACGTAGCTGGATGATAATCATCCTCTTAATCATAGAAGACTCATAACTAAGGATTAGGGTTTAATAGTGAAAGCCATCTTCTCAAAAGTCTGTATATCTTCTACCCACAGGTGCGTAGATTCAGAAGGCAACAAGCTTCGAGGGTCCATGGGTCCCTCGTCCTCGGTGAAATGCTCCCCCTCCCCGCTCCCCGCGCGCTCCGGCGCCCGCAGCCTGGACGCGTGCGCGCGCGCACTCTGCGCCGGCGTCTGCGAGTACGGGTACAAGACTGGTGGTGACGGCTGTCCCACTTGCGAGTGTGATGACCCTTGCGCGGGGTACCCCTGCGCAGACGGGGAGGAGTGCGTGAGAGTCAGGGATGCTGACTGTTCTGGGGAGCTGTGTACTGGATATCCAGTGTGTGAGTTAAACATATCTTGTGTTTGTGTTAGAGATAAGATTAGCCATATTTTGTTTATAGCTATACAGGATATATGAAGTCCACATAATAATATGAGGGAGCCGTTGACCGAAATTTTTGGGTCCCCAAATGAATATCTCTAAGAAGTGCATTGAATTGTCTATTGCACACAAAATGAAACCCAGTTGTTGAACTGGCCAGTCCTTTAACTAACGACCTGCGCCCCAAGTCTGCTTACACAATCTATTCATAACCGTACAGCAACCGCATAGTAACTGCCACTTTTGACAGATATCCCATACAATATCTGTCAAAAGTGACAGTTACTATGCGGTTGCTGTTCGATTATGAATCGATTGTGCTAGCAGACTTGGGGCCCGGGCCCTGTAGTGATACTGATATCAGAATTACTAATCGCAAATTTCCTTCCACAGGCCGTCCAAGAGTATCATACGAGAATCCTTGTGAAGTTGGCGCGCCTGCTACCGATGATGGAGGATCGCAAATATCCTGCGGCTTGGAGTCCGATTGTCCTGGAGGTCACGCGTGTGTGAGGACTAGACGCAGTGGATCTGCTGTCTGCTGTCCAGACCCTCATTATATGGATAATTCCACTGAGAGCGATACGGATGTAAGTGAACCTTAGATGCCCGTAAATGGGATATACAGAATGATTTTTTTGAAAATATAGTTTCCGTAGGCAGGAATTTAACACGTTAATTTTGAAAAAAAAAACAACCTGTATTATTGCGTCATCCGATAATGTCGCTAGTAAGGATCAAGTTCAGGGAAGTAATGACATACAACCAACAAAAGAAAATGCATTTTTTAATTATTAAAAAAATATTAATATTTTCATACATAAACCGTACGTTTTCCCTAAAAAATTCTGTCTTCCTTGCTCCATAGCTAATTTTTAACGATACGGTCATTGGCGTACGGGATACGGCATAATGGCGATTTGAGCAAAGGAAGTTTTAAAGGTCTTCAAAGGCGGTATTTGTTGCTCAAATCGCGGACCAGGTTTATACATTTTTTTAAGTGTAAACCTCATCTATCTCCATCAATTAGCGGACCCATAGGGTTCCGTATCGCCCCGTACACCTGCAACAACGGAATATCTTTACAGTTAAGCTTCGAAGCCTGTGGCACCGAAGCCGAAGCGCTCTGCGGCCTCAACTCCACCATCTACTGCACGGAAGGCGAATGCGATAACGACCTTGTATGCTGTTCGACCTCCAACTGTGGTCCTGTTTGCATAGATCCCGCCAAGATGAAGTTGCAGGCAGATCGTGTGGATGATACGCCTTCAAGTAAGTAGCATAAGCCTTTCTTTTTTTTGTTGACGCTGGAAAATGCTTTTATGCATACCGCTTGGGCCCGGGGGGACCCGAACGGTTCTGTGGGGCTCCTGGACACGTCCAGACTACCCACTATAACCCAGCGGTCCACTTTCACCGCCTTGGAGTGGGACGCCACAGGATTGCACATGACATACTGCTGTGACGCCCTGAAGTAGCATAAGCCTTCCATAACTTCCTCAACGTTTACTGCGGTTCATTTATCAGCTGAAAGATGTCCATTGCTGGACATAGACCTCCCCCAACTCCTACACATCATCGTCTTCTGCCACTTGATGGTCGCGTGTTGCATCATCGGTCCACTTTGTGAGGGGGCAGTACACTATGTCTTCCAGCTCGTGGTCGCCATTTTAGAACCTTTCTGCCCCACCAGCCATCGGTCCTGCCGTATATACCCTACCCACTGCCACTCCAACTTTGATATTAGCTAACCTACCTAGGCAAGTATGCTCCATCGTAGATCTCATCGTCACTTACCATCAGGTGAGATCGAGATCAAATACATGCCTATAATGTAATAAAAAAAAAAAAGCTATGTTGGTTTATGTAGTTCGTCTACGGATCTCCTCATTCCTGATTCTATCACGTATTGAAACCCCGAGCATAGCTCTATCCATTGCGCGTCGAATGACCTGGAGCTTTCTTATGATGCCCATAGTAAGCGATCACGACTCAGTGCCATATGTAATCATTTACTGAGGTTCCGATCTCTAACTTCATCTTCTCTGCCAAGTGTGCGAGTACCTGCGGGATTTCGACGAGAAGATGGAAGGCACAGTGGATGGGATGAAGCTCGCGCTGCCCGCCCCCACCTGCAACTCGGACGGGTCCTTCAGACCACAGCAGTGCGCCAACGGTCGATGCTGGTGCGTAGATTCGTTCGGCACGGAAATACCTGATACTACCACCAAAAACGCATCAGCTGTGGATTGTGAGAAGTGAGTATAGTAATAAGAAAGACTGTGGTGTCCAGCTATTAATTCAGCTGATAATTGGTGAGATAGTGGACACGTCGAAATTACAATCATTTTTATAAAATTCTCGTACTTCCTATATATATTAACTGCCTTACGTGCATTTTGTTTCGAAGAATCAAAATCGGAATATTATTTATTCATGTAAATTATTACAGTACTTATGTATCGTCAAATATGCCACAAAACGCTAAGCTACGACTTTACCACCCGTTTGAAATGCCGTTCCTATAGAGAAGAACGGGCAAGAAGTTCCGGCGCAAGGTCAGGGCGCGAAATTCAAAATGTCAATGGCTTAAAAAATACATAAAGCGATACAATACTCCAAAGTTAGTAAAAGTAGCGGTTTTTACAAACCTTGGAGTATTGTATCGCTTTAGGTATTTTTTTAAGCAAACTTAATACATCGAGACATCCAATGCAGAATGCTAATATCGCAAAACACTAAATTACATCGTAAAGATGTTCAAATTTTTCGTAAAAAAATAAAAACCATTGACATTTTGAATTTCGCGCCCTGACCTTGCGCTTCCCCCTTAAGCTTTTCAAAAGGACCTTAAACATTTTTATATGATAATTTTTATGGACATCTAAGAACAGAGTAGGAACGGCTTTGCATGTAGAGGAACAATTAAAAGTAATATATCGCTCGTTCCCGCGACCCGCAGAGTGCGGTCGGAGCTGTCGTGCTTGGAGCTGACGTGCCGCATGGGCTGCGACTACGGGTTCGAGCTGGGCGCGGCGCGCTGCCCCACGTGCCGCTGCCGCGAGCCCTGCGCCGGCGTGCGCTGCGCCGCCGGCCGCGCCTGCGCCGCCGTGGACGTGGCCTGCGACGCGGACTACTGCCCCCCGGTGCCTGCGTGTGAGTAGCCTCGAAGACATTTTAACACTGACAGATAGACAGATGACAGATACACATCTGAGTTAGTTTCATGCTTCTAGGTCCACCGGATTAGACCGAGATGCATGAAATTTTGCACGGGAGTTCCTTTTATATCGTACGTAGATTGTGGTAAATAAATGGTGGTAAATATACTAAGGAAATAATTTTGGACATTAAACCGATAAGCATGGCAAAACCCCACCGTTTGCCATTCTTATCGGTGGCAGTTTGTAAAAGAAAAAAAAAATTCAACGCACATCTGAGATAATTAAAAAACAAAATCACGCTTCTAGGTCTAAACCGGTGGACCTAGAAGATGAATGACATTTTGCACGGGAGTTCCTTTTATATCATACGAAGATTGTGGTAAATAAATGGTGGCAAATTTACAAAGGAAATATTTTTGAAAATAACAACGATAAAAATTGCAAATGGTGGGGAGTGGGGGGTCAGTCTGTAAAAGAAAAAAAAATTGAAGGCTACGATCGGGTACATATGTAAGAGTTACATTGGGTGGTCTTATCCTCCTCCCCGATATCCTTATAGGACTGTTCATCCGGTGACTGCAGCCATGATTAAATCTGTCCTTTGTCGTGAACTGCTGATTACTGGCAACTCCATTCTCAGTCTTGTAAGAAGACTTTGCAAACAACCTCATATAAATGATTTCCTTTGAGCGATCGAATTTGCCACTTATCGTCAAACAGCTTCTATAAGAGTTGCAGTGCAGCTTTTTAAAACATTAATTTTACTCCAGGTCTTCCAAAAAGACCAGGCCAGTGCCCTTACCTGGTACCGTCGAACGGCGCGTGCGAGTGGTCGTGCAGAACCGATGCGGAATGCGGGCCGAGTGAGCGATGCTGTGCGACTGGGTGCGGTACTGCCTGCACCAAGGCGGTCCACCAGACTGCCTGCCAGGAGAGGAAGTAAGACTCGAAAGTTCTAATGCAAATTTATATACTGAACCCATCTATAAAAACCCCTATAAAAACCCCTATAAAATACCCCTATAAAAAAACCATCTATGAAAGTTCTCCCATGCACTTCTGCATGGAAGAACTCTCAAAGACGTGTCGCCATCAAAAGACGTCATTTGATACTCCGAAAGCTGAATGTGAGATATATTCCTTACCTCTCACAGGTAATGCTTCCTTTAATGAATAAGAATTAGAATATTTTTTATTCACGTAGACCATTAAGTACAGTACTTATGAATCATCAAAAGTTACAAAATACTATGTTACTACTTTACCAATGTATAATGATCAAAGAGTTCATCGATTCAAAAGACATTGGAGAGACACCTGTAAGGCTTAATGTATTCTCAGTCAAAAGATCAGAATGTCAACTTACAAAATTTAGGCATTTCAAATCTATCTTACGATAGATAGATAATCCCCCTCGCATTGAGGGGAGACCCATGCCCAGCAGTGGGACATTAAAAAAAAGGGCTGGTATTATTTTATATTAAAAGCTGCGCCCCGCGGTGTTACCCGCGATTAAAAAGTATGTATGCTACTATATTAATGTATCCCACGGGAACCATACATTTTACCGGGATACAAAGAAGCCTATGTGCTATTCCAGACTAGGTATAATCTATCTCTGTGCCAAATTTCACCCAGATCCGTTCAGCCGTTCTGGCGTGATTGAGTAACAAACATCCATCCATCCAAACTTTCACATTTATAATATTAGTGGGATTATACATTACGATAATCAAGATGTATAACAGCACTCTTATTTCGCAGAGCTCTAGCTCTTCACACAGCAGCCGAGAGCGGCAATCCACCAGCTTGGACCTGGGTGCCGAAGTGTAGGGACGACGGCTCCTACGAGACGGTGCAATGCCGCGGCTCTGACAAGACCTGCTGGTGTGTCGATGCTGCTGGAAACGAGGTACCTACTTAGGATCCTTAACGAGATATGATAAGATGATAAAATGCACTTAAAAAGGAGTACCAAAACATGGGAAATCACACAGATTCTTTTTTGTTTTTATAATGGCCTCACCCACCTTTAGGTAGGTATTTTGCCAACGTCAAGTGGAATGTTTTGTTTTATATTCAATATGGGAGATTCTATGCAGGCCTAATCCGCAGACTAGGCCTAATAAACCTCATAAAACCCCCCCTAACCCTATCAATAAAGTTGTGGACACTTTACTGACAAATTACCGAACTTTTTGGGAGAACTGAAAAAGTTGTGTTTTACTATTTAGTTTTATTATCCTACACTCGTGCACGTTTATGAACACATAATGGTTAATATTCCATCAACATTACACATTATATTTCAAAGAAACACATTTTTCACAAAATAAAACAAAATTATTAACCTTTCTCTTCGACTACCCCCAAAAGTCCCACACAGTTACTAACAATAAAAAAATTGTATTATGATGACAGAAAGTAATCATTTGATCATGATCCCGTTTAAATCAATAGATCGCTGGTACGCGCACCACTAACTCAACACCGACCTGCGACGCGCCCTCCAAGTGCTCCAACCCCGAATGCGATGGAGACGTCGTGTGCGCACATGGGAGGGTACTGGACAGCCGGGGCTGCCCCACGTGCGAGTGCAGAGACCCTTGTGCGGAGGCCAAGTGCAGAGATGATGAGACTTGTGAGCTTGTTCCCTTGGATTGCGAGGTTCGTGTTCCTATAGTTAAGCAGGTTCTTCTGTATTCAGCCCAAATTAATCTTCGGAGCAAATCTATATGGAAAATACTCTATAGGTTACCCAAATTTCCATGGTTTTGTTAAAAGTATCTGCCCTTGTATAATTATTTTAATTACTTATTGAATTCATTTTTCAATACTACTGTGTGGATCCAGTTCAGGCTTTGATGCCCGGCACATGCCGGACTGGACAACTATTCGGTGCAATTAGACGGCCTGATTAGCGCAATGGTAGTGACCATGCTTTTTGTGCCGAGGCACCCGGGTTCGAATCCTGGTAGGGACAAACTTTGTGTGATGAGCACGAAAATTTGTATTGTACCCAAGGCATGGATGTTTAATATCTATATAAGTAATATATACTGGATTCGCCCCCAGTCCATGGTACGGTACCCATAATACAAGCGTTGTTTAGTGTGGGACCGAATGCTTGCTGTGTTCGCCTGAAAAAAAAATTGAGACATAAGTAATACACTTGATAAATAACGGGCACTTTATGCATTTTTTAAGCTGAGTAGCAAGATTAAGTAATAATTTATAGTGATCATGTATATAGCTAATAAACATGTATCTGTATCTATTTCTCTGTATCAATAATAAAAAACTACCTGCTTATGTTACAGGGTGACTCGTGTCCCCCGCTGGCTCGATGCGCCCCCTCTCCGCAATGTCCGGACGGAGTGGATCCGCTGCAAGCGCCCGACGACTCGGGTCCGCTGCTGTGCGGCCCCAGCGCGGCTGCGTGTCCATCAACCCACGCCTGCAGATTCGCACCTCATGATTCGAGACCTTCGGTGTGCTGTCCTAAGCCTCGTGAGTAACTATCACTAAAAATCCACATAAAAAACTCTAATGGAGATCGTCCAAAAAGATCAGAAATTAATTCTCGTGTGGGACGCGACCTGGGTTGGCCTTTTCTATTGAGACTAAACAGGAACACTTAGGCTCCATCTCATTCTCCGGGAGCATACCAAACAGCGGGCAGTAGACGAGGCCGAAAACTTTAAAACGTTGGAAGTATAGGAGTATTGGCTCCGCATCTTCTCTAATTCCATTCGGAGTCGAAATCCTTTTTCAATTGGCTCCAAAGTCTTGACGACTTGGTAAAAAGATATCAAAAAGATTTGATGACACACCGACTCAAAAGCCGGCCATATCCTTGCCTCGCGCGTGACACTGTAAAAATAAAACAGTTACCACAATACTATTAATATTCCACAGGTACTGTATGCTTCGAAAGTAAAGACGAGGGTAGTTGCTCGGAGGGAGAAGTGCTGAACACAACCCGCTGGCATTTCAACCATGAGAAGAACCGCTGTGAGAGGTTCAAGTACCACGGCTGCTCCGGTAACCACAACAACTTCAGGACGAAGGAGGAGTGCAATACTGTGTGTCCTGGTGAGTTAGAAGACCTTGAATTAATATGAACCTTATAAGAGAGGCGTTTAGGGCTAAACTACTTCGCAGCGCAAGCGGGAGTCCAGCTCAATAATGTCTTGTAGCGAAAATAATTTCTACAATAAAGCAGTTATGCCAAACTTAACCTGTTTATGGAACTATAAAAGCAGAATTGGATGTCTACCCTGTTGACTCCTTAAGATCAGTTGGACTTCGATCACATCCTCTTACAATATCTGGATCCCTAGTACCCGCTGAGGCGAATACCACCTAATAACTCTGTGCTATCTTTTGAAACAGTGGAAGGGGATACAGCGAAATTGAATAGTACGAAGATTAGCCAGAATCCAATGAGTGAAGGCATGTCGAAGTTCTTGTACTTATCTGCAGGTTTTAAATGTCTACGTTGTGATAACGCCACACAAAGTTCTTAAGTGCTAATAACATGATTTGCTTCACCATGGGTGATGTAGGGATTATAAAGAAACCTGACCTGGGCTGAATAATTGGTAATTTCCATTTATTTTGGTTCAGTGGCACATTCAACCTAATCCAAAAAAGTCCATACAAAATCTTATGAGGTGTAAGGTAGTACTTACCTACTCACGTAAGATTTTGTTTGGACTTAAATTTGGGAGTTAGTTCCTAATTAAGGACTTGAATTTGGCATTAAGCATTATCGAAAAAGAACCCATTCTAATTAAAAACCTACTCTTTTTCGAAGTCTATTAAAAATAGCAAGATTATCATATTGAGTAGAAACGGTCTCAAAACGCACTTTTATCGATTCCTGTTATACTCATTATTGGTGTGACTAATGTATTACGTTTTTAACAGTCAACATTACTTATGACTAGAAGACGAGAAGGAGTTCTTATATCAGTCCTTTAGGGGGCGTTTTTAATTGGTTTTCTGATGGTTTTTTTCATATTGCAGTATTGAGCCCGTGCGAGCGACTGAGAGAGAAGAACGAGGGCGCAGCAAAGAAGTACGGCAAGGGCACATTTATACCGAAGTGCGACTCAAGCGGCGCCTGGGAACCCGTACAGTGCATGTCTCATATTGGTAAGTTAATAAAACAGTCATTTGAAGTATGGACGTGGCTACGGTAGGGCAGAGTGGGGTAGCTGCTCCGCCCTGGCTCTTGGAGTCAAGCGATTAAAATCAGAAATCATGTGCCTAAAGTATCTTGGCAGATGAGAGTGACATCAGGGAAAGCGCAACATTCCATTGGTGTCAGATTCTTGTTCAATTCTAGTTTCCTTGCTTTGCCACACCCTGAAGTAAATGCCATGGCGACGCCCATGACTTGGTGTTAATGACAACGCTAGCAAAGAATATGTTGTTTTTTCTGTCCAAAAAGTCTATTGCAGCATATCTAGACAAGTATTTTGATTGCTTGAGTTGTGAGACAGTAAGCGTAATCAAATTTTTGTGCAATCTTGTTCACAGATGTTTGTTGGTGTGTTAGCTCTCGGGGTGAACCTCTCAAAGGCTCGTTGGTGCGCGGCGCCAAGCCGTCTTGCAACTTTAGACAAGCACGCAAGTGGGTGCAAAGGGACCCGCTCGACGAACGGGCGAGAGCTGATGAAGGTAGGAAAATACACAGTCTTTAGTATAGCATTTAATTTTGTGAACATCAGAAGTAAGTCGTTTATCTCGAAGACCATCACGTCACGCCATTTCGACATGAATTTTATATCCCACTAATATTATAAATGTGAAAGTTTGGATGGACGGATGTTTTTTACTCAATCACGCTAGAACGGCTGAACGGATCTGGATGAAATTTGGCACAGAGATAGATTATAGTCTGGAATAGCACATAGGCTACTTTTATCCCGGTAAAATGTATGGTACCCGTGGGATAGATTTGTTTGAATTTTTCATAGAGGAAAGGATCGACATGATTTACAGAAAAGGACTTAGAGGAAAAGGACATACTTTTTAATCGCGGGTAACACCGCTTCTGGACCCTTCCCTTTTTTATCCCTTTTTTTATAAAACACCTTTTGACTAAATAATTTAGTTCAGACATTTTTCTTTTAGTATTGGAAGAATTGATCAGACAAATGACAGCGTACAGAGTTGACGAATTCGACGAAGACGAAGATCTCGATATCGATGCCGAAGGGCGAGAGCAGCTAGAATCTTTTGAAAAAGACAATGAACAGAAAGACGAACCTGCAGTCCTGGTTTCCGAAGTAGTGGAGCCGAAACCGGCGGACACTACGAGAAGAATGGATAAGCCTCTAGAAGTTTCCACTGAGAAGATCGTTTTTAAGACTAAATGTCAATTGATGCAGGAGGAGATTGAAAATGGTGAGTCGCCTAAAGCACACCAGATGAAAGACTTATCGTTCAGTTACCTGAAACTTACAAGCAATTTTTGTCTGAATGCCTAATAATGCTGTTCTAAATGTATTAAAACTTCTATAAACTTTGTAACTTTCATGTCATGATCAGGAGGTGAGGGTCTTCGCCCACAATGCTTGTTCGATGGCTCATTCTCGCCGCGGCAGTGCTCCCGCGGCCGCTGCTGGTGCGTGGACGCCGCGGGGCAGAGAAGGCCCCACATGGGAGTCGTATCGGATCTCCCTGGGACTGAGCCTTGTGGTGAGATTCCGTCGTTACTATTTATTTGAAAAGTTGTTGTCCGGGATCAGCGACAACAGAGAGCAAGCCTACCTGGTGGTACATGTTCAAAAACAAAACATGCTTAAAATCAAACTATATACCTACTCTCTACCTAGTCTCTTCCTTAGCGTCTTCTGTCGACAATGTTTGTAAATATATTATTTTAATCACTGATTTAAGTTACTTATGACTGTTATCAAGGCTGGTCACGTCAACATGTAAATCCCTTCTATCGCAGCTTCTCTCGCTCTCCACTATAAACTATAATCTGATTCTTCATTGTTATTTTTATTCAATTTCATAATCCTGTTTCAGAGCTCACTCATGTAGAATCAGCGGTTCTGGAATTAGAGCTCCTGAACGTAGACAATGCTGGCGCGGAAGATGCGCGTGCGCGGCTAGCGGCGCGGCTGGCGGCGCTGGGCGCGCGCGCGCCCGTGGCGGCGGCGCGCGCGCGCGGCGGCGTGCGCCTGCGCGTGGCGCTGGCGGGGCCGCGCGCCGCCGACTTCGTGTACCATGTGGAGAACATGGTGAGTTCACTACGAGATTTCAATTCAAACTCAAGCATTTATTGCAAACTATGTGTTCATTGGTCTTACATTAGTTTTAGTACTTATGACATAGCGGCCTTCTTCAAGCATTGCAATGTTGAGGGGCTAAGTCTACCTAATAAACACGATTCTATGTCAATAGAGTTGTTCTCAATAATATAGGGATTGAAGAGGCAGCTTAAAAAGCTTCTTTGAGACCTAATATCATCAGCGTTTCCAGTAGTTTTCACGATATTTTCTTAGGTGAAACACGAGAAGATGGCTGGCACCAAAGCCGGTGAGGCTGGTGCTCTGGGTGCTGACGTCATCCGCAGCGAATACCGGCTGGCGGCGCCGGCTCCGCCCGCGCTGCAGCAGCGGGAGATACTCAGCGAATCTACCGTTAGTATTCATGACATACCTCCTCCTAATATCCTGATAGACTTTGATAATGGCAACTGCCAAACCCCATCTACTTATATATTTTCTTGACTACTCATGCAGATTCAAGTCTATGACAAAGCCATTCGATTAATTACACTCCATGATTATCCCTGGTTTTTTCATTGATGCCGACGAATCCCTATCCCCCCCCCTCCCCACGAACCGTTACGTCACGCACTTACTTTCATGCGCGCACCGATTCATGCTGTACTTTTTTAGACCGCATTAGTGAGTGGGTTTCTACACGGTTGGATCAACCACCCAAAAGAGACATAGCTATAAGATAAGTCAGTGTTCGTGCGTTGATTTTTCTCCTCGTCAGGCGGATCATTAGACTATATAGAAGACGGCTTAGTAGACATAAGGACATTTATAACTACCTTACTTAACGGATTCATATTTTAAAAACCAAAATTATTCCCTTGTCACAGGTATCAGTAACGACTTCATATCACACGGCGCTGATAGTTCTCGCGGCTACATCGGCCTTTGTTATCAGCGTGCTCTGCGTCCTCGTGATGTTGTACCGCGCGAGGCTGCAGCGGGAGCCTCAGAAGGCGGAGCGGTTCCTGCCAGCGGCGCCGCCGGTCTACGTACTCTCCGCCGATGAGAAGGCGGAGCTGGCGAGGGTGCTGCACGCACCACCACCGCCAGTCCTTCCGAATTCACAAAGCACACACGACGATCAGACGAGAGTATAACGTCGATCGTACTTAAAAAAAAGAACAATTATGACATTTAATTTCCCGCCAGCAAACGCTAATGTCACATTGACAATGCTACAGATTATTAAATGTAGGTTACACACGATTTAATAATTAATGATAATATTTTTTAATAAAAAGAACAGCCCTCTTAAAATCCTACCTTCGGGTACGGGCCTCGACAGGTTTTTTCATGATGTTTTTTAGCAAGTGATAATCATGGTTGAAAATTATATTCGCACATAAAATTCAGAAATTCCAGACGTACGAGCCGCGGGCCAGCGTTCTACTAACTTGACTATCTGACTGATCTCAGTGAAAATAACAGTTTAGGGTGCTTTTATTTTATTCATGTTGTCAAAAATTACCTTCCTATCATAATTTTATTAGTCTGTTATAATATCTATGTAACATTACTTAATCTAAATACTAAGTTGAGGCGAAATATGTACATGATGTAGGATCAAAGTCTTACGCGTTCAATAGGCGCAGCCAATATGTTATGTTGGTCTTTGTGTTGAGCATACATGTAATAAAATAATTATGGCTCAAATCACTCAGGTGAGACTACTTAAATAAAACTTAAATAAAACATACTATTGAATTCACATAGTTATGTAGACTATGATAACAAATAAAAATTTGCTATTAGATCACTTTAATACTTAAAGGTGTATGTTTATACACTTAAAAGTAAATAATACCTAATTATTTGATTTTGAAGTGTAATGAACAGTAAAAACCTACGTTAGTAGGTACCTACGTATTTCGTAATGTTCATATGTTTCATAAAATTGAGATTTGAGAAATTGAGTCATTTATATACTCGCGAAGCGGATTTATCACCTTGGTGATTTTGAGCCTTTATAGGGTCCAAAGTTAAATTGGCTAGAACTGCGATTGACGTAGGTGTACCAAGTGTGATTTTATCTTACAGTACTTAACTATTTTATAAACTTACGTAGAAAGGACCATGGGTAATTTGGTAGGGCCCTGGGCCCACTCACTGGAACATTTTATTAATAAGCTCGCGTTGCAATGCTTATAAATGGGGTCTAGGTGCAGACTCAATCCTCGTAAAATATTACCCACGATAATATCTATCCTACCTTACAACAAACTAAATTTATGTATAATTGTAACCTACCTACATGTAAGTAGTATAAGTGGCATAAGTTTTCAGGTTTGGAATGAAAATGTATTATTGTTTTTTTTTTTAAACTAAGTTACTTTTTTATAAGTCAGCGCAAGGGTGTGTGTAAATCGATAGAAAATGCACGCCTTTACGTTGTATTTTATTCCTCTCGTTGAGTCTCGCTATTTTAATCGTGTAGAATATTGTTTTTAATGTATTATGTAGAAGCAGCACAAGACGGTATATGCCTATTATACTTTTTTTAATTATGATGTCAGCGATGTCTTGTGGGTGGTTTGAGCGTACGCACGCTCGAATCTCTTGCACCGGGTGGTCGCAGGTCGATTCCGATCGGGGCAAATTTTGGAAATTATCTTTTCGTATTTTGCCCTGGTCTGTGTGTGTGTTACTGGGATCATCCGATCTATTGTACCCATAATACTTACAGGCGTTACTTCCTTTGGGACCATGCAGTTGGTGTGTTTATCCAACAATATTTATTGTTTGCCTATGCACCTATTACCTATTGGTATTACTGAGGAAGAATTTTCGAAATATGATACCTACTTGCATACATTTTCTTTCGGATTTTGCTTATTCGCTTATGCTTTGGTGAAAGCAACTACCTAGTAACTTCAATATGGCTTCAGAAAAAATGCTTTATAATGCCAGTATAAAAAATCCTAATCCTTTATTTGAGAGTTACTTATTTCGAAAATTGGTTCACTGCTAGTAAGTAATCATTTAACACTAAATTTGTATAAAATTATGAAATAAAATAGATATTACACTATTGTTACTTAACTTAATGGAGGACCTCAGTTCTACAGGAAAAAAAGTGGCTCGACGTAGAATTAATCTAGTCTATTTCTCCTCCCAAATCCACTCATTAAACCATCATTAAAACACAAATAATTAGGTTCATATTATTTTTCTGTTTGTAAATAAGACATTGTATTTAATTAAATTTATTTCTTCATCAACCAAAAATGTTAATCTATGAAGTTTTTACACTCGTGTTATGTTTCTATTCATTAATTATCATACCTATCATCACGACCCATATCATACACCTACATTCCAACACAAGAATTTGAAAAATTATGAACACATGTTTTTAATCAAATTATGTAAGTAATAATATCGTATAATGAAATGAGTAAATAATTTTATAAATATTTGAATGTTTTTTTTATAATACTCTATTTACGTCTAGTGGATAAATACTAGACGTCCCTTAGGATAGTTAACATTAGATGGCATCGCATAATTGGTTTATTGTCAGCGCATAATCAACAGTAGTGGTTACACCGCTATACTAAATGGTTGCAATTCCAGCAACAGATGGCAACGAAAGCAATTTTAGCTTGGCCTTTATATAACGTTTCGTACTCATAAGAGTTTTCGATACATTTTTAATAAAGTATCCAGTACTTATTTAAATTAATTTCATCATTATTGTGGCTACTGACATCAATTTTGAAAAATGATCAAGACATTTATCTCGACACTGGCAAAAGTAGCTTTATTTTGTAACGTATTGCCAGCACAGAAATAATTTAAAATAATTTTGTCATGTACATTTTTACGTTAATTCACTCTTGAATGATACATTGTTTTAAATTTACGTTTTGTAAAACATTTTCATTATTTTCATGATATAAGTACATATAAAGTAGAACAGGATTTCATAACTTAAATTATAATGAGCTCCTTTGATATCCGCTTATCTGTCACGTTGCCGATGACATTTCTTTCTTTCAGTTGACAAGTTGTAGGGGCCGGCCTTAGGGAGAAATTATTTTAGAATGAATCAGGGAGTTGGACTCGCTTGCTGCGCCGTTTGCAACGAGAAAACTCATCGTCGTTGCGCTCGGTGTCTCAATATATACTATTGTAACACGGAGCACCAACGTCAAGACTGGAAAAGGCATAAAAGTGAATGTGCACCCAAGTTGCCGAAACAGGATTCGAAAACTTGTGAACGTACATCTGTCAGCGAAGAAACTAGGAAGAAGGGCAAAGACGAACCATCCTACGTCATAGAAGACGGTCAGCAGGACACTCCCACAGACGGTAGTGTTACGAGACGTTTTAAAAAAGCTATATCTAGGAACGTTAAAAAGAGTGGTAAAGAGGGTAGCGCGGACAGTGTTAGTAAACATAATTCTCAAATATCGGCCGAGAACGTTAAACAAGGTGAGGACGGCTCGTCGAAAGCGACGCATAACGACAGCAGTGTGATATCTAGTGTAGTGTATACCAATACAGCCTTAAGGACCGGTAGTGCAATAACTTACGAGGGCTCGTCGGAGCAGGAGGTGCTGCGCGAGTCGGCGCAGCAGTTAAGCACGGTGGATTTCGCCACGCCAGGCACGTCCAATGTTCTGAGGGCGGTGAACAGGACCGATGTTAAAATGCCAGTGTTGCCTAACTATGGGGTCGAGCAGGGCACCCGGGTGAAAGAGTACCCTGAAGCCTCGCTGAAAGACAGCAAAGCACCGTTCAACAACATGCCCAATAGCTACTACATGGATCCAAGTGATCCGTGCTATGAGCTATGTCAGAGAGTGATAAGAGACATGACACAGTATGGTGTTTGTGTATTGAACAATTTCCTCGGCAAAGAACGGGGACTAATGGTCCTTAATGAAGTGTTACAGATGTACACTTCTGGAATTTTTACTGTGAGTATGTTTAATTATGTGGAATTAAAAAGTATACTTTTTGCTTTTAACTATGATACACATACCAGCTGTAAGCAGATAGATTCTTTGGATTTCACATTGGAGTATTTTTTTTAGTAACTTTCTCCACCTTTTATTTGTACCTATTTATTTGAGGTTATTGACCTTAAATAAAACTTAATATTAACTAATCTCACTAAATATTTACAACAGAAAAATAAAAAAAAAACTTAAAAATGACATATGAAAACATACACATGAAAACAAACTATGTATCAAAAAGACCTTGTCCGCGTGGAATGGTGGCAAGAATGCTGGCTGCATTTCCTCGCTGTTCAATTAAAATTAATAATAATAATTTAACCTTAAATTATTTTGCAAACAACTAAATCCATTAGAAGATAGTGTGTGTTACTTTTGTAATACCTATGTGTTTAATGTCTTATCAGACAAATCTTAAGCACATAAACTATAAATAATTTATTTAAGTAGTTAAGATCATATTTGAAAGCATTTTATTTCAATATACATCATTTAGAAATCACTGGATGGATTATGGTGTAACTTGGTGAGGTGATAGCTTAAACCCTCAGGAGATTGCAGCTCACACTTACATGCTACTGACAAATATTTCTCTCAAAATATTCCATGCAGCTAAAAACACATCCTAAAAATAGTATGACTCCCCAGAATAATAAAATAGAAAACCATCTACACAACTATACAGTGAAGTTTTTTTTTTCATATTTTCATATTTATTTGAATGAGAAACTACTAAACAGATTCAGAAATAATGTCTTGCAGATTGAGCCTTTTGTGTGTGAGCCAACTGCAGCCGCCGGCTACTGCAGTTGGACATTTCCACGGCAAAGCGCTGCTACTGTAGTTCTATAGTCAAACTAGGAACTTGTTATTGTTTCCCCATATTCATCTATCCACTTTGGCACTTTTACCATGCACATGTGCCAAATTTTATTTGTATATATCACTACTACAAAAATGTGTATTTGATTGTTGTCCATTTTCATAGAAAGTAAGGTTGATGGTTTTTATCCAGCCTCATCTCATCATATTAGTATTTTAAAATAATTCTTACATTCCTGTAATAGGTTTTCGAAATTAAGAAGTTCCATCAACAAAATAATAAGCTCCATTTCTGTGGTACAGGATTCATGTAACATCAATTTTATCATAATAAAATTGCAAAACTAATTTGGCATCATCTCTAAACTAAGTCATTAGTGAGTTAATGAAAACTGTTCCTTTGTTTCTTGATATTTACGGCAAAGGTTTCTTTATGTAACTGCAATAAGTCTCCCGCCAATGTTCAAATGGCTATGGAACCCATTCTAGTGCAAGACCAATGTTACTTGGCCAGCCTTTTTCCTATAACTTTTTAAAGTATTTTCTAAAGAAGATTATCTGCAGGCAGGTCAACTGGTGTCTAATCCTGGCAGCACAGAGGCGCAGACGATCCGCAGCGATCTTATCACGTGGATCGACGGCAAGGAATCCAACTGCTTCTACATCAGACAACTAATTAGTCAAGTAAGGGTGAAAAATATCTGTATTACTGGGACTTGACTGAGCCATATATTGTGGACCTGCTAGAATAAAGGCCCAACTCTCAGTTTGGCGTATTTATTATCTAAATATTCAACAAATATTTTTTTTGATAAATTTGCAAGACAATGCTTAATGTTAGTGATAATTTGTTGATAAAAGCAAAAGTTATGAGTGTGGATTTCTAAGGACGGCGTACATTGACTTATAAAGGTGAACAACACTTCAACAAATA
Source organism: Pheosia gnoma (assembly GCA_905404115.1). Taxonomy (NCBI): domain Eukaryota; kingdom Metazoa; phylum Arthropoda; class Insecta; order Lepidoptera; family Notodontidae; genus Pheosia; species Pheosia gnoma. Next base: position 6,804,120 of record FR989912.1, read on the forward strand.
TCTCTTTATTTGGCGATTGTTACTAATCTTCGTATCGTGTAAAGTATGCGCATTGTAATATCTACGGTATCTGTCTGATTAGTTGGTAACACTATTGGACTTTTTAAACTACAATTTATTTGTGCTGTACCATCAGGAGATGTTTTGAAAGTAAACAAATACCGATCGGGTGATAAAATATTTATATTTACCAGCAAACCAGCACGTTTCTAATTTGATAGTTACGAGTCAACCGCACATCCCAGCCAAACAGGCAATAGGTACCCACCCAGTACCAATGCAATAATAATCAATTTACTAATATCAAAAGCGACGGATAACGAAACGGGCTTACTTAAGCCGAAATCACACTTGTGTGTCGTGTCAACATTGTGTCGTCGGGGCGCACGCTACACCAATGTGGATGACTCCATTCAGAATGGGATGCCATACTCTTTCTCGAGCATTGGAAACGCACTGCACATTATTCGCGACGTCTCTACCTTGGTAGGTATTAGTCGTGTCACGGTCGTATTATATAGCTTCTCTCCCCTAAGACAAGTCTTCAACTTTTCGCAAGTTAGCTTAGCTGGCTAATCTGATCAGATCAATTTTACGCAAGTACCCACCCTACATATACCGTACGGCAATCCGCCTATACACCGTACACAAAAGTGGTAATACCAAACACCCCCATATTACCACAGTACGTATTTAAGGATCAGAAATTAGACTTATACCAACTCTTAACCAATGCTCACGTTCACAATATGCCTACTGACAAAATAATGAATGAAACCATCAAAGTAATCAGAACAAAAAACAAATACAAAGGAAACGCGGCCGATTGCCGGCAATTAATCTCAAACGATTACCAATCTACATCTATTCATTTTTTCTTCTCTCCGTTCCGTGTTTTTCCACTATTAACGATCGTTTGTGAAAACGCAATTAAAACGCGATTAAATACCATTCTTATTTCAGGTTGACAATATCATACTGCGGGCGAATAAAATGGCCAGCAACGGGAAGATGGGCGACTACGTCATCAATGGCAGGACGAAGGTACGCTTCGAATTGAACAATTATCAATAGACTTCCTATTACATACGCCATTTCGTTCCCAACACTGTTTGTCATGACGACATATTATGAAATACTTTAAACATTGCCTATGGATTATTTGGAATACCATTGTATTTCCTCAAACCATTATTTATTACAAGCACCAAAGGAAGTACGCGTTATCATGAATAGAGTACAACCACTGCTGTCGCCCTGCGACCATACATGCAGAATTCAATATTCGATTTTCTATCCTCTTGGCATAAACATAGAAGCGAAACCGACTAACTGAATCACCCATCACGATATCTCCAAAACTATAAGACACGTAACTTGGTCATGCGCTCCATTCGGCATAACAAAGGCAAATTTTACGCTGTACGCAAAGTCGGGAAAACAGCAAGTATAAAATAATAAAGCAAAGTTTCTCTCGTTGTGGTTACATAACAGTGTATTACGGAACTGCACGCCAATCATTCGCTCCCTAACTTTTCTCGCGTAGACGAAACCTTGCGTGTTGCAAGCTTGGAGCTGATCATTTAGCTGATCGCTCGTAGTATTTAGACAAAATGTTTAGATAAGTAAATAAAACAAGTTGCCAGTCAGTAGGCTATATTGATTATTAATAAATATGTCTGAACACGTCATGCTTAACGTATACTCTAAAAAATCAAAAGAATTCGATCGATTTGAACCCGAACTTCTCGATGATCGAACATTTCTATTAGTTTCGTCCTTTTGATTCTTTTGAAATTGGAAGTTCTAACCTGAATATATTTTTCACACCTCGAGGTATTCTCATCATCTTTTCGTTAAATGCCGTAATCAGGTGTTACCTTTTCACTACGATTATGATGTCATCCAAGCATTTTATCTAAAATATGTAAAATTTTCATACCTATTTGAAATCGTATGATTTTATTAACCAATCAAACTATTTTATGTTATCGTGCAATCTTCGCGAAATCCTTCCATAACGAAGTAAATTATAGTTTGATATTTATTAAATTTTTCAATATGTGATTTTGAATTTAGCAAAACTATGTTTTTTAAAGGGGACGTTTTCAAGCTGTTACATTTTGTTAGTATCACTCAAATGAATGAACTGTGTTGCTTATTCCTTGCCGTTATTGGCTACTACGTCAGATCAGATTTTTTTTTTCAATAAGCCTTTGCCCCATGCAAGTTTCAGTAAGCTTTCAAATTTTCGACATTCATGATGGGTGCTCTTCATGATTTTCTTCATGTGTTCTGGTTTTAAATTCCAGTTTTGATAGATATGATACCATAGCTATCGCTATAGTATACTTACGATGTTAATTACTTAACGAGAAGCGACACTAAACGCATAATTTATTCACCAGCGTTATCGGCAGCTGATAGGGTGGCAGATAGATATACATTCCATTCACCGATGCAACGTCATTAGGGATCCGGAGTTGAATGTTTTGTCATAACATCTTAATTGATATTTGTTACTAATTCTTCTGTGTGCGTTTTCTTCTCTTTCAATTAACCATTGATGATGTTAGCTGAACAAGTATGGTGTAGATTGAAGGTGTACTTAGTACTTTATTGATTGTTTGAATTGTCGTATTTGCTTTCATCTCTTAAGAGTCTATAATTTTCTGTGTGATCTCTTAAGATTTCTAAGTTAATAACTTACGGTATTCTCGGTCGGTTCTCTTTGATTTCTATCCTCAGTTGGGATTCCATATTTGTTTATTCTCGTTCAAGTGGGTCTCTAGGTATGTAAGTATAAAAAAATATTTAATCATTTCAATTTATAAAATATGTAGGTACCTACTTGCGAAAAAAATATTTTAAATGTAAGAAAATGTACTGAGATGAATAACTTGTAGATTTACTTACTTTCTTCATTTCGTTACAGATGATGAAGTGCTTTTAAATATTTGTCCAATGATTCCTCAGGTAGGTAGACACTTACCTTATAAATTATTTACTCTGGAAACATGACAGTGATATTGGGGTCAGTGTTGCAAAGCTTGTGGGGCCCAAAATTAGGTCATTTTCTTGAGATGTTTCACACAGTCAGAGGAATTAAGGTCACGCCTATTTTCCTGTAGGTAGGTAACGATATTTTTGGCGTTGTCACATTTTTAATGTAAATAAGTACGTTTTATATTCTTGTTGGGTTTTTGGGTACCTACCTATTGTGTGTGTGGTGTCAAATATACTGGAATTTCTGAAAACTCCTTTGCAATAATGCCGCGGAACTCGGCAAAAAATTACGGTAAATTGGTCACAGCATTCCAACCGTTAACTATCGGCTATCCGCAAATATCAAACACGCCAATTTCGACCGGATACGCGTTCAGAATTTCAAATGGCGAATCTATATAGTTTACAAACGTTATCGTTATCATCGCGGTGTAATCGCAATGTAATATCGCTTGGAGGGATCTCTGGTTCACGCGATAAAAACCAAAATAAAGCGCGCGGGCGCGACGCATGCGCTGTGGCGGGCATGCGTACGTGACTTGTAGCATGGCTGCGGGGAGGGGTGACGCGGGCGGCGGGGGCACTGTAAACATTAGTAAGAATCGTAAGCGAATCCCACGCCGATATCCCTCTGTTTACAAACTAACATTGTTCGGATTTATGCGGCCAGTGTTATCTGGTCCATGTCTCATCTTCCGCATTCAAACGCGATCGTATTCCTCTTCAAACAACCGCTAGGGGTCTCCCTAATATTAACACTGGCACCCTAATATTGGCATTGACTATCGAAGCAATGTTTGCCCTATTAAAATATTGGCAATCTTATTGGTTTATTTATGGGAATATCTAGTAAATCCTGTAAATACACGCACCTGCTTGCTTATTCCATTTCAAGGTACATCCCTTAGTATATAGGTAAAGTAGTTACCTACTCATCTAATCTAAATATGTCATGGCTTCACTATACTATGATGATAGTACCTACCTACAACAACAGCATAAGCTTGGTTGGTTGAATGAGGTACCGGGCCTACCTACTAGTAGTATTCACCGGCACATCACTGACGTAAATAAATCAGTAGGCCACATGCATCATTATTTATGTTTAAACACTCAAATACACCCAAAGTCCATCTATTGTGTGATGAACTTAGGGCGTGAAAACATTAAGACCTACCTAGTTAAATAGGTACTTACTTATAAAAACATGAACCATGCTTCTATAATATTTTAATATAAGTTAATGTGATTTAATTTAATACCTAATTATCGTGTTTTGTGTAAGCGCATACAATGCAAATACAAGTCCTAGCTAGTAGCCTATGATTTATTGTCTGGGAATAATTTCTATACAGAAAGAGTGGTAAGTTGTAGCTTAGTATTTTGTAGCAATTTTGACGATTCATAATTTCTGTGCTTAATAGTTCATATGAATCAAATATAATTGTGATTCTGATATACCTAACACTTTTCACCAAAGTAACATGTCGTTCTCCTACCCTCAATGTCAATAGTTAACAAAAAAAAAATCCTCGGCGAACTCGTCAATCAAAAGTCGACAGTTACTTTTTATAGCGCGCACGCGTGTTCCCGATTCATAAGCGCGTGCGCACGTGCTTCCAGAATCCGGAAGTGTCATTGATTGGATCGTAGAACCGCAGAGTATTGGCTGCCTTCCACACAGAATTAACAATACTGCTGGTGTTGTAAGCTAAACAGGACTTAAGTAATGGCGGCTGTATTGCAATACAAACATTCAGTCAAGTTTTGCTTGTGTATTCACAGAATCAGAATATTTTTTATTCACGTAGACCATTATGTACAGTACTTATGAATCGTCAAAAGTTACAAAAATATTATGCTACTGCTTTAATAATTTTCACAGAATTAGGGTCAATAATTAATTATTTTAATTGAAGATTTCCTGTCTTCGATCACAGTACAAAAAAATTGGGAAAAAGGCTACGAGGTAGTAAAGGATTATATTATTATCTAATAATTGCTAAATATAATAAGCCTTGTGTCGCAGTGAAGACAAATTGAAAAATAATGTTCAAGCCAGTGGGTATTCGCGGCAAATACCAATTTCCATCTTTATTGCCCTTACTCATACAGCAAATAATTATCATAGGTACTTATTGTAACTTACTACACGATGTTGTGTCTTTCAATAGGTAATGCATGATATGGCGATACCTATTTGAAGCTATGGGTTGCGTGTATAAATTCCCTATTCCCATGTAACTATTCAAGTAAGCATAGGAGTTGTCTCCAATATCCCTAAATCAGTTTCAGCTTATTTCATCTTTACAAAAACATTCACTTACCTAGTAACTACTTTAATTTTAAAGTCATTTCTTATTACTTTTTTTAATGGTATTCCATATTTAAAATGAAATCAATGACCGGTTTATTACATTACAACCGAAAAAAAAGGTGATAAATTGACACGTTCTTATCTGACCCAGTTGATATTCTTGAGAAAGAAATCATTATAGTAGTAGTAGATAGAATACATTCATTGGGTTATCTTATTGATAATGGTACAGGTGCGCCTGCGGCACGGCGACGTGAGGCTACAATTGGTTCTGCTCATTTTTAACCGACTTCAAAAAGGAGGAGCTTCTCAATTCGGTTGTATTTCTTTTTTTTTGGAGGAACAGACTTGTTAGAATATTCAGACAACACACGGCGTGCGCTACAAGTGAAGCCTAAAACCTCTTGTTGAGCATTTAAACACACGCACTCACGCACACATATAAATAACGATGTCCAGAACATTTTAGTCTATGCAGGACATTTACTAGCCAAAAAAAATTTGTATGTGGTAACATTTAGCACTACGAATGCATTGAAAACGTGGCTTCACTTTTCTAGAGGAAACGTTACGTCTTAACTTCTAAATAAGACTGTGTTTGCGGTTAAAAAAAATTAAAAACCTTCAAATCCTTTCAGCGTCATCACGAATGACACAAGCATTTATTGTTGCAATTGCAATCCTACAATGTAGTTATTGCATCAATATTACAATACCTACTGGATGTAGCTCTCACTATTTAGCATATCTCTTTAATCAAGCTGCATTAGCCTTTTGTAAGGGCATAGAGTTGATGTTCGGCTGATGTTCAGCAATATTACGCCGTAGCCCGCGACTTCGTCCGCGTCTTTAAATTTATATAACTTTTTTATTTATGAACTGATTGAATTAAAACACCATATTTTATGTTAAGCTTACTACATTAGTAAAACTGCACCTAGATTTTAAGCCGTTTCTGAGTTTGGCGCGCACGAACACACAGACAAAAAATCTAACAATTAATGTTTTGGGTTCTATAACGTTGATAAAGGCCCCTATTAATAGTTTTTTTCTCATATATCTGCCATGCACAGACAGCGATCAGATACATGTTTATTGTTATATGTATCGATAATCAATAATAGCCGCTATTTGTTCCAAACTTGATTGTCGAAGACGACTTCCACTAGTATTGTTGTAACGCAACCACTATCGACCAACGCCGAACGAGTGAATTGCCAAAACACCGCTGGCTCATGGCGTAGAAACGTAACATGTGTGTCACGGCCGTTAAATACGGAAACAGTGTCAATTCATTCATCTCTCCATGACTATGGGAGTGTGTTCCCGTGTGTGCTACGTGAGCTACGGCGCATATATTTTACCGTCTTCATAATCACAAAGGCCGAATGTTCTTTACAAATTACAACAGTAATAACTACATGAGACCGTACTGTATAAATAAATGCTTTGTTTTCTCGATGGAAATACACTAATGGTGTTAATACTATACGACATTTTGGAGGTAGTCATTATTAATTTTTGACATTTCTTGGACACATAGGTAGTTTTATTTATGGACATTCAAGTCATTCAACATTTTAACTTAACCATATTTTTTTTTATAGTTAATATAGGATAAATTGTCTGATGTAAGTCTATTGAAATAAACTTAGCAGGGCACAATCTGCATTATCTTGGCACAATAATAAACAATGAACTGCTGTTCGTGGAGGATGCTATCTGACCAACAATGGCCATGCGTCATGAATGGGCAACACAAGTTACTGTGCTTTGTGGGGGACATGAATGGTTCGCCGGTTGTCACCATTAAGATGCATCTGAAGATAATTTATTGTATCTGATATGTTTATGGCGTTTTAACGGTCACTTTTTCTAAGTTGTTAGGTGAAACACTTTGGGCACGTTTCATTGCTGGGTACTTAAGGCTAGTAAGTAACTGCACGAGTCTGCTATGATTGTTTTGAAATCCTATGTTAAGTTTACATAGAATTTATGAAGTTGTTTTTGTTTCTAACCGCCTTCTAAAAGGAGGAAGTTATCCACTCGACTCTTTTTTTTTCTATGTGCTGTCGGATTTCTCCGGCAGTTTTAAGCCAATTTCGATAACTAATTAGATAGGGTCTAGTTCCTGTGCGATATTGACATTTTAGAATGGCTATAGGGGGCTCAAATTGGGGTTAAAGATTGTCGAAAGAAAATTAAAAAAATCGGTTAACTTGGTAGGTTACTCTACGTAAGTTTAGGAAACACGCGTTTCTTGATTTCGGAAAATTCATTCAAATTGTAGGAGTGAAATTCGGTGTTATATGTTATGCACTTCAAAAACAGAAACAAAGCGAGATTCATAACTTACTTTAAAAAAAAAAACGGATTATCACTTTAGAGCACTAAAAAGCTATTAAATAATTTATCTATACTAATATTATAAATGTGAAAGTTTGGATGGATGGATGGATGGATGTTTGTTACTCTTTCACGCCCGAACGGCTGAACGGATCTGGATGAAATTTGGCACAGAGATAGATTATAGTCTGGAATAACACATAGGCTACTTTTTATCCCGGTAAAATGTATGGTTCCCGTGGGATAGATGTTTTAATTTTTCATACTTTTTATCGCGGGTAACACCGCCGGGCGCATCTAGTATGCTATAAAAAGCTGAAAAACATTTGTATTGAATCCATTGCACTTAATGCAACATGATCAGCACCCAGACACCGACGTAGTATTTTTGATAGCTCGTACGATAAGATAAGAAATACGTGTGCAATTATAACATTCTTACTTATTAATTTTGACGTCTAACCTGCGATAAAACTTTCCATTGCTTATCGATTGAAATAATTGCTAAGACTTCCGCAGGATTGTTATATTCCACAATATTACTAGTACCAATCAAAAAATGTTTATAAGTATGGTAGAAATATTATTTTATCTATGGTAGAAATATTTACCAAAAAAAAAAATTACAAAGTCGGGCTTGCACAATCATCTCGCTCTTTCTATCGACTAATAATTTTATAAGTGGGTAGAAATACTCGAAACGATTTAAACAGAGTTACATAATAGGCCCGCTGATGGTTATATCTTATGTGCGAATGTAGATAGTACATGTATGTGTGTAATTTTTCCGCACGGAATTTCCACACAGCTGAAATATAGTTGCATACGTGCCTTACGATTGAGCCTGTTGCACAAACATCATAATCTGCCGTGGGCACCTCAACTGCGGGAGTTTTTTTTTATTGAGAATTTATTTTTTAATATCCTCTTGACACTAGGAAAGATTCTAATTTTAAATACCTTCTTATTCGATATTATCCAAGGAGCGTTCTTCCTTGCATGTTTGAAGAGAAAGTCTTCGTGACATTAATAGATCCTTATGATCAGAAATCAATATAAAGCGGTATGCTTTTCTTAAATACTTCGCAACTTAATGGGCTCATGTCCTGCCTCAACTATTAAGGATGTTATCGTACCTAACTGACAAGGCGGCCATACAGATTGGGACCACCAACATCGCATCAGTTATGTGGCACTATAATGGCTTCTTTACGCGTACCGGGGCGGTGGCGCGGCGTGTGCCTACACAGACGTGCATGCTTTACAAATCACAATATTTTTAACGCGACCTTTATATACTTATTTATAAAGTTATGTTTTTGGCAAATAATTTATAAATTAACCTTTTATCTTTTTGATTCTATGGTTTTTGATTTGATTTTTATGATTTAGTAGAGTGGTCAATGAAACGAGCAATTAAAATGCCGCGTGCACTGTGCGAAGTTATATTTCACATGGGAAGTGACAGCTGAATGAATCAATCGACAAGAAAGATATAGTTTTAATCTGTCTATGCATAGACATGTTTTAATGTGTCCAACAGATATTGGCATCATTATTTTAGTTTTTATTGATCCATTCATTATTAAACTGTACAAAACAACACTTTCAAGCGATTTCAAACTACCCTGAAAAGCAGAATGAGGAGCTAATGTATGTTTCTTGTACCATAGGCTATGGTGGCCTGCTACCCGGGCTCGGGCAGCCATTACGTGAAGCACGTCGACAACCCCAACAAAGACGGCCGGTGCATCACCGCCATCTACTACCTGAATCTCGACTGGGACGTCGAACGGTACGGCGGGCTGTTGCGGTATGTTGGAACACTCCTTACTGCTTTATGATAGCCTGGTACTCCTAAATTACCCGTTCAGAAAAACCCTTTGAACATGGACTTGTGTAAGCCTTTTAATTCTATTAAAACAGCTCTCCCTCACTTCAATGCCGAATCGAATGGTCGATACACTTACCAAAACAATATACCTCCAATTTTATCTCACGAATTAAGCCATCAGTTAATGATTAAATGGATACTAACCAATTATGCTGGCGCCAATATTTAATTAATTTGGTGTGATATGAAATATCTTATCCGATCTGATACAAAACAATATCTTAATTATGAAAAGAATCGCGAAAATTAATATGGGACCCATTTCCTTAATATTTTCAATGACACTTATAAAGCAATAAAGCTTATATCGTCATATCTGAGAGCAGTTGCTCCTATTAACGTCAGTGAAAATAGTACCTCTTTATGGTATATGCTGTACGATATACAACCATGGTTCCCAAATTAAAGTCCGCGACTGTATAAGTTATAAGAACCTACATTGCTTAGTTTGGCCACTTTATATTTCAGAGTGTTCCCCGAGGGCACGAACCAGGTGGCTGACATAGCGCCCATCTTCGACAGGATGTTGTTCTTCTGGTCCGACCGGCGGAACCCGCACGAGGTTCAACCCGCCTACCACACTAGGTGCGCAATGAATGACGGCTGTTGCTATCTTTCGCCCCTGATCTTCTCATTATTCAGTCATTATAATATAGGAATATCTTGCGTTTTATCATCAACTAATGTGTTGTATGAAAGTCCTTGGAGAGACCTGTGCCTAATGTTTATTTTTATCGTTCATTGCTTACTTTACTAAACTCAACATTTCTCGCAATAACATATCGTTCAATAGTTACATTATGGTTGAATTTTTTTTGCGTAATTATTCTCAGTAAGTAAGTTTAGTTGTGATACTGATTTTCGAAATGTACACGTAATTACAAAATCATTTCGTGAAATAATATAATGTTATCTCATTTCATTGATTTACAATTTTTCTGTGGTTTTTAGATATGCGATCACGTTGTGGTACTTCGATGCGCATGAACGGGAAGAAGCGCTACGGAAATTTAGTAAGTAACTTTACTGAACTATCTTGAAATTTATTCATTAGTTATTTAACACTGGCTGTTTGATGGAAGGATAACGCACAGCTAAAACCGTTGCACCAAGACGTTTTGAAATTTTGAGGGTATAATCCTTGAGTACCCTAGAGGTGTACTAACTACGGGAGGAATTGTTTAAAATTTAACCACTAAGAGGTTCAAAAGAGGGGTTAATGTTTTTTAAAGTTACGATCCGGCGATATATCTTGTCACTATATAAGATATAACAAATATAGTGTAAAATATTTTAACTGATGAATCAGTAAGATTGTTGTGTAAATGATGTTTGATATTTTTTTAAAGTAGATGTTTGGCCATGCACTCTTTACGAGGTGTAATTTTTTAAATGTTTAATAATTTGATTTATTTATTTGGGTATGTTATCTTTATAACCTACTGATGGCTCTAGTAAGATATGTTACACTAATGATTTCTTATATTTACGCGAATACTACACGTTGATATAAAACTAATTTTACACAGCAACATGATATAAACGCGATAAAATCCGTAAAATTAGTTTTATTTCAATATTTTACACTATTATTGTTACATCTTATATTAACGCGTAAATTAGTACTGCGTTATCTGTCGATGCCATCTATTATCTAGGGAATTGCCCGTGCGATGTGCTACAAGGAAAACACTTAACGTCTGTACTTGATCTTTATTTAGCTGCACTTTGCACACCGACATGGGTGCATCACATTGCTTCGCCGTTTTCCTCCTAAGATTGGAATGTTTGTATTTGTTATTAGCTGAAGGGTATGCAATGATTTTACAAAGTTGTTATCAGCTGAAAGTGGCTTCACATTGTCTACAAGCGATACCTCGCGACTTTTTACTCTGACCTTTAGTTTTTTTTTTATTGAGGCGGTTTTCAATTACTTTATTTTTTTAAATCACGGTGATGGGTGGCTTTAACACAATATGTTCTTTAAAATTTGACACTTTATTTGGTGAGGAAAAAATATTCTAGTCGTTAAAAGACCGGTGACTGATGGATGATGACTGGAATTACTCCACCGGACTCCACAAAGCCCAAAACCAGGCAACCCTAGCTGGATATAGAATTAGTACTGCCACCTGAGTACTTACTAGTACTTACTAAATGTATTTTATAAACAACTAGCTGCGCCCCGCGGTGTTACCCGCGATTGAAAAGTATGTCCTTTTCCTCTATGTCCTTTTGCAAATGCACGGTTCCTGTATGCTATCCCATAGGAACCATGCGATAAAAATCAGCCTATTTCATTTTCTGACTCCTAAACTAACCACTACCTATGCAAAAAATCATGTCGATCCTTTGCTCTATGAAAAATCAAAACAAATCTATCTCACGGGAACCATAGCCTATGTGCTATTCCAGCCTGTAATCTATCTCTGTGCAATATTTCACCCAGATCCGTTCAGCCGTTCTCACGTGATTGAGTAACAAACATCCATCCAATCATCCAAACTTTCACACTTATAATATTAGTGGGATAGCATATTTCATACTAATTAAGATTCGCTTCGTTCCAGAAGAACGGGGCCAACCTTCTTCAAGCAAGTGATGTTGGGAGCGGGGGAGCCCGCGGTGCATCCGCGAGCTTAACACACCCACCACACTTGATTCACCAATAAGGACTCTATAATCAAATGTACTAAGTACCGGTATTGACTGCAGTTGCCGCCGATGGAACTGCTGCTGTAATGGAAAAGAATATACAATTGTATTGGTTAGTAAAAAAAGGTTTAAAAAATACTTACACCTAGGCATTCAACAATTTAAAAAATCGCTCTATAATAACTTGCGTCACGAGATATATTGAATAATAAACTTGTATGTCGTCTCACTGCTGGGTAAAGGTATAGATTGATAGTTATTATGGTCTTACTGACATAATTATTGGAATATTCTTTTTTTTTACAGTCTACGATCGTGCTCTACTGCAGTCAACAAATTATTTTTTCTGTCGTACAGACAGCGGAGTCATGTTTTATAATATTAGATAAGTAAGTAGTTTAAGATATTGATTGATATTGTATAGCAGTTTGTTGAAGCTGGCGGTCCCAGTTGTCATTGTAATATTTTTGACAGTCTTTGAAGGCAATGAGAAGCCTGACAACTAATTTTGCCTTTGGTAACCGATTGGCCGAGTAGCAGGCGCGGATACACGATTTCGTTTAAGGGGGAATTGTTTTCAGGAAATTCGCTCTAAAGAATATTTTTTTAAATTATATTATTATTTGGGCTTAGGATACTGGTAGTTTGTGGGTCTCAAAAAGTTACGAGACTATTAAAAATTAAAATTGTTCAACATAAAGTTCACCCAAAGTGTATCCGCGCCTGACCACTACTTGATTCTCTGAGGGCCAAAGGCAATCAATCGCTCCATGTAATTATCGGTAATCTGTCTATTAAGAGTAGACCGGCCGCTGACCCCAATACAAGAAAAACAAATGGGCAAAATGCTATGAAGATTATAGCAGTTTGTTTTCCTTGAAGTATTAATTTAGTTGATGATGTGTATTTATGTGAGTCAAGTGCGTATTATTCGTTCAAGATGTATGTTCGTGGTGTTTAACAAAAAAACGTGTTAAATATTTTAAGAAAATAATGAGTAGGTCAAGAAGAAGATATAAGTTTTTTTTTAAGAACGCGAACCAGTAACGATCCTCCGTGCACTTAGTACGTGGTTTTTTTTTAATTTCTAATCTATATTAGATTTTCTTTTGGGAATTTAATCTTTATAACATACAGGTGGAGGTCTTAAAATATTTCACGCTATTATTGTTACACCTTATATAGAGTGATTCCGGTCTGATCCACCGAGCCGATCCCCTGGCGAATGTGAAAAAAATATCACGCCGGATCCCCAGGGGATCCGTTGGTGGATCCGACCGGAATACTTATAAACAGTTATTAATTGCACGCTGAACTGGTTCGCTAATGTTTTGACGATGAAGAGCTTCTGTAAATATTGAAAATACGAATGAGACTAAGTACTAAAGTTTTGAAGTAAGTACCTATTCTATTTTGTCTTTCCACTTCCGTCAGCAGGAAAAAGTCAAATGCTGGCCTCCCCAATGGCTTCCATACATCTTGGTCCTTCGCCACTCGCATCCGCTGGCGTCCTGTGACTTCTTTCCCCAGGCGGGAATTAAACCACTTGGGTGCAGACAGCCAAGCAAGCTCCGCTCAAACCACTAGATCAAGCTATCGTTCAATAATATTACAGAAATATATAATTATTGTATTATTCTGGCACATTAACTACCTACGTTTTTTTTTTAAACTTAATTTATAAATTGTAATTATTTCTGTGAAATCAAAAATAGACACTTGAGTTTAGCAGATATTCGGTTATCTGGGGGATAAGTATACGTTTTGACAGAATCAAATTTTGACCGAGTGACCGTATCTTCCCGTACATTTCACAGCAGCGCCCCTAGCGGAATCGTGCAACTTAACTGGTAAATGTTAACATTCGATCACTAGATCAAACTTTATGTGAATAGGTACGTTTTTAAAACTCACACTAAGGGCCCTGTCGCTAAAACCTACTGGCTGGTTCAATGATATTCATACAATCATACCCCCAAATTTATATACGTTCTATAACTTTGTAAAACGTCATATAGTACTGCGCACTACTCTGGTGCGCAGTACTATATGACGTTTTATTATAGTTTGATAAAGTTATATAACGTCTATAAATTCGGGGGTAAATCTTTATTTACAATGTTAATCCCGTTATCACATCGTTCTACCTATATCTTACATATATTTCTAGTTAACACATTATTTATTTTATTACTACTTAATCTACTTTTTTACGTCAATGAACAGTGAGAATGGTTTAAGACTGAAAAATAATATTTTACACCGGTAGAGATTTCATTGTGTACTTTTTTATTTACTGAATAGTTTTTTTTTGTTTTATCATGTACGATGTAAATACCACCATCTAGTGAAATCTGGGTAAGTTCAACTCAATGCTAATCATTAATTATTAGCCATATATTAATATAATATATGGCTAATATTAATAATTCATTAGCCGAATTAGTTGAACTTATCCAGTTTAGCAGCGTGGATTTTTTTTTGTAATATAGTATTTATCGTTTTTTTTTGTTAAATCCATACTCAATTCTGCAGTCCCCGAAGAAGTAGGCAAATCTGCTCTTTGCCTACTCCCTCGGAGATTACAAGCGTGATACTGTACTCAATATTACCATATAAGGTGTAACAATAATAGTGTAAAATATTTTAAGAGGTCCATCCGTAAGCTTTAAAGGTCAAATTCCCGAAAAAAATATTCAAATTCAAAAAACGATACAGGCTTGCGTTCTCAATGAAAAATCGAACACTGTTCACGCATCTATTTACATAAACGTGGTCCTCATGAACTTGTTAACTATTAAAATATTTTACACTATTTTTATTACACCTTTATATACATGTAATCATAATTTAATTATGTTACTACTTACTCTGGTTTAAGAATCTTTATTCCTAATTCTATTAAAACTGCCTCTATCGATATTTTTTTTAATGTCGCTACATCAAAAGTCACGGTCACTGCTTGCCTCTGTCTTCGGATGTAACAATAGGGAATATGCGTATTTGTTATATTTTTCATTTGTTATTTAATCATAATATGTACCTTTTCCTTTGTGTTATCTATGAAAAATTTTTTGAAACATGTCACATAATTTAAAATATGTAGCGCTGGTAGACCGCAGCGCTGTTCTCTTTCTCCGTCGCACTCGTGACGTCACATGCCACTACTATGTATACTTTCTTATTTTTTCTGTCTGAAACTTTGAAAGTCTTTTCGTAATACAAATCAGTATAATAATTAATGTTAGTACATAATTATAATAGGTACGCATATTCCGTATTTATATTTGCATCGTGCGACAAAATACAAACAATTCAAAACGTGACAGAAAAAATAACTCCTCTTGTTAACTCAATACTACAAAAGAATAAAAAAATCACAAATGGAACCATTTTTTTTACCGTAACAGGTGTGTGCAAAACATTAGAAGTATTGAATTTCATACACAAATTCGATTCCCTTATTAAGACTACATTTAACCATCGTAACTACAAATAGTTAAATGTAATCTTAATCACATAAAATGTCATGAATATTAGCTTATAGTAAATTAGGTTTAATTAAAGAAATTGTATAAACTTATTATTTTAAACTGTGTGATGTTATAATATATCATCGATTATGATTGTGTATATTATGTATCGATTATGATAATGTTGTCTAACGACAAATATTAGGTAAGTACCTAACCAAGTATAAAGTTACTTTTAGACCAAATTCGCAATCACTTTTAACGTTGTCATAAATTATTATGTGGACAGAGCCTGGTATTAAATTTTACATTCTACTACTTATAGACTTTTATTTAATCTTCCTGCTTTTAATGTAAGACAAGATTTTGAAGACTCCAAATCAATCCCCAATGGGCATAGCGTGATGATATGAACCTTGTTTGGTGAGCCAAACCATTTACTATCCAATAAATGATAACATCGCTAAAATTGGTCCAGCAGTTTTGCCGTGCTGTTCGAACATACAGATATACAGACTTTAGGACAGGGTTATACAAACCTAGAGTAAAATACCTGTAATCAACCATCACATTGTCGTATGAAAACGTAAATCCATAAAGGAGCTGGCTCATTAAAAAACAACAATATCCGCTCTGCGCAAAGAGAATAAAAGAGAAAACATAAAATCATTGTTATATTATCTTTGACACCCCTGTTCATGCTGTCAATTATACACATGTCAAAAAATATTACAATCTACATTTAATTTATTTTATTATTCTTGTTTGTTGTCATGCTACGTGGGTTATAATTGTGTAGTTCTTTACATTTATAAGTACACTTTAGTTACAGGACATAATATCGACTAGTTACTGAAGATTATAAACGATGAGTGCGGTAGAAGAAACTTTGCGCTATGCTTCGGGAACTACATATGAGTCTACAGTTACACTTCCACAGGTGGATATCAAACATTCATAGTATACATTTACGACCTATAAGTACTATTCTATAACAATAATCTATTTTACAATTTAAAATTTGTATTGACATTCTACAATTCAGTTTTGGACTTACACATGAGATATGTGATTGTCGTTACAGAATAACGACACGGATGGTAGGGACCCAGCTTACTGTGCTGAGGGTCCCGGGTTCGAATCCTGGTAGGGGAAAACTTTGTGTGATGAGCATATATGTCATGTTTATTTAATATGTATGGACCCCAGTCCATTGTGGGTTCCAAGAATTTGAGTGTTGATTTTTTCCTTATATTTACTAGTAAAGCTGCAAGCTTCCGCTAGGGGCGCTGCTGTGAAATGCATGGAAAGATTCGATCACCCGACACGTACTTAGCTTTCAGTTGGTGTGTTCGTCTGGCGATATTCACATTTGTTTATACCTACCTACATACGTTTCAGACAAAAGAGGAAACTGAGGAGGCGTATAAAAAGTTAAATCAGCTTGCGACGTGAGTATAATATGTATATAAATAATAATATAGGTACTGGGATCGTCCCGAGTCCATTTAACGGTATTAAAGTTAGCCTAGCTTAGAACCGCATCATAACCTACCATGTCAAATGTCTAAACTGAAATATATTTACTCTATTTTATTATTTCAAGTTCACGTGGTGATGTTTTTGGTGTCGTAAAATTACGTAGCGGAATAATATCATTATATGGGATCGATGAACTTACCCGCCTAAATTGACTCCTAGGGCTCTGTTATTAACAATACTTGTTTTACAGTTCCACAAATCTCCATGGGACAATGTTCGCCATTGTTATGGAAGACACTATAATGGAGATACGTATTCTACGTATGTTTTTTAAACATCCAAGTAGGTACCTATTTTGGCTTGGCGCAAGTGGGCGAGATATTATGCGGGATTGTACTTCCAGATGGATGCAACAACGCGCTGCGTATAAGTAAACTCATGAGTGATATGGATCAGCTGCTCAAGGTCAAATTCGGTATCAAAGAGCCCGCCGTTAAGGATGAGTTGGAAGGCATCGACCACCACAACCTGGGATGCAACCAATACAAGCTGGATAAACTCTTTGCTGATAGGTTAATCTGAGGACATTTAGATACTAACCGCCCCAATCCATGGGAGTAGCTTACCTTATTGTAACGGAGTAGCTTACCTAATTGCAATGTTGAGAGATGTATTTTTTATTCTGTCTAGCTTCTTATTAATTTCTATTTTATATTGGGGTCGGCTTCCAGTCTACTCTGACTGATTACCAATATTGACAGGGAACTATGGCCATCTTTCTTCTGAGACCCAAGTTGTGGGAATACCGCGGTAACCTATGAGAAATTCTGTCAGATTTTTACTGTTTCGCTAGAACGTTAGCTAAGACCGCCAATTTAACGTGCGGACCGCCAATTTAACGCACGGAGGTGCTCTAGTAATGAAACGTCGTAAGAGGGCAAAACATTCCACTGTTTTACGTTGACTTTTCTCCCAAGTCTAATGCATCTATTAACAGTATTCTTAAGTCTCCCATGAGTATAAAGCTGATATACATTTATTCTTTTAATAGAACCTACATCGAGGATGTGTTCACGAAAAGTTTTCTAGATCTATCGCAAAGCGTAGGTTTTGACACTCTGAGCAAGCAAACCAATGAAATCGAAAAAAGGGATAAGCATTCGGATTTCCTGATTGAAGATGTCGCAAATAATAAAATGTGAGTGATGCTGGTACTTCTAAAATCTTATACAAAGAGTGTTACGTAACTCGCCGCTCTATCTGATAAAGACGAGCTTAAGTTGAAAAGTGAAATTATTATAAACACCTATAACTTTCAACTTGAAATCGTTCGCAGTATGCGTCGGGATCTTCTCAAGCAGATGAGAACACAACGTAATCACATCAAGACAGTCATTTACGATGCAGAAGTGACTATTGACCAACTAATGAGTCAGTTGGAAGTAAGTATGAACGATATTAGTCCCTATTCGCCATTGCTAGCCCATCAACTCATTTCGGCATATGCCATTCTGACGGCTTATTTAAATATTGCCAAGGAATGGAACACGCTACCGGCGTCTTTGTTCCCCGTTGACTATAATCTGGGTGTTTTCAAGTCGAGAGTGAACAGGTACCTTCTAGGCAAGTATGCTACATCGTAGATCTCATCGTCACTTACCATCAGGTGAGATCGAGATCAAATACTTGCCGATACTGTAATAAAAAAAAATATTACGGTTGCTCGGCAACATGAAATATGAAAATGACTGTTCCTTTTTATGAAACTCCTTTATTGGCAGGATGCAATGCTGATGGCAGAAACACGAAGCCGGTATGTCGGCAATTGGGAAAAAGCGCGCACCGAGCAACATATTATGAATCTGAGTGATAAAGAGAATATACCAAACTCGGCTATCAAGTATTACCGGCATAGGGGCGAAAATGAGATCAGGGTACACGGGGAAGTGGAACTGCTGACAAATGTTATTATTAATGTAAGAAATGGAAAGCTACATATGGCCAGATGAACACACGAACTATAAGGTTCCACACTAAGCAACGCTTGTATTATGGGTACCGTACAATGGACTGGGGGTGAACCCAGTACCTATATATTACTTATATAGATATTAAATATCCATGACATGAGTACAAACATTCGTGGTCATCACACAATGTTTGTCCTTACCAGGAGTCGAACCCTCGAAGTCTCGAAGTCGTGACCTTCGGCACAGAAAGCAGTCACTACCAACTGCGCTAATTAGACCGCCAAATTTTTCCATATCTAATGAGCTTACGCGTAAATTTGTTACCGAGTGGTTCGCAGTCTTTTATTATTGTTCTTCGGCTTATTTTGACTGAAAGAAATCATAAAGAACTAAAGGCCTCGATAAAAAACGAAACAGAATTTTGAAATATGTCATATCGTTAACGAGAATTGATATTTTAGAAACGAATTATTTACTCAATTCTGCAGGAAACACTCAATAAAATCGAACAATGGATGGACAAATTCGACAGTGACATGGAAACTATGGACCTAAAGATACGGGTCAAGAAGAATGATTACCAAAACATGCGAGACAAGCGGATTATGCTCGAGGAGACGGTCATTATTTATACTGTCCTTGAAATAAAACTAATCTTACGGATTTTATCGCGTTTATTATAGGTTTTTTTACGTTCTCGACCGCGCGTTCTGCGTAGATTGGACCGCAAGCAACAACTAAATATGAGGGTACCCCGGTTTAGACTATGACACCAGGACGTTAACCACCTCAGTCCTCCCGTGACCATAGCTGCAGTAAAGCAGCTGAATCTTCGGGAACGTAAAAAAGCATATAATAAACGCGATAAAATCCGTAAGATTAGTTTTATTTCAATGTGTAGTATTTGCGTAAATATAAAAAATCAATATTATACTGTCCTTATCATTCAAGCTATACACCACAGTCAGATCTGAACTACAATATAAGAGATCTATTGGAGTTGATGTTCTGATTTGGTCAAAAGTTGTAAACTGAAAGATAGCACTTCAAGCTTATCTAACAATACCGATTGAGAGAGCTGATTCTCTTACACCGATCGTACGTCTATGGGCGCGACATCAATACAGTGTGGAAGAATTTTAAATACCTTGTCACCTTTTTTAAATAAGATATAATATATTGAAATTAAGCAGGTATCAGAGTGTACTCAGCAAATCACCACCACCGTCGGCCGGCAGGGTGCCCAAAACGCTGGCAGCATTGCCACGTTGAATGGCAATGATGTGTTGATGCTTTGGTACCGACTTATTGTCGTAAATGAATCTCGCTCGGTTATGTCAGTTTAGCAAATCCTTGAGAGAGTTTGCTCTAATCCCAATAAAAATGTATATGTCCCCATCCACTGAAGTCCGTCGTCTTCTTTGATATCTCATATGTAATTTTTTTTTATTACATTATAGACAAGTATTTGATCTCGATCTCACCTGATTGTAAGTGACGATGAGATCTACGATGGAGCATACTTGCCTATTAAGTTCCTATTCACTCTCGATAATACGATAAGACTAAATATTACATACGTAACATTATTAGCCATCTAAATCGTAAAATAACACGTTCACAGTACGCGAAACACGATCAGCTCATGAAGGAATGGATCAAATTCAAGGAGGACCGCGAAAAGGCTCGAATTTATGTTGAAACGATGACCAAGTCGGCCATAGTGGTGCAGGCGTGGTGGCGCGGCATGCTCGTGCGACGCATGCTCGGACCGTACAAAGTCTCCAAGAAGAAGAAGCAGAAGAACAAATAGAAGTTTTAGAAGATTCAATTACTTCCTTCTGGAAGCTGTTGGAACTCTGTCCGTATATTTATATAATTACATACATTTTACAGTGCTTACTTACGCACCGTTAGTTTATGGTATACCAAATGTTGCTTGGAAGAAATATTGAAATAGATTTACCTATTATAAGTTTTATTTTAGATTTTATTTAGTTTTTACAAAGTTAATAATACGTTACTATTATCAATCCTACAGCATTATGGACTTGAAGAGGTGCTTTTTCATTTAATGTTTTAAATAACTACTTAATATTTACGAAGATTATTTACTTACAGACTTCTTAACTTAAAGTGTATTAATTTTCATATGTCTCTGAGTAGACCAGTTTTGTTTATTTCTGTTGTTACTAGATTATCTGATTGGTGTCAATAAAGTGAATATCAGAAAGGGTATTTTTTTATTTTGAAGGAATTTATTTTTGATAGGTAGACATTTATACTATCGTACGATGCATCGTATCCATCTCGTGAGCACCATGCAAGCGGCAAGCGGTTCTAAGATTAATGCTGACCGCTTATCGTGGAAGTATTTTATATAGAGGTAAAGTAAACAATCTGGGTACAAGTACGTAGTTTACATGATGTGGCTAGAAAACCAAAGAAGATTACTTATCAGTAATAAAAAAGATACCAGATTCTGGCAATTCAATAAACTTAGAATCATCTCAAGAATAACAGACAAAAAATTATAAGACAAATCAAGATTATGTAATTGTCGTCCGACATCGAAGTGAAACCACCGACACATACAAGGTAACAAACAGAAATAAACTTACAAGATTTCTTCCCAGTCATATAATATAGTAGAGCAATTTATTTATATATGATTAACAGATGTAGTTAGAAGAAGCAATAAATTGGTCGCAATAAAGCAACATAGTCGAGGGAGTATGGGTCAGCGGTGGCACAGGGCGCAAATTCTAAAGGGCTACTAAAATGGCCTAACCTACCTACGTATGCACAATGTGCTCATCTTATTTCAGGATTCGTGGCTGTATTCAGAAATCAGTGATCGCTACGTCGACATCTGGGAAGATTCACGCTTAGAGCAGCACACTCGAAATATAAAACATGCAATCAAGCGACTGAAGGTTTTAAGAAATAAATGAATAATGAATTTAGAGTTCATACCGAGCTAGAAGCATTTTTAACACTTTTTAAACACTGTCAGTATGCACTTACCTACTCAAGCGACTGCAATTAGGTACTAGTAAGGTAGGTAGGTAGCTAGCCCATATTTGTATAATAATTTATTATTATTATATATTAGACACCAAAAAATAATAGAATCAAGATCAAGTGGACACAAAATGTGGATAATGGATTCCCGCCAAAAGGCAAAGTGATGCTCCTGTTAACTCACTTTAATTATTAGTCGATTTCTTAGTTGGCTACCTATTAAGGGAATGATAAGTATCCCATCAAATAGGTTATAATCGGTACATATATACTTATTATTCCCTGAAATATGCAATAATCAAAGGCAAAATGTTTACAAATTTATTTTAATCATACTTACAAGTTTTGACTTAGTTAATCGGAGGATCTATAATAATGGCGGAGACTTTACAAACTACCTATCGGGTGAAAGCTAACACCGCCATTATTGTTAATAAAAAATATTGTATAATGTAGTATATCATTATTTTACGTTGTGAAGCACGATAAACTCATTAATAAATGCATGCAATACAAAAGATAACGTGAAATACATAAATCTGCTTGTACGTTACAAGCTTGGTGGCGGGGATCACTTGTGCGTCTTCAAATGGGTCCATATAGTGATAAAAGATACCGGAACAGACGAAGACAATATAATTAACTATGTTATTTGAATACCATTCTGGTAATCTTATACCATAAATATCAAACAATGCGATTATTATAACGATACACTTACAATTAATTTTACTTTTCATTTTAACCCGTCAACTAGGGATCGAATATACTTGCATGGCTAATTTGGCTGCGCTTAAAATGTATAATATATCGGTAAAGTCACAGAAGAGACCGCAATGAATTTAGGCGATAATTTAAGCGAAGTACTTATTTCCGAATCGACTAATAGAACTTTTGACTCGCTCATCACTATTGGGCTTGCAACGTCAATGAAGTCACGTGACCAGAACGGCCAATCACGAAACAGTGTTTTTGACAGCAGCTAAAATGAATGTAAACTCTCCACGCGAATGTTATCAAAAACTTGTACAAACAGCTTTATTTATTAATTTATTTTTCATAGTATGCCGAAAATAGAAAAGGTGAGTTAGACAATACAAGACAGAAGCCAGTGATTACGCCAAATTATTGACAGTTGGGCGGAGATGTAAAAAAAAAACTGGTTAACGTTCGTTGTCTTGTCGGCATTTTACGTTACCCATCGTTCGGCTATGCCATGTCAGTTCGTTTATGGTATGCGGTGCTGAATAATTTACGTGCGTAAAATCACGGTAATATTGGTGACTCGGGCTGAATTATCGGGCGTTGTGAGTTTCAGTGGACTGTGTTGTTCGCAGGAGGCGATGAAGACTAAGGTTGATAAAAACAAGAACGGCGACAGTGAGGTTGAGGTGAGTTGTTTATAATGTAATTTGCGGGACGGTTATCTCCCCGATGCTATTCGATACACTGATATCTTCTGAATTACCATACGTGTATTGAAGAAAACATGCTTGCAGGCGTTATTAAGCGTTCATTCTTGCGATATCATAGTTAATAAATTCTCATTAGAATTAAATAGCTGAAATCTGATTTTCAGATCTAGTGAACACATCTTCTACCTTGTATTATCATATTTCTAAATAATAATTAGAAATTTCTATTATAACAAAAAGTCAAATGGCATAGAGTTAGTGATTCATGAAAAGTGATATCATTTACTAATTTATTCTCTATTTTCTTTTAGTATATAATAGTCTAGTTATATTTTTTAACATAAAAGTAATGTGTACAATCAGAGACATCTAGCGCTATGGCTTGTCATAGCCCTGTGCCTGTACAATTAAAACAAAACATTGTTAATTGGGCGGGATTTAATTAAACTAATAGTACCTACTATTTAATACACATTATATTGCTTTATGGTTTCACTCTATATTTTACACGGCCTATATCTCAAGCTTTGGAAGTCTTGAATGAGGCATGGGTCCAACTCATAGAGCCTCTAGAGAGAATTTTAATGTTATGTAATTTGCGTGGTTCAACTTCACTGCCATTGAAGCAGGGCATTGTAGGATTGCTCATGGCATTCAACTGCGACAACTATCTTTCGCAAGTGGTAACCTACCATTGTCAAGATGAGGCTTAAAAAAAGTCCTACAGATATCTGGGGGCAGCACTGATGGGAGGTTATTAGTATTATAACTATAATGCATCAGCATTTTGCTTTAATCACTTTAATTATTTTATTTATAAGCTTTTATGTATAGAAATAAATATCCTTGAACTAGCCCATGGTGTGAATTGGTTTCTTGACATAAACATTAGGTACTTTGTAATAAACATAGTTATTAGCACATTGTTATCTACCTTAAAAGCGAGTAGTAGGTGCTTATTTTTATACAGTTTGTGCTAAGTACCTCACAACAGAACCTTTATATATAGAATGACTTCATTAATGAAGTTCCATAGAGGTGCAGTGTCTGCGAAAGCTCAAATTGTGTTTGGGATACATTTTGGCGAAGTTGCACAACTATCCCGATCCTATTTTATAAACATAGAATCGCTGGGTTGACAAAATAATAAATAAATTTGTTAATTTGTAGTCAAACATACCTTTTCTTTTCTCCGTCTTCTATTGGCGTTTTCCAGAAATCGACGTCTGAGTGCGCCTGTTTTGTCTGTGGAAGGGCTGGAGTGACCAGCCATCCAAGCTCCCAGCAATTTTGAAGTCCCCAAAGGTCTCCTGGAGCGTACCCATTGAGTCCAGGCCCAGTGTGTGCCGGCGAACTTCACACAGCTTTTTAAAGGCGTGCAGGTTTCCTCACTACTGTGACGAAAACCATATAGTAATTATTGAAAATAAATTCTGCCAATAAAATCCCAGATGTGCAAACCTCCTGTTAGCAAACAGAGCGTGTGAACTATGGAGTAAATACAAAGTAGCTTCATGGTTCGACCAACTTTGCTATTGGCATTATGAATTTATTAGACAGTATAACGCCTTGCGCGTTCCCCTTGCAAGTAAATGACAACGCCTTACTGCATTTCATGTCTATCAATGCTAAGTAAATAAAAACGCTTTAGTGCGTAAGTGTACCTATGTGATATGGCATCTCACGAGATTGCTTCGTTGGAGCAGTGCGTTCGAAACTCGGACGCAGACGCGCGCGTCAGTTTTGCGTTTACCTAAACAGTGATTTGTTGCTATACCTTTGTGATTATTATTTTGTCGGCTGCACAATAAGCGGCTAGCGGGGCTCTTGCGTGTGTGCGATGTTTACATTGGCAGATCTGTGGAATTTCATCGCTTTTGTATTGTATGTCTTTGGCGTCACTTTGTTTTGGCTTAAAAAACATGTTTTTTGCCGTTAATTTCGCAAACCTGGGCCAATATTTTTGTATCATTATTTTCGAACTAGCAGTGCCCGCAACTTTTCGGCTACCCTGGGGAAATCTTTTAAACAAAAATCTTCCAAATGCACGATCTTTCAACTATCATTGTTTCCACCAAGCTTGTCAAATAGATCATCGTCAACCCTTCGGTTGATCGAAATCGCCGAAATCTTTGGCCTTGGAAATATCATTTTTCGATGATGTTTGGTCCCAATGCTATTGGGGACGATCTTATTGCCATTACCTGGCAGACGCCTCCTCAATATGAGCAGGATTAAGGCCATAGTCCACCATGATGGCCCAGGGCGGTATGGAGAAGAGAACCGTACGGCAAGTGATAATAATGACTGAAAAAAAGCTTATTTCTGTTAACACCGACATAGTGAAATAAAGGTCAATAATATACTTATGCGTGTATTGTGTTACGGCCGTACTCACCTAAATCAGTAACGAAACCTTAACTATTCTTGACAATCTTGTGGGAGGAAAAACATATCTAGTAAAAATTGTACGGCAGAATTTCGCGAATTCTGCTCCATCTTTAAAAAGTGGGTTGATGTAGACAGAGCTATAAGAGAGAATGAGATGCTCAGCAACTGTTTCTTACTTATTTGTCTTTCTATCTCTGTTGAGTGTTTGATCAGCAGACTGCGTGGTCCGCTTATTTTTTTTTTTTTTTTATACATTATAGGCAAGTATTTGATCTCGATCTCACCTGATGGTAAGTGACGATAAGATCTACGATGGAGCATACTTGTCTAGGTAGGAAGGCGGCAGTAGATCGAGACGCTACATTCACTAGGCACATGCAGCGCCACTGATCTGACCCGCCATCCATGAATGGCAACACCGAACATCATGCCGGAACACGGCTAGGCCGCTTGGCGACATGGCTTTGTTCAGTGGGTGGTGACTAACCACGGCCGAAGCCTACCAGCAGTAGAGTTGTCACCTAGTTGGCACCACCCAGGGTCACGTGTAGGGTATCTCGAGGGTACTTAATTCTCCTACGGACGAAGGTGACTCGACCCCAAAACTATAAATATCCACATCTGCATTGGTGATAAATGATAATATTGTTGTGGACAAACTATTAGCATTTTTGTAGGTAATAATGTACCTACCTACCACTTGTCATTTTGTCGTCGAGTCGCATCGATGCGCTTATGATGTTCATCAAATGGTATCGCTAATATAATATTTCTCTATACAACACGAGAGCTCTGTTATCTGTCGTCATTGAAGCCACTTTCACTATCGCATGCGTCCTATACAATTGCAAACAGAGCTGTTTTATATCACAATTTGGGAATTTAACCTTTGATTATATCATTGGCTATTTATTTATTATAAGTAAAAAAAAGGATATAAAACTATCTCAAATTGAGTGCTTATTGTTTTAGATGTTTCAAAAAATTTCAGGACTTTAAAGAATTGATAGAACGCTTGCCTCGGTAACGAGGATCGCAGGTTCAATCCCGGTGGGAATCTCATTTACAACCATGATTATCATTGAGATGAAATGTCCTATGTACTTAATATAATAAATGCTTGTTTCTTTTAAATTTTGATTGAGGAACACGCAAAAACAGCTGAACTGCTGAAAAACGGTACAGACATTTGTTGTAGGCTAGTTGGTGTTTTTTTCCTTGAAATCAATTCGGGGCAAGCCGCGGGTAAAGGTAGTGTTTTATAAAATACTAGATGCCCCCCGTGGAGTTACCCGCGATTAAAAAGTTAAGTTTAAAAAACCACGGTTCCTGTATGCCATCCCATAGGAAACGTTCATTTTTCCGGGATAAAAATTAGCTTATGTCATTTTCTGACCCCTAAACTACCACTACCTATGCAAAAAATCATATCGATCCTTTGCTCTATGAAAAATTAAAACATATCCATCCCACGGGAACCATACATTTTACCGGGATAAAAAGCCTATATGCTATTCCAGACTATAATCTATCTCTGTGCCAAATTTCATCCAGATCCGATCAGCCGTTCTGGCGTGATTGAGTAACAAACATCCATCTATCCATCCATTCAAACTTTCACATTTATAATATTAGTGGGATGAGCATGAATTAGAATGCATCAAAACATCTCAGGGTCCAAATATGACATCATATATCCATCCACACAGACCATTAGGTAGTAACTGTATCATGTATTAAGTAGGAACCACTACCGTTTTGCACGCTTCTAATTTTATATCCTCGTTAAATTGAATAACTGATCATCCATCATAATGTGTATGTATTACGTACACTTTGCGAACATAAAAATAACGTTGCGAATTGACGAATAGCGCTCGTAAGTTACTGGTAGCCTGTTACTGAATCTAAATGTGAGTTTGTAGTAATATTTTCCAGCAAATGCCGACCGGACTGAATCTAAAAATCGAACGTGGTGCTAGTAACAGAAACTTCTCGGACCGTAAAACTATGAAGAACGAGAGAGTTAAGAAATTGCTGACAAAGTTCGATTTTGCATAATACCTTCTCAGATGTTGTCATATGCTGTCGTCCCACAGAATTTAATGGTCAGTCCTCAATATCCACTTGAAGCTTCCAACTTACATAATAAACTGGTTAACCACCAAATTGCGGTAGTTATATAAATTCATTATATGTATTTACCGTTGTATGGAGATATGTAATTGACGGCAGACGCAGGTCTGTCTACCTTACATGAACTGACACATCAAGACTTGCAACAGCTCGTTACAAAAACATGATGTATTACTTCACAAATGCGATTAACTAAAACTTTTAAGTATCTTATAATAATTCCAGCCCTATTTTTTTAATGTCCCACTGCTGGGCACCGGCCTCCCCTCAATGCGAGGGGGGATTAGGCCATAGTCCACCACGCTGGCCCAGTGCGGGTTGGCGGACTTCACACATCTTTCGAAGGGTTCTCTCAGATATGCAGGTTTCCTCACGATGTTTTCCTTCACCGTTTGGCAAGTGATAATCTTGGTTGAAAATGAGATTCGCACATGAAAAATCCCAGAGGTGCGAGCCGGGGTTTGAACCTGCAATCCTCGTTACCGAGGCAAGCGTTCTACCAACTTGGCTATCTTATAAAACATATTATATATATTAAGTATCTAATAAAACATTAACTGCTGAGATATAAAAAAGTTATGAAAATACCATATTGTTGTTGTAACTAACAAAACAATTATTTACTCGTATTTGTCATTTGATTAGAATCGAGCTAATGAATTGTCCATTACTATTAACACGAGTGTCGTACTGTGAATCGACCTTTTATACCAATACAACAATTATAACACTATTTGGGCTATTTAAGGAAGTTAATGAATAGATCTCTCTGTAACGGCAAACTGGTGATTATTATGGATCGAATGATGGAGAGTGAATTCAGTCTACATGTCACTAATACATTTGTTGTCTGACTACCTTGTTAGTGATGTGTGAGTTTGCACTTTCACTACTCACACATACTACATTCAAATTAGATCTTATATCTTATAGTATACATTGCTTTAGGGTGTGAATATAAACCACCTTTAAATTAAACCTCTCCGTGGGTATACAAAACAGAATCTTATTTCTATACATACGACTATTAAATGTGTTAAATAATAGATACGACCTTTGGAACAACTAGACATCGTATGCCTTAGTACAATAAACAGATCTCATATAGCCACTTTTTATGGATGTGTGTGTTTTTTTATACTGACTGACGCTACTAATAATGTTGATAGGAAAAAGGTGGAAGTTTTTATTACAACTGATTTACCTACGTATTTTACTTTTATTGCCACGTGCACTGACTTCTGAAAGATAATTGATTGATTTGATATTATATATGGATTTAATATTTGAGCGATATTATGATCGGTTGCCTTGTGATGTCTCCAATCGATTTTGACGGTCGATTTCGTTCCATGGTATGTTTTAAAGGCTACTAATAATGCTTTTAGGCCTTGGAATTTGAACCTTTATCCTTACACTTGCAAGCTACTGTCGGCTATATCTTGAAGAAGTTTTCTAGACATTTGAATCGCGAGCCTAAATAAATGATAGATGTCGTATATCCCACCACACCACAGACACAGTAGACGCGGCTAAACCAAACTACATAGCTACTATTTGACGCAATTTCAATGTTTCTGCGCCAAACTTTTATTAGCTCAGTGGATCGATATCGATTTTTTTTCAATGTAATATGTCCCAAATATCGTCGCTATCATAATTGTTTGACGACACTGTTCTTAAGCTTAAAATAATAAAAAAAATGCAATTAAAAAAAAATGAAATCTATAAATAACTGAAGCGCATCATTGTTTGCTTTCACTATTTTATGTGGGCGTGCGCTGACGTTCATTGCGTCTGCCCAGATCATCTGGTTTATTTTAAGGTTAGAATTTTAGGCTATTCTATATCGCATACGGATGTGCAGATGTTAGAACTTTTTGTTTTTTCGTTCCAAACAAGTTTCAAACACAAGTGAGGATTTGCGTTTGATAAACGTTATGACGTATCGAGGATTTTTATTGCTAAGTATCGGTTTTCCGGCTTTTTCTATGAACGGGGTTTTTTACTCTTGCGGTTGTGTGACCTAATCTGTAGTTCTATAGTCTCTCTGCTTATAAAACGGTCATCAAAATAAAAGACTAGATACTAGGTACGGACTTTTCGAAACACACGTTTTTGCTTTTGAATCTTTCTTCTTCTTTCTTTACGAAATGATATACGATGACATAAAATGAATATGACTATGTCCTCACCCACAAATTAGTGGGTATTTTGTCAATGTCACGTAATTAATAGCAAACACACATTCAATAAATACACATTATAAAATAATGGATGTGCCATGAAGATATGAAAATGGCGTGTCCTTAGCCTGGGGAAAGATCTGGTGCCAAAATGACTTCATCTTGCATGTCAAAATAACAAAGAATAGACATAAAGATGAAAGTTTTCAAGTACGATTACGCACGAAACTTACCGAATACCGATCCTCGACGTACTATGATAGATATTGAAATATTGATTGTTTTCGTTTAGTGTGGATGAGTTAATGTATTTAAACATACATTTTCAAATCTAGCAAACAGTGTCTCATTTCAAGCTTTCGTCAACTTTTGAGCAAACGCTATTTTTAGTGTAGGTGCTTGTCCTTTTGCATGAAGCAATATTCTGCTCAGATCAATAACGTACAACTGACACTAACAGGCCCAACAACGCCACACTCCCACCCCTGTTAGTTTTACTCCTCATAGCCAGGATCTACGGGCAGTAAAGGGAACACGATCCCAAGACTTCCAAATTTATGAAGAGAGCAATCCCTTATTAAGAAACAGCGATGCAATACAAATGCGACGAGGTCATCGGTGTTGGTTAATGATAGCGTAACGTTTCTCAAATCTAACGTAATTCAACAGAACGATTTAGAAATCTGATTCCTGCCTTTACCAGTTAGCCGATGTGCCCTCGTGGTTAACACATGCGCAAAGCAAATTCCTTTTTATATTATCCTATCTCTAGAGCCCTACCGTGGTGTCATAAATCCCACATTATATTTTAAAGTCCATAGTCAACATGATACCGAAAAGTATTTAACTGCGCCATATTTTATTCCTAACATCACTGATGTCATTTATATTAGCCACGAACTTTAGATAATGGTGTTGGAAACATTTTAAGAAAATTGGTCGGCTAAGTTTATTACAAAGTTAATATATATAGTAGATTGCGCACTTCGGATCCAGTTACTCTCGCCTCCTGCTGGATCGTCTTACTAACGAGGTCTAAAGCCGTGACGGTCTTCCGTAAAACTCAACTATACCTTTTAATCTTTCAATCTTGAGATTCTTCGATGTTCGGATGTAGGTGTACCTATCCGTCTATTAATACAGCTACTACATAGATTTTGGTTAAATCTCATTCGGTTTTTACTAAGGAAAATTTATTCATGCAATAATTATCCTTCCCCATATTATGTAGATAAATCAACGTATTTGTGTGAGTCACAGATGGTAAAGTTGCAGAGAAAGTACGTTGTGTTTTGACCAAACGAAAAGACGTGATAGGTTCCGCCGCCGCCGCCGGTTCGCGAGAAATACGCGCCACGCGCATTGCAGTGAAACTTTTTATGTGGCAATATAGTAAAAGTTTATTGTTCTTTCGGTTTGCGAGCATCTTCATCGTGCTTTAGTTCGTGTGTGCGCTTCGTTTGTGGAGCTTTGCTTGCGTACACGTCAGCTTCGCAATGGTTATCTTTCTAACGTGCAAATTTTGAAGGACTAATAATATCAGGAAAGTGAATACATAAATCAGTGACAACGGAAATGACCCAATTTTAGTTTTATTTTGAGTGGAAAATGTTGGTGTCTGCCGCATCGGCAGCCAATGTTAATATACATTCTCTGTCTTCGATGTTTCGGAGACGTAGAAATCGTTCGCCTGTGACGGTAAGATTTATTGAATGATTTAATATGAATAGTAAATTTTTCCTCTATATCTATAGACATTTTTTTTTTTGTAGGAAAACCCTTTATCTTATAAAAACAAAATCGAATACTTGACCTACTTACTGTATTTTTCTGCAAATTTGCGATCGTCCGAAGTGCTTAAAAAGAGTCGAACTAAAAGTATTTTAACTGCATCGTAGTTACGAACTAAATTCTCAATTTTTACAACACATAAAATATATGTTTAGATTTGCACAAAAATAGATGTGACTGAATCTCCCGATACAGCGCAGATTTAGCCGCACAGTGGAATGTGTTTGGAATTCTTGATATTATGATGTTTGTGACGGTTGATGGACGGCTACATATGTAACGGTAGTTCCTCTACGTCGCTCGGGGAGCGTCTATCGTTACCACTTCGCTTTACATACGCAACGGAACATTTCGCGTCGAAGTGTGTTATTATTTTTTATCAAACTTTCAATCGGCTGGATGTTAATTAATTTTAACATTTAAAACTTTTTTGTTGTTAGAGTTGTATTAGCTATGTTTATATTGCGATCCCTGTAGTCATCTATTATTGTATGCACTATAAATACTAGTTATTGGTTCTTTGAATACAAGGGCACACCAGTACAGCAAGTTCAGTGGCCATCTGTACAAACACAACATTGATCTCATCGTCCTTCATCGCTGGCCCGTTGTAACCTGTTTGACGAAGAATAGAATTCGCTAACTACTTCACAGTAAATCTATTCGTTGTAAAGACTACATTGTCTGGTTATGATAATTTGTTACTCTGGCTAACAAATTTGTATGGAATCTTTCCGTAATATGCTAACGTTTGTTTTGCTCGTTCCATCCATTTTTCATTTATATAAACAAACTTTTCCACCTAGTTCCGCTCGCGCAACCATGGATTTTGCCCCGAATGCACCTAGATTTCTAATAACCATAACGCAATGATATGTAAGCTATATATTTGAAGTTTAACTAGAGATTATAAAACAGTGAACACTCTGCTGAAATCGATCTAGTAGTGTTTCCATGATGCTCAAACTAACAGAGGCACAGACACAGAATACATATACTAGTAATATAGACAAGAATTCTAAAAATATATTAGTTCTTGGATTCAGATTTATTTATACGGCCTATTCCATCAAATTTTTTATTTGATAGGCCTTGTTACAGTTTTATAAAAGTATACATATATATAATCTAATACATATATAATGGGCTGCGAAATGTTCTGAATGAAGATAACATCTGAAATCTTATCGCATGGGAAAGTACTCAAAGTGGCTGAATATGAAAAGTGGCACACGACGTGTTCCTACATTTAGTTTGATACCTGATAATGCTTTACACTAATAATGTGAAATGTATTATTTTAAGTACCATTTAGAACTTCAAGGTTAAATAGTACAATAAGATATAGTTTTCTTCAATAAATAATTTTGACATTGTGGACTATCAAATTCTTTAGAATATTGATTTCTGTAGTTTCTTGTAATACATTTTAATAGTGTAGTACACACATGCCGTAATCTTGTTTTAGTTGTGCAGCTGTATTATCATTCGTATTATGTATGCCTAAATACACTTTAAATTTGTATTATGCTTCAAAAATATATAGGTACATATCTCGAATTTCATTCTGTGCAAAAACATCTTTGGGCATCGTATTTTGACACATTCAACATAGCCTGAAATAGTAGAATAACGGAAAGAAGGAATGAGTCATTGATTAGGTTAACTACAACCACGTCCGCTGGGTTGCGTTTACAATACTCACCCAGCGTCAAATTTATACTGAGTAAAATTTAAACTGCCCCATTCACGGACCTCCGCTGGTAACAGTTATCCCTTGACAAGCGTAAATTTTAGCGACCTCGAAGGTCGCTAAATTTAGCTCTGCTGTCAGATTAGAACAAATCGTAACTGGAGCCAACTATTTGACAAATTTAACAGTAGAATTTGACAGCTAGTATTTTGATATAAAGCTATGACACCGTTCAGCGAGCCCCCGTTAGTGTAAATTTTACCTGAGGTAAACTTACCTTGCTTTCGTGAACGCACTCCTGCATTTTAACAAACTTAAATGTTTGGTTCAACAAAATCTATCTACAGACATGCAGGTTATAACAATTTCGCCAGCGCTTTTACGAGCACACGTGCGCTTTCGATCGCCACAAATACATCGGCACCTCTACTCAGCAACGGCATTTGAACGAAGCAATCGTAAAGCTATCGCCTGAAACTAGACTATAGTATTGATTGGACGCTTTACAAGGACCTTGACATTGTAGTTCTGGGTTGTTAGCGTGAGTTTTAAACGTATTTAAACATTAATCGAGCGATTGAAAACTACTCGTATTCGCTAGTGGCGCTGCTGTGAAATGTATGGAATGATTCGATCTATGCATCGGTATTTGATGTTATCGTACCTATGATTGTCTGTGAATACATCGGCCCTATTATGTAACGCTGTTTCGATCATTTCGTAAATTTCCATCGACAAAATTAGTCGATAGAAATGAAATAAATTATTGAAACAGATTGTATTGTAATTAGCTTCCAAAATCTGTTTGCAAAACTGTTTCAATCATCTCGCTTATTTCTATCGATTAATTATTAGTGGATAGAAATACACGAAACGATTGAAACAGAATTACATAATACGCCTGCAGATGTGTTGTTCCAGACGCTGGCTCATCCCACTCTGCTGGTAATGATTTATTTTATTTCAGAAATCGATGTTGACTTACGGCGTCTTCAAAAGGAATCTGTTCTGAACCGGTTCTGAATCATTTATTTTATTTAATCAAGGTAGTCGTTGTGCATTTCTGTTAGATAATTAGCTAGGCAACCAAAATGCTGTATGCCTGTCGCCTCGTGGAATTGCGCGTCTCTTTTATGGACCATTTCTGATATTAGCGCGAATACTCGCATTGAAACGAAACTAATCCTATGGAATATACATAATTAACGCCAAGTTCGGTCCCAGATTTTGAGAAATATTCTTCAAAGACTCTTAATATTGAGACAATTCTTGCATATTTTGTCATGAAAATCTCGACCTTAACACCTTTGTTTGGCACGCAACAGCTGTTTAAGATTACATCAACCATCTATTTATATGGCGCCAAAACATTGCAAATATAATAATAGTTCGTCTTTAAACTTTAGAAATGCAACATAAAATTTACACATGAATAAACGTTGATGATGCGGGGAGACTTAAAAACTAAAAATATCTTAACGAATCAAATGAAGTCTGTAAGCAATATAAGCTATTGCTCAACTGATGACACGTACAATCATCTTGGTACAGAATACAAATCACACGGTTTTGCATCAATAATGGTCAATAAACCTTGGAATTAAAAGTCCCATAACGAATGCTAGCTATAAATAACTAACGTGTTCCCGAAATATAATCTTAATTCATAGCAGATCCACGAACTCTGCGTTGCAACTCTACAAATCCTGCATTCGTTTGTCTAATGATCTTTTTTTTATAAATAACCTTCAAATAAGTATCAGTTTAATGGTTCACGCAGATATTTTCGTTAAACTGGCCACTGTCACCCTAATATGCGGCTGTTACCAAACTTCTATAACAAATATTTTTAAAGTTATGTAATCAATTTGAAGAAAATATTTCAGAGTGATATAAAATAACTATATGCAATTCTTTAATGTCCGATATAGGTCCAGAATTAATCATATTTCTCGTGCCATCCTATCTACTTGAAACCTTTGAAGTTGTCTTGCATCTCTCACATACAGCGGGACATTGACATTGTGCAGTCCTTCTCCAACTGAGCTTAAGAATTTTATCTCAGCTCGACCTAAATTCGTTTCGAGAGTCCATTTATGTACAAATTCCGTATTTGTTCAGTGTTCGTTGTTACAGACATCTAAATTCTATTTGTTATCTACATTTTTTAGTTTCTACTTTCCAGTTGGTTACATGTAGCTTGATAAACCTGCGAATCTATTTTTTTATGAATTTCGGTTCTTTATTAATTTGTAATTCTACGAGTATACTCACCGTCATTTTAACTACTTAAGCCCACATGAGCCCAAACTACACAATTCTTCCAAACCCATTATATTAATATGTATAAATTATGTTAAAAGCATGGAGTTTCTTTTCCATAGTAATAACAAACTGAGCTTTTTTAACATCTGCTTGAGGCATTATTGACGTTTCACGAGTAGGTACTGTAACGGTTCACATTTGGTGATCCCCGACGATTCCCCGGTGATCACTATTACCTGAAGTACAGCCACCAGCACAAATCGTCTTGTAAATATTCCAAGGTCACAACTCGCACACGGGCTGTAGTCTTACGGCTTCAGTTCAATGTTTACACGCGGATTTATCACGCTGACCGTACTAGCTGCATCGGAACATTTTATCGCTCTTAAGTTTCGTACTTGCACTGAGGCTTATCAATAAGTAGAAATTATTGGATATTCACTATTGCGATAGTGATCAGAATATTTTGTAAATTCTTAATTAATAATGATTTCCTTTACGTGTTTGCATAGGAATGATCAAGCTTCGTATTTCCTAGGGGACAAAGGTTGAGTCGCTCGCTTTATACGTTGACCTTTCGGACCACAGTCCAAGGTCGAGTGTCGCTTGACAAACATAGTTATTTTATTTTGATCAATAGTCAATCCATTTCTTTATCCAAGAGCAATCAAGAGGAATTGATCAGCTTTACTTTTAGACAAACTGTAGTGGCGCGAACCACGTACGAAATAATTAAAGCGATTTTAAGCAATTTTATAGCCACTTTCAATAACGATTCTCCTTATTTGTCATCAGACTCGTCCAGAGAAGCAATTGTCATCACTAGCGTCGGGCCCCCCGCCCCCGGCGGCTATAGTCCCCCGCGCCGCCGAAGGGCCCCTACCCCCCGGCTGGAACGGCCAACCACGCAGACATGGCTCCAGCAGATTCAACGTTCACAGTCACAACCAAGAGCTAGTCAAATTGCCACCTTTAAAAGGTTAGTAAGTAAATATGTATTTCTAGCAATATACAATGTGATTAGATAATGCGATACAAGCTAAATAAAATAAAGTCGTGATTTTAAAATCTGCAAAAAAGGTAGGCCGTTTTGGTACTAATAGACACATAGTTTTATCAGACCATCAGTCTGAATAATTGTTTAATTAATCTAGCCCTTTCAGCGATCTAATATGATCTAGCTTCCTGAATATTTCTAGAATAATAGTTTTATAGCAATCAAGAATTGTGTTAGATATTTGTTATAATTTGTAGTCCCCAACCCTTGTTTATTGATGTGACTAGCGATAATAATGACAAAAGAGGGTTCCATCGCTAGGCATTTTTTCATGTTTACCGGTTTTTCCATTTTTGGTGGAAGTAATGAAAAATCCTAATATCACTTATCATAACAGTACTTATGGTATCCATAATGTTAGTTGTTGTTTTTGTTTGACCGATAAAATAATAATATTATTCCAAATTTGAACTGCTGAATAATTTATCATGATAGAATTCCAATTCAGATTGGAGCGTGTGGTTCGGTCATTATAGCACTGATTGTAATTATAATTCCGTCAATTAATTATAATGTCTAAAAATAAATGTCATTGGTTATTCATTTAGAAGAACAAGACGGAAACCAGATGTTTTAAAACAAAATGGACTACAAATTGATATTACTTGCTAGTGACATTTCAATTATACGGTTTGAAGTTGAAACGGCTTCTAAAGTATAGATCTCTGGTGTAATAAAAAACTAACCTGTAAAAACTTTAACAATTTGACGTCGTCGCCGCAGCCGTATGCTATTGTAAATCGTGTCCATGTAAAAAACATTGCATATTCATATCATATGAAAAACATTGCATATTGCAGTGCGCGAGCGAGATTAGATTGGACACAGCACATCTTGCGTGTCCGATGCACATTTTTACCGTCATAATATACCCAGTTGCTACAGACGACGTAGGCACACACGAAAAGAGAATAACTGCTGTTGTATATTCAAATTTAAGGTTGGCGACAATATTTTACTGCCTTGGCGAGTGCGTGTTGCCTATTCAAGGGCTGTCCATTGTTTATCATGGGATGTGTGTATCTCAGATTAGAGTTACAAGACAGAAGAACGCTTTTGGCTGTTATCAAAGGAATTCTTGGCATTTGCGTCCATGCCGTTGTCTATCTCAGTAAGACCCGAGTAAAGAGGGTTACAAAAGGATACATCCCTATAATTTTAGCAGATCATCACGTACGCAGTTTCAAAGTATTGAACAACAGCCGTCCCAAATATTTTACTTTTAGGGTCAAGAGCAAGATAAGTTTGAATACGTTTAAGATAATGTGGCCATAAAAATGTTATCTATATACATACATATAAATAAAATTGGAGTGTCTGTTTGTAATATTAAAATAACCGCTTTTTACTAAGTGCATTTGGATGTATACACGGTACCTATACCAAAACAACATTTTTTACAATTTTTGTCTGCCTGTCTGTCTGTTTGTTCCGGGTAATCTCTGAAATGGCTGGACAGATTTTGACGGGACTTTCACTGGCAGATAGCTGATGTAACAAGGAGTAACTTAGGCTACTTTTATTTTAGAAAAAAACATAGGACCTCACGAAAAAAATTAAAACCAATGTTGCTGCGTTGCGCCTGATTAAGTTTGATAGCAACAACCTGAAATGCGTCCCGCGGGCTCAGAACGCGCGAGCAGGCTGTTGCCAACGGTTGTGTCTTTGTTAAATACCACGCGAACGAAGTCGCGGGTAACAGCTAGTTGTTTAATATATTTTATTATTAGGTACTACTATATCTAGCAAATAGCTTAAGCATCGCATAGAGCGCCCGCTCTGTGAATAGACAATAGACGATTGTCGCACGTTTAACGACTAACAGCAATTTAGCTTGCGAACGTCTCATATGTCTTTGTTCTTTTTTTTTCAAAGCAAATGACAATAATCTAGTCGGACTGCGCGTAAATAGGAAAATAATCGACGCTTTTGCCATAGACAATTGACAAATGATCTTCTACGTAGTCCAAGGCTGAACGTAGGTTTCCAATTTGCGCTGTAGTACAATACAAGTATTCCTCTTGATCACCGAACAGCATAGTGGTTAGGCAAATGGGTTGTTAGCACAGACAAATAACATCTTAGAGGAGTTCGGTGTTTCTGGCTTCTTTAACTATCGATCAGACTTGTTGGTTTTATGATTGGAAAAGTTGACAAGCCGAGGGTCAGTGGTGGAGTCCTCTTCCTCCATTCGTTTAACAGACAAATAAGTTATTTATTCAGCTACACGTGTACTATTATTATGAACTGCAGAAAATTAGGCGATTAAAATGGAAACAAAAAAAATACCTTTATTATATATTTTGAGATACACACGTAATAAAACATCAAGTAAGCACATAAAGCTCTTCTTTTCTCCAGTTGGTAACTAAAAAATAAATAAACGACTCGGCTCTTAATACTAAACATCTCAGAGTGGCACATATTATGTCTGCCATTGCTCGTTCTCTCGGCATCTCTTTGTGCCGTGTTCCGTTTCCGCCACTTTTCATTGCTGCAAGCCACATGCAGCCGCCACTGTGAATGCCTACTTCACTGAACTCGGCCTAATTTTTGCTCAAACTACCGCTTTGTGACTGTACCGGTGAATATATTGGCTCTATAGTTGTTACAATTCATTTGAAAATGAATTCAAGTAAGATTGTTTCTTTTTAATGAAACCTACATCCACTGATATACAGACTGACTAACTCACGCATCACAAAATATCCGAAACCATCAGACCTAGGGACTTGAAATTGGTGATGCGGGTTCCTTGTGCTCCGAGGTGCTCGCTAAAAAAGGAATTTTGGAAATTCGACCCCTATGGAGCTAAAAGGGATGTTCAATGTTTGTGTTGAAAATGGTATTCTGTGGATTTATTATATTATTATCTATTCTTATATGTATGCTAACGGTTATAAAACAGTATGTGGGAGTAAACACTAATGCGATTAAGGGCTGATTTCTAGGGTAGGACTGCCACTAAATTAGAAACGCCCCTGCTTGCGAGGGGAGTGAGTTATGAATGTGGATGACACGCCATGCCTAGGGTTCCTTATTACGTCATAGGGTCTGTAATGATTTTTATGGCCAAAACATGCAGTAACAAAACATATTGGGCATAAATGGTCAAAGTGTATAGTAGTACAGTCTATATAGTTCGACGAGCTATTAAGATAAGTCATAACAATAGTCAAAACATACCTACTCAGGCAAAATATTCGACTAATTCCATCGAAATTTCTTCTTTATGACCACCTTATCTAGTTCTCACTCTGGAAATGTATACCTTCATGCAATTTCCTTTTGTTAATTTAAGTGCTTCATTATCAGCCCAAATTCAATTATGAGCTTTTATCACTTTGGAAAGATAATTGTTAAAGTCATCGTTAATAGACTCTAAAATATTTTAACGGATCCGGATATTTTTCCGATTTTAAAGATATATAGATGCTATACGTTTCTCACAACCTCTCTCATTGAATTCATACAAACTATTATCTCTTCACAATAAAAGAAGCCTAAGGAAAATCCGTAAAGCAAATTTACCCCCAAGATCTCAAGAATAAGCAGCTAGCTATCTGTCAAAATTAAGTCACAGTTAACACGAACAATTAGGGTCCAGGTCATTGGCAGTCCACGTCTAATCTCCTTAATTTCATCTACACCGCACTAATCCCGGCTCTTATCTTAATTAAGCACTGGCCTTGAAGTTGCTGCTAACAGATTCTTAAATTGGATCACAACTCCGTGTACGAATATAGTAGGAACTTTTTTTTGCCACATTCTATAATCGCGATACGGATTTGTCTATTGACCAGATATAGCTTCAGTGTTTTTGTTTTTAGATTATTGTTGGTTGAACAATTTCTTGGTGTTTCCACGTTATTAATTTACATATCAAGGTCTGTCAATGTTATTCTTATTAAGTATTCTGATGCTCATTCTCGAGAATTAACTGTATTCTTAAAACGCGTTATTTGCATACCTACCCATCAAGTCAAGTCAAAGTCAAGTCAAATCATTTATTTCGTATAGGCCTACGGGGGCACTTACAAATTGTCATTACATTTTTTCCTTAACACTACAACCGGATCGGAACGCGACCTCAACTGAGAAGATCCGGCAAGAAACTCAGCGGGCTTGCCTTTTTTTTATCTGTTTTGTTTACTGCTTTCCACTGACCGGCCATTTAATTAAGCCAAGTGACCTTTTCTTAATTGGGTTTTCATTTAATATCACCTTCAACCCTTTCGTGTTTATATACTTACATGTAGCCATCGCGGCCTGGGGAATATGTGGCATAAATCACGCGATGCGGAAATATTGACATTCTTCGATTGTTGTCAATTTTGCCATAGTAGGTCCGCGGGGATTACAATAAATGTATCATTAAATACGTTGCTTTCTCCCCTATTTCTCACAACGTACATGTATTCCCAATGATATAATATTATTTTTATAGATAGTTAACCTCTTCTTTAAAAACTATATATGTATTAAAACGATCAATATTATTATGGCCCAATAAAGCCATTCCGATTATACTTTTTCGAAATTTAATGGTGGAATATCACATTTTCTTACCAGGCACAGTATACGCCAATTTGATGTCAATCGATCGGTGTTGCAAGGGGTAGAGACGCCCGTCTGGTTCAGGAATGCGCCCCGTGGAGGGCTGGTCAGAGTTAGCGCCCCCTTGTGATTCTTTCCGTTAGAATTCCTTGTCCAATTAAACAATATTCAGGTATACAATTACACGTTTATTATATTTCTCTGCTTATGTAGCTTACAATTCACGTGTCCAAATACATTTCTCGTTAACTATCCTTATTTCGTATTTTACAATTCCTACGACCTACTTATGTAAGCTCCGAACTCTCAATTCCCCGTACATGTTCCTATACCACTTAGAGACTCTTGGTTTTATGGATTTCTAACAATGAATTGTCTTAAATCAAATATATATATAACTCTGACTGAAGAAGTATATCCATAAATTAACATTGCTTTTGTAGCTCTTACATTTCAGTTTCTTTTGAAGACATAAATAGCACTGTCGAGGACCGTCTCGCAATTAATTAATTATTGTTAACTTGGGGAACGTTTATAAAATACAAATGTAAGTTGATTTGATACATAGGCCAAACATTCTATCAGTATTATTTATTATCAGTCTACGGGACACGCGCCACTCGATGGATGACTGAGATTTGTATGATGATATCTTATATCCTGGTTAGGGATATTTGGGATATTACGTTCCATTTCGGAGAATTAAAGAGTTTCCACGAGATAATCAGAAATTAACCAACACGTACGAAGAATCAAAGATAAATTAATAACGTATGGTTTGCAGCTATTATTCTACTAAACCTGCTAAGGCATCTCTGTTTTAATCAGCTGATCAATATTTACTTGCATATCTGCAGTACAGTATCGTACTACAAATTATAGAACTTTACGTATTCGTTGTTATCTCTAACCGATCCATTTGTTTACTGGTCCATATCTTGTGAGGCGTTGACGCCTCTCGACCTCAGACCAATTGAAAATTCGTCATAATAACAACAGGGCTGATACTCAATTCCAGTGCATTAAGATTTTATATGCAAAACATATACATTGCCCGCTACGCTACCAAAAATGCGATCTATGGTTGTTGATATAGTTCGTATCTAAGATACGCGTATACTGAGATAAGGATATTTAGCGTAGATGTAGCTATTATGTAAATGAAGTATGTTATGACGTGGCAACCCTAGCGGAGGTTGTATAGAGCGGCGCGGCGGGCGTGCGGGCGGGGAGGTGCGCGCGCAAGCCGGGCGGCGCGGCGCTGCACGCACCGGCGCGTGGCAGTCCAGCCGCCCCCGCAGCTCGCACTGGTCCCGGCGCTGCCGGGCTCCCGCTCGGATGCCGCTGCCGGCCACCGCCTGCGATGGTCCACGCCGGGCCGGCCGCGCGCGCGCCCTCTCGCGCGATGTTCGCTGCCGCTGAGAGCAAACCGCGCCGTGCCGTCTCGCCGCTCGGTATACCCAAATCGCCGTCGTTCCACTCGGGTCTCGATCTTGTCGCGAACCAGGCGGCCACCAAGCGATCGGAGAGCGTGTCGGACGTCGCGCGCGCGTTCCGCTTCGCGCTGCTCGCCGGATCGGGCATGGAGGGCCAGGGCCAGCAGAAGGCGCCGTCGCCGCCGGACGCGCGCAGCCCGCCGCCCCCCGCCGTGGCCGCCGTCTCGCCCGAGCGCCCGACGCCGGCCCTCAATGCCGATAGGGAGAGTTTGATGGTGCAGCTCCCCCTACTGAAAGGTGCGTCGTGTCTATCGTCGCGACGCTGCGTCATCCCCACCAAAGCCAAAGTGTCGAACTAACTCACTCGAATAAAGCTCGCGCATCTTTGTTTACAAACCGGCCCCGCTGATTCACTGTTACCGCATGCAAAATTGCCGTGTCTATTTGCAGCCCATCATTGCCGAAGTACGCGTAAACTTTGTCGGCCGTTTGTAAAGGTGCTGACTTCTAGTCATTAACGGCGTCGTCGAGATAATAAAATTCGCTGGGTAGGCGCGATGGCTTATACCCACCCACGCCTCGCAACCGGTAACCTAGCATGGAGAAGAACAGCAAATTTGCCGTCCTGTAACAAAGCGGTTAAATATCTGAAACTCATGATCAACTATCGTAGATATACCTACCTATACGGCTGTAAGTATATGGCAATTGGCGAAAACGCCGCAGAAATATATCGACCCATCGACGGCCAGCGGTCGACCCCGTCTATATATGCCATGGGAAATTAAATGGGACGGCCTTGCCTAGCAGCACGGTTCCCAGTGACATTATTCATTTAATGCTATATACGAGGACTAATTGGTTTGCACACTTCTTCTGACTATGTGTGTGCTTACGATCTAGTCAGTTCGAAGTTTCCGAAATAAATTTTAAAGCACAGAATGTTTGTTTAGATATTGAGATGTTGTATATAAGATGCGGTTTACGGTCGATTTTTATGGCTTAGTTACCAACAACACTTACAATCTTCACAGAAACACATCGCCTAACAACAGATCCAGAGCGGAATCTATCTACTCAACGCTCGCTCTGTGACGTGATAAACATTATACTTAACATTGAGCTTACATAGGCATAATTTAAAAAGCATCAATGACCTTTCCTTACAAACATTATTCTAATTAGCAATACAAAACTACAACCTTAATAACCCAATTTTAATACAGATTAAAACGGCCTATCAACAAGCTGATCATTTATATGTATATGCCACACATATG
The DNA here is from genome assembly GCA_905404115.1 of Pheosia gnoma. Taxonomy (NCBI): domain Eukaryota; kingdom Metazoa; phylum Arthropoda; class Insecta; order Lepidoptera; family Notodontidae; genus Pheosia; species Pheosia gnoma. Next base: position 6,848,494 of record FR989912.1, read on the forward strand.
CGTAGACTTAAAAGCTTGTCATTGCTTGGGATTACCCTAACTGAAGTTTTCATAAATGATACCTTAGAGGTGAGCTTTGTTGAAATAACGTCCCTTTATGTGGCAGACTAAAAGCGCCTAAGTTTTATACCGTTTCGCATTAACGATTTTGGAATGTTTGCCTACTATTATTCCCGCAGTCATAGTGGTCGACTGCTTTGTTTTTGTGAGGCACGTATTTGGGGCATAACTCACGGGTCCCCTTTGCAGAGAGTGTCTTGAGCGGGTGACAAATTTATTACGCAAGGAAACAGCGTTAGTCACGAATTGTTGGCAAAATTGTGTCTTTAAATATGGTTCGCTCTCTACGAATTCCCCATAGAAATTATGGTGAAAAATGGCTGTGTTTTCGTTTTAAATATGCCAGTCACGTGTTCGTTCTGAAACATTGGAGATTAGTTTGAAAATTGTTACATGTTCGAAGTTGGGAATTATCGACGTGTAAAGTTGCGGAGTTTAAGTGTTGACAGTTCAGAAAATCTAAACAAATTTGCTCCTTTCAGACTATCCTGAACGATATATAAACGAGATATTGGCGAAAGAATGGCACACCATTTCAATATCAATTTAAATCCATCAACTTTTTTTTTGTTTATTGCTAGACTTTTGTAAACATGTCATTTATAGGGTTTACAACTAATTCAATTCATCCAGCATCCTACAGGGCAAGAACCCTCTCTTCCGGGAATTCCGTAATATTCCGTAATAAAAATTTGTTACCAGTATCCATTCTCTAGTAAAAAATACATAAGTAAATAATAATACCAGCCCTTTTTAATGTCCCACTGTTGGGCACGGGCCCCCCTTCAATGCGAGGGGCATAAGGGCAATAGTCCACCACCTACGCGGGCCCAGTGCGGGTTGGCGGACTTCACAAGTCTTCCGAGGGGTTCTCACAGACATCGCTCTGCTCTGCAGGTGTCCTCGCGATCTTTTCCTTCACCGTCTATTATAAACTCGATCATTACAGCATAACTATACCCGAGCACCAGCTATAACGTCGAAAAATTCTCCCTCAGATGCGCCGGCGGCGGAACGCGAGCAGCTATTCGTGCAGAAGCTGCGGCAATGCTGCCTGCTGTTCGACTTCGCGGACGAGCCGCTGTCGGACCTCAAGTGGAAGGAGGTGAAGCGCGCCGCGCTGCTCGAGATGGTCGAATACGTGACCTCGCAGCGCGGCGTCATTACCGAGCCTATATACCCTGAGGCGGTTAACATGGTGAGCAGTTTCAATAATAACAATTATCACTTGATGCACAGTAGTATGTGTGGTAGTCATTGGGGGAGGCCTATATCCAGCAGTGGACGTCTATCGGCTGATGTAGTAGTAGTAGTACAGTAGTATTTTTATTGAAAAATAGTTTTTTCTATTGTTGTGAAAGGATTATATAGCCAATGGATAGGTTGGCAATTGCCCAAAGTTCTTCGGACGTTGAAACTTCGTCGATCGTACCGCCGTACAGGTGCAGGTGAAGGCAACCGTTGTGAGGAAAGGTGTGGACAATAAACAATGACACTTATAAATATTTATTTCCTCTTTTTAATCATGATCCATTCTTAATTTCTCTATGTAATTCATTCACTATTCTCTCTTCTCCCTTCTCTTTAGATTAATTTCGAGAACAGATACAAAAAAATGTGCTTGTGTAGTATTTAAAGAAATACTAATGTGAATAATGCAACTAAGTGTATAATATTACCCCCTGGGGCCCTCGGTATACTTACCAACCTGCAGTCTTTAGAAAGATCCGTAGATAGACAGATATTTTCAAAAATATAATTTAACTGAACTCTTTCTTCTGCACATTCCTTCAATGTCGGGAAGACTTAGAAATGTGGACTGAATTGTTACCAACGCAACACTTTGATAACATTTCCATTTCATGTTTCTCGCGGCCAGTTTAACTTTGTTTGTCTCTTTGGTAAAGAACTTTTTATTTCATCGGCTTGTTACGCTCACCCCCTCCTGCACACCACGAAAGGAAAGCTTTGAATTTATTTTTCTCATGGAAACTTTTGTAAAGATGTTCTTATTGTATTGATTCGTTATATACTCCAAGTATTGACTATATATACGTGTTACATTAATAATGTTTGGGTTATTGATTAGGGCCTACACCTTAATTAACCTTCGCACAGCCTAAAGTGTAGGCTGTACAATTACAACAAGTCTTTCCAATGAGTAAAAATAAAAGCAAATGTTGTTTTCTTATATGGGTTCCTACTTCTTCATCTTATTTAGATGGTTCTAGTTACTCTTTCACATTGGTTATCGATATCACCTGATCCTTATTCCTGCCACCGTAAAAAAATGCCCGCCTACTAAAACTTTATTGATATGGCAGAGCTCAACACCTTGCCTTATGACATATAGCAGATAATCTTAATTACAACGCATAGATATACCTATCAAAAGCAAAATTGACTTCTTTGGTTCCATTACAAAGTTACTGAGACCAATACGACACATTGCCTACATATACACTTAAAGAAAATTCGTCTGATAGTACTTGAATTTAGTTCTAATCAAGTTAAGTTACACGAACCCTATAGATTACGTACGGCATGCGCTACTACACCCGCCATTTCCATCGAGACGCCATAAAATCTCACGATCGACCATTTCTATTGTCCCCAGTTCGCGATAAACCTATTCCGCACGTTACCGCCATCTTCGAACCCCAACGGAGCGGAGTTCGACCCTGAGGAGGACGAGCCCACGCTGGAGGCGGCCTGGCCCCACCTGCAGCTCGTCTACGAACTGTTCCTGAGGCTGCTTGAGTCGCCGGACTTCCAGCCGAATATTGCCAAAAAACACATCGATCAAAAGTTTGTTCTACAGGTATGTTTGGTCGTTATAGAGAGTCTGAAAGTTCGGAAAACTGGAAGTAAATGACAAGATGTAAGATTGTATGATGCGATGCGATGCCATGCCGTCTCTTTCCGACCCGATGGAATATACGTAGGTGTGACTATGTAGATACCTATTTTGTCGAGATAGAAAAAAAATGAATTTGGCCATATTTAGCCATACGAAATGTATTACTCGTTTATAATTCAATATTTCAGCTATGAAAACTTTCATAACTCTACGATTGCCGATAATAAGGTCGACATTTCTGGGGCGACAGTTTCATTAATGAACCCGTCATATTCGTCACTCCGCGATCCAATCGAGCTTTTGAGCAGCGACTTATACAAACAAACTAATAACGGGTGGAGCGTGGAACATTAAGCCAATTGGACGTACGTTCTTTGCACTCGTCGGAGTGACACGCTCGCCCTTGACCGTGTCAATGAGTTATAGGACATACTAGATTTGTTCTCGGCTCCGCCCACGGAATTTAACCTTCGATTATGCTCTGCAACTCGACCGCCAACGGTCATAGCGTGATGATAATACCTAATGTTTTGGTAAACAAATCCATCATGCCTCAGAACAGATGCCAATGCCTGAGGACGGCTGCAGGCTGCCCAGCCGTCCTGAGGATGCCTCGTTTACAGGCGAAACACGTGTCGAATACTTTTTTAGATCCGCTTCGTTTCGCGGAGAATTGCATATTATTTGGGGTCCCCCCACTCGTGACAGACAGTTTCACGACTAACATCTTAGAGGAGTTCGGTTTTGTTCCCAACAAAAAGACGTTTGTGTGATATTGTGTGAGCATTCTTTTTATTGTCCCATCGAAATTCTGTCTTTACACAATAATTACAAATGCGCTAAAGAAGCCCAGGTTTAAAGGTATACCCTATATATATAGTATAGCCTTTTCTAAATTACAATTATATAATCGTAACTTTATTCAAAACCAATTAGTTTTAGTCAAGTCATACCAAATAGTTGTGGACGCGCCCTTGACCGCGATGGTACGACTTATCATGTTTATTGATTTATTCGAGTTGATGAAATTATCAGTCGAGCGAGTCCGAGTGTCTGTTAATTGCTTCCGTTCATTCTACGTTTACTGAGGAAAATTATTAACAACGTCACGAGTGGCTATTTAAGTGTATAACACATAATAGCGCGGTAGATTATCGGCTGAAGTACATTGTAAATGTTTTGTTAACATATCCATTGAAATAAAAATGCAAAGTATGACACTTTATTTGGCCAACACTAACGAAATGAAACAATTGTTTTGACACTTCTCGTCTCCAGCGGGCAAGTACCTCCCACTAATTATTAGTAAACTTGTGCAAATGTTATCATTCATATACTTTATACACACCTCATCCGTTGGAACGCCAATACTATACGTAAGTCAATCTACGTAAGGCTCAGTATACTGCACGTTGTTTGGTAAGCGCCACACCATTGGCTACTCCTTCAAGGTGTAGTAATATGCGCCCTAACTAGGATATGCTAAACACTCAAATGCAACAGAAATTTGAGTGCTGCTCAATTTTAACGCGTCGTAAAATAATACAAGATTACGGAGGCTCATATAATTTAGTGTTAACTGTATATTTGAGTAACGTTTGAATACAAGTGCTATGTAAAGCCATATAAAATTGACGATTAAATTATTAATCGAGTGAAAATATATCAATTTAAAGACTAATCCGTTGGGACCAATATTTGAAAATTGGATGCCAATCCGAACTCAAACGTATTTAAGTCATATTTGTCAAGTATTTAGGAACATTTTACCGTGGATATAGGTAGATACTTATACCCATATTACTCCACTCAAACTCCACTGTTCTATAAACATATCGACATGGCTCTGAGTCAACCGCGGCTACACCTCGAAATGCTTGTAACACTTCGACTAATGACCCACCGGCCGCGCGTTGTGGCGATTAGCTATCACGATTGCCGTTATTACGGATAATCGCCTTTTATTTCGAAATACGACGACAAATACTGGGGGCTTAGTAGGAGTTGTAACAACATAAAATACCGATCGATTTAACGAATCTTTTAATACTTCTCTACATGCAGCTTTTAAATTGTTAAATATGTTGAAATATTTTATCACTCGATTGATATTTAAAGTCGTTACCCGTACCCCATTTAATGATTTTCTATATCTCTTTCGTTCTGGTATTTTAATATAATAATAATATCGTCAGACGAACACACCAACTATATGGTCCCACACTGAGCAACGCTTGTATTATGGGTACCGTACAATGGACTGACAAACATTCGTGCTCATCACACAAAGCTTGTCCCTACCAGGATTCGAACCCGGGACACACGGCGCAGAAAGCAGGGTCACTACCAACTGCTCTCATCAGGTCGTCAAACCTATGTAGCTGCTACGTATGGACGCCTATAACCAACGAAAAAAAATACAAAATATCGGTATAAGATTTGGCAAGAATTAGACACACACTTCCCTCCATTACAAAGTGGGTTAACAAGTAGCCCAAATCAATTTGAGTGTATTTCATTTATCAAATTTAAAACATCGGCCATTGTTTCAGCTGCTGGAGCTGTTCGACTCCGAGGACCCGCGCGAGAGAGACTTCCTGAAAACTACATTGCACAGGATATACGGAAAATTCTTAGTTTTACGCGCATACATAAGGAAACAAATCAATAACGTTTTCTATAGGTAAGTCTGCCGTTGCGTCACTGGCCGGTCTGTGTGACCGCCGTTTGTGTTTGGGAAACAAAAAGATAAAAATAGATGTTTTGTTTGGTTTGTATAATACGTGAGACGATAGAGCGTAGTTCCAGACGCTCGGCCATCGCGCCACAAGCTTTGTTTGTTAGCATTCGCTAATGAATTCATATTATAAACGAGGCAGCTTATAACTTATAATAGTATACGTAAGGTTCATTTTAGGTATTTAAAGCTCATAATAACTCTTTTTAGAAGTATAATTTATATATAATGGCGGAACAATGAAGGATATACATGGTTCGCCCATAAAATGTAAATTATACTTCTAAAAAGAGTTGTTATGAAGTTTCTTGTACGTACGTTCTCGATTGGAACGGTATTTCGAACTGGTAGTAGAAACGTAGAAACGAATTCATAACTTAGTGACATTTTGAGCGATTCTTAAATAAAATATTTGGATTCTCATTGTTTTAATAAAGGTAATGACTTAAATAGTAGTCAATGTGGTCAGTAAATAAAAACAAATAATAAGTACGGCTGGTAATTTAAAAATAGGCTTGCTCCGATAACATTAGGATTGTAGCGATCTCTTCAACCTCGCCATAAGCTACACAGACGACATTCAGAACAATTGTTAATTTTCCATACAATCCTGAAACGCGCTATGAGAGTTTTCGGGGCACGCAACGTATATACAAGATCCCGACAATAACCGTCGGGGCCTAGCGCCCGCCCCGTAAGGCATACCACCAGCTTGGCTGTAAGATCTTCCCTTTTCCGCTAAAGAATCAAATGCTAGCGATGGAATGTGTGTGTACGCGGTACATCCCTTACTTTACCCAACAAATGGGATCTATAGTGTATTCTGAAACCAGATTTCGAAATTCGCCATGTTATTGATTTGTGACGATATAGAAAGTTGTATTGACATACATCGTGCTCAGTAGTAGGCCAGCGACAAACATCGAACTTAATTAATTACTCACTGTTTATGGTGTAAAGAGTGCTATTGCTTTGTTTATGACCAGTCAATGACCTAATTGTATGGGGCATAGTGCAATATCATTTATATAGGATCATGAATGGGAACATAATATCTATAATAAAATTATTAAAAGACTGATCGTAGATAGGATCATTGTATTTAAATTAAATTTTCATTAAGTTGTACGTCCTAGATGTATGGCATAGATCAATAATTATAATGTTATTTACCCTTATATTAGAAAGCTGACATAAAATGTCAAAATTTTAACCCCTATCATGGAACCCCCAAATTCACGGAGGAGAAAAATATTTGCAATGCTACTGTAAATTGATTAAAGATTTCTATGAATTTGGGTACAAGCCAGCCAAGAATTTAATTTATGTCCTTAACAACCACACGATTCTCTTTTAGTTAGAGACGTAGCTCACGTCCGTGATCTCTGTATAATTATCCTGAAACTATTTTTATACGACTAATTATAGCCGTCTGTTTACTCGCGTGATGCAACAGCAATTACTATGCGCCGTAGATAACGTCGTTTTGTTTACATTCAGCGCTTTTAGGTGTTTGCTTACGGACATGTAATAAATACATGTGGTGTTCCCATCAAAATCTTAATAAAAAAAACATAGCCAATACTATTTATTAGGCCTGAGGTCTTATTATGGGCTCCATATCCAGGCAGTTCACTTCCCGGTCTTAAGCTTGTCATCTGTATTTTATTATAGGCACAAGTACTCCGCTAAATAGTACTAAGTCAAAGTCAAATGCTTTGTTCGTATAGGCCTAAGGGGGCACTTAAAAATGGTCATTAATTATTTTTTTCTTAACTCTAAAACCGAATCGGAACGCGACCTCATCTGAGAAGATCCGGCGAGAAATTCAGGAGGCTTGTCTTTTTTTAAAGCCATTATTTATACAAAAAAATTAAAAAGTTAACTCCAGTGTATTGCCATGCGAGGCGCACACACGCTAGACTTTGACATCATAAATGTTAATATCCATTTTATTTCATCGCATTTCGTTTCGTTAAGAAAGAGAGGAAGAAGTATTATATTATGTATACCGTAGCACATTATGTGATGAAAATTTGCAGGTTTATATACGAGACGGAGCACCACAACGGCATCGCGGAGCTCCTGGAGATCCTCGGCTCCATCATCAACGGGTTCGCGTTGCCGCTCAAGGAGGAACACAAGCTATTCTTACTCAAGGTATAGTGCGCCCACTCCATTGCATGTACAAGAGGTTTTCCGATATAAGGTAAAAGATGAGGTGTAACCATTATAGTGTACATTTAATACTATGTTAATGGTACACCTTATATAATAAAAAAAATATAGGTCATTTACTAATTGTCAGTCGAACTGAAACAATTTTATAATTTTCTAGCGTCACGCAAAAAATGCTTTGCACGGCTTAGTTCGTGTTACTAAAGCATCGTATACCTATCCCTCTTCATACATTTCACAGCAACACCCATTGCGGTAAGTTCGCTGGTACACATTGGCGTAGCCAGGGCTTGCATCAGTGTTAAAGAAACTCAAATTATACTATTATCTTTTCTTCGTCAAAAAGTCTGACAAAAGAAAGTCACGCTGAAGTCACTGCTCTCGTTTGCCTAGACACTATAGAGGCACAAAATTTCTTAACATCAGGGCCCCAAGTCTGCTAACACAATTATCACACAGTAACTGTCACTTTTGACAGATATTATATGGGATATCTGTCAAAAGTGACAGTTACTATGCGGTTGCCGTTCGATTATGAATCGACTGTGTTAGCAGACTTGGGGCCCTGTAGTGATGACGTCTTTTATTGTTCGCTTGACTCCATGAGCAGGGTGCGGGGAGTAGCTACGCTGCTCTACCCCCATTGTGGCTACGCCCCTTTTGGTAGATGTATGCAAATATTCGACCGGAATTTGAATATTTTAAAAATTCATAATATGAGTACCTACTGGTTTGATTATGATGTTCACTACTGTTGGCCGTTCAATCAAAATCAATAGATTCACGCGCGCAACTTTACTTGTAGTTCACTCTATGGTTTGTTCGCAGGTGTTGTTGCCGCTGCACAAAGCCAAGTCGCTATCGGTGTACCACCCGCAGCTGGCGTACTGCGTGGTGCAGTTCCTGGAGAAGGACCCGTCCCTCACGCAGCCTGTAGTTAGGTCAGATATACTCACTAACATATTCAAGTATCAAGACAGTATTGACGGTGTGAACGGTGCCTCTGGCTGTAACTCTAATAAATTTCACCAGACAAACACCGACCGTATGATGGACTCAGGGCAATTCCAATGTAGATATTAACCTCCATGGCTCGAGTACAATCAAAGATTTGCAAAGAAAGTAGAATTCCAATGTAGATATTAACCTCCATGGCTCGAGTACAATCAAAGATTTGCAAAGAATGCAAAGAAAGAAAGTAGAGCTACTACAAACTGTTCTAATCGGGTTGTATGTCACCAGTGGCCCCATTCGTTGGATAGACTGTGACTTGTAAATGTTGAATTTGTCCCACAGAGCACTATTAAAATACTGGCCTAAGACGCATTCGCCCAAAGAGGTGATGTTCCTGAACGAAATGGAGGAGATATTGGATGTGATCGAGCCAGCAGAGTTCCAGAAGATCATGGATCCGCTTTTCAAACAGCTCGCCAAGTGCGTCTCCAGTCCGCACTTCCAGGTACGCAGGCAGTTATATAACACAAGCTGCGCCCGGCGGTGTTACCCGCGATAAAAAGTATGAAAAATTAAAACATCTATCTCACGGGAACCATATATTTTACCGGGATAAAAATTAGCCTATGTGCTATTCCAGACTATAATCTATCTCTGTGCCAAATTTCATCCAGATCCGTTCAGCCGTTCGGGCGTGAAAGAGTAACAAACATCCATCTATCCATCTATCCATCCATCCATCTATCCATCCATCCATCTATCCATCCATCCAAACTTTCACATTTATAATATTAGTATAGATTACCAAATGGAATTACGACCAGAGGGACAGAGCCACAAAAAAAGGAATAACCACCTGCCTGTTTCTTCGTATAGTTTTAAACAACTCCGTTGCGTTGGATATATGTATCTTTAAAACGGCACAACCGAAAAGTCATAGGCATAAAAAATAAACAGTCAAAGAAGAATACCCAAATGTGGTACCAATTTAACACGTTCTTTAAAATTAATATAGTTTGTAGTTTTATTTCTCTCTAATTTTTTACACCCATTCAAAAAATAACGTGGGTTTCGAATAAGTAATTAAATATAAGTTAGTAAAAACTACATATATGTGTGAACAATCCCCGAGCCACTAATTTAGTCATTTTGTCGCGAATCATAGTTATTGATATGAATATTCATTAATATTCTCAAGTAAGTATCTTATAAAAAAAAAACAATATTGATTGATTTTGAAGCAATTTGATACGCGAGTCTATAGTTTCACCACACACATTCTCCTTTATATTTGTTCTTATTTCTCAACAATAGCATTACAAACCATTAATTGATAGAAAAGTTATTTTCAATGCTTACAAAATGAACGAAACCTTTCTATAAATTCGGCACATGATAAAGCAGCGGTTCCCAAACTTATTTTGTCTACTTCCAGAATGAATTATTTTTTAGCGCCCCCATTTTTTCACCTACTTAAAAACCACTATAACTTCAAATTAACTTAATTATTGTAAGCTTCTACACAACGCCCCCATTTTTCTGGGTCTCTTACCGCCCGCCCCTTAGGCCTGCAGCGCCCACAAGGGGGCGTTATCGCTCACTTTGGGAAAGGCTGTGATAAAGTAATGTTTACAATTTGTAGGTGGCCGAACGCGCCCTCTACTACTGGAACAACGAGTACATAATGTCGCTGATCTCGGACAACGCGACGCACATCCTGCCCATCATGTTCCCGGCCCTGTACCGCAACACCAAGAGCCACTGGAACAAGACGATCCACGGGCTCGTGTACAACGCGCTCAAGCTGTTCATGGAGATGAACCAGAAGCTGTTCGACGAGTGCACGCAACAGTACAAGCAGGAGAAACAGAAGTGAGTGACGGCATTGGGATGGTGATACTGTTAGCATATATGGGACACCAGAGAAAGAAAGAGTTTATAATTAGAGAAACCTTTTATTAAAATGTATCATCACACACAAAATCAACGTGATGTTTATAGCGACGCCACAGGAAGGAATCTAACCATCCATAGACACAGTATAGGGATGTCCAATACCCAGAGTAGTGATGTCAATTTATCCTCTGACAGATACCAACGCGACTTAATCTATCGCAGTTGGTAATGACTATGCTCCCTGAAGACTTGCTTAGCGCAGGTGATAGTGACCCTGTTCTCTGTGCCGAGGGTCCCGGTTTGTACCCAAGTCATGGATGTTTAATATCCATATAACTATTTTATACTGGGTTCGCCCTTAGTCCATTGTACGGCATCCACAATACAAGCGTTGTTTAGTGTGGGACCGTATAGTTGGTGTTGGTGATATTATTATTATCATAGATCTAGGATAATACCGAATGATAGTTAATGAAAAGTATGAAACTATGTTCCCACATAGAATCATGTTTTTTGATTACTAGATCTATGAAATTAATTAAATGTAAGTTTTATCTCCTTAGCAGTTGCTAGGGGAATAAAAACCTACATAACAGCCTAACTAGGCTAAAACTTCTTGGTCTTGATTGGGTGTTTGTGTGCAGGGAGCGCGAGCGCGTGCTGCAGCGCGAGGAGGTGTGGCAGCAGCTGGAGGCGCGCGCCGCCGCCGCGCCCTCGCCCCCCGCGCCCACCGCCCACTCCCCGCGCGCCCCGCCCGCCCCGCCCGCCCCCGCCGCCGGCGACGACCCCGCGCGCGACCTCACCTACCACCGCATCGAGCATGAAGCGCAGGAGGTCAGACTGGTTTTATTTTCAGCTGTGGGTCAAACCTCCCACACACTCGGCTCAATCGGATGTAAAATAAAATGAAATGAAAAATCTTGGACTAGTTTTTTGAGAGAACACCGTCCAATTGCAATGCTGTTGCCATTCGTTTATAAGTAGATTGTATCAGTCTTGGGACATTAACGTCTCTAGACCCGACAACCCTGACAAAAAACAGTTTCAGGCCCTCGCATTTTGACTCCTAGGGAGAGGCAAATGAATTTTTAGGAGTAACCCAACCGAAGACCGGTAACGAACCACTCGCTTTCAATCTTTACTATTAATTAACGACTGAATCTATACTCCATAGCTCCGGAAACAAGGCTACAACGCGAGCAAACCGCTGCTCCGCAAGAAGTCCGAGCTGCCGGCCGACTCCAGCACGGTGAAGGCTCTCATCGAGCACAAGCGCGCCGACCAGTACCTGCCCACGCCGCCCGACGTCAACCAGTGCTAGCGCGACGACCAACAACGCTGGGAGGCATCGCGGCCACGGTGAAGTAAGGAGAGCCAGCCCTCAAATCTTGTGTGGAAGCAATGTGGTGATTACACGAACTGATTCAGAGATGATGGCAGTTCTGACGCGCTTAACTGTCTACAGTAACAGGAATAACTATTAGAAGGAACGCCAATTTCACAGGCTCGTAAGACATCGGAGGAGGGAATGATCGTCGGATCTTGGTTGTTTGATCGCAAAAGTGGCTAATACACGGAATGATTGTATTTCTGTCCTTGTCATTCTCATTTATGAAACATGTGATGTGAGCGGGACAGAGGCGTGAACAGATATGCTTATGTTATCGAGATTCATATTTCATTGTTTTATATTTCACAAAAAGCCATTTCACGTATTTCGAACAATCACAACCTGACGATATATATATCCCGAATTAAAACTATTCGCAACTCCAAAGTGCCGGATACAAAATATAACAAACGACTCCGCGGATTGACACAACTCGTGAGCGAGAGGACGCTATATGTGCGAGACGTGCGACGCATTGTGGTCTAAATATTATATATAAATACTTAGTTAGTACACATATAATTAAATCCGTAGTGTCCTTCTGTTGATGTTTTATAATAATATGGTCGGTATTCGCGTGCGCATCGCGTGATGAATACAATCAGACAAATATGTTTAGATGTTGCGTACCGATTGGTGTACGGTGACGTCATTATTTGCTACTATTGTATATGTAACACTCAATAGCACTGCTGTTAAATGATCAAACCAGTGGCGTAGCATAGGTCATTAGCACCCGGTGCGGATTTCAAATTTGCCGCCCTCTTATTTTTGCTATTCATTATAAAAAATTGGGGCATGGTAACGACAAAAAAAATACTGAAAGATATTTTTTTTTTCATATCTTAATTTTTTTTCTCTAACCGCCACCCGTGATATGGCGCCCCCGGCAAAGTGCCGCCCGGTGCGGACCGCACCCTCCGCCCTCCCCCCATGCTACGCCACTGGATCAAACGGTTTAATTCTGAGAATAGTCGACCTATAAATAAATATACGAAAGTGATGCGACTTGTCGGGATGACTTGAATGCAGTTTTCTTTGATAATAAAAGGCTTGGATATTACAGATGTCGTTCGAATGTCGGTTCGCTCATAGCTAAATAAAAAAAAACCATCATATTTGTGTGGTGCTAATCCTGTTGGCAACCAAAGTAAGGTATCGCTTAACATTTAACATGTTTTAATCACTTTGAAATTGTATTACAAAGTATTTCTCGAAGAGAATTGCCGTGTATTAGCATTGTACCTAAATGGGTAAAATATTTCTATATCAGTTCTGGGGTTAATGTATTGCCGCCCGTCTCATATTCGTACTAACATGAGAAAGACAGAAATATTACTAGTTTTCTAATTGACGGAATTTTGAGGCAACAGAATTGGCATAGATTTTTCTATATTCTGTCCCATTAGAATCCACCAATCAAAAAAGAGCGTTTACATCTTAGATTTAATTGATATATTAAAAAAAAATATAGGACATTTCCTATTCTATGTGCATCACAAAGCGCGTTGCTTTCGTAACTTTATTTACATAAAAATATTCGTTTTATAAATAATAGTGTGTCCACCATTCCACTGCAAAAACCACCTAGGAGATGTTTTTGACACGTTTTAGCCGGATCGTGTATTAGTTTTAAAATTAATTTAGATTTATAATCATGTTTATATACACGCCATAATTTTCTATTGAAAGCGGGGAGACGATTAGTCGCAATTGAACATAGACAAAAAAAATCGCATTTCATTTTCGCCAATCAAATATTACCCTTGTGGCAATTGATCGTCTACCGTCTTTTTAAAAAAATCGCATTTCATTTTCGCCAATCAAATATTACCCTTGTGGCAATTGATCGTCTACCGTCTTTTTAAAACATAGAATGTTTAATTTATTTATGTAAATACCAAATGCATTCACTATAATGCTACTTATTTGTTTGACATAGACTTTTTTATATTAACCTATTAATCATTATGTTTCACCGTAAATTATGCAAAAAAAGTATTTTATTGAAAACAACGGTAGATATCTGTATAAATTAGCCCCCAAATTTATTGAAATTTACAATGGCATTACATAGTACTTTTTTCTGAGAGCCGCTTTGTAATTCCATTGTAAAGGTCTATAAATTTGGGGGTATATGTTTAGTCAAGTTTAATGTAAGGTGGGGACAGACGTGCGTATACTGGAGTGTGCATTATATTGAATTCATTACAAGTCGCAATTATTATTTTTTCCTCCCGCTTACTTAAAAGTGAACCAATTCAGCTTGTGATACCTTAAAACGTATAACTTTTTTTCTCCTTAAAATATGTCAGTAATATTTCATTAACACTACATTAGGAAGTATATCCCAGAGCTATGTTTTTTTTTAGTAAATACTTCAAACTTTTTCATGAATGAAACTTATGTAAGAACGGTACTTTACTTCACCATAAGCAAAATTTGCCATTTTTGCAAAATAAACTATTTTCAATTTTCAATAAGCTGAATGTTTCCTTGTAATAGTGAATTTTATTTATAAAATTGTAATTGAGCACATTTGCCTGTCTGAACCGTGTTCATTGAAAACATCCAGCACTTACTGTGGCGCAGTTCATGATTTCGAATAATTTTAAGTTGCATTATTTTATTTAGTGTGCCAAAGGAGTTAAGTCGGATTAACTGATGGGTCACGTCATAGAGGGTAAAATGTATGTATAAAATGTCATGTGTAGAGCTTCGAGTGCGGGCGAGCGTGGCTGCGAGCACCGGTTCATGTGATTATTTATTTTTACACGTGTGTGATGTATGAGGACGCAGAGGAAAACTACATGTCTGAAGCATCCGATACGATCGACTAGACTTGTCATTTTCATACATTTTATAACATTTATAATGAAGATATTATACGCTTTTATATCAGTGTACGTATTCGCCACAAACACCGCATTTGGACAAATAAAAAAACAAAAATAAGCCATGAAAAGTCCACATTTTTTTTATATTCGACGTTAATTCGTGGCATCAATTCAAACCCACGTTTTCAATATCACAACTAGATCCTATAATAAGCGAGCTAATTTAATACACAGTCGATAGTGTCCGATGCTTGTCTATTTACTCGTTTCAAAGGCCCAGTCTGTTAACACAATCGGCTCGTAGTCGGATAGCAATGGCATCCTCATTGCTACTTGACATTTGTAAGAAAACTATCGCTTTATTGTTACAGAGTTAGTCGACTAGGGCCAAGGACTTCAGCAAGTGACTGTACTAGACTATAATATTATCGTCCCATTTATATAAAGTTATAATCTACTTATAATGGCACTACAAGGCATTGATTTGTAATGAGATTGTAACTCATATGCAAGAGACAGTTGATCTAAAATATCTGCAAAATAAGATAATAATAATACCAGCCCTTTTCATATTCCACTGTTGGGCACTTGCCTCCCGTCAATGCGAGGGGGGTCATAAGGAATAAGGGCAAAATAAGGTGTAATTTAAATATTAATAAATATGTATACTTATTGCAATATGCTTGTGGTAAGCAAATGAGTGCAATTTTTTGATATATATATTGCCAATACTTGGTACTTGCAGGCTCTTTTGGCAATTACTTCATTCATCTTGATCATTTTGTAAAAACGACGTAAGCTTAGGTCAAGCCTTATTGGCGTAGTTTAAAATGTATATGTCTGACGCGGTAGTATCGACCTTTCAAGAGACTAAACTATAAGAAAATATGAGACTCACGGAAATTACTTTCCTCTTTTTTTTCCTTATAGCTCTGTTCCTCTGTTGGGCGGTTGATCTTACCGTGTAGCACTCACTGAGAAAGGTCTGGGCCAGTTACTTGCACGACTGTAGATGATGTATCAACTTCTCGCGCGACACATGTATGAGAGCTGACCTCACATTAGCGAATTATTTGCGTAAAGCTGTTCAACAAATTGATAAATTTTGTATAAATATTTATAGCGATAATGTAACTGTTGAAAATAAAATATTGTGACGGACGACATATTATAAGGTGCTTATGATTATCGTTATAATACAAAGTTGTGCGTACAACGTGACTTTTATTTCATTCGGTAGCATTAGATGCCCCAGTTTTGCTAACATAATTGACTCGCATTTTGTTTTTTTTTTCCAAACATCCCACCATGACACCCCCAAACAAACTCGCTCCTAGATTATTTCATTACGAATAAATGAACAGTATATATTCAAAAATGATTTATTTATACTTTATTTATCTTATTACATACATAATTATTAGATACGAATGACTTACTAACAATTCTGGGCCCCCCACTCATGCTGCCATTGTAATAATTTCCTGTACAACTCGGCACAGATCAATGTGCCGATCGTTTAGAAACGGAAAGCGAAATTAAATAAAATTTACCCGACATTGAACTAGTCGCTAGCAATTTGTATCTAATACTTTATGTAATTTAATTGTTTATGCTTTACTTAAATATAATATAATAAATTGAATATGGTAAGTTGATACCTTAGACGTTAAATAAACACAGTTCGAGTTTTCAATAATCATACGTATATTTTCTGTAAGTAATAAGTTTGTTTTTAGAACAATGATACGAAATACATTTGAAAGACACGAAATAAAAAATAATCACTAGCCACTTTTAATACATAACGTAATTAATTAGCCCACTTAATTATGAGTTACAAGATTTTTGGAGTGCTCTATTATAGGAATGTAAATATGGGACTAGACCACATTTAATAGTTTATCAGTCAGAGTTAATGACAATTGCATCTTTAGAAGGAAATGCACAGCTTTAGATGCTTGGATTAATGTATTTTTTTAACATAAATTTGACGGTTAGTATGTGTAAAGATGCAAATTTCATGATATCTAAATACTTTTCCTGATTTTACAATTTTTACATTTCATAGCAACATTTGTAACAACTTATCCGGTCATCACTGTCAGCTTATACATACGACAATATAATTCGTAAAACATTAACGCCGTTTGACTTTTCATTATGTAAAATTTTTACATCACGGTTGACATATTTTTTTATATATGATCTATAAAAATACAGTGAAAACAAAAAAAAGAACACTTTTATAGAATTGATACCAAAAATTACCGCTAGAGATTTCTCATAATAAATATACTATATACGTACATTACACTTAATACCTACCTATCTCTCATTTACAAAGTATACACAATATTTTACTCAGGAAATGTTAAGCATTTTTTTCAATTACCATAGTTATTCCTTTTATAACAATCTTCAAGAAAAATACCAAGGAGGTATTGAGACAGTTATAAAAAAAGGATGATTTGTCTACTGCTACTCTTACATTTAGGCCAATCTTATTCGTAACTAGAGTAGTGTAGTCACGAGTTTTATCATCTGATTTCTCTTTCACGTGGCTCTAGTACAGTTGTCTATACTAGTTACACAAATTTGCTAAGTTTTTGTACAAATAATTGTACTAAGATGTGCTATGATCGACCTCACTCTTTTCACGTCAATCCATAAAGCCATCACTACACCTCCACCGCGAATACCGATAACCTATGGAAGAGAAAAGTTTTAGAATAGCCACCACCTTGTGGAGGGCCATTCAACACTACGCCATCGGGCTCGTAGTGGCTATTCTAAATCTATTCAGCCCCAAAGGCTATCGGTTCGGGGGTTACTGCCACTTGAACTTTGAAATTATTGGAGCTATGTCAGTCACTCGTAGTTGATCTACGGATCTTATTTCTGATTCTATCGCATAACAAAAGCCCGAGCATTGCGCGCAATGTAGAGATATTGCTCGTTGAGGCAAGGCAACAGCAGGGTTGATTGATTCCAATCAAGTGATTTAACTTGATTTTATTCTCAAAAATCTTGATTTTTATCAACCCTGGGCAACAGTTTTGTATACATTTTTTTTTATAAACAGTCCCAATGTATTGTATGATACTCGAACCAGCATTGCTTAGTTCGGGACCATAGGATTATTATTCTTTTCTCACGTGCTTCCTCGCTATAGTTGCCGCCGCCGGACTGATGGCGAGTCACCGGGCTATTTCCGCCTGGTGCTGAGCTGGTGCTTCAGCTGCTCCACCTGGTCGTGCTGGCGCGCGAGCTGCTCGTTGAGGCCGGCCACGTGCTCCGTCAGCACCGACATCTGCTCCTCATAGTTGTGCGATGTTGAGTGTAGCTCCTCTTCCTAACAAATAATTAATTATACGAGGGGAATTTCAGCTATAGTCCACCACACTGGCCCAGTGTGGATTGGCAGACTTGACGTGTCTTTCAAATAAGTGGTAAGGTCCTAGCCACGAGGCTAGGTACTGGCTAAACTATTGCCTACATAGTTTAGCTTGAAAATAAAAAAGGTATTTGCACAGAAGGCGCCAGTTAGAGTATGAACTTACGGCCCTTATTTCCAAGGCGTTCCATAACTGTCCGCAAAAAAGCTCACGATAATTGACGATGATTGAATTGTTAATTGTAACTAAACCACAGTTACATTGATTCATTCGTTCTGAATGGAGCTTTAGTCGCTTTAAATAAAGTCTAATTTCAACAAACACTCACCAGTCTGCTGATGGTGTTATGTTTCTCGTGCAGCGTGAGCTCGTCCGTCTGCCTGTCGCGCTCCATCTCCTCGAACCGTAGCCGCAGCATTTCACACTAGATATAATAATACCACATTAAGATCGACCTTCTGCATCGTAGAGCGAGGGGGTTAGTTTTTATTATTCTTATTTATTTAAATTACAAAAAAAAGAATACAATTTTATTAAAGTGGTGCAACATAAACTCAAGTGAATATGTTGAAAAGGGATAGCGTAAGTACATTACTTCCACGTGCAATCAGTGGCGATGAGTGCTTAGGCGCTTAGATTGAAGAGCCGAATTAAAAGCGAGAATATATCCTTAACTACATTTTGAGGCGAAAATCAACTTAAATGTTAGGGTTTCAGGGATCCAAAAACTGTGACTTAAAGCTGCTTATGCGCAGAGGTTGAAAGCATGAAATAAAATGAGCAAGGAAGGCGAATGCGACCTTTAATTACTATTATCGCGCCGACCACTGAAGTGTGTATTACTTTTCGCGTGTAAATATATCAATTATAAGTTAGTAAGTAATTAAAATGGACAGTACCTCTTTAACATAATGTTCAGTCTTGCTTTTCAACTCTTCCTTTTCAGTTTGCAACTCGCTAATCTTATTCCTAAAGTACGTCTTCATTCTATCCTCCCGTGCCTGCAATTCGTGGTCCATAAGGAATGGCACCTCCAAGCTGCCTAGTAAGCCGGAGACTCTGCCCTCAGCATCCACCGAGGTCTCCCCGAACGTGTTAAAGTCCCCAGAGTCGTGCCCATCGCCTCGCCTCTTCTGCGAGGCCGGCACGTATTTCGCCACCTCCAATTTCAGACTTTCATTCTCCATTCGAAGAATCTCAAATTCCATTCTTAACTTTTGATTTTCCTGCAAATTAAATGACGAGTTAAAAATGCTCTATTAAAAAAAAAAACAAATATTCGTGTCAAATTGAAAAAAAAACTTTTTTTCGTCGATTAAAAGTTAATAAAACTTCCCGATAATCAAATGGCAAGGTTTTTTTTTTCAAATAGCCTTTTTCCATTGAGTCAGGCTCGACGAGATTCTGCCAAGAGGACGTGTTAACCTGGCGTCGTTATGGGCAGTCAGAAACCTAAAAAAAAAACTGGCAAATGGTATTACGATGGGGTTACCACCGGTAAGACCACTAGTAAAGTCTCGGAGGGCATTAGAGTACGACTATAAACCGACCCTAATAAAAAAAAATACTAATTTGTCTGAGTTCATATTGTGTTTACCTGTTCTAATGTGTGTGCTTTCAAACCGAGTTGTTCATTTATGTTCAAGTCATCAACAGAACTTAATGCGTCTTCACTGCCCACCTGAAATGGAAGAAACAACCGCATTTCTTATTAAGCATACACTGACGCTATTGGCTTATCCGTCTCAAAAAGAGCCAATCAATAGCGTCATAGAGGTGCGTGTATTGCATTTTTATCGCATATACTTCTAAGTAAGTATGTCGTGGCGTAGTACTCTATTATATTAAATTTTTATAAAAGCAATAGTGGGGCGAGCGTGGGGTCGCGCTCTATCTCTGTACCATGCGCGCTAAATAACTAAATAATGATGGTGACGTCACATGCCTGCAGCTTTGTACTGTCCATTTTCCTGGATCAGAATCATTAAATATATCTGCAGTTAAGAGTTAATTAATAAATAATATTCAAATTGAGGAGGTGGTTCTGAGTTTGTATGCATGGAAAGTCTAACTAAAACTATTATAAAGCAGGTAGAGCCCAAAATAATATACAAGCCCAATTTCAAGTTACAACATGCAATAAAAGAACCAAATTACCAAACTTCCCGCTTCAGACAAGAAGTCACCATTGCAACTGGCCGCCTGACTGCTTGAAGGCAAATGTATCTTGTTGGGCGTTCCGCTGAGTCGATCCTTCTGCAGCTCCTCGAGTGCAAACTGCAGCTCCTGGTTCTTATTCTTCAGCTTCGCCACCTCACACTTGTACCTACTGTCGCTTTCGTTTATATGCTTCTGGTAGTCATCCAGGGATGCCTTCAATTGGGATATCTCAAATGTTTTATCTGAAAGCTGCAATAAAACATAAATACATACATCTTAATTAAAAATATTATCTAATCTAAATTTGATGCCAATATAAACATATAAATATTACAGAAGCCAACTGCTATAAATACAATAACAATACTAAGTTAGGTGTTAGGAGATACGGTTTTTGTTCAACAGAGGAATTCCGCACCATCTCTTCCCTGATGGTCTCAGGGGGTATGGAAAAACATACCAAGTCTAGCCTCGAGCAGAAAAAATATTTCAAAATTTATGTAATATTCATTTGATATAAACAAGCAGACGTGGATTAGTGTACCTGTGATGCATATTGTGCATTCTCAATTATCTTTTTCTGCAGCTCCTCCTGCAGCAGACCCGAGTCCAGCGGCGAAGCATTGCTGACAGTCGCCTGTTTGTCATCTCCTTTGCTCTTCGATTTTTTTGTCAATTTTAACTGCAATTGATTTATTATAAAGATAATCCTTATAATTGAGACCACAAGTAACATCCTCATAAATCATAATAATAATCCCACCAAAGCATTTATTGGCACATAACAAAAGTAAAACCTCAAAAAAAAAATACAACCGAATTGAGAACCTCCTCCATTTTTTTGAAGTCGGTTAACGAAGTATTATACACTATCATTCCTGTATTGCCCAAAGGGGTAAGCAGATGTGTTTTGGCAGTGCTTCCATATTTCGCTGATTACATTCTGGTCCAAAAGTTATATAGGGTGAGCCTATTACTACCATGGGTATATGGAAAATATGCCCCATGCCTCAATACAAGGAATATTAGGACCATAGTCCACTACTATGGCTCAGTACAGGTTGGTTAACTTCATATGACTTTTGAAAGCCATGCAGGTTTCAGCATGTTTGCCTTGGCACAATGAAATCCCAATGAAGCAATTCAACAATGAAATTCCAAACTGTATAGGTACATAAGATCACCAATATCCAGTATTTTAACTATTAGAAAAATATGTAATGGATAATGAGTGAAATCAACTAACATTATAAGAAGACTACACTAAAAAATATAACTATAAGTATGATTAGAGCTTACATTCACAAAGCTCTTTGTTTTAGCACAGGCACGTAACTGTGACTGACCTGCAACGCGTCGAGTTCATCCTGAAGGACGGACACACGTCGAGTCAGCTGCTGGTTCCTGAAAGATAACGAGTCTATCTCCAACTCCCCTTTCCGTAAAGCTTTCTCGTTCGCTTTCAGCGTGTCCCGCAGGTCGTTCGACTTCGCCTGCTCGTCTAGCACGCCCTTTTTAAGCACCTTCACATGTACCCTCAACTATAACAACGGAAAGAAACAACCAATTTACATTTACAAAATTGCCGAACAACGGCACACCAACACAATAACTGTACACACTTTAGAGTACTCTGATGCTAGTTTTTGATACTTCGCCTGTATATCACCGGAAGGCAGTCCCTCCATTGCTGATTTTCAGGTGGTCATATCTGTTAAATATAATTATTGTGCTGTTTATTTGTTACTTTATTGAGAACGGAAACCCAACACTCATCAACCCACTTTCATAAAAAAACCGAGAATGACGTATGACGTAAATTTTGACGGCCTGAGTGTATCAAAAAATATAAGGCCGAGCTCCTACAACGGCCAAATCGCGCGCGGTTTATATTCAAGAACACGGGTTTTTCTTCTTTTTTGTTAAGGTTTCCAATCAGCTACAAAATAGTGCTATATCGCCAGTATGGAGTGTTTAATGATAATTGTTATAAAATTATAAGTAACCCTGGTCACGATGATGATGATGGAATGAGTACCCTACCCATATCAGTAAAGCTGTGGATAATTTACTGAATATTTACAAGACATCTTGGGAGAACTTGAAAAGTCATGTAATACTATTTTATTTATATAACTTCCCGCCAAAAATTCCGAAAAAGGATTTGTGGTGATGCCAAATTGAAAAAGGACATTGGATCATTCTGGCTGGATAAAATTTAGTAGATTTTTGTCGCGAGCTTATATTTTCTCAATACGAAGTTATAAACGTCCTATGCAAAAATCATATTACCATAGGATATTGATAATACTTTTAGTTTTTTTTTTTTTTAAAGTAATCCAAAATCAATTTTACTTTGAATCGACGAGTTCGGGGAGCGGGTACTAGAGATATCCCAAAAAACGAGGGAAATCTTATCCTATATAAAAAATATATTGCATATATATTTTTTATCTGTCAACACTGCCTCTGTTGATGTGTCGTGATTGTCCAATGTGAAATATCAATATTTTGGATTTTTATGAACGAAAAGCTGTAATTTCTAACTTATTATTCATATTTACATACTATTCAATATATTTCATCTATCAATGGTACGGTCATGGACGTCAGGTACGACATTTCTTATTTTTTACAACATTTACTCGCAACAGGTAAAACCAAGATATAACAAAGTAAAATATAACTAAACTGTACTATTATTTATAGAAATATGGAAACGAGCTGTTCTCACTACAACGATGTCGATAGCGAGCACTCCAGGTGTATTATTCACATCGATGTAGATTGCTTCTATGCCCAAGTGGAGATGGTGCGAAATCCCGAACTGCGGTCAGTTCCGCTCGGGATACAACAGAAGAACATCGTCGTAACTAGCAACTATGAAGCAAGGAAGTACGGAGTGCAAAAGTGTATGCTCGTTATAGACGCCTTGAAAGTTTGTCCTGGTTTAAAACTCCTCAATGGTGAAGATTTGCAAAACTATAGAACTGCCTCAAATAAGATTTTCGCAGTGTTACAAAGTTGGAAAAGTCCAGTCGAGAAGTTAGGTATGGATGAAAATTTTATAGAAGTCACAAAATTGGTACAGGAAAGATTGAAAGAAATAAATGTTAACAATATCATCCTCACTGGTCAAATCTACAAGGATCCTGGCATGGAGTGTCCGTGTGGCTGCCACTCGCGACTACGGATAGCATCACAAATAGCTAGTGAAATGAGAAAGAAAATATTTGACGAGTTAAGTTTCACAACTTGTGCCGGTATTGCACACAACAAGTTGTTGGCTAAGCTGGTATGTCCATTGAATAAACCAAATGACCAGACAACTATATTTCCCGAGCACGGAACCAGCTTCATGTCCACACTGCAGAGTGTTCGATCTATTCCAAGTATTGGTTCGAAAACCACTGAAGCTCTGATCTCTCAAAAAATAATATCAGTAAGTGATTTGCAAGAGGCATCTCTAGATGTATTAAAGAAGCATTTTAGTAGTGATATGGCTGTTAGACTGAAACATTTAAGTATAGGTGAAGACAATACTCCAGTGAAACAGACAGGCAAGCCTCTGAGCATTGGCTTAGAGGACAGTTTTAAGATAGTAAGTGTGAAGAGTGAAGTGGAGGATAAGTTTTCTGCTCTACTGCAAAGGTTGCTTATACTGGTGAGGGAAGATGGCCGTATTCCAGTGTCTTTAAGAGTAACATTGCGAAAGAAAGATGCTAAAAGATTAAGTAGTCACCGAGAGTCAAGACAGAGCCAGATCTCACCTTCAATCTTCACACTCAACAACGGAGCTTTGACTGTAAGCGAAGCAGGCCAGCAGAAGCTGATGAGTACAATTATGAGATTATTTAATAAACTTATTGACTTATCTAAACCATTCCATTTGACTTTGGTGGGACTGGCGTTCACCAAATTCCAGGAGCGCAGGACAGGCAGGAGCTCCATAGTTAACTACTTAATGAACGATATCTCCGTCCAGTCTGTGCTTAACTTGCAAAATGAATGTGATACCTCTGCTCAGTCTATGGACTATTCGGCCGTGTCGCCAAGTAGTAGCACTACGACTGATCTCTCCGACGGCGAAGTGGAACCGTCACCCAAAAAACCGAAAAAAGTGACATGGATAGCGAAAAGGCGATGTTTGTCGAAAGAGGAGGTAGCATCGCCTAGTAAATTAAAAGTCGGCGACCTTAGATTGAACTCGAAAGAGCTAGAGAAGGTTTCAGAACTCAGATTGAATTCCCGAGACCGGTCGCTGACGCCTCGAGCAAGCCCCGCGAAAGACAGCATGTCTGACGCGTCGGACACGGTGAGAGATGTTGATGAGAAAAATTTCGACAACTGCCCCAGTTACGTGGATAAAGAAGTATTTAACTCCTTGCCTGATGAAATGCAACAGGAACTGAAAGCCATGTGGAAGAATCCCTCTGGTTCAGAGGTGCCGAGAAGTAGTCCCAGAAACGCGAACAAAGCTAAACCGAACACAATTATGAAATATTTCGTTCCACACAAATAGTATTAGTAAGATTTTATCTTGTTAATTATTTTAAGTGATAAGTGAATGGTTTCTATTTTTTCAAATCATACAATTTTTATTCAGCTGATCAAATACATGTTTATGTTAAAAATAAATATATTTTATTCCTATAAAAGGTTAACCAAAGAAAAGTTGTATACAACTGTGCATATCATTTAATATCTATATTTTTCACAGCTTCCGTGACTATATGGGATAGTTCGGTGAATTTGTGAACACTATTTACATTGAGCCGTAGGGTCTCCGCCAGCTTGCCGAAAGAGACCACGTCGACATTCAGTTGAAGTCTGATTTTGTCTCCATCGGTGACGCCTGCATTATCGTTGCTCTGCCGGGATCCCATTTCCCGTATCTGCTTCAGTCTTCTTAACGACTCTTCAGTCTTCTGAACTGAGGTCAAAACGTCTTCTACATATTTGTAGTATCTGTAAAGTTACAGCATAAATTTATAATTTCAACATTATTATCTAGTTACTATCAACCATGGACCAAATAAGTTAGGACTGACAATCGCCATAGAAAACTACGTAGCTTCATGTTTTAGTTCTCAATCCCATCTTAGAGGTCTAAATGAGGATTTCATACATGCGAAAGGTCGAACTGAACTGAAACCAATTTTTATATAGGCTAAATTTGTAATAGTACATTATACTGCCGTAAGATGGCGCTGTAACACAATATCCTGCAGCTGGGATATTATGTAACTTTTGATGCTTAAATTTTTGCTATAAATCTAACTACGCGAGAATAGCAAATACATATATGTGTATTATATTATTGTTCATAATATAATACACATATATGTATTTGCTATTAATGAGGGCAATCACACGGGGCTTTTCCGATATTGATATTAATCGTTGTTTTGGAAAAACAGCGCCATCTATAGTGTGGTCTGATAGTCATTTACTACCAGCGCCTCGGGCAATATGTTTGCAATTTATAAAGAAGCTTGCACTGTGGCGCGCACTGGATTTTAAGAGCTACTTGGCGAAATAGCAAGCTACGCTGTAATATATGGAGGTTGTCAATCTTATATTTAATTTAAATCTATACTTTCGACCCAATGAATGATGTGAGTAGAAGTGTTAAACATTGAAATAAAACTAAATTTAAGAATTTTATCGCGGTTTATTTTTTTATTTTACGTTCAAAAAACGTACGTAAAACGTAAAATCAAAAAATAAACCGCGATAAAATTCTTAAAATTAGTTTTATTTCAATGTGTAGTATTCGCGTAAATATAAGAAATCAAGAAGTGTTAAAGTTCAAAATAACGCTATACTTACGAGACAGTCATAGTATTGAAGAGCGCCACAAATAGTCCAACCAAAAACTCGTTATCTAACTTTGCGGACGCTTCTCGGTCAAACTCCTTCAATGCATTGGTCACCGTATCAATGTATGTACAAGGCTTAGTGGGTACACTACGGTTAGTCTTCCTGTACAGTCTTGGTATGTCACTGACTTGTTTTAATTGCATATTGAAATTTTCATACAACTCGTTGACAATGCACTCCCTTATTTTATGCTTGCTCTCTTGCAACGCCCCTTCAGATGGTTGTAAACTTTGTTTCAGTATATTGTTATTGGAAAACGGTATTTTCGTTTCAACTAATTCAAGCAACTGGGGCAGCTTTTGCAGTAAAACTTCAATGTCGCCATAAATACTGATACATTGATCTATTAGGTTTTTATTTACATTGATTGTCTCCGACTTGGATGCTAGTGGTCTCTGAAAAAAAAAATTGGTAATTAAACAATAATCAGAAAACATGCATAACTTAAAAAAAACAGTATTACCATTTTCATAAAACATTGCTATAAACCTATTCCCTGATAGCCGCAAAAAATTGGTGTATTTGGTACAATGCCACATGCATAGAAATAATATGTGGCATAATTGAATTGTAACAAGGACATACCTAACTGAATGCTTTTCCCCAAATCATTATTGTTAGATAAATCATTTAAGATGGGTGTACACGGTGATGGCAGACCTAGTAAGGTTGTGTGGATGTGGTATAGACATTATCAGACTTCAAACTTGGCGACGCATCTTGTTTGAGTCTAGTTCTGATCACTAATAATACTGATAAGGCACTATTAGAGCTGGATTCCATTGAGTTATAACAACCATTGTCATGACGATAGAAAAGTCGTGGCTTTTTAATTTGATAGTCTTATCGAGTCACCCTGCCTTTCAATGAGCAAAAAACAAAAAAAAAAAAATCAGTGCCGTTGTACAAAGTGGTGTTATCAGATTACTATAACACTTAATAATATTAGAACATAACAATCATTATCACCTGTGTACAAAATGCATTAGCCCATTTGGTGTACCGGGACAATAGCTGCAAAGTCAGCTTCCAGAACTTATGTGCCAGTGCCTCGATGTAGACCCCCGGCGACCAGCATTCCTGGACCGCAGTCCAGCACTTGCGTGTCTCTTTCAATACAAAACCGTCGATGTTTTCAACAGTAGGGCTCTTCTGCAAAGATGCTTCGTAATTTCCTGCAATTGATTGTGTTTCATAAACATAACATATTTTGCATTTCAAAGCAGAATACCGTTGTCTGCATACTTAAGATAAATATCTTTCAAAGTATGTTTTGTTTAGGCATTTCGTTCGAAGTTTGTAAGTAAAAGGAATAATTATATTTAACTCAAAACAATGGAAATTTATTATCAGGATAGAACCAAAAGAATCATGACTACAATATATATGTCTTAAGAGTTTTGTAAATACCTGCAATTTCTTGAAATCTGATTTGAAAGTAGACTGGCAAGTTCCACCTCCGTTGAAAACTTTTATACTCTACTGTCTCCCTTAACAATTTCACATCATCCGGCGAACAATACTCTTCAAGTCTCCTTATAAAGTCAACACTCTCACTGTACCTCCTGTAAAATATCTGCGGGTTGCCCGGTGCAAATATTGAAGCCAGATTCACCTCCAATCTATTCTCACCCTCACACCAAAAGCAGTTCACTAAAAACCTATACTTATTAACCAGGAACGAAAGCTTGGAATGTTGCATCAGTGTCTGTAGTAACTTAAGTTTAGTGTCTAATAGTGACAAAATTCTTTTGTAGATCCCTTGTAGACCATCTTTACTTTTCTGTAGAGTAGACTCGTTGATAATGTCTTGTAACAAAGGAGCAACCACTTGCTTACGAATTAGCATTTCTGATTCCGTAACACGACCCAAAGAGCCCAATGTCACAAGAGTCTTAACAAGGTTCTCTTCATCGCTGTCATTCCAACATTGAATCAGTAATTCATTGAGTGAAAGTATTAATTTACTGCCTACTTCTACGTATTGTAACTTGTGTTCAGGTTTTATTACGCTGTCACACTTTGTGATGGAAAATTTAAGTTGATTGTATTGCATTGCTGCCCGATCTGTGATCGCTACCTGCTCCAGCTTCTTCTTGTCACTGATATTCATTAAAATGTTTTGTAATGTTTTTAAACAGTTGATAGTTTGGCTGTAATACTTAAGTAGTTGTTTCTTCTTCTGTAAACCATGTCTCTGGTTCATCCACATTGACAACTCTTTCATAGCATCCTCTAAACATTGTTTTACACTCTGTGAAATTTAATAACATTTAAAAAAGTGAATTAAGTGAAACATGTTATTTAATAATAATTAAAACAGAGGTATTAGTAGTCTGAATTATAAACAAATCTTGTTTGACTACATTTCATTTTAATTACTTTAGTTATTTCTCTACTAATAAAAAATATATTTTATGCTTACAACAACTTCTTCATTCAATTGTCCCAATGGCACTTGGATTTTTACTATTGCCTTGTCAAATCCAATGAGGGTAGCACATAAATTGACAAAATTAGCATAATCCTTATTGATAAGCTCTATCATGGCTAGCCTAAGGACTTTTAAGTATACTCCTAGGTCGTCACGCATCGTTTCTAAGGAGGCCACATTTTGATGCTCCGCCAAGAAATTATCGACGGAAAAATTAGTCTGTAATGAACAATACACATGTAGTATACATTCTAAAACCGATATGTTGGTTATCATAATAAATAACACGGACATAAGCAACACATACCTTGACGAAATCATTGCGATCGAAACACAGCCCCCGTGGGGCTGGAGGCAGTGTAAACTCCGTTATATCACTCTCCATGCTAACGTGTCACTATCATTGTATTATTACAAAGGCTCCATCTTAAAAGGAATCGTAGAAAATCGAAAATTTGCGTTTAATAAATCACAAGTCGCTTCCCTCAGCGATCATTTTGATTTGACACTTGCTTAGTCTGACGTAGGCATGACACATCGCAAGAATCACACGTCATTAGTATTTCACGGACAGCCATTCAGCGAGCCGCAGTCGTTCAAGGGGTTCCCCATTCACTGGATTCCCTAAAATTTACTTACCCCTCAAACAACTGGTTTAATAACTGGATATTCCCGTATGGTCGGGTTACCCAATTGTTTCTTGGGCTTTGAATCTTTGTTCCCACCATAATCACAATTATGATTATGGTGGTATAATATGCTAATAGACATTTCAAAAATTACATTCTGTACTGAGCGCATGGCCAAACACAATTGGTTCGCCTTGTTTAAAAATAATCAAAAATCCTTTTTTATACATCAACGTGGGCCATATAATTTACTCATTCATCTATTAAAATATATTTTTTACACCCTATATAATAAATACTAATGCGGTAAAGAAGCGCATATTGAATCAGTCTGTATAGTATCTCGCACTATATTATTGTATCTGAAAAGGTAATTACCTACGTAGCTATAGAGACACATGCCAATTATCCTCCAACAATATTGATATCACATCAATTGGGTCGATTAACCGGTTGTTTTACGTAATTACCGGCTCATTTCATTAAGTGGGTAAACGTAAAGATAATAATGTCTCCAATTCTGCTGGAACACAAACTAATCTTGACTTAATTATACGTATTGCCATACTTCACGTTCGTAATGCAGGACTGTTTTAGTCTTGCTTTTACACAGCAGAACTATCGACTGCGTAATTCTTCAGCAAGCAGAAACTTGGTATCATTGTTAGAATAGGTATATCCAAGAGGATATAGTCTAAGCACGGAAAAAAATTCTGTGTTCCTAATATGGCATCCGCTGAAGATCTTTACTTCAATCGCGCTAAATTCGTAATGGAACACTTTGGTGTATGGATTCCGGAGGAACACGAGACGATCGTTCGGAAATTTTACAGGATCGTCATGATCTCGTTACAGTACTTGTTTCTGATATTTCAAATAATCTACATAGTCCAAGTGTGGGGCGATCTGAACGCCGTGTCTCAGGCATCCTACCTGCTATTCACGCAGGCGTGCTTGTGCTTGAAAGTGACCGTTTTCCAATTAAATATGGATATCTTAAAGGAAATTCTCGCCCTAATGAACGCTGAGATTTTCAGGCCTCAGAATGTTAGACATGAGAAGTGAGTCACATGAAAATGCAACTGGAATACATAAGTATCTACTGTAACACGTACTTACCTAGCCATTTTATTATCTTCCAATTAAGTACCTACCAAATAGTTTTTTTTTTCCTCCATGATAAAGTTAAAAAGAAACAGTTCTTAATCATGAAGAATTACTGACTATGGCTATTAGCCCAGATATCCGCGCGATGGGACTTCTACTCGTCAACAAAAGATGTTTTTTCTGGTTTCAAGATAGATTTATGTTAATCCATTTTCAGGAAAATGCCAATGTTAAGCTATTTATGTATTCCGGTATTTTTATTTATTTTGGAATTATACAACATTTCTCTGGGATAGAATATTGAAATTGCAGGCTTCCCGAATCAAGATTTTGCTTCTAGCGTTCATGATCAGCTCTCAAATAACCTGCGGTCTGTGGGCCCTCAAACCTATGTTTGATGATGCGGGTAGTCGCAAATTCCCCTTTGATATGTGGTAAGTTAAACTAAGATAGTTAAACTGGTGTTGTGGTATTTTTTTTTTAAATTTTATACGCGAACAAGGAACAGGTCTTAGCAAGTTCGTAACGGTCACTATAGGCTTGGCGACTGTCACTATAAGCCGTAGCGCGCGCTTATTTTAAGCCGTCGCTATGCTCACTATAAGATGACGCGATACATACAGTAGTCGCGACGCTTACAATAGAACGCCGAATATTCGGCAAGCGCTGAACCGATTAATGTTTGGTATCCAATTCGTTTGAATAATCCATATGAAGGGCATCTTTATTAACCAATGTTTTCTTCAAATGATTTACGGTGCGGTACCAGGATGCCAATAAGTCCTGAGAGGTCGCCGCAGTATCACTTCGGGTACGCGTTCCAGCTGGCCACCATCTGCATCAGCGCCTACATGTACTTCGGGGTGGACAGCGTGGCCCTCTCCTCGGTGATCTTCGGCTGTGCACAGATCGAGATCGTCAAGGATAAAATCATGAATGTGAGAGTATAGAAATATACTAACTGCCGTGTCGTTTACGAAAGAGTATACGTATACGTGTTAGTTCCAATCTTAACAAGAGCCGATACTGAGAGTGTAAGTCGGTAATCTATCCAGGCGCGGAAACACGGGGTGGCATGACTGCTATTACCTACTTTATTTTCAGGAATTATGTTTCTTTGCAAGGTATGTAAATGGCACACAGATTGCCCGGGGACAGGTCCCCAAACGTAATTGCAACTCCCTAAACAAAACGCTGTACTGCGTATGATTATATCAGTTATACACACTAAGCGACAATGAAAACGAGATTGACAACTCGGTTTTGCGGCAATATAAATACACATTTCAGTACTCAGACTATAGACTGAGTGTTAACTGTCGTCATTTATATCCGTACCTAGATCTGAGTATAAAACAATGTATCAGGCCTCGACGTCGTCGATCTCTGCACCCTTAAGGCCCCAGCCTCGAATTTAGCGGGTAACGGGGCGGCGGCGGCGGCGGCGCGGGAGCGGCGCTCGTTGGCCTGCCCGCGCCGCTTTTTTCGAGAACGGTCCATTTGATTTTACGTTTAAGATCCTGCCGCTCCCGCGCCACCGCCGCCGCCACCCCGCTGCCCGCTAAATTCGAGGCTGAGGCCTAAAGCGTGCGGGTCGATGGGACCCCTGCTATCATCAGCGCCCGCGTGCCGTGCACCCATTTCACCCCCAGGTAGAGACGGCCCTTAACCAGTTTCATATCAGTCGCCAACACCATACCATTATCTATGGGCTATGGGTAAGTTAGCAAAGTTAATGGTCTTTTCATTTTTTTTTTAGATTTCCCCTCTACCCGACAAGCGTGGTAACGAAGTTGTACAAACTCTATCGGATAATTATAACAAACTTGTAGACTGTATCAAGCACCACCAGTGTATTGTGACGTAAGTATCTACCTGGCACCTACCTAATTGATAACCTGCTTTATCTAGGTACCTTATAGGTACCACATCCCGGATATCATAAACGAGGATGACATGTTAGCTTGCTTTCTCCTTGATGATACGATTACGTTAGGTTCCTGTGGGCTAGTTCCATCCACCCTAGGCCCTGGCCTGGTGTCAGGAAGGGCAGGGGAAAAAGTGTCATCGGCCCTGTCCCTAGAGCTGCGAGATTTTTCATAATCGAAACGTGTACAGCATAGTCAACGTTTTGTCATTTTGTATGTCAAATTAAACAGCGTTCCTGAAGCTTGTGCTTTGGTTACTGGTTAACAGGGAAACTTCATCTGCCTTGCGGTTTTCAGATTTACTGAATTAGTGGAGAACGCTTATCACACTTACCTGCTGTTCCAACTGGTCGGCAGTGTCGGCATCATTTGCATGTCGGCGTTAAGAATTTTAGTCGTAAGTATACAGACGAAGATGGAGATTGGTCGGCTTGCATCTAACTATACATCTACAGATACTTATTTATCAATGCAGAGTATAGGGTCGTTAGACTCGCAATGATAACCCAGCTTATAAATATTTTTATTTGAGAATCTTACAGGAACTACTTACGTTACTTTACCGACCACCTGCCACTAAAATACAAAATAATAGTTAAATAAACTTAACTATATTTTATGTATAATTCCTCAAAATTAAGCAGCTCTCAAAGCTCAGCTCTCTCAATCCTACCTACTTCTGTTATCTTCCTATCACCCAATACTCAAACGTACCTCCACGTTTGAGTATTGGGTGATAGGAAGATAACAGAAGTAGGTAGGATGGTAACATAGGACTGAAAGCGCTTGAGTAGCGTTTGGAAGACTTTACGTAAGTAGTACCTACGTATAAATATATTTATCCATTCGCGTCCATTGGTGTCCACTGCTGGTCCTCCGCCACTCGCATCACCGGCCACCTATGGGGGCGTCCTACGACTCGTGGTCGCCATCCTAGAACCTGGTGTAGATCCATGCTTCATCTTTTAAATGTCTAGTGGTTGTCCACAGGTGGACTGGCGCAGTATGCAGTTTTTCTCCATCCTAACTTACTTGTCAGTCATGATCAGTCAGCTGTTCGTTTGCTGCTGGTGCGGACACGAGCTCACTGCAACTGTATGTCATTTTATCAGAATAGCTTTTAAGTGTAACTTGGTGGAACAAATTGGTCCAGTAGTACATACCTCAGTGATGCCCGAACAAAAATACAAGTGTTATAAAAGCACCTGCTTTGGATTCAGAGACGTGCTAATTAGCTAATTGCAAAATTTTTATTTCTAAATCTTAATTGGGAGATACCTATGTAATGTCTTATGTTTATTTAAGAGGATGCCTCGGGAATTTGGTTGATTTTCTATTCCACGTATTTCTTTTGGTTATTGGACTATGAACCAAATTTTTGGATGTATATATATAATTGATCTACATGATCTAGAATCGCTCAAAAGGAAAACACGATTACGGGAATTATTCTCGATAAAAAAATGATAACTAGGCTCTAATTATTTACAATTTTCCTTGCCACCGCGATATTTTTTTTTAATACATAGTCAATGATTATTTCGAGGTGCACTCGAACCATTCATCATCATTTAGGAACTTTTTATAAATTGTAGAGCGAAGGTCTGCACACAGTGCTCTACGAGTGCGTCTGGTACGAGCAGGACGTGAAGTTCAAACGGCACCTGTGCTTCGCCATGATGCGCATGAGTCGCCCCCTCGTGCTCCGCGCCGGACACTACATTACACTCTCGCGACAGACTTTTGTCTCAGTAAGAATTTTTACTTACATCTAAATTTGTAATGTTTGTATGAGAATTTTGCTGAAACAGCTGAACGGATTCGAATGAAATTTGGTAGACAGGAAGTATGTAGTTAGCTACCTGAAATGAAGCTCACAGTGTGCTGACACAATATACTCATAATTGAATAGCAATGGCATCGTAATTGTCACACGATATTGCGACGTTGGTGTTCCCAAGATGGCGACATCATATGCTCAGAAAAATGATAATAATTGTGATTTATTGTGAACTTTTTTTTAAATTGTTGTATCGAAATTCTGTTTAAAATAATGATTACAAATAGGCACGCTAAGGCTTAATATACCTATAAATAAATAATATGAAATGAAGCAGGAACAGTAACTACATACTTGTTATGAATAAACTTAGAAAATACTTTAAATATAAAACAATAATTTATTAGGAACCACAGACAAACCACAGACAAACCGTTAATATTATTTATACACCATAAATTAGAATAGTTCCTATTATGTTAAATTGATAATACTAAATTTAAATATTATTTTTTCAGATTCTAAGGATGTCTTATTCCTACTTTGCGGTACTCAATCAGGCGAACAAAGCATAGAAAAATATCACTAAACGATATTACTAGGTACTTAGGACATTTTGTTACATTGGAACCATTATCGGCGATATTTCGGTGCACTTCAGAGCACCTCTGCAGACCCCTCCGAGCGTTGCATTGCAGGCGTGATGGTGTTTGTTTGTTTAACCTAGATACATAGCATAGATGTTAAAGTAATGTTATAAGATAATAAATACATAAATCAGTACTAATATTTATTATAGTTTTATCGTTCGTTATAAGCAATAGTCTTTTTGGTGTAATGCCGGCCATTTATAATATTGATATTATAAGTAGGCACTTAAGTGTAATTTAATATGATTTTACATTAAATTAAAACAAAAAAAAAACGTTAGCTACACAAGTCAGTAAAGTTAGAACCGTAATAAACCATTTATAGTTTCAACAAGTTTAATGTGTTTTGTTTACAAACTGACTCAGTAGGCGGTAATTATTGATACAGTATCCACCTTCTACACATAGGTACCATTTATATATCGTAACTACATTTTACAATCTACGTACGTAGGTATAACATATTTATAATTTACTAGCTGCGCCCCTCGGTGTTACCCGCGATTAAAAAGTATGAAAAATTAAACCAAATCTATCCCGCGGGGCCCATACATTTTAACGGGATAGAAAGTAACCTATGTGCTATTCCAGACTATAATATATATCTGTGCCAAATTTCATCCAGATCCGTACAGCCGTTCTGGTGTGATTGAGTAACAAACATCCATCCATCCATTCATCCACATACGTCCATCCATCCATCTATCCAAACTTTCACATTTATAATATTAGTGGGATGGGATAAGATTGGTTCGCGCTTTGTGAAGAAGAAACATATGTAATAAGAATACAAGGAAACATTAGGCAAGGTTTAGTGAAAATAAATTCATAGCCCAGTTGCTAAAAATGCCTGATAAATCTAGGACATAGGACGTTCCTACTGACAAAGACTTACCAGAAGTAAAAAAAAAACTGTCGGTTCATAATTAACAAAAAAAAAAGTCAAAAACAATATTTTCATATACAAGTATATAGTATGAACATAATGTTACCTATAACTTCTACTGACACCAATGAGAAACATTAAAACGCAGAATTGAAAGTTGTTAATAGTTTCTCCACCTGCCTGTAATTAAATTGCGAAGTTTGAGTTATTGCCTAAACTTTCACGTATTTAGTCAAACACTGCAATTACTGTAGCAGATAATTTGTGTACCTTCTAGCATCAGACTTGCCACAGAAGTATTTGTTACACAGTATTCTGTACGTCTATGAAGACATTTCCGATAACAATAATGGTTGTCAAAAACACAACTTTATTTCTAGATCGGGCACGTAATATATTAAGCTTGTGCGGAATTTGGTTGCCTCCCAAAAAGGACGAGCTTAATCGGATCGCATACACATTTTTATTGATGCTGAGTCAATATTCGTTTCTTGTTTTCGAAATTGTGTATATAGCTGATGTATGGGGTGACATCGATGCGGTGTCGGAGGCTTCCTTCCTGCTGTTCACTCAGGCCTCCCTCTGTTATAAAGCGACCGCGTTCATGGTCAACAAAAACAACCTGCTAAAGCTGCTGGAAATTATGGACTCTGAAATTTTTGAACCGCAGTCTATAAGCCATGAAAAGTGAGTACCGAATCGATCTACCAACCCTAATACATGCTTATTGCTAGGGTCGCCGAAAACAATAATGGGCGCCGTTCATACTTGTAACCTAGGTATATTTCGTTAAATTTTGTGGCGTCAAACCTTATAGGCCAAGGGCGCACAGCCTCTGGCCCCCAAATCTTAAAATACGCCACTGATAAGTTATCATGGGATTCCGCCGCGCGCATCTGACTCTGAACTAAGAAAAGCTTCGGTCTTTCTTATGCTAAGGCTTCGTTTTATCTATGTCTGTAAAGAAAATAATGTATGGTGTTCAATGTTTGGGAAATAACCTTCTATTCAGAATTCTAGGTGCTCAATCCCGTAGGATAAAGCGCCTGAATGTTTTCTTCATGGTGAGCGCAATAACGACCTGCTCGCTATGGGCAATAATACCATTGTTCGAAGGCGCTGGGAACAGATCTTTCCCGTTTAGGATTTGGTAAGTAGATATCTAAGTAGCTATAAAATTAAAACACCTTTTACAATGCTCGCAAAATAGGTTTGCGAGACTAAGTGTGACGAACGACGACGACTGTAACGGCCCCGGGGCAAAAATGAAATTGACCCTATTTAAATTAAAATAAATAGTTGAAAAGTGCAAAACTACATCATCAACAGCTCCTTGGAGTATAAAAAACTCCACTTCAGGGTATAAAAAACCGTGTTGTACCCTGTTATGTTTATGTTCTGGAGGTAGGATACGTTTTTGTGATTTTAGGTTGAGCCGTTTGAGATTTGTTGGTCAGGGGTTGGTCTTTATTCAATTTGCATTACATAAATATTTCGAACGACGCTCATGGAGGCCGGGAGAGGACGGGGACGGGGGGTTCTTGATCTTGGGGGTACTCTCCCGCCTAGCCCCACGGTAGCTACGCCATTACGCACAAAACATAATATTTATTGTAGCTAATATCACAAGTCACGCATTTTTATTTGGACGATATGATATATAAAATCAAAATAATTTCCTGACCTTTTCATTTATTCTTTCCTTTACATGATGCTGGAAGCCAGTAGTAGTGCCACGACTTATGAATTGTCTCTCGCTCGCTCGCTCGATAGCAGATGCGCTTTTTTTTATCTGTTAAGTATTCTTCTCTGAACTCATGCGCCGCAGGATGCCCGTCTCCCCGGCGAGGTCGCCCGATTACGAGCTGGGCTACACGTACCAGATGATAAGCATCTACATTAGTGCGATCTTGTTCTGCGGAGTGGACAGCGTGGCCGTCACCATGATCATGTTCGGATGCGCTCAACTGGAGGTCATCATGGATAAAGTTCAGAAGGTCTATACCACCAGTTTTGACGAGTAATCCCAGCTAATGAAAACCCTACACATACCTACCAGAATCAGAATATTTTTTATTCACGTAGACCATTAAGTACAGTACTTATGAATCGTCAAAAGTTACAAATATTATGCAACTACTTTACCACCCGTTCGGAATGCCGTTCCTATGTAGAAGAACGGGCAAGAAGCTCCATGATTGCTCTTTTTTTAAAAAAGATCTTTTACATTTTTGAGCAATACATTACTACACCTACTTGACGACCTGATTAGCGCAGTTGGTAGTGACCATGCTTTCTGCGCCGAGGGTCCCGGGTTCGAATCCTGGTAGGGACAAGTTTTGTGTGATGAGCATGCATGTGTGTACCATTTATTATTTATATAAGTATTATATACTGAGTTCACCCTCAATCCATTGTATGGTACCCATAATACAAGCGGCGCTTAGTGTGGTTACTTGAATTTATTTCGTATTGAAGGGGTGTGCATTCTTGATAAAAGAGTAGCTCCAACTGACAGATACGACAAAACCGACTTTCTGACCTCTATATTATGAAATATCTACTTAGTTATAAATATACTTGTAACATTCATTTTTTTATGCATAATTACTTATTACTATTTTAGCTACAACCTGTCTCCGTGAAATCGAGACAAAATCGTGATGAGCTCGTCCACAACAATAACGAAAGCTTTATTGAATGCATCAAACAACATCAAACCGTTGAACGGTAAGATAAAGCTACCATAAATAATTTTGCATTATGGTCCATTAATTCAAATTAAGTACATATAGGCATTGGAGTTTGAAAAAAAATGTGGACTTTGTTTCCTCGCGGCATCCGGAAAAGAAAGCTATGTTATGAATCGGAATATTTTTATTCATGTAAACCATTAAGTACAGTAGGTACTTATGAATAGTCAAAAGCTACAAAATGCTAAGCTACTACTTTACCACCCGTTCGGAATGCCGTTCCAATGGAGAAGAACGGGCAAGAATCTCCATGGTTGCTCTTTTTTTTTAAGTTCTTTTACATTTTTTTAGCAGTACATTGCTATAGGTATGTGAGAACAATGTAGTAACGGCTAAGCCATACATGGAGCCAGCCATGGAGACCATCCATATCTTCGTTTTTTTTTCAGGACGTCGTTCACTTTTTCCATATTTTTATTTACTTATTCTGTTTTCAGGTTCATACAATTAGTGGAGGACACTTATCACGCAAATATATTCTTCCAATTGAGCGGCACCGTCGCCATTATCTGCAATATTGGATTGAGGATATCCGCTGTGCGTGGTACTCCAATTACCAGTGTACATTTAATTTTACCATCATAGTCCGGGCCTAGTTAGCCTTATGGAATGACCGCCTCTCCTTACCAACTTCGTTAGGCCAAGAGCTCAAACTAGCTAGGTACCTACGTATCTGTATATTTTTAGGCGACGCCCAACAGCATCCAATTCTACTCCATGCTGTGCTACATGGTGACGATGCTGTCACAACTCTTCTTGTACTGCTGGTGCGGGAACGAGCTCACCATACGTGTAAGAATAACTACGAGCAAATATCATCAAAACTTGCATAGCTGAGAATTGACCTAAATAGGTTTTCGGAGCTATGAAGTTCGCCAATCCGCATTGGGTTTGCTGCATGGTCAATTGAGGAATGGCCCTGGTCGAGCATTTCTTCTAATAATGTGACGTAGTTAAACATTTTACTATTATACTGTATAGTTACTGTATAGTTCCTCCAGCTTAGCTACAAGCTGAGTAGGCTTACGCCAAAGACCGCATCGCATACATTGTATGAAAATCTGAGAAAATACGGTTTAAGCAGCAGTCGAAATCCCACTTCCCACCAATGTTATAAATGTGAAAGTTTGGATGGATGTTTGTTACTCAATCACGCCAGAACGGCTGAACGGATCTGGATGAAATTTGGCACAGGGATAGATTATAGTCAGGAATAGCACATAGGTTACTTTTTATCCCGGTAAAAATTAAACGCGGTTAATACCGCGGGGCGCAGCTAGTAGACCATAAATTCGCTAATTGTTGCATTACAACAATATGATTTTAGCAAAGAATTTCGACTTTTACAACTTCGGTTAAATTCGGCTATCGGCAGAGCGAGAAACTCCGCGAGTGGCTGTACCAGTGCCCGTGGCATGAGCAGGACGGCAAGTTCAACAGGTCACTATGGATCGCCATGGAGCGCATGAAGAAACCCATCATATTCCGGGCTGGCCATTACATAGCGTTGTCTAGACCTACTTTTGTTGCGGTCAGTTAATACAATACTTACTTATAACTACCTACTTACTTATACCTACCTACTTACTTACTTACCTACCTACCTACTTACTTATAAAACTATAAATGAAATGAAAAAGGTTTTATGTATAAAGATAGTCGTTGGCGTAGATGGTTCTAGAATAGCGACCACGAGCTGAAAGACGTAGTGTCCCACCAGGAGGTAGAGCGTTATGAGAGTATGACAGAAAATGAATGAAGTGGAAACGGTAATGATGATGATGCATGGGGAAAAAAGGAAAGTAGATTGCAAATAATCATTTTCTAAATTTGCAATAAATTACTAGCAATACTTACCCACTAAAATTGGGTACCCTGCTCTATAGTGGTGGAGGTTTGCTGAGAGCTTTCTGATACCAGATTAATTTATATTATATCTTTAGTTTGAATATACAAGTACATAAATAATGTCATATAGACCAGTATTAAAATTGTATTTTGTTTCAGATTCTCCGCTGCTCATATTCATATTTTGCCGTTTTGAATCGTGTCAATAATAATTAACTGAAGTAGAATTGTATGTTAGAATACCATTGACGAAGCGTAGGTATGAACTAAGATGGCGCCGCTTAGTCTAGCGGTTTGAGCGTTAACTCACTGCACTGGATTGCGGATTCGAATTCAGCCTGGGTAAAGTTCCATTCTTAATTGGTCCTGGCCTAGGTGCAGTTACTGGGATCGTCCCAAGTCCATTGTATGGTACCCTACCACAAGCATTGCTTCGTTTTTGACTATCAGCACTGTGGACATACGTCTTACCTTATCTAGCTGGAATACTTTAGTTTAGTATTGAGTGTGATTGTTTTACAAACATTCATTGTAATAGTTTCTATGGAAAACGATATATCCATATATAATATAATAATATCTATATAACTCGAGTATCTCGGACCCAAACTAATATGCAATTTTTTTTTATTACGTTATAGGCGCGCGATTCTCAGCAGAATCGCTTCTATTCGACAAGGGTTTAGCATCTAAGGCCAGATATTATAAATCAGTGTCTATGGGTAAATGAAAATCGAAATTCACAAATTAATTGTTTATTTATAAACCGTTTAGGTATCACATATGCTGAGTGTTACATTCACGAATATTTAGGCGAAAGTGTGCTTAGTTATGAAAAAATATTACTTACTTAGTTTATTTTTTTAGCAATACTCAACGAGGTACTTAAAGCCAGGTATGCACGGTGCGACACTAACGCACGATTATAGAACATATTCGACGTGAATCAATCGCGGGGAATGTTGCAACGTGCGTAGCTGGCCGTATAAAAACCCCCAAAACCATAGACAGCACTTTTCTTCACAAAGAAAAAGCTTTGTAATGTTCTCGTAAATGGCTTTAATGTTTCTATGAATATGGGGGTTGGTTTTTAAGTCAATAAATTCGTGCGCTTAAATTAAAATTAACAAGTAGCGTAAAGGCGAAAGTGTATAAAACAATTAATTACAACCACGTTTTAGAATTAATTCACAATTTCACATTAAACACGAGACAAGAGGCCTATTCATACACCAATATCGTACTATAACACATTATTAACAAACAATACTTTTCATGTCACTCCGAACTAGCCGTCCCTGTAAAATAAGATCCCTATTTACCACGTCACGTCAATCCATTGACGTAATAGCCGTAACCAGACCGATCGCGCAGAATCGTGATAGCTTAGACAGTTGCCCCCATGCCGCTCGCAGGCTGACAGAACGCACGCTCGAGACAGAGCGAGCATATGCCTGCTAAGCGGTCGGTTTCGAACCGGCAATTTTTTTTTTTAAACTCGCGAATCTATCTTTTTGTATTCATGTATGAATAGGCCCGAACATAATTTTAATTTTATTCATAAAAATACGACCATTCAATGTATTTGTGTATATCCTTCGTATAAATACAATAAGCACAATAAAGCAACATACACACACCTGGGTATTGTGTATTTTTTCATTTAAAACCTTATCCTTAAGAACATTCTCATCCAAACGTCTTAACCTTTTTTTAATGTATGTAATGTAACAATCAGTCGCACGCCGCGCCGTTACTTATTTTGATACGAAGCTCAATTTTATTCGAATGATAGGTATAATAATGTCGAACATTTTATTACAGCGACTTAAAATTGCACATTATTAAGATGTTCATTCTGCATAGTCCACTGCAGTGTTATTCTGAAAATTGCAAATCACATAAATTCATTGCGCACATGGTCTCAGACGTTGCACTCACAATATGGCTGGCGAACTATGTTTTAAAATACCACATTCTATTGAAAAACATCAATATACTCGGTCCACGTAATTCTGCTCACTTCGGATTCACAGTTGAATTCACAAATGAACATTTCAGAATAGCATTGCTGGTAAGTAATCAGTCGCTGACGTCTCATCATAGTAGTACGATAAAAAAAAATACGACTCAATATAGCTTTAGCGTGACCAAAATATTGGTAAGCACGAAAACATACAATATCGAACCGTATCAATCGACCCGCAAGGTTTTTAATCGGCCCGCCGGACACTGTTAAAACTTTCAAATCTTAAGCCGCTGCAACAGTTGTGACGTAACAATATAGTTTACTTAGTGCGTAAATAATAAAATAAGGCAAAGTTTTTTTATCCAAATGCATCACAGTGATTCCAATAGGGGTCATACCAGACTTAGCACGGTCAGGTTAGACAGGACAACATGTGAGATACATTATTTCGTCTCATTCTCTCATACGAATTATGATAGAGAGCGACAAAACCCGTGTCTTGACAAACATGCTAGCCGGTATAGAGCCGCGCCATTGTTGGATGTCTATCAAGCGCGGCGTTATGGAAGCAGACAGTAGAGAAAAGTCGTGAAAGACTCGTATTTCAGCTTCACTAGTCCGTTTCGGGACGCTAATAGCGCTATGTGGACCCCGATGAAAAGGAACAGATGTTATGTTTGAATATCTCCACCTTCATTATGAATGCCTAGTAGTTAGAATACGGAAATACGAACCTTTGACAATATTATCTCGTAATATTAACGTTCTGTATCGCGCATGAATAGTCTTATACCTAAATCGAAGTTAGAATGAAATGTTTAAAGTTAATTTAAAGGCCGCGACATTTTTTTTTATCCAATAGGAATAGGAGGCGACTGAATTGTCGCTTGTGTGATAGTGAAAACGCATGTGTGTGTGACAAAATGTGAGATAAATCGATTTTGTCTCTTTCCCTCGTATGAATTACGGAAAGGAGAGAGCGAGTCGGTGCGACATAGTCCTTGCCGTTGGTTTTGTCTTGATCCGCGTGGTAGGACTTCTTGCATAGCATATTTTTATACCATGAGTATTGCAAACTGAAAACGACCATATGTGTTGAGACAGTAATATTCTTGATTAGCGTAAGACAATAAGAATAAAATAAAAGTAAATACTGCCGTGTCTGGTTTGATCTGACGCAGTCTTTATGCTGCTTAATTATTACAAATTTATTTTAAAAAATCAACTAGGTATAAAATATTAAAGACAACGACATAAATACAGACGGAAATGTCAAATTGGATTTTTAACAATTTTAGCAAAAAATAATCGTTATCAATTAAGTATTTAACAATTTTAGCAAAAAAAATTCGTTATCAACTATGTTTTTAAACACGTGTTAGCCAAACTGAAATTTAAGGGGGAAGCTCAGGGTCAGGGCGCGAAATTCAAAATGTCAATGGTTTTTATTTTTTTACGAAAAATTTGGACATCTTTACCATGTAATTTAGTGTTTTGCGATATTAACATTCTGCATTGGATGTCTCGATGTAATAAGTTTGCTTAAAAAAGTACCTAATCCGATACAATACCATAAGGTTTGTAATAACCGCTACTTTTACTAACTTTATGGTGTTGTATCGCTTTAGGTATTTTTTTAAGCAAACTTAATACATCGAGACATCCAATGCAGACTGTTAATATCGCAAAATACTAAATTACATCGTAAAGATGACCAAATTTTTCGTA
The DNA here is from genome assembly GCA_905404115.1 of Pheosia gnoma. Taxonomy (NCBI): domain Eukaryota; kingdom Metazoa; phylum Arthropoda; class Insecta; order Lepidoptera; family Notodontidae; genus Pheosia; species Pheosia gnoma. The sequence continues at coordinate 6,892,559 of FR989912.1, forward strand.
AAAAAATAAAAACCAATGACTTTTTGAATTTCGCGCCCTGACCCTGAGCTTCCACCTTAACACAAAACTCGTACAAAACATAACCATCAAACGAACCACCATTTAATTAACGACGTTAACGAGTCATAAAAAAAACAACCAAATCTTTATAAATCGATTGTTTTAAAAATCACAACGATATCATTATTGTTTTCTTATTCTACCCTCGCACACTTGCCTTAACATTTTTTTTATTTAAAAATAATTGGTTATTAAAACTCGGCATACACTAATTTAACCTACTGTGAAAAAAAATTAACAAATATCTGTCCAATCAACAAACACTCTTATCATCGATAATGCTGTTAAAATGTCATTAAAACATGAGATCCACACTGTTTAGCGAAAGCATTAACGCTGAAGCATAAGCTTCACATATCATCATTAAAAAGAAAACAATTTCCTCCCACCATACGGTCTATAAATTACAGTAATCAGTAAAAGAATACTTAGGCACCCTGCAGACAGAAGAAAGAAACGGTCTCGGCGGCATGCGTAGCGTAGCATTGCACAGCGACTTCCAATTCGCCGTTTGCCCACTCAATTTAATTACTCCCTACATCACCGAACAGACTTGACCGCCACCGCGATCGAGCCATTCTCCGGGACGCTTTATCCAATATTAGTTTTTCTACACACCCAGAAAATCTTTCATTTGAATAATATTCCCAAACAATCCCATCTCCGATCACCAAGTGTATGGCGAGTTTTATGGAATTTTCTCTAACTAAGCGCAGTTTATTTTATTCGAGGTTTGCCGTTACTACTCGCAATCGTCAATCAGATGTGACTCATCGATTTTAATGAGAGTCGACATCAACAATAGAACGATATACCCATTACATTAAATTAAACTAATCTTACGGATTTGATCGCGTTTATTATGCGTGTTTTCGTTCCCGACGTTTCGGCTGCTTTACAGCAACCATGGTCACGGGAGGACTGAGGTGGTTGACGTCCTAGTGTCATAGTTGTGTGGGAAACGTAAAAAACGTATAATAAACGCGATAAAATCCGTAAGATTTGTTTTATTTCAATGTGTAGTATTTGCATAAATATAAGAAATCAATATACCTCTTAAATGTTCAACTAGCTTAAGGCCGGTATACCAACGGCTATATATCGAACTAACGCTAGGAATGGTAACACTATCTACATTATGGTTTATCTAATTATCTATATATATGCCAGCTGTAGTGTGACTGGAAATTCTGAGATCAATTTTGTTTTATTAATGAAGTAAATCTTCCTCGCATTAACGGCCCGAGTCCAATGGTGTAACGTTAAAAGGTCTAAGACTTTGATGTTTTTTAAGATTACTAGAAGTATAAGGTTGTCTGCAGTTAGTCCTGTAAGCGCTTCCAATTAGCTGAAAGCTTTTTCTAAGTGTCAGCTCACATCTGAAACGTAACAGTCGCGTAGACTTAAGCGCGCGACATATCGTGTGAGGTCCCCTTTAACATTGAAGCAACAAAGGCTTGGGGTTTTTATTTTTCAGGTCATACTTTGACCTGAAAAATAAAAATCCCAAGACGAGGGCGCTACTTGTAATAGCAATACTTTGCGAGAGAAATTAGTTTTGTAATGTTTGCATTACATTATGCAATAACTTGGATGACATTGTCTTACTTATTATTGTTTTTTAATTATTCGTTTATGAGCTCGTCATTCCAGTACTACGCTACAGCCCCATAAGCATGAACATATCGGACTGATCTATAGTTAAAATATATACGCTAGACTATACTGCACTAATCACTAAGTCGCTGTTTTATAAGGAAATATGTTAGCTATCGATACAAGCATAGCAATCATGATTGGGTTATATACGGTTATGCAAAAATGTACCTTCTAATCGCTCAATGGTTGCTAATGGTTACGAAATTGTTAGCTTAGCGATTATCAAAGTCAAAATATGGTCTTGTCTATAGATTTTTGCAAGCTAACGCCACGAGATCGAATGGATGAATGATGGCGCGTCGCATTTCACATCGCTAATGTAAAGTCGACTACGAAATTCCTTTATCACCTTAAGGTTGAATATCATCATTTGCACATCTTTTGTCATTTGTTATTTATTTGAACTTAGAACGTATCAAATATGAACCTTGTAGACTAGGATTTTGTGTCAAAACTGACAAATCACTTTCATAGCCGACCTTACCTACAACAAATTGCTTTGCATTTATGAGCCGATAATCAATTGTGCATTTTTCCTCGTAGCCTTTCGTTAGTGTACTTAGTTTAGTATTGATGCGGGTATGTGTCAAAGGTCTATACTAGTGTTCTATCTACTAGTGTTGTAAAGATTACGATAGTGTCGATATCTTACTCGGTTGTGTGAATTTTATCGATGTCGCACTAGTTGTCTTTAAACTAAATCTAGATTCGCGACACGAAGGCCGCGAATCCTTTAACACACACCGTGAACAGAGCCCGCAGACCTTCACGTAGCAAGTCTGTTGGGATCATGGCATACTATTTATCAAGCCTCCTAATTATAAGAATTTACATAATGTCTTGTTACTTCCACCATTTATTCAATAAATCGCTTCAACTCCCGAGATAGAGACGTATTACTTATAACAAACTGTTATAAAAATATACCTATTACTCATTTCATTTGTTACGCTCAAAAATCAAAATCACCATAACATTTTATTGAGCGAAGCATTTAATTGCAGCTACGTTTAAAAATGTGTTTTCTTTACCGTTAATTAAATCTAATTCATGTGTTAAAGTAACTATTCATAAGAATTTGCAGCTTATATTGAAAAAAAAAAAACTATAATTTCATTTACAACATCGCTACTACGGCAAGATATTATAATAAAATAAAAAATAAATCAACATAATTAGATCAAGTAATTTAACATTTTCTTAAATAAAAAAAAAATGGAAATTCTAAACACTCTGGTAATATAAAAAAATTAATGATTATCTAAATATAATAATTTAACACTGGGTACAGCTAGTAACATTGTTTCACTACGCTAAAATACATAGTAATTGCAAATTTATAAATTCAAATATACATAATTGTGGGATAACACACACTAACAACACAAAAGGTAAACGCATTTTGTACAATAATTTCATTTTGTTCAGCGGCCATGAGATTATCTTCATTATCGGTAACTATAATGTATAGAAGTATTGCATGCATATAGACACAGTGGAAAAGGCGACCTATGGAATAAAAGTCCCTTAAATATTGATGATAGCAAATTTTCCTCACGGGAAGCTTTCTTTTTACATTTAAAAATACATGTTTTATGAAACATTTTGTCTCAAAAGAAAACTTAAGTAACTTCTCACTTTCAACCGCCATTTTTCCACCCTGTATAGTAATTATATATTGTATATCAGCGAAACCCGTTGACTGTCTAACTCAGGGGTGGGCATAGAATGGCCCACAGGCCAATTCCGACAGCTAACGTCGCAACTGAACTAAATTTGTCCACCTCTGAGCTTACTCATCAAAAGATCTTGGAAACTGTGAGAGATATAAAGAGTTGAAATTCAAATTTCAACTTCTAATTTCCATTTGGCTAAATTGATATTAGGCACGCGGGGTTCTCTCAGCCCCTGCGGTCATAGGTGCTGGCTAGAAAGAACGCAGCGGGGAGCAGCTGATATAATATATATAATACATCACATTATTTCAATACTTGTTTCAATAAAATTATAAACATAAAAATATTTCATTGCAGTGTGTTTTCTAATAATACAAACTATTTTATTATGGGTATTCGTTGGTTCTTTGGGATTCAACAAAACTAAACCGAGCAAGCCAAAAGGAAGCACGACAATGTAACATTATACTCTCCGACCTGGACATAAAGGCCACTTTCCAACGTTCCTTTTGACTGGACGGGTTATGTGAGGGCTAATATAACCCGACTCCGTACAGAAGCGTGCAGAGCGAAAGCGATGTTTGTACAACTAGTAACATTGAATGAGTCTTCTGCATTGATTCGGGTTATATTATGATATATAACGTCACCCAGGAAGAACTTGAATTTTGTAGGTGTTTGGACATTTTCTAACTCGTTCTATCTAACGCTGCCTTTACGTTCTATTGGCAATAACTCCTATAAATGCCTATATATATTCCGGCATTTTTTTTGTCCTAAGCTACAACTGCTTAGTCTGTCGTGTATTTTGGGACACATGCTAGAACTATTTAAATTAATATTTTGTTATCTTATCCAAAGCGTTAACACTGACGTTTATTGCATGGCAAGATTTATACTGAAATCTTTCAATCGGCCAACATCGATACATTCATAAATCGACTTAGGGCATCACTATTTTATTGGACAGAAAACATACAGTCAATATTTGACTAGATGTGCTTTTTAAACATGTTCATTATTTTTATGGAGATTTTTGAAATAGTTAATAAAGAAAAAATATACGGTCAATTTTATAAACGATGATTCAGAATGGCTACACTAAACCTGAGTATCTTAAACGCATGTGTTAACACTATGTGAAGTGGGAATATCGATACGATAACTAATTGTCAATTGTTTTTTTTTTAATGACATATCCAAGTTCTGACTTCACATGATAATTACATATGAGCTAAAGAATCGCAGGTTCAAGGCATTATAACCTTTCTGAATCATATGTATAGAAATGCATTCGGATTGTTCTGTAAGCCGTCGCTTCGCGGAATGTTAAAATTAGAGATCCTTGTTTCATATTATAGTCAGTATTGACATGAGTACAAAAGTAAACCTTACACGTCTGAATAATACACAGTCACGCCACTCACTTTGTGCGGCATAAAACACACTAGTTAGGGGGCCTTAGTACAAGTTTTTACAGTATTGAAAACCATATTAACAGCAGCGCAAACGTGCAGTTTTACTAAGTAATGTACGGTTCGATTTCGAGTGTGGTTTCCGTTAACTATCAAAGTTTGTACTAAGCCCCCCGATTCGTAGTTATTTGGATAATGTCTGTTCAATCCGTAGCGCAGCGTCCACATCAATAAAATAAAACTTATAAATGTTTGAGCGATGAATGTGAGTCCACACTTTCCCTTCGTCTATTATTAAACTATTCACTTACTTTAATGACTCGTCATCATTATGTATTAATGACCAATACCTGTGAAGGATTAGAAATAATTGGTTGTACAAGAACTTCTTGGAGCACTTATAATGTTATCACAGTTAAGACAAGCGGCCAACATGTGGATGCTTTTATCCACACATTTTTTTTATAAATATCACCAGACGAACACACCAACTATATGGTCGCACACTAAGCAACTATTGTATTATGGTCACCGTACAATGGACTGGGGGCGAACCCAGTATATATTACTGATATGTGATTTAACATCCATGACTTGGGTACAAACATTTGTGGTCAACACACAAAGTTTGTCGCTATCAGGATTCGAACCCGGGACCCTCGGCACAGAAAGCAGGGTCACTACCAACTGCGCTAGACAGGCCGTCAAGCTTCAAACTTGGCAAGCATCATTAGAGCTATAAGCTTTAGTTTGGATGAATATTTTTTACTTAAAACGTACTAAGACGGACTACCGTTGCTTTCTCGCTAACCCTATATTTTTTAATTTTTACAATACTTATGTAACCGGTCATAGCTCAGCTGGTAGAGCACTCGCCTTCGTAACAACTATCGCAGGTTCAAATACCGTCGCGCCCATTTAATTTTCAAACATGGTTATCACTTGGTAAACGATGAAGGAAGCTTCGTGAGGGAACCTCTGTCATGATAGGACCATAGCATGTCTGATAGGACCTATCGAAAGTCAAGTGAAGTCCGCCAACCCGCATTGGGCCAGCGTGGTGGACTATGGCCATATCCCCTCACATTATTAGGGCTAATAGTATAATTATTAATAAATACCTGTATAATAACGGGTTCAGAGTCCCAGGTCGCCGTACTGCACGGACCACTTTTCGTAGCCGACGAGGCTTTGGGGCGACACCGACGGCCGGATCCGCTTGAGCGCGTCCATGAAGTCCTGGAACGTGATGCTGCGGACCAGCGACAGGTCCAGGCACTTCACCTCCTCGGGGTCCAGTTCTGATCAAATAGAGACTCACAGTTCTATAACACCTTCCCAAATATTCTTATTTTTTTAGATTGGCCAAAGTATCAAGGATATATTCTTCATAGAACGCATTTTTTGGAGATTTTTTACCCCCCCCCCCTCCCCCCCTCCCCCGATGTATCGCGCCGTAACGTTTTTCTTTAGGTTCATTCTTTCTTTTCGTTTTTGACAGAACGGTACTCTAATCTAGTATTCTATAATACATGAAGTATTTTCACACCAGTCAAATCCGATAAATAAAATTAATTTAATTAATAAATTATCCATTTATAAGCACCAAGATTCACATTACGAGTATATTGACGACCCGATTAGCGCAGTTGGTAGTGACCCTGCTTTCTGCGCCGAGGGTCCCGGGTTCGAATCCTGGTAGGGACAAGCTTTGTGTGATGAGCATAAATGTTTGTACCCTTGTCATGGATGTTTAATATCTTTATAAGTATTATATACAGGGTTCGCCCTCAGTCCATTGTACGGTACCCATAATACAAGCGCTGCTTAGTGTGGGACCGTATAGTTGGTGTGTTCGTCTGGCGATATTTATTGAAAAAGTTACTATACTCTAATGTATCCTTGCCACGTGTCAAATCCGATATATAAAATTCCCCGAGTGTATGAGAGAGAGATGGCAGGTGGTCGTCTCGCTCACCCCGAATGGGTCCGAGCGCGGCGTCGCGGCACAGCGCGGTGAGGTCGCTGCCCGAGTAGCCGTCGGTGAGCTGCGCCAGGCGCGCCAGCTCCTGGTCGCTGAGCGCGGCCGCGGCGCCGCGCGCCAGCACGCGCCGCACCAGCGCCATGCGCGTGCGCGCGTCCGGCAGCGACACGTACACGCGCTTCGGGAACCGTCTGCCGACCACACCGACACACACATGTAACGACTAAAACTTCGTGTATAGTGTTCTGTAGGGTAAGCATGAACTCGTAATGTAATCTTAACGTCATCGAGAAAGCATTCTGTCACTGTCATTCTCATTTCTCAAGATATATCTATTTCTCTCTTCCTTTTCTTTCCCACAACTCGGAGTACCGTGGCTATTACGATTCGTCCACCAAATCCTATGATCAGGCAGCCCGTCATCACTACGGTTTTTAAATTTTAAATACACTTAGCTGATTGCTTTCATATATATATTTTAACCGGGAACGTCATTCCCAAAAAAAACTAAATGAAGCGCACTTCAGGTGTTTAAAAGAATGGCGTTATACCGGGTGTGTGTAACATCGAGATGGTTCTATATGGGTACCTCCGAAAACATAAGATAAAAAAAATATGTACTTAGGAACCATGTCGTCTACTATAGAGATGAAAATAAGAGTATTCATAAATTAAAAAAAAACCACATAGTTTTTTCATTGCTATATTGATTGTGTAGATGGTAAGGAGTAAATATTGCTGTATATCACACTAATATTATAAATGTGAAAGTTTGGATAGATGGATGCTTGTTACTCAATCACGCCAGACCGGCTGAACGGATCAGGATGAAATTTGGCACAGAGATAGATTATAGTCTGGAATAGCACATAGGCTACTTTTTATCTCGGTAAAAAGGACATACTTTTTAATCGCGGGTAACACCGCGGGGCGAAGCTAGTAAATAATATGTAATTGTTGTATACCTGAGGGCCGCCTCGTCTAACTCCTGCGGTCGGTTGGTGGCGGCCATGACGATGAGTCTGTCGGCCCCCGCGGCCGGCAGTCCGTCAAACTCCACGAGGAACTCCGTCTTGAGCCGGCGCGACGCCTCGTGCTCGCCGGACGAGCGCTCGCACAGCAGCGAGTCCACCTCGTCCACGAATATAATCGAAGGCTGGGGAATGCAATATCGTCCCCGAATATAATCGAAGGCTGGGGAATGCAATATCGTCCCCGAATATAATCGAAGGCTGGGGAATGCAATATCGTCCACGAATATAATCGAAGGCTGGGGAATGCAATATCGTCCACGAATATAATCGAAGGCTGGGGAATGCAATATCGTCCACGAATATAATCGAAGGCTGGGGAATGCAATACCGTCTACAAATATAATCGAAGGCTGGGGAATGCAATATCATCCACGAATATAATCGAAGGCTGGGGAATGCAATACCGTCCACGAATATAATCGAAGGCTGGGGAATGCAATACACTGTGCAACATGCAGACGGCAACCGACCCAATTAAACATTTGTACAGATCCACCTGTTGCAATCTCATTAACTCCTGAGCCCCAAGTCTGCTAACATAATCGATTCATAATCGAACAGCAACCGCATAGTAACTGTCACTTTTGACAGATATCCCATACAATATCTGTCAAAAGTGACAGTTACTATGCGGTTGCTGTTCGATTATGAATCGATTGTGTTAGCAGACTTGGGGCCCTGGTATTTTGGTCGAGCTGACAGCGGGATTTTTCGATAATGAAGCCTCGGGTCTGAATGACGTAACTAGAACTTCTATTTACCATGAGCTCCTAGTACATTACTATGGGCCTGCGTACCTAAGGTGTCTGTGTCGGGAGCGGGGTGGCTTGGGAGTATTACATACACCTAATACGTAGTTAATTAATTAATTTTTGGTGCAAATTCGAAGAAAATTTATAGGTACTCACACATTTTACACAATTAAATTTATTTGTGACTAACTAGAGGTTAATGTGATATTGAATATTGTATACTAGCTTTTGTCTGGGGCTCCGCTCGCGGTATATCGATGGAGCCTAGTTTTTAACCGACTTCAAAAAGGAGGAGGTTCTCAATTCGGTTGGTTTTTTAACACTCAGGGATGATGTAACTTCCTATTTGTGATAGATTGTTTCGAATCGGATCAGCAGTACCTGAGATTACACCCGACAATCAAACTCACAAAATCATCAGATAAGTAAAAAATAATAGATAACAATGGAAAAGAGGATTCATATTATATTTTTTTTTCTATGAACCGAATATAGTTTTTGCAATTTCTCATTTGTTAATTAAAACATGCATACCTATACCATATTCTTTTTTTTTATCAACGTACGGTGACCTGAAAGTGTGTCGCAACGCAATCCAAATACTGGTTCCTCGATACACGATCGGCCAGACAGTGGGACATGCTTATTTAGTGGTTTTCATATTACTTTTTTAAACTAGCTGTTTCCCGCGGCTCTGCCCGCGTAACCGTCGATATTATTCTGCAGCTCGACCCCCAATAGTCATAGCTTGAGTATACGATGATATATCCTATACTTCCAGTCTAACAAAGGTTATCAAATAGTGCGAGCCCCATAGAAATTGATCAGGTATTTTTTTTCGTTAAGGTGGAATAAACGCAGATGAGCATTCTTAACATACTAGTTTTGTTTTTGGAGATGACGAAATAGACTGTAGGACACATTTTTTCGTAACTTCCCTATAATTAAATAACTTAAATGGTAGCGTGAAAATAAGAAAGGAACTGGCTTCTTGACCACAGCCTACGCCAGGGATACGGTTTTCTGGCATCACTTTTATTATGGTAAATAAAATTTCATTATAGAAAAAAAAACAGAGAGAGATGTATAAGTGTTTATTTAGCTCAGATACCCTAGACATAGCATTGAAAGATGTACCCCTCTGCTTTCGCTTTTAATTTTTACCACCACTGTCCCTCAAGAATTGGCAAAAAAATACGTACAGATGTTGGGCATAGGCTTATCTTAATTTATTAAATACTCAAAGCTATGTACCTGCAGCTCTCTGGCTACTTGGAACAGCGCCCGCACCATCTTCTCGCCCTCTCCCACGTACTTGCTGGTGAGCGACGCTGCCGATATCGAGAAAAACGTCGCCGAGCACTCCGCCGCCACGCACCGCGCCAGCAGCGTCTTGCCTGGTCATCAATCAGGTATATTATAATAATACTTAAGGATGTGTGGGGGATAAGGCCACCACGTTGGTCCAGTGCAGGTTCGCGGACTTCACACGTCTTTCGACGGGTTCTCTCAGATATGCAGGTTTCCTCACGATGTTTTACTTCACCATTTGCCAAGGCATAGTCATGGTTGAAAATGAGATTAGCACAAATATACCAAAAATCCCAGGGGTGCGAGCCGGGGTTTGAACCTACGACCCTTGTTTCGAAAGTGAGCGTTCTGCCAACATGGCTATTCTTTCTATATAATACTATTCCTGAAAGAAAACTCACAGCCCAAACTTTTGGACATAGAGATTTGAAATTTGGAGGATATAATCCTTGCGTATCCTAGAGGTGCAATATATAGGGATTTTTGGAAATTCGACTTCTTAGGGAGTCATATGGCCTTCTTCATTTAACTTTTATGCTTATCAGTTGAAATTAATAACAATAGCCGCTAACGTCATACCCAATATTTAACGACACATACAGTAAAGAACTCACAGGGACATATTGTCACCCGATTGTCTCATTGTCCTGCATACGAAAATAGACCTTGCGATCCTATGATGTGCAAATGATATTCGATCTTAATTCGATGGTAAAGGACTTTCTTGGTTGACTCTACCTACGTATTATAAGTAGGTAGGTAGGTACATAAACCATCTCTACAATCGAGGACACCAAAGCAAGTTATTGCCAATCTTTGAGACAATAATGCAATGTGAAATAGATTGCTTTCGCTACAGAGTGGGCAGTCCTGACCCACATTGCGAAATGAACTCTCCGAGCCCGCAATACATATGCGTGTCACTTGCACAATGACATACCAGTAACTTGAACATGCGAGCTACTCGCGTGTGTATGTTAGTCAGAATTCCGATATGTAGATTTAAAAAAATAAATTTTGTTGTCAACAATATATCTAGCGTCAATTAAGATGTATGATGTCAAAGTGTAGCGTAAGTATGTGCGGCTCGCATGGCAACACACTGGAGCTTATTTATTTTTTTGTAATAAATTTGATTATTAAAAAAAAGAAAGGTCCGGTTCGGTTTTAGTATTAAGAAAAAAAATGTAAATGACAATTTGTATGTGTATTTATAAGGGGGGGGGGGGGGGGGGCTATACGAAATAAATGATTTGACCTTGACTACAGATTTTTTGCGAGCTGTTTCTTTATTGACTTTAAAATTCAGACATACCCTAAAGAAACGCAGGTACAATGGTATACCGGTTATAAATCACGCCGTATATATACTTAAATAGTTAATAGATAATCTATGACTCCGTTACAAACATTCGGGCTCATCACACAAAAGCTTCAAGCGGCTTTTGGGGGACAAACCATAAGTATGATATGTATGCATAATATAATCACCGTTGCCCGGCGGTCCAAACAGTAGCAGTCCTTTAGCAGGAGACCGCAGTCCAGTAAACAGTTCCGGCCTCAGGGACGGCAGCACCACCATTTCTTGCAACGCTTGCTTTGCGGCCTAGGAAATAAAGTGACTGCATAAAAACACCAGCAAAAACACACACAAAAGATGTTTGCGACGTCAAGGTAGCTTATATACAGTGATTGGATAAAAAATAATCAAGTAATATCGTTAGAATCTCGATTGACCTACGATAAGTAGTGTTGCCCAAAAAATCTGGTCTTGCAGTCTTGCTATTGGTCTTGTATTATCGCAACACTGAGACCACGTAAGTATTAGTAACGAAGGTTAAATTTTGCAGAACAATAAAAAAAAACACATATATGTCACATCTATTGCTTTTGTAATGTTTTATAGTTTGGCGGGGTAGGCTAGATATTTCCATATGTAAGGGTTCAAATGTGGTCTCACTGGGCGAGATGTCTCTAAGTTGAAAAAAAAAGTTTTACCTGGGGGACGAGTTGTCTGTGTGACAATTGATTTGGGATTGCAATGGCAATGGAATTATTAATCTTCAAGAAGAAATAATTCTCACCCGCTTTTGGGAGCACCATTGATAATTAGGGTTTGCATGGCAACCAAAATTGTTTCAGCAGTATTCATTAGCTAACATTAATATAGCTTGTCATAGGGTGCTATTCCATTGAATATTAAAAAAAATCCTAACTGCGAAACGTAAGTTTCTGGCAGAATGAGAATGAGATTTGTTATTACTATAACTAGGTGGTCTTGGTCCTGAAAAAAATGCAAGCCCAAGAACCATATTGACAACACTACCAATAAGCAATTGTATATGCATGGGAATCGATTTCTCTTATTTAGTAGATTAATTGACTATATTTTTGTTTCGTTTAAAATGTTATTAATGTACAAGATTGCAGAAAAAACTGCACTTTCGAATTCATTTTTAATTGAGTATTAAATTGTAAATGGTCTCAGAATAACAAACCATAATAGACGGGTTATGCTTTTAGAATCTCTTTTTGTGTAGATTATATTTTAATAGTGTCTTATTTGACCACCCAACACTTTCATCTGGGGCCCGTAACGGGAAAGTCTATGAACGAGTATTGATTGGGTTTTTGAACGACTTAACTGTTGTCAGATTTGACTTATGATTATCCATTTACTTGGCTTTCCTTTTGCGATTTCCTATAAAACTAGGTAAGTTTATGATTCGGTTAAGTTAAACGCAAAACCTCATAAGACCCGTTTCAAACGGTTTCTCGGAAACTTCTTCAAACACTTCATATTGGAAAGTTACGTTATTAAGCCAGTCGTTCGATGAATAAGTAAAATTTTAGAAAATTCCAATGAAAAGGAATCCCCTTTAAGACTTACTCATTGAAATACTTGTCCGGGACCTGTTTTCATCAATTTAACTGATAGTGACATGATATTTTTATGTTGTTCCTAGCAGAAACATGATTGGCTACTAAACGTAGTTTTTCTCGCATCTCTTTTAGAGGATGCTTAAATCGATCCTAGAGACACGACCTTGCATTATTTTAACACGTCACATAAAGACAAACAAGATAAGGGCGTGGTAAACAGCCAAGTAGAATTAAAAATTATACTAAACTAATAAACTCACATCTTGTCCAGCTATGTCATCCCATTGCACCTTAGGGCCGCCCTCGACGATCTCGTCTAGTATAAGTTGGACCAGCTTCGGGTCCACTCCCCGTACCGTGAGGGTGGGCTGAGGGGTCCTGCTCCTGGTCGGAGTGCCTCTCTGTGAGCCTCCGCCAACTGCCCGCCGCACTGGCGACCCGTTGGTTGGTACCTGGTAGGCGCTCTGGCACGTGAGCAAGGGGAATTGACGATCGTTAATGGTGATGATGTTAGATGAGATGAAAATGTTACAGCATAGAAAGATGAAGATATAGAAGGTTGATCTGACACTCTTGCTTTACTCCAATGTAGTTTCAGGTGTGCTTATGTTATTTCGTTGAGTACAATCAATCACACAGAATACAAAATTGCAACATCCATTTTTAGGTATAGTTTTATGGTAACATGCAGGTAGGCATCATGTTTCCTGGGCCCCAAGTCTGCTAACACAATCGATTAATAATCGAACAGCAACCGCATAGTAACTGTCACTTTTGACAGATATTGTATGGGATACTTGTCAAAAGTGACAGTTACTATGCGGTTGCTGTTCGATTGTGTTAGCAGACTTGGGGCCCAGGTATTATGCTTTAATAGTGGTCGTTAACTAGGCAAGATTTATCTGGCCACAAGTGGGCTATCACAATTGACTCGCGAATCTTCATGAAGATATACTTCTGGCTGTTCTTGCCCCAGATTTACCGAGTATACTGGTAATTAGGGTTCAACGCAACCAAAATTCTTTCAGCAGTTTTTCTAAGGTACACACTCTGTAGTGTATAATTAACCTAATGTCTTGGAGCGAGTGAGTGAAAAGGTGTGCAAATGAGCATGTCGACCGTTTTTCATTTAACAAGAAATTGCAAGCAATTTGTCTGTTTCGCTGTTTTGTTCCATTACTTATGTAAGTATCGGCCGACAGGAGGCTAGCTTGCATTTTCTCGCTAGGCTAACCAAAATGTGCAGAAAGTGAAAGTAAGTAAGTAGTACATCATCAGTATTTATGATTACTCTTTTGCAGGTAAGTAGGTATCACAAAAAGCCGAATAATAACTTTTCGTGTTGCAATATAATAATGGAGTTGTAAATTTTGTGAACATATCGATAGAGGCGATTTTCAGCAGATTCAAAGCGCCATCTTGATTCCTTATGCTCTAGAAACAGGGGTTTCTGGAACCCTCTTAAATCGGTATAATGTTCTGTTCTTATATATGTTCTACAATCTCTTTCATGAAAAACGGATTTGCACAAGAAATTCCTGATGTGGTAACTAGGGTTCCAAACTTGGCGTCCTTGTCACCAATACAAACAACAAACCTTGAACTTTGCGTAGGACACCATATTTTGGGTTGCTAGGTCTATATTAAAAATAAGTACTTACAGAAAGCTGCCGCTTGATCGCCGGTGGGGTCGACGCTGGCTTCACAGGGTACCTACTGTACCCGCCATTAGAGCTATTGGGCTGTGACGACGACCTTCCCATGGACCTCGGAAGGGTCTGTGACTTCATCAGCGGCCCTCCCACACTGCTCGGCACCCGTCGGCCGGCCGTCGTAAGTTTTCGGCCTGCGACTAATCAATGCGATTTTTTTACAGCCGTCTGCGTATGTGACGATAGTGTTACAGCAAATTGGTAGGTAAAGCGTACCCAAACCCGGGAAAATTAAAAATAATAATATAATGTTAATATTGATGATAATACGATACGAAGATTGGTTATTGCATAAGTTCCATAACAAAAATGACTTGATCGCAAAATCAAGTCTTTTGTGAAGCCAGATTTTAATTTATAAATTGTGAGTTAAAATGTAATAAAGAACACAGATATATGTTTGTAAAAACGAGGAAAATCGGCATAAGCTAACCAATATGAACGGCTACGGAGAAGAAATATACTTAAAACGGGACATAAGTCTGTAACTGAATAGAAAAATGAGGTTATATCCTCATTACTCATTAGATGATGAGTTGACATAAATAGACCAAATGATTCTGTGAGCAGTGGCATGATTTTAAATGAGGACTCCGCGATGGAGACGAGATTGTCAATTGCCTTTTAGGTATAGTTCATTCATTCATTAAACTAGTGGGTTTGGTTTTATGGGCAAGTCGTTTCTGCTGCGATAAATTATTGTTTGTTGACAACAATTCTGCGTCATAATAAGATAATTTAATTTACTGGTGCATGCATCTCGAAAGCAGAACATAGATTAGAATTGTTTTACGGATGGGCTAGGATTTTGTTAGAAATATTGTTTGGATTTCTACAAGAAAGAAGTTTGACAGATTGTTAATTAGTGTAATTGGTTTGTTCTAATTAAACTAAAAAAATGGGTAAGAGAAATAAAGTAAGATCAAACGATCTAAATATAAATTAGGAAAACGGTCGTAAAAAGAGTTAGGTCTACATACGGATTGTTTGCTTTTAACTTTTCCAGACTAAACATCAAATGAGATTCCGTCTTCAGGTTTTCAGGCCAATGGAACTGGGTTACCGGCTAGTTAAATTTAGTTCCAATTTATTAGAATCAGAAATAGCTCTAGTGCTGAGATTATATCGAATCTCTTGATCAATAGAACGGAATGGAAGGCTGCCGCAAACGGGCCAGTGCCAATGTCAGTGGGTCGATGACCGTCGCCGATAGTCTTGCCTTGCTTAAAAGTCATGGAGAAAACTTTCTTTTTTACCGAGCGATTCGGCTGAAATAAATATTATTGGCCTTACCAACTAGTTCCGGATAAAGGATGCGATTAAGAATTGCTCTCATTGAGCATGAACCTTCAGCGGACTACAGCATAATATATAATAACCTCCCCTCAATTCGAGGGGGATTAGGCCATAGTCCACCGCGCTGACCCAGTGCGGGTTGGCGGACTTCACACATTTTCGAGGGGTTCTCTCAGATATGCAGGTTTCCTCACGATGTTTTCCTTCACCGTTTGGCAAGTGATGATCGTGGTTGAAAATGAGATTCGCACATGAAATTCAGACATCCCAGAGGTGCGAGCCGGAGGGTTTGAACCTGCGATCCTCGTTACCGAGGCAAGCGTTCTACCAACTTGGCTATCACTGCTGAACATTACGGACTACAGTATATAGTGTAGTATTCTGAGAGTACAGACTACGGTATACAGTAGTCAATGAAGTATAGTATGCCGTCAGTACAGGCAATATAGGTAGGTACTAGGTTCGGTGAGCGTAATTAGTAATTCCATTCTGTATCCGAACAGGTTATACCTTCCACAAACTTACAACTAGAAGGGCCTGCCTAACAAATCATTGCATTGACCTAAATTATATCTACTTATGGTCGCAGACTGACAGATGTTGTTTAAAAAAGTGGCATTTATAAGGAAATTATTCCAGTAGCAGCTATGCATGTACGTAAATAGATAAGTACTCTACCATCTTGGCCATAGGTAGGTGCAATCGCGAACTTTAATTTGGGACCCATGGTCGAATATCGTACATCAAGCGTTTACCTTAAAAGCTACTATTTAACTGACATTACCAACTGCAATCAGATATTACAACATACAGATATACGACCTTATCGCTTTATAAGTGTCATTGAAAATATTAAGGAAATGGTCCTATATAATCGTTCGCGACCGTACCTAGCTCAAGCGCATTGACTCTCGTTTTTTTTCTGGCTCCAATAAGCAATAAGTAGTATCCATTATAAGCAAGTCACCATGAAGCCATTGTCCTTTTTAAAAATAATCTATTTGAATCTAAATAACGACTTCCGCCTTACTGCGAAAGCCCAAATGTCAATGACTCCATAAAATATTATATACTTGACAATGTGTACTATTATATAGGTTAAATGTAAGCCGATTCGCTCAATCAACCGTAACAAGATAGTAGGGAAATATGAGTAGAACGTAAAATATCGCGCGTGTGCGTTGCGTACGTTACGCACGACTGCGCCTGATCGCGTGCGCGCGCCCCCTCCGAGCATGCTCGCGCGCACCCATTCGGCTCAAATGAACTGAGACCATGGAATGACTAGCCTCGCACAATTAGCGCATTATTCGGTCGATAAAACTACCTATCCGGTCTATTAATAGTGTTTTGTTTCAAATTTCAAGGTGAAACATTTATTAATAGCTTTTTTTGCATACTCTAGGTATTTATGACTTAACTTTGCGCAGTTTTATCTGAGTTTCGTGACGATTTTATGCTATCAGTATGCTAATATTAATTGTTTAACTCCCGTGTCGTATTTTGCGTAGGGTGCGACTTGCATAATCCAGAGTAATAAAGATAAGCGGTTTTTTTGGTACGTTTTATCAAATGACGCAATGTGACGTCCCCACAATGCGGTTTTATTAAATTTGTCAAATTAAAAAACTGTTTGCCGAATACGAGTATTTACTATAGGCGCATACAATCACACAATGAACATGCTTCCTAATCTAATAATATTAGTAAAGCTTTTTTCAATGACTAAACTGTGTAGTGCCGCAATTTTTTTTATTTTTTTAATTACATTATAGGCAAGTATTTGATCTCGATCTCACCTGATGGTAAGTGACGATGAGATCTACGATGGAGCATACTTGCCTAGGTAGGAAGGCGGCAGTAGATAGAGACGCTACATTCACTAGGCACATGCAGCGCAACTGATCCGACCCGCCATCCTAGTCTTATAAATATGACACATATGTATATACACCCTACATATTAATAATTTATTGGGTGATTATGAGAATGGTTACCCTTGTGTTTATACATAAGATGTTTTGATGACATTGGAATTCAATGATTTGTGTGCAAAATGAAACACACTATTAAATAATTGGCAAGCTGAAATACTGCACAGTGAACCCACATGCAAACACAGACAATTAAAAAAAAACCGAAACATTCAATTAGTATCCAATGTCAAGTGTAGTGTTAAATTTTATCGGTTGTATAATCACTCTGGTTAGTTTTTTTTTCGTAATGCTGCAGTAAGTTACGTCAAACGAAGCTAAGCATTATCTGTTGTCTCTACCTTCGTACGGTGGCTTGGTTTGACCACTGTTATTCTCTGTATGTGCAAGTAACGTCGTCTTGGACTTCTCTAGCGGCCTTCGCACTTTTAGAGGCGACTCCGATGGCTTTTTGTCGCTTCTCTCGGGCTCACTCTCTACGCCCAACTTACTGAGCGCGACAAGACTGGCTACATTGGGAAATATTAATATTAAACCTTATTTTATTATTGTAACTGTAGGAAGGAGGTGTGTATATGTATAAAAGAAAAAGACGAAGCATTGCATGCAAACATACAGCCAATTTCAATTTTTAAAATAAAAGGACTGTAGCATTGGGGTTCATAGCTCGGAATGGATGTGGCAGTTTGAAAGTATCATTTATCTCATACCAAGGAAGTGGAGGCGATCCTTGGCCATCCCCAAGTTGGTTTTCATCTTGTCGTGCAATCTTTGTGCTCTTTGCCATGCGTCGCCACGACCGCCCCAGCAGTCTACAGCGATCCCACGTTCTAATTCATATATCCCTTTTTTGTAGAGCTCTATAGCAAACTCTTTTTGACCTGTAGGTAGAATATTATCTCTATGGATCTAGTTTTGTGGAATCATTAATTCTTAAATGTGATTTTACTTTATTTGGTCTTTTGTAATAGATTTATTTATTATCAATGTGGGAGTCTCATAGATGGCAAATGCAAAAAAAAACACAATAGCAACTGCTTCAGCATTGAACTAACAGAATTTATAATAAATAGCCTTATGCTTAACTTTATAGCAATAAATATGTTTAAAATGTATTTTATGAATAATATTTTAATGAATTGGTAAACATTAATTTTAGCAGCGAAAATCTAACAAAAAATATACTACTTACAATGGGAGTTCATTCATCAGTGACGAGACTGCTGTTATAACTTGAGGTTTAAAGTAAAATAAGTGAATAATAGTTTTATATCAAATCACTTGCGAAGGTATGGTTCACATATAGGTAAACAAAACAAATACTGAGTCATAAAAGTAAATCTTACCCTCGTTCTCCTCGTCGATTTTCAACGCTTTCGAGATATACTCGAAAGCCTTTCGATGATGATGCTTCTGCTTGGCTAGCAGTGGGTCCCCAGGCCCGACGTTGTGTGTGTACGACATCTCCTCGCTCGGCGCTAGTTCCGTGGACACCACACCGTCCTTCACCACCACCTCCAGATTACACTCGCCCGTTTTCCGAGGTTTGTGCATAAGCCGATGCGACGCCGAATATAAGTATTTGAAAATTATAAAAAGTTGATACAAAATTGATCTGAGCACGTTGAACAGAATGATGATTGGGAAAGAAACGACGTATAGATTCCTTTTATGGACCGAAGGTTGCGGCTCATTTCGCAACGCTGACCCCTTCGCTAGGTCTGCATCAGCCTTCTTTGACTTACGGTTCGGGGACCTAGTAGTTTTACGCGACAAGCGGCCACCATTTGAATCATCGCCGGACACCATCAAGAACACCAACACACCGGCTTGTTTAATACAGAATCTCCATAAAATGTTCAGACAAAGAACTACAGGTTTATTCTACTCACTATCATAAATACAACAAAAAAAAATATGATCTGTGAAACGTATTATTGACAAAATTTGACGTTTGTCACGCTTGCTCTGTCTGCAGACCACAGACCAATAAGCTAAGCCAATAAGAGAACAAGTTCTGAAGACTATAGAGAAAGTAATCTTGCAGTAGCATAGGTATTTTTGTGTAATTACGTCGTCGAGACTGACACAATCGATCGTCTTTAGGGTGATAAAAAAACAGATTACGTTCAGATATGGTGCAAATTTTGTGCGGGCGGAGCCGTGTGCAAAACCTAGTAATTAGTAAAATCAAACCTATCTAGTATCTACGCAAGTATTTTATGAACGCAATGAGTTTAGAATAACTAAACGTAATTAACATAATACTGACTGACAGCAAACTAACTGTCATAGCAGTCAGATCGCCATTCGCCAGCTGTAGCGGTCGATGCTAATTTTTCGTAAATTGCAACAGTTTCTACCCTTTTTACAGTATTATATAGTACATTGTTATTGGTAGAAGTACTTGCAGGACTTATTTTTTAAAGTGTGTGTGTGCACTCTGTAAGTCTCATTAAAATCAAATATTCTAACCTAACCTTTTATCTGTTGTCTGCTGACTTGGCGCTTACAAAGAGATTATCTGGTTAAATTTCAAGCTATTTAAGCATTCTATCTCAGCTAAGTTGGAGAAGCTAGTGGAACCATAAAATGATATGTTTAACACATTTTATCTTAAAACAATTAAGCCAAAAACATTGGTTTATGATTTCATTCAAAATACATATTATGTTTACCGAAATTTAAATTGTTCTGTTTAAGACAATGGCTGAGGAAATACAGAAACTCTCCATCAATGAAGACGACGATTTTGTCGATCCATGGACTGTTACTGGAAAGTCAGAGACCGGTATTGATTATGAGAAGCTAATTAGTAAGTAATATTTGAAATTGTTTCTAGATATGTGAAATGCAACATGAATCAGTTTACACCGCTATTGTTTTCCTTGCAGAGAAATTTGGAAGTCAAAAAATTGATGATGAAGTCATACAAAGATTTGAAAAAGTTACTGGAAAGAAAGGTAAGTAGGCACAGCATAAATTAACTCAATAAACTTATATGCTATTTTGTATTGGCATGATTAGTGGTGGACGAGATATCTTAGTAAGTGAGGAGAAGTCTGTGCCCAACAGTGGGATATTAACAAAGCTAATTACTATATTTTTATAAATATTCCAGCACACCACTTTTTAAGGCGTGGTATATTCTTCTCACACCGTGACATCTACAACATCCTCACACTGTATGAATCTGGCAAGAAGTTCTACTTGTACACTGGCCGAGGACCATCCTCGGAGAGCATGCATATTGGACACATGATACCATTCATGTTCACCAAGTAGGTGCTGTAGTTGTACTATTACACATTGTTAGCAATTTGTACAAGTAAATGCATATTCTAAGTTGTAACTCGCTGTGCCTGTGATATTGTATGCATGGACCTCATTTTTATAACTTCAACCCTTTTATTTCCTGGGACAATAATTATCCTAAATTGTGACCTGATGGTAAGCTATCACCATATTTCATCTCAATCTGACTGTGTTGCTTGTGTAGACAGACAGGTAAATAGTCCAAAAAATGCTGATTCAGCTTGGCTAAATTTCTGCAATTAATTTTTTTTAATATTTACTGTACAGTTGCTGACTTTAGTTTTAGACCCGTTTAAGGTTGAATATTGTACAGCCACAGGTACTAATTTAACTCACGTTACTAGGAGCAACTGCGCCCAGATATGACTGTATGCCGATTTACGAACTTATTGCATTATAAGTGTCAATGAAAATATTAGAGAAATGGGTCTCATATTAATGTTCATGACATACACAACCAAAGTACAGTATTATTACATATATGTAAATGTTACAATCCCTAGAATGCTCATAACACCAAAGTTTATTTATTATTTTATCATATCAATCAAACTATTAAACCTTTCACTTATATGATGCATGACCCTTTCAGATGGCTCCAGGATGTGTTCAATGTGCCATTAGTGATCCAGTTGACTGATGATGAGAAGGCACTATGGCGGGACATCAAGGTTGAGGATGCAAGGCAGATGGCTTACAATAATGCCAAAGATATAATAGCTGTTGGCTTTGATCCGGCAAATACGTTCATATTTAACAATTTGGACTTTATCGGGTGAGTACATAGAGCAGTGATAAAGATTGTTTTCAGGTTTTGGGAATGAAGTAATTCGTAGCTGGAATAGAGAGATAGAGTGGAAGCAAAAGACGGTATAATGTGGTCACAGTGTGGACCCATGATTGTCATTATTAAGCATTGCAGGAAGTCTGTGGATATGAGTGGAGTACACCATGCTATTAGGAAGTCATTGAGAAAGGCATGTGTGAGGGCAAATGAAGGAAAACCAATTTCAAACATGTGTCCTAGTGGGAATCGAACCCGAAACCGCACGCGGTGCAGCTTAGTGCGAACCAAGCTGTTGCCAAGATAACCATTACACGAACGGGAAATCAAATTAGCTAGATCAATTAATGCAGTTTATAATTTTCAGCCAATGTCCAACATTCTACCAAAACATGGTAAGGATACAGAAGTGCGTGACGTATAACCAGGTGAAGGGTATCTTCGGGTTCGGGGACTCTGACGTCATCGGCAAGATCACGTTCCCGTCGATAGAGGCCGCGCCCGCCTTCTCCACGTCATTTCCCTTCATATTCGAGAATAAAGTGGTAAATACCTTATGCTATGTACCGTGAAAGAGATAGCGGGGTTAAGTTTAGCGTTTAATAAACAGAGATGGAAAATGCTTCCGCACTTGGATACATTGATGCGCCGAATCAAATAACTGTTTTTATAGAAATATCACAATATAAATAACTATCTTGTCTTGATAGACCGATACACAACAAGTGATTGTGTAAGGGCTCTGGTTGTCCCATCATTGAGGTATAGAACGATAAAAAAGTTATTTATTTGCTCGTTTTTGGTTAACATTTAATAAAAAATAATTTTAAATAGCTTCTGAAATGTTACCAAAAACATCTGAGAAATATGGTGATATTATTTTTATCGATATATTTTTTATAAATTTCATATTTTTTTAAAATAAAATTAAAGTATTTCATCATAAATTTTAAGTATTTCATCGCGTCTATTTTCTTTTTTTACGTTCCGTACGTGGTAGTATTCGCGTAAATATAAGTAACCAATATATTTTTTTTTATTATTTGTTGGCAACATACATCTGGTTGTAATTGTGATGGAATATGTTCGAGGGCCATGGTCCTGGTGATTTATGGTGGTAATGTTCTTGCTGTGTCCACCAGGTGCCGTGCCTAGTCCCGTGCGCAATCGACCAGGACCCGTACTTCCGCATGTCGCGCGACGTGGCCGCGCGCCTCAAGCTGCCTAAGCCGGCGCTCATCCACTCCACCTTCCTGCCGGCGCTGCAGGGCGCCCAGCACAAGATGTCCTCCAGCGACCCGAACGCGTCCATATTCCTTAACGACACACCCAAGACTATTAAAAATAAGGTGAGAATCAAATAATTTTTCATTGATGTGAACCATTACAGTTCTTATGAATCGACAAAAATTTCAAGTTACGACATTACCGCCATTGTTTTAGGGAAAACAAAAAATTCTTCCTTTACGTAATGAAATGCGATGAAATAAAATGGATATGAATATCGCCTTACCCACAACTTTTTGGCTATTTTGCCGATGACAAGTATTTCATAGCGGTATCAAATTCAATAGGTACAGATTATAAATAAAAAATGGACGATGACGTATAAAGATGAAAATGATTTTCAAATAAGAAAAATAAAAAAGCCGTCCTTATAGTTGGTAATTTGACGCCTGTCATCTGTCAGTAATAAATGAAATTTATATTTTTTTACAGATAAACAAATACGCCTTCTCTGGTGGTCAAGCGACGGTCGAGGAGCACAGGATGAAGGGGGGCAACACTGCCGTAGACATCTCGTACAAGTACTTAACCTTTTTCCTGGAAGACGACGATTATCTTGCTCAGGTAAGATAACTAAACGTCAGGGTACTAACTTAAAGGTGCAGCATGTATCTGATACTGTATCAACCACGGATTATATACAGAGACAACTATAGATATAATAAAAAAATTAACTCATCGCTGTCTGTACATGGTAGATATATGAGAAAAACTATTATTAGGAGCCCTCATCAACGCAGTAGACCCAAAAACAATGATTGTTAGAATGTTTGTGTTTGTCGGGTTGTCTGTTTGATTCTGCGTTGGTGCGCGCCAATCTCAGAAACGGCTTAACGGATTTGAGTGCAGTTTTCACTCATTATTGTGGTAAGCCTCACTTAAAATTTAGTGTTTTAGTTTTATTTATATCAATTTAAAGACGCGGGCGACGTCGCGGGCAACAGCTAGTCCTACATAAAATAAAGCCCAGCACGACATAAAATAAAGTCTGCGAACATTTCGGTGAAGCGATAAAACTCACTCACGGCTTAAAATACCATTGATATTCACAGATCAAGAAGGAGTACGAGTCCGGGGAGATGTTAACAGGAGACCTGAAGAGGATAGCCATCGAGACCATCACCCCATTCATCAAGGAGTACCAGGAGCGCCGGGCCAAAGTCACCGACGAAGTGCTACAGCAGTTCTTCAAGATCAGAAAAATTGACTTCTAAACACGACCTTATTGATTGTTATTTAAAGACGTTTTTTTAAATTGTGTAGTTTTTGTTGCAATCCTTAAGAGAATGGGAGTAGTTGTTGCTATTGGTCTGTTATACTTTTGTATAAATGTTTTTTTAGGTAGGCTAGGTAAGCTAACTAACCCAGGTGGTATAAATAAATAGTGAATAACTGATGCAGTCGGTGAATAAGCCGTTTAAAGTAGGTGCATATATATGACGAACTGATTGAGGTCCCGGGTTCAAATCCTGGCGGGGACAAACTTGTGTGATGAACACGAATTTTTGTACCTGAGTCTATGAAAATATTAAAAATATCTATATATATATATATAGTATTATAAACTGGGTTTGTCCTCAGTCCATTGTACGGTACCCATCATACAAGTGTTGCTTAGTGTGGGACTGTATAGTTTGTCTGGCGATATTATATTATTATTAGAATATACCTAATCATCTATTTAACAAAGATGAAGAGGAGATTTTAATAAAGGTCTATGGATGAGGCTTAAATATACCGATGAATCTAAGTAAGGGTACTGTTGTGCAGTCTTAAAAATATGTATTATATAATACATTTCAGCATTATGTAGATCTAACTGGAAATATATTTATTTTTTAAAGCCTAATTTAATGAAGATTGAATTATTATGTTACTGAATTACATAAGTATATTGAAATAAAACAAAATTTACGGATATTATCGCGCTTACTTTATGTTTTTTACGTAAAAAAATTAAGGCGTTAAATCCGTAAAATTAGTTTTATTTCAATGTTTAGTATTTGCGTAAATATAAGAAATCAATATGTACATAAGTATATGTTAGTTCATGCATATAACATGTATGTATCACGTCTTATATTAAATGGTCATGTCCAAACCGATCGCGCAGCCTCACGAGGCTGGGTCGGGGATAGATGGCGAGACTGCGCGGAGGTCTGGAAATAACCATTACTGTAAGTTCTAGTGTTTTATACGTAGCGTTATTCTATCTTTCTGTTGTGTGATGATTAGAGTTATTTCCTTAATTAAACGTTCGTAAGATATCGTTAAAAAAGTCAACAATCAAAATACCTACTTAAATTCGGCTGTGCATTGTAACTTATGATTTGCAAAATTTAAATAAATTAAGTGACTAATACCTATCACGTCATACCTACTTAAATTAGTTTTTTTTTCGGGCAGTTTTGCCTACCAGGTATTCTATAACCCAAAGTGCGTAAGCGACGCTTTGGGTTATAGAATAATCGAGTATCGTCTAGACCTGTTATACCTACTAACTACATGTCTATACCTACCTACGAGTGAATAGGTATTCTGCTATTTTTAAATTTCCACGTGTTTAGCTTCAGGTCATTCGGAAACATGCACAAAATAGTTACCTACATCCCTACTAGGTGACCACATCGCTTAACTACTTACAAATAAGGAGTATTAACATTAAAAGTGAACTACATTTTAATAAATCTACTTGGGAGGTGGAATAACGTTTCTGTACAAAACAAACAGGCGACAGGACGACAATAGGCCGCGAGACAATGGCGGCGTCGTCGGCCCTCCTCTGTGGAACTAAAAATTGTAGCACAACACTTGTGTACATACCACTCTGATCGAATATGCATTACAATGGCAGAGAAGCGTGGATGACACAGTCCTCACCTACAGCAGGTAGGGGACACACGGCCACATAGGTACCTACTAATAATCCGGTGAAATATATATATTAATGTTTTCAAACAATACTGTAGTTTCAAAGTTAGTTATGCGCAAAGTCAGCGGATTGTAGCTTGTAAAAACAGTGCTTTTCTAAGTGTCAAAGCATCGGATCCCAACGTAAAGGTGCTAGGTAGAATAGTTATTAAGGTTACACACTGAAGCAAAGAGACTAAGGTAAGCGCTGAATAAAGTTGTGTTTGTGTCGCAACACTTGTAACATATGGAACTGTTATAAACGCAGTTTTAAACACATGACGGGTTGCGCGCAAGTAATCTGGTAACCTAAAAGAAAAAGCCGCAAAATGTACAACCAATCATACGACGACGAGGCTCCATTACCCTTAATAGCCAACTACACGGTCGTCAAAGAAGTAGAAGAGGAGAAGAGAGAAGCAGAAGATCGCGTGATCTTAGAAATAGGTCGACAGGACGAGAAGCCTAAAGAAGAACACACGTTTTCCCATAAGAAGTATGATAAGACCATATCACATCACAGGTCTTATGTGCTTGATGATTATGAGCCCAGACGAATCAGTTTTTTTAGACCTCACGAATTGGAACCCAGCACACATGAAGGTAAGGACAAATAATCATTTTCTACACCACTTGGTATAATAATAAAACTTCTTGCTTTTTATGCATTGGCGCTAGCTCTAGCTTAATTTGTCTCATTCGGCTGATTACAAATATTTGGATACATAACATAATGTAACCCCCGAATTTATAGACATTCTATAACTTAATCAAATAACATATAGGTAGAACTGCGCATGAGAGTTTGCTTTGTGCAGTAGGTGCTTTAATATAATGACGTGTGTTAAAGTTATACAACGTCTGTAAATTTGGGTGGTAAAAGTAGAGAAGGTAGGTTGAATAATTAAATGTTATAAATGCACAGTTAAAAATCAGGTTGGGAATATTTTAATTCATGTAAACTACAATAAATACATACACGTGATGATACCAAAATGTCTACTTTAAGGTCCTAGATACTACGAGCAGGACTACAGGGACAGCAGTGGCCTGCAAGAGACCGCAAACTCGGAATCCTCGATGGACTATTCGCATGAATCCCAAGACAATAGCAATAGCAAGTACGGCACTGACGATCCTACCCAGGACGCCATGTTGAATTGGAAGGAGAGGGCGTTGCAGCTTGAAAAAGGTGATTAACGGAGGAAAATATATTTAAATATTGAACGTCATGTGAAGACCCCTATATCTGTGTTAATCTTAGACAGAGAGAGAGAGGGAAATGCACTCTCGTACACCCACTTAGGTCCTAACGTAAAAGCGGGAGCGATAGATATTTGACAAGCACACTTCCAGCCTATGTGTTTTTCTTCTCATGAGGGTACATTGAAGCAATATTCACATAAACTATTTATCTATTAGGTATACGAGTATTACGCCTGAATTTTGGGTACCGTACAATACACCACTGCGATCCCAGTTCTAGAAATTACACATAATAATTAGCATATAAAAATGGATGTAACAAAGTGCGGCTAGGCTTTGTCGCCCTTGTCTTCTAAAGCTAAGTTTAGTGAAGTCTGAATCAATAAAAGGCGCCCGTGGAAGCTTGTGAAGCGTATAGGCACAGTTTTACAATAGCTTTGGTAAAGGTTAGCAGCCCTGCATAGCCGAATGCACACCCAGCACTCTACGAATGGCACAATTTTACTTACGATTGGTAGGGTACCATTTGACTCGTCGATGACTTGCAACCACCTAACGCCCAACTTGCGAATCGCAGCCCTAGCGTAGACTAGCCCTAGACTGATATAACTGTGATCAGAGAGTAAGTGGCCCAGCTACCTACTATCTATAGAATGCGTATCATAAATTCAGACAACCCTTTTTGTAAAATTTCAGAATACAAGAAAACAGCGTGTGATAGAGAGCGGACTCGAATGCGGGATATGAACCGAGCGTTCGACCTGCTGCGCTCCAAGTTACCTGTCGTCAAACCATCCAAGAAGAAATACTCGAAGATAGAATCTTTGAGGTTGGTATACCGTATATAAACTCCAACCGATTGGCTCAGTTGGTCAAATTGGTTGGGGCAATCTTCTGAGTACCTACGTATTTTGCTACCCGAGTTATGAACGTATTTATATCATTGTTTAGTGCGAATTGGTACAATAACAAATTAGCCAATTGAAAATAGGTATGGGTTTGACTAAAACATTTTAACAAAATAACTTTTGTCCTGGAGCTTTTCTTCTTCTTCTTTCTTTACAAAATGAGATGCGATGAAATAAAATGGATATGAATATGGCCTCAACCATAACTTAGCGGGTATTTTGCCAATGTCAAGTAATTAATAGCAATAACACATTCAAAAAGTACACATTATAAATAAAATAATGGATGTGACATGATGATATCATGGAGCTTTTCAATCTTTCAACCTGGATGATCCCAGCTGAATTATTGACAAGCTCCGCTGACTGCCGATTTCACGAAAAAAAAACTGTATTTTAAGAATAAAAAAAATGGCATTATATTTGTATAACTATAAATAGTAATGTCCCGCCGCCTCTTTGGACTAAGAGGTAGGTATATAACACCGTGTCCCGCCTCCTTGGAAACAAAGGTTGCTGCTGTGCGAGTGTAATGGTGGTTTAAAATTGTATCATTGCATACTGAAAAGACCACTAGCACTAGTAGGGATACTGGGGGTATACCGTTCACTCTTTTTTTTCAGGATAGCGATCTGTTACATCCGGCACCTAGAGTACATGCTGGCTGGCGGCGCGCCGGAGGGCAACCCTCCCTTCTTCGAGCTGCACGGTTCGGAGATAAGGCGTCGACAACAGAGGTACTAATAGTAGCATCAGCTAGCAAAAGGACAATGGCTACGGAACTATGACCCCTGTACCGATTTGTAATAGTATCAATATTATTTTATAGCTAGTACAATAAAGTCATCTATCCCATTACCAGGCGAAGGGGTCTAGGGGTTATTTGAAAAAAAATACATAAGTATATTAGAGAAATATTACCTACTTCAAATGTAAAAAAAATAAGAGGCATTTTTTTTATCCTAATCGAAATACTCCTTTTGCAATTGGATGTATATATTTAAGCTCGCTGATTGGATGTAAAAAATAGGAAAAAAAACATTATTGGCACCGTTGTCCTTTAAGTACGCAGTTTTATGATAAGTGGTCCCTATAATGTTATATCGCTAGATAGGTATATAATGAAAGTGCAATAAGTTCGGTATATAAGATTTTTATTTTTATTAAACAATAAAATGTTTTATAACAATATTGTTTGTTTGAATACCCGTGGACTAATAAAGCCTCTTAATAAATTATTACTTATAATAATTTAACGAATTCTTTCAGCCCGCAGTCACAAATAGTAAGCTAGCATGAGGTGTGAAGGGAAAGGTTGTTATCAGTAGCACTTATTGCGATTTTAGGCATATTTAAAGCGCTTTAATCGTATTTGATTTAATCAGATCAGTCGCATTATAACATCAAATGGTTGCAAAGCCCTGATTAATAGTTTCCACTACTATTTGAATAATATTAGACGGACCAGAATTCTATAAAAATAAAGACATTTGAGACATGTACGAAACAAAAATGACAGATCAACATGGACGGACAGTAAGATACAATGGTGTCGAGTGTATACAACCAATCACGTATCGAATCGAGATGTATCATGTTTATCCCTTCTTTCTTATCTTTCTTTCCTTGTTCAGTTCTTCTTCTTTCTTCGCTAACGCTTTCAGATAGTCCAAATAAGCGCACTTTACGATCAACGGCATTTTCACAATACCTGTTGAATTCACCATAATCTTTAGAAAATAATTTATCTGGGTAAGTATACTTACTATGTATAAAATATATGAATGTAATGCGATTCGTTTGTACGCGCATCATTTGAGCACAGCTGTGTGTGACATGTGTATTTTTTTATATTCTTAATAGTTTAAATAAGGATTATATAGATATAAAAAAAAAGTTGTCCGGAAAATTGGAGCAGGACAACGTCTGTCGGGTCAGCCAGTTCATCTTTAATATAGAACATATAACAAAAGTACCTTTGTAATTTATTCTTAAATTACTGAGTTGATTCAAAAAATATCAATGTAATTTTTTTCAGTTTTTAAGGATACTAGCTTTTCTTTCTAAGGTTACCATCGATTTTATTCTAAATTATTTTTAATTTTATTTTGGAACCACACCAGCAACATTTTCACCGAAGTTGGGTTCTGTGGTACCTACCTTATGTAATAAATAGTCTTGTTTTTATTACCTGAGAAACAAGTGGTGACGAACCCTTTGTACATGGAATACAGTGGCGCCACCAAGCTCTCGATGGAGTCTTTTTTCTGAAAACAAATGAAGAAAGATAAGTCTAGGAAACTTAAATTTCTTAATAATGTTAATTGGGGCTAATAAGGTGTTTGTTTTAAATTTGGCTACCTAATTCTTTCGTGAGATTTCAATGGTAGGTTTCGTCTAATCCTGTTGTTATAATGACCGACAAAATTTTGACATTCCAACATATGTAGGGAGTTGACAAAATCCCTAAACTTGTTTAGTGAATGACAAAAAACAACATTCCATATTTTTCTGCTACATTCACTTGTTTGACCTTAAAAGTATTTTAATTCGGTAAAATGTTTATGGAGCTTATTAACAATCCGCTAAATATTTTGTTATCAACCAATTTTTGTAGTACGAAATGTGGTTTAAATGGTAAATTAGATAAAACATTAACTGCAAAGGAAACGATGACCTTCAAAAGTAATGATTAATTAAATGAATGCCCATCCTCTATGGTCGCGTAAATAGTTGTGCGAACTATTGTGGTAACTGGTGAATTTATTAAATATATTTTACTATTATATTAGTACAAATGTACAGGGCCCCAAATCTGCTAACACAATCGATCCAAAGTCGAACAGCAACCGCATGGTAACTGTCACTTTTGACAGATATCCCATACAATATCTGTCAAAAGTGACAGTTTCTATGCGGTTGGTGTTCGATTATGAATCGATTGTGTTAGCAGACTTGGGGCCCAGTACACCAGCACACTTCCAGACTGTGATCTTTAACATAGAACTCATAATCGTCATATCCCGCTAACATAATACACAGGTACACCGACGAGGCAGTCGCCGCACTAAGTTCAAGTTTTGACAGCTGATACTCCTCGAGGGCAAATATATCTCCATATATTCGCAGTAGCGGCCCTAGGTGACCAGTGCAGCATTTTTGGAAGGTGAATGTATGAATCATTCGATCGATATTTAAATACGTTGTTAGAAACGCAATCAAAGAGCCTTGTGAAATACCTCAAGCACAATCCTTTTGAAGTACCTTTTCGGTAACGTAACGTCTTCAATCCTTCTCACTCCACAGATGTCATAAATAAGATTAGCTGAAAAGGGAAGATCTTACAGCCAGGCGGGTGGTATGCCTGGCGGGTCGGCCGCTATGCCCCAACGGCTGTTGTCAGGATCTTGATTATATGTTACGTGCTCCGAAAACTCTCAAAGCGCGATTCAGGATTGTATTGAGAATTGTCTATGGTTCTGAATGCGTCTGCAGCACTATCTGTGTAGCTTGTGGCCAGGTTGAAGAGGTCGCTACATAAGTATGACAGTGATAGCATGTTTTCTCGATGGCATTACGATTACATAAGAGGTTGTGTTCTCAAAATGTATACTAAGAACCCTTTGAATGGCATCAAACCCATCTCGTCACACATTTTCATCCTTGTAACGTAACATTGTCACCGACATGACCCCATTTAGACCAGGCATTTATCAACAGGCAGAACGTTGCTTCCGCTGATATGTTACAACTACACTATTCATGTACCACATTGATCATTGTAAACTCCCTGCCTCCCCCCTCCTAGACGTGACAGGGTAGCTGAAGGGAAGCTGTATAATAAACCATATGTCTAACAATAATAACATTGAAACAAATCGTTCTCGGCGTGACTTTGGCCCCTACTGTACTTAGGCAACCTAATTACCCATTTAATTGTTTCACAATGATATTTTTTATCTGTCAAAATTTGTCATTTCCGCTACTTATATATGAAGGTAGTAAGTATAGTATATATTTTACTTTTTTTGTGGATATCCTCACCCACCTTTGGGTAGGTATTTTGCCAACGTCAAATGGAATTCGCACATTCAATCCAGAACTCCCAGAGGTGCGAGCCGGGGTTTGAATCTGCGATCCTCGTTACCGAGGCAAGCGTTCTACCGACTTGGCTATCACTGCTGTATTTGGTTTTAATTTTACCTACGCTCGTTTACGTTTATGAACACATAATGGTTAATATTACACCAAAATTCGACATTATAAGTCAAAGATACACATTTTTCACAAACGTGATTTAAACTTTCTCTTCGACTACTCTCAAAAAGCCTAGTATATTTTTATGGACAGAAGAAGGAAACGTAAGTAAGTACGTATAGAAATCATTGTCATTATTAAGCATTCCCGGCGTGTGCAATAGATATAGGAATGAATGAAATAATTGAACATAGAACGATGTTCCTTGTATGCAAGTGATGTGCAAACACCAGGGTATAAGAATTGAGTAAAAGATCATCAAGAATGTTGATACACAAGAAAGAGGGCTGGGATGTGGGCTGCGCCGTAAGGCGACGCGTGGCGGCGCGGCGCGGCTGTTGTGTGTAGCATACATAGACCAGGATCGTAGGAACTTGCGAAGACTTTATTGAAACTGGCGGAAAGCCGCATTCGAGGAGCATTCTTGTCCCGTCTCATCCATGTTCCATGATCAAATAGTTAGTAGTATAGTAACGAATGGTATGTCGACAACTCGGATAGCTTTCATAGCCGACGGACGTTTCACGAAACCAGATAATTTTCCGATGCGAATGGCACGCCGTTTCTGAGACAGAGCTTCCAGATTACTAGGCTCTCAGATTTTGCGAGGAGAAATTGTTATCTACAAATCACTTGTGTATGTTGTGTTCTCTACAACATGCTTAGTGAGCCTGGTAAGTTGGTATCTACCACAACATAGATGTAACACACACACACACACACACGATGTGAGTGAACTACAAATTTTATATTTACTTTTTTGGCCTATATTTTTATTTCTATTGTATACAGAAGTAGTTATTTATTGGAGCAATTAACTATAAGTCTTAATAATTGTAAGAGGTGGGCGCTTACACTGCGACACAGTTTGATAACTTTACAGATGTCAAAGTTTTTTCGTTAATGTCCTGTATGTCTTGTTCCTAATAAATGTATTATTATTATTATATTTTTGAAGGTGAATCAAACAAATCAAACTAACTCAAGCAAACGTACTTTATCTACTATTATTTTTCTTTGGCTTACTGTATTAGTATCATTGATGCTGAACAAATTGACAAAGGTAAATATTAAAAAAATGCATAGCGACCGGGCACTGGTACCGTTTGAGTCCGTAACCAAGCAACCGTACGACTGGTGACGTAACTACTTACACCAGGATCGCATGAGTTCTGCGCAGGTTACTTTACCTGCGCGGAACAAGCGTCCTAGCAACGACGTTTGTCATAGTATTACCAATCTTATACTTATGCAATTAAGTTCATTTAGAATTTGTGAATACGTACAATCACGTGGCCGCATTTGTCAAAAGTAGGAGGGCGTCTAGTGTTGATGCTGCGGATGTACTCCTGCCAACGGCGGATCGCTTCTGTGACGTCTCGTTGATCGCCCCACACTCCTTGCGTGTACGTGAAGTAAACGGAACCTACCAGGATGCCAGCCTGTCGAGAAACGTAGCGGTGAACTGTTGCGATCATTACTAATGACGATGAAGTGCATAGGAGGTTCTAAAAAGTAATGTTTCACTATGGTTATTTATTTAGAATTTAGTAGGCACTAGTAGAAATATTTTAAATATGAAGCATTACGGATTGGGGCACAATCGCCTTTCTATAGATGGTAAGAGTCAATTTGTAGTACATTTTATTTGCGAATAAACAACAACAAATGAGGTGATATATTTTTTAATTCTACTTACTTTGATGGCGTACATAAGTTTTCCATGTACATAATGTGGCATCCTGGGCACCGCTGGTTTTTGTCCACTTTTCCTTATCTTGTACTCTTCCTTGGTGCAAACCTTGATGCACGTCGGATGTAGAGGGAGTTCTGTAGAAATAGAACCTCCGAGTTAATGTTACGTTGTGTCATACCAAATGTGATTGGGACTACTGTGCTCTTGAGGTGGAATACAGTATTTAATGAAAAGAAAAAATCGCGAAACGACCGCCATTTTATTCCGAAATATTACAATAATATGTTATGGTTGTGTAAAGTACAATGTAAAGCTTAGTTCAACGGTGCCTGGTAAAAGTTTGTGAGCGTTACGAGTGACGTTACATAATTTGTAATATCTACCAGGAGAGAATAGAGCGGAAGAGATTCGGTTACACGAGTACAATGTGGGACAGTCGCCTATTACACGATTGTTTTAATAATGTAAGTAAAAGAGATAAAAATATTTTTATTGTTTCGCATTCCGGTGATTCTTAATATTTTTACCTTTACTTTATTTTTACGAGTTATATATTCCTAATACTGTCTACGGTTTTGTGTCGTTTTTTAATTTGTAAATTTGGAATGTGGATTTGGGTGAATAACATAGATTTATCCATCCATCGGCTGAAATACGGTACATCCACTGCTGGACATAAGCCCCCCAGTGCTTCCACACATCACCTCGTTCTCCGCCACTGACATCCACCGGCTTTCTGCGCCGCGTGTATCATCAGTCCACCTTGTGGAATAACATAAACTATAAAAATCTATAATTATAAAATGACATCGGCTCACTCTGGTTATTACAATATGTTGTATTGGCAATATGAATGTTCAGTTGAGAATTTATTGTTGATTAACACGAAATTCCCAAGTAACAATAACAAAAAAAAACAAATAACTTTCTGCGAAAACCAATTTATAAGGACGTCATATCAGAAATAATAAAAAAACAAGGTGCTCTTAGGAATTGTATAAAAAACTTTCAACCAGGAACAAGCGGCTAGTTAATTCCAATTCTCATGTCTATGAGTGTTGCATCGTATGGAGTCACTGACACTAGCTCGGTCAGTGTTATCTGACTAAAATAGAATTCACGTAAGATTTTATATGCCCCGCGTTGTTGGCTGACTCACAGTGATACAATGCACGTACACAGGGATGGGGGTCATGCAGACAGGGGGGTCATGCATACCAGGGGGTCATGCAGACCAAGGGGTCATAATTGTAACGTGGCACTGGATATTGCAGGTACAGGGTCTCCTATCGAAGGGTCAGATCTCCAGGTAAGCGTAGACTTATGCTCTTGTCGGTTTAATATCAGATACATATTTAAGTGCTTGTCTTTACAAAAAAATATAATAAGCTATTAATCTAGACGTCTCTCTGCTAAAGGAAGCTAGATTCTTATCATCATTGCATTCTAAATTAGTGTCTGTACGATACAATCGTCACGATAATAATTAATTAGTTAAAATAAATTAGTTCGCCAAAAAAACTAATAACGCCTAGACACTTCAATCAACCATTTAACGAGCTAATTTTGTTCGCCAAAATCATTTTATAACACTAGCTATACCGCGACATTGTACGCGTGGACTTGAGCTATTTTAATATCCCGGAGGACTCTTTCATTTACCGGGATAAAACAAAGTTATTGTGCTATCACAATTCCAAGTGCCATTACAATCCACGAAGTGAATTTTGATATACAATTTAAAGCAATTCCTCGGGAAGCCAAGCCATCAAATTTCCGGGATACAATTAATTATCCTATATATTGACTATTATAAGCTATCACCATGCCAAGTTTCATCAAAAACTGTCTAGTAGTTTTTTCCGTGATGTGCGAACAGACTAACAGACTCGATGAGATTGTTTTTCCCCAAAAATATTCAATGAACAAACAACCAAGTTACAGTCTATGTGGGTATCTATAGATCAGTTCTGCATCTTTGTTTTGCGATTTAAAATTGGAGTTTAGCCTAGAAGGAAGTTTAGACGTTCAGACGATGTGCAGATCATGTAGGTAATGAAATATTCTTGAGTTGAATCGTAAATTACAGAGATGAAAGCCAGGGTTCGATTGAAAATGCATAAAAAAGTTGCACGGCGAATGGTTTGTAGCGGGGCTAACGTTATTATGACAAGTTAAAATATTAGTAGTGGATATTTTTAAGATATCTAGGAGAATTTACGTGATAAGCTATTTTAGCATTGTTTTTAACAGACTTCAAAAAGGAGGAGGTTCTCGATTCGGTTGTATATTTTTTATGTTTGTTACCTATCTCCGTTATTTATGAACCGATTTGGCAAATTCTTTTTATTTTCTGTACTTTATTTTTATCTTTTTAAGTAATAAGTCCTTACTTTGTTAAGTGTGAACTAGACTAATGAACACCTATAAAACAAAGGGCTGAAAAAAATAATTACAGCGTCAAAAGACCGGTTAGCGCCTAACCCCCCGAATTTATAGACGTATTATAAGTTTATTAAACGTCATATACAACGTTTATAAGTTCTGGGGCTAGTTACGCCTTGATTCAGCGTGTTTCGGATTAGTTTATATCACATTACTATTACTAAGTATTTCTATAGTCATGTGAGCTAAATATAAAAAAATATAAAATTATAATGTATGTAGCCAATATTTTTACTTTTGTAAACTCTATTGGTGAATGTGCTAATAATTTATCCAATTATTTTCTAAGTAGTTACAATGTAATACTGTTTTTTTCAGTAACTTAACTGATTATGTTCCCGTTATAATGGATTTGACGTTAGCCGACTAGCGGTTAATTACTTTGAGATAGTTTACCCGTGCCAATTGTACTTAACTTAAGAAGTACTTATTAAACATGTCGTTATCACGTCGATATGACTGCAAATAGTTAAAAGTACCTGGTGGTAAACTTTTCCTTAAATTCACACCATATTTATGTGAGTCGAGACGATTAGGTACCTCATTGATAAAGTCTTTTCCCCATTATAAAAGGTTTTCGTTCATTTATAACGGCATTACAAAACACATTTCTTCTGAGAAATGATTTGTAATACCA
Source organism: Pheosia gnoma (assembly GCA_905404115.1). Classification (NCBI taxonomy): domain Eukaryota; kingdom Metazoa; phylum Arthropoda; class Insecta; order Lepidoptera; family Notodontidae; genus Pheosia; species Pheosia gnoma. The sequence continues at coordinate 6,929,720 of FR989912.1, forward strand.
TGGTGTATTGATTAATACTTCTATAAAGTCGGGGGTTAATCTGCGTTGATAAACTTTAAAGGGTATTTCCCGACTATTGTTTTCGGAATTTTAATTGAAATGAATATATTTTTTTCCTGTTTAAAACAATACCTAATAGTTCGAGGCGCTAATTTTTATAATGGTTCAGTTATACAATACTGATAAAATCGTCGCGGTACCATTAAAAAGTTAGGACGCAGACTTTGCCTCCAAGGTCTAACTCCAGCCTTTTTTGGTTGACTAGATGATAATGTAATAGGTATCCTCATTATTACATTACAATCTAGGACGTCCTGTTTGAATGGCAATGTAATTTATACAAGATCGTTTTATAATCGTTGCTGAGAGTGTTGGCTGATATTACATCATCATTGAAGTAGGATCATTTATATATTATCAGGTACGGATATATGTTAATGTAATCAAACATATGATTTCCTGTCAATAATCACAGATCCTGTAAATACTCCTAGATAATGATAATGTGGTAACTCCATACATTTTGTCTGTGTTGCTAGATACTTACTTATGTTGCTAGATGTCAGTGATGGAGATATTGAAGGTATAATATTTTAAACAGTTTTAAGTATATCTCTTTTACTTTTTAAACATGCAAAAGTATAGCTCGGTGAGGCTAGGTTAGACGTCGTACATATGCTATTGTAGAGGCTTTTTTTTTAAAAAACATATCTTGTCTATTACTGCTCGTGGGCTTGCAACAGTGCCGTATTTTAGGATTTGGCACCTTGGCCTTTAAGGTTTGCCGCCCCAAAAATTATCTAAAGATAGGTAACGAATATGAAAGGCGCCCAAAGCTGAGCGCGAGGAGTCTGCCGCCCCAGCCCATAGGCCAAGGGTAAATACGTCACTGGCCTGTAAGCCGTATCGTGATGTACCTGTGATTCTGGAGCAGTCTACTTTCGCTATGGGACTGCATTTCTCATACATCTCCATGTCGGGCTTTGGATGCTTCACGTGTTTCGCCAGGTTAATAGTCCGGCACGCGTCGCACCGCAAGCGATCCGTTTTTAGATTCTCGCACATTTTGTCTTAGTATTATTTTAATTTTACATAGAATTTACTATAACTATTGATTTAGAACAAATGACAAAAACTTGACGGGTCACGGAAATCTGGATGACAGGTTTATTTTTTCTTCTGCGACGATGTAGAGTTGATTTTGATTTGTTGCCTGAATTATTCTTCTGACTGAGGCAATTTCTTTTAAAAGGAGGTTTTATAAATTGATAGTCCGAGGTTTTGTACCTATTCAAATGTTTTTTTGTAATTGTAATAAACTCATCAACATCCTGGTTTAGTACTATGAAAATACCTACTGCTGGTGCTGCTGAGCCAACTTGTATTATGTGAAACCATTACTTACTCACCTTACATTTATAATCTTCTTTGATCTTCTGTTTTAAGAAGATCTTAACCAGAACACACCTAAATATAACCCGTGTAAAAGATATACTCCAGAATTTATAAATTATTAAAAAAAAATATTTTTGCGAAAATAGGTACCTACAGGGATCAATACATATTCAACTGATGCATGACCATAAGGATTAGTTAGTTATTTACTTAGATACGGGGTTTGAACTAACGTAGTAAAACTTGTCCCAAGGTCATGCTGAAACCCAATTTATATGAGGACCACATTTTTATAATTGTGATAATTTACTTCACAACTGGGGTAACAAGCACGCGTATGTAAAGTGTAAATGACAACGCGAGCTAAAATACTTGCCTTAGCGTGTGACCAGCTATGCAAGCTGAAAAGAAAGGACGGCTACTTAGTTTTCGTTCGTTGAGGTGTGTGTGCGTGGGAGATATAGGAGACACGATGGTGACAGAATTCAGTCAGCTTATCAGAATCATAATATGTTTTATTCATGCAAACCATTAAGTACAGCACGTCAAGTGCGAGCTAACCTCATACTTTATAGTCTACCGTATTTAAACATTTTGTATGGTGAATTGAAAAAGGCCTCTAGCGGACGGTATTTAAAACTTTCAATTCTCCATATAAAATGTCTAAATACGGTAGACTATAAAGTATGAGGTTAGCTTACGAATAATCTCGGACTTGACGTACAGTAAATCAATAGTCAAAATTGTCACAAATTGCTAACCTACAACTTTACAACCCGTTCGGAAAGCCATTCCCATAGATAATACATAATATGCCATTCCTATCGAGAAGAACAGGCAAGTACTCCATGGTTGCTCGTTTTAAAAGATCTTATACATTTATATGCAGTACATGTTATGGGTATGTGAAAACAATGCTTAGCTGGGATCTTCTGGTTAACTGGGTCACATTTTAGCTCTGTAAATCACGGTGTGGACCGAAGCATGAAAAGTAACTGCTTCACTTGTAGTGTGTGGTCTTGGCTTAAGAGTCACAGCTGCTCTTGTAGTGCAGCCACAATAAGTACATTTGGATTAGTGATTAATGATGACGATGAGGACTTAAGGATGGGTTGTACAGTCGTCAACAGATCGGAGGAGAAGGGGCACAACAGTCGAGTGACCGCTATTCCGTGCCCCATGGTGATGATGGAATGATGAACCGTGCTTACAGGATAACCGGGAAATCAGACGGATCAACCACTATCAGAGAGAGATAGAGCTAGATAGAAAATAGAGACAGTTTCCTTCCATGTGTTTGTGTCATTTCTTCCTGTAGTTTCGTCTAGTTCTATATTTAGATTAGACTCGTTACTATAATTGACCAAGTTTGGTCCTAAACAATGGTTGAAAGTGTCTGAGCAACTACATAAACTCCAAAGAACGTCCATAGAAATTCGACAATGCTCCATTATAAAGTTCATATCAAAATTCCTACCATCGGCAGCATTTGTTCAATTAAAACGATCTATCAGGTAAATTTAAGTTTCGAACGCAGACAAAGGGTCTAACTGCTTATAATGGTTCCTATTGTGTGTATACAGAGTTAATTTAAAAAATCAACTGAAGTAGCAAGGGCCCCGTCGCCGCGCCGCCGGTCGTGCGCGGATGTGATAAGCCTGCCCACGCGGACGAACAATATACCTACGGATGCCTATTCGGAAATAGGTAAGTACGTAGCATGTGTTGCGCAAATCGATGTCACATTCCTAAATACTTCCTAGTGGTGAGTTGCGAAATCTCGCCATTATGCAAGGAAGTTGATAGGGATGACTGATGAGCTGGACATTTTGGTAGGTAGTGGAATTAGGTACAAGTTGTTTTAAGAAAAAGGAATTAATAGCTTGTATGAAGTTAATCGATCTCAATGTCTTAAATACTAGCGGTAAGTTGCGAAGTCTTGCCATTAGCAAGTGTTATTGCATTATCATGTATCCGATTGATGTAACGTGGTTTTACACTCTATGATTGCCTGTGATAGCGTTTTTTTCTCTCTGGATTAGTACGTCCAAAATGTGATCTCGTTAATCTTTCCTCTTATAATAATTTATAAATGTGCCATAATTCATGTCCAATAAATAGTTTTTCGATCGGGCCTTTGACTTTAAATCACATCTCAACAGCAAGGACTTGTAGTGATGAGCTTCGGATTTAGGTAGTAGAATTAGTTAAAATGGGACTTAAGTAGTTTAAACATAAAGAAGAATGACACTTCGTAGGCCTTCAATTAAGTAACAGTACTTCCCAAAAAAGTCTAGAGCTTAATTTTGAGAGTGAACTTAAAATTTCAATAGATAACGTTATTTGAAATAAAACTAATTTTAAGGATTTTATCGCGACTATTTTATGTTTTTACGCTCCTGACGTTTTGGCTGCTTTACAGTAACCAGGGTCACGGGAGGACTGAGGTGTAACACGTCCTAGTGTCATAATTAGAACTGGGGTACCCTCATATATAGCTGTTTTTAAAATTAGTTTTATTTCAATGTGTAGCATTCGCGTAAATATAAGAAATCAATATAGATAACGTCAACTCAGGAGCACACTTAAGTTCGTTTTCGGGATCAGCTCTAGGAACTTCTTTAACCATCTCCATGTACTAACATGGAGTGTCAGTACCTACCGACACCATATTTCAAGGACATATAAATCTCATTCATTAATACTAATACTATTGCGAACAATGTGAGGAAGTAAATTGATAAAACTCAGATTAGGTGGCGGAAACGAATAGTCCTGATAGTTGGTATAGGTAGGTAGTTGTGTTAAATCTATGTAAATAATCGAATTAAATCAGCTTTTATTATAAACTCACGCAACTGGTGAAAGCCCTTTCAATATGTTTTTATAAGCAATCGTAAGCATTCTCTTATTGAAAAGGGTGAAGCGGAAGGCTCGAAGGCCGGTCATCCATTCAGTCTGCGCGGCGTTTTCATGAATGGCTACGGCCGTGGTGGGGGTACGGGGATGCGCGCGCGCAGCAGCGACCAACAGATATTTCGTGCGCCAGAGGCTGTGTGACACGCTGTCCACCGAGTCACTCGCTCCCGCCGCGCCTGCGCGGAAACAGCGACCGAATACCGGCGCGAAATTTTAAATTAGTTCGGTTAAGAATTTTCTTTCGTGCCGAAACTTACTGTGGTGGTCGTTCTGTGCGTGTTCAAAGAGCTGGGTGTTTATTGGGCATGCCGCTATAGAGACGATGGCGTGTAACTTAAGGTAGGTTTTTGGTTGGTTCTAAAGTGGTCTTTACAGGTAAATTTTATCTAATTTAACACAATACGTTCAAACGAAGTTGCATTCTATTCCATCAAGAATCTCTTATACAAAGTCGTGTTAGTTATCTACACCAATTATAACTCAAGAACGGGTAGCCCGATTTTTATGATCTTTGATTTTTTGAGTTTGTCTCAGCTCCAAATAGAAGAATAACAAAATAAAGATAAATCATTTTCTCATACATTTGATTCTGAGGCGGTCGGCGGGAAGTTCGCCGAAGGGGTACCCCTATAAATAATAAATAAGCCTTGATAGGAACTTTTGCTTTACATTTTTTTTATTATAATCTTCTACACTCACAACTTTATTGTTTGTAATTTTAGCAGTGAACAATTAATATTTTTCTTGTAAGACGTTTAATTTTAATTGTAAAAAACTTTAGTAGAATTTTGTTCTGATAAATTTAAAAAGTTTAGAAAGAATCTACTTAGTAGTAAATACCAAAATTTGGTTATATACCATTTTTTTATAAAAAAAAATACCCTAATTAATTAGTAAAATTTTATCTACTGACTTTCATTTTATAAAACTATTTTCTTGTCAGTATATTCGTATTATTTGCCAGTATTTGCATAGTTGAAATAAATACCTACCTACCACTATCAGACATAGTTTATCTATTTTAACTAACAGATTGAAATTCCTCTACAATTCTACAATTCTGGGGTCGAGTCACCTTCGTCCGTAGGAGAATTAAGTACCCTCGAGATACCCTACACGTGACCCTGGGTGGTGCCAGCCAGGTGACAACTCTACTGGTGGTAGGCTTCGGCCGTGGTTAGTCACCACCCACTGAACAAAGCCATGTCGCCAAGCGGCCTAGCCGTGTTCCGACATGATGTTCGGTGTTGCCATTCATGGATGGCAGGTCAGATCAGTTGCGCTGCATGTGCCTAGTGAATGTAGCGTCTCGATCTACTGCCGCCTTCCTACCTAGGCAAGTATGCTCCATCGTAGATCTCATCATCACTTACCATCAGATGAGATCGAGATCAAATACTTGCCTATAATGTATAAAAAAACAATTAACAAAGATTAATTATAAATCTATAACTAGGAACTCAGTATAATAATAGCGAAGAAAACACAATACGAATACATATAATACAGTCTTTACGCAACGCAATTTCGGCAAATTGCAAAGCCGGCGTTATGCGTACGCGTCGATCAGAATCACGCGCAAATCGAGCGCATGCGTGTCAAGTCTGTCCAGCCAGACAGACCCTGTGGCTGTGGCTAGGGTCACCACTGCTCAATGTAATTTTATTTTTAAACATTTATAATCTTTCACCTCCAATTTTTTGTCGCTTTTAAACAATTCCCAATGCTATTAAGACATTTTTGAGGAGATGTCCTTATAAATACTATTTTGTGTTGTCTTTTTAAATGGACGAAACATGTCAGTAAGCATATAAAGGGTAAAAAATAAGTGTTAATTTTATATTGATTGAAATAAAACTATTTTTAAGGATTTTATCGCGTTTATTTTTCGTTTTTACGTTCCCGACGTTTCGGCTGCTTTACAGCAACCATTTATATTGATTTCTTATATTTCGTTGTTTTTTAAAGAAAACAAAACATCACCTATCGCTGAGGTTTTAGAAATTTCAATGCATATTACTTAATCTGATTTATTTTTTGACTTTAGGAATGAGTATTTGAACCTTTTAAAATATTTCAACACTTTTTTCGTCACACCTGAAGGGGTTGAACGGCACCAGAAATTAAATGAATGCTCGTAATAAAATCGTCTCGCACATAAATTCACGCCCGATAACATCTCATAAGATTATAATGTTTGGTAGCCCTAAAGCTGCGCGTTCGTCGTAAATCCACCCGCACACGAACCTGATCTCCCGACGCTAAAAAAATATATTAAAAAGGACGCGGGATTAAAACTAAAGACTATTGTTCCTTTAATGCGAGGCTCCGTCCGACTCGAGTGGAGAAATTCCATGTGCCTTCATGCATAAATTCATTGTCGGTTTTGTTGCAACCGCTCGTATAATTAAACGCGTAGAAGATTTAGATAACACAAGAAAAGCTTTCATTGGACAACAGTTTAATAGCAAACTTATCCCCCATCGATAGAGCTTTGTTTTCTTTGGTGGTGTATAATTAAGTTTTTGCAAACAGTAGCGTTAGGACTGAGCTTGCGATTCCTTTAAAATTTTGCTCTCAGTTTCGGCATTTTGTGTGTTTGCTTTTGTTGTTATGTCCCGTTCGGTAATTTTCTTTGAAGCTCTTTGTTTTGAGCCAGTGTTTAGCTTAGCTATTAGCTCGATTGAGCAAACTAAGCTTGCAAGCGCGTGTTTGTAACGGAGAATATTTGTAAAGATCGCTTTCTATCTTGTTCCGGATGTGTCGACCAATTTTATTGCCTCATTTCCTTATTGTTTTATAATCTCCGTTTATAATTCTGAACTAATGCGGATTGCTTGTGTTCAGATAAGTACATAAATAGATGATGATCATCTTTAAGTTATATGTACGGTAAAACAAAAATTGTGTAAAATATTTTAACCGATGAATCAGTAATTTATATGGATCACGTTGATATATAAAATACAAAAAAATACAACCGAATTGAAAACCTCCTCCTTTTTGAAGTCGCTTAAAAATAATTGTGTAAATGATGTTTGTTTTTTAAGGAAGGCGACACAGTAGCGTTTGATCGTGCGCTCAGTACAAGGTGTCATTTTTTAAATGTCGAAATTTTTGATTTATTTGTTTAGGATTGTTATCTTTATAACCTACTGTTAGCCCTGTTAAAATATTTTACTTACTTTTTACCAAGTTTTATACTATGTATATTATTAAGAAGGTGTGTAATACATACTGTAGGGTAGTGGCTTTCATGGATGGGTGGGTAACATTTATATCCTACAATTTCATTTCCTACTCCTGTATACTGTTTGCCTGGTACGTATGTTTACTTTACATGAAAATGTACTTTACATGGATTTCTCAAAATGCGGCCTCTTGTTGTCACTACTTGCCTGGTACCTATGTTTACCTATTATATCGAACGACACATAGTTCAATTGGTGAACTCGTCAAAATATGTGAAATTATTAGCCGTTATCTAGAGATATTCACAAATTCATTCGCAAAACTACTAATCTACATATCGATTTCTTATAATTACGCGAATACTGCACATTGAAATAAAACATTTTTTACGGATTTTATTATTTTATGTTTTTAACGTTCCCGACGTGTATAAAGTAATATGAGAGTACCCCATTTCAAACTATGACACTAGTACGTCAATCGCCTCAATCCTCCCGTGACCATGGTTGCTGTAAAACAGCCGAATCATCGGGAACTTAAAAAACATAAAATAAACGCGATAAATTCCGTAAGATTAGTCTTATTTCAACTGCTAATCTACGTCAATTTTACATCAGTCCATAGATACCCGATTTTAAGGTCACCGTTTTTAGTTTATTTGTATAAGAACAAGCGATAGCATGTGAATACTTCCACTGCATAACAAGTTGCACCGACTATACTTGGGCAGTCACATAAAACAGGTTCCTTCTATATTTCGTGTATGCATCTATGCACTATAACACTGTAGTTACTTGCTGTTCCATATAAGAATCGTACAATGGAGTACATAAAACACATACAGTAACACGTAGGCACCTATTGTGTACCTTTAATGCAAAGGATTTTGGGGCAAATTGGGGCAGCCACAAATACAATAGTGAGTCGCGTGCGTTTTACAGCCTTACCATAAAGTGTTGTGCAACGCCCCGTGCCGATTGCGGATTCGCCGGGGGGAAAGGTGGAAATAGTCTGGTGGCATAGATTAACTTTATGAGTTCTAGTGCTGTGCTCTTGGACTTTATGACTGACCTGGGGAAACGCTGCGATTTGAAAAGATTTACAAAAAAAAATGTGTCGGAAGGAAATCTTCATTTCTATCTTTTTTTCAAATAAAGATTTTGCTAGTTCATAATAAAGGTAATGATGGGAGACGAATGCCAATAGAGAGTTCAATGTGCCCTGCGAAGTACAAACTAGGGGTGGCCGGAATTGATAATTCGAATGTCCCGCCTTGGCTAATATGCCTCCAATCTTTTAATTGGCGTATTTACTGTAAGAACCTCTTTAAGCTGTGAGCGTGATATTAACATCAAGTCTAGAACCTCCTCTGTTACTGATCGCCTGTTCAACTTTTTGGCAACAGCACCCTCTAGCGAACAACGGTTGCCCCAAATGTAGGGCACCCGTCAAAAAAAACTTTAGCGTAGAAATTCCAATATAATGTTACGAGATACCCGTGTGTGGGTAGGTATTGTAAGTAATGTTAGTGCTAACACTTCTCCTCGTATTTCTGCTGTCCTGGTAGTTCTAGGTACAAGCGAGAAACGGTCTAGACTGGACGTCTAGACCTAGGTTTTAGGCTAATGTCGAGAAACACCTACAATGAATTAAGATTTAAAAGTAAAGTTTAAAATGTTATTTAGACTAGGTATTTAGAACATTTTTTTAAATGACACATTTAAGCAGTATTTATTGAATTTATTGACATATTTTGCATATTGAAATAAAACTAATCTTAAGGATTTTACGTTACGAAACGTCGGGAACGTAAAATAAAAAATAAACCGCGATAAAATCCTTAAGATTAGTTTTATTTCAATGTGTAGTATTCGCGTAAATATAAGAAATAATTATATTTTGCATATTTTATGGAACCTAACGTCGTAATGAGACATGTTCGAAAATCTATTGATGGTATTTTGTTATTTGTTATGATAAAATATGATAATAATTATTATCTATTCTCAGATGAAGGTATCCATTTTTTAGCCTAACTTTGTATGTTACTTCTGAGCAAAAGCTTCTTCTTTGATCTCCAAAAACGACGGTATATTTTGTGCTAACTAATAACGATCCCCAAATTTTTTACAGCGTGATTTTGAGTCTAACCATGAGCTTTCCATTTTTTTTCCTAACAAACTAACAGAAACACATTGCTATAGATTCAGACACAATTCAATTTAGAGACACAAACATAACCTTGTTAACGGTATATGTTATTATTTAGGAAGGTACTTATATACATCAATTGATAGAAAATAAATTAAGTTTATCATTTAATAAGCAGCTTAAAGCACTTTTATTATTGAAGCGTCCGAAAGGTTCGTCTAAATTGAATATTTCAGTGAAACCCAATGCGTAAATCTATGTCCATCCGTAGTTTCCTCGTACACCGATCAAAAGACGGTGAGGTATTCTCAGTATTACAAGAAAATCCGTTCGTGGAATATGAAGCTGGAGGAAGAAGAGATTCGATTCTAATAAGACATTGTAGTTTTGTTTGACGGATGTTCATATTGGAGGGGGAAACATTAGGATTATTTTAGGGACTCGTGGTCCTTCAAGGAAACCTTAATTACGTCGGAGCGCCCAAGTGGCAATAGCGTCATTTATAACACTATTATTTCAACAGTATTATTTAATATTACTTTAGTAGCACCGATCTGTAAGAAATTTTATTTAATATACCTACTCATTTTAACAGTAGTTTGTAGTTACTGGGATGTGTTAGTAGTATATTGAAGATATGTTGTAAACGCTGCAATAGGCACTGGACATCCCTGAATTAAAACAAGTGTTTTAGAATTCTCGTTAGAGGAGAGATTCATGTTAAGAACATAGATGTATTTCCCTATCTCTCACGCAAATAATATAATTTAACTCTGTAGGGTTTTGTCTATGGGTACCCTTTAGTATTGTATCGTTGAAGAAGTCTATGCTATTATAAATATTCATCACACATCTTTGAAAAGTAAGATTCAGTGCTTCAAGCAAAATTACTAGGTATCTATCATTACAATCGTCAGGATTTACTTTCAAAGAAGCTTTCTATCTCATATTTCCTATTCATAGCATTTCACGGTACTTTCCCTATAAACAAAAAACGCTGATGAAACTGTATTACTAGGGCAGCATAAACCGGGAGCTTTTGTTGACTTTTTTGTCAGCTATTTCAGTTGCAATAAAGTGCGGCGCCGTAATGATTGCGCAACGGGAAACCATTGCGTAATTATAAAGCAAACTAACCTGTAACTCCAACATAAGCCAGACTGATGCAAATGAGGGATTCTGCCCACGACATGCTTTATTAATGTCGTTTTCATTTTTCTTAGAGTTCGATTAGGGACACCCATAAAAGTAGAATATCTTTTGTTATGTGTGTGCGTGTGTGTGTGTGTATGTGTGTGTGTGTGTGTGTGTGTGTGTGTGTGTGTGTGTGTGTGTGTGTGTGTGTGTGTGTGTGTGTGTGTGTGTGTGTGTGTGTGTGTGTGTGGTGTGTGTGTGTGTGTGTGTGTGTAATATGATTGAATGCGTGAGTAGATTCTAAACGCAAACAATTACATTACTCACATTTTTTAATGTCTATTGCAGTTTTTAGTCTAATATAGGTAATAGAAATAAAAACTTATATTAATAAATATATTGACAGCCTGATTATCTTAGTTGGTGGTGACCCTGCCTTCTGCGCTGAGAGTCCCGGGTTCGAATCCTGGTAGGGGCAAAATTTGTGTGATGAGTATGAATGTTTGTACTCGAGCCATGAATATTTAATATCTATATAAGTGTTATATACTGAGTTCGCCCTCAGTCTATTGTACGGTACCGATAATACAAGCGTTGCTTAGACTGTGGGACAGTATAGTTGGTAAGTTCGTCTGGCGATATTATTATTATATTATCACGTGACCGCAAATGTTAATTACACACTGAGCCTGTGTCATTGTCAATGTCAAATTATCGCAAGCCCATGATAAGGTATAGCACCATATCCAGACCGCACCTTCCTTCCTTGCTTCTTACTCAATATTCGGAATACATAAATAAATACAGCCTATATAACATTTTAATGGATAATAATAGCTATGAAGTACTGAAACCAACCTATCGGCACCATAACAAATTCGGTCAAGGTGAAGATCGGTAAACTATTGGGGAATAGGAAAGTTGCTATATGTAGATATAGGGCTACCACGTAAAAAGTGTAGTAGTTGAAATTCCTTTAATTATATATTTTTTTAACTACATAATTAATTTAGAATACGGTCAGTACGTCGAGTGCGAGATTAATCGTAAGCTGACCGTATTCTTTATAGTCTACCGTATTTAGACATTTTGTATGGAGAGTTGAAAGTTTTGAATACCGTCCGCTAGAGGCGCTTTTCAATTTTCTATACAAAATGTCTAAATTCGGCTAGACTATAAAGTATACGGTTAGCTCGCACTTGACGTGCCGAAGAGCCAGATACTACATAATTTAACTGAAATTAGAGTAGCCTGGTAAACTATAGTTGCCTGGTATACAGAAGCCTACAACAAAATCTTATTTTTATTAAAATTAGCGAGGTACACAATAACCCACCCTAAATACTACCTGCTGATATTATTTTTTTTATAAAAAAAAAAACTAAAGCATAGCTTCTGAATAGCATAGATCGTATCTTCAGTTATAATAATCTCGTCAATTACCTACCTAATTTGGTCTGCCTGTCCTCGTTAAGGTGATGTTTATTGATCAAGACTTCAATATCCATATATAGGTAACCAAAAAGTATGATATTTTAAAAGTTTTAAAAAACTAATATACCTTGTTTGTCACATGTTTATGGTCAGAACTCAGAATCTACCTATACCCTATATATATATTTTAAATGATTTTTGCCTAAGTTTTAAACCTAGGTTAATGATAAGTTCTCGATTTTGGCGATTGAAGCTTTTTATGATTATTTTATTGTTGTTTTTTTTTATAAAGTCAAAGTCAAATCATTTATTTGGTAAAGACCTAAGGGGACACTTACAAATTTCATTTCAATTTTTTTTCTTAACTCTACTATCGGATGCGACCTCGACTGAGAAGATCCGGCGGAAACTCAGCGGGCATGCCTTTTTTGTCGTCCCGATGTATTAAGTTTACTGAAAAATTTACTCAAAGCGATACAATAATTCAAAGTCTGGAAAAACCGCTATTTTTACCAAAACTGGACTGTCATTTCATTTGATTTTAATGTTGAAGTTAATTGAATAGATAAATAAATGCATAACAATATGCCGTAGTCACAAACAAAAAATATTATGTTTTTAATTTTTCAAAATCCGTCGAAATTTTAGATTTTGCGGCCTGCTTTCATCTTATTACACGCTGCAATAATTGACGCTTGCCCCCGTATAATTCGATTGCACTAGGCTCACACGCGGGGTCTAAGCGGGGGCATTGTAGTTTTATCAAGTCAATACTGAAAATGTGAAAAAATACCGATATTGTTTTTTATCAAATTAAGAAATAAATACAGAAAAATATGGCCGATTTTAACCGCCCGTGCCATCCATGGTTCGTGGAAGGGTGAGGTATGGTAATGCGTAGGCGTTGATGTACAAGCTTGAGCGTACGTTCGTTAGTCGGCCCGATTACATTATACCGCAATTAACTGGGAATGTTTGTTGCTTTATAATGTCGGTCAAGAGCTGCGTTAATGAGCAGGATAGAGATTAAAGAGGATCTTAGAACCATATATGGAAACTCCACTAAAATGAGATCGGATCAAAAGTTTAAATCAGGAATTTTTAGGTACACACAATTGCACTTTAAAATGTTGTGGGTACTATGGGATAAGTACCCAGTAGCGTCGAACGAAAAATGTAGTCCCTTCGTAGCTATGTGAACTTAGTACCTACCAATAGTCAACTCCATCTGATTTATGATTTTCTGTAATTCGTTGCGGGTTCCAAGACGAGACCCCCGGGGAATATCTATTTATTTTCCCCGGGAATCAAATCTCGGTGTGTTCATTGGGACAACTCTGTATATCCAGGTTAAAAGGAGTAGGTCTCAACATTGTGTATGGTGGGCCAAATCCCAAGAAACGTTTTAGGTACCTACTTAGACTTCTAGATAGTTAACTGGTTTTATTGCACGAATATTTAACAACTCCTTAGGTTTCTTTAAAAAAATAATCATAATTTAAATTAAATAATCGACAATTAATGGACCATCTCAATTTGATGGATGGATCCATCTCAATTTCTATTACTTACGTTTGGTCAAGGTAATTTTACCTTTTCAGTCTCACCATTTCCTGAAGTACACAGTACATTCAAGCCATTTGCATTTGCAAGACAAAATTAGCTAAAGTTTTGCATTCTGCTCGCCTAACAAGCGTGGCGGTGTAAAGTTATATGTGAGCTGGTAACAGCGTTAACGGCTTGGGGAAGAGCGTTCATATGTTTAAAGTGCCTTTGCCATGGTCAGGGCAGACACTTGATAGCATCTGATCTCAACTTTACACCCCCCACTTTAACCCCTAAATTTGCATATTTCGAATCATACCAACATACACATGCACGCAATTGATTCTATAATAGTGTCAATGAGAAAGTTCCCAAACGATCGTAGGCGATGGGAGCGGTCTATGATCGGGCGCAGCCGGGTCGCACATGGTGTCGCGTTAGGGGGTGGACACATGCACTTACCGCAGGGTTGTAAAAACAGTAACATCGCTTTTGGAAATGTGTGATCTTTTTATGTTTTTTGTACCGAACTGAGTTAACTGATTTCAAATATGGAATTATACATACCTACCTACCTACCTATATATAACTCATAGGTAGCTTTTGTTATTGTATAAATTATAATGCCGCCTAAGGACATAGTTAAGATATGCAACATTATTAAGATGTAAGTAACATCATCAAATTACACTTTAAATGCTCTAAAAAAGCTTACAGTTAGTAACATGAGATGATAAAACAATACAGCGCACACATTTCCAAGAACGGTTACTATACAAGTCGTTACAAATCGTTCGAATTTCAATAACAATGTTATCATATCAATTTATGTCAATAACCGTGTGAATTAATCAATGTCGCGTGTGACAGCCCTATCGGTGCATGCCAACAAAACGCGCTAAATCACCCGCAGAGCGGCGCGGGCGCATGCGACTGACACGCCGCGTTACGTTCACGGCGACACGTCTTCCTGGCTGTACATCTCGAAGCCACCTCCATGTATATGAATAGATGGACTTACTTGTGCTTCTGGTGCTCTGGTACTTTTTATTTTAGAAGCATTCTCGGAAACAATGAAAATTGCATCACATTTTAATTCACACTAAATATAAAAAGGCATATTAAATTAATGTATTAAATTAATATTACTTACATTGATATATCATATTCTGTCTTTACTGAAAGGTATGTGACGTATTTTTTTAAACTTGATAATACCTGGATTTTTACTTTATCGTTTTGAATACTTATAGGTAGATACAAAAGCAAACTTTGCTAAAGGATTTTAGTTCTTATGAAACAGTGTTGATCAGTGGCTCCGCCCGCGTAACAATCGATTTAACTCTGCTGCTCGACACCCAATAGTCACTGTGAGTTGATACTAACCTATTACTAAGCTTGAACAAACAAGCAAGAATTCTAAAATACTTATTTTGAATTTACAACGTCCAAATAGTACATTGCATCAATATATTTTTTTCTATACCTATACAGATGGATAGGTATAGTAGACCAAGAAACTCCTTCATCACCTAAAGGTTCAATATCATTTGCACATCGTAGAATCGCAAGGCATATTTTTGACATTTGTTATTTATTATAAACTTAGAACGTATCAAATATTAACCTTGGTAGAATTTTTATTAACTAGGGAGTTTTCTAAGAAATTGGGAGTTTTTTGTCAAAACTGATAAACCACTTTAATGGCCGACCTTACCAAAGCCACATTAATCTTGATTACCGGTGAACGGAAATATTTGTTTGCATAACTAACTGCATAGGTACCTACAATGTGGTTGACGGCTAAACAATAATAGTGCACATGAGTTTCCACACCTGTACTTTCGCTATCGCTTCCACAGCGATCGTAAATTTCCCCGAGAAGTCAATATTTTACACACACCGTACGTGCTTACCGCAATTACAAGCTGGCGCATATTTCTTCTAATACCAACCTGACTGGACTGTAGCGATCTCTTCAACCGCGCCACAAGCTACACAGATGGCGCTGCAGACGACATTTAGAACAATTGACAATTCTCCATACAATCCTGCAACGCGCTATGAGAGTTTTCGGAGTACGTAACATATACTCAATATCCCGACAATAACCGTTGGGGCATAGCGGCCGCGCCGCCAGGCATACCACCCGCTTGGCTGGAAGATGTTCCCTTTTCCGGTGAAGAACTAACGATACCTTTACTGGTCGAGGGTTTACGGCATTAAAAATACATGACTTTGCATGAGTACTAGAGCGCTATTTGTAATACATTGCTTGATCAAAGTAAAGTAATCGTTTTCAATTACTGAATTATCATTAAATCCCAATAACTCTTAAAAAAGTTTTATAGCATGGTTTAGGAGTAATTTGTAAACAATAAAGCTATGATCCTCTTGCCAAAAACTACCTAACAAACAGAGAAAAAGCGTAGAACGTAGCGCATCAAACTTAAAAACTATTCTTTGTTGAAGGGCTTAGATATAGAATCACATTAACGGCATGTTTCATGCAATAAACTAAAATAATACACTTAAAGATCAAATGTGTTTTTATCTTACCATTAAGTACATTAAAGGCCACATTGTAGTATGCAGCTATTAATAAAAATATATAGTTTGCCCGCAAAGGGCAGGCCTATTTATTATTTGTATCGCGCGCACATCGAGTTGTAATGTAGCCGGGGCACCCAGAATCCTTGTGGTTTATGCAGCCCTGGTACAAGTTACACGGTATTTACATGGTCCCTAGGGAACGGGATACGTCGCCATGACAACAAATATTTTACAGGGCTGCTGTAATTGTTTTGACAAACATTAATTTTATGAAGAGGATTTTATATTATCTATAACATACTAATATCTCTTGATCAACATTGAAATACGCGTAGGTGACAATAAAAGGACATATAGAGCAACGATGACGGTTCTTACCAGTTCTTCTCCATAAGAACGGCATTCCGAACGGGTTGTAAAGTTGTAGCTTAGCACATTGTAACAATTTTGACGATTCATAATTAATAAAAAATATTCTGATTCTGATTTGAAGGGAGGTACCTACCTAATTATTATTGAATGTATTAATAGGTATATGTGTGTATTATTCAGTGCTTGAAACAGTTTAAAAAACAAACATTTTATCAGTCCCATAATTTAATTATAATCGTTAAATCAAGACACGGCTCGTAATTTAAGAAATGACAGCGTAGGAGTTAATGCGTTGAAATATTTATGCCTTGTATAATATCAACGTAATAAGAACATTACAAGAGTACTGGGACCACAGCTGACGTGAGAGGCAACAATAAGTAAGACTGTAGTGTAGGCAGAAGGGGTTGGTTCAGCCCCCCCCCCCCCCCCCCAATGCCTTAGACAACCCACCGGTTTATACAAAGGTACCTACTAATGTATGTAATGTCTCTGGTCAAGAGCTTGACATCCCCCTGAAGTGAATTCCTGGCTACGGCCTCAGTCATAAGTCACTTGTAAATAAGTATACTTTCTTGGTAACATTGTATTAACCTTGAGCTTTGTTTAAAAAAATATTTTATGGAATATTGGAAATGACGTAAAAGCCCTTTACCAAACCTACTAGGTATTATTATTTCATTATTTCACACGCATTGTCATTTTCTACAGACACAAGGTGGTTAAATAACCATAGTTATATGTATATATATTAGCTTTCTATTAGCGAAACAGATAAGTTCTCAATTAGTGACTGCTCGGTGGTGGATGAGCTGACGATATTATTTCTTTAGGTACCTACTCGTCCTGAGTGTGAGTGAGTGAGATGCCGTAATATAATGTTACTCCCTCATTTCACAGTCTGCCAGCGTATGATAATTACAAACAGTTACAATTGAATCTCAAGAAAATATATCACTGAAAATGCAGTCACGAGCCGAATACGGATAAGTTCACAAACATTATTAGAAGTTGAATTTCGAATTAAAGTTTGAGTAATTCAACAAAATGGCGTTGTACAATGGCTATGAGTCAGCCCTATGTTGAATTCGGAAATTTTAGATTTTGGTATCTATGTGAGCTAAGAGTTCGATGTCTGGGCCCATGAATATTGATATTATAATCGTAAAACTGTTAAGTGTGAAAATGCGATTAATAACTACCATATTATCTATAAAAAAGAAATTCGAAAATATTTTTTAAGATTGTGGTAATTAAGTTTATTAATATCGTTGCGTGGTTTTCTTATAAACAACGTTCAAAGTAAAGGCGCTTCACTCCAAACGGGCAAGGATTCTCCGTCCCTGTTTAATACGCACGCGAAAGTAATAGACGACTCTCCCTTTTTAATTCGACCGCGCAAGATGTACAAGTGGGGTCCTAAAACGGCGCTCATTCTGAAGTCCTTATTAGGTCTCCATTCCCACCGAAACTGACGTAAGGTTTTATTAAAATATATAATTTGTATTCTTCAATAGCGATTAATAGGTCTATTGCTCGACTCTATTGTTCGTTCTACGGCCGGTCACATACAAATTTAGATATTAGTCAGGCCGAATTCTAGGTTCAACGGTAGTATAGAATATTGAACAGCACTCTAGACAATATGGTTGTCTTTTCATCGCTAAATTAATGCCTAATTCCTAATTATATAGTTTTTTTTATTGCCGTATTAAGGTAACTCCAATAAGAAACTAAAAGTTAACAAAACTCCCTACAAACGCAAAAGTTTGTAAGTAAACTTTTCTCACCCCTAGAATGAGGTTATCGGTCCATACATAGCGCACACACCTAGAACCTAGAGATCTCCTTGTATGTTCTGGTCGCCTGGTACTTGCCGGGCGATAGAGCACCGCACGCCCGCACCGCGCACACATGCGCAATGCATTCGCGTTCCTACACCAATCCTATTCCTCCTTTGTACTTCATAAAAAACTGTCACATGGGTTTTGGATTTTGCCTTCTCTTTCTACAGTAGTTTCACGCGGGAGCTTCACTCACACAAACGAAACAAAGATGTCGGGGAAAATTTGTAATCTTTGAAAAAACATGAAACACGGTCAATTTTATTTACGTTATGAGTTTATTTGTGAAATTTATCGTAATGTTGTAGTCAAAATTATATCTATCCAACGTAAGCCAATACAATAACAAAACCGAGTTGCATATCGCTAAGCCATAATACCTATAACAACAAACAAAAAAGAATATGAATGTTGCTTCATAAGTTTTTAATGGATATTTTCCTACAAATAATGGCCAGATTGAATGCCAGTATAATAAATAAATAAAGTAGATCCGTAATAATAAAGTGAAAAAGTTTTCATGTCGTAATAGATTGACAGTGTTGGCTGAAATTGCTGCAAAAAATTGAAGTGTAGCCATATAATCATAAAAAAAGATAAAATATTTTTTCATCGTTATTGGCTATATTTTTTTGACAATAAGGTCAGATACCAAGTAAGTACCTAATTCGAAATCTAAAAAGGTTTGTCTGTACCTTCTTCTATCATTACGAAATGAATGAAATGCATTTTGCCAATGTCAAGTAATTAATAGCGATAACAAATTCAATAAATATACATTATAAATATGTAAAATAATAGATGTGACATGACGATAATGAAAATGGTGTGTTCCCTTGTTTGTACCTAGTTTTTTTCAAATGATCCACAACAAATATAAAGATAAATATTTTTTTGCTATATTGATTTAAGTTTGAATGCTAGGGGTGGAAGACTGTGATATGTGCAATTGGGTAATTCGTATGCCCAGCAGTGGACGTCTTTCAGTTTATGGACGTATAAAAATACAAGTATTAAGGAAGATAACTTTAACATTACATGTAGAAATCAATAACATACGCCAAATTAAACCACAAAAGTCTAATCGAAAAGACAAAATATTAAATAACAATTTGCATGCAATAGTGTGAACGCAATTTTTACTGTTATGTAGTCACGATCCTTGAGTCACATCCTGGACATGCTGCGCGGTCGCACAACAACCGACAACCGACCATTATACAAATATGTGACGAATATCAACCGAAACAAGCGGAGCCATTGTGTACAATACTGAACGTACATATATATATGTCATATGTCACAATGACATTTGTCTTTTCTTTTTACTCTTTTTTGTTTAATTCTATCTGTGCTGGCCATCAATGATGGAGCGTAAAGTTACCGTGTAATTTTACTATATATTTTTTATCCTATTACAGTCCATTGCTTATTATGTTGGTATTTTTATTGCCTTGTACCTAACATAAATGGTCCTTGAAGAAAAGGCACAATAATAAATAAGTAAAGTTTTTTTTTCAAAAATCCAACCATAAGATGGCTGCTGTAACAAGACACTCACGACGCGCCCGTGGAAGTTAGCCACGCACGGTGCTATATCGCAGTGCAAGCAGTCGTGGGAGCGTCTTCATCCTGTGCTATCTCACAGGGCAGCACAACAACAAAATAAACTGCGGCAGCTATTGTGTCGCCATCACAGGACGGGCAGCTATATTGTTCCGCCGTGTACGCATCAAAACCGTCGTGGCTATATATCGGCGTCATTATTTTATTCTATAAAAATTGAATAGTGTTGTGTACTAATTAAATAAAACCAAGTGTAAACACAAAATACAAAATATGGCCCAAGAAGAATTGCGGCGCAATGTCGCTGCACGTGGGCAATGTAAGTCTACAATAACCAAGTTAGAGAAGTACTTGGCTGATGGTCCCGACACCTCTGATCGAGAGCTGATTGCGGTTAAAAAAGATCGCCTCATCAAGGCATTTTCCGACTATTCGAGGTTGAATATTGAGGTTAAGCTGTCTGACCCATTGGACAAAGACGAATTTGATAGCATAGAGGATAGATACTGTGTGATGCTTGCCCACTTTAATAAAATATTATCATGCTCCAACTCAGAGCATAGCAAAAAAGACCATTTTCAACGGTTGCCAAACATTAAATTGAACATTTTTAGCGGAAACACAAGTGAGTATTATCCCTTTATAAATATGTTTCATTCTGTGGTTCATGAAAACAACCAGTTATCACAATGTGATAAATTATACTATTTAAACTCATATTTAGAAGGTGAGGCACTGGACATTATAAAACAGTTACCTCTAATTAGTTCTAGTTATGAAACCGCATTGAATCTTCTTAAGCAAAGGTATGATAACCAGGCCAGAATTATCACACATCATATAAATGAGATTTTGGATATTCCACAAGTAAATAGATGCACAAGTGCATCTATACGCAATTTATTAAATATAGTTAACCAGCACATAGGTGCATTAAAAAATTTAGAGCAACCCACTGATACTTGGGGTACATTATTATTGTGTATTTTACAAAGGAAACTTGATCATTATACAGTACGCTCATTTTATTTAGAAAGAGATGATGGCAATGTTATGCCTGACTTGGAATCGTTTTTAACATTTTTAGAGAAAAAAGCGTCAGCACTTGAGACACTTTCACCTTCTCCGATTGCTCAGCATGAAAAGAATAGACGAGCATATGCCTGCAACATTGCTCATGTTGACAAGGCTGTAGAATGTAAGTATTGTAATTTGCAATCACATAGATTATTTTGTTGCCCAAAATTTAAGCTAGATAACTATAATGAAAGGATTAAATTCATTAAGAAGAATAATTGTTGTACTATATGTCTCAATAGTCATCTTGGAAAGTGCAAGTATAATTTTAAGTGTGCAGTTTGTAAGGCAAACCATAACACATTATTGCATAATCCAGAACAGCAATTGGTAAATAATGATGACAGTGACTTATCATTACAAGGTTTTACAAATAGTCCCAAAGTAGGCTTATTCTGTAATACTTCCAATGAAGTTTTACTGCCCACTGTCATGGTAAGGTTAAAAAATAAAAATAACCAATTTATTAAGGCCAGAGCATTACTGGACTCTGGAAGTCAGGTTTCGTTTGTTTCCTCTCAATTGACTGACCAGATCAACTGCGAGAGAAGCCCTGAGAATAACATTATAATGGGTATATGTAATGGTAGTAATAAAATAAAAGAAAATGTTCAGTTTACAGTTTATTCATGCATTAATAATTATAAAATAAAGGTTAAGTGTTGTGTGGTTGAAAATATTACTGAAGATATGCCACAATTTCCAATTTCCAGAAAAAATCTAGTTTTACCAAAAAATATTAAATTAGCTGATGAGCAGTTTGATGTGCAAGCACCTATATCCATCTTACTTGGATGTGATGTATTTTTCCAGACTATACTTCAGCATTCGCGGTCGCTTAGCTGCACCACTGGCGATGTTCCAGGTCCATTTTTAATTAAAACACAATTTGGTTGCATTATAGCAGGGTTAGTCCCAACACAACCAATACCTAATAAGGTAAGTTGTTTGTCAATTGTAAACAACAAAGTATGCAAATTTAATTCGAATCTTGATCAGGATGAGGTCAACAATAATTTAAGGCAGTTTTGGGAGTTGGAGAAGGTACCTGAAATCTACCCAGAATCAATTTCACAAAATGACCTTGCTGAAGAAGTGTTTCAGAATTCAGTGACATTAGAATCTAATAGATTTCAGGTGGCTTTACCCACAAAACAGCCCTTAACCGAGCTATATCTGGGTGATTCATTTAATCCTGCTTTACAGCGTTTTTATAACCTAGAAAAAAGATTAATAAAAGATAGTGAGCTTTATAAAAGATATAGAGAGTTTATTAAAGAATATATAGACTTAGGGCATTCAGAGTATTATGATATTTCTAAATATAATTTAAATAAAGCAGTTTATTTTTTACCACATCATCCAGTATTTAATGAAAACAGTACAACAACTAAAATGAGAGTAGTTTTCGATGGCAGTATGACTACAAAAAGTAGGTTATCATTAAATGATGCATTACTTAATGGGCCAATTGTACAAAATGACCTGTTTGATATTTTGGTACTATTCCGATTTCCTACTTATATTTTAATTGCTGATATTAAGCAAATGTTTCGACAAATAATGATTGAACCTAAATATAGGGCACTTCAAAATATTCTTTGGAGAAATAATATTAATGAGCCAATTTCATGTTTACAATTAAAAACAGTCACATACGGGCTAAAATCATCCTCTTACCTTGCTACTAGGTGTCTTTTAGAGTTAGCCAACAGATTTGGACATATATATCCATTAGGGGCAGAGGCTCTGCGTTACAATACATATGTGGACGATGTACATACTGGTAGCGATGATATTAATATTTTATTAGAGACAAAACGTCAATTAAGTGAGTTATTAAAGTTAGGAGGCTTTGAATTGCATAAATGGTGTGCTAATAATCGTGATTTATTATTAGACATTCCAGTTGAAAAACAGAATTTAACGGATATTGATCTTAATAGAGATGAGTCATTTGTAAAAACTCTTGGCTTGCGGTATAATGTCAAATCTGATAATTTTTATATAAATTGTCCTGAGACTAAAATTCAACATAGATATACTAGAAGACAAGTGTTATCCTTTATCAGCAAGTTCTTCGACCCATTGGGACTTGTTGGACCGCTCTTTGTACTTTCAAAAATTATCTTACAAAAAATATGCAAATTGAACTTGTCATGGGACGATGAACTTCCTGATGAATTAAATAAAGAATGGAAGAATTTTGCTTTAGGTTTGATTGAAATGTCAAATATAAAAATAAGCAGGCATATAAATATTTTAAATGCAAGTAAGATTGAATTGGTCGGTTTTGCTGATGCTTCTAACAATGCTTATGGTTGTTGCTTATATTTAAGGGTTGTTCATAATGATGGCAGTGTCACTATGGATCTGCTGTGCTCAAAGTCGCGCATATGTCCAATTAATAAAGAATTAAGCACACCTCGGCTTGAACTCAATAGCGCTTTATTATTAGCTATTATGATTAAACGTTTGGGTGATACCTTTAAACTAAAGTTCAATTTTGATATATGTTTATATTTAGATTCTAAAATTGTACTTGCATGGCTAGATATAGAAACAATGAAATTGCAACCTTATGTTGCCAATAGAGTCAAACGCATCCAGGAATTAACTGCTAATTATCATTGGTTCTATGTCAAGACATCAGAAAATCCTGCGGATTGTATTTCACGAGGCATCAAACCTCATCTTTTACAAACACATATGTTATGGTGGCATGGACCACAATATATGAATCATGCCAATTTTGAACATTGTAAAAAAATAATAGAAGTACCGCAAGATATACCAGAATTAAAAAACAGTGCAATTATTCAGACATGTAACATTATTCAGGCTAAAAAATCATTGACCTTTTTTACAAAATATTCTGATATTGATAAAATGAAAAGAATAATTGCATATGTTATAAGATTTTCCAAAAATTGTAAACTTAAAAAAGAGGATAGACAAACAGGCAATTTGTCACCTGTAGAATTGGAAAATGCTCTAAAAATTATAATTAGATATGATCAGCATCAAGGATATGTATCAGAAATTATTTCTCTGAATTCTGCTAGCCCAGTAAAAGGTGTACTGAGTTTTTTAAATCCGTTTTTGGATGGCGAAGGGATATTGCGCGTGGGAGGGAGATTGGATAACTCCACCCTGCCCTATAATCAAAAACATCCCATTATATTAGTAAAAAAATCTAGAATCACACATTTGATAATATTAAAGGAACATCAAAAACTAATGCATGCTGGTCAAAAACTCATTCTGTGTAATTTAAATCAAAAATACTGGTTAGTCAATGGTATCAGAGAAATAAAACATGTTATCTATAAATGTGTAATATGCTTTAAGTTAAAGGCTAAGAATTTAACCCAATTAATGGGATCCTTACCCACCCAAAGAGTGGAGGTAGCAAGAGTTTTTGCTACTGTAGGTATAGATTATGCCGGACCATTTAATATAAAATTTGCTAGAGTCAGGAAGCCAATAATTATTAAGTCCTATGTATTGATATTTGTATGCTTCGTGACAAAAGCCATCCATATTGAGTTGGCCTCTGATATGACAACAGATAATTTCTTAAATTGTCTAAAAAGATTTATATCCCGTAGAAACAAACCGTCTCAAATATTTTGTGATAATGCATCTACATTTAGATGTGCTAACACTCGTTTGCAAGAGCTTTATAGACTACAGTCTTCCACAGACCATCAACACACTGTAACTAGTTATGCAGCCAATGAAGGCATTGAGTTCAAGTTTATACCATCATACAGTCCAGTGTTTGGAGGCTTGTGGGAGGCTGGTGTAAAGTCTGTGAAGCACCATCTAATGCGAGTAATGGGTAATAATGTTCTCACATATGAAGAACTGAATACAGTTCTCATTCAAATTGAAGGTATTCTCAACTCAAGACCGCTGTGTCCTATGTCATCTGACCCGGATGACATGTCATACTTGACACCTGGTCACTTTCTAACCGGTGCCACGATGACATGCTATCCAGAGCCAGTCAGTACTGGTGTACAGGTTAATCGCTTGTCCTTTTGGAAACAATGTACAAAAATGCAACAAGACTATTTCAAACAATGGCAAAAACAATATTTAACACAGTTACAGAGTAGACCAAAATGGAAAAGCGATCAACACAACATTAATGTAGGAACATTGGTGTTATTAAAAAATGATAATGTTAAACCACTAAATTGGCCTGTAGCTAGAATTGTAAGGTTATATCCAGGCAATGATAATAAGGTTAGGGCATTTGATGTAAAGACCCCATCAGGTCATATTATGCGCACTAGTGTCACCAAGGTGTGTGCCCTTCCAAT
The DNA here is from genome assembly GCA_905404115.1 of Pheosia gnoma. Taxonomy (NCBI): domain Eukaryota; kingdom Metazoa; phylum Arthropoda; class Insecta; order Lepidoptera; family Notodontidae; genus Pheosia; species Pheosia gnoma. The sequence continues at coordinate 6,955,233 of FR989912.1, forward strand.
TTATGATTAATTGTTGTAGAATTTTTGTTTTTAGTTCTATTTTTTGTTTCTTTTTTGGTTCTATTTTTGTTTTTTGCTTGTGGTGGCAATATATGTACAATACTGAACGTACATATATATATGTCATATGTCACAATGACATTTGTCTTTTCTTTTTACTCTTTTTGTTTAATTCTATCTGTGCTGGCCATCAATGATGGAGCGTAAAGTTACCGTGTAATTTTACTATATATTTTTTATCCTATTACAGTCCATTGCTTATTATGTTGGTATTTTTATTGCCTTGTACCTAACACATTGTTCCAGCCGTGTTTGTATTTCCGCCGCTGGACAAAAACTCAAGCAGCTTCGTCAATGTGTGCACACTCAAACAAGCGATTTCTTCTTTTTTTTTAGGACGGCAATCGGCCACCAAGTAGTCCCATTTTTGCCAGTTTCAAGTAAACGTTTCATCGTTTTTAACGTACCCCTGATGATAATGATGATGTCGATGACTATAATGATGATGAAATGAATCACCTGCCCCTTTCAGTAAAGCTGTGGCTACTTTACTAAAGAAATACCGGACATCTTGGGAGAACTTGAAAAGTTAAGTTATACTGTTTTATTTCAATTTATATCACTTGTGCACGTTTATGAACACACAATAGTTAATAATATCACACTAATATTAAAGTAATTGTCAATTAAAGTAATTACACATAATCTATCGAAAAAACACATTTATTTTCGCAAAATAAATCAAAATTGACTACTTCACTATTGAACTTCCCTCCAAAAAGTCAAAACTGGGCCAAATCTGCGAATCTCGAAAAAGGAACGTTTGAAATTTGAAAGCCATTTCTCAAGAAACGAGTTTATCAAACCCCTTTTATAGGTGTCATAAAGTATACATTTTTTTTAATAGTGCATCTGTCAAAACAGACGTGCATCCCAAAACGGTCGGTGTATTACGCAAACCAAAATATTTAAAATGGCTCGGAAAAGTTCACCTAAATTCTTTCCCGCGTGCTCTGGGCGGGCACTAAACATTGTAATTGATTTTGGAAACACGGAAAGCGGCCGATGTTCGGTCCCTACGGTACCCGTTGAATTAGAGATGTTAGCGAAGCAAACTTGTTGGTAATTAGATACTGTGTTTGTCTATGCGTTTGCTGTCAAACTGTATTTGATTCAGTATGCTCATTTACCTTGTAAGATATAATATCAAGTCAGATATTGTTGCCTAAACAACTTTTCCGGATTGCGTGTCTTAGCGGTTTAGTAACTAAGAGCAAGATGTAACTAGCTGCGGCTATTGGGGTCAAACAACCTCTTTTACACGAGGGCTTAAATATATAAACATGATAACAAAAATCTGATTATGGCAAGTGTTCAATAGTCCACCCAAACTTCAATCGACCTTATTATCTTTCCATATTCCTGCAATAGTCCACCTGCTGAGGTGAATTCGCTGCGTCTGCTATCATTGTTAGTAGTTGACCCAGCAGGTGGCTAACATAACATTAAAATTCTCAAAATGGGTCTCTACGTGTTGAACTCATGTCTCCGCGCAAGCCTTCCAAAGATCCTATAGCCCGTGGGGTCCGTTTAAATTTCTTGTCTGTGGTATAAAATTGTTACATTATTGTACTCTCTGTAAGGTACATCAGAAGTTGATCAATCCTTTTCCATACAAAAAAAAATATATTCTCATAAACAACGGTACGAATTTGATGAAAGCATTACAATTCTCGATAGACTTACAAACAGCGGTACGAATGTGGTGATAGCATTCCCGTGATGGCGAGAATTAATCAGACCCATTCTCGTAAAAATATTAGCGTTAAAAATATAAAATAAGACGGGCTTTATAGTGTTTTTACTGCGCTTCCCGCCGGCCCAGTTCCGTCCGTGCTGTGCCGTTCAAGTGATCATTATTGCCCGCGTGTATCGACCGGGAATACGTTCAAATAACATAGGGCTGACGTAAATTATTCGACACTTATAAAAAAAACATAGATGCGGATTTCTTATCGCGTGAACGACAGTGTAATTCACGAGGCTGCGCGATCGGTTTGATCATGGCTAATGCCGTGCTATTTCTAGAGGTTTTTTTTTCACATATATTAAAAATTACAGTAAATAAACGAACAAAGGCATAGAAGCCACAAGCACCCTACCATTTTATATAGCTTTCCGGAAATATGTATCTGATTCCACTCGCAACCTCACCGATTAGCTGTCGATCGATTTCGCTATGCACTGCTTTGCAAGCCAATACTATGTTGACAATGTTGAGTTAGTATATTCTGACAACCCTACATTAATTATCCCGAAAATACACCGCGTACTTACTCTTCCGCGTACATCGGCTTCGAGCTAAGGAAGGAAACACAGCCCGTGCCTGGAAAAACTGTAATGATAACGGGAATTGATTTATGCACCTAAATGCGCGTGCGCCTTCGACTAAAAGATTTAATACTACATGTTGAGTGTCAAATATACTCAATGAGAAAAAATCAATCATTTTTTATGGCGGTATATGGCGATAATGGATACGAGTATCTGGATTGATTTGATGTAAGACGTCAGCCAGTTAAATACAATAACTGACTCTTGAAAGAGGCCATTGCATTACAAGCAAGATGCACCGGCCATACTTCAGATGGTATGGCCGTTCGATAAAGGCCCAGAGCTTTTAAATGGAAAACATAGGTACCAGGCAAACACTAAATGTTGGAGGATGAGCCAAAGTTCACCTTTCGTGTTGATCAAATAGGTACATTGAACTGAATTTTCATGAAAAGTAAACATCGTACCAGGATGACACGACATGCTGGATATCGGGAAGTAATATATAATTTCAGGTAGTACGTATATTTAAAGGCTTTGGCGACGAAATGGAATGTAAACATAGGCACCAGGAAAACAAAGGGGAACATGTGAGCGATTCACTTTGATTGTAGTAATGTGATACTGAATTTTCACGTAAAGTCGATGTAGCTAAACCCTACCATATATACTAGCTTTTCTTATAACGGAAAAGTATTTCTCGTCGTATCAAGTGATCTTATGAAAAATATTGCAAGACCGAAAGGGATAAAAAAATATGAAAATTGAAACAAGAAAACCGTGCGTAGGGTATTATTATTAAGTTCATGCTTATAAAAATACAAATAACAAATATACAACGAAAATGTAATAAACATAGTTACCAGGCAACCATGAAACGTAAGCGATGTCAAATATTTTAAATAAAGCTCCATCACATTTTTGATTGTGCTTAAAAAGCGTAAAATAAATTACTAAATAGATTCAGTGTACGATTTCAATAATTTGAACTTATTCTCAGCAATTGATTCTAAGGTAGTATTCATTACTCCGATATTATGTTAACAAATTGTAAATTACGATCATTATTAGCGCTATTCAGTTGATAGTAACGCATCGTAATCAGTGAAGTATCCTTGCAATGTGACCTAGTTTCAGAACAAATCTGTTTTTAACCAAGTTTTACTATTTTCTGCATTACGAAGATATTTACTTGATGTAATACATGATGATAACTTTTTACGTGTTATGTATAAAGTAGGACAGACAAGTGGACTGTTTATTAATGCTATTATTTATAGCGTCGCCTTCGGTATACTTTGTTTCTTAGACCGACATTTAATTGGTGCAAGAGGTAAACCACTGTGTTAAAATAAATCGTAGTAGAAACGTAGTAGACACAATGGTTTTATTTTTTTCCAAAAACAATATTTGGATTAATTAACTTGGAAGCTTATCCTATTTCCGAAATCATCTTTCAGAAGGGTAGAATGGTGTAGGTATATTTAAGTTTATTTAAAACACTAGAAATTGTAAAACAAATTTAGATAAAACAACAAAAAGTGATTGTAGAATTTAAGAAGAAGCCCTGAAGCAATTCATTGTATGTATTGTATAGAAATCTTTGTATCCCGTGAAATACAATGGCTCCCACGGGATGACCTAAGGATGAAGACCGCTGACCGCGTGAACGTAGTCGCTAGCACATAGTTAGGTATCATCCAAAATAAAACTGTAAAGTATGAACTAAGTATGAACTAAATTCCACATCGGTGATGTCTGTATTACATCATCGGGAAGCTGTGATGTAAACACCATGGTTTACATTAGGCCAAGTGTTAGAATTCCTGCTTTAGTCTAGACTAATTATTCACTTCGCAACTCGCGCGCTGATTGGTTTATGAAGATCGTGCGCGCAGGTTATGCATAAGCACGCACACAAGTGTTATCGCAATAAATTATACTAATATAATGTTTGGGTACATGTATTTTTTTTGTTGCATTACTTGTGAATGTTTGCGATACCTTCAATCATGTTTGATTATGCATTTGCTTTTATACGCAAATGCATACAGTACATATGACAGTTATATTCATAAGCCGAGCTTTGTACCACCTCTATAAATAAGAAGAAAAAGTGAACAATCTATTAATAAACGCTTACATTGTAAAAGGAATCCCATCATTATTTTTACCCGCTTTTTTTTCAGACTGCCGACAAACGTTAGTTGCCGCTATTTCACTAATGCGTTTAATTGCTTCTATTTTCACAACACGACGCGTGTGACTTGTTCTAAATAATATTTATTTTATGTTAACGACTTGCGCGCATAAGTGTACACATCACCGGCCATGTGGATGCATCTGTCGGCAGTACGAACATGATTTTCGTTTATTTTTATTGTATCGTTTCATAAAAAATGACGATTCTTTTGCTGGGCCGACAAAGAGTAAAATATATTTACCTAGGATTACATATGGGTGGCGGGCGCTGGCTTGATTCGATAATCATAGGTTTTAATTTGATACATCGATATTTGTGAATAAGATGATTATTAAAGCATACTGTTATAAACAGTTTTACTGTATAATCTGTTTAAGCTTATTAGGCAGGTAAACGTATAGTCAACTAAGCTTTTAAGCGTTAGTTAAATTGAAATAAAACTAACTTTAAGGAATTTATCTCGTATATACTATGTTTTTTACGTTCTCGACGAAGTAATAAGCGATAAAATCCTTAAAATTAGTTTTATTTCAATGTGTAGTATTCGCGTAAATATAAGAAATCGTTAGTTAAGTTTCAAGATAGCTGAATTGAGTGTGACCGAGTTCTTTAAATCCTTATAAAAGCAAAGCTATCGGTGTCTTATTATCAAAATGCAGTTCCCGGGAAGCATTGCCCGCGCCCAGTCGCTCGGAAACCCTATGTCGGTGGTCTGGCCGTGCATGTAACGGTCAGAAATTCGATCCCCAACGTCACAGTAAAGCCATTTTCGACTTTGGAAGTGTTGCTATAAGGTTTATTAATGACTATAATATAAAATAAGGGATTAGAAATACCCGTTCCCCGATTCCCGTTAGTGCAGAAGTTTACATTTTATTGTTAAAGGACGAATTGATGATAATTTGTTTATATATATTAACTAATTGGTACTTAAGTATCTATTTCACACTTAACCGTACTTATCATTAGGATAAGTACCTACGTTAGATAATAAATCTTGGTCACGGGGCCACATATTTTTTATTTTGGTCCTGTTATGTTCAAATGTTGTTTATTCCAAGTTCAAAGTTACGGCCAAAGAAATTTAGTCCAGTTAATTTATGCTTGCCTGGTAGGAATCAGAAGCAACTGACTGCAGACAAGCAATGGGCTGATTTAAAACAATACAGAGCTCTCAAATATTTATAGGGACCATACATTATTAATGCAAGATCGATAAGCAAGATATAAAACGGTTATTATAGTGCTGTGCACCTGAAATTGACTACACTGTTTGTAAACATTGTCATGTTATATGTCCATTGACGGTAATCCGGGAGTTGTGATGTTGCGCTACTCAACTCCAACACCCGGTGAAGTGAGCTGAGACCACAAAGTGACCATGGCGGTGCGCGAGCATAGATGGAATCAAACTAAATTCTTAACTCGCTTTATGCTTTGACATGACGCGCATTTGGGCGTTATAATTTGTCACCGCTATAATGTGTGTGTTACCTTTAACCATATAGATGTGCGCCGCATACACTTACCTTAAGCCCTCTGTAATCAATCAGCCGAAATAAAACTAATGGAATCCAGTCGTTCTAATTACTGAACCGGTGTCTGATGCATGGGAAACTGCACTGTAACTGATGTAATTCGGTACCGTGAAACCAGGGGCGGATCCAGGATTTCATTGAGGGGGTAATTTTTTGAAAAAAAAAATTGAATTGTTCGCAATAAAGTACTTCAATCGTAATTCGGGGGGGGGGGGGGGGGATTGCTCCTATTGACCCCCCCCCCCCCGTATTCGCCCCTGCGTCAAATTTATGGACGACTTGAGCTAAGGGTGTGTATGCTGGAATGGTATATTTATGTATACTGATTAATACTTATACAAATATTAAACAACTAGCATTTGCCCGTGTCCTCGCCAAATAGATTCTTGTTAGACACCATCACGCCTATATTCCCGAAAAAGATGGCAGAGGATAATTTCTATTGCAGGAAAAACTTCATGGCTGCTCCTACAGAAACACAATTAAAATCAAAATACTAACAAAATATGTTTCAGTACATTTTCTGAGCAAAATCCTGAGTGTCAGAGTATAATGATGCACAAAAACGTCCCATCTCCTGATTTTTTCCAGCCACCTTATCTTAATGACGTGTGACGTGGTGCGCACCCGGCGTCGCCTGCGCTACGCGCTGATGCACTTACAAATGCGCCGGCGCACTAATGGCCGCTCCCACGGTGCATCGGTGCCTTATTACTATTACACAGAAGTTTCTCAGGGTTACAAGGAAACAGTACCCAATGGTATAATTAGGTTGAGTGATCTTTGGATCTGTTAATTAGTAGGATACTTGTATTTTAAGACTCATCTCAAACCCGTGGGTTTGATTATCGTTGTTTCACGTTAGATAGCCACCGCTATGAGGCAGATTTCATCTGGAAACTGAAAACCTTTATTATTAAAGAAAGAACAATATTTTTCATATGTACATGAAAAAAGATAATATAAACAAAATCCTACACATTTCAACAGAAACATCGACGGGTATACAAAAACCGGTCCAGCCATTTCAGAGATTAGCCAAAACAAACAGACAGACAGACAAAAATTGAAAATAAATGTTTTGGTATATGTACCGTGTATACATCCAAATGCACTTAGTAAAAAGCGGTTATTTTAATATTACAAACAGACACTCCAATTTTATTTATTTGTATAGATGTATAGATGGTCCAACATTTTGTAAATTACGTTTTATTCTTACCAAAAATGAGGAGAAAAAGACAAATACTTATCCAATCATCCTAAACGTTACCAGATTATCCTTACACCCTGCACAGGATCAGACCTATTCTGGCGTCTGTTTAATACTGCGTCCAATCAACTTTACGATCTAGGGCTTTGATGTTCTGAGCTACTTTCGCATAAATGTGATCGTAAATCTTTATCGCCTTTGGTAATTTGGCTGTACCCTGTGTAGAAAGAGCTTTACGATTGCCCTTTAGTTGGGCGCGACTGATTTTGGATAGATCAAAATCAAAATAAAAAGTGCATCGAAAATATAGCAGGGCTGTAGGGTTTGTTTCGCAATCTGTTGATAAAACCCCATCCAAAACTTTTTTGATAAGTACATACATTCGTGCTCGTCACACAAAGTTAGCCCCTATCAGGATTCGAACCAGGGCCCACAGTCTGCTAACACAATCGATTCATAATCGAACACCAATCGCATAGTAACTGTCACTTTTGACAGATATTAAACTGACAGTTATTATGCGGTTGCTGTTCGATTATGAATCGATAATGTTAGCAAGCTTGGGGCCCAGGACCCTCGTCTCGGAGAGCCAACAAACTGCGCTAATCAGGTGTAAACATATATAACTACATTTGGCAAAAAAAAAATAGAAAAGAAAATGTATCCAATCACTAGGATCAACATCTGATAGCTGCGTCATACAGGTATGTAGTTAATTTTGAACGCGGGCACTAAAGCAGATACGTCTAAATGATTGCCATAGTCTAAGCCGTCTGAGCACGCCTACGTATTTAGCTAGATGGAAACATCATCAATTTATGTACTAAGTAACTATGTTTTTCTTCCAGGAATAGGGTCAATAGCATAATAGATATACAGACAACTAAACAACATGGTATATACATACTATTATTGATCACAGTAATGGCCTTACCATTGATCGTACCAGTCTAAGCTCTACTTTTTTAACTGTTAAATAAACTCACAGTTAGTTAAAATAACAAAAATATTCGTATTATTTCAGTCTTAGGGATGGTATTTACATATAGGCAAAAAGCGAATCCCAGACGGAATTCGTGGAAGATTTCACTAATTAGATAACTGAGTCAAACACTCGCCGAGATAACAAGGGCGCTTCGGGACTCCTTTAACATTAAATAGTGAAGGGACATTTGTGATTTTATCGATTTATTAAAATAATTACGAGCTTAAAAAATATATCCCTCGTTGAAACAGTAATATTTACGACAAGGCAGTTCATACGATTAATATCTGACGAATGACAAAATTTTATAATGATCTTTTATTTATCTACGTAACAAAATAATAAATAGGAAAACTAATTACTCAAAGCATTTATTTGTATTTTTTTTCTTGTCTATAATATGTAGTCATCACATCTAAGTTCAAGTAATACTTAATTTATTGTTGGTTTTATTTTTACGGTCTACCTAGAGACTGAAAAATTAATCTTAGATTGATCGATAATCTTAAATACATAGCGATTTCATTGAACAATACATCACTCATATGTTTTGCATAGAACAATATCAAAATAAGTATATCCGATGTTTACACAATTTTGAGTTCTATTCCTAAGTTTTATAGCTTAAATTATTATAAAACATCTTTGAGAGCCAGAAGAGATTATTAGTTTTTGTTGGAAGACCACTGTTTTACGCCGCTAATGAGATTTTAATGCACCAAACGATAAAAAAATTGAGAGCTTTAAAAATATTGATACTTAATTTATAATACTCCGTCAAAATCTATAATGCTAAGAGATTAAAAATGTATTTTAGTTTTATCGATAGGCCGAGTGTTAATCGACCAATTAGAACGGTTGGTTTGTAATGGACCATAATCGTTATTCTCAACACTGCGTCGATAAAATTAGGAACGGCCCTATGCTGCGCTTGCGCAACCTGCTGTGGGAGAAATTTTATGAACGTGTGTAATGCACTTCGAGACTGATGCAACAGGTAACTTTGACCTGGCGCATGGAGCCTTAAATAAACTCTGTATTATGATAGTTAGATAGATCATATCTACTTTGGATCTAAGCTAAACGATGAAGATTTATATGAGAGAATATATAAGTATAGCATCAAACTTTCTAATAAACCCCTCACGTAGGAGGAGGTAAATCCTTGGATTACAAAGTAGTAACTAGATAGAACTCATGTGAATAATCCATCTGCTCTCTTTTTTGCATCCATTTGATCTATTCCAATCTATCCAATCGCTCCGATTATAGTTCTCTTAGTCAATAAATAAGTTGTTTTCGCACGGCCGGATGCAGAAATTCGGTGTTAACTGATGTTCTCAAATAGACACGATGACTTAGTTTTACGTTCTCAAAATATCTATTCATACCGAGTGTTTCTACATAGAACAAATATACAACAGGTTAATATAAACAATGTCTTGATCAAAAGTAGGTTACGGGGATGTTCTGTTCTTCATTAGACATCTGAATAATGTACTTAAGGTGTTTGTTTCGAGCGATATTGTATGATAATTAAGTTCGAAGTGAACTGGATCATGGCCATTCTGATTGGAGAGAAATGGTATGAGACGGCATGTAATGATAAATATATTTTTTTAATTTAGGACCGTTCACAGTCTTTCATTATTAAAAAGAACTGAACCCAAAAAAATAAAACACCTTTTCGCACACGATGCAAGTTGACTTGAATGTTTGCTGCTATAAAGTATTTATATGTTACGATTTCGTTCTTAACAAACGAGTATAGACAATATGTATATGTAACAGAAAACCTGCTAGAGCTATTCCCTTAGTACTATAACTGACGCAATATCACACGTCGAAATGTTTCAGAAAACTCTATTCGACTAAACGTTTCGTGCCACATGTTCCTGGCTAACGCTTCGTGGTGTCCAATGAATCAGCCGTCAGCGAGACAGTTGCTTATGTTACCCCAATTTCTGATGAAAGTGCGCATAGGATGTTTGGTGTTGATTTTACGAGTTTTCTTAATACCGTCAACGGATTTTTGTGCAGTTTATTTTAGTTCTTTTTTAAAAGTTATCTGGCAGTTACATCATATCCCAGACGGTCTAAGTCTATTATTTCAGCCCGAGTGCTACACGATATAGTGATGGATAAGATAGGTAAAGATTTTATTTAGTTTTTCTATGAGTATTACTTTATGATTATGTCTATGACATATACATATGGCATCATAGATATATTATTATGTTTATATCCCCTTTTAAGAAATAAAAGACACGAAGTTTCCTAGCAACACTCTGTTGACAAAATGGTGTCGTAACATTAGCTACAAAGTACTAGGCAAGCAGAGTTCGCTTGGAGGTTTAGAAAGTTAGAGGGCCGAGTCGGGCGAGGGTGTGTTCTCGCACTAGTGATTCTTCGTAAAGGTTACCCCTAGTTCACAATATGGGAATTTACTAATGAAGCAAGTACCTTCGTGGAATTTGTAACACAATCTGTAAACCCACCTTTGTGAGTTACTCATCGTGTTATGTATTATTCGTTCACTTAAACTACAGTGACAAATACATTGTTGGGTTTAGTTCGTTCGCACACATTTTCTTGTTACCCGGCAACACACAGTTGACAAAATGGTGACGTAACATCTGCCCCAAAGTACTAGGCGATCAGAGCTGGAATGGAGATTGCGGTAACAGGGATGTTAGGGAGAATGAAATGCCTAGCACGTATAGAGTTAAGTTTAGGGAACCTTTACCATGACTAAATATATTGGGGGCTATTGCAATCACGAAAATAATTTCATTAATTAACAATACCTATACATACGATTCACGTAGGATCTGATTACAATGTAGATCACGAAAAGTAATAGATTCCACTGACACATTTAATTAAGTACATTCATCTGTTTAACAAAAAATATGATATCATTAATCAAAGCTAACCAGTTTGGACAGACAGAACGAGATAAATACATTCTAAAAAGGGATAGTGCTACATTCCGGAGGGATCCGACCTCACACATTCTTTAGAAAGGGAAATTTATCTTTTTTCTAACCTGCTTATTAAACATGTCTTTTATAAGCTTAATTTTTAGTTTTGTATCTTTTTTCGTTCTTGATAAAATGTATGAGTACGGCAACAAATAAGATGTGCCTAAAACCATTTTTGTATGTGTTATTTTGTTATGTAACATTTGTATTTTGAATGAAATTAATTGAGATGATTGGGTCAGTTGTTACCCCTTTATAGAGTTTGATTAATTAAAATGCTTTCACAATTTACTGATAAACCCTATCCATAATTTATGTGACAGATAGCCCATGCCGAATAAGTAATAGGATTAATTAGTACATTGAGAATCGGGCCTTAATACTAGTAGCACTGTAAAAATATTTTTTGACATAAGTACAGTGTCCAGTAAATACGTACTAATTCTATTCAAAAGATAATTTTTAAAAGTTTTTATTTAAACCAAGACCGTAGTCACTTACTGAATTCAATGATCGATCATGAAGCCTCGAGTTCAAAACGAAATACTTATTTAATTATGATAATTAAAAACGAATACGGGACTCGAATGTAGTTGACAGTTACAACATAGCGTCAAATTGTCAATGCATTTTGACAGTTAAGTAAACATGGCTGGTCGGGATGCGCATGCGCCGCTGTGCGCATTGCGGCTCTATGTCTACAAACATCGATAGAAATGCGCATTAAAAATCATACTTAGGTACTAATTATATAGACGCACATACTATAGACATAGTTATTTCTCTATGAAACCGTATATTTTTTTTGTTATTTCTTACCATAGACTAAGAAAACGAATTTGTACACGTTAATTACGACCTTTCGTTCATGCGAATTAGCGTTTTCTTCACAAGACGGAATTGTAATTTTTGCTTCAATAAGTTATTTGCGACAAGCCGTCTGTGTTATTTCGTCGTTATAGAACCTCGTTACTTCACCCACTACTATTAAGATCGATACTAACTGTTGAAAGTCTTAAAATAGCACCGAAACACGTAAAATTGGAAATAGTTCACCCAATTATAGTATCGTAGGTAACAAGTACACTGCTAACAGGTCATATAGCCATTAATGAGATTAAATACACAAGACGAAATATACGAAATTAAATTACGAAATAAGGAGAGTTTTACTGTTTTAGAGAGTACTATAGTGTTAGGGTGACATGACACACTTCTTTCTTTGCGCAAACTTTATCACCCTTTTCTTTCTAATCAATCACCATAGCTGGCATAGCACTGACGCTCTTCACTAGGTCTATTTTTAAGAATTCAATAGTTATGTTAAATCATCAATCAAGTTCCACGGAATACGCCCTTTCAATGATCATACATTCAAATTGAGCCATTGAAATGTTTAGTTTGAAATCATTCAGGGGTATACAATACTCGCATTTCGCGGTTCACTGCGCTTCGGCTGACCTCATTAGGATACCAGTCTTGATAAAATACAATACTTTAATTGGGACTTTGAACTTATATTTATGTCAGTTGAAAAATGTTTTTTTGTTCGCTGACTTGTAGAATATTTTTTTTTCTGTAGGCAGAGAACAACTTCAAATTATTTGAAGTAACTAATTTAATTACGTTATTCTGTAGATATTATTTATAGGAGGAACTAGCAATAAAAAGAACTAGAGAAAAGAACGGGCAGGCTGAGTTAGTTAGTATGTAGCTTTGTTTTCACGCACACATGAATGAAAGCTACCCTCGAAGTCACACACTCTCACTTTTCATCGCACGAGACTACGCACCCTTCAACCCCTAAGTGCCCATTATCTTGGATCCCTCGATCTCCATAAAATCCCTCACCCAAGCGCCCTTTTTTATCGAGTTTTGTCCTAAAATGGAAAACAAGTACCAGGATTCCAGAATACGGGAGCGGTGAATGCACTTTCACCCTTAGAACCAGCTTCAAGATGCGCAGACTCAAACTTGTCTTGGTGTTCCCGCAATCCGAATTCCATATCTAACTCTTTCTAACGCTTACAGGGTGATATAGCATCCTATCTCTTTTACACGTGCTTAGAGGGTTGCGTGCCACTTAGCCGCAAGTGTGGCTGTGTGTATTAAGGTTAGGTGCGCCCCACAGCAGCGGCTCGCCACGTACGTTCAACCCCTTCGACATGCGTGCGTATGTGGTTATAGCGTGTGTTATGTATATGTCTTGCAGGGAGCCATACGTGTGGTTGCTTCCTACCAGTTCCTGCTATCCTGGTACATGAGTATGTGTAGAGATTAGAATTTGCTAAGCAAACGCTGGTTTTTTCTAACACATCTCACATGTGGTACTAATGTAGGCTTCTAATATTCATAACAATATGGGTAACGTATGAAATCCGTCGTTCAAATGTTTTCTAAGCTCTCGTATGTAGTATGGAGATATTTTCACACGAGTTTATAGATAGAAAGAGAAGCTTAATATTCTATCTCTTTTCCTCGTGTAGGCTCAGGGGGAGCCTCCCACGTAGACATGCATGTGTTGTGTAGGCATTACTAGAGAACAATACGAACCATTTTAATTAAAAAGTAGATATGCAACATAGTAATGAACTAATTTATGTATTAAAATTAGACCATAGAGTACGTAAATCATTCACAATGAAGGCGCCATATCCACTTCAAATGAAAGCGTCAACTAAAATAACAATTGTTATGTACGTTACTTCAATAAGTACTTGTCTGTAGGTGGATTACAGTATTAAAATTAATATATTATGTATGAAAGCTTTATTAAATTTATGGGCTACTAGTTGCTTGTAGAAGAAACTTTAGCATTACTCAGCTCAGCAGCACTATGCAAGATATGAAATAATATGCAGTCAAGAGAAGAGTACTCTGGTATTTTTTCTCTAGAGAGCGTATACGCGAAAAAAATGTTGACACTTTTGACTTTAAAATTGATCTTATATCTAACTTGGAAGGTCCCGCTATATCGCCGTCAGGCCTCGCTAACTAACTAGGGTCACTTCATTGGCACCGTTGGCTCGTGTCAACACCAGCTGTCCCACTCGTCCCAGTTATGCAACCGCACTATTTGTTCAAGGCCACTAACCGGTCCGCAGCGTTTACCGTTACCGTTTTCCGTCAAATTAGTTTGAATAGAAATTTACCTGCATACATTGAAAATCGAATGTCAAAAAAAATATTTTGTCCTCATCTACGAGTGCTCTTATTAGGTAGTCGTTTTAATTTATTTTCGTTAACTATAAAATTATAGTTAAATGCAATTTCAGCTGAGAAGATCAAATAAGCACATCAGCGGGTTCGTCTTTTTTACAGTATTTTTTTACCAATCGCCAATGAGCCATGAGTCACAAAATTCTGAATTCAGGTAGAATGAAGTGTATCAGAAGTTAATCCACTCATATAGACGATGACGAAAATTGCGTACTAAGCAATAATGATTGAATCATGCTTAACTACTGTCCTCGCAAACGGCTGTGATTGATGATAAATTATGCTTTGTAGGTATTTTGAGCATGACGTAAATGCTCGACTTACCATAAAGCTCGTCAAGTATCAAGTACTTCACAAAAAAATCAGGCATGGAGAACAGATTCTACTAGTAAGCTACTTTCTATTTTCGACACTACGGCTCATTTTGTAATGTCTATGTCATAAATAGCTAAATACAATTAGGGGAATCCACCCATGGTCACGTGATATAGGTACATCACGGATTAGTTTATCGTGAATATTGTCAGTTCGCGCAGGAAATAATTGTTATCGGATCGTGCCGGACGCAGGTCGAGATAACTACGCCCAAAGTACTCAACAAAATTTGCCAAAAATAATTTCAGCGAACTTAGTTTTGTTTTCAGCGAAGGCCGCTCGGCCCTCTGCACAGGCTGACAGCGAAAAAATGTGCTTAATAATGTTAATAGAATAAATCTTTCTATGTGCATTTGGTGGCTAATGTTTTGTATGATGTTATCGTTCTTGAGCAAGTGCACGAGCATATAATTCAAGATTTGTCTAGAGACCATTGATCTATTAAAATCCGCTGCGAGTATATTTTCATTTTGCATTTTATTAATGTGGCTTTGCGGCTTTCAGGAGAATAAAGAAAAACAATTTTTGCCAAAATAAAACAAAATTAATAACTTCACTTAAAAAATATTTCCCGTTTCATTTTATTTCCATTTCAATTCATTTTTATTTATTTGTCGCAATTTCCGATTGAAAGCTTTGTCATATTGCAAAATTCTAACAACATATCTTCCTGACACTGACACATTTCAAGTTTAAATAATGTCATAAATAGTCAATAAACAAATTTATCAATAAACTTAATAAATTAGATACATTTTTATAACTCCATAAATTAGCCTTATAATTAATTGGTGACTCCTTTTGTTGCAGGTAATAGACGTTCCACACCACATCGGAGCATATCATATGGGATTAGTTGTGTAAATCACGCCTAATCCCGAACACCGCCGTGTGAGGCCACCACACTCATGCATTCCTGGTCTTTCAATTTTTATTTTTGAAGTAACATACTCATATTTATAGCAGTTACTTATTTTATTAGATACACAAGATTGTTAAAATTTAAGTCAACAAGTCTTTTGCGCGGGAGTATTTAATAATTACAACACGAAATAAAAATAAATAAATAAATGTGTAGACGAGACAAAGTTTTCTTGGTTAATTTGACATGGCGATTGAAGACATCGATCGATTTTTTTAAGCCTTATACCACTGTTTGAATTCGGATTAGCTTATAGTCTATTACTTGAATTGTTTGACTACTGATATTTACACTTATCAATTGCCCTCCGAGACCAGTAGGACTGCCGGCAACCGATGCATAAGGCATCGATCGATAAATTTAACCATTTTGCGAACCATACAGTATATTTTTTATGTGTGCCATATCGATATGCCTATATTGTATCCATTATTCTTCTTCTTGCTTTACAAAATGAATTGAGATGAAATAAAATCGATATGCCGTCCCCAAAACTTAGTGCGTATTTTGCACAATGTCAAGTAATTAATAGTAATAAAACATTCAATAAATACACATTATAAATAAAATAATGGATGTGACATGATGATATGAAAATGGCGTATCTATAAATCATCCAGCATTTTATACTTTTCCATACGCGAAGAGTGCGGATTATGTCAGACGGCCATGACAGGTTATATTATCAGACTCATGGATATTCTGCACACCAGTAACCCTGACAAGTACCAAGTCATTATAATTTTCGATGTCCATGACCACTAGTGGTGGGCGTTGGGCGGATGGATGGGTTATCTCCGCGAGCGTGGAAGTCCGCTCCACTGCTCTATATCGCAACTTCAAAACGATCCATGTGTGATATTTTTTTGCCAAATAGAGTTAAAAATAAATTGCATATCGACACGCCCCCACACTGGACGCGCTAATCCGAGTTACGATGTTTCGTTCGAAATCCATTTTTTTATTAGTCCGTAAATGCTTAAATTATAATAGGTAATATAAAAAAATACTAGCATGTATACTTTATATATAAAAGTGGCGGCGCTATATTATTTTCATATTTATTAAGTATATGAGTACATTCATATACACATGATAAGGCCGTCCACACCAAAACATTTTAACCCTGCACGGAAGCTCTTACTCATAAAGTGTAAATAAATCAAAGCAACACTTAACCAGTGTCGCCAGGATGAAAAAGATCTTTTTATATCGCCCCTTCATTCGTGGGGCTGAGAAGGAAGTGTCGCATGCCTTTGAAATCCCTTCCAATTGGCCGTGGACGAATTAATTATAAAAAAATAAAACAGTAGAAGTTAATCACGCGAGTCACCTGCTCCTAGTAAGAAAATAACAGAATTTTAAAAACGAAACCAAAGATAATCAATCAATTAAAAAAAAACATTTCAAGCTTGGACATAGATAATTTATGTTCCCTTTACTAGAATAGGCGACACCTTTATGATCACGAAAAAGCTTATAGTAAACTTTTGCGATATTGTACGTACCTGCATTAATAATAAGTATGTATTTTGCCTACTCTGACACGACGACACCGCACGCAACGAACAAACCAATAATATTTGTTTCCAGCAAACTGAAACTAATTGCTTTGTGCTGTTGAGCTTTGAGTTAATAACTGTGTAATACTTTAATATTCGTTTAACGTCACCCACCATTTTTGTTTTTGTAAATTGCGCGTCAAATATAAATAACTTTTTCTAATCCCTCATATTCTTGGATTAGACGGGCAACAGCATAAGTGGCTATAATTTTATGGAATATGTCGTTAACAAGTTAATTATTATTATTAAAGTTAAAGTTTCGGTCATCTTTTACATGATATCCAAAGAAATATTTTTTTGTATTACGTATATTATTTATTATATCTTATCCCGGCATTATACGCACTTAAGTTATGTTTGTAATTTGCTCATCTAAAGCCCACATATAAAGCTGAGATCGCCCAAAGTAAATATCAAAGTTTACCTAGACACTATAACACCGTCGTTTTAACTGATCATATTTTATTTCTGTGGACTATGCGCACGCCACTCGATCCCGTTGGGTTGGATTAAAATAACCTGTTTTTTTGCTTTTCTGAACATTTGATACTAAGTAGCTCACCCTGAGGATGATTCGATATTCGAACTCAGCTACTCTATTCAAGCTTTTTTCTATTTATGAACTAGTAAAGTCACACCTGCTGTTAACTTGAATGAAAACAAATACCCCAGATCTACATACCTACCTACTTGTTAATGTTACAGCTTTGGCAAAATGTTGTAATTTTCTTTTATTTACCAAACAGGGCGCCATGTGTTAAGGTTTTCTGAGATAACTATACGTGGCATTGTGTGCACGCTACCGACACGATTAAAATATAATGCAATTCCTAACTAGGGCTGCCTATTTCCGTAGCTATAAAGGTCAAAAGAAAAATACCATTACAAGCCCCTTTACAACACTAGGAGTTGGTTCGTACAGACAAAAAATACATGAGAAAAATGTGGGTTCACAAATGCTCAAATGCTAGTACACAACAACTATCCAAGTTCAGACAGAACTTGACTAAAGCTCGTCTATCTATATAGACTGCTTAAGCCGAACTTTTTACCCTATATCGTAGGAAAAATACTAAACAGACGGACAGACGGACATAGTCGCACCACAAGGGTATCGTTTTTACCATTTCGGTACGGAACCACAATATTGACAGCCCTGGTTACGAAACGTTCTTTGTACTGTAGGCGGCAGTCAGCTACACCACACTTATGGCCGTTGTAAAGTCTTATTAGGGAATTGAGATATTGCTGGTATAATCGTATACCTCGACAAAGGGAATTATGGCAGCCATGCCAGGTTTTGATGGTAGTATAACTTTGTTGAGGTCTTTCGAAATGTGGGTAATATATTGACGAGTACTGGAAAAAATGTGTCTGGAAAAAATATGTTATTTAAACTGTCAGCGTAAATTGTTCAGTGGTAACTATCGGTTTTATTTGATTGTATGTTACTAGTTGTATACCTACTAACAAGGGCTAATTTAAAAGTGATGATAGCTTTCTGTGGGCGCGATATAGAGTGCATATTACCGCAACAATGGCCCATTGGTTGGCGTCAATCATTATAACCCGCGATTGTAGTCTAGGAAGCTAAAGCACAAACGCTCTAAGATTCAAAACCTTAATTTAATTACCGGGCCTGGTCTGAACTCTTTTAGCACAATTGAATTAAAATCAAATGCGAAGCTTCAATTCTGACGTTATTCCTGAAAAAAAAAGGAATATTACGATGCCACTGTCATTACATTGCGAGGCAATATCACGAGTGAATATGAAATGCCGTGAGCAGTTAATCCATGCTTCAATCAACTGAGATAATAATGGATTAATTATGTTTTAAATGCGACGAGGCAACGTAATTTATTTGAATTTAAAAAAGTGAAGAAGTATTTATGATAAATGTACTGATTTATTTGTTGACATTTGTTTTAGAATCTGTGACTGATTTACTTTTTACAACATATATTTAATTCATTCTGTCATTTTATTTTCTTACCCATGCTAGTCCCGTCGGCCTCCTAAACTACAAGCCGGTTAATAACGACAGGGCGTGCTTCCCCGCTCCACGTAATTACCCGCTATATTGCTGAAATATTGTGGTAAGCCGTGCAAGGCCAAGGGCTCTACAAGGTCTCTGAACTCGCGATAAAAGCACAATAAAAGTACAGTGTGAATTATCGCGAACTAGTTACGTTTAAATGTGAATACTTTTCATTTATATTTAATATGTGATTTAAATCCAACATCTTTAAGGTTCAAAATACTTTGTTCACACAATAACCCACCAGGTTTTCATAAATGTTTATAATGTTTATTTATGGTAAACCATAATTAAAATAGATAAAACAAATGAGTCAGAATTTGGTACCATCCAATGTAGTTTTGGACCACAAAATCTTTTATACGAATCCTTTTGAAATTCATAACGATGATATCTGTAATAATGACTCTATCATTCCCACGGAACCCCGCGTCAATCGCGTGCCGTAGTCACGTGCCGAATAACGATACGACGACGAGACAGGTAGAACGCATGCGTTGACACCCACCAGCATAACTTGAACCCTTCACTATAATACACGGAATTACATTGAACAACTTTGTAGAGCTTTATTGCACAATAGAATGGTCTTTCTAAAATGGTTTTCAAAACAGGTAGGGCACAGGTGGGACGCATGCGCCAGGTGAGTTCATTATCGACCTCCTGCTGACTCCTGGTAGCCTAGTATTAGGCTGGCAGTTTGCCACAGGTATGCTCCCAAACACAGGTGTAAGGGCTCCCACGCGACGTGGGCCTCGGTGACCCTATGCAGGGAATTTAACACCTGTAAATATTGCCTAATTATTGGATTTGTTGATAATTTAAAGTAAGAAAATATTCACTTACTATTAGAAAGCAATAAGACACAGTATCAGCTCAGGTAGGTCACGTATTTTAATTAGTTGGATTTATAATAACTACAAGTTTTGAATAGTTGTTTTAAGGTAGGTTGAGCCATCATAATAATAAGATAGTTGAGCCCCTTGACAAATTTAAGAAATACCTCCAAATATATAGACATTTTTAATCGATTTACAGGTATTACAAAGCACTTTTCCTCCAAAAAATAAGTTAAAATCTATGTTAGTCTCCTCGTATATGTAGGTATGTAATTTATAAGGGCCATAATTGAAGGTCTGTAAAAACAGGCGATTAAGTTACGCCTGTCTACGCGCACGGATGCGACGTCAAAATAAATTTATACATCGCCACAGCACTGAACTTCTTGATAACGACACCAGTAGAGCATCTTGAATCTTAATCTTAATTACTTAAGTCGTATTTTCAAATACAATTACAAACACGGCAGCAGGTATGTAAGACTAGAAACGAGCTATTCGCCCATTCGAATTAGTTTGACATTACCCAAATGGTATTTTAATTTCATTCACTCTTGAAGTTTATTCACAAATTGTTTCCCTAGCGACAGTCAAATACATAAAATGTAACGTAACGTCTGGACCATTTGGTCTGGATATTCCCCCGTGATTAGATAAAAGTACCAGTTTGCTGCGTGATTGTATTGGGTGTTACTGAGACCTCCCCCAATAAGTCCATTTTAAGGTAATGGCTGGTGTGATTGGCTGGTATATATTAATTTACATATTAAAAACCCCACATTGTAGATTTATATACTCAATATAGAGATGCCTTTTTCGTAAATAGGACCACACAGAAAACTTTGGGTGAGTGAATAATGAAAAACCGTTTATCAACTTATAAATAAATGATAATCTCTTTATAGAAAAAAACCATGCGTTAGACCTTTTATAATAACTTGCGGACAAAATCCGTAGCTATTAGATTGTCTGGTAATATCTGTATAATAACAATATTAGCATAAAGGTTTTAAATTGCCAGTCACTGCCTAAGCAGCGTGAGGGCACAGTGTGCGCAGGAGCGGGCCGCGGTGGGTTTTCATAAACTTGCCGTTAGTTCCTAAAATAGTACAGACAGATAATCTATATTTGCAAATCTAGATATTGTTTTTTTTTATATGTAAGTACTATAAGTAACTATAACCTGATATACCTACCAGATTTGTGTTGTTGATGTTGTTATTTTTTTTTTGTTTTTTTTTTTTAAGTTAATGTTAGTTTCTAGTTGGTACAAAACTACAAACTCTATCACACATACATTGCACTAAATTAAGCGATCATTATAAACTTCTTATGGTACTATGTAATGAGCCTAAGCCTTTCCCCGCTACATTTTGTACGGACCCACACACGGGGCCCGCGGGACCTCCCGAGATGATGGAACGTGATTCGTACGGTTTAACTAATGACTATCGAAAAAATCCGGCCGTATAAAGGTTTTTCGAGAAACGGGTAATTATAAAATTACAGTCTTAAGTTTGTAATAATAAGGCGGTAGATAAGCGTTTTATCATTATTTTTGAATCGGTTTTTTTAATATTGATTTCTTATATTTACGCGAATACTACACATTGAAATGAAATTAATTCTAAGGATTTTATCGCGTTTTTTTTTAATTAAAAAAATATGTATTAGTATCGTCTGTCAGACCACTATTAGAACTTTATCGCAAAAGTATATATTTTAAACAAATAAGGCGTAGATAATATCTAAAGCTTTTTAAAATGCCATCGTAAAAATCTTAATAAAACTGTAACAATATCGATAAAATGTAAATCCCGTCTGTTTATGATGGAGATTGCAGACACAGACAAAAATATATTAGGTCATATTATAGACGCAGTCTGGCAAAGAAGCGTCCGAATGCAAATTATTGCTCTACTCTCTATATATTGCTCTACATTTTTTACGACTAACGTCATTTCAATGTTATGTTATGAGTCTAGTTTTAAACGCACAGCGGCACTCTGGTTTTTTTTTTTTATTAAATATCGTCGCAAACGAATCACACTCGTATGATAGTAACATACAATTAATTGGGGCGAATCCAGTAGGAAACTATATATATAATAGATAGAAATGCTTATATATTAGATTAGAGAGACATCTTACCCCAAAGCGGACACAAAAATAAAACTTCTTTTCATTTCCACATGACAGATTAATTCATAGCAAACAAATAAATCCAGAATGGATGTACACGACATACCATTCTTATTGTACTAAAACAATAAGCTATTGACCTTATAAAAGAAACAAAGAAGTTCAAATCCTGATAGCTGGCGTCCCGGTCCCGAGTTCGATGTCCGACTCACTCGACTGTAACGGCGCGACACTAATTGATTGGAGTCATCAAATTTGTCTAGACTTGTCCACCCGTGACCTATCTATCGTGACGTATCTAGGTCTAAATAAGTTTCATGGGAATTGTTTTTAGGAGCCCCCCTTAATGCGAGGGGGGATTAGGCCATAGTCCACCACGCTGGCCCAGTTGGAGTTCATACAACTTTCGAGGGGGTTCTCTCAGACATGCAGGTTTTCTCACAATGTTTTCATTCACCGTTAACCGTGGTGAAAGTAAGATTCGCACATGAAATCCAGAAATCCTAGAGCCGGGGTTTGAACCTGCAATCCTCGTTACCGAGGCAAGCGTTCTAACAACTTGGCTATCACTGCCAGTATGTATAGACTCTATCTATACCTTAATCCTATATGACTGATATTAGATGCTTTACAAGAACTCTTTTAGGAGATGCTTCGCATAATAATCTTGCTGCGATTAGCAAACCTTACTGAGAACTCAAAGGATTTAAATTACCTTGACCCTGCGCTAAGATAATATGATACGGATGGCATAATTGAAGATCTTCTAATACATATAAAAGAAGCATTAGTTAACCAACATGCTGATTGTTTGCTGTTTTTTTGTTCTTAATTTAAAAGCATTAAAATTGTGTATTCAGTTTAAGTCACATATATAAAATGCATCACGAGGAATACCGTACGGAACTATAGAACTTTAACGTACTAAACAATTAGTGGTGTTATGGGAACGGCTTCCAAACTACTGCACCTGTTATTGACGTCATTGACTTCGATTTGGTGATTGATTTACAAAATAAATGACTCGTAGTGTCACTGGTGTTAAGGACTATAATTGAAATGACTGATGTACGGTCTAGAACAGCTTCTAAAACGGGTTTATATAAGTCTAATAGCACTTATATTTTCCAACATTATTTAGATGACTTCAGAATGAAGATGGGAACATACAATTAAATTAACATAAAGTCGTTCACTGCTCATAAACTGTGGCATTACAACACAGTATACACACACTAACAGTAATTCAAGCTAGTATTCAGATGAGTGAGTCAGTGGCCAGTTACAATAAAATAATATTAGTTTTACTACCGTGCTCGTCGGCGGATCAAAGACCGTTTGTTCTGTTATATATTAGCTACAGCGTGGGACGTGAGGAAAGGAAGCTGAGTGGGTTTGGACAATTAGATTTGAAGGGTAAACTACTTCTATTGAATCTAGCATTCGCTGTTCAAAAGTAGCCAAATTAGACGATGAAAAAATAGCTAACATTCAACGTTAATTGATATACGTAAGGTACTAATATGTTTAAAATTAATTATATACTTGTTTTAATGGACTTAAAAAATGGGACCAAGAAAAATTTAGATGGTAAAAAAAACACGTCCCTGAAAAAAATACCAGTTGTTCAGTCCAGAGCAGTAGCACCTGCCTGGAGATAGCACGTCGAATCATAAGGTTATTCATTTTAATTATTCTGGTAGCTTAAGTAACACTACGATTGAATATTGAATACTTACCAAAATTACTTACAATATGATGACAGTGAGGAGATAAGGAAGATTTATCAAGAAAGAAAACAGGGTCAGTCAATTTTATACTTATTTTAGATCGAGACAAGTATCAAAGTCAAATAAGCATTTTGGTAACAAAACCTGTAATACGCATGAAAAACCCCTAACATGTGTTCCAATAAAATAAAAGAACTTGCAAGACGAATTGCACATCCATCACTTCTCAACAAAAATAATAACCGACTTCAAGTCAGCCTATTTTCGTCGTTGACTAGCTTTTACGAGCCATAAATCAATTAGTTAGTGCTTTCAACTAAGCTCCGTTGAGACCTAATTCCCATGCGGAATTAATAATACCTAAATTGCAATTAAGATGTTATGAATGTGTGTCTTGCATCAGTGCTGTCGCATCTGGTACGAACGAGTACTAGTGTTATACCATGTAACATGCTATTTATAGCTGACTAGCTGTTACCCGCGACTTCGTCCGCGTGGTATTTAACAAAAAAGTTTTTCTAAAATAATAGTAGCCTACGTTACTCCTTGTTACATCAGCTATCTGCCAGTGAAAGTCCCGTCAAAATCGGTTCAGCCATTTCAGAGATTAGCCGAAACATACAGACACAAAAATTGTAAAAAAAAATGTTTTGGTATATGTACCGTGTATATATGCAAATGCAATGAGTATTGCGGTTATTTTAATATTACAAAAAGACACTCCAATTTTATTTATTTGTATAGATGGGTGGGCTAGCGTGATATGCAGATGTATGAAAATTAGGCTATATTTTAGAACAATTGGGGAGTCGCCTGACTCATGATTAGCATGCAAACAGATATTACAGATGTTTTCAGATATCCGCTTGATTGTCACGCCACCAAAATCGTTTCCACGTGTTCCAATGTCGGTTGTAATTTTTGCATCCGTCAAGATCAGTTTATTTATGTTCCTACTTGCTCACTAGGGGCTGTTTTTAATAACTTTTTAATAAACCTCACACGGTAGGTATTATACCAACATCAAGTGGAATGTTTTCTGACATATCTAACATGGGAGATTCTATGCAGGCCTAATCAGTAGACTAGGCCTAATAAACCGCCCCCTAACCCTATCAGTAAAGATGAAGATGCTGTACTGACAAATTACCAGACTTCTTGGGAGAACTGGAAATGTCATGTTTTACACGTTTATGAACACAACGCATATACGCAACATAATAATGCGCCAATCAAACACATAAAGAAGATTACGGACTATAAAAGCTATAGATAAGATATATTGGCTTATTTAGAAGCTCAAATAGGTTTATTTCGAAATTGAAAAAGTTCGTTAGTGGCAACCGTAATCCAGACAATTTGATGTTGGATAATAGACCGCAAACACTCCGTAATAGATGCAAGCGGTAATAAGCCAGATCCAGGGTAGACTAAAATCCAACCACAAAACGAACGAGAGAAAGGGTTAGGAAAAAGATTCTTGGCTGATTTTCACGCTTTTTCTTTCGGCATAATTGAGTAGATATTTTCCTACAAGATAGGTAATGTAATAGGTATGCTAATTTTAAGTCGCATCATAAGCTGGGCGTGTACAAATCATAATCTATTGTTAGCGTTATCTTACATTCTATCTGCTGTCCATTGTATTGATTTAGCAACAATGTGACTCGGGTGCTTTAGCTTTAGGCAGAATCGAAAGTTAGCCCCTGTGAGATTAGGCTTTTGAAGAATAAAGCTAGTATTTATTGTAAAAAAATATATAAGGTTTAATAAAAATAGTGTAAAATATTTTAACAAATGAATCAGTAAGTCATATACATCACGTTGATGTATAAAATAATTGTGTAAATGAAGTTAGATTTTTTTAAACAAATCGAACCAGTAGCATTTGGCCGAGCGCTCATTACAGTGTAGGTAATTTTTTAAATGTCTAATAATTTAATTCATTTCTTTGGGAATGTGAAACTTATATGACCTACATAGTTACAAAATATTTGATTTGCTATTTCACGACCCACAGTTATCTGCATGTAAAGCTACTAACTGCCTAATTAATGGCGATGGTTATTGGGTTAATAGTTGTGTGACATATGTCGTTGGTCTCCACTAAAATGGCAGATCCTTCATCCATCCATCTGTGCAGATCCTTAGAACAACTTTTACATAATAATATTGTCCTGTTTGCCACCTACACGCGCACGTACGTATGCCACCGTTCGATACAATGTCCTATTCAACACCGTGCTTCCTTTAAATAGTCAAGTAGTGCAATGAACTGCCAAATGTCTGGCTAGATTGCCTAAAATGGTCTGATAGTCACTAAATTAAGTATTCAATGATTTATTTTATGACTATTGGTCATTTTTATAATGCCGCCCCCGCTTCACTAGGATTTTGAATAAGACAATTTATGGAAATTTATATTCTTAGTTTCTCGATTGTTGTGTAAATACTTTCAATCGCTTGGGTTTATTACATATAACCTTGTAAAATTAGTTAGTATATAGTTCACATATTGATTTCTTATATTTACGGGAATAATACACATTTAACTAAAACTTATTTAATTTCGGGGACGCGATAAAATCCGCGCGATAAAAACTAAACGCGATAAAATCCGAAAATTTAGCTTTATTTAACGAGTTCATTAATGTAGAGATTTGGTCATAAAAACTAGGTGTACCAAAAATGACAATAATTTATAAATAAAAAAATACTATTTAAATTAAATTTGGTATGGAAAACATTATTATTACATAAACAGTTTAATATACAATGTGCAATAAATATTATCCATGACTGAACGAAGCACCAAACGCGATGTCGGTAAGCTGTTCACTTAGTCCATTGCGCCCACACTATTCAACTTTATCGTAAAACATTGTAAATGTATGATCTGATTGATTTATAGCAGAGAGAAAAGAAAAATTAAACTCTGATTCTTTAAGTACAGAGGTAAATCATTCAAATTAATATAAGTATATATTTTATTTTAGTTACGTAGGTATACTTATGTCAGATCAGATAAAATCAGCAAAAATAGAGGCTCGGCACATGCCTAATTGCTTGTATTCTGGATACGCATAGCCGTCATCCATGCTTATTTTATTTTATTTGACCTATATGCACTTGTCTGTCTGCCTGCCACCTTTGAAAGAAATGTACTTAAAATACATAAATAATATGATCAACGTCGGGAACGTAAAAACGAAAAATAAACCCGATAAAATCCTTAAAAAATAGTTTTATTTCAATGAACATCGTATTAAAATAACCCTGATCTCAGTAAAATATTCTTAACAATCCAATCTGAGCTCTACCTAAGGCAAAACATTGGGCGTCACATACGAAAGTATTAGAAAAGTAGCACAACACTTTAGCACACTTAATTGAGACTAATGCGCCCAAGCAATTCGCTACATTATGCGTCAATCATTATAATTTTCATCATTATTAACTAATTTCACATTGTAATAATTTTCTCCGCACTTGCCCGTTCCACTTACCGCGCGCGCTGACATCAAAACGTCAAACTAAACGGGGCACCGGCCATCACGCTTAGTAAGCTCTTCTGCCGGTCAAGTGCACCGATGCAGTTAAACTTTATCTCTGAATTGTAAATAGTCGTGGACACATAATTTCATATTGATTTATTTGTTCAATATAATGTAATGAAATGGAAATTGGTGACTCATACCTACAGATGGAACATCACCAATTTATGTAAACTATGTAGCTAATGAAGTATCTATGGGCTAGCTATTGTGACGGCACTTATGATACCACATTAACGGCTAAATAAGTTTAATTATCGGTCAGAATAGTTTAATTTGTATCGTCTAGCAAACTGTGATTTTAATATGTATGAAGTGGGTTTAAGTTTTTTAAGCCTACCTCGAAGTTGAAGTCTTTAAAAACGTGTTTTATGAATAGGGTCCATAGATTCTAATTCGAATGACAAACTGACGGTTTAACAATGATGTGTATTATTCAGAAATAGGTCATTGAACCTAAAATCACTCGTTCCACGATATTCGCCTATTCTTTATTGTTTTGTCTGTTTTCGCAAACCGGCCGTAACACAAACACTGTAAAGATGTATATTTTGTAAATAATGTTCCCTAAATACGTCTGTATTTTAATTTAATAGCAACAGTCATCATTGACGTATCTACATTTTCACTAATTGGAAAAAACAACTGGAGAAAATATTATATATTTATTTTACGCCAGTTTATATTTTTTCCAGATTTTTATTCTATGTATATTTTCTTGACGTCATAGATATATGGTTTTTTTCTTAATAGTACCAAGTTAGCGGATTGTTGATGGCCTTCGATAAACTTATCCTTTGGCTAACTTTTAAAAGGTTAGTACTCTTTTGTGGGGCCCTTCGTCACCATCGCTAGTAAGCTCCAAAGGAAATACTTACTTGAAATTTGAAACTGAAATTATTTGTCTTTTTCTCTAGGCGAAGTTCACGACAAATCAGTGATATTACATGGATCCGTTAGCATTAAGTTAAAAATACAATACTATTCCATTGAGCAATCAGTATGCCACGTAATGCCAGTTCGTAGAGCAATATCCTTAGGCATTGAGGCGAATTTTACGCCGCGAGCCGTTCACCTCGCATCGTGGGTGTGTGCGTAGGATCACTAAGAAATCTGGATACGCAATTAATCACCACCTTAAAACTAGATTCTCAATAGGGTTACCGAAAGTAGACAAAAACAATATCGTCTACTTCAAAGTCAAAACATTTATTTCATATAGGTAGGCCTATAAGGGGCACTTACAAATTGTCATTTTCAAGTTTTTTTCTTAACTTTAGAACGGATCGGAACGCGACCTGAGGCAAGAAACTCAGCGGGCTTATAATTTTAACAAAATTATTATTTTTTAAATAACCCTTTGTGCTTTGAGGGCACGACCAAAAAGGGACAATTAGTCAGCGATCATTCGGATTTGGATAACAGTAGATATTTCCATCTCGCTCACATCACAGATTATATAACTAAGTATGACAGTGAAGGAATGCTTCCTTGATGATGTTGCAATCACATAATTACATCGAGTTCCTGCTTACCATACTGAAGCCTGAAAACTTTGGACAGCTGATAGGCATAGTTCTTGGAAGGACCTCTTCTTAGTAAAAAATAATAATAATCTGCTGTATTTTTTCCTAATGGCCTTCTTCTATTGAGTCTGGCCAAATAGAACTTATCTATTTCACAATAGAAGACGTTTACTTTCAACTGTCAGCCCTATTTTTACTAGCGCTAACACTCGGCCGAGTTGTTGAAAGAGAGATCTTTAGAAAAAATATTTGTTTAATGCCACGGTTAGTATTTATACGTTGATATTTTCCAGCCAGATTAGTTTGTGTGGTGAGTCAAATAAATCTTTGCACTGGACTACGAGGTACGAAAATTCTACTTATAACTGTACGTAAGTAAAATAATCGAAGTGCATGATCAAGTCGTTATTATCTTTATGTGTTCAAGTCTAGGATTAAAACATTGAAATGAAGGAAGGGAAAAAACGTATCACCGTTCGCAATTTCCCCTTGTCTGGCTGTTTTTGAGATCGCTACGAGGCCATGTACGGAACCATACATCTGAATATAATTATACTTCGATGCGGTGTTTCTTCCAGTTCTTCATTTTTCCTGCTAGCTCCTTGACCATCTGGTACGACACTGTACATATTAACATCTCATAATAAAGCTTCTCCTCAGTCTTTCTTCCATATTGATATTATACGAACACTGTATTAAATTTGAATTGCAAATTATAATTAATCTGATGTGATCTGATGTGTGCGAATTTACTCAACAAACAGCCTTATTTAAAGAGAAACTTTATTGACATTCCCATTCCAAAAGCAGTAATCATCCGAGTGACAATGAACTAATCGTGGTATAATAATATGCAACGCAATGTAATTTCTTCTATCTCATCTTTTCCATTTTATTTCATTGTCTAATGAAGAAGGTATTCCCTTACCGTGACAGCTAGGGACGTGATACGCCTAATACTACGTCATCAGCCCTGGTACTAAATGTATTGGTATTTGAAGTCGATTAATGGCAACACTGCAGTGCTATTCTGTAACTACAATTTCATAACTCACGCGTGAATCCGAAAGTGAATTGTAAAATTTCAAATTATACATTTCACCCTCGGATGCGTTTAATATGAGATGAAATAACAATTTCATATCTCGCGCGTGAATCCTCGGCGAATGGCATTTTACAATTAACTTGTGAGATTATCTTTACAGAGTAGCCTTCTGATCGTGGCGTAATATGGGCCAGCTTCGTAAAAGAATACACGGCAAAGCATATTATTATGCCATGACTCACATCAGAAGCGATTTCGCGGTACACAGTGACATGCGCATATAGCTGCACGCTAAATTTATTTTGATTTCTCGATGTGAATTAAATTGAATGACACTTTGTATGTATAAAGAAAATTAATGATTTTACAATGACACGATTACTACGTTTTTTTTTTTTTTTTATTACATTATAGGCAAGTATTTGATCTCGATCTCACCTGATGGTAAGTGACGATGAGATCTACGATGGAGCATACTTGCCTAGGTAGGAAGGCGGCAGTAGATCGAGACGCTACATTCACTAGGCACATGCAGCGCAGCTGATCTGACCCGCAATCCATGAATGGCAACACCGAACATCATGCCGGAACACGGCTAGGCCGCTTGGCGACATGGCTTTGTTCAGTGGGTGGTGACTAGCCACGGCCGAAGCCTACCACCAGTAGAGTTGTCACCTGGTTGGCACCACCCAGGGTCACGTGTAGGGTATCTCGAGGGTACTTAATTCTCCTACGGACGAAGGTGACTCGACCCCAAAAACACACGTGTGTGTGTTAAGATATTTTATTGTTAAATCGAATTATATTTCCTTTTTTTAGCCATCTCTGAGGCTTATGACGTGGCCATATCTCTGGTCCAGATGAATAAACGTTTTTTTTTTGCAGCAAATTAATCAAAACATACCTATCGATATATTTGTTAAGCTCGCCCCATATTACATTGGGTGCATCGGCGAAAAGTAAATGCTCTGCAGGTCACCTCTGTCTACCCCTTCTGAGATTATAGGCGTAATGATGTTTTTTTTTAATTATTATAAATTCAGAAATACTGATAGTTATACTAACTCTTATTGGCAAGAGAAATAGAACAATTGCTACATATTTAAAAAAAAACATACGAATCAAGATAGATTAAAGTGATTAATTTCTTCGTAGTAATAGCAATTATCTCTACTGGCGCCAGTTGAGTTAGGCACAGACAGTGTGTGTGACCGTAATTAACGTCCACTGTCCAAACAAATTGATTCGATCATTTACTTAGGATACTCAGTTATACATATTTATGTTTTAAGTAAGTATAGGTCTAGGGTAACTATTTGCTCATCTGTTCCATTTTTGAATACTTCGGCTATTGTCGTCATACGATTAACATATAAAATATGAAACAAGCAACTAGAGACCGTGACATAAAAAAAAAAATGTTTAGCATTTAATCGATCGAGCAGCACGATTAAGTAACAGTTATTTTTAGCGCGACATCCGAATGCTAATCGGTTTTTCGCGCAGACACGTCGGCGTCGGCGCCGCGGGCGGGCGGTTCAGCTGGCGCGGGGGGGGGAGGGCGGGCGGCGCGCTCGCAGCGCGTGTCGGAAGCTGCGCGCGCGCATCGCATCGACATCACACGTTTTACATAATTTAACATGTTATAAATAATGTCTAATGACTGTAATTTTAAACTGATATATGGTTTGTTAAATAATTAAGGAATCGTTAAAAGATCTTTTTGTTAAATGGCAAATTTATATTAAACATCTTTATAATGTACCTACTTTTCCACTGAAACATTTAAAATCAACGAGGAAAATTAACAGCATACTCATTGTTGAAGCTTTATCAATACATGCAACATTATATTCCAAGAAATATATCATCACGTGCATACAAAGCGCTCATTTATTTCACACATATTCGACTACCCATCAAACAACTATGAAACAATGGACAGGCATAAACATACCTATACACATTCTCACAGTTATTCGGAACATTTCTAGCTAATCACAGTACAGCGAGGTCTAGTCGTAGCACGTGAGATAAGTATATCGATTATGTCTTACTCTCTCGTATGAATTAAAAGAAAGCGAAATCATGCCATAGCATGCATGCATTACACTGGACACTTTAATTGCCTACCTGTGCTGTGTCAAGGTGAACCGAGTCTTAGGCCTCAGCCTCGAATTTAGCGGGCAGCGGGGCGGCGGCGCGGCGCGGGAGCGGCAGGATCTTATGCGTAAAATCAAATGGACCGGTTCTCGAAAACAGCGGCGCGGCTGCGGCGCGGGGCGAACAACGAGCGCCGCTCCCGCGCCGCCGCCGCCGTCCCGCCCCGCTGCCCGCTAAATTCGAGGCTGAGGCCTTACAGCCACCGCCCACCGTGTCGACAAATCACTTCTCCCGTCTGAGCTCGCTTATAGTACGCGAGTATAGGGGACTCGACTACATTCGTTCGAATATGTGCGTTCATGCTTTGTAATCAAAAGATTGATTAAAACCTTGCACTCTATAACAAGTTATAAACTCTATAGTCGACGCAACCGGCGACCCAAGGGCTGGGTATTTCCTCGCTCAGCGAGTAGCTTTGGCTATTCAGCGAGGAAATGCGGCCAGCATCTTAGGCACGCTACCGCATGAGCGATTTTTTTACACTTTTTTGTAGCTTTTCTATACTCTTTTTAATTTATATTAGTTTGTAAATATTTAAGTTATTTTCTTTCTAATTAATATAACAAGCTTATTTCTTCCCTAATAGACTTTTTCATTGAGTCAGGCTCTTAAACCAAGTCTTGGTTTGCTGGTTGCTTGACTTTAATAGGAATTTGATGTGTCAAAACCTCCGTCATGCCGTGCCTCGCCTATAGGATACTACACTATTAGGTACTACTTAGTATTCAATCAGCATCGATCCGATACAATTTATGATAGTTTATTATTAGTTCTAGTGTCATAGTGATATCATGGAAATTAATCACGCGCGAAAGTGGCGGCATCTATCGGGATATGTTAATGACACTTAACGGTAGTGCCACGCAGCTGAATCGCGCTTACGATGTTTGCATACGATAATAATAAATGTCCACTAGTCTGGGTTCTATTAAGATTAACGCTGGTGATGGCAGGTGTCCGCAACCCTTCCAATAGTCCTATTTCATGTCCATCCAAACCTCAATCCATAGTCCCAATTATCTTTCCATATTCCTGCAATAGTTCCTCCGCCTGCTGAGGTCAATTCGCTGTTTATGCTATCATTTTCAGCAGTTGACCCCAGCAGGTGGCTAATATAACATTAAAATGATCAAAAATTGCATCTACGTGTTGGACCCAAATCCCCGCACAAGCCTTCCAAAGATCCGGGTATAGCCCGTGTGGCGAGAGACATAACTATAAATGTCCACTTGTCTGGCTTCGATGGCAGACAAATGTTCACTAGTCTGGCTTTGATGGCAGCATCCCCTCAACCCACTCACGGTTCTGACGCGGGTAACTTAGAGACTGATGCTAGCACACGATCCGACAGACCTCGTTGGCGCGGTCGAAGAAAGAGTCCCCTCTTACGCCAGTAGTATCGTGGCACATAATTGTAATTCGAACCCCTTCCTAACGGCGACCGCCCAAGCCGAGGTCGTGCCCCTTGTGACGCTGAACTAGTTGCCCCAGCCCATATCCGGCTGGAGCTCACTTTGCGCTCGCCTAAAAAACCTAGGTGAAGCTGTAAAGCCCACAACAGCCATGAGCACAGTATTTATCAAATAAAACACTCGGAGGACATACAGATTGCAATCGTTCTGTGTAAATATCGATATTCAAGCAAATTAAAGCAGACTGGCAGTTAGACACAATAAGTAAATGGTCAAAAAACGATAGGAAGAAGAAGAATCGAAATCGTTCAAAAGCCTCTCGCATAACTGGCGGTAATAACAGATATCTCAGCACTCGAGCTAGCCTGCCTCAGCCAAGGCATTTACCGACTGATCCTTGCTGCTTTGCCTTGTTCATTCAATCCGACACTGTGCGCTAAATCTATACTCAAGTCATTGAAATAAAACTAATTTTTCAATGTATTTTTGTATGTATTACATCATTGTGTAGTATTCGCGTAAAGATAAGAAATCAATATATACTCAAGTCACTTTAATCTTTTATCGATTTTAAACATAGACAGGTACTTATATTTTTAGCGTAACGATTCGTAGCAACGATAACGATTATGTTATTACAGACTAGTGTTGTTTGTCTCACGGTTTACGTAAATACACTTCACACTTGCTAGATATACATAGGCACGTTTACAAGTTCCAAGTCAAACAGTAGCGGTGCGACGAAAACAAACGACACACCATCTTGAGCAAGCAGTTGACTGTTACGTAATCAAATTGTGTGAACAAATACATGCGAAAGTTGTAACTCTGAGTTTATGTTTAGATGACAATTGGAAACTTTCTAGGTAGGTTAGGACTTATAGGTAATAAATATGACAACGAGAAAATGTGGTCGGTACGGGCCTTTGCACACCACGTATTTTAAACGCGTAAACGCGCCGTTGACGCGCGTTTTCATCGGTACAAACGCGATACGCACGCAAGTCATAGCAAAATAACTGCTATATGGAATGAAAAACGCGCTGCCGACGTGCGATCGTGAAACGAGCGTCGGCAGCGCGTTGAAAAAACGTGGTATGCAACGGCCCTAAAGGCTTCCGCAATTCACTGAAATTTGATTTTATTATTATCACCGGGATAAGTTTATTATAAAATAATTTCTTAAGAGTGTCATGTTGAGCTTGTGGGCAAAGTAAATATTGGATAACTGGTTCAAAAGGGGCAGCTGGTTCAGAAGGAACAAACGATTTGGAGGGCCCAGCCAAACTCAAACTTCTGATATAATAATACTTATTACCACTGCTTCTTACCAGTAATGATGACTGAATAAGCATCGTTATAATGAAAAAAAATACATCCAATAGTATCCATGTGAACGGTCACCATTACTTCGACTCCCGCGCAGGCCAGATCCGCGCGGCAACCTGACTCCGCGCAGTAATGACGCGACATCCGCCGCACATCCACGCGGGATGCCACCGTCAATTAACTCAAGCTGGTGCGATGCGCTTACTCGACTTGCGCTATGTGAGATATCACGTGACATAACGCAAGTTAAGAGCACACCGCACTAGAGTCAACGCTTATATAGATAACTAGCTGTTGCCCGCGACTTCGTCCGCGTGGTATTTAACAAAGACAACCGTTGACAACAGCCTGCTCGCCCATTCTGAGCCCGCGGGACGCATTGCAGGTTGTTGCTATCAAACTTAATCAGGCACTGCGCTGCAACATTGGTTTTCATTTTTTTTCGTGAGATCCAATTTTTTTTTCTGAAATAAAAGTAGCCTAAGTTACTCCTTGTTACATCAGCTATCTGCCAGTGAAAGTCCCGTCAAAATCGGTCCAGCCATTTCAGAGATTAGCCGGAACAAACAGACAGACAGACAGACAAAAATTGTAAAAAATGTTGTTTCGGTATAGGTAACGTGTATACATCCAAATGCACTTAGTAAAAAGCGGTTATTTTAATATTACAAACAGACACTCCAATTTTATTTATATGTATAGACTAGCTGTTACCCGCGACTTCGTCCGCGTGGTATTTAACAAAAAAGTTTTTCTACAATAAATGTAGCCTAAGTTACTCCTTGTTACATCAACTATCTGCCAGTGAAAGTCCCGTCAAAATCGGTCCAGCCATTTCAGAGATTAGCCGAAACAAACAGACAGACCGACAAAAATTAAAAAATGTTGTTTTGGTATATACATCCAAATGCATTTATACCGTGTATACATCCAAATGCACTTAGTAAAAAGCGGTTATTTTAATATTACAAACAGACACTCCAATTTTATTTATTTGTATAGATTGATAGAGGGTACTTCATCAATTATGATAATTAGTCTTATCGCTGACAATAGTCGATCTACTGCTAAATGCAAATTTTCTATCACGCCATTCCTGCCGAGTTTATGTTAACCTGGTACAAAATTACTCTTATTGACAAGAAACTTTAGGAAGGGAGTCTACAATGTGGTATCATTACGAACCTTGTGAAAATCTTACGCTAATTTACTAGCTGAAACGAAATAGCAGTCCGTTCCTGTAGATTCCATTATTTTCCTCTTGGTAGAATATTTTAGGAAGTAAATCTGGAAGTACTTAAAATTATTTTAGGTAAGCACTAAATTCTTTAACATGGCAAGTGCTACAAGGGGCAGTGAACCTACGCACGCGCACATTTGTTTATTGGCGAAGTTATAAAGCTCTCCGCGGCTCCCTTTGACCGTACGGCACCAGTCATCACATGCTTGTTTACATACACCAATGGCGGCTTGTTTTAGATATTCCTGAGAATTCCATTGTTGAAAGAATGTGTACAAATGATTTGTGGAGGTGTTCTAGATCGGCATTGGCCTGTGGCTTGGACGCACATATTTTTAACCGACGAAATAAAAGGAGGAGGTTAACACTTCGTTTTTTTATGTTTTACCACGTATTACTTTATTGATTTATAATTTTAAATTTAACCTCCATCCGTCGTACCGAGTTGTGTTTCAAACAATCTGATTGGTCTACCTACGCCTATTCCTCTCCGTTCCGCTTGTCTCCGCCAGGAGGTAAACATACAAATACAAGATACTAATAATAATACTAGGATATGCCACAATTTGGAACTGTACCCATAATACAAGCGTTGCTAAGTTTATGATCGTACAGACGGTATGTTCAATAACGTTAAAAAAAACCATATCATTTTTGGACAAGGAACATCAAAATAAAACGAATTTTAAAGATTTTATCGCGTTTATATTATGTTTTTTACGTTCCCGACGTTTTGGCTGCTATACATCAACCATACAACTTGGAATCCAGTAATTAATACCTATAACTGAATCCAAAACCAAGCGCACCATAGCAAGACCTCAAGACACTGAGCACTTTCTGCGTAGATCGGACCGCAAGCAACAACTAAATATGAGGGTACCCCGGTTCAAACTATGACACTATGACGTCATCCACCTCAGTCCTCCCGTTACCATGGTGGAACATGAAAGAACATCAAGCTTCGCTGTATGCAACCACTTTTCTTTATACCTCCTTACTTGCACTACAAATTTAAACGCGCCTTATGAATAAGATTAGCTAAACGATTTAGGGCTGCCTCCGGCATTGTTTTACATACATTATCACACCTATAATTCCCGAGAAGGTACGCAGAGGTGCACTGCAGTGCGATCATTTCGCCGATGGTATTTGGTAGCAATGTAATAGCAACGTGTATTACATTGCTGTTCAAATATGATGGAACAAAACGAAAACTTGAAATAAAACTAATTTAACATATTTTTCCCGACAAAAGTTTCGGTTGCTTTACAGCAACCATGGTAACGGAAGGACTGGTTCTGGGACTTGTACTGAAGGAGTCGTTGTGTCGTTTATAATTAGTAACATTCTTAAAATTAACAAACAGATCACAGGGTTTTCTCCACCTGGAAATTCGTCATAAGCTAAGGTCTACAAATGAATAATCCGAAAATAAAATGAGCGCAGGTGGTATTTCGGAGCCAGCCGCGCGATCAGCTCCTTTGAATGGCAACCCTGCATACATGGCACCGGAAGCCGCTATAGAGTATGTATTAGCAACACATTAACGCAATACATGAGTCATATGAGTCATAATCATTAAAGTTGTGCATGCGCATCGTACACCCAACGCATAATATTCAAATTATGCAGCCTTGATGGCCTCACTTGAGTCCTAAGTCCATAATTGTACGGATGTTGGATACTTTTTGAGTTTGACCTTCGGTTGACACTTTGATATGCATCTAGGCATCTGCGTGATGGCTAAACCTAGGTTTAATATTAAAATATATCCGGGCAGCCTTACTTGACTAAGACGACTAACTAAGAGACTTGCTAATAAAATACTTGTAGCCTCTTAAAACAATAATCTGAAAATATTTGCTTCTCCTGTTTAGTTTGTTTGTGCCTGAAACAACGGGTTGACTAGCGTAGGGTCTGGTCAGACTAATGTATTATTATGTGCATTTATGTTATCAATAGAGACAATTGTATTTTTCTGTCTAACTTCTATTTTTGATATGCTTTTTAAGAAATTCAACTTTTACTCAGTACGTGCAGTGGTCAAATCTCGTCGTCTGACAACTGTGGATCCTGGCTTACAGGGGTGATAGTCATGGAAGTGTTAGTCCTAGTCTTTTTGAATGATAATTTCAAAATATATATATCGTTACCAAAAAAAAATTAGTAATAAAATTATGTAGTTTTATTTCAATACCTCGTCTATCAAAATGGATTTTTAGCACATATTGAAACCACTTTCAACTCAAAACAACATACCCAATTAAAGGTATACAAAGGCACAATAGTTTCATTACTCGCCTCTTAATTAGGGGTTACAAGTAATCAAGTTAAATCTAACCCGTCCTTTGTACAGTCACTGGGAATAATTAACTGCTTCGCTGTCATCCCGCCGCCGCCGGGCTAGGCTGGGTGTGCGCCGCGAGTCCCGTGGGAGAGCCGAAATTAATTGTAGCTTTGAGTTATAAAAGTCACGCGGAGTAAATTGTAGCCTTTTTGGACTTAAACGTTTACTAAACTGACAAGTACATTGAAAAAAAAAACAACTGCGGATAGCCGACGAAGAAATTAATTATTCTGTAAATCAATGTACGTGTGTCACTAACAGTCAAAATGCAACTGTATATACAAAATAGAATTTAATAAAACGTCAGTTCATGATAGGTAACTGCTTTTTATTTTAGTTCTAGTTATTTTTTTCTATTTATTTTTATAGGTTTCTCAATGATTTAATGACTAAATTATAAGTCGACTTTAGCCTGTCTGTCTGTAAAAGGTAGCTCAGAAAATAATTGCTGCACGAAGCCCCTGTTGGGCAGCTAATAATATCAAAGAGCTACTCTTTAAATACATAAACGTATAATGAACAACCGAATATAATGTCGGACATCCGATAAGGAATCTAAGCAACAAAACGCTGCACGCTTCTAACTCAATCTAATACTGAACGCAGATGCTATCACCCCGGCTCAGGTACTGTTAGCTCGTGAGTCCTTTATCGACGACTCGTATCGATGTGTCGGTGTTCAGTAAACGACACCGACGCCGAGCCGACAAACGAGGTGCGCCACACGTCCCGGTAGACCGG
The DNA here is from genome assembly GCA_905404115.1 of Pheosia gnoma. Taxonomy (NCBI): domain Eukaryota; kingdom Metazoa; phylum Arthropoda; class Insecta; order Lepidoptera; family Notodontidae; genus Pheosia; species Pheosia gnoma. The sequence continues at coordinate 6,994,683 of FR989912.1, forward strand.
GATATGTCCCAATTTAAAAATCAAATGACTGGAGAGAATTTGCGAGTTTCAAAAGCTGTACAAGCCAAATACCATAAGGATAGATTGCTTAATTCCAATTAAGGCATCATATTGTCCGGACGGTAACGTAATTGTAGGTATTCTTGTTAGTTATCAATTATACGAGTTTTAGAATGGTTCTTTCAAGATAGCTTATCACTGTGTGAATACGATTTGGTTTTTGTTTTCTTTTTGTTTTCTCTGTGTCTCAGTACCGGCAGTCTAATTGTATTATACGCTACGCTGGTAGATTCGATGCATTCGCGTTTCCTAGCTTTATGCCAATTTCGGTGCATAATTACAGCAAATATTTTAGCGTGGTGTGTTGAGCGTAGCGTAACGCCATGTGCGGCTAATCCCACTAATATTATAAATGTGAATGTCTGGATGGATGTATGTTTGCTACTCAATCACGCCAGAACGGCTGAACGGATCTGGATGAAATTTGGCACAGACATGGATTATAGTCTGGAATAGCACATAGGCTACTTTTTATTCCGGTAATATGTATGGTTTCCGTGGGATAGATTTATTTAAATGTTTCATAGAGTACCAATCATTTTCTCATACATTTGATTTTGAGGCGGTACGAAGTTCACCGGGTCAGCTAGTAATATATATATCCCGATTGGTTACGCGGCACTCATGGTGCCCCTACAATAAACCGATATTATACGCCGATTACAACTTTTATTTACATATTACCGCCTGTAATTGGAGTTTTTTTCAATGTACCGTGATGTTTGAACGCGATAAATGACGTTCGATCGGTTTTCTTTTTTTTTTATTCGACTTCGATCCCCAATTGGCAGTTTAATTTCTAGCCCGATTTGTAAAGTCGACATTAGTATAGAAGTTTATATCGGCGAATTAAAAGTGGCGAAATCACAAAACCTAATTTACCGGACTCATTTGTCCGTGCATATGTAAAGAATATTTATTTTACCAGTGTCTATATATAACGAATTTTTTTTTTTTAACACTCAATGAAATTTGCTTTGTTTCAGATCGCTGCTTGTGGCAGCTATCTTTCTAAGTAATTGCATAACATGGACGGCATCAAGCCATCATTATACACATAATGTAAGTACCTATCTATACACAATTAATAAACTCGAACACTTTTGTAAGCATCTTACATAAAAACGGGCGTTGCCAAAAAAAAACAGCACATCAGCGCATCGCGAGTTCGGAGTGTGGAGGAAGAAAAGGCGGGAATTTGGAAAAAGTGGTTGTACTCGTGGCTTATATAGAAAACTAATTCAATTACCTATCTAATTACATTTTACATTCTTATAATCTGTGGTGTGTTATTGGGGGTCTCACCTCAGTGTATTTCTTTTACTTTCTTAATTTTTAGAGATTATCAGAATGCATATACATATAATATATTATATATATATATATAATATATTATATATATATATATATATATATAATGTATTATATATATATATAATACCCTTTAAACGTGCGCTCCTTTAGCGCATTTGTGATCCTTATGTCCAGTTCATAAGAGCTAAGTCAAGTCTCTATGATAGCACCTTATATGTAGTGTATTATAAGAACCTCTTATAACAATACCTCATCGAAACAAGACCTCAAACAAGGTGAGTCAGTACGGAATGGTCTGAAAATATTATATTTTTTTTTTTTTTATAATATTCAAAGTTGTCTCTCTCCACACCAAACTTCGGTCTGAAGCTTCAACAACAAGGGCATAACATACATACATTAGTAGGCAAAACATACTCATCTTTCAGGTATAACTGTCTGAATGTTTACAGAATGCCGTACGGTTCCGTATATCTTTAAACACCGAAACCCTGAGAGTGCGTTCACCACGGAACCTTGACACTGACACTCGCTCGCTAGCCACAAATCAATTTGTGGCTATGTTTGAATAGGGTTGCCTAACGTAAGGAAGAAACACGCATATACTTAGGCTAGTTCAAATTTCTGGAAATAAAAAATATGTATGGTTATAGCTAAGTAGTAGAAGGCAGTGATAGCCAAGTTGGTAGAATGCTTGTCTCGGTAACGAGGATCGCAGGTTCAAATCCCGGTTCGCACCTCTGGGATTTCTCGATTTCATGTGCGAATCTCATTTTCAACCACGATTATCACTTGATAAACGGTGAAGGAAAACATCGTGAGGAAACCTGCATGTCTGAGAGAACCATTCATCAATATATGAAGAGCCAAATAAATTCGCCACGTGTTACATGCCATTTACCATTACGCTCATTGGTTAAATGGCTAGATTTGTGATGGTGATTGATAGGTTCAATGCCGTTAGCGCTGGCGATGACCGCTCTAAAATTATATTTGGCGTGGAATGGATCTATTTACGATAGGAATGATCCGACCCGACCTCGCTTGTTCTTTTCGTGTCGGTAGCCATGCATGTCAGTACGAGTATATTAAACTATGCGACAAAAGTTATATGTCAACAACAGACTGCCACACAACACGTTCAAAATGGTTAACGATAAGTCCTGATTGCAATTCTGTCATCACGCATTTCATATACTTACAGCTTAATACTCTCATATATACAGAATAGTTCAGAAAGGGTATACTAAGCTTTGAACCTGCGCCCCTTTAGCGCATTTCTAATCATTATGTGAAGTTAGAATATCAATATGTATTTTTTTTTAAAGACAACATTGTTCCCAATAAAATAACAATTATTGGGATTTTCTGTAAACAAAATATTTATTGAAATAAAACTTATTTTTACAGATATGATCGCGTTTTTTTATGTTTTTAAGTTCCCGACATAAAATAAGTTTTATTACAATGACTACTCATTGAAATAAAACTAGTAGTATTTGCTTAAATATTAGAAATCAATATTTTTTTTATTAAATTGACGTATCCAAATTTTGACTTTACACAATGATTAAAAATGCGCTAAAGAAACCAAGGTTTAAGGGTTAGTATACCCTCTCTGAATCACCCTGTATAAGTCCTACATACCTATTTGAAGCTTGATTATTTTGAATTGTTTGAATAACGTATTCAAATTAAGCAGTCCTCCAATGATTATTGTAATATACCCTGGTAAGTATGTCCGTATACACTCCCAATTTTGAAACACACCTTTGAGTAGCCACGTCCAATCACTAACAACATAACGAATGGCCTCAATAATCTTAAAATTAAACTCTTAATCTGAACCTATCGATCATGTTTTGTCAGCGTTCACTCGAACTACCCACTCGAAGGAGTGGAATACTGAAACGCAGCCCGGTTCCTTGCATCCTATCACGAGAATACGAGTCAGGTGTCCCCTCGAAGCCAACGAATCAAAATAAACCAAAACCTACAACCTCACCTACACTTAATCAATGGCATCTGTGAGTGCTTGTACTGGACTTGGGATGCTTTCTTTGAAGGGGCCGGACTCACCACACGCAATATTATTTAACTTTACGCACTTACAGTTAAAAGTGCGTAAATTTGCTTCTCTGTTTAATTTTATGTCATTCTGAAATATTTCAGAATGATATCAAATTAAACAGAGAAGGTCAACAATACTATCATACTATTGGATGATACCTAATTTAAATTCCTTTTTCGAGCTACGTGGTTGTCATACGGAGCGTGCTTACCCAACTACAATATAAACTGCAAAAGTTGTTCCTATGAGCGTCAATTAATTTACTAAACTATGGAAGAGCCTTCCAGACTTCGTACTAGCTTCTTTCTTATCGCAGAAACGTTTCGACTGCTTATATTACAGTCTTGCGATAGTTTGTTAAGCTCCGTCCCTGCAGTCTTGAGTGCTACAAGGTGCATTCATGTCGCAAGCCTCACGTCTCGGTAATGTTCTCACAAGTTGTTTATCTTCATAACATTTTATTGGGTTCCCGGCGGTTACCGGCATCGCAGTGACAAGCGCTTTGCGTTTCAACACCGCTTATACGGTACAGCGTAGCGTAGCGAATGTAGCGACATTTTGGGGATACGTTGGAACAGTGAGAAATTTTATATACTTGACTCTACTAGGAATCCGAGATTTGCCCATTAATAAGTTTAAAACAACTGTAAAAAGTAATCTTTGTCGTAAGGGTTATTACAGGATCTTGGATTATTTGGATGATAAAGCAGCCTGGGACTGATCGCTTAAATATCAATATATATAATGTTAAAGTGTAGCGTGTGTGCGCCCCGCATGGCAACACACTGGAGCTTACTTTTATATTTTATTTTGTAAAAATAATGAATATAAAAAAAAGACAAGCCCGCTGAGTTTCTTGCCGGATCTTCTCAGTTGAGGTCGCGTTCCGATCCGGTTGTAGACTTAAGAAAAAAAAAATGTAATGACAATTTGTAAGTGCCCCCGTAGGCCTATATGAAATAAATGATTTGACTTTGACTTTGACTTTGACTACATGTAAATTAATAACTATCATTAGTTCATTCTGTAACATCTTGTTAGAATATATCTACAGAAAACTTACAAACGTTTCGCGCATTTCATATGCATTTTGCAAGTCCTTTAATATATCTCCCAAAGAAGAGCGATATAAGAGCGTAATAACTCTACGCTTTTCCATTAATCGCTTCTTCTGCTTCTTCCATTAATCGTTGCTGGACGCTACGCTCCAATGGAATCGCGGCCTAATGTCCATTCCACACAAGTGATACACAAGCTGCACTCGGTTATTGCTCACCGCGGGCGGTGGAAACGTTTTTATAACTAGCCTTCACGAAATATCATGTCATTAATAAAATATCGGAAATCGATTTAGATTTGAACAGTACTTAATGAATTACGAATGTTGATTTTTTTTTTTTTTTTTTTTTTTATTACATTATAGGCAAGTATTTGATCTCGATCTCACCTGATGGTAAGTGACGATGAGATCTACGATGGAGCATACTTGCCTAGGTAGGAAGGCGGCAGTAGATCGAGACGCTACATTCACTAGGCACATGCAGCGCAACTGATCTGACCCGCCATCCATGAATGGCAACACCGAACATCATGCCGGAACACGGCTAGGCCGCTTGGCGACATGGCTTTGTTCAGTGGGTGGTGACTAACCACGGCCGAAGCCTACCACCAGTAGAGTTGTCACCTAGTTGGCACCACCCAGGGTCACGTGTAGGGTATCTCGAGGGTATTTAATTCTCCTACGGACGAAGGTGACTCGACCCCAAACCAGACAGTCGTCTGTGTTTTGTTTTAATTTATTTCTATTTAATTTATAACGATATCTAATAACAATTTATCTACCGTCATGTACACGATTTAACATTTATCCTACCTACGTACACAATTCTGTGGTGCTTGTTGTGCATTACTTATAAAAAAAAAAATGATAAAGCAATGTTTTTTTAACACGTTGACTGCGTTAAGAGGTCTAAAAGATCTCTAACGTGACTTTCAGCTGGTGCGGCGCCGAAAATCGTGTTCTCCACCTCTGTGCGGGAGGTCGTAACTTCTTTATTTCTATGTGTTTGACAGAGACAAATATACATACCTACTTCCCGCTGCGAGTTTGATTCAATAATGTAATAAAAAAAATAGGAGATGGATGAGGTCTCTAACGCACTGAGTTGTAATAATATACATCTGTTGCGTGAGGAGATCTTTCGGACCTCCTAAAACACAGGCGTCGTAGACGCAAGGAGCGGAGTGCGGGCGGCGCGGGCGCCGTTAGCTCGCGCTCAGTGTTGTTCAAATGTCGATAAGGTGTACCTGCGCACTCCATGTAAAAAAAATACGCTCTTATATTTTGTCAGCGTGGTAGCAAAAAAAGTCGTTGCACAGGCTGTTACAGTAAATTACGGCTCACATTTAGTAGCACAGATGCATCCAAAAAAACCAAACGAATAAATACACTATGTGTGCAATGCGAACAAATAATGTGGTTACCATGCTTCAATGAGGAACATTTTTCTTAAATATTTTTTTAGTCACTATGTTTATTGAAATAAAACTAATTTTATGGATTATCATAATTCATCATTCACGGAAGGACAGTCACCATGGTCAGTCCTCCCGTGACCATGGTTGCTGTAAAACAGCCGAAACGACGGGAACGTAAAAAACAAATAATTAACACGATAAAATCCGTAAGATTAGTTTTATTTAAATGTCTAGTATTCGCGTAAATATAAGAAATCAATATTACTATGCTTAAATGATTACTTTATAAAAAGTTAAGCTATCGATAACTGGGGTTTTATTTTAATCCCATCACTAGTCACAACCCAAACTGATCTATCTTTAGTTGCGATGCGAGATTCAATGGATACCTAATTTTTTTTTCGTTATATCTCATAACCCACTTTTCACATCCCCATGCGTAGCAAACTTGAGATAGAACAGTTAATTCTCTATTATTTACAGAAAGAACATAGATTGTATCTTATTTTTTGATAAAGATATGAGTTTTTTTAAAATACCTTATTTTACGAGATGGATTAGGTCTCATACGCACTAGAGTGAAGCTCGGTTAAGAGGTCGAATAGGTCTCTAACGCAATGGCTGAAAGTCCTCTGAAAATGGCACCGCACTTAACGTGTTAAGGGCCTCTATTACATCTGCAACTTATTTGACATTAGACCCATTCCAATTGTGTCAAATAAAGTTGCCGATAGAGCTAATAATTATAGCCGTAACCAATTTTTGCATTCAAGGTATCTCGGCGGATCTCTATTAAGTCACTTAATAGAACAATTGTTAGCTCTGTACTCTCTACATAAGTTAATGTTTTACGCACTGTACCTGTACGGGCTCTGACAAACGTAGTATTAATAGTTTATATCAGTTTTGTACTACCTATAACATAATCTTATGTAACTTGTCAGGTATCGGGTCACCGCAGCAGACACAGACGCCAGGGTGGTGCCGGTTTGTTTCTGCCCGGTACGTTCGTGATCCCCGGGGGCGACGGGGAGGGCTGGGGTGAGTGGGGGGCGGTGTCGCCCTGCTCCAGAACCTGCGGCGGCGGCGTCGCCCATCAGAAGAGGATATGCCTGCAACTTGGGTAAGAGTCATAACATTTAGTCACGAGAATATTTAAATATTATTAAAGAAGAAAGCCTGAAGTTATTAGCTACACATACACCTGAGAAATCTCCAACTGGTGCTGCAAGGGATGCTGGGCAGGGCAGGGTGCTGCCAGCTTTCTAAAAACCGGTGCCCAGGCTTCGATCTTGGCGAGGCCGAGGCCCGACAAATTATTGTACTCAGCTCAAACTAGGTAAAAGGTTGCCTGAGCTAGATTCGCACCCCGGTGCCGGATAGGTAAAGACAGAATTAGACTAAAAAAAATCTACGCCAAACAAATTCAGCATAACAGGACTCGATGTAGGTGGAAAATGCACTGCCATCTTCGTGTTCCATTCCACGTTGGTTCGTACGAATCACAACACGCACGAGCAATTCCATAAAGCTCAGATAGAAAAATTATCTCTATTTTAACTGATAACTCTCGTCAAGTAAGTATACCTATAACATACAAAGTATTATAATAGTACTCTAAATACACCTTCACAAGTTGAACGAATGATTTTGAATTAAAATGTTCGTGGCCCATTAAACCAACTGTAAATTTGGATCCACAGTCCGGACGGGCAGCCGCAGTGCTCCGGCGGCGACACCAAGTACTTCTCGTGCCACACCCAGGACTGCCCTGACGGCTCTATCGACTTCAGGGCCCAACAGTGCTCTGAATTCAACGACAAAGACTACAGGGGCGTCAAATACGAGTAAGTATCGGAGGCAAAACTTTTTATTTTATGTTTACTAGTACTGTAATGTTGAGAGAACCCCTCGAAAGACGTGCTGAGTCCGCCAAGCCGCATTGGGCCAGGGCTGTGCACTATTGCCTAATCTCCAACCATTTATGGCACCGGCTTGCCCAAGAGTAAATAACAAAACAGAACATGAGTATGAAAGCAAATTATTTTTGCAGATGGATCCCATTTACCAGCGCGCCGAATCCCTGCGAGCTCAACTGCATGCCTCGCGGGGACCACTTCTACTACAGACACGTGGCGAAGGTGATCGACGGCACGAGGTGCAACGACGACTCCTACGACGTCTGCGTCGACGGCGAGTGTCAGGTAACAAACATATGGAAACGTTTCAACATGCTACTTTACATTCGCACACCCCATTCATTTCATTTATCCTACATTGGAGTTATCTTAAACTTAAAAGGGACACAAACAGCGAAGCCGGGGGGGGGGTGTTCAATGGATGCACTTGCCACCCCCCCCCCCCCCCTTTCCTCCGTGACTCATGATCGAAGTACTATATTGCGACCAATTATAATTATCTTTTTCTAAAGTTACCAAAAATTGCCTACCCAAACGGAATTGCCTCCCGTTAACGAAATCCTGGATCCACGCTGCATCTCAGCTAGTTAACTTACTGGCATGACGTCGCACAAACCAAAAAAAATACTATTACTTTTTCTCACATTGATCTCGCCCCAATCCAAGATTTCCTGTGTCTTGGACGCTAGATAACAATATAAGTTCTCAGATAAATATTTTAAACGCGCGCATCAGATAGAGTTTGCCCCTAGAACTATTCATATCATCATATCCGGGCAAGTGTTTGTTGTTCATTCCTTGTTTTGTTTGGCGATACTTCTGGTAACGTCATAGCCATGTCGTCCCAGTGAGTGAGCAGTCTTATAATGAGGTTTGTGTTAGCCCGTGGGCTGCGACCTGATGCTGGGCTCCAGCGCGCGCGAGGACAAGTGCCGGGAATGCCGGGGCACGGGTGCCAGTTGCCACACCGCTAGCGGCTCCTTCGACTCCCAGGACTACAGCATAGGTAAGAACAATCTAAGCCGGCCCTATCATAGGGCGAACGGAGCAGCCGCCCCAGACGCCAAGTCCTAGGGACGCTTCGAGGCGCGTCGAGTTCTTTCAAGTTAAATACTCTCTTGATCTATGGGGGCACTATAATCGGATCGCTACATCCTTCAAATTCCCTCGGGTTGGCTGAGAACCATACCCTACGGATCTATAGACTCCTGTAACATAGAGCAAAACAATCGGTTAGGATCAGGAAAATATAATATTACTGGAAAACTAAAGGACAAACATGTGATGTTACCTTACCTTGTATCCGCTCTATCCCACCGCAGGATCGCTACAATATGCTTTTTTCTCCAATTTCTCCTTGTTAGCAAACACAATAATTATAATTTCCAGGTTACAACGATATTCTGCTAATACCAGAGGGCTCTACCAATATTGTAATAGAAGAAATTGCACCATCTAATAACTATCTCGGTAAGTTTAAATATCCATAATGAAACTCTTATCGTGTAATAATAATAATATATTAATAATAATGTAAGTGCCCTGAAGGCGTGTAATGATTTGTCATACACTTCTATTTCGTCCGATATATAGTTATAATCAATATTTATATATTTCAAACAAAGTCTTGTCAGTTAAACCCATTTACAAGTTATGAACGCGTGTGTTGAATTTTATGATCTTTGATTTTTTCTGACCCGAATAGAAGAACAAATATAAAAACATGGCAAAAAAAACACATTTGATCTTGAAGCGGTACGAAGATCGCCAGGAAAGCTAGTAAATTAAAAAATATCCCCGGAAGAACACACCAACGGTACGGTCACAAACAAATCAACGCTTATCGTAAGGGTACTTTACAATGGACTGGGGGCGATCCCAGTATATAACTATAAATTATAATACTTACTTATATAGATTTTAAACGACCAAGACTCCGGTTAAAACATTCTTGCCTTGAATAAAGCTTCTTCCTACTGGGATCCGAAGCCGCGACCCTCGGTACAGCAAAGCAGGGTCACTTATCAACTATGCCAATCAGGTTGTCGACATGTTATTTAATTTGTAGCACTGCGATCGAGTAATGGTACATACTACCTCAACGGGTATTACCGCATCGACTTCCCGAAGAGTTTGGTGATTGCCGGTGCGCTGTGGCACTACGAGCGCGATCACTACGGGCTCGCCTCGCCGGACAGACTCCGCTGCTCGGGACCCACCAAGGAGCCTCTTTACCTCTCCGTAAGTTATATATCTGCCATGCAACAGCAATATTCACATTATTTTCTTTAAACAATGCTCAATCCTGCTAGCTATTGAAGTCATAAATGCTACAAGCGTTTCTACGCTGAAGTCAAGAACTTGAATTGGGAAATATCTTAGAAAAGAAATAAAAAAGAAAACAAATTTATTATTTACATGTGTCGAATGGAGAATCTCCTCCTATTTTTTCTTCGGTTAACAAATAATTAATTACAAGTTATTATGCTATCCTCATTAGCAATCGGCAACCAGGAGGCTTATATTTGTTGCATATTAGATTAGACTAGGTAGATTCTAGATATTTAGATTAGATTATTTTTTGCTATTCAATTATTTTAAAATAGATTTTTTAAGTGATATTGTTATCCCATACCGTCTTCGTTGTTCTTCTCAGTTGTATCTCCAAGGGAAGAACGTGGGTATCAAATACGAGTACAGCGTGCCAAACAGCACCGCACCCCCCACGAACCAGAGCTACCACTGGGTGCACGACTCCTTCGCACCCTGCAGCCTCACCTGCGGCGGAGGTAACTTGTCTACATTCTACCCAGACTCTCTTGAAGCATTGTTCTTCTTGAAGTATGATTTCTGAACGGATACACTTTATAAATATTTCGGTGCTGATGTAGAAGGTCTCCTCACGAAGCCGCATCTTGTCAGACTTAATTAACATAGCTGTTACTTCAAAATTTTTATTAAGTATTATATTATGTTTATATATAGAGTAGGGCTTTAGGACATAGATCCAACACGTAAGAGTTTGTTTGTTAGTTGTTTGTTTAACATTCAGCTACAATTATATATTAATATCGTCCTCTACTTTCTACCCAGGTTACCAAACTCGAAATGTCACTTGCCACACCTCCGTTGAGATGGAACAGGTTGACGACGCTCTTTGCGACGAGGGTCTGAAGCCGGTGACCAATCAGACGTGTAATACCCAGTCGTGCCCCGCGCGCTGGGTGGAGGGGCCTTGGAGCAATTGCTCACAGCTCTGCGGCCAGGGAGGAGTTAGGTCACGGAACGTATCTTGCGAGAGGGTCATTGCAAATGGGTAAGAGGCTGTTGGATATCTAGTCATTTCCTTTAAGGATCGACTCCCTTAGAATATTGGTGGATGGCTACACACCTTCCATCACCATCACTCTTAGAACAACTCCTGACTTCAATGAGGGCACCATCCGCCTCATGTATTTTTAATTAAATTTTTGGCTTCTAGTGTAGACTGTTTTGACTGATTATTGCTAGTTACATGTGATTACCATCAGACCCAACGACAAAGTTATTACAATGAATGATATCCCGAACTGCCAACCTAACGTGCCTTCTGAAGCACAGTCTGCTGATCTGATATAAATTAATTTAATATGCTATGTTTCAGGTACTCGTCGATAGTGAATGAGCGCGAATGTTCTGACACACTAGGGTCTAAGCCCGAGGTGTCCCAAAAATGCAATGAGGACACTCCGTGCCCGAAATGGTTTGTTGGACCCTGGAAAAAGGTATGATAATCCAATGCCCCTGTTGGCTAACCTACAACTTTCTGAAATCTTTTTTGGCCCAAATTACAGTCTATCCAATATAGAAATCCCCATTGAAATTGGCCTATATTTTCATGATGCTCTATAATACAAACAGATGAGAATCGTGATAGCACACACAGAACACTAATTTTGAATTCAGAGATAGGTTTGCACCATTGTTTTAAAGCTTATCTTAGACCGGACAGCCCAGTTACAGTGTTATAATATAAATAGGAATATATGTAAGTACCTTTGTATATATTCAGTGCGATCGGTTGTGCGGCGAGGGTAAGGAGAGCAGACAGGTGATATGCCACGTGAAGATCAACGGTCGAGTGAGCATTCTCCCTGACAAGGAGTGCGCCGAAGAGAAGCCTGAAGAAGAGAAAAGGTGTACATTGAGCATCTGCGAGGGAACGGATTGGGTGTTTTCAAGTTGGGTCGGAGTGAGTTGTTACATATTTAATAATGGCATTATTGGTTATATTCTTGATAATAGCCGAATTTATAGAAGAAAGAAGACATGCTCGCTAACTTTTATGCCGATCTTAGAAGTTGAAGTCGCGTTAGGATCGGAAAAAAAATATTTGATCAATGCATGAGAGCACACTAAATAAATGATTTGACATTGACAGAGATTTATAAGACAAATGCGTAAAATTGTTATTTCAAGTAAAAGTCCTCGTTTTCGTCCGAACCATTCGCATATAGCAGACATTTTAATTGGTGGCACGATTATGAAATGCTATGTTGCCACACTAACGATTAAAAAAAACATATAAAAAAAATATAAAATAAAGGGCTACAGCATGCATTAACTACTTTTATAATATCTATAATCATAGTAGCGTTAGAAACAATGGATGCCTATACTAAAATGTATCTACAACAGCTTTAAAATATTTCCGTAGTGTGACTCGTGCCTGTCGACGCACCGCACCCGCCGGCTGGTGTGTGCGACCAACACCACCATATCGAAGGTGGTAGATGACAGCTTCTGTTCCTACCACAACAAGCCGCTTGCCGAGGAGCCCTGCCCGCCCAGCGAGCTGCCGACCTGCACCGCCATGTGGTACGCCACACAGTGGAGCAAGGTACGAAACTAACCTTTAACATATATAGATTTATTCTACGGAATTATTCAGAAAAGGTGTACTGAGCCGGGAACCTGGATTTATTTAGCGTATTCTTATTCAGAATGTAGATATGACAATTTAAACAAAAATATATTTATGTGCAGGTGGCAAAAGATAGCCTATGAAAGTGATATAGAACGTGACAAGAAAAGTGGCTTTTGCTGAGGGAATATTTTTTTTATTTTAAAAATATTGTAATGGTTTCAGTGTTCAGCGGAATGTGGTGAGGGTGTCAAGAAAAGGAAGGTATTCTGTGGGGTGTTTGAAAATGACGCCGTGGTGGCAGTGAACGACAGCAAATGCGATGCAGAGGAGAGATACCACGACACCAAGCCGTGCTCCATACCGATAGAGCATTGCCCGGAGCAATGGTACACGGGAGCCTGGAGAGCAGTGAGACCATGAACTTATTTTTTTTTTAGTTTGGCAATTTAGTGCCAGTGTGTTCTTTGTAGTGTCGAGTAGTTTCTTCATCGTTGCTCTAAATATAAGTACCCCAGATGATGTTCATGATGATGACGATGATAATGGTGTATTGTGGGATACATTACACCATTATCATCCTATCAATAAAACTGTGAATACTGTACTGAAAATTGGCTGAACATCTTGGAGGAACTTGAAAATGAATCCATAGTATTTCATTTTAATATCCTTCTCTCTGCACGTTTATGAACACACAAGGTCAAATACTACTAATCAAAGAACACATCTTTTTTTTTTAATAACACGAAATTAACAACTGCACTGTTCAGATTACCGCCAAACAATTTTTTTGGCGGTAAGCTTCATTCATTTTAAATGATCGATGATTCATTTTAAATTACTTAATAAAGGATTTGTTGCCACCAGTGCTCGGAGACTTGCGGCAAGGGTCTGATGCGCAGAAAGACGATGTGTTTCAAGGGCGATGACCAGGGTACCTGCACCCATCTCGCAGCCCCCGACACCACGAACATATGCAACAACCACCCGTGCACAACAGGTCAATGATGTTTTGGTTTCCTTGTGGTAGCCAGCAGTGAAAGACTAGTTGATAAAGCGCTCGCCTTGGAACCAAGGTGGGCAGGTTCAAAGTCCGGCTCACACCTTTGAGATTTTCGGATTATCATGTGCGAATCTTACTTCAATCATGTTTATGAAATCCAGAAATCCCGGAGGAGCGAGCTGGGGCTTGAACCTGCGATCCTCGTTACCGAGGCAAGCGTTCTACCAACTCGGCTATCACTGCTGTTCATAAGTATAACTGGTCGAATTGATGTTAGTTAGCATGTACTCCCAAATAGCGTAATCTTTTATGAGAAACTAGCTGTTACCCGCGACTTCGTCCGCGTGGTATTTAACAAAAAGTGGATGAAGTCGCGGGTAAGAGCTAGTCTAAAATAAAAGTAGCCTAAGTTACTCCTTGTTACATCGGCTATCTGCCAGTGAAAGTCCCGTCAAAATCGGTCCGAGATTTCAGAGATTAGCCGGAACAAACAGATAGACAGACAAAAATTGTAAAAATTGTTGTTTTGGTAGATGTACCGTGTATACATCCAAATGCACATAGTAAAAACCGGTTATTTTAATATTACAAACAGACACTCCAATTTTATATATTTGTATAGAAATTCGCCCTAATTGCGCTTGTGTTCACAGAGACGTCGACGACACCGGCGATTACGAGCACCTCGGATGGTCTTGACTACTGCGAATACGACGAATACGAGGAAGAGGGCTTGGACTTAGAAGATGATAGTCTTATTAAGGTACATACAATGTCTAACTCCTAGTTATTATAACATTCCATCAGAAAAAAGCCACACTAATTGAGTGTTCGAATTTTAAAAAGAAATAAGTACCAGTGTTATGATTGTTATAAACGTATAAGTATCCCGATGATAATCATGATGTTGATGATGATGATGAAATGAAACCTCTACCCCTATCAGTAAAGCGTTGGATACTTTACTGAATATTTACCGGACATCTTGGGAGAACTTGATAATTCAAGTTATAATAGTTTATTTTAATTTCCTTCACTCATCCACATTTATAACAATACTAGCTGCGCCCTGCGGTGTTACCCGTCATGTCGATCCTTTGCTCTATAAAAAATTGAAACAAATCTATCCCACGGGAACAATACATTTTACCGGAATAAAAAGTAGCCTATGTGCTATTCCAGACTATAATCTATATCTGTGCCAAATTTCATACAGATCCGTTCAGCCGTTCTGGCGTGATTGAGTAACAAACATCCATCCATCCATCCAAACTTTCACATTTATAATATGTATTAGTATAGATAGATAATACAATCACACTTCTATTACACATTATTTATCAAATAAACTCTTATTTTTGGAAAATAAAACAATATTGTCAACTTCACACCAAAAGATTCCCAGTTTTACTTTAAATTAATAAAATATGATTCATAATACCGCCAAATAATATAGCCAAAATGTTAAAAATTCTGCAGTTAATCAATTATGAATTTATTTCTAAACCGTTCTTTTTTTTAACGTTAATACAGTAAAATGTGTCCTGAAGTATTGCTGAAGACAACTAACTGAAAGACTACAAATACAGAGTGAAATCGAAATAATTTGTTAAAATTTTAAATATCGAATTTAACGTCCATTACTCGAGTGCAATAATTGTTCTCATAACAAAGTTACGCGTAACGTATCGGGAACGTAAAAAACATACAATAAACGCGATAAAATCCTGTGATTAGTTTTATTTCAAGGTAACATTACCGGGATTTGGGCCCGGGTACCTACGGCACAGAATGCAGGGTCACTGCGCCAATCGGGTCGTCTGGTGCTTGCCTATAATTATGTTCTTTTTATCACAGATCTCAACACTGCCGAGCGACGCTCTATATTCCGGTAAGAGGGTGTATCCCCACCCATCCTCCTCTTAGCTGCCTATACTTATTATAATTTTAATTGACTGGATTGCACCATATATGGTTAAATTCGACTACCGTGAAATCTTTACAGATTCTGTCAGATTCTGTATAGATCTGACGGTGGTTAAATAAACCATACATGGTGCTATATCCACCGTAAGCAATATTAATTATTAGTGGAAAAGCTTGTTAGCATTTGGCTAAGCATTTGTCTAAGCATTTGGCTAAGCATTTGGCTAAGCATTTGATTAAGCATTTGGCTAATGAAATATTTGAGCGCAGACGAGTATAACTAGGTTACTATTGTTTTTATAGGTTCTGGTGGATCGTTTGCAGAAACGGAGTCTACTTTAATTGATGGCGAGACAGGATCTGGATTAGGTATGTTTTTTTTTAAATATCAACAGCCAAACAATAACTATATTAACCAGACCCAAACTAAGCAACGCTTGTATGATGCGTAAAGACTATATACAGAGTACCGATCATCGGCCTACGGGTAATGTGATCGCAGTAATAGGTACTCAGACTAGGTAAATTTCGAATATTTCATTTACGACATTAGCAAAGGCGGGCACAACAAGTATAAAAATACTTGCACTAGCCTAATTTTACGAACTTGATAGTTTTAACGTTAACGATAGCTTGCCAAAAATAATAAGATAAGTATTCTTATACCTGTTTATTTCAACATTTAGACTAAGTTAGCTGATAATTATATTTTATTTAATGTTAGATTCTATCCTGAATGTTGTCTTTTGAAGTCGTACCCAGACCAAAGGTATAAAGGTACAAAAATCGCCGAATCACTTCGAGAAAAGGGATACTTGTAGCGCTACCTTTTTTTTATTTGGTCGCGTCGCTACTAGATATTTGCGATTTTTGACATACAGAGCCTGTGCGTTATTTACAAAACCTGTGGCATTTTCCAGAATATTGTATTGTACCTACATAATATTTAACCTTTCTTACAGGGTCTTATTCTACACTAGGCGAAGATCTGATTATAACAGAAGGATCTGGGTCCACGTCGAGTTCAGATGATCTGTTCATATCTAACGCTGAGACAAGCACTGACGACGCTGGTGTCACAAACACTGATTCGATCTCAGGTATTTTATACTTTCTTAAATACTTACCCCCGAATTTATAGACGTTTGATAAAGTTAAAGAACGTCTATAAAATCGGGGGATATGTTGTAACAATTATAGTGTAGGTAGGTAACAATTTAATACATCCATCGGTAGCCTATCGATCACATTCCCAAAACACATATGTAAAATGTAATGTTGCCAAGGCAATAAAATAGTCTTCAATGCAGCAGCATTGAAAGTAGAGTTATTGATGACTATTATTATTTTATGAAATAAATATATTGTAACCTTTAGTAATATTTTGTTATGCCTTCAGGTACTACTGAATCGAACACAGGATCTACTGTCACTGAATTGACTCCTACTACAGAGGAAAATTCAACTACACTTAATGAAACCGTAATATCCGAATCTACTCCAGAAACGAGCACTACATCATCAGGATCCACGGATATATCTACTTCATCCGAGTCTAGTGATCAAAGTACCGATGTCAGCACGTCAGCATCCGATTCCTCTCCAATATCGACACCCAATCCACAATCCGGATCTAGTGATATTACTACTTTATCCGAGTCTAATTATCAAAGTACTGAAGATAGCTCGTCAGCATCCGATTCCTCTCCAGTAACGCCAACTTCTTCTCCATTCGGATCTACTGATATAACTACATTAGCCGTGTCCGATGATCAAAGTACTGATGTGAGCACATTAGTATCTGATTCCTCTCCAGTAACGACATCTACTTCACAATCAGGATCTACTGACGCAACTACTTTATCCGAGTCTATTGATCAAAGTACCGAACATAGCACATCAGCATCCGATTCCTCTCCAGTAACGACACCTACTTCACTATCAGGATCTACTGATATAACTACATTAGCCGTGTCCGATGATCAAAGTACTGATGTGAGCACGTCAGTATCTGATTCCTCTCCAGTAACGACATCTACTTTACAATCAGGATCTACTGACGCAACTACTTTATCCGAGTCTATTGATCAAAGTACCGAACATAGCACATCAGCATCCGATTCCTCTCCAGTAACGACACCTACTTCACTAACAGGATCTACTGATATAACTAGTTCATCAGAGCAAGCTACAGAAACTGGCATATCAGTATCCGATTCCTCTGTAGTAACGACTACGGAATCAGAATCTTCTGGGTTAACTACTTTATCCGAATCCATTGATCAATTTACTGAAACTAGCACACTGGTATCTGAGTCTTTGCCAGTAACGATATCTACTTTGGAACCAGGATCAACTGTGATAACTACTTCATCAGAGAGCATTGATCAAACGATTGAAACGAGCACATTAGTATCCGATTCCTCTTCTATAACAACTACTAATTCAGAATCAGAATCTTCTGTAACTCAAACTGAGACTTCAGTAGAAGCAGCCAGTACACCAACTCCAGAAACAACAGTATCTGGATCCGAAACCTCGGATATAACTACTTCATCTGAATCCATTGAACAAACTAGTGATATCAGCACACCGAAATCTGAATCTTCTTCAGATACTGCCACTATGTCTAAGTCTGAGACAACAACAACAGATTCATTTACATCTAGCTCAGAGCCCACAACAGAAGAATCCACTGACTTACAAGGTATTATATCTTAACATTTCTAAATAAACTTACTTACGGCCTGGCCACGGGACATTCGCTATAGCGAAAAATCGCGCGGCGCGATACGGCGGCGCGTCTTGCGATTGAAACAAACGTATAGAAATGTACTGAGCAAGCCACGGGGCGCGGCGAACGCCAGCGCGGCCGGCGGCTTGTACCGGGCAAATCGCGCGGGCGAAGGACAGCGCCGCCGGCGGGTGAAACAAATACATGAATCAGTACGGCGCAGGCCACGGCGTCGGGCGGTATTCGCGGCGACACGGCAGCGATTAAATTTGTTTAGTCGTTTTCGCCGCGAATTATGAACACGGAGCTGTTTATTGCCGAAATATTAGCCAGGCCGCCTATTTGGAAGTCTGGCCACCCACATCATAAATATAAGCATGTAGAGAAGATATTGTGGGAAGAAATTAAAAAAAAAATCCCAGGTTCTGAAGGCAGATTTTTTTATTTATAGGTACAAATAATTAGTTAGTAGGTTACAAAGTAGTCTTTAAAATTATTTCTTAAAATTTTTTCTGGGTACATTCTGTATTTCTCATACTTCTTGTGGAATTCTTCATCTATACCTCGATTCCTATTCAAATCAATTCAAATGTAATAAAAAAAATATGTACTCCACAATCTCTTCCAAATGTGATGTCTTGAACAAAAATACTATTAATAGCAATATCGAGATAACTTTGATAGCAACATTTCGCTCTCGGACGTCCTTACTGATCGCGGCGGCGATCGCGACTGCCGCCGTGCCCCGTGGCCTGCAAAAGATGCCGCGCGAATTGCTGCCCCGCCACTCGCACTCGCCGTATCGCGCCGCGCGATTTTTCGCTATGGCGAATGTCCCGTGGCCAGGCCGCATATACATATAATACATGTAAATATTGGACCTCAAACTCATAAAAAAGTAATCAATTCACCAGTAGTTACTTTATAAAGATTGTTAACGAACTTTTTTTAAACAGGATCGTCTACAGAACTTGTACCAGAAGTTAGTAGTACTACAGTAAGCGAGACAACGAGTGGTACTCCAGAAGACAGTGTTACAACCACAGAAGACACTGAAGGTTAGTCAAATAAAACACAAATTAATATTTTTAAGCTACATTACCCACGCAGAGGAACATAAGCAGCGAGAAACAGCAACGCGTCAGACCGAGTAGGAGATAGAGAAGGAGGGTAGCTGACTCCGTAGTACTTAATGGATTAGCAGTAGGCTATAGACCGGGATAAGAAGAAAGAAAATAGATCTTTATCCATGGTTGAAAAATGCTCCGTAATAAATCTTTATTACTACTGGCTAGTAAATAATTATCAGAAAATACAATTTTAAAAACATACCTAGCCATGTTTTAGAACTGTATTTTTTCATTTTTGTATGGTATACTAAGTGCATTTTCGGTCATTGCTAGACCCGAATCATCATAATATCTCTCATTTTTCCCTTTCGTAAACCAATCTACATAGGTATGTTTCATATTTGTTGCATATAAAATAAATCTGGACGAAGAAATAGAAAAAAAAGTAAAACCGCCTTTTTCGTTGTTACCATTGGTCGACTTAATTCTATAAGTATTTCATTTTATTGTTGCAGTACCAATTAGTACCACAGAAAGAATCGCTGTTCTGTCCACATCTACACGTGAGTACCATTTATACGATAATTATGTGTGGCATAGATTTAGTCAGTTGAATTAGCAGCCCCTTTAGTTATTTTTGGGGCTCTGACAGAAGATCGCATTTTTTATCGAAATGCGCTTCCTACTATTGCCTGATTACCGATATTATACGGATCGAATTTAGCGAGTACCTATGTATCGTCAAAACGTTACTGTACCGGTGTAAGTTTTCTCCAAAAAAATTTTAAGATTTTACTTGATACTTACTTATGATACTGATGGATGTTACAGCTGCCGTAATCTTCACTACGCCAAAAAAAATGTGCAAACCCAGACGGAAGTCTAAGAATTGCAAAAATACAACGTTCGGATGCTGCCCTGACATGAAAACAGCCGCCGACGGACCTTTCGCTTTAGGTACCTACTGATTACAGCTCGAAATATTATATTAAATCTATCCTGTTCCTGCCTACGTCACGTCACGCTGGTACGCGACATGACGCCCGTACCAACAAGTGGCCGCATGAATTCTATAAGGACTCTGTAGTATAGAGTCGCGACAACAACGAGCAGAGTGGCGCGAGGCATATTGGCGGAGGGTGGGGGGGCCAATCTGTAAGAAGCAGTACCCACTCCGTGGCCCTGGGCACAATTCCCACGTCGCGTGACGTTCGTCTGCTACAGTATTTAAAACTTCTATGCTCCATACAAATTGTCTAAATACGTAGACTATAAAGTATGTGTTGAGCTTACGAACACGCTCGCGCTCGACGTACATAATAGTATTTGTGTACAAGTCACTGAAATCCAGTGAGGGATTGTTATTGAGTTAACTGATATTTAATTTTAATTTTTTTAGGGTTCCGTAGTCAAACTATAGGAACCCTTATAGTTAGCAGAAGCACAAATAAAACGGAATAAGATACACATTACCTTGCTAAATAAATTAATCCTCACCCCTCCAGGATGCAAGATACCTCGAACTTGCCACGAAACGAAGTACGGCTGTTGTCCTGATGGGGTCTCGCCATCCCAGGGAGATGACTATAAGGGTTGCGTGCCGCCGCCCTGCACGGAGACACTGTACGGATGCTGCGCCTCCGATAATACGATAGCTGCCGAAGGCAACGACCAAGAAGGGTGCCCGGATCCAACGCCAGCCTGCAAGTTCTCCAAGTAAGTGTTTATTCCGACAATGCTCACATCAAGGGCCGGCCTTACTATATGGCGGCCGCTTCATGCGCTAAAACCCTGGGCCCCAAGTCTGCTAGCACAATCGAGTCATAATGGAACAGCAACCGCATAGTAACTGTCACTTTTGACAGATATCCCATACAATATCTGTCATAAGTGACAGTTACTCTCCGGTTGCTATTCGATTATGAATCGATTGTGTTAGCAGACTTGGGGCCCAGGGGGTTTTCAATATATTCACCATCTTCTTCTTTCATCGTGTTGATGGTAAATCTATTTTAAACTATATAAAAATGGTTTACAATTTATGTAAGTAGGTAAGTATTAGAAACAATTCGTAGCAGACATAGTTAAATTTGTTAATTTATAAATACCTAATTAACGAATTCAGGACAATGTTTTCCTGTGCCTATTGAAATCTGTTTACCATATTTGTTAAATGATTGCAGCTACGGTTGCTGTGCAGACAATGTGACTGAAGCTATTGGACCAGAACAACTGGGATGTCCTGAAAAAGGTTTACATAATTTTATTAAAAAAATATTTGTTGCAGGGATATGATAAGATCAAGTATTTAATCAAATCAGGGGGGATTCCAAAATGTTAACTTAATTTTGTTAAATTGCTCTCAATCATTCTGCTGATGTGATCAAATCCCTAAACTGGTTCGGTGAAGTTACTATACTTACCTTACATATTTAATCGAATCGCTGATTTGAATATTTACCTGCTACTTATCCCTACCATTCTGGATTTGTAATTGATTGTTGAATATTATTGTTTATCTGATATAAAAAACGGGTATGTCACCATTGCCTTTGTTTGCATACAATAACATTCCTACAATATGTGTTATTGAAAAACTTGTATTTTGTACAGAAACAACTGTCGACAGTGTTTCCACCAGTCAAACTGAAACAAGCACAGTAAGTGAAGCAAGCAGCGTTAGTGAGACTGGAACCAGTGATGTCACTGAAACTGAAACGAGCACTGTAAGTGAAGCCAGCAGTGTTAGTGAGACAGGAACCAGTGAAGTCACTGAATCTGAATTAAGCACTATTAGTGAAGCAAGCAGTGTTGGTGAGACCGGAACCAGCGGTGTCACTGAAACGGAAACAAGCACTATGAGTGGAGCAAGCAGCGTTAGTGAGTCTGAAACCAGCGGTATCATTACAACTGAAATAAGCACAATTAGTGAAGCAACCGGCGTCAGCGAGACTGGAACCAGTAATGTTACTGAAACTGAAACAAGTACTATTAGTGAAGCAAGCAGCGCCAGTGAGTCTGAAACCAGCGGTGTCACTGAAACAAGTGCCATTAGTGAAGCAAGTAGCGTTAGTGAGACTGGGACAACGAGTGCCAGTGAAAATGTAACCAGCAGTAGTGAAAATGACACCACCACGATCATCACAGAGCTCACGACGATTCTGGAACATTGTTCGGTCTCAGAATTCGGCTGTTGCTATGACAACGAGACGGCAGCCACTGAAGCCAATGGACTGGGTTGTCCATGCAACGCTACTGAGTTCGATTGCTGTCCTGATGGAGAGTCGCCAGGTAAAGATTACGAAATCCATACATAATTAGGTTTTAACTCCCAAAGGGTCCAAATGAAACCTTATTGTTTGCCAATGTTGTCTGCACGTCTAACCGTTTATCAGAACATTTGAGCTACCAAATGAAATGAGTAAGGGACTTAAAATTTTAAAGATTACAACTTAACAAGCAGAACGGGGATTATATTTTTTTACCGGCTCAAAAACATATAACAAAACAGAACATATTCTTACAGCTCAAGGACCTGATCAGCAAGGCTGCGAAGGTGACTGCATAAACACATTGTATGGGTGCTGCAGTGACGGCCAGACCCCGGCGCATGGGCCTGACTTCGAGGGTTGTTGTCTGCTCACCGCGTTCGGCTGCTGCCTCGATAACCGCAAACCGGCTGAAGGACCACATCTCGAAGGTATTAGTGCATCATTATACTAAGAGTATGCGAAGCTGATGCCTCTAAGTTTTAAATTTGCTTAAAAAAATCCCTAAAGCGATACAATACATCAAAGTTTGTAAAAAGCGCTATTTTAACTTAACTCCTCTACATGCGACGCTAATATAACAACACAAAAAAATATACTTCAAAAAGAAGAAACTGGATACACAAAAAAGAAATAAAGACGTAACACAAAGTCGGCAACAGTCCTAGTTCTTAAAACTACTGTTAATATGCCTTCCTTATTCTAAATCTTATGATACTCCATCAGAAGATTTTTTCCTGGCTGTCCGCTACGCTTCTAGTATCTTGAATTTATCGCTGTTCTTATTTGTTTAAACTAAAATGCGTGTTTATGATATATGATGTACAGGTTGTGGATGCCAGTTCTCGCTGTACGGATGTTGTCCCGACCGCGTCACCGCTGCAGCAGGCCCGGACAACAAGGGCTGCGGCTGCCAGTACACACAGCACGGATGCTGTCCTGATCGGTACATCAATCTGTTCATTATATTTGGATCAAGTCTACTTTAGTTCAATTACTACATACTTCAATTACTTACCTACCTTGTTATCACGCACGTATAATACATTAAAGGTTTATTTTCAATCAATCTTTTTTTTTCAATCAGACATGCAGAAGCAATTGGGCCAAATTACGAAGGGTGCCCGTGCAGCACCTTCCAGTACGGCTGCTGTGACGACGGTATCACCGTCGCGACGGGCCCGGGCCAGCAGGGATGCAACTGCCGCGAATCTAAGTATGGTTGCTGTGGCGACGGCGAGACTCCCGCCAACAGTCCTGACGCCTCAGACTGCACGTGTGCTGCTAGCAAATTCGGTTGCTGCCCCGACGGAACGACTGAAGCTACAGGTCCTAAGTTCCTCGGATGCACTGACGTACCAGAGGATAAGCAAGGTAATCGACTTTTGAAGAATTACCTTTTTTATTATTATTTCTCTTCTCCAGAAAGAGATTGCCGAGGTGGTTTATTCATGGTGGCACAAATGAGACCAGTAACGTTATAATCACTTTTCTCAATTTGTTTTTCAGCTGTGTGTAGCCTATCTAAGGATAGTGGATCGTGCCATGATTACAAAGTGTTCTGGTTCTATGACCTAACTTACGGAGGATGCACGCAATTCTGGTACGGAGGCTGTGAGGGCAACGGCAATAGATTTGCTACCAAGGAGGACTGTGAGGACGTATGCGTGCATCCAGCACCTAAGGGTAAGCAGCATCAAGCCAAATAAAGTTCACCGTTGCAGCAGCAATACTAGATATGGAGTTATCTAGTAGTTGCTGCTGCAACGGTAGCATGGGATTTTATCGCGTTTATATTATGTTTTTTACGTTCCCGACGTTTCGGCTGCTTTCGGAACCAATGGTCACGGGAGGACTGAGGTGGTTGACGTCCTAGTATCAGTTTGAACTGGGGTACCCTCATATTTAGTTGATGCGTGCGGTCCGATCTACGGAGAAAGTGCTCATAGAGTCTTGACGTCTTGCCATGGTGCGCTTGGTATTGGATTTAATGATGGTAATTACTGGATCCCAAGTCGGTGGTAACACCCAGCCATCTTCCCTATTCAAATAAGTTTGTTTTTTAATTTGAATGGCAATCGTCATGATATAGTTTTCAAACCAGGGTTCGCATTTTTCCAGACGTATGCAAACTGCCAGAAGTTAAAGGTGCGTGCGAAGATGACAAAATGCGCTGGCACTACGACAGCGCGCGGGAGCAGTGCACGCCGTTCAGATACAGCGGGTGCCTCGGCAACGCCAACAACTTCGACTCCAGGGAGCTCTGCCAGGCGCAGTGCGAACCCGACACAACTACTGGTGTGCACCAATTATAATTCACCTTTAGGTCTTAAGACCTCTTCCAACGGCCTCTATATAACTGGCTCTAGGGTAACGTTCCTTCCATCAATGCGAGGGGGATTAGGCCATAGTCCACTACGATGGCCCAGTTCGGGTTCGTGGACTTCACACATCATTCGAAGGATTCTCTAAGACTCTCAGACATGCAGGTTTCCTCACGTTGTTTTCCGTCACCGTTGCCACTACCTATCGTAATTTTTTACTCGCGGAATGGTTAGCACGATTTTGGACGAGTGGATACTTATTTATATAGAGATTTGTTTAATATTGGGATATGTATCTATGGTCAAGTATATCGCCAATGTTTCTCAGACCAATGCTCGCTGCCAATCGAGGAGGGTTCGTGCGCTGGGAACTACAGTCGCTGGGGCTACAGCAGGGAGCGCAGTCAGTGCTTGCAGTTCGTGTGGGGCGGCTGCGAAGGAAATTCCAACCGCTTCAGAAGCGAGGCCGCTTGCCTGCATCGCTGCACCGCACCAGGCACCCCCAGACGTGAGTAACACAATGGCCAGCAGGGCTACCAAAAGACAAAACATATATCACAGATTATGTCGCACAGAATGGTCCTCTCACTTTCTAAATTCATACGAGAGAATGAGACCAAATCGATGTATCTCAATTGGTCTTGTCACAGCCTACCTACTGCAGGCACCTATTGACTAAATACTAATTGTTCTAACACTCTTACATGTTCTTATAATAACTTGGTTTGTTTCTTGATGTCGAATTAGATTTTTACTAAGGAGTGTTTATATAAATAAAATATATGAATGTTTAATGCATGAACAAAATAATGGTGTTGGGTAGTACTTATAGCTATATTGCATGGTGTGAGGAATGTAATCTGAATCAAACACTTGACTGCAAGTATTCGTTACTTTCTTGTTACTTATCACGTAAAAAGAGAATAGTTAAACGGTTGAAGTAGCCGTACTTTCTATTTCAAAAATTAAAAAATACAGTGAATCGGCTACTTGCAGTCCTGCTGTGTCTTGTGGTAACTTGCTTTCCCTCGGCTGCGAGTCTGTCAGACTCAAGTCGTGGTGGCTGGACTAACAATGCGTTGCGCACACAGCTCGGTGCACAGAGGCACAGGACGCTGGCAACTGCACAGAGAAGGAGGCTTTGTGGTCGTTCAACCAGCCCGAGAACCGCTGTGTGCCCTTCTACTACAGCGGCTGCGGTGGTAACGACAACCGGTTCGATTCCCGGACGAGTTGCCAACAGACTTGCCCGAGCGCTTACGGTTAGTACAGAGTTCAAATGCACGACGGAGGAAACATGACTTTATGGTTTAACCGTTGGCGGGCATGGTGTACAATCTTGGTGAGTCGATGAAATAATGCTAACTATAGTAAGAGGGAACGCGCTATATAGCAAATTTCGGAAGTTTTTCATAGGCCTCCGCCATAAGCTGTACCTGCTGCTCAACAAAGCAGATTCGAAAAACCCGTTTCGTGTTGTGCAAATATTATACCGACAGGTGGACGCGTAACTGTATTAAAACAGCTGCTGGAAATAACAGAGCTCCCACGAAATCAAAATCAAAGCTCCCACGAAATCAAAAAAAATAAGAAAATGCACTTAAATAAAGTACGAAGGCTCATTCGTAGCCCAGCCGTCCTTTTAGATTCGCATTGTTTCGCGAAAATTTGCATTTTAATTGGGGTCCCGACCGACACCCGTGACAGACAGTTTATTGACTAACATCTTAGAGGAGTTTGGTGCTACTGGCTTTTTTAATTATCGATCAGCTTGTTTGGTTGGTCCCTCTTCCCCAATTTATTTAACAATGGATATCCGCCAAGTATCGCATACTTCTATCAATTATGAAGTAGGTTTAATGAAATTATTTAAAAAACCGAGGCCGGAGGTAAGTGCATAAGACATAAAGTTGTAATAGACGTACCTACTGATGTGCTTATTTCAGTAATATTCTGACGTAGATATATGGAAGAAGGGTTTGCTAATTTCTAGCATGTGTGTGTGTGTGTGTTATATGGTCTTTCGGATATCATAATATCCATCTAGAGCTTGCTTCTTGGACCGCACTTATCTAACATATTTCTTTCTACATTATCTGGTTCAGTCATTTTCACAGAATCACCATACTTACTGTTTGAGTCTTACGAGCTTTCATTTACAGTACCCGACAAATGCACGTTGCCGTACGCCGTGGGCGACTGCTCCGAGTACCGAGAGCGCTGGTTCTTCGACACATCCATCCAGAGGTAACTATAACTTCAAACCTCAACCTTATCCTTACCTGCTGCGAATAAACCCGCGAAGATCTAGGCACACGGCAGTGTGTTAGCCCAGTTCTGAGATTATATATATTATATATTCATATATATTCATTAGTCTACGTCGCAGGACCACACAGCCGGAAGGTAGTACATATATTCATGACAGTGCGCGTGGTTCACGCGTTTTCGTAATTTGCCACACTTCTAACTGGGAAATAGGACAACATAGCAGCCATCTAATTTAATGTTATTTCTCTACGCAGATGTCGCCAATTCCCCTACGGAGGGTGCGGTGGCAACGGGAATAACTTCGAGACCGAGGTGGAGTGCGCGAAAACGTGTTCCGAAGCGCTCCCCACCACTACCACCATCGCTACCATCACCCGCGCCACTACCGTCGCCACCCCCGCCACCGCAGCGCCACAGTCGCAGCCAGCACAGCCACCCGAGCAGCCCAGAGAAGGTGACCAAACGATTATTCATTACTAGAAGTTGCCTCGCCCTTCGTTTCCCGGGATAATATATTTCCCTGAGGCAAAGTTTTATCAAAATCCGTTAAGAAATATTTCTGTGATACCTACGCGAAGTGTCCCACAAAAAATCCAAAAATATTTTTTGTTCTATGACATTCTGCGCACAGACGACCAAGTTAAAAGCCTTAATGTACTTATAAATATTTATTTTATTGTGATATAAAATATAAGCTTATCGCATCATGCAAACCACTTAAGTGTCCAGGCCATATTTATTGACTATCGTTTCCACCAGACTGTTTGCTGGAGATCGACGTCGGTCCGTGTACCAACTATAGAGAGCGCTGGGCGTACGACAGCGCCGCGGGCAAGTGTAAGATCTTCACGTACGGAGGCTGCGGCGGCAACCGGAACAACTATCCAAACGAAGAGTACTGTAATTACTACTGCCCCCCGTTGCAAGGTAAACATTCTTCAATGTAGTAGCCAGCATAAAATAATTTTGCCACAGATACGTTATCAAGACGAACAAAAGAGCGGTACTGTTTGAAATGACCTATCACGACTTCACGAGCCTTGTAACTTTGGATCGCGGTCCTATGATCCATATCGTGATTGAAGGTGTGAACGGTATCTTTGTTCATGAAAGGACACCCAACTAGAAAAATCTGCTCTTACAAAAATCCTCAGACCATATCATTTTTACTCTTACAAAACACTTAACATCCTCTAGGAATGTGGAATTGGGCGCACAGTCTAAGATATTATGGGATGTAAGTATGGTCTTATAATTCTTACAATGTAATGGTTTGGGAAAACTATAACTTACAACAAGTTATTTATTAAGAGCTCTTAATTGAATGTTGATTGTCTGTTCACAGACATTTGCCAGCTGCCGATGGTGGCAGGGCCCTGCAGCGACTCAGTGATGAGTTGGTTCTACAACTCGGCCACAGGCTCCTGCAGTCAGTTCACGTACGGAGGCTGCGAAGGGAACGACAATAGGTATGCAAGTTAAAACACCTAGAAAATTATCACACAACACCTAGGAGCGGATTAGATTCAATCCATCGTCAGGAAACCTGCATCTGTGAGAGAACGAGTTCTCGAAAGACGTTTGAAGTCCATCAACGTGCACAGGGCCAGCGTGGTAAACTATGGCCAGAATCCCCCTCAGATTGAAGGGGAAAAAGGCGTGTGCGGCTAATCTTTTTATTTAAAAAAGAACAATCTAGTCGCCTCTTGTCCAGAATACTTCTATCACTATTTCAGCATAGATTTTTTGTACTTAGTATAGTGCCCGACAAATAAGTTAAATTAAATTACGGCTCCGTGTAAGCCTAATTCTTATATTTGAGCAGACGTCTAACCGCCTTTCAGGTTATCAGAACTTGGAGTATCGCGAACAATATATTTAAGAACAAAAAACAAGTCGTTTTGTGTGTACTCGCGAATCCGTGTGTACGTAAGGATGTAAATCACGTGTACTACACAAACTGGGTAGCGAACTGATCTGAGATTTACCTTTATACTATCTTTAACAGATTCGAGAGTCGCGAGGCTTGCGAGAGCAGATGCAGGACAGGCCCGCCGCAGACCACTACCGTCGCCAGCATCAAAATTGTTAGATTCTCTATTAACATTGTCCCTTTTCTACTTGACGCTAGCTAAAGATATTGCTAACATTTAAAACTGCATAAACTTTACAGCACTATCCATCTATGCGGGATAATACTTAAGGAGCCACTATGCAATATTCAACTGCAAATAGAGCAATCGTTACCACCTTTTACACTCAAGACTAGTTTCCATATTTATGGAAGCTAAAATTAGATTACAACCATCATAAAATAAATTAACGTGCTATAAATTTGGGGTGAACTTTACTTCTACGTTTCCAGTAAAACTAACTACAGATTTAATATGAATGATACTAATGTTACATTGCTTTCCATAGGACGACAGAATTGGCACCGAATCCGACCGACCAGAATGCAAGGTTTCCACAACCCTGGAGGCGTGCTCGACTCCCGGTGCGGTGTGGTTCTACAACCCAGCTACATATGAGTGTATAAAGCACGAGAACCAGGACTCCGGCTACCAGTGCAGGACAACTGGAGTGTTCCCGTCGCAGGAAGCGTGCGAGCGATCCTGTAAAATCGCCAAAGGAGTTGGTGAGCTAATATCAAGACACTTATTCACTGACATACTGTTAAATGGTTCAAAGCAGAGATTCAAGAGCCACAATAATATTAAATTAGACTTAATTATTTAAATTTTGCGGTATATTTATTAATTTGAAACGGTGGCTTTGTTTATAAAAGCGATAGTAAGTGATACTGAAATATATTAGTTGACAGCAAATGTACGATAAACCGCCGTGTAATACCGGCCCGACGCCTAGCCGCCGAATGAGGATGCACGGGCGCTGCGGCAGTTATAAAACGTCTATGAATTTGGGGGTATGACTATTATAAGCAGCTATAACAACTTAGAGTATAAATATATCACCAGCCACTCCTGCCATCGATGCTACTGGACGTGAGGTAGCCACCCCGTCTGCGCAGCGGACCGACATCGCTTTACAGTACACTCATCTAATCCAAGCCAACCTCTTTAGATGTATGCTCAGAGCCCAAGGAAGCCGGCCCGTGCGCGTCGTACGAGATAAAGGTGTTCTACAACCAGGAAGGCGGCTTCTGCGATTACTTCTACTACGGTGGATGCCACGGCAACGGGAACAGGTTCTCGACGATAGAGGAATGCGAGCAATTATGCCAGCGTCCGAACCCCACTGAATTGACCACCACAACTGTCACCACCACCACCAAGTTCACCACCGCCGTCACTACGACAACGCCTGCCGTAAGTATTCAAGATAAGATCCTCTCGCTCTCACTGGCACGAGATAAACGTGACCATGTGACGCATTCAACAGTACGATACCTGGCAAGTGTTGGTTGCAGTTGCCCGGGTGTGTCACCCCGAGCTCGTTGGAGAGGTGTGGGGATGCTGAGACGGTGTTCTACTACGACTCTGAGCGGAGGACATGCGTGGAGAGCGACATCGGCGGCTGCCGGCACGCCAACAGCTACCGCACCGAGGAGGAGTGCGAGCGGTCGTGCGGCCCCTGGGTCGGACTCAGTACGTTCATCAACACTATCAACTTACCTACTTAACCTTGACTATATACTGGTTCCCACTAAGTAGTGCCAGCTACGACGGATGAGATATACTTGCAAAATTCAATACCAGGCTTCCAAGTACGAGTATGTAAAAATACCAGGGCCAAAAACAAGGTTATAAAATACTTGAAAGTATTTGGCAGCTGTTGACCCGACCGACCGAGTTGCACGTGGCCATAAAGTATCAGGTTTTTTAAACGTGCACTCGGGCAACTTCGGTAGAGCCACCGAGCCCTGAACTCGTAACCTGCGCCTGCTCGCGTAGGACCGCCCTGGTAGGGGTGGTAAATGTTTGCAGGTGTGAATGTACTTGCTATTCGCGCGCATGCCCCGGCTTCCAGGGCTGAAAATACTTTCATTTGAAATCGATCCTTTTCTACATATGAATAATAAGCACAATCGCAGTTACAATAAACATACTTGGAAGTTCGAAGATTTTTTAGTACCTAAAAACAATTATGCTCTTTATTGTTATTGGCCCAACGATCGATTTTCAATGCAAGTATTCTCAGCCCGTAGCAGAGCACCCTACTTCAAAGCAGAGCCCTGGTAGTGTAAATACGTCTCATTCCTACTATGAACTCGCAATCATACAGTTCCTTCGCGCCGAGTTCGCGCGAGTACTAAGCTCTAGCTCGTTATGCTAGGTCGAGTGACAATGTTGTTTTGAACAGACGTGTGCGAGTACAACCTGGACCCCGGCCCGTGCCATGAATCGATGCCCAAGTACTACTGGGAGCCAGCTTCGGGCAAGTGCTTGCTGTTCGGGTACGGCGGCTGCGGCGGCGGGCCCAACCGCTTCTCCGAGATCAACGAGTGCATGGAGGTCTGCGGGAGCTTCGGCCCTGGTAGGTACCTACTGTTTCATCTATCTGTCGCAGGGCTCAGGGTGTTATCTATATCATCTTACTCTTTCCCTCTAAAAAACCTTCATTTCCAGGCCATCTATACCAATTTCGATGATGTGTATCGACAATTATGCCTAACTCGTGCTCCTAACGTAACCATAACAATATCAAGAACAAAATAGCATATTATATAGTATATAGCGAATCTGTGGTGTGAGCAGGACGGAAGTTTATTAAAAAAAATCTTACACGTAGACACGTGCAAGAAGACAGATAATATACGTTTGAGATAATTTGCTTCAATAACACATTCTCGAAATTGGTGCGGCGCTTTTCCATTGCGATAGATAGATACCTATTAAACTTTTATTATTGAATAAAAGCCTTGTTTTGAATGAGTTTCTGGACCGGTAGTGCTATTCTGTAACGAAAATTTCATATCTCACGCGTGAATCGTAAAATTTCGGTACAACATTTTATGAGATTATCAAATTATGAGATTACGCGTGATCCGAGGGTGAAAGCTATAATTGTTTTAAAATTTTACAATTCCCTAGCAGACACATGCGTTAGATATGAGATTGTCGTTACAGAATAGGACTACAGTAGATACTACAAATTAATAGCTATTTAAGCATGACTTACATCTTAGTCTCGGATATGGGACGCCAGCTTCCTAGCTGCAAGCCCCGTATGATCGGCTGTGACAAAATAAAGTCTGTGAAATACCAATTATATTTTTGTTTTATTATTATTTATTTATTTCGGCAACATACAGGCAACATGATTCATAAAGGGTATACTAAGCATTGAACTTTTGCTTCTTTAGCATGTTTCTAATCACTATGTGAGGTAAGAATATCAATATGTCATTTATAAAAAAAGAATGTTGTCTACATATTGACCTTTGTAATTTTCCGTGAGCATGTTATTTAATTGACATACCGAAATTCTGACTTTACATAATGATTACAAATACGCTAAGGAAGCTCAGGTTCCAAGGTTGGTATACCAATTCTGAATCAGGCTGTATATAATAATAATACTGTAAATATAAAAATAAAGATAGAACGAGAGAGACTCGTAGCGTGGGTGATGTTTTGTCACAGTCGACATGCTGCGACCGCTGGGTAGAATGAGGCAGACTAACGTATGTACCTATCTATACCGCTTGACGAGTTCGCTTGGTAACTAACCTGGGGGTGGCTCGCGGCAGCGCCGGCCTGCCTGGAGCTGGTGGACACGGGCAGCAGTTGCACGCAGCTGTCGAGCGCGCGCTGGTATTACGACCCCTCGCGCGCAGACTGCGTGCCGTTCGTGTACCAGGGCTGTGGCGGCAACGGGAACAACTTCCACTCCTACGACGCGTGCACAAACACCTGCATAATACGGACCGGTACTGGAAGCCGCTATCACGCTGACCTTACACTTCACGCTGAGCCGCACGGGAAAGACGTTCTGTTGCCGTTACTCGTACACGTGGACAGCCGATGCACTGACATGCACTCGCTTTGCACGCTTGTGACTTCTAGCACCAGCACATTCTAGTTACGCTTAACTCTTATATGCCGAATCATTTTATTAATTTATATTTATCTGCCATGGGCGCCGGGAGGAGGGGTGCACCCCTTGCCATGGAAAAAATACACAGACATTTTAATTTATTTTTAAATTTACGTCTAGGTTGGCGGTCAAAATTGTTTAACACCTTGTCTTAGACAGTTGTCTTCCTATACACTTTTCATTGACAAAACGTAAATTACTAACTTTATATACTTATCTACCTACAATTATGTATAGATGCGGAAGCATCTCCCTGGAAGTGATCCCGCCGACGCCCATGGTAACTGCTCTACTCATGCTAGGACCTTGGCAAGAACACTGAGAACGGCTTCTATCTCTGATGTTGATCGAATCATTTTGTTTATGTACAACTATCTATCGTAAAAGAAATAGATTCGTTGTTGTCACCCTACCTGTACTACTTATTAAGTATTTTGTGCCCGTTCTTAGGACCTATCTAATGTTAAAGTTTGGGGAGGTTATTTTTATATTAATTTGGAGGCTGCATATTAATTCTCACAAAATTATTTGTCTTCTCTTACCTACTTCGTTAGTTTTAAGTCGACTTGCTCTGACTGTTAACTATTATTTTAAAGTTAAGTATATATATTTGAACCTGACCGATGAAAGGTCAATATTAATTTAGGAATTATCTTAAAACCTTCTTTTCATGATATTTGTCTATGTCCAGAGTGTACGCCGTTCAAAGAGGAATGCAAGCGGTTGCGGTGTGAGTACAGCGTGAGTCACTCGTACACCGAAGATGGATGCACGAAGTGCGCGTGCGCACCGCCGCCTGTCGACTGCGAGCCGGCGCGCCAACACTGCGAGACGCTCTCGTGTCCTTACGGAATGAAAACGGAACCGGGAACCGACGGCTGCGAGAGGTTTGTTCCCGACCTCTTACATACTATACTGACCTATACTTACTTATCAATTTGCTCAGAAAATGTAAGTTAAAAAGAAAATTGCCGCGGTTTTCCATAGAAGTTACAATGTATTTAGAGAAATCTCTCTCAACATTTAAAAAGAGACAAAAAAGCAAGGAAAGAAGAGCAGTGCACATTGGGCGGTCTTATCGCAATATCGCTTATAGAGAACTCGTCTTTAAGCAAGTTGGCAGTGTACAAACATAAATCAATTATTTCAACTACAGTAACAACATAATATAAACTTATACTATATTACGACGAATTACCTTATGGAAGTTAAAGATCTGTGGAGTAAAGTCTATGACGAATGGATAAAAATCTATAAACAGGTACTTCGTATTGAGACGATTCGACGAGCTATAGATGTTTGTTTTATTGTTCCACATAAATAAATAAATAAATGTGTTCTCTCTCTCTTTATTATAGTATTTATAATGTTCTATGAATTTGACAGTTAAAATTCATCGATACGCGTATTTTTTAAAGGGCAGAACTAGGACTTCCATCAAATATAGCTAGATAACCGTCCCACCTATGCCAGCAAACAAAAAACCTAATCGAAAAATAAAGTGGTTCGATTCCTGGTTAGTTTGGGACTGTAAAGTTGGGGTGTTCGTTTGGAGATATTATTATCTTGTTAAATTTGTATTTGTTACTATCTAGATGCCAGTGCAACGAGGACCCGTGCACGAGCGCGCGCTGCAGCTCCACGGAGCGCTGCGTGGCGCAGGCGTACCGAGACCCCGCCACTCAGACGCCGCAATACTCCGCGAAATGCGTCCCGGTCCGCGGTGAAGGTATGTAGCGACATCTTGAAAACCTCGCTACAAGACACATGTTCACCGCACTGATACACAGATGGCGTTGCGAACGACGTCCGGAACAAATGTAGATTTTCCACTCAATCGTGAAACGCGCTATAAGAGTTTTCGGAGCACGTAACATATATACATGAACCCGAACATAACCGTCGGGGCATAGCGGCCAACACCGCCGGGCAACACTAAACGTAGAAGTCGCCTTTCAAAGACAGCCTACTTACTAAGCACTGTTAGACTAGATGTTAGAAAGCTCAACAAACATTGTTATCATAGACTGTAGACCCGAAAACTAATAATCATCGCAATGATTGTCGCTAGATGTGCCGCGACGTCCCGAACCGGACCCGAGGCACGATCCGAACATTGCCGTGAAGGAAGGCGGCAAGGCGACACTGCGCTGCCTCTTCCATAGCAACCCACCGCCACAGATCACTTGGCGCCGCGGAGAAATCACGGTAACTTGCACCAGGGATAAAGAAACACCTGTATCCACCTGTTTAAAGTTGGACAATATGCGTAAAAAAATGTTAACTCTTCAGCTTATTATCATTCATATGTTGTAACGTACAGGTGTGGGAAGCCCCCTTGCATTTTGGTGAGAAGTTAATGTTCTTTATCTATGACTACCTCAGACTAATTAGCCTGAATTTAGCTTCCCAAAGCGTAAGCTTTACCTAAAGACTTGAGCATGAGGCTGTCACTTAAGTTATTTAATAAATATGTGTAAAGACTTGATTTCATTTTGATAACGCGTGGTCGCATACGTATAATTGTTTACCTTTGAGGAATGCGCTAGTGCTGTGACGCAATTAGTGATTAACATGTCGATAAAATAATTTAATATCGCCTGACAAACAGACTACACGAAAGAGAGAAAGAAAAAACATTTATTCAGCTACAGACAACTCGAGACACGAGATTACATTATTTGGCACAAAACAGTAAAATGAACTCGAAGAATTGACATAAATACTCGAGCATTAACGCGATCGATAAGCCTAAGAAATCTGTTATGAACACACTGAACAAAATACTCAAAGGACAGCACTATAATGCTGCAAGCGTGCGAGGCGAGGCGTGTCGCCGGCGGGGAGGTGCGCCCACGCTTCAACTCAGGCCCCGAATGCATCATTTCGCGTTGCTAACAGTTGATTAAACATTACAGACTACATTTCCACTTGCTCCCACCAGATCGACGGTAATGTAAACCGGTACCGGCTGCTCTCCGACGGCGCGCTGGAGATAAACTCCGTGCGCCGCACCGACAGCGGCGTGTACATCTGCGTGGCGGACAACGGGCTCGGCGTCGCCATACAGAAGATCCATCTGCAGGTCGGCGGTGAGTGTATGCACAGATATATCGTGCAGCGAACTCAGCTAAGGCTACAGTCAACGTGGCGAATGCTATGGAGTAAATCTTATGCTTTCGCTTCAATGACCACGGTCATTCCCGTCAAGAGTCTCTCGGAAACATAGTTGAGTTTTTATTCCACATATTTCTTTAAGTTTTTGGATTATGAACCAAATTTTTGGATATTTTTTTAACCATATTATCAAGGTCGAGATTCGCCCAAAAGGAAAACACAATTACCTACGTCCAATTTACTCGATAGAGAAAATAATACGGTTTCCTTTCACGTCTCTATTTCTCCGGACGGCTGTGTCGAGCCAGTGGCTTAGCGTAGGTCATTAGCACCCGGTGCGGATTTCAAATTTGCCGCCCTTATATTTTTGCTATTCATTATAATGAATTTGGGGCACGGTAACGACAAAAATAATGACGAAAAAAATACTGAAATATATTTTTGTGAACAAACCGCCACCTGTGAAATGCCACCCCCGGCAAAGTGCCGCCCGGTGCGGACCGCACCCTCCGCCCCCCATGTTACGCCACTGTGTCGAGCCCATCGGAAACTCACGTATTGCTCTAATCTATTTACTTAATGTATTCGTTTCGAATAGGCGAATTGAATGAAACAATCTGCGAGGAGTACACCAGGGAGTGCGAGCAGCTGAAGTGCGAGTACAACGTGCAGCGCAAGCGCCTGCTGAACGGCTGCACGCGCTGCTCGTGCGTGCCGCTCGACATCGACTGCACGCCCTTCAGGAAGGAGTGCGAGCAGCTCAAGTGCGAATATGGCGTCAGCAATACCGACACGTATCATGGCTGCCCGAGGTACCGAAACTAACTCAAAGTTTAATCATTTGTTTTGACACTGTAAACTGTAACTTCATTTACATCTACAACTCTTATAAAATCTTTTTGAAAAGAGCAACCATGGAGTTGCTTGCCCCTTCTTCTCCATAGGTACGGCATTCCGAGCGGGTGGTAAGGTTATATTGGCATTTTGTGACAATTTTGACGATTCACAAGTACCTACTGTATCGACTAAATGATTTACATGAATAACAAATATTCTCATTCTTATACTATCCAACCGTATTATTAGGTTGTCATTAACATATTTATCTACAACAATTCCTCCA
Source organism: Pheosia gnoma (assembly GCA_905404115.1). Taxonomy (NCBI): domain Eukaryota; kingdom Metazoa; phylum Arthropoda; class Insecta; order Lepidoptera; family Notodontidae; genus Pheosia; species Pheosia gnoma. Next base: position 7,032,328 of record FR989912.1, read on the forward strand.
TTTTTTTATAACACTCTAATTTAAAATCATCACGCCGGTAAGTACCTATTCACCGAAACAGTGGACATGGGTACACTCCCCTTTTTCCGATGGGTTTCGTTTCAATGTATTGAGATTCATGAAAGAATTAGAATATATTCAAGCAATAGTCGACCACGCTGGCACAGTGCGGGTTTGCAAAGTTCACACGTCTTTTAAAAGATAATAGTTAACAATCTATTTCAAGCAAGCGAACAATATTTTAATCCGGGATTCAATTAGGTCAACACTGTATAGACCTATAAATTTATGATCAGTGCTCTATATTCAGATCTACTTGAACATTAGTTCTATGTAGTCAATACTGAAGCGAACAATGTTTCGTTTGGCGCAGGTGCCGTTGCGCCGAGAGCCCGTGCGCCACGGCGCGGTGCGCGGCGGACGAGCGCTGCGCCGTGCTGCGCTACCGGGACGCCTCCACCGGGGCCATCAACTTCACCGCCGAGTGCAGGAGAGGTACAAGATCCCACAGGATTCGTACTATTTATAGTAGTTAGAAACGTGCTGGAAGTGCGCGACACTCTGTTCTATGGTCTTCTTAATCTCCTCCGCGCATGCTACTCACTTGATTTGGAAATGAGGGTTACCTAACAAATGTATGCTTACTCTGTTCAAGTTAAGAGAATGACGTTACCAATGATTGTCGATACCATAATAAGAATAGATTGTTATTGTTTTCTCCCAACATATAATCGTCAACTCCAGGTTATTTCGGACGTAACATAACTTGAACTGAGTATAATTACGCATGTTTTTATTTAAAAATAACCGCTTGATGGTATATGACCAGTGAACAAGCCTGGCATGTGTCCCGTGGAGAGGGCCGACCTCAACGAGGTGTGTCGCGATATTTGCACCGACGACGCCAGCTGCCGCGGCTCCGGCAAGTGCTGCCGGCGCGGCTGCAGCCGCGTGTGTCTGGTGGCCGTGCTGGCCACCGCGCCGCCCAGCGCGCCCCTCACCACCACACACGCACCTGGTAACAACCCCTACTCGGTTCTTGAACCCGAGCCCTGTTAGTAAGAGCTACAAGACTGCAGCCAAGCTGACACCACTGTGTGCCATCGTCGCTTAATTATTTGCAGAAATGTTAGAATAATAGAAAAATTACGATGTGGGAATCTTCAAGAATCGACGTGTTAGGTTATTCTTGCCTGGTAGACATACGAGCAGTCCATGTATGGAGTGCGTTACAATACGGAAGATCTTATAGTTGCAGCAGTAAATAAGATAAGAAGATTTTTACTGGTGGTAGGCTTCGGCCGTGGCTAGTCACCACCCAGTGAACAAAGCCATGTCGCCAAGCGGCCTAGCCGTGTTCCGGCATGATGTTCGGTGTTGCCATTCATGGATGGCGGGTCAGATCAGCTGCGCTGCATGTACCTAGTGAATGTAGCGTCTCTTATCTACTGCTGCCTTCCTACCTAGGCAAGTATGCTCCATCGTAGATCTCATCGTCACTTACCATCAGGTGAGATCGAGATCAAATACTTGCCTATAATGTAATAAAAAAAAAAAGCTCTCCGTTATTTATCCTGCATCCGCTTTTCTGTTTGGTTTTCTAAGCTCTTATCTAATTCTTTCATCTCCTTTAACCTTGCCAACTTCACCGTGACTCAACTCTTTTTATTAAATATGAGGCAGACCAAAATCCCTCATTGGAGCCCTTCGATGAGGGATTTTAGACAAAAACGGTTGGCTTTTATTTTCTATCTTTAACAACAATATTATTCCTGGTGGAAAGTGTAACTGGCCCCACAATACTAATGGAATGTGGAAATACTTTAATTAATTAAACGAAGAATATGATTTACGTTGAACGTGCGCATAGGACAGCCTTTCCCAAAGTGGGCGATAACGCCCCCTTGTGGGCGCTGCAGGCCTAAAAGAGGGCGGTAAGAGACCCAGAAAAAATGGGGGCGTTGTGTAGAGGCTTACAATAATTAATTTAATTTGAAGTTATAGTGGTTTTTAAGTAGGTGAAAAAATGGAAGCGCCAAAAAATTATTCATTCTCAAAGTGGGCAGTATACAAAATAAGTTTGGGAGCCCCTGGTAAAGCATATAACAACTATCTTCAACCTCATTATTTATCCATTAGAATTACTGCAAGCGCCCAAACCGATCCCGCGCCAAGAGACAACCACTGTCGTGTCGGAAGGCGGCAAGGCCACACTGCGCTGCCTCTTCCACAGCAACCCGCCGCCCCTGATCACCTGGCAGCGCGGCGAGGTCACGGTAACTGACACCTCGCCTCAACTGTGCCAGAGACAAAGAATCAAGAAATTTGATTTGCTTTAATAAAAACAATGAACACAATTTCTGGATATGTAGGAAAATGTGGATTCCGATTAGACCGTTATCCTCATACTTATGGGATAGTGCTATAAAATCGCGTGGATTCATCCATTCTTCACGATCCACGTTGATTGTAAATTAGGTATTCGGTATTACTAAGTAGATACGTTGAAAATAAACTTTGACAAGATCGATTGCAAAAGAACCGTCATGTACCTTAGACCGTTTACTGAGAGTCAACGTGTATTTAGTGGGTCTTTAAGTTTCAATTTTGAGTTGTGTATCTGTGCAATTTGAGTGAATAGTTAATGAAAATTGCTTCATACCTTCGCGATGTATGATAATAATATGTCTAGATAAGACACGAGGCCCTACCAAACAAACTGACTAGCACAGATGGTAGTGACCCCGCTTTCTGTTCCGAGGGTCCCGGGTTCGAATCCTGGTAAGGGCAAAAATTGTGTGATGAGCACGAAAGAACACGTTGCACCCGAGTCCTGGATCGCCACCAGTACATTGAATGGTACCCGTAATACAAGCGTTGCTTAGTTTGGCACCCCACAGTTGGTATTTATCCAGCGATATTAGTTATTATTATTTATTTATCGTGTGTGCTGCACCAGATCGACGGTAATATAGACCGGTACCGGCTGCTGTCCGACGGCGCGCTGGAGATCGTCTCCCTGCGCCGCACCGACAGCGGCGTGTACATCTGCGTGGCGGACAACGGACTCGGCACATCCCGGCAGGAGGTCCAGCTCATGGTCAGCGGTGAGTGTTCGCACAGCATCATGCCGAAGCTTGGGGCACTAAGTAGGTGACGCGGTTTGCTGTGCCAGTCGCACTGATTTTGAAGACTACCTTCGTATGATTATCGATAATGTAACATGTGTTGACGATCACAGCAAGCCGCGGCATCGGTTTGCATTTTTACGTAGTATAAAGTATAGTAGAGGTTCATGGGTTTTGAAAGTAGATTTAGATCTATGATGAAACACTTTCTTTCTATTTATTAATATTTCTTTTGCTCCATTTATAATATTCTGGTATTATTTCTAACGCCTGATTTGAAATGATATTCGCGTTAGTTCTGCAGCAGCAATCCGTTTGTTAGGAGGGAATAAGTCTGTCAAAAAAAAACCTTTAACGTGAAAATCATCCTAGTAGGTAATGGTTTATGCATGTTTTATATAAAAGCACATATACGGTCAATAGCCTAATGAAACATTGTACTCAGCGCCTTTCAGCCCCGACAGGAAGTGCCAGCATTTTGTTCTAGAAATTGATGCAGCATTCATAATGCCCTAAATAAAGGTCACTTATCTATTAATTCGCGAGCGAGGCGAGTGTTACGACTATTAGTACCTACCTACTTACATAAACATCCCCCCTTTGACACAGATACCATGCAGGAAATAGGTACTTTGCTAGATATAATTTTCCAATAACATACCTACTACTTTATCAAAAATAGAAAACAGAACACATAACTACCGACCGGTGTAAACCTAGTGTACAAGTCGAATGGTATGGTAATTTCTCATTTGAACTGCCTCCAGGCACTCACTACATGCGCGTGCGCAGTACACATATGGATAATGTTTAGTATATCCATCGCTATCAAACTTATCGTGGAATACTTGACCCGCTGCGGTTATCTGAGCGCGCGCAACACTTGTCCGTTCGAACTGTTGTTGCTTACTCGTATAAACATATAGCCGACAGCTTCGTATTTACAAACACAAAGTGAACAAACCTTGTACAAACGTTACAAACGTGGTAAATGCATAACATTTTAAAACGATCATTATTTTATGAAAGCAATTTTAACTGATTTTAGGCCTCAGTAAGTACCTACATATCTGGTTACAGACGCTACTTATAGAGTTAATTATCTTTAAACCTAGCTTTAATTGTGCTACATAACGATAATAGCAACCACCACATATAACATGCCCTATAACAAATTTAGTTTGTTTTTTAATGCTGCCGTCAACTTTAATCTTTCGCAGTAAACAAACTGTTATCAAAACAAACGCTATTAGTAGAAACACTCATTAGGCTTGGACGTTTCTCAGTTCCTTCATCATATCGGTGCGCCGGCGCACACTAGCAAGGAAAACATAATTATATATCGGGCAATAGTTTGTCGTTAGTGATCGAAGGATGATGTCGCGTGTTTGTTTCCCCCTGACGGTCGGCTTGCTGCTGCTGGCGTGCGCAAACGCATACGAAGGTGAACGACGCATTTTGTAGATCATGTCACATCATGAGTTACATTGTTTTGGGTGTTATTGAAATTATATGCATATCATTAAAAAAAAAAACTTGATAATAACTCGTGCATTACGGTACTTATCTTATACATAACAATAATAGTTCAGAGATACTCAAAACAATATCTAACTCCATTTGTTATGTTTTATCACTATAATATTCTGAGCTTAGTAGCATTAACCGAGAGTTTATGAATGCAACCTCCCGAGGCCCTGAGGCCGAACATACAGCGAGGGTCTTTCACAAGCTCTAGCATTGGTTTCCTAACACCCTGGGGCTGGTAGATCCTGTGCCGACGGCTTTGGGCATCGCCGGAGATGTGAACGCCGTGGTCACTGGAGTGCTGGGTGAACCGCTGACGATACGCTGCCTCGCTTACGGGTACCCGCCGCCGGACGTGTACTGGTTCCGCGGCCAGGATATGGTCCCCTTCAACGACCCGTTGTACTTGGCCAGAGGCAACACACTGCTGATAAGAAACCTGGCTATCGACACACTCGGAAATTATACGTGCCAAGCGTCCAACTTAATTGACCGGCCGGTGTCATGGGATGTCGCGGTCAAGGCGTACAGGTCCGATGGCCTGGCCGTTGAGCACAAGTACCTGGTCCCGCCCACACAGTACAACCCAGCCAGGGCTAGGGTCCCAGCGTCAGCCGCGAGAAGAACTCCCCCCACACCTACTCCAGCGACGACCACCACCACTGAAATGGCAGTGCGGTACTTCAACAGTAAGAAGATGCAGTTATACATACATATACAATTATAGGTTTTGTTGATTGAGCGCCGTTTACCGACTATACTCAAATATTGATGTTCCAATCAACTGTCTGAGACGCGGCCGTTACCTTGCTATTTTTGTAATCCTCAAAGTTCACGTGGACCTTTTGATGGACACTCGAAATATTTTTCGGGATTGTACCTACCGACAAATCATGAAAATATTTTTCCAATTATTAATGCAGTCACAAGATATCTTACATCTAACATTATATTTGTACGCTAATTAGTGTACCGAGCTCCGAGATACAAACATTGTATAATTTGGAGCTCGCCAATACTTTGTTGTTGTCGATGGTACTGGGTAATAAACTATTCTTATTCTTATCTAGTAAAGGGTTGTTGAAATTGATGATATCAACCGACAGCATTTACATACAATATACTTATTTAGAAAATGGCACTCTATTAACAAAAACTACTTATAATTAAGATAAATTTAGCATGGCTTTGTTGCATGAAGCATGTTCTGTAAATGCATGTATTCTTCTAGGGTTTGGTAGTTAGTAACATTTAATGTACGGCTTAAAAGGTTTTGGGAAACAAAGTACCTAACAATGGTATGTAATTTAATTGAAAATGTGTTGTCAGTATATAGAGTCCACTGTGGGATTGTCCACTTCTGTGGAATGTTTTAGCAAAGTGTGTGGCGGAATACCTGATACCGTAATGGTTTCTTAACGACGATCATAGTTGTTCCGTACAGGGATGGCTGTCACTTAATTCGGTCAGGGCGTAGCAAGTACATACACACCGTTGGGTAGTAAGTTATAAAACATATGTAATGTATATTTTGTCACTAATACTTACCTACTGCTCTGGGCACCTAGATAAATATTGTTTACGCGATAGCTCGAACAAATGGGTTACCTCAAATTGAACGACTACGTAATGACAGCAGTTTAACTGGACAAAAAAGCATTTCATGTGAACGAGATAAGAGCCAGCTCGGGTCGGCGGACGCGACGCCACGACGTCAACTCTTATCTCTTAAAGCGTGTGCTCACTTGCATGCCTCAGGTCGAGGCATGCTGTGTAAATGACTTGCCATATATGCCTCGAACTGTGTAGACGAGGGTGTTCGCTATGAGCTTGTAACATGATCAAGTTGCATTTTGCTGGACATCTTTCGCCTCAGCCAGAGGCATATGGGACGTAACATTCACTTCACGTGCACTACAGACCTTTAGTTAAAACGGCTTTTCTGTCCAACTTGAGCTGTTCTCGCGTTGATCAGTGTGGGGAGTCCCCAATAATTGGGTCGTTATTTTTATCCGACTTCAACAAGGAGGAGGTTCTCAATTCGGTTGTATTTTTTTTTATTTTTTATCTATAAACAATTCGATCAATTTTGGTGGTGACGTTTTTTGTATATATATATAATATTTCCGTAAAACTGGAATGTGTATGAGTGTCGAACATAAACATATATGTATATACGCATGTATGTTGAGAATTGATGTTTTATAAATGTCAGTTGGCGGGATGAACTGCTAATCGTAGGAAAGTTATAAAATCAGGGGTCTGATGAAACCCCGTAGGATATTCCTGGTTAAATAAAATCCCAGTGACTTTTAAATTTATCTAACAGCGCAAGTTGGTACTTAGGTAACTACTTAGGGGTTGGGTCATGTTATTTATATCTCAAAACTGTTTTGGCCGATAGCTTTATTTCACAAGGATCTTTACACTCTTCCCCAAATTGTATGAGTTTCTTGCGCTAAAGTATTAGAAAAAGGCAGAACATACCAACGTTCAGTAACGCCAACACCAAAATCGCCATAATGAACAACATAGAATTTTACCTACATTCAGATAATTTAGAAAGTTTCATTAGATTTACTTAATCAAAATGTTAATTACCGACATACTGATTGAAAATTCTATAACAGTAGCAAGCCACGATTCCTACAATAGCGCAAAATATTGAAACAAAAAAACGTATAACAGAAAATAGATATCAAAACTAAAATTAAGGATTTTATCGCGTTAATTTTATGTTCTTACGTTCCTAAAGTTTCGGCTTAACAGCAACCATGGTCACGAGAGCACTGAGGTGTTAGACGTCCTTGTGTCATTGCTAGAACTGGGGTAGGTACCCTATATTTACAAATATTTAAAAACGCGATAAAATCCTTAAAATTCTTTATATTTCAATAGATAACGAAACTTAATTTTATAAATAGTAATGACGAAATATATTGAAAATATTCTATACAAACAAAAATAGTGGGTACCAAAGTATTAGGAATATTAGCGATGCTATATCCGGTGTGCCCGCGCAGTGCCCGTGGCGGCGCACGTGCAGCCGCCGAGCGCGCCGCTCCGCGTCGGCGACGAGCTGACCCTCACCTGCGAGGTAGACGGCTTCCCCAACCCTGAAGTGTTCTGGTCCAAGAACAACGTGCGCCTGAACCCTGACGACAGGATCTCTATAACTGGTAAGTTTTTTACATATTTAGAGAATAGGCTACAATAACACAAACTATTTATGACGGTGACTACTTCAATCTGGGTGTTTTCAAGTCGAGAGTGAACAGGTACCTTCTAGGCAAGTATGATCCATCTTAGATCTCATCGTCACTTACCATCAGGTGACATCGTGATCAAATACTTGCCCATAATGTAATAAAAAAAAATATATCTATTTTGAACCCGAAGTTGCATAATATAGTAGAAGGTACTTATGGTTAGAACACGATGTCATGTAAACCATTACTAAAACCTATACATAAATACCTGATGCTGAAGCTGTAAATTTGAAAAAAATATAAACGTTTTTTGTGTGGGGTTAAATTAAGTTATTATTGAAATAATTTAACTCAGGTGTTAGTTATTAATTTTTAAAGGGATTTTAGTAAGTAAGTAAGTTTGTAAGAACCCTTCGTAGGGCTGAAATGCCTACACAGGCACCATTATCTGATTAAGGAACTGGTGAACCCAACATTAGACATTGCTAAGAACTATCTCAGAAGCTATGAACCAAAACATGTTATTTCAGGTGACACCGGCGTGTCTCGGCTGACGGTCGCGAGGCTGGTGGTGAGCGACGGCGGTCTATACGCCTGTCACGCCCGGAACGACTACAGCGCGGACACAGCCACCACCCAGATCGCCGTCAAACAAGGTACAAGCTACAAATGGAGTACCTACTTAAAATATTGACCTCAGAGTAACCTACAGTTAATTTATACTGTTATAGCAGGTGGTCGCGTTCTGAAGTCATTTATTCTCAAATTTCCATTCGTTTAGATTCAGAAATCTTTGTAGAGGGTCGGCTTCGAGTCCCAAGTTGTGTCAGGAGGCGAAATAATATTTTAGGTCCATAAATAAATAAAACGTTACAAACTATTATAACTGTGGGTAATTGGAACTACTTTTAGGTTCACTTTCTTTTATATTATTAATTTTTAAATGTATTTTTTATTTTGTTTTGTTGTCATAGTTTAGTTTGATTCCGTCGTCCGCATCTGAATGCATCTTCTTCTCTTCCCTATCTCCCTTTTTCTTACCCTCTTTTAGAGCTATCGAACTATCATTAACAATAACTATTTGTGTGTTTAGGTTATTCTATGAATCCGACGACGTGTTGCTAATTGTTCTTTATGGTATTGTCATAACAGAAGTGGTGGTTCCGGAGAAGTGCACAGATAACCAATACTTCGCGAACTGCCCCTTGATCGTGCGCAGCAACTATTGTCGACACAGCTACTACGGAAAGTGAGTTTTATTATACCACGTTATTAGGTATTTTTTTATTTACGTTATTCCGTATTCCTACTTGGCCAATTTATTATTCATTTAGCTATAGGTAAGGTCGGCCATGAAAGTTGTCTATCAGTTTTGACAAAAACTCTTAGTAAATAAAAAATCTACTTAGGTTCATATTTGATACGTCATAAGTTCAAATAAATAACAAATGACAAAAATAGGCCTTGCGATTTTACTATGTGCAAAAGATATATATTCACCATATATATATTTACCAGATATATATTTAAGTGAATGCAATAGCCAAAGCGAGAGCAGCGCTAAGATAGGCGGTCGGAAAAAATGAAAGCAATGCAATGACTCTAGCTATCGCTATCGCTTATAGCTATCGCTTTCGCGGGAGATCGGCGGTCGGGCCCCAGGTTCTCGATGAGTCGAGATTCCAAACGGATTCTCAAATCATTAAAAGTTCTATGAAAAACACGATAAAATAAATAGGTCGATTATAAAGTTATTCAGAATCAGAATATTTTTTATGCATGTAGTTATAAAATGCTAAGATACGTCTTTACCACCCGTTCGGAATGCCGTTCCTATGGAGAAGATCGGGCAAGAAACTCCACGGTTGCTCTTTTTAACAATATCCGTTACATTTTTGAGCAGTACATTGTTATGGGTATGTGAGATCAATGTAGGAACGGTCAGGCAGACATTAGCAGCTGGTCAAAAAAAGTACTGACTCTAAGTATATAATTACAAGTCAATGGCTACATGGTCTCTACATTTATTTTTTAATGTTCCCCAGATTCTGCTGCAAGTCGTGCGTGGAGGCCGGCCAGCTCGCCGCCGAGGACGTGATGCTGTCGGACGAGCCCAGCTACAGGAGGAAGTAGACATCACGGCGACATAGTGTAGTACAATATACAGAGCCAAAGCACGCGACCGGTGGAAACCTTCATGTTCATATATTATAGGCGACGGGTTCAATGTTACCCGAACAGAATAGTGTGCAATACCTGTTTTTGGATTTTAAATACTCATTAGTTATCGGTATGCTGTCGTGTGTGTTGTGTGTTCCACACGTCTGTGTATATCAAAGGTCGTACCAGACCAACCGCGTACCGTCGCGACTGGCTCGGGCATACACCGCTAGCTTACAGCGTGGTAAATGACAGATGGCTGTGGTTGCCCGAACAGGAGTCGCGCTGACAGCCTTGCGAGTGTGCGCGGTCGGTCTGGGTACGCCCAAATAATGTTCAGGCGAGGCATATCCTCAGCGAGCACCGGTCGCTGCACTTTGGCAGATAAGTTGTTATTGTTTCATGTGCCATAAACGGAAATTAGGTATTTTATGCTTCAATGTTGTTCTTCCAATTTGGAACACAAGCTTTGCGGCATGGTCACTCCAACCATACCATACCAATAGATTTAGTGTAGATAGAGAAAATATTACTTGAACTTAATTTTTTTTTATAATATGTAAATAATTTTAAATTGATCACAAACTCATGTGATGGAACATTTTTGAGTAATGTTACTTACAATTCTACATAGGTAAGTTAGTCACAAATTTATTTATGTGTAAGTCCAACTAATAAGTGAAAGTTTAGCTGGTACGGTAGTTAGGGCTAGATGTCGAGTCATAATAATTCTTGTAAGTGAAATCTTTTTATAATTGCGACAATGTAAATAGATGGACAATAAAAAAACATATTAGCAAACTGTCTGTTCTTTTAATCATATCGACCGTCTCACATAGTAACAAGTATAATAGGAGTATGATAGAAGTATATCAATAAATTAATAAATATCAATAAAACGTCCGCGAGGGGGGCAATAAGCCAGCCCCGCGTTGGAAATTTAAAACGATAAGTATATATAAAACGCTGATACGAGGCCGCGCCCGCACGCGCACTCCCCTCGGTATAAAGAATATCCATAGAAATAATAAAAATTGTTGCGATAACATAAATTTTTATTTACATTCCGAAATTCACAATCAAATATAACAACAACCGTCCTACGTCAACTTACCAGACAACGAAAGTACAGTGAGAAACACAGAGCTCTACCGGTGATTTGTCTATATACACATACATTCACATAATTTCGTGTCCGCTCCGGTCCCGGGGCGAGCGCGGCCCGGGCCCGCGACGTCCGCCGCGGGCCGGCCCAATCGTCCTTACATATCCGTCGCGCGACTCCACGCCTCCGACTACTCTTTTAGAGCGATACAGCGATACATTTATTAATATATATTCTTAGAATACACCAATTAAAACAATAAGTTATATACAGAGAATTATAATTTCATGTACACGGTCACACGTCGGCGGCCGCCCGCGGACTCTCGGCGGCGTATCGGCTGATAACGCGTCGCCGGTCCGGTATCACAACACGTGTATATCTTAACGGAGCTCCCGCTGACTCCTAAATGCCTACTAAAAAAAACTATAAAATGGGAAATCTTCCACTAAAAAATTGAAAAGTAAAACGTAGGTCAGGGTAGGAGGGTAAATGCGTCAGTGGCTGTGGTGGTGGGGCGCTCAGTCGAGGACCTGCGAGACGATCTTCTCCATGTCGTGGTCGATCTCGTCGAGGGCGGGCGGCGGCGGCGGCGGCGCGGCGGCGGGCGGCGGCGACGGCGCGGCCGGCAGCTGGAAGGGCTCGTCCAGCTCCTCCAGCCCCGCCGGCGCCGACAGCTTGCCCAGCTCCTCCTGCAGCTTCACGTAGTGCCGCTGCGGGGAGCGCATACTATATCACACACTGCTACCGTGCTACTACTGACACTTTCAACATGTTGTCAGCTCTAATCAACTGAATTATTATAGACCTATTGAACCGCATGCGCAGGTAAATAAACTTCGTTGTTGTCGTCAATTCAGAGATGATTCTGACGACCTGCGTGAATACGTCATCGTGTGCAGCTCTAATATGCCAATTGTAGTAATAGCATTCCGGCAAGAACGCTGAATAAAACGGATTCGTTTCACTAGACATCACTCATAATATTAATAGTCCCTCCTGTCCGAATTTCGGTCACATGGGAGAATCTCACCGGAGACTGCATAGGACATTTTATCTACGAGGGAGTGCGCATGCGCAGGTGCACTCCCCTCCTCCCTCACATTCAAAGTCAGATGTGCAATCCGATACGATCGGAGGGATCAGACGCAAGACTGACGGCTTTACGTGCTCTCCGAGGTACTTGCAAGTGATAATCACGATGCATTCGATGCAATACTATTGCAGTGAATGGATACAACCGACCACTAGGATGGCATCACAGATAAGTATATATTTTGATAATAATATTGCCAGATGCGGGCGAACCCAGTACACAATACCAATATATATATTAAACAAAGAGGATTCTGGTACAAACATTCGTACTTATCACACAACGTTTGCCCCTTACAGAAGGGCTAGCACGTAAGTCAAGACAAAACCTTTGCCACGGATTATGCCGCACCAAGGTCGCCCTGTCCCCTCCGTAATTCATACGAGGGAAAGAGACGAAATCCATTTGTCACATTTTGTCTCGGCACAGCCGGCTGTGCTACTAGTGATGGGCCCCAAGTCTGCTAACACAATCGATTCATAATCGAACAGCAACTGCATAGTAACTGTCACTTTTGACAGATATCCCATACAATATCTGTCAAAAATGATAGTTACTATGCGGTTGCTGTACGATTATGAATCGATTGTGTTAGAGGATTTGGGGCCCTGCACAGTAACCCGGGCCCGGGGCACAGCCCGCAGCGCTACTGAGGCGAGTGCGGGCAGTGCGGGCGGTGCGGGCGGTGCGGGCAGTGCGGGCGGTGCGGGCGGTGCGGGGCCTCACCTTGAGCGCCATGAGGTTGAGCTGTATGCTGCGCTGCGTGCGCTCGTCCCCGCCCTGCGCCTCCAGCTCGGTGATCCAGTTGGCCACAGTCTGCATTATCTCGTTGCGCTTTATCCAGAAGTGCGTCTGTATCACCTGTTCATAAACAAACACCTATTATATCAAAGTATTTTTGCCAGCTCTGACACGTTACGATCGTCGTAGGATTGCACGGACTGAGGTTTGTTTTATATGAGATATCAAGCGATTTCAAAAAAGGAACCCGTCGAAATTAATAAAAAAAAAATGACAACAAGAACTTCAAAATATCTAGTATAGCGTACTCTTAGACTAGACTAGTCATCATTGCGATATCGAGGAAAATTTGTCTATGGATGACTCACTTTTACATGCGATTTCTTTGCGTGAAGTTGCAGCCATAGGATGACCAAAGTCAAACACAACGCTCAAAAATAAATAAACATTACTTTCACATCATAAGATGGAATGGTCTATTTTCGTCGGTTGTTATTAATCTGAACATAGCTTTAGAATCCTAATCTCAGTCATATTGAAATATTTATTAACAATAAACCCCTCACATGGCAGACTTTATAAAAAAAAATATAACCCAAAAACAACCCAAAATTATTGAAATAGTGTTTTAAACGAAATTGAATAATGTAGGGTTCCAAGTGCAATTTCCAGCAGCGAGTGGAAGTGTAATGATGCCTGACCTCCTTGAAGCAGGGCTCAGGGTTCCGCAGGTGGTCGAGCATGGCCCAGCGCACGCAGGCCTGGTAGATGTTGGAGTTGTACTCCAGCGAGGCGGAGCTGCCCACCAGCGTGCCGCGGCTGCGCTCGTAGCCCGGCTCGTTGAAGTACGGCTCCGGCACCAGGATCAGCGACTGGATCGACACCAGCACCTGCGCGCGCGCCACATTAACATCTACATGCAACACTGCTATCGCAACCAGCGATTACCTCCAGACAAATTTTCATTAAGTCAAATTAAAATCATCTATTTCATACAAATGATTTGGACTTTGAATCACACACCAATATCACGACCATATTCGACGAAAACATAGGTAGATGTATATACATCCATATCTATAAATAAAATTGCTTTGTGTGGAATAAATGAAATATTTATATGAATTTGGAGGATCCAATTTGCCAATGGTAAAGACTATGACCAAATAGAAGACGAGCCTTTTATAGAGCATACTACCAAACTGCATAAAATTTCATAGTTGTTCTTATAAATAGGATTTTTTCTTGTAAACGGACTCAAATGAGTACGTACTTGGTGCAACCGCATGTACGCTAGGAGCAAGTATGAAAATTCTACACCATATGCTGTACTATAGTGCATAAGTAAGTATGTCAGTGGCTACCTGCAGGAAGCTGGAGGTGTGCGCGTTCCACTTCTCCTCGGGCCTGCCGTGCCAGGTGTTGAGCACGGAGAGGCACACCTTGCCGTCGTTGTACAGGTTGGGGTTGAACCGCACCGAGTGGCGGCCCGTCGTCTCCAGGTTGATGAGCATCGGCACCGCCGGGTACTCCGCCGGGAAGTACACGTCCAGCACGAAGCACCCGTTCGCGTACGGGGTGTCCGACGGACCCGTTATGAGGACCTGCGGACGGCGTTCGATACCATTAAATATTTATTTTATTCGATTGTCGTTGTGGTGGTTTGGGGTTGTCTAAGAGGACAATGCTAGGTACTAGTTTGTTCCTTGCATAAACATCTCGCGTGGCGGCTTCCTGCGCGGTACGTTACCTTCATGACGTCGAGCCGGTCTGCGTCGGTGCGCACGAACACGGAGGAGGAGTAGGAGAGCGGCAGGCTGGTGGCGAGCGTGGCGGCTTCCTGCGCGGTACGTTACCTTCATGACGTCGAGCCGGTCTGCGTCGGTGCGCACGAACACGGAGGAGGAGTAGGAGAGCGGCAGGCTGGTGGCGAGCGTGGCGGCTTCCTGCGCGGTACGTTACCTTCATGACGTCGAGCCGGTCTGCGTCGGTGCGCACGAACACGGAGGAGGAGTAGGAGAGCGGCAGGCTGGTGGCGAGCGTGGCGGCTTCCTGCGCGGTACGTTACCTTCATGACGTCGAGCCGGTCTGCGTCGGTGCGCACGAACACGGAGGAGGAGTAGGAGAGCGGCAGGCTGGTGGCGAGCGTGGCGGCTTCCTGCGCGGTACGTTACCTTCATGACGTCGAGCCGGTCTGCGTCGTTGCGCACGAACACGGAGGAGGAGTAGGAGAGCGGCAGGCTGGTGGCGAGCGTGGCGGCTTCCTGCGCGGTACGTTACCTTCATGACGTCGAGCCGGTCTGCGTCGTTGCGCACGAACACGGAGGAGGAGTAGGAGAGCGGCAGGCTGGTGGCGAGCGTGGCGGCTTCCTGCGCGGTACGTTACCTTCATGACGTCGAGCCGGTCTGCGTCGGTGCGCACGAACACGGAGGAGGAGTAGGAGAGCGGCAGGCTGGTGGCGAGCGTGGCGGCTTCCTGCGCGGTACATTACCTTCATGACGTCGAGCCGGTCTGCGTCGGTGCGCACGAACACGGAGGAGGAGTAGGAGAGCGGCAGGCTGGTGGCGAGCGTGGCGGCTTCCTGCGCGGTACGTTACCTTCATGACGTCGAGCCGGTCTGCGTCGGTGCGCACGAACACGGAGGAGGAGTAGGAGAGCGGCAGGCTGGTGGCGAGCGTGGCGGCTTCCTGCGCGGTACGTTACCTTCATGACGTCGAGCCGGTCTGCGTCGGTGCGCACGAACACGGAGGAGGAGTAGGAGAGCGGCAGGCTGGTGGCGAGCGTGGCGGCTTCCTGCGCGGTACATTACCTTCATGACGTCGAGCCGGTCTGCGTCGGTGCGCACGAACACGGAGGAGGAGTAGGAGAGCGGCAGGCTGGTGGCGAGCGTGGCGGCTTCCTGCGCGGTACGTTACCTTCATGACGTCGAGCCGGTCTGCGTCGGTGCGCACGAACACGGAGGAGGAGTAGGAGAGCGGCAGGCTGGTGGCGAGCGTGGCGGCTTCCTGCGCGGTACGTTACCTTCATGACGTCGAGCCGGTCTGCGTCGGTGCGCACGAACACGGAGGAGGAGTAGGAGAGCGGCAGGCTGGTGGCGAGCGTGGCGGCTTCCTGCGCGGTACGTTACCTTCATGACGTCGAGCCGGTCTGCGTCGGTGCGCACGAACACGGAGGAGGAGTAGGAGAGCGGCAGGCTGGTGGCGAGCGTGGCGGCTTCCTGCGCGGTACGTTACCTTCATGACGTCGAGCCGGTCTGCGTCGGTGCGCACGAACACGGAGGAGGAGTAGGAGAGCGGCAGGCTGGTGGCGAGCGTGGCGGCTTCCTGCGCGGTACGTTACCTTCATGACGTCGAGCCGGTCTGCGTCGGTGCGCACGAACACGGAGGAGGAGTAGGAGAGCGGCAGGCTGGTGGCGAGCGTGGCGGCTTCCTGCGCGGTACGTTACCTTCATGACGTCGAGCCGGTCTGCGTCGGTGCGCACGAACACGGAGGAGGAGTAGGAGAGCGGCAGGCTGGTGGCGAGCGTGGCGGCTTCCTGCGCGAGGCGCTTCATGCGCGCCGGGTGTGCGCGCTCGCCCGCCGCGCGCACCGTGCCCTCGAAGTGGTACGGAACCGTGAACCGGAACCCCTTCTCCGGACACTCCGCCAGCATCTCGAACGTCTCTGTACCACCACGACCACACACATACAATCACTACTAGAAACCAAGGTTGGCAAGATTAATACACGTTGTTTTAAACATTTTGAACTGTTTGTATTATAAATTTAAATAAAAACTATATTTTTATAATCCTGCTGAAAACGACCACGGGACACATTTCACCTGTGCTACGACCAGACTCGCAACCAAATATTTACCGCAGAAAAAATGGGGGTAGAGGAACAACACTCAGGGTCAGCGCTGACGGGTGGAGTGGCCGCGAAGTTTATAACATTTATAACACACAATTTTTCACTTTTCGCATAAAATTATATAACAAATAAAATCATACTGTTATTGCAATCATGTGTCCGTTCTAAATGAATAACTTCACTTTATAAAGAGCGAGCACGTCACGTAAAATAAAACACGTGTGTGTAGTGCGGCATAAAAACCGAACAGAACAGACAAATGTTCATACTTGTTACTGTGGTGAAAATAGAACATGCTACGTTTTGAGACAAATCGTAAGCTCAAGCCATCCTTTATATTGTGTTATATATGATTACACCTTTGAGAATTCAGTGCGACATATTGTAAGATGAAGGCAATATTATCGTATTGTAGTGGTGTGCTGTGTGTGGTTTTGTGTTACGGTGTGGGGTGTGTGGTGTGTTGTGTGGTGCGGTGTGTGGTGTGTTGTGTGTCGCGGCTACGTACCGAACTGCATGGTGCGCATGAGGTCGATGTAGCGCGCCTCGCGCGAGGCGCCGGTGAGCGAGCGCGCGGCGCGGCCCCCCTCCGCCTGCTCCTCCGCGCGGCACGTCAGCGCGCTCGTCGCCTGCGCACACGCACAACAACATACAGGACACCGCGGCTTTACAATACATACACAAGGGAATCGCCTCTGATAGCCGCCGGGTAACAAATAATATTAATAAAATGATTTTAGTTAATATCAAACTAGTACCTACTTTTCTTTTTCAAAATTACGCGAGTTTTATTCTCATAAATTTCTTTTCAAACTAAGATAACTCTATATACCTATGTATTTCTAAAAAAAAACAAACTCTAATGAAATCTATGAAATTTATGTATTTAAATCTTTCTTTTTGGATGTCGAATAGCAACCGTAAACATATCAATTGTCTACTACTTTACACGGCAGATAGCTACTCAATACGATACAAAAAATATTTTAAATCACGCACTCGTAACATTTCGCTACTTTTGCCTGCGCACTCAAACGAATTTCCGCCCCCGTTGCACAACTGTATGGATTGTAAAACTGTGGCTATACACCATTCGACTCTATGTCCCTCGTAATAGAGCGCCAAATCGACTCGACTCACCTGTATATCCGCGATGAGCGCGGCGAGTCCCTCGTCCTCCTCCGACAGCTCGGAGTTACTCGACGTGCAAAATCTTTGGCTATATGTCATCTTTCCAAACAAATTTTTCTTACTCATCCTGAATGAAATGAAAATATTTATAAAAAAAACTTTTATTTACAAGACTGATAATTTTATAATGCAATAGTAAAAGTTAACTGACAGAGTATTTAGTAATATTTCATCGTAGTAGGAAAATTTCGCCATCAAAAAGTTATAATATTATGAGGACGATGCAAGATAGAACAAAACTATACTTGAATGCGTTGTACATAAACAATATTGCAATAAACACACACAATACGAAGTGTACGGGCGTGGTGCGGTGGCGTACCTGAGCTTGGCGGCGTAGGAGTTGGTGGTGCGCGACATGAGCGCCAGCAGGCGCGGCAGCGGGCGCAGCGGCGCCGCCAGCCGCCGCGCGCGCAGCGCGTGCAGCGCGCGCGCGCAGCGCAGCACGCACACGTACAGCGGGATGTGCCGCGACATGTCCAGCACTGCCCGCACACACCACCGACGCGATCACGATGTATTCAAATAATATGGGGAAAACTAACTGGCATAATCCAGCCAAGTATAAGTAATATTACGAGATGAATATTAGGTCAAATTTCGGATAGTTTTGTTCCAGAATATGAAAGAGTTACCGCAGCATAGTCAATAAATTAAAGGAAACAACTAGTGCACAATTAGGAGATAACAGCAATAAATAATGCTATTGAAGGTATCGGTGCTCATATTAACTTTTCCTGGGACTTATGGATGACCAAACCTCAACGTCTTCTTGGGATACCACTATAGATCCTGGCTTACAGGTGTAACAGTAGTAAAAATGTGTGGCGCGCAGACTAGCATCCAATAAATGTACGGGTGCTCACCAGAGTCGTTCCGCAGGTAGGAGCAGATGGCGGGCACGAGCGAGCTGCTGGCCACGAGCTCGAGGAACTCGGCGGGCAGGTCGTGGCACTCCTCCTCCGCCTCCTCCTCCCGCTCCGAGCTCTCCGTGGCGCCTTCCTCCGGCGGCCACTTCTCGCCGGGGTTCATGTACGATGCTAATACCTGCACACAATAAGGATGATGACAAATTAATAATATTTATAGCATACAATTATTAATAGGAGCAATTGTGACCACCACACTAGGCCTGGCCGGTATAGTGAGGGTCCATATCAGTGTTGGTTTGACAAAAAATAATTGCAAATTAGTTAGAATGTGCGCGTGTGTGTGTGTGTGTGTGTGTGTGTGTATGTGCGTGTGAGTTAGTGAGTGTGTGTATATGATACAGGCAAGTATAATGGTAATAAACTTGTCACCTATTAAATTGGGACCAAACACCATCGGCCCAATGTGGGTGCACTGCATTGCCCCTCTGTCTATCTCAATCCACATCGGGAATTACAGGAGTGATTGTGTTATTTATTTATTATATAAATCATAATTATTATCAAGTGCTTACTTATGGCGATGACGTCACTTAAAACTGCAATGTATACCTCGTCTTTTTTTGGAAATTGTTTCACTGTTAGTAAATTATATGCGATGATTTTTTTTAAATTATGAAATAAAAAAACACGCATATTCCTTACTACATCGCGGACAGATGTACGTCTACGTAACTCGGCAACCAAATTTTTAGCACGTTTTTGAATGTGACAGCGTTTTGAGTCCAACCTGCATGAGCACGGTGACGTGCTCCTCCTCGGTGCGCTGGCGCACGAGCGCCTGCTCCACGTTCCACGACTGCTGCGTGCTGCCCGTGCCGAAGCCCGTGCCCTTCGCCCAGTACAGCTGGCTCTTCTCCTCCGACTTGCCCGTCGACCCGTTCGAGCCTTGGCTGTTCTGTATCCCAAAAGATTATAAATAATGAGCGACATATATGAAAACAGTTTAGTATTACAAAGTTATGCTTTTGTGTCAGACTTAGTCTCTTTAAAGCAATATAAGTAGTCAGTGACATTTTCTATGGCGAAAATACAAGACTGCAGCGCGGTAGCACTGGTGCAGAGTTCTGTACCCACGTACCCACACCGCGAACATGTCTGTGTGTGTGTGTGTACTCACGTCTGGCCCGGCGGGCTTGTGGTGCGTGAAGACAGCGAGGCAGGCCAGCAGCAGGCGCACGGCGCCGCGCTGCAGCAGCGCGCGGCGCAGCGCGCGGCCCTCGTCCGAGCCGCGCGGCGCGCGCTCCAGCAGCCGCCCCACCACCGCGAAGGGCAGCGTGCCCAGCGACCCGCCCCCGCCCCCGCCACCCCCCCGCCCGCCATCACCCACTGCGATGCTGCCTGACGAATCAACCGCACAGATTAGTCGCAGTACATCGATAGCCGGCTCTGGCCCGACCACAAAGACTCGCAAGCCTAGCTCCGGCATATGCCGCGCACGGGCTGACGATCGAGAGGCAGCGCATATATTTAACTGCCCAACATCCGACATTCGCTGTTATGTTTTCCCCTGACAAGTGTTAATGTTAGCGACCTCAACAGGTCGCTTAAACGCTGCTGTCAAATTACATCAAATCTGCTGAAATGGTAAGTGGATGCAACTATTTGACCGCTAGTATTGATATAAAGCCATTACACCGTTCCGCGAGTCCATATTCGTGTAATTTTGATCTGGGGAAAAATTACCCGGCTTACGTAACCGCACCCCTGGACACGGCCATTTATACGTAGGTCGTTTTAAAACCTCATACGGACATTATATAAGGTTTAACGACAATAGCATAAAATATTGTAAGGGGTCAACAGGTAATAGTTTTTAAGACTTGTATGGTAAGGTGAATGGATGTGATCCTACATCTAATAAACAATTATGCACTAAAACACTTCTTTGGAGCTATTCAAACAAACACATGACAGTAATTATAAAATGTGAAAACCCTTACGCATTTACGGCATACCGCCGCCAGTTCTAGGATATGATAGCTATGATTAGAGGAATGATGTATGTAGTAGTCTGTACTAACGGCCGTCCTCGTCGTGCGTGACGCCGAGCAGCAGGCGCAGCAGGTGGCAGGCGCGCGCGCCCTCGTCCAGCAGCGCGTCGGCGTAGCCCGGCAGCTTCAGCAGCAGCCCCAGCGCCAGCAGCGCGTGCGCCGGCACGCCCGCGCACGCGCTCTCCTCCGCGCAGCCGCCCCCGCCGCCGCCGCCCCCGCCGCCGCCGCCCGCGCCCAGCTCCACCACCTCCTGCCACACATACACACTACTTTATGACGCGTCCCCAGTCCCAACTCGCGCCCTGGGTGCCGGACCGAACGCGAAGGTGTAGGTGCCTACTCTAAGGTCGTTTAAAGTTTACAAGTTCTTAACAAATCGAACATAAGGGATTCACTCATAGGCCTTCAACCTATTTTTTCATACGTTGCAATGAAAATAAATGTTGTTTTTTCAACATCGCTAGTAATGTAATTAACGCTTGCCCTTTTCTTCCAATATTTAAAAAAATAACAGACTTCACCTCTTTCTTTAGTACTTTTTGTCCTGTTTTTTTTATATTTTCTCAAGCGAGCGATTCGCGTGCTCTTTTCAAAGTCGGATCGTGTCACGCTTTCCGTTCCGTAATTCATACGAGGAAAAGAAATAAATCCGATTTATCTCACATTTTGTATTGTCACAGCCGGCTGTGCCTAGTCTTGTATTGTAAATGTACCAGTAGGGGCGACTCGGTTAAAACGCGATGTGAGTAACATGGCAACGGTTACCTCGTATGGGTCGTCGAGCTTGACCCAGTCGAGGTCATGGTGCGGGTGGTTGTCGGGCGGCGGCGGCGGCGGCGCGTGCGGGCGCGGCAGGCGCGCCGCCACCAGCGCCAGCCCGCCGCACGCGCCGAACTCGCGCAGCAGCGCGCTGCCGCACCAGCCGCCCTGCCCGCTGGGCTGCCCGCCGCTGCTGCTGCTCGACGCAGCACCGCCCTCCCATTTCGGACCTGAACACACGTAACAGAATAATTAAAATTGTTATGATACGCCTCCTGCACTCTCGTTTTTGTAAACAGACAATCGAACGTGTTTTGCATACTTAATTATGTTTTTTTCTTCAAGCAGACCTTCCTTCGAATTAACAAATAATGTATCTATTATATAAGGTAATAATAGTGTAAAATATTTTAAGAGGGCCAACAGTAGGCTATAAAGATAACAATGCCAAATAAATAAATCATATTATTAGACACTAGCTGTCCCGGCGAACTTCGTACCGCCTCAGAATCAAATGTATGAGAAAATGAATTTATTGGTATTCTATGAAAAATGTAAACAAATATATCCCACGGGAACCATACATTTTACCGGTATAAAAATGTATGTGCTATTCCAGACTATAATCTGTCTCTGTGCCAAATTTCATCCAGATCCGTTCAGCCGTTCTGGCGTGAAAGAGTAACAAACATCCATCCATCCAAACTTTCACATTTATAATATTAGTATAGATTTCAAAAATGACACCCTGTACCGAGGGCATGCCCAAACGCTTCTAGTACCCTTGTTTAAATAAAACACAAACATCATTACAAACATTTTATACATCAACATGATTCCTATAACTTGCCGATTCATTGGTTAAGATATTTTACACTATACTTATTATGTAGCGCGAAGGTTATATAGCATTGAAACTCACGCCGGGTGCACGCTAATATAGAAACAGGCCGACATAGTCGCACCATACGAGTTTAGTTTGTTACCATTTTGGTACGGAACCCTAATAAACGAAAAACATTATGTAACGCCCACAAAATTGGGGTGGCTACTACACGAAACTGGCTACTTAACAATATTATAAATTATATTCATATAAACAAAAATGTATGTAATAGATACGTATTATATAATAATGCATGTACAGACCTCCGTTGGTGTCGAGATTCAGCGTGAGCGTGAGATGCGGTCCGAACACGTGCGGCACGGCGGCCGCCAGCTGCGCCAGCGTGGTGCCGGTCGGCACGTAGCCCTCCAGCCCCGGCACTTGCACGCGTATCGCCGTCTCTATCAGATCTGTTGCCATACACACACACTTCAACAGGGATCGCCGGAATAATATAACAATACAAATGTGCTTTTTGTTAAGTTTGACTAAGGATTACGCAAAAACGACTAAACGAATGAGAATGAATTTGGTACTAATGGCCACTTTTATGCACCAAATCCACCTGGACGAAGCCTTGGGTAAAGCAAGTGTACAATCATTAATTAGCTTTATGAACGTCCTGCTGTTGGGAACGCGCTTTCCCTCGATTCAAGAACTATACAGTTTCTCTAAGATATGAAGTTTCTTCACGATGTTTTCTTGAAATGCACTGGCGGTGCGAAGAAAGGTTCTCGAATGGCGACTACGTGCCGGAAAGTAGGGCAACCCCCTACAAGGTGACCGATGTATTACACACGTCGTAGGAAACAGGTGGATGCGAGTGGTGGAGGACTGTGATTTATGGAAGTCATAAGAGGAGGCTTATGTTCAGCAGTGGACGTCTTACAGATGATGGAACGGATTTTCAAGAAACAACGTTATTTGTTCAGTATATGAGTAGGGCAACTGACCGTCAGTGACGGACAGCGTAGAGGTGTCGTTGGTCTTGCTCTGACGCTTCTTGCTGGTCTGCTGCTTGAGCGAGGTGTTCTTCACGTCCTTAACGCGCTTGTCCTTGGACGCGCTGCCGGCGGCCAGCGACAGCTCCCACGCCTCGGCCACGGTCGTGATGGCCGTGTCGGACGCGCTGCGCAGCACGGACGTGCCGCCGGACCCGCTCGACGACGACATGCACACTTTTGACGAGTCCTCCATTATCGGTACTGGGAATGAGAATCGTGTTGTGCCTATTCATTGCAATTTTTCGTGTACACCAGCATCGATCGTGCATAAGGCCGTTAAAAACAAACGTTTGGATATTTAAAAGTTGATTTTTATGGTAATCGGTAGCGACTCCACGAATCGGTTCTACAGATTGGGTGGCAAGTGGGACGTAGAGGATTTAAATAGTTGTAGTGGGTAAGTATAATAGTGTGTGTGCTCACCGGGCGGGATGTGGTCGAAGAGCAGCGTACGCACGGTGGTGTGCAGCGGCAGCGCCAGCAGCCGGTGCGCCTGGTAGGCGGGGTGGGCGGCGCCGCCCGCCCCGCCCACCCCCGCCCGCGCGCCCGCCGCCGCCGCCCCCGCCGCCACGCCCTCCGCCCAGCGCACCGCCACGCTCACGCGCTCCGACGACAGCACCAGGCGCAGGATCAGCGCGCGAGTGAAACCCGATATACCCTCCGGACCTACAGAGTATCATTTAAAAAAAAATACAATCCGTACAAGTAGCGGACTCCACCATTATATGAAAAGGGGAAAGTGTGTTGACTTATTAATTCCACTGAGTATCACGCAATGGCTGAACGGATTTCATTGAAATTTCGTACAGAGGTGGATTATTATGTAGCGTGTGTGCGCCTCGCATGGCAACACACTGGAGCTTACTTTTTATTATTATTATTTTTTTTGTAAAAATAATGGATAAAAAAAAAGGCAAGCCCGCTGAGTTTCTTGCCGGATCTTCTCAGTTGAGGTCGCGTTCCGATCCGGTTGTAGAGTTAAGGAAAAAATGTAATGACAATTTGTAAGTGCCCCCCTAGGCCTATACGAAATAAATTATTTGACTTTGACTTTATCATCTAAAACAACATATGGACTAACTTTTTATCCGAATATATAGCCATTATGGAAATCACAGATATTACGATGGCACTATTACGATGATGACAATATAAACATATTCCTTTAACCTATGCATTAAACCAATGTAATGTTGTAACTACAAGAATTACAACGTGAAAATTCCAGTGCTTTAGAAGTTTGATTAGGTGTTCGGTTGGATCACCTTGCCATCTCGTATCGTGGACTCACCGGTGTAGTGCATGGACTCGAGTATGTTGTGCAGGGTGGCCGCGAACAGCTTCTGATTGGCGGCGTGGCACACCGTCAGCTCGGCGAACAGCCGGATCGTGCTCTCCTCCAGCTGCGCGTACTGGGCGCCCTCCTGCCACGAACTGGACCACACACAACCACATCAAACTAAAGTTCTACACGAATTAACCAATTAAAAACAGCTTTATATCTTAGTTAACAAATTATAGCATAGCTTCCAATTGTAGTACTGGCTCGAGACACTGCAAATCAATTAGTAAATGTACGATGAAGTGAGTGAGAACGATGAAGTGAAGCAACGAATACTTTTAAAATTTTACGACCATCTTGCGATTATGATCTAGTGTAATGGCGACCTCCCTTCGGGACACATGTGACGGCCTTCTCTATGGTTGACATCATGCGCATGGATGCGAGTAACGGAAGACCACAGTGGCTTAAGCAACATATTTTTACGTAGCGTCATGGTAATATAAGCGTCCTCCGTTCCTTACACACTATTACTTTTATAAATCCGACTGACAGTGCCAGCATTATTTCTCGGTGACGTCACAATATCATAAGGAGTGGCTGCTGATACTAGTGTTGTTGAACAAGTAGATGTTACCTGTCGTGCGGGCGGGGATGGCACAGCAGGCGCAGCAGCGGGCGCCAGAAGCCGCTGCCGGGCCCGCCCAGCCACTCCTTGAGCCGGCGCTCGGCGCACGCGCTGCGCGCCCACTCCACCAGCGCCACCACGCGGCGCATCGCGGACAACGCAGCTGGTAACCAAACAACACAATTTAAAGGCTATAACAGGAGGGACGGACAGTAAAACAAAATAAAACGGCCTAGAACACATGGATAATTGTTGTTGTTGTGTGTGTTTGGTAGTACTTTCTTCTTTGTCGACGGCGCGACGTTTATAACAAGAATCAAATCTAATATGACATGTAGCGACCTCTTCAACCTCGCTTCTCTTTTCGCTAAAGACATGGTTACCTGATTTTGATTGTGTAGTTTCCTTGTCGGGATCGGCCATTTGCACGTCTTCTTGCGAGCCACTTTGCTGTTTTATCATCTCCAGTTTAGCCTCACTGAACTCTGAAAATAAATGATTTCAATACGATACATCGAACATAAGTAGCTAAGTGATGCAAGTAGGAAGTATTGCGAGTAGTCAGTAAGTACTTTTCTTTTTTTATTGCTGAGAATATACATGCGAAAAATATAAATAGCAAGCAACAACTAAATATGAGGGTATCTCAGTCCAAACTATGACTTTAAGACGTCTTACACCTCAGTTCTCTCGTGACTATGGTTGCTGTAAAGTAGCCAAAACGTCGGGAACGTAAAAACATAAAATAAACGCGATAAAATCTGTAATATAAGTTTTATTTAAAACTACAAATTGCATGCCGTGGTAACCCATATTTTGTTGGTGCCTGTACACAGTGTAACAATAAATATTAGTATTATAATGAATCAGCGAGTATTATTAGGTGGTGATGTATGTCGTGTCGTGTTGTACCTGTGATGGCAGCGACGACGGTGGCGGGCAGGCTGGAGTGCAGCAGCGCGAGGGTGGCGGCGGGCGACATGGCGGCGGCCGCCACGCTCTGCAGCGCGCCGCCCGACCACTGTCCCGCCCCCACCCCCACACTGGGTCCCACCCCAGCCGATCCCACAGGGGACTGCACTTTGGTGTCATCCGTGAGACCTTCCATGCTGCAACCGAATAGAAATTAAGATAGACCGACACTACCGATCTGAATGCATCAAATATCATAACCTCCCATATTTGTCCACTGCATTTGATTCTCCTTGTAGATTGAACTTCTGCGCGACCCGATGCTACGTAGGCTAAACTAATTTGGACTTTGTTGTTACCGAAACAACGAAGACATGATAATCGTTTGACAAACTTGATTACAATGTGACTCCCGTAAACCTACCCAATGTTTTCTTACGTCTCATTTTTGTATATAGCTCCATCGCACTCTGTTCTTTTCATCCGACCGTATTGAAGACATTTTAGAGATGCAAATAACGTTAGGGTAGCTAGCAGTGGCAGTGTCATTACAACTGGCTAGAGTGAAGTGCGGGATACAATCGCGTAGACAATGGAATCAGAGGAGATAAAATAAACGAAGCTCACCTCTCATCCTGGTCCATGGGTATGCCCATATGTTCCAAAAGCTTCCTGAACAATTCCGGTCGAATGTAGCACATTGAGCACAGAACTGAAAATGAAAAGTATATTTAGAGTAACCCCTCCTCGATGCCAATGCTAAAGGAGCTAGAGTATGGTACACTTACTAGCGTCGAGCGATTTTTTGAGCAGACTGGTTTCCGGCAGGGTCTTTATCCAGTCGTAAACTAGTTCGAATAATTCGTCAGTGATTAAATCTTCGAGATTGTCGAGTAGCCGCTTCTCTTTGAGTGTCCATAGAACCTGCAAATGAACCATTAAATAAACCTTCATGGTCCGCTAGGAAGTCCAGCGCATTCAAAGTAAACTATTCAGACTTGATTGCGTTTTAACTTGGCATGGTTGGTTTGGTTCATATTTCACGAGACTAATAAACAATTAATAGGATGAAGAGAAGAGAGAGGAGAAAGAAAGATTGGAGATCTTTTTCCATCTTTCTTTCATTGCTTTAGAAGGGGTTTTGATTGCGTTTTTAATTTCGGTTTAAAACCTAGAAAACCTTTAGGAAACTCCTTTATAAGGGAAAGTTATGTTATTAGCCAGTCGTTCAATGAGTAAGTAGAATATAAGGGAATCCCGATGAATAGTGTACTCGTTGAAGGGGTAGTGTGCACTGACCGCGGCGAGCGTGTGCGTGAGCGCGGCGGAGGGCGGGTCGGGCGCGGCGCGCGCGGCGCCCAGCCAGCGCACGTAGGCGGCCGCGCTGCCCTCCGCGCCCGCGCCGCACAGCTGCCGCACCAGCTCGCACACCGCCGACATGCTGCTCGACGCGCCGCCCGCGCCCGACACTTGGAACGCTGCATTGTATCGTTACACATTTTTATATCTCTATCGTACGTTGCCTATACCTTCAATGGGCTGCGCTTACAGTACTCTCCCAGCGTAAAATGTACGCTGGTTAAACGCGAAGTACCCCGTTCGGAGACTCCGCGAGGGGAAATATAACGCCAGGTAAAATTTAAACTGCTTTACGGACGTCCGCTTGTATAAGTTTTCTCCTGATAAGTGTATATTTTAGCGACTAAACTAAAATTTTATTCAGCTCTCCGCTTAGATTCAATCTTGTCAAATCGCAACGGGACTCTGACTGAAGCAAACTATTTGACAAATTTAACAATTGAATTTGCCAGCCAGTTTTGATATAAAGCTATGTCGCCGTTCAGCGAGCCTTGATTAGTGTAATTTTTAGCTGGGGAAAATAACACGACTTACTTAAACGCACCTTTGCGAGGGCGATTCAGGCTGTCTAAGATGGGTTCGCGAATATTACAGGGATTTCGAAAACTTGATAGGTTCTCCTAGTCTCCTAGTCATTAACATTTCGTCAAGATGTTTTACACTAAACTACATAATGCAGTTTAACATCAACCCCCGAATTTATACTATTTTTAATAATTTTAACTCTTGGGCGCAGTACTATATGCCATTATGTAAGACGTGTATAAATGTGAGGTAAGAGTATTGTAACAAGTGCGAGTGTGTTGTCACCTTGTGCGTGCGCGTGCGCGTCCATGTTGAGCAGCGCGGTGATGAGCGGCGCGCGCAGGGCGGGCGCGTGGCGCGCGGCGGCCAGCAGCGCCACGTGCGCGCCGGCCGCCGCCGCGCCGCCGCCCGCCGCGCACGCGCACAGCGCGCCCACCGCGCCCGCCGCGCCCGCCGCGCCCGCCGCGCCCCCCGCGCCCAGCGCCGCCAGCCGCGCGCCCGCCGCGCCGCCGCCGTGCGCGCACGCCGCCACCACGCACGCCCAGTTGTTGCTACACACACCAAATCACTGCTCAAAATACATACAGTTTTGGACGTAGCGGGTAGGGTAATGAGAGTACACGCGTGTTGCGAACTCGCAGACCTCTAGAGCATGTGAAACGAGATATGACGTGCACTATTTTCAATGCAAAAAGTATACTGTGTTTTTTTATTGGTGGCGGAATAAGAGCTACAGCACTTATCAGGCCGCCCGCTGCCGCCTGCAGGTTCGCTCGCGGCGGTGTACGTACTTGGCGACGTTGGTGGTGGCGTGCTTGGTGAAGGCGGGCGCGGCGAGCAGGCGCAGCTGCAGCAGGCCCATGTTGGAGGAGTCGCGCGGCTTGTACAGGCGCACCTGCACCGTGCTGCACACCACGGGCCGCGCCACCACCAGGCGGATGAACGTCATGCCGGCCGTGCTCTGCGGCGGGCCCAGCGGCGCCAGCGTGCCGCCGCAGCCCGCCTCCACGCCCACCGCGCCCGGGCACGCTGGTGGGGACACAATACACTTTTAAAACATGGATATTTTACTACTGTATTTGAGATTGGTGTGTTGGTGTAGTCTTGAAGACGAATCCACAGCCTGGCGAGGCTGGCCCGTACCGCACGCGTGTTGACAGCAAGATTATAGGTCGGGGGTGTCTCGGGGGAGAATATTGAATATTCAATATAAACATAGAATATGAGCAGATAATAATACAATTAGACGAGGAGCAACCCAAATTCAACTTCGTATGAAATATAAAAAAATGCAAGCACATATTTTTTAAAGGTTTGATTCTCGTGCAGGCAAATATCGGAAATGATAATTTAATCATGGACCGTGGTGTGGTTGTAGTGGGCTGGGTATGTGTCGTGTAGTAGCGTGTGCACTGACTGGCGAGGCTGGTGAGGTGCGGCTGCAGCTGCACCTCGTGCAGCTGCACGGCGTAGGGCAGCGTGAGCGTGAGCGCCAGGCTGGCGTCGTCGGCGCTGAAGAAGTGGTAGGACCAGGCCGCCGCGCGCACGCGCCGCGCCGCGCACGCGCCGCGCGCCGCCGCGCCGCCGCCGCCGTCCAGCAGCACGTCCGCCGCCTGCGCCGTCGGGTTGCCGCACGACACCGTGCCTGCGCGGGGGGCCACACGATAGTATTTGGTGCCAATGTAAAACGGGGCGAGTCTATTGCCATTATACTGAGCACAGTTGTTTGATCTAAACTCTGAGAGCACACATATACAGGTTGAATATTTCAAGAGTGCCTGGATGGCCAGATCTGAAACGACATCATGATAGTGCAATAATACAGTATGTTGCTATTTTATTTTTCAAAATCAACAGGTCCAATGCCCTATAGATTCGGATTCGGCCATCCACGCACACTTGAAAAATTAACCTTGTATAAATGTAACACCAGTATAAAAGGATATCTCCATAGCGCACTTAACTTCACCGGAATAAGTGAGTTGATAATATCAGCAATATACTCACAAAGCGGCGCTATATTGACCAATCCGTTGGTGGTCTCTATGACCGGCGGCTGGTTCTTCTTGGTGGCGGCGGCGGCGGGCGTGGACAGGTTGATGAGCTGCGGCGGCAGCTTCAGGTAGTTCATCAGCGACGACACCAGGCCCTGCCCGCTGCTCGGACCCGCCTGGCGAAACCACACGTATTCGATTCGATGCCGATTATATTGAAAGACGCGTGATTAGGTAGGTACAGTCGCAGAATGAAAAGGTTCGTCACCTTAAAGCCGACTTTTGCTTGCAAGAGTCAAAGAACTGTAATGCCAACATTCAAGCGGAGGAAACAGTACTGCCAATATTTTAATAAATTAACCTAAACCTAAAAAAAAGAAGACGAAATACAACGGTGACATTAACAGGCACTGGGATTATGAGATTTTGGTTCTTCTTTTATCTATGTTACTCTTGCAAGTGAATCTATTCAAGAAAATATTAATGACATTGACAACATCAGAATTGGCAGTATGGATTGATTCCTTCGCCTGTCCTACTGGACGAATTAAACTACTACTACTACTATCTACGTTAGTTTTCTGGTTTATCATCTCCAAAAAGGATATGGTACAGTACCTGGTGGCAGGCGGTGAGTTTCTCGAGCGCCAGCTCAAGCCCACCGGCGTCGATGAACGCGGTGAGCGCCTCGGGGTAGTCCAGGAGCCGCACGATCAACTGCTGCATGGCTTGGGACAAATTTACCACTTCTTCTTTTCCTAAGGATTACAATCATTGGTCTTTCAATACAGGATTGGTCTAAGAACATTTCTACAAAACTGCTTAGTACGACCGAAATAAAGACAGAACCTCAAAGATATTAAAAAAAAAACGGCGTTGTAAATGATCGGAAACGTTTTATAAATTAGAGCGATAATTATTATTTATCAGATTTTGAATAATATTGTTATTTTGGAATATTTGGTCGTCCTAGATCTATTACATGGATAAATGATTATCAAGAACTCACTAAGGAACTCCATGAGGCTGGTGACCATGAGCGCGGGGTTAGCGGCGACGGTGGGCATCTGCGCCACCAGCCAGAACACCTCCTCCTTCAGCGATGACGGCTCCGAGTTCACACCTGTTCACGACGACGGGTTCATATACGTTTCTTTTAGTACCACACCCCACTTAGTGAAAGGGTTAGCCTAGAGCAATTTGGTTGTCGTTACATTATTAAAAAATGGCAAAAGATGTTTGAAGAGCGAGAATTCGAGCAACTACAAATAATTTTATAAACTGTGATGTTACAATACATAACAAGATCTGCTTATAGCTATATATGGTGTTACTCACCCGAGTTCAGTGCTACGGTGTTCATTCCATCGCACATGGACAACGTCCTGTAAAATTTCTGCATGATCTGTTGTTGTTGTAACACTGTTGGAAAAAAGAATACGCTGTTGAACGAGACCAAAATCCCTTCAAATGTGTGGGAATGAAAGTCGCCTCATTTACGTATCATCAATACGTCACGTGACTGTGAACTGTAAAACTGCACATTTTTTTTTATATGTTCAATGCACAGACAATCCATTAAAAGACACGGTCATAATAAATCGCGCGCTCCTGCACCCGCGCTTTCTTAAAGGCATTTTCGCTATGAAATATCTATAGCATACATTTAGGATCAAATTTGTGGTGATCGACAAAATGTATTAAACCATCGGAAACTATGATTATAAGAGTCATCAATGACTAAATAGTTAAGGTTGGTGAGCACATAAAGCCGTCGGTTCTGTGGCTACTCTTGTCGACGGTCATCGGTCTTGTCGGCTTGCCGTCCCATCTGACTATGAGAGTGAGGGAAAAACGAGTGTACCTGTTCTTGCGCACACACTTTTGCACTATAATCTCCTCTCTCTCCTGCGTAGTTGTCTGGTCTCCAGTGATTATAAGATAACACGACCATAAATATTCGCAGCCAAATTGTAGAATCCGCTCTCATACAAAACGGTTAGCTGCATTACAAAATACAACATAGGGTTGCTTTGTAAAAGAGCGGCAGCAAAACGCTCCATCAAATGCGGTGCACCTTAATTTAGCCGTATCACAACTCGGCTGAATATCAATACGCCGGATTATAAAACGACCATGTCATATAGAGCGGCTAGCCGGTTAGCGAAAGCTAGTATTGTACAAATGTAGCGTGTCCGATGTATGTAACACGCGTACGGTACCGGTGTCGGCGAAGCACGGCGTGCGCGCGGCCTGCTGCTTGCGCTCGTCCTCCACGTTGGTGGCGTCGGGCGGCGCGCCCAGCTGCGCCTTGCTCTCGTCCGTCTGCGACTGCTCGCCGCCCGCCGACCCGCTCGGGCTCGACGACGACTGCACACACACCGCTACGTTACACTCCACACCGCGAGAACGTGCCGAACATAACGCGGCTCATTTGAATTGAATACGAGGAAACGAAGAAATCTTTGCATAGCAAAATAAGGCTACATTACTGTTATCGGCATAGGTAATGTAACTTCGATCCATACAGACATTCGGGCCATGGTTGAGACCACGTCAGCCAAGTGCGGGGAAAATTTTGCTAGTATAAAATTTGACGACTATCTTTATACATTAACTCCCGATGTTTTATAACTTTATCAAACGTCATATAGTACTGCCCACAAGAGTTTTGCTTTGCGCAGTACTATGTGACGCTTGATAAAATTATAAAACGTCAATAAACTCGAGAATAAGTGTTAATATCCAGACGACCCGCTAGCACAAAAAAATGTAAAGTGTTACCCATGGCCTCAAAGAAATGTTGCAATTATATCCTTAAAAATATCTCCTCGTTTTGGCCCTACATAAATGCACCTACATAAATTAGGATTTTATAAATTACAATTGTAAACACTACACAATACATAACACTGTGGATGCAATTGTTGTTTTAATTGGATAAGGATTAGAACCGCTATGGACTTTAAAACTTTGAAGTAATTGGGTACCATTTATATTTGCAGCAGAAATGTATTGTTGACATGATTCAATTAGCGAGTGAGATAATATTATGAATCATTCGTCAGTTATTTTATACTCATTATAAAGCATGGGAATCCCAGAATGGTGATGGTGACTCATTTTTTTCTGTAACATTGTGGGCATTGGTTTCCCATCAAATTTCATCGGACAGTTTTGTTTTGTTACGAGACGAGCACACTCGTCCCAAACTAAGCAATAATTGCATCATGGGCACCGTACAATGGGCTGGGGGAGATCCCTATAAGTATAATTACTTATTACACATCCATGACTCGAGTACGAACACTGGAGCCGGGTGCCTCGGTACAGAAAGCAGAGTCGACATCAACTGTGATAATCGGGTGGTCGAGTGATTGAAATGTCTTGTTTACGGTATGACTGACCGCTTGTCGGTGTTGGTGCGGCACGGCGAGCAGCTTGCGGCAGTAGTGCAGCAGCTGCGCCAGCACGGCGCGGCGCAGCGGCGCGCGCCGGCACGCGCCGCTGCCGCCGCCCGCCAGCACGTCCGCCAGCAGCCCCGACAGCCGCGCCTCCGACCCGCCCTCCATGCGCCAGCCGCTGCCCTCGCGGATCCACCACACCGACTGGTGCGCTGAGGGACACACGGACGCATATCACTATTTACCTCTTCCCTTTAATCACACGCACATTTGACATCATTGACACAGACGATATTTGGTCCCAATTTGAAAAAGGACGAGCCTAATGTAAGCTTCATTCACAAAGTAATGTCTAAATGTGCTTAAAGTACTTTTCAATCAGCTACTCAAGCCTGCCTAGTCTTAACTGTTTTCACATGGCCATAACAATATACTACACAAAAATGTACATCTTTGTGAAAAGATAAACCATGGAGTTTCTTGCATCTTCTTTTCCATTGGAACTGCATACCTAAGTCACACAATATCGAAGAAAAGACACTGACTTCTGTAACACAGGTGAATATACCTAGCTCAGAAGTCAAGGACTTCATAGAATTTTGTACCCAATTATATTATGTCAAAAAATGATTTCTATTCTCAACGGGCAGTAAAGTTGTAACACATAACATTTGTGTTTTTTTTATGATTCATAAGTACTATTACGGTTGACATGAATAAAATATATTTTGATAGTGATCTACGGTGACACGGCAAGCGCAGAGACGGCGCGACACCGTGATGTGTATAGTTGTGGTGCGCGTAGTGTGGGTAGTGTGGGGTGACTGACCGACGGTGTGCATGAGCGGCAGCGCGAGCGCGACGTGGCGCGGCGGCAGCACCTGCAGCATGGGGTGCGCCAGGCGCAGCAGCGTGGCCTGCAGGTCGTAGGCGGCGCCGGCGCCGGCGGGCGCGTCGCGGCGCCACACGCTGCACACCACGCGCAGCGCGGCGGGCGCGCCGCCGGCGCCGCGCGCGCACACCACGCGCGACAGCACCGAGTGCAGCGCCGCCGCCGCGCCCGCGCCCGCGCCCAGGTGCGCGCCGCCCTATAGTACACACACACACACACATACTATTATATTCACTGAAAGGAATGGCGAAACTATTACACCGTTCCGCGTTCTTTATATTTAATGAGCTACATAACACCCGTGCTAACATTGTTGGATTGCAACCCTATACGTTCCCATAATTCAAATAACACCTTTCGGTGTAAACAGTACGAAATGCAGATCAATGTGTGTTTGGGTTTTGAATTCAGATTGAGGAATCTGAATTCAAAACCCAAACACACATCGATCTGCATTTCGTGCTATTTGTATATTATGAGTTTCATAGCGCTCACACCATTTCTAAGAACGTGGAACACAAACACTAAAATATCTGTATATTTATTTAAACTAACATGTATCATACCTATGCTACTGAGTTGGTACACGACAAAATCCAAGAAAAAAAACCAATCGCTACAGATAAAAAGCGAGTACTCACAAGATAAGGTTCCGAAGAGGCGACGGCGCCGTCGGTGTTGACATTCATAGTGATAAACTTGACGATGGCCGGCACGAAGTGTTCACACTCCAGTATCACGCGGCCCATCGTCTGCGTGCTGCCCTCCGTCTGTTGTAATCATGTTAAAATCAAGTCAAATAACTAGTAACTATGCTATACAGATAGATCGACAATACTTTGTATAACTGACCTGTAACGGTAAGCTGGCGATCCATGCCAATGCTTGCATTGACAGTACCCAGCATCTGAGCGAAATGTTTTCTAATCTATAACAAAAGGAAATAATATGTGAACTTCTCCCTTCCCCATGAATCTGAAAGGGATTAGGCAATCGTCCATCACGCTGGCCATGAAATCCTGGTGGTGCAAGCCACAGTTTGAACCTGAGATTCTCCTTACCGAGGCATGTATTCCACCTAATTAGATATCATGGGGTTTGATTTCGGAGGTTCGGGGTTTTTTTGGCTTAAACGTCGAATTTCACTCCATAGACGTTCGAGAAGGAGCTTCAAATCGTTCCCATAAAATAGTTATATTTTAGTAGAGCAAGTCCTGTCTAGTAGTGTTATGATGTCCGTGTGTGTGTGTGTGTGTGTGTGTGTGTGTGTGTTACTCACGTGCAGAGCGAGTGCAGCAGCGCGTTGACGGTGTCGGAGGCGAGGCGGATGCGCGGCGTGTCGGCGGGCACGGCCAGCGCGGCCAGCGACCACGCGCCGCCGCTGCCCCACGCCGACCCGTTCAGCGTCAGCCACAGCGAGATCACGTTCTCCATGAACGTGCAGTCCATCTGCAACCGACACCGGTACTCACTTCTGTGCACTATCAAGCCTCTGATCCTAGGCAGAGGTGCACTACACTTACACGTATATTTCATCGGTAGTATATATTAGCTCCCAATTCAATACGGGTGAAACTTATTTTTATAATAGATAACAAATAATACTTTCAATTTAGTAAACGTGTACAGTTATGACGTAGCTATGAACTAATATCGTCGAATACTAACGAGGCGGTTATTCAAAATCGTCTACGCCTACATCGAGTAGTACACTTCAGACAAAAGCGTGAAGAGACCCCACCTGGTAATGGAACTCGAGCGCGAGATGTCTGAACACGTCGTAGAGCGTGTGCGTGAGGGGCGGGTGCGGTCGCGCGGGCGACTGGGGCTGTTGGGGCGGCTGAGGCGGCTGGGGCGGGTGTTGGGGCGGTAGGGGCGGCGCGCGCACGGCGGCAGCCAGCGCGCCGGCCGTGGCCAGCGCCGCGCGCCGCGCCAGCGCCTCCCCCGCGCCGCCCGCGCCGCCGCCGCCGCTCTCCAGCCGCACGTCCGAGCACTGCGACACGTTGCTGCCAACACAACATATCGATTACTTTATATTCACCATTTTATAATCATGTAATATATCATATTTTTTCTGGTTCTTCTTTTTTCTAGGTTTGCAAGCTACAAAATAGTATTGTTTTTGCCGGTATTTAGTTGTCTTGATAATTGTTTTATAATTATAAGTACCCCTAATGATAATAACGATATTGATGATGATGAAATGGAGGGGACTCACGCATATCAGTAAAACTGTGGATATCCTACTGAAAATTTACCAGACATCTTGGGAGAACTTGAAAAGTCAAGTTATGCCATTTTATTTCAATTTCCTTCTCCTCTCCTACAAATATTATACATTATGTATCAAAGAAACACACAATTCAATTTGGAAACTAAAACAAAATTGACAACTTCAGAGTCCATATATCCTATTTGTACGATAATCTTATTTAGACATATTTCGTCTATAATCACAATATTATCCTAGGCGAATGTATAGCAAATGTGACGGTGTAATATCCCCCAAAGACAGAACTGATTTTCAACAAGCATAGCTAAGTATACAATAGTTCAACGTAAAATAAACAGACTTCTAAAGATACGATGTCAAACATACAAATCTATTTAAAAATGAGCCTACCACTGAATATGTCTTTTTGAAAATCCTAGCAAGACACCAATTAAATAAAATTATGTTAAAATGAAATCGCATATTACCTAGTGCTATTATCCACTACGAGTTTAGGCCTGGTCTCCTTCTTGATGATGCCCATAAAGTTCTGCTCCTCCGAGGACTCGGAATCGTCCGACTCCATCACTTGAGTGAGCTGCTCCTCCATGTCCAAATCTTCAGAACAAAGAGAACCATAAATAATGATACAAGTTTCCAATTTTTGGCTAATAAAACGCAAGCTACGAGGCTATAGGAAAAACTATTTTATAGACACTAAAAATGGATTACACTGCAATCTAGGCGCAATAGAAGCTTCAACTTGGACTGTTTGTTTATGAGCAAGTGTTTACAGAATTATATCCATCCATATATTGATGAAATCATCAACCGAAAATATTATAAAGATTTATCACGACATTCATTAATCATTAAGACCTTCCATGATAGGTAGAGTACAATTTAGATAATATCCAGAGTGTTTGGCCACGGCTGCAACCGAGCGAACCAATGACTTTGTTCTGCAACTCCACTCCCAACCACACCGTGGTGTAGTGGCATGATATGTACCACATGTTTAAAGCCATATGATAATCATATAGCGGCTAATATATTCTCAACCACCAGTAGGGTGTGCGTCATACTCGAACAAACTTTTCGATTAAAGAACGCACTCTGGTTTCTTTCAATGCACGTTCACAACTGTGTTACAGCTTGAAAATTGATAGATATTATCGATTAAGTATTTCAATGAAGGATTATAATCGACTAAGGAACGAGCTCTATAATTATCGTTAATAATGTTAGCCCTTTTTAAATTATCCTCTGTCAGGCACGGACCTGCCTTCAATCCGAGGGGTATTAGACCATAGTCCACCACGCTGACCCAGTGCGGGCTGGCGCGGCTCTCAGACTTGCAAGTTTCCTCACAATGTTTTTTTACCTTAGCACGTAATAATCATGTTTGAAAATTAGATTTTAACAAGAAATCCGGAAATCACATAGATGCGATCCGGGGTTTGAACCTACGATCCTCCATACCGAGGCAAGCGTTCTACCAACATGGCTATCACTGCATTCAATTAAAATTCAGTTAAATAACAAGAGGTTGCAAGCGGGAAGCTGGTTGGGATATTAGAAACAAAATAAAGCACGCAGTAACGACTAAGCAATCGATATCACCGCCTGAATGAAGCTCGCACGATCGATATATCGATTAGATAAGTCGATTGGTCGATCGTTCGTGCGCTATACAAATGTTTAGCGGCTAGGTGTGGTCTGTACGCATTTTTTTGTTACACACCGTGAATTTATATCAGTTCTATACCTGTCAAATACAATTACATTCTCTATGCGACCCATCTCAAAGTCTCGAGCAATAATCGACATTCCATACGGTATCGATGAGCTATATTGACAATATTAGGGAATGTCGACTTTCTTGTGTCGATCGAATACGTCTGGTTTAAACGATTCGAAACGAGTTACAAATTATCGTGGTATCAATTGGGTAGTAGACTATTATTTGATTAAGTATATTTACGATATTGCATCATAAGTACTACTTATTATTGTATGATATCTGCTATCAATGTTCGGTATAAGAACATGGTAGGTAAAAAGTGGAACCACACTTTTTCTCTTTCGCATACGTGCTGATTTATGGCAGTGACGCCACAACCCAATAGTTCTGTGCTGCTTTGTTTTTTTTTTGTATTGTGGACTTTTTTTGTCACGTTTGAGTTTGAGAGTTATTTCACTATTAGAAATCGTGAAACATAAATTACATACTGAAAAAGACTTCATCAAATACCCAATTGACGGAATACTGCGACAATTTGCCAACTTGTCAACATACGAACTTGCCAAGCTGGTAACACGTGTAGTGCCATCTTAGCTACTTAGCAAACTAGAATTGTGTTAGCCGGGCAATAGAGAAGTATGTATTTGACCAGTACAATGATCTCCCTCAGGGAACAAGACTCATGTAAATTGACGGTGTTATGTACGCTCTACAAATCAGTGCAAACCGAATATTTAAGCTCGGCCGAGTGGGACCATTCACGGACAAACATGTAGACGTTTATGTATAATGTCCTTACTTGCTGGCATGAGACCTGCCGGTGGTAATATTTTGGGCTTGCTAAAGTTGGTAGTCTTCGCCAGACCAAAACTATCCGCTAACAGATCTGCAATAACAATAATACGGCAGGTCAATGCTGCTAGCGGCTTTGTTACGAATTGTGCGACATTAGTTTTATTTAACCAATTAATTCAGCGGTCGAATGGGTGTTACGTAATTTCGGATGTATTCGAAGAGCGAAAATGATGTCTAAAGCAGGCGAAACACGGGCGAGATGTTATGTACGCGACGCAAACGATCGTTTATAAACAAATAGTACGAAAAAGTTAATCAATTCTTTGTCTTATGAATTTTAAATAGTGTTTTTTGAATGTTGACAGTTAATCGTTTGGCCACCTCATTAGAATAATTTAGTGATAATGGTGAGTAATAGGAATTTTGCTGGTGTTAGTCATGTAAGCTGCGCACGCGGTTTTCACTGATATGTAGCGTGTTATGATAACAAGCAAAGAAGAATATTTTTATTCAAGAACTTATAACATCTGTGTAGAGATTCAAATGAAAATAAACATTGAATCTACAAATAATATGTATCAAAAACTCAAGATCATTTTTGTTTACACAAAATACACCTCATCTTTGTATTGTCGTAGTCTCGTGATTATATCCTTCTAAGAATCTGACATTTCACAGAGCGTTTACCATGGTACGAAGGGTGCGTACTCGTCACATATCGTTGTCATATAAATATGTAGGAATCCAAAAATAATAATTATAAACCATGCGTAGTTCCGGGCTCACTCGATTTTCAAGAAAATGTAATGTCGAGCCATCAATTTCCTTATCAACAACGTGTAAGTAGATGACTTAATAGTGCACAGAAATAATTATGTTGCACCTTTATTTTTATTATCATTCTACATTTTTCATAACTGATAAAAAAAAAGTATATTCAAGAATAGTAATAGAAGGGCTCTGCGTGAATAATCTAAACCTGCTAATAGAACAAACGATAGGGATTTGAAGACTGAACGAAAGATGTGTATAGAGAGTGGACTGACCTGCTACTTTGAACTTGCGCACGCGGGGCGCCGGCGGCGCCACGTCGCTGGGCGCGGGTTGGGCGGTGGGGGCGGGCTGCGCGCCGGCGGCAGGCGCGGCGGCTGGGGCGGGCGCCGGGGCGGGCGCTGGCGCGGTTTGCACGCGGATGACGCGCGACGAGCCCGCGCCGCCCCACGTGTCCTCGCTGCTGGGGCTCGACGTGCCGTCGCCGCTCTCGTACTCCACCAGGTCCTGAACACAAACAAACCTCCTCAATACGGTTACTGCGCAGAGCGGACCTCCGGCACAGAGAAATGAAGACAGACACCTGACAGGGTATCTTAGTTTCATCGGACGGCTCCATGCAACGTACGAGCCGAAAGGAATTCACATACACACACCAATCTCTTAAATATTGTTAAACGCTGTTACTACTTACTGCACGTGTTGGGTAACTACGTGCACTGAGCAGCTAATGATAATATTTATTTGTATAGCGTATAGAATTCAAAAAGGGGCTTACATAGAACGATTAGGAAGATTAGGAAAAAAAAATACATTCGACACTAAATTGATTAAGAAAAAAAAACTACCTAAA
Source organism: Pheosia gnoma (assembly GCA_905404115.1). Classification (NCBI taxonomy): domain Eukaryota; kingdom Metazoa; phylum Arthropoda; class Insecta; order Lepidoptera; family Notodontidae; genus Pheosia; species Pheosia gnoma. The sequence continues at coordinate 7,073,281 of FR989912.1, forward strand.
AAGAAATACAAACAACCCGGTCGCTAAAAAGCATTAAATATCTTTCATCAGGCGGAAACCCACGTCATAATACAGGTATTTGAAATAAAAAACAAAGTCAGGTTTGTGTGAAAAATCATGTGAAAAAATGATTTTATTTTTAAGAATTAGCTGCGTCAGAAACGGTGGTATAGAGACAATTTCGCTTCCTTTTAGATTCTTAAGTTTTCAAAAATCATTTCGTACTGAATAAAAAAAAAAACAGCCATTGTGCCCACTCGATTACCACGTCAGTTAGACAGAAAATGATGAGATAAAAAAAGTTAACCTGCAGCAGCGTGGTGAGCGCGTGCCGCGGCCACGGCGGCAGCGTGACGGCCAGCCGCGCCAGCCCGAGGATGCAGGACGGGTCCAGCAGGCTCGCGCCGCCCGACAGCGCGCACAGCCGACCCACCACCTGCACATTGCAAATACACAACCATTATTTTATCATCTTCATTCGAGAGAGTACGTCAGTGATGACACTGATCGTACGACAAAAGATCTCTCGTAGGGACCCTATATATCAGCTTTTCAGATGGAATTCCAGATTGAGTCGTTCTTAGAGACATTTACATACAGCTATGATAGTTCGGGATAGTGTCGTTTGTTCAAATAGAGGTAAGGCACGGGTGACCTTGGCGGCGAGCATGAGTCCGTCGGCGTCTGCGCAGCTGTCGGCGGCGAGCATGTGCGCGACCAGCGCCTGCGCCAGCTGCGCGGCCAGCGGCGCCGGCAGCGGCCGCGCGCGCGCCGCCGCGCCCGCCTCGCCCGGCCCGCCGCCGCCGCCGCCGCCCTCGCGGCCCAGCCCGTGCTTGCCCAGCATCGCCATGCGCGCCTTCAGACTCAGCCGAGCGCGCTGCAACAACATCTACTTTATATTTCCTACCACACTTGAAGTTGTTTGTCATTTCTTACTTATCTAGTTCATGTAACTTCGACTGCACGAAAGAGTATCCATAATATATAATCTCATATAAAAATACAACATGAATGTTTATCAACTGTAATAATTATTTTTATATTCCAAATGTATGAATGTTGATCACAATAATTCCGAAAGTTTCTATAACTGGCTTCCTCTGAACGTTTACCTGTAACAACATCAGTTAAGTGCCTTTACTGCCCCAGCTTAAGGCGCGTTCCTAAACTCGAACTTTTTAAATTATTAGTTCACGTTTCATGGGTAACCAAAGTATTAGCTCGCATAGTTATCAAGATCTAAATCAATAAACATCACCATGCTGGATATAGGTAGGGTGTTAAAAGTGTAGCTAGAGTAGTCTGTCGAAGCGTATATATGTGTGTTGGGTAACCTGCTGGTCCTCGAGCGCGACCTGTATGCCGCGGCGCGCGGCCTCCAGCTCCTGCATCTGCTGCAGCAGCTTCTTGTGCAGCTTGCGGCGCTGCAGCTTGCACTCGGCGCCGCGCCCCGCGCCGCGCTCCCCGCTCCCGCCCCCGCCGCCGCCCGACCCCGCGCGCCCGCCCGTCACCCAGTCCCATCTGCAACAATAACATACTTATACGTTGAATAACATCAGGGTCGCCGCACGGATGCCGACCTGCTCCACAATATAACGGACAGCCAAGTATGTACAGTGCCCGGTAAATTATATACATCGAGCAGAAAATTAGACTACCAGGCAGGGCTACGAGTGACAGAGACAAGGTATGGCATATGATTTTATCGGGCGGATAGTAAGTGTAATATTGCGATGAGTGTACCTGGCGTGCGTGCTGGAGGCGGCGGAGGCGGCGGAGGCGGCGGCCACGCCGTCCAGCACGGCGGCGAGCGCGGTGAGCAGCGCGGCGGTGACGGCGGGCTGCGGCCGCGGCGCGCGCACCAGCTCCAGCGCGCGCGCCGCCAGCGCCTGCGTCACGCCGCCCGCGCCCTCCGTGTGCGCGAACAGGCTCTTGCGGCACATGTACATTATCAGCACCAGGCACCTGAGAAAGGACGACATTACTAAGTGTTGTGTAGTTCGAACGCGACGCTGAATCAAGCAGGTATGTAGGTTACCTGTCGAGCGCGGTGGGCGGCGCGTCCTGTCGCGCGAAGGCGGCGGTGAGCGTGTCGGCCAGCAGCGCGCCCCACCAGGCGGGCGCGGCGCAGGCGCGCGCCAGCAGCGTGGCCAGCGCGCCCGCGCAGCGCCCGCCGCCGCCGCTCTCCCACACCAGCGGCAGCACCGTCGCGCACCACTCGCGGCTCACCGACTCGTATTGCTGACACGACACAATACAAATACGTATTACAAATAGGAACAGGCGAATTTTTCTATTGTGCGTGTATGGCCAAATCCGAAACTAAAGGACTCTCGATACAGATTTGTATGAAAACTAAAAATGCATTGTTAGATATAAAACGTCGAAATCAAAATTAAAAACACCCCAAAATAAAAAAAAAGTTACTTACCACATCACTAACTTGGAAGTAGAAATACAGCAGCATATCAACGACATTCTCGCTAATAACCCTCAGTTTATCCGTCGAGGCAGCCTCTAGCAACGCCTCGGTGGAGACTTTGCCTTTCTCTATCAACTCGGAAACATTCTTGCTAGTTTCCCAATTGTTCTGAAGTTTCTTCAGTATGTTGACACACGTGTGTAGCTGCTGCTGTAGGTCTATGCACTCCTGGTACGCGGTGACGACTTTCGAGTCGGCATCGCTTGATGGGTTCAGGTATGACATCATGTGGGCGGCGTTGCCGTTGTACAGTTCGAGATATGGGTTCAATAGGTCCATTAGTTTGCCGGTTGCTAGTCTGTGTGGTAGAAAATTTGAAGTTGGGATTTTCATCATTTTTTGACAAGCATATAATACCTTTCGAGGGTTAATTTCATGAGGAGTAGAGATAGAGAAAGAGTAGAGGAGAGAGCGAAGGAATTAAACGATTCAGGCAGGAGATGTCAAACGCATACGTTCCATCTCAGAATTGAATTAATCAATATCAAATGCGTAAAAACGTGTATGCCGCAAAATTTCTGAGCGTGCTTTGCGATTTTGTACCGTGGGTATCGATGTTGGTTTAATATGTGTTCATAGAAACCGTACGGGCGGCAATGGTACCTTTACGGCAAATAAGGCAACCCCAAGATTTTACAGAATAAAAATAGTTAAAGAACAACTGATATCCCCCTTGTGTATTAATTATCCAATATAGTACGCATTATACAGTTTTGGCCACGGCACATTTATCATAAATTTGTTACTCAATTTGATTTGGCTGGTAGACCGTACAATGTATGCAATGTTTATGTATGTTCATCTATGAAATATCCACCTCAACGATGCAAGCGGACAACTCTTAACCTTTCTAAACATTGACTTACAGCAGCACTAAGTGAGTATACCGATACTGGAATAATCTATGTAAGTACCCACCTGAACCGGCACGTCAAGTCCTGGAGCAACGCGTTCAGAGCGTTGACGGAGGCCTGCACGTTGGCAATCTCGGCGATCTCACCGTAGAACCAGCCCAGAGGGATCTTGCACTTCATAGCCGACATGCCGTAGCGGCCTATCGTCGTAATCTGGATGCAAACGTCACCTCATTATAGCGATCTATTTCTTCTTTTGTACTCGTACCGTATCGCAACGACAATAAAACACGCTTTATTCCGGCATTCAAGTATAATAATATTAATATCGCCAGACGAACACACCAACGGTTCCAAGCTAAGCAATACATGTATTATGTGTACCGTACAATTGACTGGAGGCGATCTCAGTATAATATTACTTATATGGATATTAAGAATCCACGACTCGGGTACAAACATTCGTGCTGATCACAGTGTTTGCCTGTACCAGTAGTCATATTCCGTATCAGATTGAAACATCACGTCAGTACGAAAAGGTCATATGTTTTATAGGTTTTTGTTTCCTAAGAAAGCTGTAGTGTTTCCGACACGGAATCTTTCAGAGGGAATTTAGAATACCAAACAGGATTCGAACCCAGAACCCTCAGTATAGAAAGCAGGGTCATTACCAACTGTGCCAATCGAGTCGGGTATGAAAATAAAATGACTTCATCCTTGCGTTTCATGTGTTCACGCGTTGTTGACAGACTATTCGTTATATTTTTTTTCGTTTTGAGAATAGTTTTTTTTCAAAGTTGTTGGTCTTTGGCAGTGCCTCACCTTCATGAACCGACACAGCAGCGGCGGCTGTATGTCGGTGAGCACCAGATGTTTGGTCGCAATGTCGGTGGCGAACGCGAGCTTCACGCAGTCCGTCTCCTCGCCCGTCAGCCACGTGTCGATGCACAGCGTCACCAGGTCCGAGCACGACGGTATTATCTAGTTATTATTGACAAATAATGCATAAGAAGTTGTTTCAATCAATCAATCAATCAGCCGATAGACGTCCACTGCTGGACATAGGCCTCCCCCAACGACTTCCACACAACACGGTCCTCCGCCACTCGCATCCACCGGCTTCCTGCGACGCGTGTGAAGTTGTTTACATTTAATATATTCGTTAGAATCTAGAAATACCTATATTTGAATGTTATCAATCTTACAGGGCCCCGAGTCTGCTAACACAATCGATTCATAATCGGATTGAGATATTGAAAATCTGTCAAAAGTGACAGATACTCTGCGGTTGCTGTTCGATTATGAATCGATTGTGTTAGCTGACTTGGGGTACAGATTGCAGTATTTACGGTGTAAAATAACTGTACAAGTATAATTTTCTTCAATAAATTATTCGCACTTTTTTATTAGTATATAGGTCAGTGTGTGTAATTGGATGTGTACGTGTGTGTGTGTGTGTGTCTTGTGTGTGACTGTTTGGGTGTAGTTGAGGTTGTGTGTTAGTGGGGTTGTGAATAGTGTGCGTCATGTACTCACGACGTCGCTGAGCCGCACGGGGTGTCCGAAGTCGAGCACGATGTACCGGCGGGCGCCGGAGTGCATGCGCTCCACCACCAGCGTGTGCTGCGGCGGCCGCGTCACCAGCGACGCCCACGGGATGCCGCACTGCTCTTGCTCCTGCAATAACAATTCTATTGCAACACCCACGAGACAGGCACCCATCCCGCTGCCATAGTCTGCGCTCGCGTCAAATAAGCAACGACCAAAGACACCGACAAGGGATCGTCGTTCTCGGTGCCTTTGGTCTTTACCTCTACCTCTACTTAAGCGCAAAAGGCTTGTCAATGATCGCATCGTCAAAACTTCTGCGCAGAAGTTATAAATAATAATCAATATTATAGTACAACACTGACTAAGACTAATCTTCTTTAAATCTTGGCATAGTGGAGAAGGATCTTATTTATATATAAATAAATATCACCAGACTAACACTCCAACTGTATAATACCCAACTAAGTGGGGCTTGTATTATGGGTACCGTACAACAGACTGGGGGTGATCCCAGTAACACCCAGACCAGGCAGAATTAGGACAAGTCAAACAACAAGACCAAGCTGCTGTATACCTTGAACAATTTCTCTTCACTGAAGTCTAGTTTCTCGTGGGGGTCGCACTCCATCAGAGAACTCTCGACGTCCTCCAGCGAGTCAGGGTCGTGGGATAACTGCTTCATCTCGCCTTCCTTCACCACCGACCACAGCTGTTGGGGGAAATAATGCTATGCTATCCTGATTTAGCATTGACCTAGGCATTCCTAAACGTCTTTGCGGCGGTGAATATAAGTCTTTGGAGATCCTTAAAATACGTGTTACAGAGGTCCATAAGCGTTATGCGTGGAACCTCAAGAAACAACCAAAAATCTTAGGAATATTACTCATAGTATATTTTATGGGCTATAACCCACATATACTTGCACCTATATAATCAATCATGGTCATGTAAATAGAGTGATTGAGAAGAAGTAATACATGGGTCTTTTTGGTTGGCTTACGGACTATCACGCGGCCGCAGCACATGCACAGGCTATCCCCATTCTGTCATGACATGGTATGACACATGACATTACGTAAGGTGTCAAATGGAGTACACATTGGACAAAATTGAGTCGTCCGAACACGTATGATAACGTCCAACGACCCTCGAAATAGGTACTGTCAGAGAATTAGTTCGAAAACGAATCGAGCTCTGCTACAGGTTTTATGTGTCGGTGTACACACCTGGCTAGGGTCCCCGGGGCCGGTGCCGGGCAGCGAGCTGACGACCGCGGAGTGGTGGCGCGCGCCCGTGGACTCGAGCTTGGTGCCGTCCGAGGCCACGTGGCAGGTCACGTGCAGCGGCATGGCCTCGCTCAGTCCCGCGCCGAACACACCCACGGCGTTGTTTTGGGCCCACCACGCGTTGGAGGTTGAAGTATTTTTTGGGTCTGTATAGTCAACAAACACACCTGTAATCTCAGAATAAGTAGCCTGAGGTGCAATTCCTGCAGCTATCATCACGTTTGCCTTGACCATAGAGCAAGCGATAATCGTTATTAAAAATGAGATTCGCTAAAGGGAGGCAGGTCATTTCGAGTCCAACAATTTACTTTAAAAAACACATTATAGTAATAAAATCATTAGTTGTGTACATATTAATATAACTTACCCATATCAAGTGGTAAGTTGAGCAAGTCCTTGAGCTGGTAGTCCGGCTTGGCGGCGGGCGGCGCGCTCGTGTCGCCCGCCAGCACACTCGCGTACGTCACGGGCGTCGAAGTGCCGCGACCTAGTTCTGGCACGTCTACTGCGAAGATTGTGCGTTCCAACGGCAAACCGTACAGACCGAATCTGTGAACAAAGTTATAATGTTAACAAAAAATAATCCCACTTCCCACTAATATTATAAATGTGAAAGTTTGGATGGATGGATGTATGTTTGTTACTCAATCACGCCAGCACGGCTGAACGGATCTGGATGAAATTTGGCACAGATATAGATTATAGTCTCGAATAGCTATTTAACACAGGCTACTTTTGATACCGGTAAATAATAAATCGCGGGTAACACCGCGGGGCACAGCTAGTTGCTTCATAATGATTCACTATTGTGTTTATATTTAGAAAAATACTACCGAATTATTACAAAAGTGGATTGCTAACGTCTGTAATAAACTCGAATGATGAGTTTATAAATAATGATTATAATACGACATGGCCGAGCTATGGAAATATAACAATTTATACCCTTCGAGTTGGCCAACTTTACCTAGCTCTTAGTAAACTGTGGTAAACATCGGGCCGGTCCCGGAGACACTTGGCGGTGTTCTCGAGCAGCGCGAGGCAGCGCGCGACGAGCGCGGGCGCGGCCGGGCGCGCCGTGGCCTGCTGCGCCAGCGCCGCCAGCCAGCGCAGCGCGCCCGCCGACCGGCACGCGCCCAGGTACGGGATGCACGCGCACACGCTGGCCGACAGCGTCTGCTCGAACGTCGACTTCCACGGCTTCGGCAGCTGCTTCTCACCCCTGCACATTCAACAATTGTTTCAATATAATAATGAAACCTCTTGTTAAAACGATGACACAAAATACATGATCAATTTGGTCAAATGGCCGATTTGAACCGAAATAAATTTTAAATATAGATAAGGCAACTATTGCATGAATAAACCAGGCTACATAAAAAAAGTAAGCGTAATGAATATTTAATAGTGAAAATAATTAATTAAAAAGCTATACTCACTCGCTAGTAATCAGTATAATCTTCACGCACTTCTTGGCGACACTTCTATTCGCGCACAGAATGCAATTCTTTATCAAGGCATCGACATGCTTCTCGATTATCTTCACGCATTCCAACTGCTGGGTCTCCACACTCTTGTCCTTACCCTTGTCAGTCTTCGCGAGTCGCATTCTTTGAAGTCTTATCGACACCACCCATATTAGAAGATCTAACGCCAAGTTCTTCTTCGCGACGTCGTCGTCGCTCGTAGCTATTTCGCACAACGCGTTCAAAAAGCTATTAGATTCTAACATGGCTATCCTCTGCTGCCTCTCCAGAGGCACGTCTGTATGCGGACTGGACCGAACCGTCAATGAAATCTGGTGCAACCAATCGCAACCGATAAAACCACTCTTCTTGGAACCATTTTCCGGCGTCTTATTTGGCGTTTTACTCATGTCTTTTGCTGGATCAAATAGTGTCTTTATATGAATTAAAAATGTTCTGCCTCTAGCTCTGTATAAGCGAGGGCTTGTCAGTATCAATGTGCCCGATTGTTGTGTCAAATCAAGACCAGAGGAGAGTAGTAATGGTCCAGCTAATATCTCGGCGTTATGCGACTGCAAGTACTCATCACTGTTGACCGGGTTCTCTACGCTCGGCATGTCTGCGTCTATGACGGGGAAACTAACGGGCGAGTCTGATCTGTGGCCGAATGAAGCGTCCTTTTTGTATCCAATGCCATGCAAGTTTTGTTTTAAAAGCGTTACTAATATGATTGGTAGGTTAGCCGAGCACGCCGAATGCAGTGTGAATCCAAATTCTATGTGAGCTAGCGATACACTGTAAGGTAGAGTTAGTTCTAGGACATGTTCGTCCCAAGTCGAGGACGTGTTTTGGAGTCTCCAAGTGCGATTGTTCTGGTGATCGGATCTCGAACGTTGTGCGGGCGACAGTTCGCACCAGAAGCCGGGCACGACCGCGCTGTACGGCACCGTTGTATTCGTACCGTAGTACCCACTCAGAGTTATCAATGTTTCTAGATCAGATAAGTCTAGATCCGGCTTATTAGCGATAACGACCGGCGCTGTGGTGGGGCCGCACACTTCGTCGCGCGGCGCTCGTTGCAACATATCGAAATCGATGTTCGCGAACTCGTCCTCATCGACATCTCCGGTGGAATCCTTCTCGCCGTTGTTTAAAGCATAGAAATAAATCATTCCGTGCTTAGTCGAAACGCTCAGACGTTCGACTGAAGCGCAGAAGACCACGGACGTGAACTGCCCCTTAGGCACTCGCTTCTCGGAAAGGGTTTTGAAGTCGGGCAGGGAGTACAGCCTCAAGCTGCCGTCGACACCGACAGCGGCGAAGGAATACTGATCGTGCTTATCAACTGGCAATAAACACAAGTCTACAGGACTCTCGTTGAAAGGCAACTCCTTGAACGAAGTAGGGTTATCCTCTAAGGTATGAATCGAGGTTTTGTTATTGATTTTGTAGAGAATGAAGTACGCTTTGGAGTCGGAGTAAGGCTTTTCTATCTGTTCAACGACTTCATCCACTTCCATTTTTGTGTCGCCGTCAGCGTCGGTCTCCTCCTCGACCTTCACCTTCTCTGGCTCGATACTGGACAAGACTACGAGCAAATGCTCCTTGTCCTCAGTGGGCAGTAAATGCGTGACTTTGCAGTCCTCTTTCAAGTTCAATTTGGATGGAAGACTTAAGCACTGAATAGCTATTCCTGGAGAGACCACTTCCTCTGGTGGTGGGTCGCTGTCGAAGCCGTCGTTGTTGCTGTTGCTAACGGCAGTTTGAGTGCCGACTTTGCCGCCGCCGAATGCAGCATTCTTGATCTTTTCCGTAATATCTCCGCCCTCGTACCATTTCAAGTCCGAGATCTCTAAAGGTCCGTTCATGTTGAGATAGTGTGTTATCGGGTCGGCTTGCTGCAACACCGCGTCAGTTTGGTCCGCTATTTTGGTACCGACGGAGTCTAAGTTCCCACTCTTCCAACTTTTCAGTTGTGATATTTTCCCTACAAAGTCCAGCATAGTTGCTTGGCTAGCCTCCTGGAGCTCGGGCAGCAGCGCGGTCGGTGGCGGCGCGGGCATCACCTTGAAATGCTTGGTCAGTATAATTTTCTTCGGCTCCCATACCTTGCAGTCATCTTTGCTCGACGACGCGTTGAGATTGATAACGTTGCTTATTTGCTCGTCTATGATACTATTTGTGCACTGCGGAAGCTCTGTTTCCTCGTCGGAGTATGGGAAGTATATCTCGTCGTATATGTTGGCGTCGTCGGTCCTGGCTATGGTGCATACTTTCTTGCTGCCTCCCGGCTTAGAGTTGCCGCTGCTGTTGGACGTGTGCACTACGGTGGTGATAGAGCCGGCCAGTGAGCTGTGTATGTCGTACGTCAGTAGGAACAGCATTTTGTTTGTGGTCAAGTTGTTCTTCGCTTCGTTCTGATCGTTCATGGCTTGAACACTCTCCGAGTCAGCTCCCGCGTCGAAGAGCGCCTTGCTCGAGTCCTCTTTGATCGGTTGGTCGGATGGTACGCAGTTGGTCCTTGTGATGATGACTGCGCATATGAGGGAAGGTTTGGTTTTACTGGTGTTGGCTTCTTTGTCTGTGTTATCATTGTTGTGAGTTTGCGGGTAGGCGTCTTGCTGTGATGTCATGCCGACGAACGCCATTGCTGTCAGTTCGACGCCGTACGTTGCTAGTGTGAAAAAAAAACATACAATTAAAAGGAAATACATTATTATTCCACTGTATACGTCTAACAGAGCAGTCAGTTTTACGACTAACTAGCCATCGATTTTGCTCTGCAACTATAGAGTGGTGATATTAACCGTACCTTTAGATTGTAACCATAGGCTGTCCAATAGTAAAAACCTCGATTAAATATGTCCAGTAGATTAACTATGATGCTTGAACAAATGACACAATAATTCTAAAAACACATGATTTAGACTCCGCGTCATCTAAATAGCCTAATAAACAATATTATGTTCAACGTATACAGCCTTGTTACAGTTTTATAATTGTATATAGACTAATCGAATTTATAGAAGTTATAATCCATTTATAATGACATAAAAACACTTATATAACTAATATGCAATTTAGTGAACTTCATTATTACTCTGTTACAAACATGTCAACTTTATAACAGCCTGGCGGCATCTTTTATAACCTTGTATAAACTCAACATGACGGTTTAGAAAGAGAAGGTATCATATGTTACCTACATCAATCTCTCTCACACGCGCGATTAAAATCTAGAAAATAACGCTTGAATACGTAGACAGTGAACTGTCAACGCTTTAATATGACGGAAATTTCTTCATGGTAACTATGGCTTATTTTGATTTAAATATTGGAAATGGATATATTTATCGACCGTTTTGTTGATTCAACATCTTATAAAACCTATAACACGTATTAACCATGCAGCGTTAGTAACGTGTTATAACCAAAATGTCTATAAATTCAACCGTATAAGTATATATAAAACTGCGCCACGGACTTCTAAATATAAATCTTTACTACAATTAGCATGTCAATATATCACGATTAGAAGAGGGGGCTATACATATAGACGACAAAAAAGCTCACATGTATCCTTCTCCAAGCTGGCCGCCCAGACTTTGTTGCTATCGGTGGCGAGTATGCCACTGAAGATGGAGTCGTACGGCGACAGGTGGATGAACTTGACCAGCTTGAGGCCGCAGTCGAACTTCCAGATGTTGACCTTACCCTCGGCCGAGCCGGTGGCGACCACGTCGCCGGCGTTGCCTTTGGAGACTATCGTCACATTGGCCGAGGGGACGGCGCACGCTGTTGCGTTTGTCACCTTGGGGATGAACATTTATTACATCATCATCATCAGCAATATTATCATAAGCTTCAAATGTAGTTTCTGTATAATTTGATCGTAAATTTTATTTTTAAACTGATCTAGAATTAGAACATCCATGTATCAAAAATGAATCATACTGAGATTCTGCAAAACCTATTCAGATTTATGAGAATTTCCTGTAGGCAACTAAAAAAAAAGTCCATTTGTTTTTCGGTTGTGTATTACTGTTGGAAAAAGGTTACCCTATCTAATAAGGTTTCCCCCATCTTTTTCCACGTGTTACAGTCATTAGCTGTCTTGTACCACCCGTCTACATACACGTCGAGGTCATCGCGCCAATGCATTTTGAGAAACATTGCACATTTTCTAACTATAGGTTCAAATTCGTGTAGTCACTTATAGACGCGCAAAAACATAAGTGACTGCACTAATGTAAGCCACTTCCGAGCGCACCGTTATGATAACACCGAGCGATAATCGCACGCGACGTTCGAACGCCTGCTTGCTCAACACTACTGACCACAGACTCCCCGCCAGAGATACACACAATACAAAACCACCTGTGTAAATAGACATGATTATATTATAGCTATTTATTTACATAGGTAACAGAACTATGTGATGACGAATTGTCAAACAATTCAATAAACATATAGGATAAAAAGACAGTCATCCATCCCCTGCACGGCTATGTAGAGGTGTTACAAGCAATTATCATGTCGAGTTCATCGATCGTGAATTAACAAGTAAGCATGACTGTGCTTTTTAAATTATAAGAGCAAGACCATGTTGCCATGACGAGATTGTTGATTTTTTTTTCCACTCGCGGCATATATCGCACGCGTACTGGATGGTGGATAGCTATTGTCGGTCTAGTCTCTGTACGCAGTCTGCGCAATAGGCGTGTCAATACGTGCGCAATATATAGTCTCGTGGGCATGTATGGGTGTGTATGCGTGTATGGGCTCCTTATAATATATCTCATAATCGCGCGTAAAAAAACGCTTCATCTGGACAAGCTGTAAGTATCTCGTTCTTAAAATTTACTGCACCCATGTTAAACATTGTTCAAAGTTCAAAAATCCGGCAATCAACTCAATGAGCCCTTGTCTAAACAACGATAACACATTATGATAAATTCATAATTATTCAGATTTTTTATTTAATTGGTTTTAGTTGTATCGAGATTGTTGCCTGTGGCGTGCGCCGCTGAGTGAATGTGTGTGGTGGTGGCGGCTTAAATCAATCATCAGACTCACGGAGATGGGCACGTTGTGCGTGTACTCGCCGCGCACGAAGGGGCAGTTGGGCGAGTGGCGCTCGTGCTCCACCCACGGCTCGTCGGACTTCTCCCAGCACACGAGGCACACGAGGCACGTGAAGCACATGGCGCGGTCGTCGCCGCTCGGTGACGGCTGGTGGTAGAACCCCGCCTGCGCCATGCGCGCCGGCAGCGCCCATCTGTGCGGAGACGGGTAATGTCTGTTTTATTTTTATGCCTAAGCAGCCTATTATTTAGTTATTCCGCGGTACTCGAAGCTTCAAGGGTCAAATCTCAGTGACATCTATTAGACTAATGCTAACAAAAAAAAATAAGATGGTATAAAACGCAGTTCATTATGTGATTTCTATGAGAAAAAAACTATAACTAGCTTCTGTCCTTATAGACAGAAGCATATTGTTAAGAGATGTAGAATCAGCTTCTGGCATAAAAACAATAGTTAATAGGTATGTTGTCACTACTCACTTGTAGTCCATGTGAGGCCATCTCTTGAACGTCTCCTTCCTCTCCGCCTCGCTGTACATGAGCGGCCTGGTCTCCTCGTCGCGGGAGCACGGCACCAGCTCGTTGGCGCGCTGGCCCACGGCCGAGGCGATGGCGAGCGCGGGAATCCGCCGGTTCTGACTTTTCAGCTCCTGGACCACGCCCGTCGTCACCAGCCGGAGGGTGGACTGGGGTAGGCAGATTGTTACTGTGCTCCACTGTGAAAGAGATCAGATTATTGAAGTTACCTACTATTAAGTAATTTTACGCAATATTGAACGCTAGCAGTGCCTGCGACATCACGTGAGAACAAATTTTTTTAATTTACTTGAGTTCAGTGTTCCGTATGCGCTAAAGAAGCCCGAAGACTAAAAGCTATCAAGTTTCCTCGAAACCCATCAATTTGATTCTACTTCTTGATGGACAGACTACATATTTTGGCCTATGCATTTATTACTCTTAAAACTCACCTTTTGTGCTTTGACGCCTTTCCTAACGGGTTCAGCATCAATGGAGTTCTTGAGTTCGTTGACGAAGTCTGTGAGACCCTCGATGGAATGTGCGTCTAAGCTCTGCAGACATTGGTACAGCAGCACGGCCTACACAAATAAATTAAAATATTGGACATGTAATAAGTAATAAATGTGTATCTTTTAATTTTATAAATACCAGTAACCAGTACCAGTTAAAAAACCATAACTCCAAAACATAAACAATCAGCGCCGACTGGCGGGGTGGGAGCGAAATGACCGATATAAAATTATTCTCAAAATAACTACAGTAATTATAAGTAGCAATGTTGATTATTGGATATGGTACTTTATCATTTTAGGCCGGGTAAGTCAAAAACACCTCAACTTATTTGAAGCCAAGAGAGTCTTTATATCTTTAATAGAGAGATTTTATTTCTTTAATTGTATTCGCCACATCATCTTTTTAAACACCAACTAATGATATGATACAAGTGTTTTCCTAGAACAGGCACTAACCACCTGGTCAGCCTAGCTGGCATAAATAAATCTGAGCATCATACAATGTATGTATTGAATATTAATCAATAGTACCAACTGTTCATACAATATGACCCTGCATTGATGTGACATCATACAAACAGTGAGTCATCTCTGCTCTGGCATCATAATTTTGGTAACAATTAATTAGGTACTGTAGAATATAGGGGATGTAATTAATATTATAAATGCATGTTTGGTTAGGAACAGTAGTATTTCGGATAGAAATGTCTACACTATTAATTACTATTGAGGACCTAATCGGCATAGGTGTTAGCAGGGTTGATCTATTTAAATAATTTGATTTCACTTTGACTATATTATATTTATAATAAAAACCTTATAAGATTAATTTTAATCATAAATCAGACTGGCATCTTTTATAATGCTTATAATGGTACATAATACATTACATATAAAATAAAGGACTTAAAAAATCAGCATGCATTTTTCTACTTTGGCATTATTAAATGGTGCAATTTGTTAAATATTTTTAGATTTTCGTAGCATTTAATAATTAACCAAAAAAGTTCATATAAATATATATAAATAAAACTTCATAAAATTCCACCTGGCAGATCACTAAAACTAAAATAACTTGCCAAACTATTAAGACAAAAGAACCTAACTAGTGTTCGAAAGATCAGACCAGGCGGATCAGGCCATTGTAGCAGGACTATGGCCTAAATCCCACTCAGTTTTAGGCCCACAGTCTAGCTAGCATTATCACATAAAAAGCTTCATTATTTTTATAACATCTTACAATTCATTTTTGTTTATATCATGTAAGTAACATGTGATGTCCAGTAAATTTTCAGTAAAGTACCCACAGCTTTTCTGATAGGGGTAGAGGATTTTATAACAATTATCAAGAAATACTCAACACTGGCAAACTGGCCCGACTTTGTAGCTGCTTGCCAATCATAAAAAAGAAGAACTTAATAATTATAGTTTGAGCTTCAGATTCATAGAATCTCATGATAATAAAATATTCATAGACTATTCATCTACAATAGCCTTTCAAAGCATTAATCTTCAATGCATATACACTTGTTAAGTGTAAGAAAAGACAAGTAGAATTACCAAGATATTTGTTTTATTCTGTCCATGTCTTTCACCTTCAGCATGATAGGATTAGCATAATACCTGGGTGTTGATTTGGATAATAAACACAACCTGGTTGCAGGAGGTTGGACGATGCTTGTTTTATCATCTATGTGGGTTTTATATATGCATAAGTGGTGTTTGTGCAATATACCTTAATATTTATTGACTTAGTTATTATGAACTTAGTATATTAACATTGGTAGTTTTCAGGAGTTATACAGTTAAAATAATTTTCATAGGGACATAACCAATAAATTATATTGCAAACTGAGCACTTAAACAATACTTATGTAGGTAATTTTTAAAATATGATTACATACTAATCTTTAGATGTGTTAGTATTGATAACACAGTTGTAGATTTCAACACGAAAGTATTTCTAATAAGTGGGATATTATTGAGTTGTAGTCATTTTAAGTGTCTTTATATGTAAATATGTGCAAATACAAATAAATAACAACAAAAAGATGAAATAGACTTAATGGCAGTGTATGATTGATTAATACATTGGCATTAGTAAGGCATCCAATCCCGTCATATTGTAGAGCTTGTTGCACAATAATTCCACAACACCATTTTCAACAGATTGTAATGAGAAAACAAGGGGAACATACCTCAGAAAGTACTAGTTCGATCCTAATGCTCTTGTCGGGTTGTGAGGAGGGCAACGGGCGCTGCAGCGCCGTGTGCAACAGAAGCACCCCATTGTAGTCGGTGCGGGCGCCCACCCCGGTACTGTCCCAGACAAACACCCGATCCGCGCCCGCAGCATACTCCACGCCGAGCGTGCCTCCGTCATCTTAAAACCGTAACACAACACTTTACTCCGGCGTAAATGGAATTGTTTATCGAGAACTGTCAAATCGAGAAACAATGTAGGGCATCGAAAAAAAATCACTGCCATGCATCAATGACTAAAATTACCCTCAATCAAAGCAAATACCGCGGGCTTAACGACATAAAACACAATAAATGTTTTGTTCGCACATAAGAATAGCGTCTTTACTTACCCGCTGACAGACAAGAAGACTGCAGTATCACACCCGAGTTCACATCCAAAACGTGTACACCACCTACGTCAGTCTTCACCAAAATTATATTTAAGTTACTATGGTATGTTAGAGAAGTAACAGGAAAGTTCATACGTATATAACCATCTTCTCGTAATATCAAAGAATCATCGCCCATCGTGGCCGTGAACACATCTGTCTACACTACGTAAACGCCATTTGTAATTGAGTTTTTTTTATGTCAACTATTTCAGCTCTGAGTGGCCAGCAATAAAATTTAAAAAGCTCGATAAGAACCATAGACGGTTTTATAACAATGCCCATTCATTGCACTTGCATTATTACCTAACGTTTTCCTCTGCGGTTTTCCGTATTTAATACGCTTTTAAGCTATTGAATTTACAAAAAAAAAAATTATAAAGGTGATTCATTTTCTCATACATTTTATGAAGTACGCCCTGGACAGCCAGAACAGCCAGCGATAAATAAAATTGTATTTTATCTCATTGACGCGTAACTTTGCCATCACAAGGTGTATATTTCCACGTTCGCGTTATCGATACAAATAATCAATTATCGATACATATAACTGGTGTTCACCGTGACTTATGATATCACTACTATTCTTATCTATGCTCGTAATATAACCAGTGATGCGATATAACCAGCGTAATATAACCAGTGATGTTCCATGCCATTCTCTATCTACGATCTACGGATGTCTATGATTCGACAGAGGATTCCATACAAGTGATAAACCATTGTGTAAACGCATACCATTGTCTTTGATATCAAATATGCTCGGCTTATGCTTGACTTAGACGGGGACAATACGTAAATAAGTGTCATCGTGTGAATTGCCAATACAAAATAGTAATACAACGAAGTACTTTTGAATAGAACCAAGTCAACCAAGTATAGAGCTGCGCCTGCAGCAGCACTATATTTTTTTGCCAATTCTTGTGGCATGAAGGGGTTTTAAAATTCAAAGCGATTCAAAATGGCAGCGATCGAGGGTGAACTAGTTTTATATAACAGCGTATGGGCAATGATCATGGCAGGGGGTATGCCTTTAGATTCAGTCCACTGTCCAGTCTTATTCACATAGTGATAATATACTCTTTTTTTCTTATTCACAGAGTACTTTGTGTTGACCTAGTGTTGGCTGTAGCTGTCCATTTGATAAATACTCAAAGGTCTGAAATAGACTTTCATTTCGTTTATTTCGTCATTGACTTCCTTTTTTTACTACTTGTTACTGTACTCGTCTAAAATTGATTATATTATAACTAATGTGTAAGCCAGTGTAGTAGTCACAGTCGGCGGCAGCCAATTTGTTTCACCATTGGCGGTAGCAGTCTATTTATATATTTTATAAAAAAAAACCAATGTAGAATAAAATATTTTTTATTTCTGTTACATTTTATAAAAAATAGGTAAAAAATAAATAATTAAGGACGGAGTGTCTGATTTTCCTTATTTCTAGATTAGTTACGTTATACAACTTTAAACTATGTATATGCAAAAAACAAGGTGTGTAAGACAATTAAATCAATAACCATATATATACAAAGCATTGTAGACATGTTTAATAAATTACACAAGTTTTTTGTACTATGGCATTTATTATCCGCCCACATGAGAAATTACTACGACTATAGCATGCCATAGCACTAAAGCTAAGTATTGCTATGCAAATGTAACTCGGAGAAGGAGGTTGGTTGGTTATGCCCCCGGTAGCATCAACTAATGATTTTTACAGACCCTGAACTAGCAGTACCTTATAAAGAACATTTTTAAGTACTCATTGTATAATCGCTCGCGCCCGCAGTAGCAGGGATGCCAGTTTCCATACTGGCCCATCAACTGCTTTGGTTTGTCTATCATTGTGTTGCAGATTAAAACCTACCGCCGCGTATTACTCAGGTATGTCCAACCTTAGCAGCAGGCCTAGCACGACCAGCCTTATCAAGGTAAGATTTGAAATATATTTTGAGGATTGAAATACTCGCTCCTACAAAGAGCGACTTGTTGCTACAAAATCACTTACGTGTCATGTTTTTAAAAGAATGATGCGATTAATAAAAATATATATTTTATACCGGCACCATCAGCGCAACTACCCTCTAAAATTCCCAAGACTCCAGCCACTTCAGGCCAGACATAGTAGAGTTGGGTTCATGAGCCAGCGGCCCAGTCATTCCGTACGCCAGTGGTGAGAACAGATAGAAACTGTAGATGGTAGTTGATATAATGAGTCCTATGATGCAGTGGTACACCGTTCTTCCTAGTTCTGGACTCAGGTAGCTTCTGATACTTGAAAGTAGGTATTCAGTGAGGATACCTGTGAATAGACAACATTAAAGAAACCCTTTATTAAGAACTTTCGAAATACAACACAATCTGGTCACGTATTTTGCCGGCTTTAGTTCTAGAGCTCGGCCCCGACACACAATGGTCATAGCGTTACAAAATTTGTCTCATATTTGAAGATTACCAAACCATTAGTCAGCAGTGGAAAGGAGAAAAGTCCTTTTGCAGATCTGATATTGCTATCTTACGAGATTTGTAACTAACATAGTAAGGTAACACGCGCTACACATTGACACCATTTTATTGAAGCTACCTAAATATTTGAAAGATCAAACAAAGCAAATTGATCTTCCAAATAACGCGAGATTTGAGAACCAAAGCCCACTCGACTTACCAGTGAGCATCGAGCTGAACACCAGCGCGGGGAAGTAATGGTGGAAGTAGAGCACTCGCCCCATCGCCCAAAACGGCACGTAGTGTAACGCCCAACCAATGAAAGTCCAGCCGGCAGCGTTCAGCAGCTCCTTATTCTTGCCACCTAATCAATACAATAAGTAACCCCTTAAGATAAAGTAAAGTTTTTAGCACCGTTTCTAATTGAATAGTTGTAGCGTACGTGATGAAAAATAGGCTTGTATCATCGAAATTCAATATAAAAGCGTTTATGAAAATTGTGCTCAAGGTTGAGTATTCATAAAACCTATATTTAAATGAAGACTGCAAGATTACCTGACAACGGGCTGCCGATAGCTTGTGCCCTCTTCTCTCTGATAGAGTTGATGACGTATATGATGAAAAATAAGCCGAGGAATGCCAGGTTCCCCCACCACACCACCGGGTTACCGAGCAAATATATCCTGTGACCACTTCCCGAGAAAAATTGACCCTGTAATTAAAAATTACGGCTATAAAGACTTAACCCAAACCACACCCTCTACTGTCCCTCGCAGCTACCTCAAGAACAGTCTCTTCCGAAGATTAAGTAGGGAAGTCAACCGTTATTTATACTAAAACACATACCCTGTAATTGATGGGCCACTGCCACGGTTGGGAGGTGACTTCGCCCTCCTTGGGTTTCAGGCCAGCGTTCCCTTGAAACATCACGGCATGGGACTCCAGGAACCGCTCCACGAAACCTGACGCGTATGCTTCGAAACTCACTTTGGGCACTGTAACACGATAATATATCAACCATGGTACTTATTACGCCGACGAGGGTAGGACAACAGCTTGGTCAAGAGGTTTGAGCGTAGGCCACTCCACATTCTGCACAATTGTGCGGTACATACCCATAATACAAGCGCTTGGTACCATATACTTGGGTTTATTCAGCTCGTTAAATTTCATCCCCATGGAAAGGAACGCGTTTGTTTGGTGACTCCTATCTAAATGCTCCAGGATGGACGCAGAAGAAAAAGCCACACCTGACCTGCTGGCCAGCAATGTAAACCCACTAGCCCAAGTATCTGGATTCACTGGGTACCTTCCATCTTTGGACATCAGAGGACTGAGCAACTTCCTGGTAGGAAGTTGCTCAGACCTTTGATGAACTCGGAAGGCTGAATTCACTGGTCAAACACACTCAAAGGTAAACGTGCAGTATTCGATTTTTGTAAATCATCCATAGTGTACCAAGAATTTCTAATAAATAAAAACTAACAGTCTTCAAAGATGTTGTCCTCGACGTTCCACAGCGCGTTCTTGTCCCTCAAGTTGGGGTTGCAAGCCACCTCCTGTTGTTCGTAGCCCCACTTCGGCAGCTGCTTGCCGGTCGTCGTCAGAACGCATGCCTGTAACATCCATGGCTCGGGTACTGATAGTAACCCATAAACATTTTAGGGAAAGATAAAAAGATTATTGGATACAAAAATATATCCTAAACAACACTGGATACGTCTATTGTAAAGACGACGTGATACTCACAACTATCTTAATACAGGTGATTCTCAAAATATATACTATGCCATGAACCTAAGCTTCTTTAGTGCATCATCATTATGTGAAGTCAGATTTTGGAAATCACACTAATCACACTATCACACCAATATTGGTGTGATAGTGTGATTAGTGTGATTTCTTTTAGTTGGATGGATGTTTGTTACTCAATCACGCCAAAACGGCTGAACGGATCTGGATGAAATTTGGCACAGAGATAGATTATAGTCTGGAATAGCACATAGGCTACTTTTTATCCCGGTAAAAAGGACATACTTTTTAATTGCGGGTAATACCGCGGGGCGCAGCTAGTGTCAAATAAAAATAACACCACCAATAACAATGGTTGGGAACAACATTCCTATTTTAAAATCGGCATATCTAAATTGACCTTACATAATGATTACAAATGCGCTAAAGTAGCACAAGTTTAAAGCTTAGTACACCGTTAATCACACTGTATAGTGATGTTATTAAACGTCACCAACCTGTAGGTAGTGTACGAGCATGAGCTTGCTCCTCACTGTCTGTATCTCATCGCCATCCTTGCCGCCAGATATGATCACCTTCCATACGTCGTTCGCGTCCCCGATGCCTTCCTGCATTCATGTTGGATGCTTACTTCGTATGACAGTCCGTTTACTGTTCATTTTATCCCACACTGTCACACATTGATTCACAAGCAGCAGAAGCTGGCCAGTATAAATGAATTCGAGCAAGTTTTAATTTAAAATTAGTTAATGCTGCTTGATTATTATTACTAACTAGCTGTTGCCCGCAATTTCGTCCGTGTCTTTAAATTTATATAACTTTTTTATTTATCAACTGATTGAAATAAAACAAAATCTTAATTTTAGGTCAAGCTTAACACAATACATGAGTGAAAACTGTATCTACATCGCTTTACCTGTTTCTGAGATTAGCACACACAGATAAATATATAAACATACAAAAAATATAACAATCATTGTTTTGGTGTCTATTGCGTTGATAAAGCCCCCTAATAATAGTTTTTCTTATATATCTTCCATGTACGGACAGCGAAGAGTTACATTATTATTATTATATATATAGATATCGTGAGGATAGTGCTGTATGCTTACATAACACTAATATTTCTAGGAATCATCCTTTTTTAAAAGAATAGCCGGTGAGTTTCATATAGGCTCTTCTCAGTTAAAAGTCAAACATCCCGAATAGGCGGTAGCATCCGATAAGTGCTTTTTAGCTTACATGAATATTGTATTGCACACGAAGGGAGTTTAATCCCAGGAATCCAGCTAATCAGGGTGTTATTTGGTTGATTATCGATATTTACATGGACCCTGAAGAGAACTAGTATGAGGAGGTCACCACCCACCCAAAGTTCAGCTCTGTCTACCATATAACAATAGCAAGTTGTGAAGACAGTGGCACTCACCTCGCCATACCCCGTGACCTGCAAGTACTTGGTGGTGAGTGGCGCGCGCTCGCGGTGCGAGTGCAGGTTGCGGCCGGTCTGCGCGTGCGCCAGCCGCACCAGCTCGCCGCTGCGCACCACCACCGCGCCTTCGACTTGCTCCCGGTCGAACGGCTTCACTAGCCAACGGTTGTTCTCGTCTTTGTGTGTGTATGTTGTTACCTGCGTGTGGGAGCATTCATATTTCTATCGAGATCAACTGAATTAGCATGACTATTGCTTAACGATAGGACTGGAGGAAAGGCTAAGAATAAGGTTAAGCCCCAACTATAGGATATAGGACTAAACTGCAGCGTTTTAACGCGGCACAACCTTCCTGGTATTTTCCTCTCCTCTGGTCGTCTGTGCTTCAGTGGAAACATAGCTATAGCCCGTCCCTACCCTACGTATCTATATAGTTACCCAGTGTTAGTTGGAATCAGAATCAGAATGATTCACCATGACCATCACTTGCTAAACGGTGAAGGAAAACATCGTGAGGAAACCTGCAAGTCTGAGAGAATACCTCGAAAGATGTGTGAAGTCCGCCAACCCGCACTGGGCCAGTCGTGGTGGACTATGGCCTAATCCCCCTCGCATTGAGGGGAGGCCCATGCCCAGCAGTGGGACATTTAAAAGGGCTGGAATTATAATAATGACCTGTTGCTGCCTAGCCCCGGTGCCCGCCGGGTACAGGTGGTGATGCGAGTGCAGATACCCGCCGCCGGTCCGGTGGTTCTTCAGCGTGATGAGCGCGCCGTACGCCAGGCTCCTGGGCGCGCTGGCGTTGTGCAGGCTGTTACCCTCCAGCCGGGCTTGGAAGCCGGACGAGTAGAAGCCGTCGCCGTTGCCGCTGGACCGAACAAATTACATTATCTTATAGGATACTAGCTGTGCTTACACTGTGACTTTTGTTTTTTGACGTTTTTTTTATTTGACTTTTACTGTCGATTGTCGATTGATTGTCGATGCGCGTTAAGATTGAGAAAAATCCACAAATGCCAGTTTTGACCCCTATATCGAAAATAAAATCTTCAATTTTTTTCCATAATGAATTGTATAAAGTTGCGACTAAGTTACAGTATTATGGACTACACCCCGCAATTTTGTCAGATTAGTTATAAATTTCAAAAATACTTTCTTAGCTAAGATAGTATTTTTGCCATAAAAGTTACTAAAAAAAGTAAAAAAATAACTTACTGTGTTATTTTTTTTACTTATAGGTCTAATAGGATACTAGAATTAATAAGTATATGAATGACACAGACATTTTTGCCGAAATTTTCATATCTAGTAATATCTTTAGATTTAACTATGAAAGCTAAAGGATTGTACTGATCTTACCTTTTATTTAGCACGGTGAGGTGAATCCAAAAGAAGAAGACGTAAAGCATCATAGGCCAAAGTATCAAAGTTATTGATCTGCCGATCAGATGTTTGACTGTCAAACTCTGCAATAGGAAAAGATTTTTTTTTATTCTACATCGTCAGTTCAGCCAGAGAAGAAATACAGTGCAGAGGTACGGGCCGGGCGAACTCAAGCACGTGTGTGGGTATAAGATATAGGGATGCGACTCCAGCATTGGGCGGGATATCTAAACTAGCGGTAGTAAAGCTTTCTTATTGACACTTTTTAGGGGTAGATCAATTTTGTTTTATTTTGTGAAAAATATGTTTCTTTGAATTATAATGTCTAATTTTAGTGAAATGTGTGTGAGTGTAGGAAAATAAAACTAAATAGTAAAACATGACTTCTCCAGTTCTCCCAAGTACGATAATTTCTCAGTATCCTCAATTTTACTGATAGCGGTTTATTAAGCCTGCCTAGAATGTCCCATGTTTATTAGACAAATAAACCATTTGACTTTGGTAAAATACCAACCCAATGGTAGGTCATTTTCTAAAAAAAACAAAAAAGCTTACTTATTGATATTGTGGTTTGGTTTCGGTGCTTCAATCAAAGCACACAACCAATATCGCCATCGTTATATATTACGGTGAAGTAATTCACGCTATTACATTTTAATTCATCCGCGCTACGATATACAGGGGTCATAAAATTTATGATTGTGTACCTTTTAAAAACATATACTCACGACAGGCTTCGTCAAGTCTCCAAGCACATTCCACAGATCAGCGATGGTCCGAAGTCCCACGAACAGTACCACGAAAAGGCCGACAAACTTAACGGACATGGTGCAAGCCAGAGACGCACCCAGGAATGTCTGCCACGATAACATTCGCACCGAGAAAGGTTCCAAGCCATCGTCAGTTAGGGTCCTGATCTGTAATAGAAAATCTAAACATATTGCCTCTTATAATAATACTCTAACTTGGATGAACCCATACATTTGTTACATTTGGAAAAACAAATGTAGGGTACATTATTTTTGAAATTGAAGACGAATTCAACATTTCGTATTTCTATCTCATCGCGCATCACGAAAACCACTGGACGGATTTTAATGCAACTTGTCATGGTGATAGCTTATAGCCCAAGTCGTGATATAGGATACTTTGAATCCCGGTAATTTGATAATAGGATTCCTGTGCGGATATTTAAAAAAACAATTAAGTCGAAAAGAAAGCTTCGCACGAACGGTACAGGTACCGTAGACTAAAGCAAGCCGAGGAGCTAGAGCAAATTATGTTCAGGCTAAAATGACCTTAAAGGTATCTATTGAAATCGAGCAAAAAAACAAGGTAAGCTTGTCTTTGTGCATTATCAAAATACTCTAGAAAGTGAATATGGATGTCCCAATCTAGACACTAGACAGCATGGAGACAATGGATTTAATACATACCCTAAAAGCTCCATAAATAGAGCAGCTCATGAAGAATAGCAAAATAGGGTCCAACAAAATATATCTGTTCAGTGTTAAGAATCCAACATCTGTAAAACAAATTGTAAGTAAGTTACTGGTTATATTAAACACAAACATCGAAATTTATAGAAATTTCGTCCATTTCCAGCCACGATAATGTTTTTTTTGGCGTAATATTGACGTCCCAGGGGCACAGTTGGTAGTAGTGACTCTGCTTCCTTAATTGTTTTTTTCTTTCCACTTTATTTGATGAGCATGAATATTTGCACCTGAGACATGGATCTATATCTATATAAGTAGTTATATTTACTGGTTAAATACTGGTATCTCCCCAGCATAGTACAGTCCCCATTGTACAAGTGTTGCTTAGTTTCCGAGCTTAGAGTTTGCGTGTTTTTATAACTCTACCATACAATATTAACACCAGATTCGTTCCGAGTGCAATAAAACAATATATGCAACTCACCACAAAGTATCAGTATTGTTCCAATAAATGTAGACTCCAATGATTTTGTTGCTTCCCATATTGATAAGAAAGTTAATGGAATTATTAGAGCACCCAGTGCAGTGCAGAACTGGAATAAAATTCATACATTATGAGAACACTCTTGTGGTTCTTGTAAGGTGTTGTATTATAGAATATAACTTACAAGTCTCATTCCCTCATATCTTGCACCATCATATTTGTCTCCCGGCTTCTCAAATGGGTATGTTCCATCATATCCTGTCAGTTTGCCTGACAGGGCTATGAGCATCTGTATTAATCATATTGTAATAAAACAATTATTTAGAAAATTTCGGTAGGTATAAGTATTTATTGAAATTTGGGAAGTATAGACAGGGATACTGAACTTACTTTCATAATTAATTTAATACTAGCAGTGCCTGTGTCTTTTTACTACATTCTTTTAGACAGGATGAAATTAATATAATATTCATGAACCCAGTATGTTAACTGCCAAGTTTAAGTAAATTCCCCATGGTTTACTTTAGATACAACTTTCTTTGACTATGGAGCGACTTTTGGAGTCTCTTGCCTGGCCACGACCCTGATTATAAGCTATCACTATGCCAATTTCCATCAAAATCTAACCAGTAGTTTTCTCATGATATGCAAACAGACAGACAGATATACTTAATTATTTTTTTATAAAAGACATTGTTTATTAAAACTAGGTCTCAGACTTGGAGATAGAATACTAGATAATGTACAGTTACCTTGCCAAGTGGAGGGTGAACATCGAAGAAGAATGTCCTATTTATGTACCAACTTGCCATTTTACCAAAATGAGTTTCATCCCAGCTGAAAATGTTAAAAATAAATATGTAGTAGATAAATATTGCCAGAAAACCACACCAACTGCATGTTCCCAAACTAATCATTGCTGTATTATTAGTAGCATATAATGGACTACAGATAGTCCTGTCAATAAACAGACCAGGGCATTCATTCTGCCCGTTCTGGAGGGACGGAATAAGAATTCAAAGTGCTTAAAGCTTATGTTCTTATGGTCACTGTTTTAGCCTTTTGGTTGTTGGCAGAGGGGTACACCTGGCAATGACATGTGCAGATAAAGAAATATTTAGTTTGTTATGTTTCTACTATGAAATTTGCAACTTATTATTAAATAAAATCTTAGGTTTTTGAATTGGGAAGCTTTCTAAGTCTATGTTTGACGTATATATCTCTACGATTTTATTATTTCAACGAACTTACTACCCTCCCTCACATGGTATGAGAACTTACCAGACATGATCCGGTTCCAAAACTTTGTAAAATCGCGTTAAAAACGCAGCGCCACATAATAATCCAAATGTTATCCACCATCTGCAAAAATATAATTCCAAAACATACAGTAAAATTGATTTTATTTTAGATTTATTAAAGATTTGGCGATGAACACAAATTAGAAAGTAGTTCTTACATATTGTTACTTTGTTTCGATGAAATATTATTATTATTACTTTTGTGGGCTTTCATTATGAATTAACGCAAAAATCGTATTATAAAGATTTTATGGAGTAAGATAAATTCAACATTTTAACTCATAACTTTCAAAATATACACTATTTATAAGAATAATTAACGGTACTGTTTGGAGTTTGGTACCATTTGATACCACAGATCAGGGTTGCCAGATATCATTTTCTAGTTCTACCCAAATTTGAAATTATTTTTCTCCAAAATGATACAATCTGTTTAAGTTTTACCCAAAGGCAAAACATTATTAATATCTATTAATTAACCTATTGGATATTACTAGCATTTTGCCTTTTTTTTCTTCAAAATACTGTTCTAATTTCCAAACTGAAGAATGAAACGACCAAGTGAACTGTTTTAAACCGGTGCGTTCGTTAAATGCACTTAAATACATAAATGCAAATGTATTCAGTTACAACCGAAATGTAAACTTTGAAACTAAAAAAGAATCTCCATGATGGAATACATGGAGAAATCAAAATGATTTCTCCATGTATTTTATTTCTCCAAAATTTCTCCAAGAGCCAAATTTTTACCCAGAATTGCGAAAAAATACCCAATCTGGTAATTCTGCCACAGAGTAAGTATCTTTTTATTTTCTCGATGCTATCTGTAGCTGTGTATAAATAGTAACTAACTAATAAATACAGACACGTATATAAAGAAAACACTTAGCAGGTAATTGTCAAGTAATGAATAGCAAATAAAATAATGGATGTAACATGATGATATGAAAATGGCGTGTCCGTAAAATGAATCGAGCCAAATTATCTAAATAATAAAATGTCATCTTGACTTATAGTCAATGTCAATCTGACATAATTCTCTGCTTATGCTTCGCTGATTCATGTTTTGTATTTGTGATGATGTAAAATTCTTGTGCATGTAAATAAAAATATAAATTCGTTACGCCTCCACTTGCGTTGCTCAGTCACTTCTCAGTTGTTCATGGTTTGTGAAATATGACAGTGCGTGGGGAACAAATCAAATCATGAATTACAAGCTTATCTTGTTAGCACAGTGCTTAATTTCTGTTTGCTTATGCGAATTAAGTGTACAGATAAAAGATAAGTTAACGAATAACTTCGTAACATATTACAATAATTTGCCTAATCAGCTTTACATATGCGACGAAGGAGTTCTTCAAAATGCGCAACAAATAGTAAGTTTAATTTTAGAATCATTTTGTTCTCAAGTGATGATTAATTTTAATTAAGGTTATCGTTAGCAAAGACCTCTATCATTAAAGTAGATTTTGTTATTGGTTAATTCATTAGTTTATAAATAAAACGTTTAATTACTATACCATTTTATATAGCATGTTTTAAATGTTTCTTTTTTTTAATATTTATATTGTGATAGAAAATTTGAATTTACGCAAAACTTATCCATTTAATATTTCAACAATTGATTAATTTTTGTTGTCATGTTTATTTATTGCTGGTTTTACTTGCCAGCTGTACTTGAAATATTATTTTTAGAATATCCTACATATAGATACTTACTTCCTGCCATGTAATATATCTATAATATGACATATATATATTGCCCTGAAAATTAGCCATCAATATATGATGCATGTTTGGACTGAATAAAATATCAAAAACAATAGTTGATTACATACATAAAAATCTATGTGATTTTTTTTAAAATTTCAATAGAAACAAACGCTACAGATAGTTTAATATTAAGTCTTGTTGCAGGACGACAACACATACAAGATTGAAGTAAACTTAAAAGTATCGACAATTGATAACTCAAATGCCAAGAAACTCCTGACATGTATGGCCACAGTTCAAGATTCACAGAACACCATTAGGATATTAGATGGTGACCTGAAATGTGAGGAACGGCAGCCTATTGAAGAGACCATTGTTACAATTGATCAGCCAACGGGAGAACATGTACAAGGCACTGAACCAACGGTTGAGGCAAAACCATTGCAACTTGACAATGAAATACAGGCAAACACAACTGTAAGTATGTTTTTTGGCTGTATAAACAAGATCAAGGTTAAAGACAGTTAAATACAGCCCAAAC
The DNA here is from genome assembly GCA_905404115.1 of Pheosia gnoma. Taxonomy (NCBI): domain Eukaryota; kingdom Metazoa; phylum Arthropoda; class Insecta; order Lepidoptera; family Notodontidae; genus Pheosia; species Pheosia gnoma. The sequence continues at coordinate 7,102,161 of FR989912.1, forward strand.
AGGCATGTGAGCAAATATCATATATCAATATCATTTTGCATTTACAATTTAAAATGTTAACAAAATTTCTTCATAATTATATGTAGGAAGCAGGAATATATGGTTACATTTTGCATGTTAACATAAAATTTCTTATATATTTGACAAAGTATTTGATTAATTCTAATGTAGAGTATTTTCACATTGTTTATATAAAATTTTCCATATAATATTTGATCCCCTTTTTGGACCCCTTGGAGTGCGTTTTTTTTGCATTTTACGTCACTATGTCCATCGATTTGGGTTGTGCATTGTCTGTCAATCAGGACAAAGCCTTTTATATGTATATAATAGATAGACTATTAACCTATTTATATTATTATGTATATGAAATCAATTTGGTTTATCCAATATAATGTTTGCTTCAATATTTTTTTTGTTGTCAGTATATTATTATAATAGGTAAGAGAAAGTACCTACAATGTTTATTTAATTCAAATTATTTTATGGCTTTGTTTTTTGCTAATAAATATACGAAAGAAAAAATCAACTATATATACATTTTAAAGACTATTGACCGGTAGTTGAAAAGCTAACATTCTTGATAACCCTTTATCAATGCAGTGTAAACATAGTTTGAATGAGGTCTGGGTGACCTAGACTTATGTTTGTATGCCAAGGATAAGAATATCAATATATATGTATTCATTTTATTGCTGACCTTATAACTAAAGACAAAATAGGTTGAACTCCTATCTGGAATTTCTTTTAAAGTACGCGGCATGTAACTTGAACGCTGTGTCGATATGTGGGGATAAGAAAGAATATTCCATTGATTCTATTGTTATAGGCTACGTCGGGTGAACAGTTTATAGCAATCCGACGTGAGCGGCCAAGTACACCGTGCGTAGGTTGTTCTACTCATGTCAACCCACAGGCTGCGGGGGTCTCTGACCTCGCCGACCTGGCCGTCATACATCTCGACAAGCATGAGTCGACTGTCAGACACAGCCTAGACACCATCCTGGATGTTGAAAGACAAGTTCAGGTAGGTATTCCCTTTTCCTTTACATCTAGATCCCGAACCAAGAACATGAAGTACAAATATCCTTCCCGTTACAGGTAGTTAATGGCGTCCGATACATCCTAACCCTGCTGATCAACTTTAACAGTTGCACCGACATTAAAACTGACGAATGTGCGCCCACAAGAGCATGTAAGATATCTGTGTTGGTGAAACCATGGGTTAAATTGCCCAATGGCTCTAAGTATAAGGCGATCCTGGCTAATAATTGTACTGAGGAATGGCAGTATGGTGACAACGGTGAAGTTCTATCCGATGATTTGGGAGATAACAGAGCGCACAATGAAATTGATAGCCATCCTTCAATAGATGGCGGTCATAATGACGATATTAAAGTTATACACAATAACGAGGTCCAATCTTCACCGAACCAAGAGAAAACACTGACCGAGGAACAAGTAAAAAATATAGAAGAACAAATAATTCCTAGGAACCAATTCCAACAGTTGCCTCCAAACAAAGAGAACCAAGATGTGATTACAGTGTTGCCTGATTCTGATGTAAATAAACAACGTGTATTTAATGATGAATCTGACGTACGTAATAGTAAAAATTCCCTTCCCTCTACCGGAAAAGTAGAACACAATAACAAACCAGCACACACAAGCCAAAATAAGAACAACCTTAACCAAGATAAGAAGCAAGCAATTGACGATCTGTTAAAGTTTTTCGAATTTTCTGGTTTCAATCCTAAACCTGAAGTCGAAGAAGGAAAACCCAGACTGAAACGAAGTTACGATTTGGATTTGCAAGTATTGTCTCTGGCGGAAAACTATCAGGACATAAAAAAGAAACTTGAAAACGCTAAATTCGTATACACCGTAGCTCAAGAAATGATAGATTATTTGAATGAGATGGATATGACAGTTAAGGATAGAGAGTTGAAAAGCGTTTTGAATGCTGAGGAAGAATTCGAAAATTTCCAACATTTTGTGTACATTCAAGCGCTTGTCACCATACCCTGTGATAAAGCAGAGTGCAAACCAGATGACACGATAACTAAAATCTGTAACGGCGTTGTAGACTGTACTAACAAGGACGCTCATCAGGTTCTGACTACATTCTGCCATAAGGATAATAAAGAAAAATCTGAAAGTGGTACTGAAGTACCCGCGAATGATCTTGTTCTGCAAAACTTAGTTAAAACAGCAATCAAGAAAATTGAATCTGAATCGTTAAATCAGCACGCTATGAGGTTGAATAAGATTGTCAGCGCTAACACGAGACAAGCGTCGGGCACACTGACTAAGATATCTATTATGATTGATTATATAAATTGTAACAAAAGCGTGCCTTACATATTTAAAGAAAAATGCACTGTTCTAGATCAGTTAGGTTCAAAGATTTGCGAAGTTATATTTCATGAAAGGCACTGGCTTAAAGAGAAGAAATTTTCGTATACATGTACTGATATACCCATTGACGTGAATATTTCTAAGGAAAAAAATATTAAGAAAAATCAGACTATTGAAGATCCGAAAATTTTGGAAATGCTGCGAGAATCGCTTCAATATTTAGAAATTCAATCAAATAGGAATAATAAACAGAAAATTGTAAAAATAAATTCAGTAACAAGTCAGATTATAGCCGGTTTTTTGACTAAAATCGAATTTTTGGTTGGTTATACCACATGCAGCAATGTGTATGAACTAAATCGGCCAGCCAAAGAGTGTGAGTTGATATCTAATGAACGCCTTCGCAAATGTATGGCCCAATTCTGGGACAGATCATGGATTGAAGATGGAAGACAAATGGAAGTAACGTGTGATGATGAGTTAAAGAAAAATGACAACAATTTAAATAAAAACAATGACGATGTAGCGATAGAAATTTCGAGTAATCAAAAATCACCGGAGGATGTTGTTGGAGAACACACAGAACAGAATGTTAATAACCCCAAATTTAGAGCACTAGCTTTACAATCTCTACAAAAGTTTATGAAAGCATCAACTAGTCAACAGCATTACGATGTAATTAAAATTAATCGAGTGACTACTCAAGGTGTGTCCAGTAAATTAACTCGAATATATTTTGGAATTTCTCCAACTAACTGTCAAGTAGGCGGTGATGGTACACCTTCGTCCTCTAATTGTGGTATCATTGACGCTGAAACTATTTACGAATGCACTTCTGAAGTTGTGGAACAAGCTTTACTTGATAGTACGGACATTTCTGTTACTTGTCAAGTTAATAATGTCCCTTCGAGGTTAAAGAGAGAGTTATTACTTGGTGGTGAGACAAACCAAAATCCTGAAGACTCCAAGTACATTCAGTTAGCAGAAAAATCTCTAGAGAAGTATGTCGCTGCCAGTGGAGCGAGCGACTCGCAGTCTCTCCAAGTAGTTCGAGTAGATAAAGTGACAACACAAGTGGTATCTGGTTCATTAACGAGGATGAATTTCACGGTTTCATCGAACCAGCATAGTGATAACATCAAATGCTTTTCCAAAATCTGGGAAAGACGGTGGCTCAATGATACTAATATAGAAGTTACCTGTGACATTGAAGAGCAACAACATTCAAGAACTAAAAGGGGGTTAGCTGGTGGTGAGACAAACCAAAATCCTGAAGCCTCCAAGTACATTCAATTAGCAGAAAAATCTCTAGAGAAGTATGTCGCTGCCAGTGGAGCGAGCGACTCGCAGTCTCTCCAAGTTGTTCGAGTAGATAAAGTGACAACACAAGTGGTATCTGGTTCATTAACGAGGATGAATTTCACGGTTTCATCGAACCAGCATAGTGATAACATCAAATGCTTTTCCAAAATCTGGGAAAGACGGTGGCTCAATGATACTAATATAGAAGTTACCTGTGACATTGAAGAGCAACAACATTCAAGAACTAAAAGGGGGTTAGCTGGTGGTGAGACAAACCAAAATCCTGAAGACTCCAAGTACATTCAGTTAGCAGAAAAATCTCTAGAGAAGTATGTCGCTGCCAGTGGAGCGAACGACTCGCAGTCTCTCCAAGTTGTTCGAGTAGATAAAGTGACAACACAAGTGGTATCTGGTTCATTAACGAGGATGAATTTCACGGTTTCATCGAACCAGCATAGTGATAACATCAAATGCTTTTCCAAAATCTGGGAAAGACGGTGGCTCAATGATACTAATATAGAAGTTACCTGTGACATTGAAGAGCAACAACATTCGAGAACTAAAAGGGGGTTAGCTGGTGGTGAGACAAACCAAAATCCTGAAGACTCCAAGTACATTCAGTTAGCAGAAAAATCTCTAGAGAAGTATGTCGCTGCCAGTGGAGCGAGCGACTCGCAGTCTCTCCAAGTTGTTCGAGTAGATAAAGTGACAACACAAGTGGTATCTGGTTCATTAACCAGGATGAATTTCACGGTTTCATCGAACCAGCATAGTGATAACATCAAATGCTTTTCCAAAATCTGGGAAAGACCGTGGCTCAATGACACCAATATTGAAGTTACCTGTGATATCGAAGAGCAACAACATTCAAGAACTAAAAGAGGATTAGTTGGTGGTGAGACAAACCAAAATCCTGAAGACTCCAAGTACATTCAGTTAGCAGAAAAATCTCTAGAGATGTATGTCGCTGCCAGTGGAGCGAGCGACTCGCAGTCTCTCCAAGTTGTTCGAGTAGATAAAGTGACAACACAAGTGGTATCTGGTTCATTAACGAGGATGAATTTCACGGTTTCATCGAACCAGCATAGTGATAACATCAAATGCTTTTCCAAAATCTGGGAAAGACCGTGGCTCAATGACACCAATATTGAAGTTACCTGTGATATTGAAGAGCAACAACATTCAAGAACTAAAAGAGGATTAGTTGGTGGTGAGACAAACCAAAATCCTGATGACTCCAAGTACATTCAGTTAGCAGAAAAATCTCTAGAGAAGTATGTCGCTGCCAGTGGAGCGAGCGACTCGCAGTCTCTCCAAGTTGTTCGAGTAGATAAAGTGACAACACAAGTGGTATCTGGTTCATTAACCAGGATGAATTTCACGGTTTCATCGAACCAGCATAGTGATAACATCAAATGCTTTTCCAAAATCTGGGAAAGACCGTGGCTCAATGACACCAATATTGAAGTTACCTGTGATATTGAAGAGCAACAACATTCAAGAACTAAAAGAGGATTAGTTGGTGGTGAGACAAACCAAAATCCTGAAGAGTCCAAGTACATTCAATTAACAGAAAAATCTAGAACTAATACAAAATCAAATGATTTAACAGAATGTGATCCCTCTGATCCTAAATACGTGGAATTGGCTAAACATTCCCTGCAAAAGTATATGCAGGATATAGGGAACTCTACACCTTTCATATTGATTCGAGTAGAGAGGGTTACCACGAAAGTTGTTGATGGATTGATAACTAGAATTGATTTTGTGTCGGTGAGAAGTGGGACTAACGAACATATAAATTGCCACTCAAAAATTTGGGAGTTGGCTGGGCGTAAAGATATTAATGTACAATGTACCGAGGAAGGAATTTCCAGGTTGAAAAGGGAAATATTCCGTGGTACAGGTAAAATCAAACACACTATGTATAACAATAAACGGGTGCAAAACCCCAAAAATAAACAATATCATTCACTTGCCGAGGAATCTTTGCGTGAATACGAACGTTTAAAAAACAACGATGTTAATTACAAAGTTATTGAAGTTAAACATGTTGTGACACAAACTGCTAGTGGCGTAATATACGTGATCGACTTTACTGCTACTCCGACGACCTGCTCCGCAAACATTGCGGAAGTCAATTGCAGCAATGTTAATAATATAATTATGTATTGTCACACAAAAATTTGGTCTCAGTCCTGGATGCATTCCAAAGAAATCGATGTTGCGTGTTACTCTGATAATGAAATCGATATCGATGATGAACATAATGACAATGATTATAAGAAAAAACCGAAACCACACAAAAACTTCCGAACTACAGGTCTTCTAGGCGCTCCTGAGGCAATGAATGTAGATACACCCATATATAAGAAACTAGCTGTAGAAGCTTTAAACAAGTATTTAACCGAGTCTAATATTAAATACATACACAAAGTTACAAATATTCATAGCGTCAGTGTACAAGTCGTATCAGGCATTATCACAAAAATAAAATTTTCCGTTTCACCAACAACATGTTTACGTGAAGAAACTAGAGGAAGCGAGAAGGATTGTGAAATTAAAAATCCACATGTTGATTTGGTTTGTAGAGCAGAAGTTTGGGTTCGACCTTGGCTACATGGGAAAGATATAAAAGTCGATTGCGGGGGTTCCAAACAGGAGAAAAAACTTGAAAGAAAAGCCAAGCTTAGAGAAAAGAGGCAAGCTGCAATTGACGACGATGATATCGATGACGAAATGATATTCTATTACGCGAATCGTGCGATACAACACGTTAATGAGCAAACGAGGAGCGGCCACTTGCATAAATTGGTGACCATGCACGCCGTGCAAAATAGCGTCCAGATGAAAACCTTAATGGTGCGCATGTACATTGAATTAGCGGAAACGTACTGCTTGCGGCACCAAGACGAATTGGATCTTCAAAACTGTGAAGAAATGGATGGACTGAGCCACAAATTGTGTCTGGCCAGACTGTGGCCCTCGCCTGACGATGAACTAGTCGTGAGACATGTATCAGTCATATGTGAAGATGACGATGATTTCGAAAGTATATCTGGTCTGCATGTTCCTGATCTTCTAGTACTGTCCATAAAAGAGTATGAAAAAAGACCGGATGTGAAATTTAAAATGGTGCATCAAGGCGAGCCGCACGTTATCCCTAGTCTCGATTCCAAAGTACCCATCGTAATTGACTTCTTACTGGCTACGACAAATTGTACCAAATATGTGAACTTGACAGGCAGTCGTTTCCCATGTTTCGTTGATGTTAGTTTACCTCCCAAAACTTGTACATCTTACACTTGGCTAATGCCGAACGGTAAAAGCATCAACACAATGACTGTCATCTGCGGTTCATCCGCAACGCGTAGTAAGAGATCTATTTCGGACGCAACTAACACGACCGCAGACGATATTGAAATACAAAAGTTGGTAACGTTATCGCTGGAGAAGTTGGAAATGCAGTCATTGCAGAGATATAAGCAGCGCGTACTTCAGATAAACAGTTACTCTACGAAAATAACAACAGGCAGAGTGACGACTATCGACTTTGACGTAGGCTTCACGGCTTGCTTGAAATACGAATGGGTGGAAAACGTGACCAGTTGTGATTTCCTCGAACATTTACCGAGGAGGCATTGCGTTGCGCAAATCTGGGAAAGACTGTGGTTGAAAAATGGGAGGAATATTGACGTGAAGTGTGAAGACGATGAGACTCCTTTAGAAGCGCACATAGAGTTTGAGAGCGCAGAGATGGCCATGGAGCTGGCGCGAGCGGCGCTGAAGCATATAGAAGCCAAGTATCCGCATCCGAGGAAGCAAAACGTTGTGAGAATATTTTCACTGGAGAAGCAAGTGGTCGCCGGCATTCACTATAGAATGAAAATCGAAGTTGGCTTGACTGACTGCATGGCATTGGGCGAGCGGACAGATTGTAAGGTCATGGAAAATCTCGGAATAAATAAATTCTGTCGCGTAAATGTGTGGATTCGGCCATGGACTGACCATCCGCCAAACTACCGGGTGTCCTGCGACTACCAGGACGGCGCCACCACTGAAATGTACCGGAACATACAAGCCCAGCATCTGTTTCACGATTTTGTAACGACCAACAATCCAACATATATGAACGATCATAACGAATTGCATAGAAGATTCGAAATCTTTAGAGAGAATGTTAGGAAGATTCACGAATTGAACATTTACGAAATGGGAACGGCCAGGTACGGGATTACGCGGTTCGCTGACCTGACGTACGAGGAGTTCCGCACTAAGTATACGGGCTTGAAGCCGAGTTTGCAAAACCACAATAAGATTCCAATGAGTAAAGCTCGGATTCCGGTCAGTAAGATCCCGGAGAGCTTCGACTGGAGAGATTATGATGCTGTGACTGATGTGAAAGACCAGGGCTCGTGCGGCAGCTGCTGGGCTTTCAGTGTGACTGGTAAGACTTCGAACTGCACCTTCTAATACTGTATGCAGTTATTTCAGTCTCATATATCTATGGCGTCATACTATATTGATCATGTAATTTAGACATGTTTCTATATAATATTGTCGTAGTTTTCTATAGTTTCATATATTTTACGTATGGTCACATATATGATCCTAGATCGATGCCATAGATGTATGGTATTGTATTAATCCCCCATTTTTTAAACAATATTGATGATAGTATACAGGTGATTTTTTTAAGTGAGCGTTTATGACTAAATCCGTAATTATAGGGAATATCGAAAAATGCTTAAACTAATCTCGTGATCGATTTTGATCAAAACTAAAACTGCATGCATAATTAGATTTCGAAAAATAAAACATATCTAGAATATGAACCTGTTTATTTTGAAAAAAAAAAAACTGCTTTGTATTATTGCACCATCTCCATCCGATAATGTCGCTAATATGATCAAGTTCTGTGAAGCAATGACATACGACACACTAAAGAACATTTTATTTTTAAATGCTGCTTCATTATCATACATTGATTGAACCTTATCTTATACACCTTTATTTTATGCTTAAACATGATTAGTATCGCCTACTCATCAACGTTCCTACATTGTTCTCACATTCCTATTACAATGTACTGCTCAAAAATGTAACGGATCTTTTCAAAAAGAGCAACTATGGAGTTCCTTGCCCTTTCTTCTCCATAGGAACGGCATTCCGAACGGGTGGTAAAGTTGTAGTTTAACATTTTGTAACTATTTTTACGATTCATAAGTATTGTACTTAATGGTTTACATGAATAAAACATACCATTTTGATTCTGCATATGTTACATGCTTTCAGATACCCAACTTTTGTTGTAATTTCAGGTAACGTCGAGGGTCAGTGGAAGATGCAGTCTGGGCAGCTGGTGTCTCTCTCGGAACAAGAGCTGGTGGACTGCGACAAAATGGACGAAGGGTGTAGCGGCGGCTTGATGGACAATGCTTATAGGTAACACTCTACTATTAACCTGCACAGACTACCAATCAAGCATTGGGAAGGCAGAGACATCCTACGCTGCAGGGCAAACATATTACGCTCAAATTTCTCACCAGAAAAGAAGTCACTGACTCTTTTGTTAAACTTGCGACACCGTGTGATTCTATTTTTGACAGTTTACTATTCTAAAATTATTCTTTGATTCTATTAAAAATTAAAGAATCAAAGAAAAATATAAGTAACTTCAAGTTTTATTTAAAACTAGCTGTTGCCCGCGACTTCGTCCGCGTGGTATTTAACAAAGACAACCGTTGACAACAGCCTGCTCGCCCATTCTGAGCCCGCGGGACGCATTGCAGGTTGTTGCTATCAAACTTAATCAGGCGCTGCGCTGCAACATTGGTTTTAATTTTTTTCGTGAAATCCTATTTATTTTTTCTAAAATAAAAGTAGCCTAAGTTACTCCTTGTTACATCAGCTATCTGCCAGTGAAAGTCCCGTCAAAATCGGTCCAGCCATTTCAGAGATTAGCCGGAACAAACAGACAGACAGACAGACAGACAGACAGACAGACAGACGGACAGACAGACAAAAATTGTAAAACATGTTGTTTCGGTATAGGTAACGTGTATACATCCAAATGCACTTAGTAAAAAGCGGTTATTTTAATATTACAAACAGACACTCCAATTTTATTTATATGTATAGATTTATTTATTTAAAATTTATTTATTGCGAATAATACTTTTAATTTGGAATTGAAAACATCAAATTGTGACACCATTCTGCCCGTAGGTATGCAGTACTTGTTAAACCTCTGCCTACCCCTTCGGAGATAACAGGCGTAAGGGTGTATTTATTTATGTAATATTCTTGATTGCAAAAAAAATCCATACTTAAAAACCCCGTGAATATAAGACATTATTACTACCGCTTCCCAGAGTCTATTTACATATTAATTTAAATACCTACATACATACAACAATTGGTCGTATAAAAGATATAAAATACACAATCTACACATACGCAAGTAATTAACATTGAATACTGAACATCGGAATTGAGTTTTTTCATATCGTGTTTTTTCATTACTTGTTTTGCACATCGGGGACACGGTGCAGTGATTTATTACAGTTATATAGTTAATAACTACTCAAGGTACAACAATTGTACTGTATTTATTATTTTCCTCAATTCTGTTTACTTTATATTCTAAGTCTAAGTCAGGGATTCCCAAACTATTTTGGGGAGAGACCCCTTTTCCAAAATGAACTGATACCTCAGATCCGCATAGCCAAATGACTTTAAAAAATCCTATCGATAGTTTTTTTCCTATTGATACAAAATAATAATTTCATCTTGTACGAACTTGTGCACGCTTTCGTCTTGTTAAGTTTTTTAAAAGTACAACAATGATACTTCCTACTATAATATTAGTCATTCTTATAACAAGTTTGTACACGTAACACAACTTATACAGTATCTTGAAAGATTCAAATAAGAACTTGTGTTAATTAAGAGGCGTCGATATTTAGACCTCGTCGACTTCCAAAATCAGTATTCGTTTATGTCGACCCCTGGGACACCTATATCGACCCCAAGGGGGCTATCGACCACTTTGGAAATCCCTGGTCTAAGTTATTCGAACCACCATCTTCTTTATAGCATTAAATTATTCTGCTAATTAGGGGTAAGTATCCAAATGTGTACGGTAAAAACCAATAGGCCCTATGCTCTTAGAGTAAATATCTAATCTCTACAGGGTGATTCGGAAAGGGTATATATAATATCAGCCCTTTTTTTTAATGTCCCACTGCTGGGCACAGGCCTTTCCTCAATTCGAGGGGGATACTAAAGCTTAAATCTGCGCTTCATTAGCGCATTTTAAACTAATTATGTGAGGTGCAAGTTCAATGCTTAGTATACCCTTTCTGTATAATACGGTATTGAGTGAAAAAAAAGTCAGTCCGTGTTAGGTAAGTTCATTAAATATTGATGATAGCGAATTTTATTCAAAGGAAACGTTAATTTTAATCTCTTTATTGACTGCATAAAAAAAGGTTGTACCAAGTAGCTAAGTAGGCTTCCAAGTCCCCACACTAGGATTCCGTGTGTCGTGGGGGCTGGTAACTCAGTACATTTTAGATTTAAGTGCAGCATCCTTAATCTGCCACGTCTCTGCCTACACCGTTGGAGAACAGTCGCATTTACAACAACATTATAACGCATAACTTAAGTAGCATGTAAAGAATTTTCATTACATGCATTTTACTACAGTTTATTTATGACTCGATTTTCAATTGCCTCTATTGCTTATAAACAATGGATGGTTAAAATTCTAGGAATTCTCGCGTTGTTGTTGTTTTCACCTTGAGTGCCAAACTCAACGGGTGCTGCGTTTGTTTGGATTCGTGTTACATAATATTTATTTCAAATTCAGTAATCTAATTATGTATCTACCTAATGAAATAAAATTATTTTTAAGGATTTTATCGCGTCTATTTTATGTGTTTACGTTCCCGACGTTTCGGCTGCTTTACAGTAACCATGGTCACAGGAGGACTGAGGTGTAAGACGTACTAGTGTCGTAGTTTGAACTAGGGTACACACATATTTAGTTGTTGGAACGTACAAACATAAAGTAAATGCGATAAAATCCGTAAAAAATGTTTTTATTACAATGTGTACCTACTTCAGTCAGAAATATTTCTTAGTTATATTTAGTGATTGCACAACAGTTGAAATGTCAGAGATTTTGATGCTTCGGTTTAATTTAACATCTCCACCAGGGATTCCTTGGGGACTATATCGGTTCCCAGGGGGTCGACATAAACGAAAACTGATTTTGGGGGTCGACGAGGTCTAAAAATCGACCCCTATTAATTAACACAAGTTCTTATTTGAATCTTTCAAGATACTGTATAAGTTGTGTTATGTGTACCAACGTGTTATAAGAATGACTAATATTTTAGTAGGAAGTATCATTGTTATACTTTTAAAAAAACTCAACAACTCGATAAGCGTGCACAAGTTCGTACAAGATGAAATTATTATTTTGTATCAATATGAAAAATCTAGAGATTGGATTTTTAAAGTAATTGGGCTATGGGAGTCTGAGGTATCAGTTCGTTTTGGAAAAGGGCGTCTCCTGACCAGGATAGTTTGGGAATCCCTGATCTACACGGTCCGAATAGTGGGTCCATTGCGACAACTATTTCTATATATGACAATCAATTTTAATACCTAACACTTAAAACGACGAACGCGACCACAACTTTTTTGAATCTTATTGATTACATCATAAAGTTATAATTGCAACGGCTCATTGTCCCTAGGGCCATAGAGGAGCTCGGAGGTCTTGAAGCCGAGGTGGACTACCCGTATGAAGGCGATGATGATAAGTGCGTGTACAACAAGACGCTGTCCAAGGTTCAAATCAGCGGGGCTGTCAACATCTCCTCCAACGAAACTGAGATGGCTATGTGGCTTCTGCATAACGGCCCTATATCTATTGGTGAGAATCTTTTATATTCTGTGCTACCCGTGCCCACGACTGCGCACGCGCAGACTTAAGGTATTTTGGCTTTCTTTTTACCTACATTACTTTTTCTGGATATCGATCTTGTTATAAGTTAAGCTATTGCGATGCAATGTTTCAGTAAAATGCGCATGGTTGATATTGACATAAGTAAGTTATTTGGCTATCAACCCACCCATCCTTTTCTCGGAATAAAAAGTACCAGTAAAAAGGCATTCCTGGGCAAAATATCATGCTTCTCGCTCCACCAGTTAGGGCTGTGCGTTGTCTGTTGTCTCTATCTAATACATTTTTGTGCGTTAATAGGTATCAACGCGAACGCAATGCAATTCTACATGGGTGGCATCTCGCACCCATGGAAGATGCTCTGCAACCCCACCAACCTGGACCACGGCGTACTCATCGTGGGATACGGTACCAAAGGTAAGGGCATAGCATAAGTATCACTTACTACTACACTTACTTATGTTTTACGAATAAATATATCTTTATCTTATCTTTATCTTACTGCTAGTTAAGTTAATATAAAAAATCGGGCATGGATACAGAAGAGGGGGGAGGGGGGGGACAATGGGTTTATGCCCCCTCTGACTCACGACCGAAACACTGACCAATATTTTTCAAGATCTAGCCTTTCATCAGAACGCAAGTATTACTTGGATTTGTTTGTAAATTTCGAACAAAGTTCTACGATGAATTTTCATGAATATCTTAATTTCAGATTACCCTCTGTTCCACAAACAACTGCCATACTGGACGGTGAAGAATTCGTGGGGCAAGTCGTGGGGCGAGCAGGGCTACTACCGCGTTTACCGCGGCGACGGCACCTGCGGCGTCAACAAGATGGCCAGCAGCGCAGTCATATAGCGGAGTTATAAACTGCCACTATACCACTTACTTCTTTAAAAAAATATCGGTAAATTCTACGCTCTTGTACAGTGGCGAACCTTATTTTAGGACCAATTTAAGGTTGAATATCGTACATCAAACGTATACCTTAAGAGATGCTCTAAGATATGGAGCTTTCGACCTTATTGCATTATGACTCATATAACGTATTATCTAGGAAAACGGTCCGAGAATAAAGATCGCGACTGTTTTATTACACTTATGTACGGTACACTGTTGTGCACGTTTATTTAATATACTTAATTATATTAAATAATAATATTTAAAAATAGAAATGAAAAATAGTTCTTAAAAAACTATTGAAGCAAATGGTAACGATACGATATACGAACGATAGACAAGACGAGAGTTATCAACAGAAATTTTTAATCATTCAAGTCCAAAATTTATTTTTAAACCGAAGGAGATTCTCAGTAGAGATGGTAAATAAAAGATTTACTAGTGTTCATGGCGTCACAGGATTATGCGAAGCTATGAATGAGTGAAATTTCAAAAACTCCTATGATTATTTATAACTGCGTTAGGCTCATAACACATCTTAGCGAATTTACAGGAGTTTCTGTCTAGCTAGAAGTTGCCATATGCACAAGATTTGTAATATTATGAGGCCTTATGTTATACTATTGTATAATTATATTTTATATTTAAATAAATAACAATTAAGCTAAGTACCCCGCTTTACCCAAAGCGCTGATACTTTTTATATGAAAGTGAGATTGAACATTTAAAATTTCCTACATGATCTGTCGAATCGATGGACAAAAAGTTATTATTAAAAAAAATCTGACTTATGAATCTTAATCGTTTTGTTACCATGAAATTTGCGACCGAAATATCAAATACTTAAATCGTATTTAACTGCTAAACATCTCTAGTTTGAAGCACTAAAATTAAGTAGAGCTCTCAAATTTTAGTTGCGTCTTTAAATTTGAGTAATCGGCGAGTATCTCGAATATTTTTATGTAATTGTAATGTGATTACTGTGTCATTGCCGCACCCTGCTTTGGGAATCTGAGGCTAATGGCTAGTGCGTACAAAAATGATTAATGATATATTAATGAATTTGTTAACTCTATGACATTTTATATTGTTCCATTACTTCTCATTGTACCTGATAATTGGCCATTGATGTTATATTTATTCACCATTTTGGAACATATGTATCTATAATCACCAAATCATTTTGTTAATGACTTTTTATAACGTTTAAATGTATTTTATTGATATGTTTTTAGTCTAGCTAGAGGTTATAGTGTTGCTCTTTAACTTTGTTCTTACATTATATCATTTACCTTGTAAGTACCCAACATATTTTTATGGCCTCCTGCACTAAAATTCGTACGTACTTACATTATTATTTCATGGAATATGTTATATGGCTCACTTCTATTCATATACTCAAGTCCCAGTCATAATAATTATACATAGTAATTTTATTGTTTAGTAAAGTAAGCAAAATGGTTTTGAAAACTTCTCATACTACTGTAATTTGATACTTTTTGATATTACATATTAAATATTTTATAAAGAAATGGTGTCTTATTCAATACCAACTGTGTCCGCAACTGAAAACTCATAAACATTATTTGTTGTTTGACTATCCCGAGTGAACCGATCCATATCCAGGGATAACAAGTTTTATACAGGGTGACTCAGAAAGGGTATACTAAGGCTGGAACCAAGGCACGATCAAGTTCACTACAATTTTTAAAACCATCCATCGTTTTTAGTCGATGGTTTTGGCAAAAACATAGATTGAAAAGACACTAAATTGACCTATTTATACGCGATACTTTTAACAAATAAAACTAGTCTATGCGCTTAATTACCGGAATCGAATTAAGATGTTATATTTCAAAGAGTAATTAAGTATTCAAACAAAAAAACACGTTCTAGTGCGATATGGCACAGATGTGCGCCCATCTATCAAAACTATAACCCGCCTCTAGCCAGCCAGTATTGTTTTGTTACAAACAACTCCTAGGACTTCCTTTAACGGAACTTTCACCTTCAAACGGTACACGTTATATTATGTACTAGCTGTTGCCCGCGACTTCGTCCGCGTGGTATTTAACAAAGACTCAACCGTTGGCAACAGCCTGCTCGCGTTCTGATCCCGCGGGACGCATTGCAGATTGTTGCTATAAAACTTAATCAGGCGCAGCGTTGCAACATTGGTTTTATTTTTTTTTAGAGAGATCCTATTTTTTTTTCTAAAATAAAAGTTACTCCTTGTTACATCAGCTATCTGCCAGTGAAAGTCCCGTCAAAATCGGTCCAGCCATTTCAGAGATTACCCGGAACAAACAGACAGACAGACAGACAGACAAAATTTTTAAAAAATGTTGTTTCGGTATAGGTACCGTGTATACATCCAAATGCACTTAGTAAAAAGCGGTTATTTTAATATTACAAACAGACTCCAATTTTATTTATATGTATAGATACCGAGCTTTATGAAGCCGTCCCGTGCAAGCGGCCGCGTGCACGGCCCACGGGTCTAACGCGACCCGACGCATTTACTCGTCCAAATTGCACCTATATAAGTGTGATATTCATGTGAAAGCGTCACATTTAGTTTGTAACTTTGACTGAGCATTACGCGAAAACAGCTGAAGTGATTTGCATGGATAATGGTGCAGTAGTAGTAGGACTTAAAAAAGCAGGAAATATTGCACAGCAGTTCCTTATTTAAAGTAGGTGAGCATTAAGGAAATTCGACCTCTAATATGGGGGTCACACTACAAGGCTTTGCTATGAACACTACAAAGCGTCGCGACGCAATCTTGTAAGGACTAAATTTAGGTAAATATTCGGCACATCAACCGAGTATTCGGCCGAATTCCGAACAAATAAAACTATGCCGATTTTTCCGAATAACGAATAATCACCGAAATTTCGGCGCATCCCTACTAGGTGCCTACCTATATTATCAAACTATGCCTTGCTGGGTAGATGTAGAGGATAACTTACCACTGAGTAATTCTTGATTTGTGATTTGACTGAACTTTTCTCGAATATTATATTTTTTTGAATTCCTCTGTCGAATCAAAGAACAATTAAACAAAGTCAAATAATACAGAGCAGACCTAGTTAACTATACATTTGTTTATGTGCATCCGTAACCCGGTTTCGCTTTGCAGCCATCGTCCCAGTTCCTCGAGGCTAGCACAATATACTTACCTAGATATGGCATACCTATCTGGAAATAGCAGTGTCACGTCTATTAAGGTTTCTCTATTTGTTTACAACATATGGTACTGCATGTCCTTTTAAGTTCTAGATGCGAATGTTATCTAGTTCCAATGTCAATGATGTGGCCATGGATTGCGAAGGCGAAGCGTCTTGTATTATTAGAGACGAAAGTCTAATCCGCGGTAAATCGTCCAGAGAGATAACTTACCTCAGGGATAGTTTATATGTGTTTTAAATCCTCTCGAATCATCGGAGGGAGTGTTATGCTGGCGGTCTCGGTTCTAAAATATTGAGATGAACATATAAATATGTATATGGGGCCGGGGTCGGGGTGGCGTCTTCAAATTAAAGTCTGATTGCTTGATAACTTCTTGATTTTATTAAATTCACACTTTTTTCTTAAACGTAACGTCTTGTTCGTCCTTCGTCTTCAATCTCTCCCTCTCACTGACTATCCATCCGTCCCTTTCACTCCTAACGTTTCATTTCACGTTCATCATCTTGCTGACCATTCTTACATCGCACACATCTTACGTTCCGTTCCTACATGTATAATAGGGTAGTATCATCACGAAATTAAAATTAAAATTTACTAAAAAGCCATCTACATCGGATCTTCAGAATATTGATGCATGCATGCATTCGCAATCACACGGTCACCAGGCCCGGCCCATCTGACCGGCAAACGCTGCATCGAACTAGCTAGCCCTTGATATAAAGGTATAATGAGAGAATAGTCTTTGTGATCCAGTGGACTCGAAAGAGGAGCTTTGTAAAGAACGCGCCGTCGCAAGCAAGTATATTACATTTGGAACTGTATATTCGATTCCCGTTTACTTTGATTCAATTTGGGGATGTAGAACCGAAGAATTTGATTGAATGCGATACATTTTGGAACACGTGTTAGATACTCACCTTGTTTATGTTATACAGTGGGTATTTCATACGATATTTAACCTTTGTTGTACTCGTGACAGTAAAAACTCTCTTGACAATATGGCAAAATAAAAATAAAAAATCGCACTCATCCACTCATCACACTATTTTCTTTCGGAAATCATTTTCAAAAAAATACAAGTGCTCTATTAATAATGTCTCACGAATTCAAACCAAAAATATCGCTATCCGAAGATCTATTTCCAACTTTAACGTTTCGTAACAGTTTAGATAATGGGACTCCATGTGAGGTATTTAGGAATAATACAACCGCGGTAGAAGTGATCATCAAAGAAGTACCTAATAATAAGAAGGGACCTTCAAAAGCGCCGAATCTTCAAAGCATTAAGATGGAAAGACTTGAAGGAGAAATAGAGAGACTTAGATACGACCTGAAACAATCAAACGCTTCTATAGAAAAGTCTCGCAAGGGATTCAAGACAGTTTTGACCGAAATCAAAAAGCAACTGGACACAGCCAATGATAGAGACATGCATACACGATCTAAGAATTTGGAATTGCAACTAGAGAATGAGAAATTGAAATGTTTACTGGAATCAAAGACAAATCTCGTTGATAAGCTAAAGAAAGAATTGAATAATTTGAAAAGAGTAATAAAGTTCGTCGTGAAAGGGATGTGCTTCACTCCCGAAGCGACTGAGAATATTTCATTTACGTCTGATTTGGAGTACAATGAATTCGAGAATGATCTTAAAAAGGATGTAAAGGTAAAATTGGCCACGAAATTGTTTGATGGCACGGC
Organism: Pheosia gnoma; assembly: GCA_905404115.1. Lineage (NCBI taxonomy): Eukaryota > Metazoa > Arthropoda > Insecta > Lepidoptera > Notodontidae > Pheosia > Pheosia gnoma. Next base: position 7,120,595 of record FR989912.1, read on the forward strand.
TACATTTGATACAAACGTCTCGAAAGATGCGAAGGACTCGTTTGATAAGCGAACGTTTTGATGTTTTAAATGTATTCTACGTTTTGTAATATTATGTGGATTGCTTTAGATGGTGAAAAATAAATTAACTTTTAAAATGATTGAATTTTATTTAGTTCTCTATCACACATAGGCCTTCCTCTTGTTATGGTTATAGATCCCCCGTTGGTCTAAATTACGGGTCTGCAAGCCGGAGTCCGAGCTTATAATACTTAGTATTAAAGCTGACTCCATCTCGACTTTGATAGCAATCTTCAAAATCTCATTCTGTAATGACATATCAGAAGCGCCGAACTACCTATTCGTTCCAATTGCGTAACACTCAAATCTCAGCCCCGACACACAATCAGACACAAGAAGCGTCCAATATTACACGGAATCAATCGCGAAGTGCACCCGGCACGTCCCGGGCGGGGGTGCACGGTTGCACTTTAACCGGGTCGCAGCGTGACCGGGTCACGCGGTCACAGCGCGGCCCGGTCACCGGGAGACACGCCCGGCTGCCGGTAATCAGGGCGACTCGTCTTAGATTTGACGGTATTTAGGTGCCAACGGAGCATGTTAGGTGGTGAAATATTTTAATTAATGTTACCTTAAGATGCTTGAGGTTTGCATCGTCGTTTCCTTTTATCTGGAAACTTTTAAAGTAGTAATGTAGCTAGGTAGGTATAATTAGGTGGTACTAGCAACGACTGTGTAACCCATGGGTATATCTAGTCTATATTTCATGTATACTTACACCATCATCACGCCTGTAAACCCTCAAGGGGGAGGCACATTTCGTAGATATAAATTATTTCGACATCTTTTAGTTAACAATATTACCTAAGTGAAAATATTTGTTCACTTATCTTGATTTATAAGAACACGTTGACCATAAAATAAGCCATTAAATATTCAGGCGCAGCCAGCCTGCTGATTTAGTGGCGTTATAATGAGAAAAGCTTAATTTACAGGATGGGTATAAATTAACAAGCTTATCAGTGATCTTAAGCGGACAAGTTTTATCAGTAGGCGTTATCATAATCGGAATAGGGAATACTAAGATATATTGAAAGCTCTCGAAGGTCAGGGGCGAAGTTAGCACTGGTTTCGACAAACTTGAGAAATTATAAGTACACTAGCTGTTACCCGCTACTTCGTCCGCGTGGTATTAAACAAAGACACAACCGTTGGCAACAGCCTGCTCGCGCGTTCTGAGCCCGCGGGACGCATTGCAGGTTGTTGCTATTAAACTTAATCAGGCGCAGCACTGTGCAACATTGGTTTTAATTTTTTTTCGTGAAATCCTATTTTATTTTCTAAAATAAAAGTAGCCTAAGTTACTCCTTGTTACATCAGCTATCTGCCAGTGAAAGTCCCGTCAAAATCAGTCCAGCCATTTCAGAGATTAGCCGGAACAAACAGACAGACAGACAAAATGATTAAAACATGTTGTTTTGGTATATGTACCGTGTATACATCCAAATGCACTTAGTAAAAAGCGGTTATTTTAATATTACAAACAGACACTCCAATTTTATTTATTTGTATAGATGTATGGATGAATGCACTAAAGAAGCGCAGGGTCAAGGTTTAGTGTACCCTTTTTGCATCAACCTGTATAACCAGTCGACTCACGGTAGTAACATACATATTACATATATCTAGTAATTTGTAATCTAGTTAGGGGCGGGTGGCGCCGGGCTCTCGTCATTGGCGTGTTTGTGTTGGACTTCACAACGGATTGTCGAGTTCGACTGTGGATCACAACGACTTGTATACTGGAAGGGTCAAAATAGTATGAGGCTAAATTTCCTTAAACTAATTAATTTTATCTCACGATATTAAACAACTACTTAGAGGATCCGTGTGGCGAAAGATGCCTATGCCGAATATGCTGCTAGATGCATAAAAGTTGTCAATTTAATATCATAAAAATGAAAGAAATAATTCTGAAAAGCAAAATATAATTTCATTTAAATATCCAACACCTAGTATGTTCCTAGTTAGTGTTGAGTCACATATGAAATGACTGTTGAGTCGGTGCCAAACCAACAATCATAAATAACTTTTTTTATTTATTTTTTACATTGTTATTTTTATCTAATTGTACAAACCTACTTTATATAGCTCACACTGTCTAGTCGATCACTATATTTCTATTTCATGTAAAATTCTGTACGCTGTTTGGTGTGTCTTATACTAAAAAATAAATTATTATGTAAGATTGGATTATTATTGGCATGACAGTTCCAGTGTTTATATATCTATGTGCTTCCCACTATCTATGTGCTTACGTGAGGGTTGTCATGAGAGCCTCACAAACGCTCCGCGCTAACTAAACTTGGAGCGCTCGTATGGCTTGCTCGCGATAGAATTTTTAAATTTCTTTCAGTAATTTTTCATGTACCGTACCGTACATAGGTTTGTTTTATATATTAACCAAATCAGAGATTTACATTGCGGTTACTAATTTTAACAAATATATAAAACAAATAATGAAAACTTTGCGTCGACAATGAAGCTGTTGACCGGTATTAACAAAAACTTCCTGCACTAGGTAAGGCCTGTCTCGCAGATAGATAGAAAGTAGGTAGTAAATTAGCAATTACCTATTTCAGTAGAAAGTTTACGTTATGATCACGATTCGATTCCCGGATTGGTAGGATACTATGCACAGATGGTGTTTTTTTTTCGATTTTTTGTTTGAAAATTTAAATTTACCCTTTGAATTTTCGTACATCTACAACAAAGCACTTTTCTTCCGAAATTACTAATAGGTACCATTGCTTATAAACATATTAAGAATTTTATAAATTTGGGAGTCCATAGGTCTTTGCATCACTTTTACATGGAACTCATTAGCGTGTTATGGTGGATATGCACCACTGCTGCCACTGGTACAGTCTGATGCTAGATGTATTTGGTAGGTAAATTGTAGATGTAGGTACTAAGATTGACTCCAGTCGCGTGTATAGAACCAATAGCATTTGCTTATTACGCGACATCCATCATTTTGAAATTAAATAATGAATTATTTTACGAAGCACGTTTTGGTGCATTTCCATTCCATTCATATCTTCATTACGCACACAGACATACCGGCGCGAGCAGACGTGCCTCACTACAATGAAATGACGCCGTTCTATTGCATTTTTCAACGGAGCTGGTGAGGATTGAATGCTACGTACGACGGTATAGGCGCCCATTCGTCCTGTGGGCTGAACACGCCGCCCACCCGCCGAACACCCCCGATCGGGAGCGAACTCGTCCGAAACTTTTTAATGTTGCCACGTTTCGGAGTTTCGCTATATATTGGGAAAATATTTACCTGTAATAATCAATAGTGCAATTTATTAAAACTTACATATTGACTGCTCAGCTAAGAGACTTTGTAAGATAGCTTCCGGGGTGAGGAATGTCGTGTGGAAAATTTATCACGTCTGCAGCGTGCCAGTAGTAGTTAAATAACCACACCCTCTCCGGCACCCCACAGTTATTTTAGAAACTGTCTCAGATCCTTTATATTATATATAATAAACGAATTTTCAAGAAGTAGATATAATATTCATTCCAGGGAAATTTAAAAAAACATTTTCGTATTTCGAATCTAGCAGCCCCGCGCCTCCGTCACCCGATTGCCAGTCGCCACACAGCCTTCGTTGCAGCCGTTTGCTTTTCGACCTCCTCGCTCTTACTTTACACATGTAAACTTTTTTGTAAAACTAGTGCAGTGGCCAGCTTGCAGATTCCAATTTTGAATTTTTGACAGTTTTTATTTTTCTAAGTGGCCGTGACTATGGGTTCTTTCGAAACTACTGCCAGGCAAAGAGTTTAACTAACGCAGGTTAGTCAGTAGATACGTAAGTACCCACAATAATTACATTTAACAACAAAAACCTTCCAATATATAGATAGATGCTATCCATTTACACAGCAATTTTTATTTTAAAAACTATATCAATGCTAATGTGAAGTACTTGGGTACAACGACAAGGACACGGTTTATTTGATTGCTTATAAGTACCATAAATTTATATTTGTTTTTATTTTATTAGAATTTGGAAAGTACAACATATAACAATAGCATTATAGACATTGAGTCGGTATTATAAGTTTAAAGTCCAGATAGTCAAGCTGAAACATAACAACACGTAGAAAATATTAGTTTGACACGAAAACGCTTACTACTAATAAATGTAAATTGATTTATATTTCTATAAATTTGGGTATTCATGTGAAAACATTAGATTATTTTTTATTTTAATTACTTTAGGTACTTGAATAACTCAGCTGACCGGCTAGTATTGTTCAAAGTTTTTTTTTTAATTATAAATTAATTAGTACTTACATAACTGATTGTTATTCTACATTTACGACCTCATTAGCGAAGTGGGTAGTGCTTCTGCTTTCTGTGCCGAGGGTCCCGGGTTCGAATCCTGGTAGGGACAATCTTTGTGTGATGAGAACTAATGTTTGTACCCTAGTCATGGATGTTTACATAAGTATTATATACAGAGTTCGCCCTCAGTCCATTGTACGACACTTAAAATACAAGCGTTGCTTAGTGTGGGACCGTATAGTTGGTGTGTTCGTCTGGCGATATTATTATAATTTACATTTAAGAATACCTTTTTGACACATATTAAACTATTAGCTCTATAAGCCGTTTGCGGAGCTTTGTCAGAGTGACGTGTGTCGTGTTACTCACATGCAAACATATTTTCGACAAAAATAAAAATCTCTCTAAATACAAAACAAGTTTATCTGTTATTTTAACTAACAAAATCTATTTGAGCGATCTCTACGAGATTTTTATTATAGATAGCTTACCTATTTTTAGACAACAAAAAAAAACATTACGCTATGTTCATTGGGGTAGGTGAGCAGGAGAACACAATCTATAGCCTATGGTAACCTATAATATAAAAGGAATCACAGAAGCACCGAATTGTAACTACCTCTAATGAGCGATTTGTTCCTTTTAATTGGGTTGTGTAGGGCACTCGAAGCGATTGAGGTTTCTGGTTTAACGATTAGATTTATAGGCCAACAGAAAGAGACAGATCTATATGAACAAATAAGACACAGGAAACGTGTGTGGAATCGTTGAAGTCGGTCTATTTGTTAATGAGACTGTAGACTACAAATTAGCCCTGGTTTTTAGCGTGCCGTGGGAAATCTACGAACAATGACAATTTCGCATTGCCCGTCTGTCCATCTGTCTATCTATCTGTTTTGTCTGACTATTTAATGATAAGGCTGTATAAAAATGATGACAAAAAATATTCTAAGGTAACCTCTGAAATTGGTTACATATTTTATGCCAAATATCTGCCATGTAGATACAGACGCATAACTCTGTCTAAAAGCAACCAAATTCCTAGTCTGTCGTATTTTCTTTTTCATTTCTGTATTTCTACATACATACTACAGACATCCCAGCTACAGTTTTATAATAGTACGTACTATACATAGACAGATTAACTTACTGTTAAAGCTCAAACATATAGACAAGTTCAGCGTTCTACGGTCTACGTTTCACGTTCTTTGTAACGTAGGTACATAGCGCTCGCGCAAATAGCGGCCGATCAGCAACCCATTTATTCAAAGAACGCGCAACGTAGAACGAAGAACGTGGGACGCAAAATCATGAATGATCCTGTATGTAGGGACTCTTAAAACAGTGTTAAAGATCTCACGTAGTAAGTAGCATTACCAACACACTCGGCGGCGTTATGGAGGTTTTCAGTTGAGTGCACTTAGCCGTGATTAGTTGCTTGACTATAATATGCCCGAATAGATAAACTCTGTAATTTATACGCTGAGTATTTTTACTAAAATTCATCGGTTTCTTATACTTATTTTTTATATTTTTGTCCATATTAACCATTTACAGTAACGGTTTAACTGCTACGACAATGCTACGGGCGTCCTACGCCGTAGCAAATTTGAGCACAAGCTTGTATAATGTGGACAGAGAAATAAAGATTGTAGTCATGCATACATCCGAATGCATAAATACTTGTTCATTTTAAACATGAACTTTAATTGTTTAACAACAAGACCTAAATTTGCATGCCTATACTCTACATTGTACGTACAAAATATTACCTAGGATAGTTGTTTGTACCACATACTCTAGTAATTGTTGACGTGTTTTTCTTGCCTTCGCAGGTCCGTCGAAACAGAAACACAATGTTTTCCTTATGCCGACGATACAAGGACGAACACGGTGAGCTCCATTATTATATAATTCATAGCTATATAATTCTGTTGTACGAGTATTATACGAGTATATACTACTTAGCGTCGTATTGCACTTTGCCATGAATTGACCTTTCCCCAGGGTCCCAAGTCTGCTAACACAATCGATTCATAATCGAACAGCAACCGTATAGTAACTGTCACTTTTGACAGATATTGTATGGGATATCTGTCAAAAGCGACAGTTACTATGCGGTTGCTGTTCGATTATGAATCGATTGTGTTAGCAGACTTGGGGCCCAGGTATACGATTGTTCAGTATTCAAGTCCTAATTATCGCCCAGTGAATGCTCGCATGATTAAATTTATGGAGGGGTCGGCGGTGGAGGGCAAAGTTGGACGGCCTCGTACCGCCCTTAATGGCTTTCGGCTAAATAGTTTAGCGGCAAAAATCTGAAGTCCTGGGATGACAACCCTTCATTACGAACGACTTAGATCCCTTGTCTGTGTTTATATTATAAGCATAATCCAACTAGTTATGTATACCTACGTGCGTCGTTTTATAGAATGTGTTTTGAATTTTCTTGGTAACTTAAAAATCTTTGGAATTATATTTTGAGTCAGCTAGTTCACTGGTTTCTATCGGATTTATAACGGAAAAGTGTTTTTGGATTTGAATTTGATTTAGTGTTACAAATTCTGAACCGGCAGCGCTAACCATCACTAATTAAGAATGTCTCAGAAAAGACCAAGGAATAAGAATTTAAAATTAATGTGTTCGGTGTTGGCGCCGACTCCGTGGGCTCGTGGGTGCTGCGGGACACCCATGACCATAGACATGCAAAACTGATCAATCAATAATTCTGTCTTATAGCCTGCCAGTTCCCTAATAACTCAATCTCTACTGGACGGAGTTTAATGTGGGTTTACCATTGAGGGTATTTTTGCGCTTGTATGATGTTTTCCAGTTTTTTTGTAAACCACGCAGTCATCGACTCTGTTTTATTAAATGCCGGCGCCTCTGATGACGAAAACCGCTATCTTTTGTAGTCGCGACGATTTAAAGAGATACACATGGTACAACTTTATTTTGTTTAGCCATTGTTAGGTTTGGTTTTTACTTGCTCAGTTACAGGAATGCTTTATCTATACAAATAAATAAAATTGGAGTGTCTGTTTGTAATATTAAAATAACCGCTTTTTACTAAGTGCATTTTGATGTATACACGGAACATATACCAAATCATTTTTTTTTAAATTTTTGTCTGTCTGTTTGTTCCGGCTAATCTCTGAAATGGCTGGACCGATTCTGACGGGACTTTCACTGGCAGATAACTGATGTAACAAGGAGTAACTTAGGTTACTTTTATTATCGAAACATCCGCAACAACGACAATATCACAATGGCTGCCCTGGCTGGTCGCGCGGGCTCAGAACGCGCGAGCGGGCTATTGCTAACGGTTGTGTCTTTGTTAAATACCACGCGGACGAAGTCGCGGGTAACAGCTAGTTAAGTATAAGAGATAGATCAAAGAGGTTAGAAAATGCCACTTGTGATATACCTAAGCTGGGTTATTATAAATACGCGATTCCAGTCCGTAAGCTAACATTGGAATACATTATATTTGCACACATACGCTGAAGTGCTCGTTCAGTTTTATACCCATTGGCCTTGTAATATTATTGCATTGGCTCGACCATCCCTTCCGGCGGCCCCACGTATCAGCATGACGCCATGTTGACCATTTGGATAATTATTTTTTATAACAAGCAGTACCCATGTCTTACTATCCCGGGATACTACACTTCCCGGGATAAAAATATATCGTATATATTGACCCGGTAGGTAAGCTATATTACCTAGTCAGGTTACAGTAAAAAATCCGTCAAATGAATTATCATTTGAAGATTTTTCGCCGCCCCGGGAGAACCGCTGTATTTTCCGGGACAAAAAATGTTGACGTTATTATAAGCTACCCCCTCGCCGGTGCGACCGGCCGCCGACCTCGTCGTGCCCTGTCCTGCCCTGTCTAATCTAAGTGACGAATTTTAATTAACACTACTCTACCACGGTTAACTCTCAATTTAATCATTTGGCTAATGATCACGTCACAAATCAGCTGAGTAAATTGGTTTCCACCCCTCCTACCCTCCCCTAAGTCTCCAGGTATTGGAGGGACGGGGGCGCAACGTCAGAGCGGGGGACCAAACCAACCATTCATAAAACTAAGCCCGATCGATATAAAACGTCTCACCTATCCCGAAATGTCGCTTGCAATAACTATATCGATTGCCGCGTGTCCGTCGCTTGGTCCATGCACTGGCATTAGCAATCAGACGGTTCTAAAAACGCAATGGATTTTGTATAATGTCGTAACATACCGTCTGGATGAAGGGGAGATGTCGTTTTAGGTAGATTTATACTTTCACAAGCTTCCAAAGTACGTTCGGAGTTTCTGTTGAGATTGGATTGCTTGGGCTTTACCGAGGACTTTATTTGGAGCCGAAACGCTCCGAATCCTCGGCCAATTAACTCGGGGAGGGACAAAGAGAAACAGAGAGCTTCATACAGACAGATATCAAGATATAACTGGGATATTGACTTGTTACTTAAGGATTTCTTTTTACTTGTTTCAATTGAATTTTGCTTCAGACGGAGGGAGGTAATCATCATTGATTGGTGGACGAGGTTAATTTTATTTCATACTAGCTGTTACCCGCGACTTCGTTCGCGTGGTATTTAAAAAAAAACACAACCGTTGGCAACAGCCTGCTCGCGGATTCTGAGCCCGCGGGACGCATTTCAGGTTGTTGCTATCAAACTTAATCAGGCGCTACGCTGCAACATTGGTTTTAATTTTTTTTCGTGAGATGCTATGTTTTTTTCTAAAATAAAAGTAGCCTATGTTACTCCTTGTTACATCAGCTATCTGCCTGTGAAAGTCCCGTCAAAATCGGTCCAGCCATTTCAGAGATTACCCGGAACAAACAGACAGACAGACAGACAGACGGACAGGCAGACAGCCAGACAAAAATGTTAAAAATGGTTGTTTTGGTATAGGTACCGTGTATACATCCAAATGCATTTAGTAAAAAGCGGTTATTTTAATATTACAAACAGACACTCTAATTTTATTTATATGTATAGATGTATAGACTAGCTCGCAACTTCGTCCGCGTCTTTAAATTTATACAACTTTTTTATTTAAGAACCGATTGAAATAAAACAAACACAAAATTTTAAACGCAGCTTACCGCAATGAAAACCGCACCCGAACTCATAGACAAACAGATTAACAGACAAAAATTCTATCAATCATTGATCAACGCAATAGTCGTTATATTTATTTGTATAGATTTGATTTTGCTACTTCACTGTTATATGGTGTTGGGTGCTGGAATTCTTGCCAATCTTAAAAGTTACTGTGTGGCACATAGGTTAATTGTAGCAGACATATAGCCAACATGTTAAGCATAGGTATCTAGCCTTGCTTGTTGGTTGTGTCATAGTTCTTACCTAGTATTCATCAGAAACCTTGAAATACAAATAAATACTCAGCTTTATGAAAATTAAAAATCGATACACTCTATACATTCATGATTACTCATCCGTCGCTAATCCCGGTCATGAAGTGCAAACAGAAGTTCGGCCTGCGCGGCGGAGATAGCCGGGATGCTGCGATCACCACTTGAGAACCTTTGTTATGGAAATTAAGCTTTCGAGACGAATGATCTGTCCCGACTCGCGCTCTTTTGTCAGGTGAAATATTGAGACACGTTCTTTGTGGGCTATTAATCGTGGATCCAGTCAATTTTATGTTGAATTTTACTACAATACGTGTGTATTGTATCACTTACTTCAAACTAATCAAATAATTCCAAACCGGTTTGTTATCAGATTTATTCGGCTTCGTTTCGACCACAAATAAATAAATTATTATCGCCAGACGAACTCACCAACTATACGGCCCCACATTATGGGTACCGTACAATGGACCAGGGGCGAGCAAACCCAATATTGATTACTTATATAGGTAGATATTAAACATCCATGACTTGGGTGCTCACCACATAAAGTTTGTTCCTACCAGGATTCGAACCCGGGACCCTCGGCACAGAATGCAGGGTCACTACCAACTACGCTAATCAGGCCGTCAAAATCAAATCACGGTAAATGGACCCTTAGGCATGTATCAATAGCTCATTGAGATTTTAAGAAACAACTTTTTGTAGATATGAATCCTTTTGCTTTAGCTTATCGGAAGTGGGATTGACTATTGACTGGTCCCTAGCTATGTTATGTAAACTAGTTCTCTTGTTCAAATTTTGATAAACACACAAACATGATTGCTTTTTAAAAAAAAACCCTGTGACGAGTGTAGTCACAGTACACTGTCAGTATAATTACAAGTATCACGTGAATCAAGATCTATATCACGGCAGTCTTTACAGTATCACAAGAATCACGAGCCAACTTTGTATCGTGGATTCAAGTATCGTAATCCGGAATGACGGTATGAACGGCGCCATTCAGGCTGTTATCCATCACGCCGACGACATAATATTCGATGACGTGCTAGCAAAGCAATCTCTAAACCTTCCCAGATTAGCAATTCAAAACAAACATGAAGCAAGACCTCTTCAACCGCAAATAAAACTTCGCAGTCAGAAAGTATCAAATATTTATTCCCAATACCTCTATTGAAGATTCCATTGAAGCGGGTATATCAGGGATATCCCTGGGTTTTTCCGGGGCGCGGGATCCGGGTCCCGGGTAAATAAGCATTAGCATAAATCCAATATCGCCGGCGACTGTCTCTACCGGCATTGGGACACCTGGCATAGATATTTTATAAAATTATAAGTAGTGGGTTGAGGGGTATGTTCGATTTGATGAGTTTATGCAAATGCGAAATGAGTACTTGATCGTAAAAGCTAATTAGATAAATGAGAAGACGACTGTGAATATATAGGTGGGTACCAAACTACTTTGTGGTATGGATGTGCGATGTAATGGATCGCTTTATTTAGGGATCTCATGTATTTCGTTTTACTGCTGGATGCAAGTAGGTACATATTGTATAATAATATTAAATGACGAGGAAAAAATCTAATCACACTACATATATATATAATATTATAAATGTGAAAGTTTGGATGAATCACGCCAGAACGGCTGAACGGATCTGGATGAAATTTGGCGCAGAGATAGATTATAGTATGGAATAGCACATAGGCTTCTTTTTATCCCGGTAAAAAGGACATACTTTTTAATCGCGGGTAACACCGCGGGGCGCAGCTAGTACTAATTAAACTGAATTGTTTTAACAAAAATACAAGATTACAATTCTGTATGTATATGTAAGGGTATATATGTGTTGGGCCTCAGTAACATTTACGTAAAGTATGTTGGCTACGTGTCTGCGTATCCTCAGAGGAAATCATGGCGAGCGGTCAAATCCCAGTGCCGGTGGAAGATACTATGTTACCCGGATAAATACATAGACGAAGAACCACCACGAGACGTATATTCTGTTGCTTCATATAAACTTAAGGAATTTTCGTAAAACCTTCGCAAATGAAAATAGTCTCTCTCTCATCCATTACTTAACATTGTCAAGGTTTTGTTCGACATTCTTACACGTATATTGTAAAAGTTACCAACATCCATGGCCATAAATACTTAGCCAAGTGTCGGAATTGTTAAAGTATCCCTAAACGATTTCATAAAACCGTATCAAAAATGTGAATAAATTGAACATAATAGCTATTAAATTAATTTCGGATGTCGGATCGTATGTCCGATTAACGACTCTTTAATGATCGGAACTTGGAACCGGGGGATCTAACTACCACATTATTAATTGATAAGCATATATACGGGATAACAATAATAGTGTAAAATATTTTAACAGCGCTAACAGAAGTTAGTTTATAAAGAAAACAATCCCAAAGAAAATAAATAAATGATTAGATTTTTAAAAAATGACACCTCGTGCTGCCGGCATGGCGAACCGCTACAAATGCACTTTAAAAAAACACCAATGACGTAATTATTTCGTTCAGTAACGTGTTCCATATAACTTACTGATTCATCTGTTAAAATATTTTACAACTATATTTATTACACCTTATATATGATATTAAATGGGTGTTTCAAGTATCCACGTGCTCCGAACTACGCGAGAGCCTTGTTCAATTATTGTAATATCCTCGTTAAATGGAGTTACTAGGGGCTACGCAGCGGTTTCAGAGTGCCGTTATGACGCGGCTGTAATATTATTATTACGTCGTATCACGACTACAGCGCCCCCTTTCAGGATTTTCCTGAATACGAATAATCGTATGTTTTTATAGATCGCAGCGGTTAATTTGTGTAGGCACTTTTTAGTTTTGCCGAACATTTATCGTTATTTGATCATTTCAAATGGCCAATTGTTTATTCAATTATTTAGCTTTAGATCTCGAATTTTCGAGAATGAATACTAAGTATATGATTATTAAAGTTCATTTTCTATTACAGAACATGGCGCTACACAGATAAAAGGCGGTTACATGCTACGATACAAACGTGAGTCTCTGACGTATACTTTATATACTTACTTCCGATTTACTTAAAGCAGAGTAAGCGAGATTTACTTGTTGGAACATTGCAGTTTTGAACATTGAACATTGCAAACAAATTTCAAATTTGGAACATCCATTTTGTGTCCATAAAGATACTATATGAATTCATGAAGATTATGAGAGATTTTCAAACTGCAATTAATATATTTTGTAATTTTTATATTTATCGAAAGGTAAATATATATAATATAGGTACATAAATATAATAAACGAGGTTGTTTACCCTCAAAATAAATCAGTCCCACAACCTTAGGAATAACACGTCGCCGTCATCGACACAAGGAAACTTGTTTATTCCGAAGTCGTAAACCTGACACCGATAAAAACATAATTCTCTATAACTTGCGAACTAGAAAGTCAATGATCGCGCCGGATACGGGAGTGTAAAGACCCTGAGGTTGATTCCTATCCGACGTTTTTACTATCCAAGTGTCTGCCACGGGCTTGTTCGATCCTAGCCTGCCATTGAGATTTCGCCTTTTTACTTCTAATAATAAAGAACACTGCATTAATTTTCAATACAATGTGTAAACCCCATTACACGGTGTAAATACTGACCTATCCTCCAGTTTCGATTCCTTGCAGCTTCATCAGCCAGCTCGCGTATTTCTGAGGCATATCTCTAAGCGCACCAATTTGAATCGTAATACCGCAATTTAAAGTAACTTTTATAAATTGTTAACAAATCTTTGTTTATTACCGGTGTTAAAAGTTTAATAATAATCTCTATTTGTGTCTCTACATAGGGTTTCATTTTGAGTACCGTCATACCTAGTGTGAACGGTAATTCATGTTTTATTGTGCCCCAAATAAAAGTAGAACGAGGCCACGAAATTGACGATCCACGATCTATGGGTGTGTTGTAAGTAGTTTTATGCGAATATTTTTCACGATTCATCCAGCGCAAGGTGGCAATAGATCTTTTACATTGGAAGAGTTTATTTGTTTATTACTGCATTGCGCTAAATACATGCGGAATAATTGATTTAGTTATTAATGGGTTTTTGTAAATGGTACGGGTGGTACGGTAATGGGGTGGTAATGTACAAATAAAAATATATAATTGGTACTTATAATAAGAATGACACTTATAGTAAAATTAAAATATGCATGGTTATTATTATTAATATGTAAAAGTGTACATGAATTCAATTCGCTATTTTACTGCTGCCAATATTCAACGTCTCAATATAACGCTCAGCTGTTGTTAAAATACCATTTCTCTGCATGACAATATGTCAGCTGTTGAGTCATATGATAAGTGCGCATCGGGGCAGGGGTGTAAGTCGACCCAAGCTTGCGCGCCACCCAAGCTAGGAAGGCTTAGAGACAGCAAGCGATAACATTCTTTCGGATGCGTTCACATATTAGTCATGTCGAGATTGTCGAGGGAGGCGGTACCGCACAGCCTCACAAGTAGTCGCAAGGTAATAGGAAAACAAAGGAGCGAGCAGACACTACAGTCTGTCGCGTCCAAACCACAAAAACTTCGTGCTTTGCCCACGTCCGCACTCCTGACCAAAGACCGGTATAAGTATAAAGCACTCCTGACCAAAGACCGGTATTTGTGTAAAGCACTCCTGACTAAAGACCAGTATATGTATAAAACACTCCTGACAAAAGACCGGTATATGTATAAAGCACTCCTGACCAAAGACCGGTATATGTAAACTGTGGCACTGTTTTCAGGGAAATACCTATGGAACTCATGGTCAGAAGAATGGGTGGTGCTTTACGATGATTCAACTATGGCGTGGTTCAAGGTAAGTGTACCTATTACTCAAAGATGTACTTATGTAGATTACCGTACCGTATGCACACATTTTGCATAATGATGCAAACATGCAACATGTATAATTTTGCCCTTGAAATATTGGTAAGAGTATTCCAAAATTCGTGCAGAAATAACAGTTGAATAGAAGTTGTACAAACGTCATAAAGTCAATGCCTCCAAGAGAGTGAGGTTATTTATTTAGTCCTGAATAGGGAATACTATTAGATTTTGATATTATAAGCGACTTGACTCCAATCTGAAGCGTTGACTTCGCAAGTAGTTCAATTCCGAGTATTCGTCTCCGTAGTAATAGTTCAGTTTAACTTAACTTGGTATATTGACAGGAAACTAATTGAAATAGTTTGGGATAAACAAATTTGAGCGCAGTTCCGTTTTAGATTTACTCGCGATGGTCGTCTTTAATGATAAATTAATTAAGTAAATGTAGGTTGTTGCATTGAAAGAATGGCGATAACATATAATGATATAACGTAAGGTTTATAATATACCACAATACATGTAGCTTGCATGCTGGGACATAGCGTGTGTCATCTACCACACTTTATGTTTCTTAGATATGCTTGTTACTTGCACATGCCTAGTGCAAGTAACAAGCATGCCTACTTTATGTTGTGGTGTGTACTTTGACAAGTAATATTTCAATAATACTTTACGATATAAGTGGAACAAACGCCATCTTTCAATACGTTTCTTAAATGTAATAGACCAAATGTTTCAGCGAATATTATAAGAGTAATGTTGGTAACAGTGAGTCAGCATTTGTTGATCCATGAGCGATAAGTAACAAGAGTGTTGTGGAGGAGACGAGTGAAAGACGACTTATGAGAGATAGATTCAATGTGTGTGAAAATGTTTGAAGAAAAGACTTACAATTTTTGACTATCCCGAGAGAACTTATCTGGTCAGTATAATAATCATACCACATGTTAATCCGGGCTGTGGGCTAAAATTCCAAAAATGGCGGATTAAGCTTTCGGATCGGTCGGTGTCGGAAGTTATGCGCCAATATTTTTTTCCCCAAAAAAATTTCATGTACCGACACGACTGAATTATATTCTTATTAGGAAATGTGCCTATTGATATATGTAACAATGTTACAACACCCCCCCCGCCCCTCCAGATCACCCGGCTTCCTGATATCATAATCACACCCGATAAACTTCAGCATTCTTAGCAAGTTATGACAAGTTTCTATTTGTTGATTAAGAAAGTTTGCGCTCCGCCCTCGGCGGGGCGGAGGCCTAATCGGTATGAGGGAATTTATGGGCGAGAGTGCTATAGTCAAATATGTGAATAATATGTGGCCTTTGGTGCTGTACGTTATTACTGTGACGAGCTATGGTAATTATTAAAGGTAATTTTTATCTTAATTTAATTTTAATTTATGAAGGGTATGTAATTACATATAATAATGTATATTAGGTTTATTTAATTTTACCAATTATTAAAGTAGGTACCTATGTATACAATGCACTCTGACTCTACATAATAATTACGAAGTTACATTATTTTCTACAACAAATAAATAATTTAAATTTAAATAATCAATATCGTCGAGTCTATCTGAATGTCTAAATACGGCTAAAATATATATATAAGTAATACGTAGCTGTATTTTCTTAAGCACTTTTAATTCCACACAAAAGTATTACTTCTACCAACATAAATTTCACTTTACACTGTTAAATATCTACTTTGTCATAATCTAGCACTTTATACTGTGAGTATAGTATACTTAGTACACACAATGTTATCACCATTCCACTCCGTGTGTACAAACCTTTATGGCTGCTTTCAAACGAGCAACAAAAATTAATGGTTCGAACGCGAAAAGATTTTCAAAAGAATTTATCCAATGATTTTTCTCGATAAACATGCAAAATATGAATCCTTTTATTATTTCATGACTTGTAATGAAGATATATTGTTATATGAAAGTGTTTTATTTTGATATATTATACGCAGGCGCAGAGGAAAATTTACGCTTTAAGTTCAGTCGTTTACATTGTAATAAAGAGTTACAGATGTTGAGTAAGTATTATTAAGAATACTTATATTACAATGGTAAGGTCAAGATCATCCTAGAATACAAGCAGAATATGACCATTTACATACTATATCGATAAATTGTTCAATGCCCTTGTGGACGCGTCATCAAAGTTCCCAAACCATAAAACACAATTTTTATTACAAATCTAACTTTATCTCTATAGCCCACAGTCGATTTTCCGTTGCCCAATGAGATGGGTGCAGACTTTATGAAATATGTATTTCTATATCACGTTGGGTGCAAACTTAGACAACGAATCGACGATATATAAATTGGATTGATAAAAAATATCTCATTTGTCGCAGATTGCCGGGTTAGAAACTTGTTTTTCGAAAATAAATACCTACTTATAAAACATATTTATAAGGTATAACAATAATAGTTTAAAATATCTTATGAGGTTCAGGTAAAAGTCACACGCAATTATTATTTTTTTAATTGTACGATATAAGTAAGACTCATTTTAGGAACAATAAGCCTTTCTAACTGTTCGTTAACAATTCTTATTTTGGAAAGCTATAACTGAATACTAAATAGGTAAGTAAATACATCTAGAATATTTAAAATATTTTTCTCATCATAACTCCTTTAGAGGCTGCACATTGTTGAGCCATTTGTATGTAAATGTCAAATGTCATGTTCCATCGCCATCACTCCGATATCGGGGACCGACTAACCAAACATACCCGAGTTACAGTGGGGCCACGATAATAACACAGCGGATAGTGTAAAGGCGGTAATTTTAACAACACGAAAAAATAAACAAGTATTCTTTTTTATTTTATCCAATAGTTTGATCCAGGAATGAACGCTTACGCTTGCATATTAAACATAAGTCTCGTGGCCCACACGCTACGAAATATGATAAAACGCCTCTACGAACCGCCCGTAACCGTAGTCCCCGCTGCGACACTTCGTAGACCCGCTACGAAGACGCAGATAAATAAATTTGTTATAATGTCGGCGGGTTCCTTTACAACTTTGTTATTTAGGGCCTTTTTGTGTGAAAAATATATTTATTCGAACATGTCAATATTGGTGAAGCTTAATAGGAAAATGTATTTGATCAGTGGCAGCGTCTTAATTTCAATAGATGTGTATTTATGTGAATTACAAGTTGGAATCATCGAAATAAATAAAGAAAATACTCCAACCATTATGTCCGTCGAGATTATGCTAACAAAACTTGTGAGAGTCATACCAGATTTCTTGATGTCATATGCTAATATCATTCATCTCAGTCATGTGCTAATCTCATCACTTTTAAACCATAATTATCACTTGCAAAGTAAAACATCGTGAGGAAACCTGCATATCTGGGATCACCCCTCGAAAGACGTGTGAAGTCCAGCAAGCCGCACTGGGCTAGCGTGGTGGACTAAGTCTCTCCACACAGGCTATACCCGGATCTTTAGAAGGCTTGCGCGGGTATATGGCTCAAACACGTGGAGGTCCTTTTTGAGAATTTTAATGTTATGTTGGCCACCTGCTGGGTTCAGTTCCTGAAAATTATTATAGGTGTGGTACCTTTGTCAGTAATGAAATTATTATTAAAAAAATAATATGCACAAATAAATCGATAATCCCCATTTATACCGCATCTGTTTCGAAGCAGTTTAGCACGGACGGGTACCCGTTATGGATGTGATCTCTAGTTACAGGGACTCGCTCGCTCGAGCCAAGTAAATGTGCAAATGCAGCGCTCTACCGCCGACGACGCGCGACGGGGGGATAATATTGAAACTTATTTTATATAATGTCGCACTATGCTTCATTTATTTGTGATAAGTAATTGCTGAAGTGGTACTATCGGGGATCACTAGTGGACAGCCGCTTAAGATTTGATTTGGCGTGAAAGTTATAGGTACAGAGCCGTCGAAAACCTTAGCGCTAGAGCTGTGGATTACCATGCGAAAATGGCCTAAAGATGTTTAGGCAGTAATGTCCTCGGTGGTCGAATCGTTATCTATGACAGTATATATCTATACGATAGTGGAAACAGCTATTATATAAGTATAGATTCATCAACTAGATTTTATGATAGCCTGTGTCGATCTGTTTAATCCCCGTAACTACTTCAGTTAGAACTTTATTCTTCCTTGACTTCTAGATTGGAACAATGTGGAAGGAATGAAGTGGAGATCTTTGTCCCAAACTGTAATATATTAAAAGTTCTTCAGCACATGAGTATCCTGCACTTGTTAGCTTAAAATACCTACTCACCGTCGAACAACCAAACGTGACTCAAATTTGAGAGCCAATTAATGTTAACCCGTCATACAATACTACAAGATAATACGAAACGGGTAAGTATTTATGTAGCGTTTGAGTATCCCGCCGTTGAGCTTAACTATAATTTGCTTAATATTACTTTTATACGGCAGCGAGGAAATGCAGCCAACATTCTTGCCACCATTCCGAGCGGACAAGGTCTTTTTGATACATAGTTTGTTTTCACATCATTTTTATTTTTCTGTTGTAAATATTTAGTGAGATTTTAAAAATAAATAGTGTTTTTATAATTGGATATGTTAAATAATCTTAGACCTAAATCACACAAGAAACGAGTCACGAACGCGAGAATATAATTCATCACATAAAAGTACTGTTATTATTTCATCACTCAGCAGACTGTTTTCTCTTACTTCGCATCAACGAGAAACAAACAATATTACATGAAGGAATTTCCCCTAAAACTGTGGGTACAAGCATGAACGTAATGCGTCTGGGCCAATTTATATCTTGCCTGCTTTTCGACGCGGCTCCGCTCGGGCAAACTTTATCAACTTTCAGCGCATCTACACAAGGGAACATGTTTTTTATTATGACAAACTAGTTGTGCCCTCGACTTTTTTGGCATAGATGTAGGATATTTAGCAGTACAAATCTCGGGCAGTAATAAATAATTACGTAATTGTTAACTACGGATAAAGGTATACTTTATTTTATCGTTTCGTTTATAGATCACTAACAAGTTGTTCATTGCTTGCGAATGTAATTGTTTTACATGCTTAAAAAAAAACTAATTCTGATTGAAGCTCCATTTAACCCCTTCAAAAACAAATTTATGAATATTAAGATAGATACACAAAGCTACATTACTTACAAAACTTATTTCAATGAACGGACAAACAAATCAATATTGTTACTACTCATACATTTATTCTTTTATTTTCGTCGAGAAGCCAAACAGTCCCTAAGTGCGGTAGCGCTCCCTGTGGGCGGTGTCAGACACTCTTAACACTCCCTCCACTCAGCTCCAGACACCGGACACTCGTTCAGAGTTGCGAAATGTCACAAATTAGCCATTAACTTTACTAGGAGTTGGAGGCGTTGGTAGTAGAAGCACAGATAAAATAATAGTTCTGAGGTTATTAGTAGGAACATCTTTATGCAAACTTTGTGAGACCTTCGACATATGTTTTACTCGGGTAAGGCTTGAGTAGTGGATATCACAACAGTACCTACTAATAATCCATTTATTTACCGAATACATTCGCAATGTAAAAGTCGGTGCCAGTATTACATCAGAAAAATATGAATAGTGGGCTAAGCATATTTTTATGTTGTGTAAAGTTATCGTAAGAACAAAAAAATATATAAATTGGAAATATTGGAATGTTAGTGACCGCATGCTTACTCGATGGCAATCCCATCACGTAAGGAGATTGTGCTAAGGGGACTGATGTTTATACTCGTATTTGAGTTTAGATTTTAGTTGACTGCTTGGATGGTCTAGTAGTAGCTAGCGCAACATGGAGCTCATCCGGTTCTATTTCCGACTCCCTTGTCGTACAGTTTTATTTCTGTTAGTAGCAGAAAAAAAAACTACCAAGTTAATACGCTAATATTCTGACGGCTTGCATGCTTGCACTTGTCTTTGGTTCTGATCTGTCAGTGGCTACACCCTGTATAACACCAAGGTCCCTGAGCGAAGACAATAGCCGGAAAATAGTAAGGATAATTATTGTCTATAAAAGAAAAGCTTCACAATAACGCTGAAAACAGCCAGTCTTATAATAAAAATGAATATTCGAAATTCTTTTTCTTCGCAAAATACCTAATTGTTTATTTCGTCCACGTCCTTGGGAATGTTCGCGAGCGCAGACACCGGCAGCAAGTATAATTAAAACCCATTAAAATGCCTAAGGTGTAATCTCGAGATGTTGCGAGGCTCTCCGAGGCTCTCCGAGGCTCTCCGAGGTGACGTTGCAGTAACGCCAATACGTCACGTGCCACTCAACTTTTCCAATTACAATGTTTTTGCGAGGGTGCGTTCAGATCGGATTACAAAAAAAAGTGACTCGCGTACCCGCGGCAATGAATCCCGCGATTATATTCTACAGCTGCTTCTAAATCTGCTATCAAAACATCTATACGTTTTATTATTTTATATGACGAATTGATTAGCTCAGTGGGTGACAGTGCTTTCTGTGCTGCAATGCGGGTTCCATGTTGGAATCCTGATAGGGATAAACGTTGTGTGATGAGTATGAATGTTTATAAACGAGTCATGGATGTTTAATATCTATATAAGTATTATATACTGGGTTCGCCCCAGTCCATTATACGGTACCAATAATACAAGCGTTGCTTATAACAGTGTGGGACCGTATAAAGGTGGTGTGATCGTCTGGCGATATTATTATTTATTATTATTATTATTATTCTGTGCTATAAGTTATAATAGTAGATAGTTATAGAAGCATAACAAAGATATTGAATGAGCATTAACGAATGAACAAGTGTCTATCAGCAAATCTGTTTTATCCCTCATTCATTGCATTCTAACGAAGCCAACGAACGTTTGTTAATTCACTGGGCGTATGCAAGGAACAAAGAAAAAATCCACTGCGTCACGCGATTTTGATCTGAAGTTCTCAGGTATTCCCAACAATGTGGATAGATTCGCACCTTAATGTTCAAGATTTTGTTGATTTTAAATTCACTCGATAGATAGATAAACTTGAATTGATGTTTTCAGTACTTCGTTTTCTAATATACCTTCTATTGATTGTGTAGTTCCACTTCTGTTTTGATAAAGTTTGCCATTTCATGTTGTGTTCAAATGTAATTAAATGACTAAGTCTCTTAGTTATACAATTACGGAGTGCGAGTAACTATGGGGTCATTGATTTAAATTGTTTATAGTTGATCGAAGCTTTATTATAATGTGTGTTAAAAATATTATCAGATATACAGGTTACCTCACGATGTTTTCCTTCTCCGTTTAGCATGTGACAATCATGGTTGATAATGAGATTCGCACATGAAATCCAGAAATCCCAAACATGCAAGCCGGGGTTTGAACCTGCGATCCTCGTTACCGAAGCAAGCGTTGTACCAACTTAGCTATCACTACTTTTTTTTACATTATTTTGTGTACATAAAACTTCATTTATGATTTTACCAATGAAGTTGCTGCGCCAGCCATTTTATTATTTATATATATTTTATCTTAAAATTTATCAAATATAACGTCAGTATTAGGAGTCACCGAGATACTCTCCCCAAGTGTCCTTGCGAGTGGAAACTTGCCGAGTAATTTATGAGGCGGAGTGGAGTCGCGTCGCTCATCAGCGGAACAGGTTGTACCGGCAACCCTGCCGTTTTGTAAAGTGCTGTGCAATCTTATTACGGAGCACAAAGGTGTCTCTACTTAGACACGTGACATAAGGATGTGCTGACGCCATATTAGCGAGAATTTTACAGGCACTCACTAGAATATTCTGACACTCACTAGAATATTCTCGTAAGTCACATCCAGAACAGTTTTAAAAACATAATTTAGTTAATTAAAACAAAATGATGCTACAAAAATGCCGGAATATTTTTAGAATTGAACTTTTTGATTCATTCAATACTTACTTAGAAATAAGTCAGTGCGATTCATAACGGGTATACCACCATTTGAACCTGCGCTTGTTTAGCGCATTTGTCATTAGTATGTGAAGTAAAAATTTCGACATGTCGATAAAAAAAATAGCTCCCATTAAAATTACAATTGCGTTTTTTTTCGAGCAATTTCTTATTAAACACTGTTTAACTAAGCCCTTATATTGTGGTTAAAAAAAACCTCTTTTTTAGAACTAAATCTGCCGAATCCGTACCTAATCTACCTTATAATTTAAATACGGTTTATATAAGCGGGCTAGTCGGAGGAGGCTCATCACAGCACCTGCTCCGCCACCAAACTTATACTTCTTAAAAATAAATTGCTCCGAGTTCGATTAATATCGACTTTGGAGCGGCTGCTGTAGGTTCAGTATTGATTTTAGACCTTCTTGGGGCTTCCTATGGTAATTTAAATTAATTATGTATTTAGATACGTGTAAGTACATGAGAAGCCTCGGCAAGGGTTTTATAATTAAATGCTTTTATAAATGTATATAGTTACAATAACTAATTAGTTTTAAAATTACTAATATATATTTTTTATTAGCTCAAACGTGTGAAAAGTAAATAAATAAATATCGCCATACGAACACACCAACTATACAGTCCCACATTAAGCAACGCTTGTGTTATGGGTACAATGGACTGAGGGCGAACTCAGTATATAATACTTATATACATATTAAACATCCATGACTCGGGTACAAACATTCGTGCTCATCACACAAAGCTTGTCCCTACCAGGATTCGAACCCGGGACCCTCGGCGCAGAAAGCAGAGTCACTACCACTGCGCTAATCAGGCCGTCAGATAGTAGATTATTCTCATCGCGGCTAAAGATTTAGAGGAGGGCGCTATCGCTTATATTTCCTTCGTTTAATTACGCATTTTTTTACAACAGGACGCATCGGGCAAATGTATGGCAACACAAAAACACCTCGTGAAAGAGAGTCCGGAGATGCTGGCGATCTCTTCCTGGACCGGGCAGGTGCCGCGGCGGCCGGCGCTCCCGCTAGGTGCCAAGCTGTCGCAGCTGATCGCGCTGGGCTCCCGCCGGGACCCTGGTCACGTCGTGTGGATGCTGGCCAAGTCTGATGCTGAGATGAAGTGAGTAAAGAAGTCCTTCTAGTCGTATTTCGTTGCCATTCGTATTACGTTGCCTCTGATGGCTGCGTGTGTGGCCCCTTTGAGGTAGTCCCAGACCGGAGGCAGGTATATGGACAATCGAGCCCATAGATTATTTTTTTACTGGATCGCGCTACAGTACTTATCGCATGGTTTTGTCAGAGACACCACATTCATATTGGGAGAAGCGAGTAGTGGGGAGAGAGTGTGTGGTCCTTTTGTGTCGCACACGCGCTAACTAATAGCAGTGACGTCACTATACCCGTAGGGCCACTGTTTTCTTTTTTTTGATCCTAGAACAGTTGTAAGCCCGTATTCATTATTAGAGTTGTTTGTGAAACTGTTTCTCTGTTAGTAATCGGAATTCATAACCCTTACATATAGGATTGTTTAGACCATTAACAATGGCATTACAAGGCACTTTATATATTAAAAGAAAATTGTTTTATAATGACATTAAATATATAAAAGATATATACCTACTTAACCTTGAGGGAATGTATGAGTAATTATGCAATAAAAAGTGGTCAGTAACCCTATTGTACACTGCCATTTGCAAAAAAAAATGTTTGAAATAATAGCGGCCGCCCCGCCGGGCATACCACCCGCCTGGCTGAAGATCTTCCCTTTTCCGCGGTCTATCATTAGATGGCCAGTTTCCCCGAACTGATCTAATCTTATTAGCGTGTACTTAGTATCAGTTTCTCTCGGTATAAGGTTACGTTTTAAGAAGTCTTGCGACAAGCTCTCGGATCGTAACTCTAAACCGTGTGATTCCATGAGATTTACGAGCTCTGTCTCCAATGAACGTGAATGGTCGACCTTGGCGACCGACTCGTATGTGAATGAACTTGATATTATTTAATCAAATAATTAGACAGACACCGTCTTCCAACGCCAGGTTTGAAATAATAATATTTAGAATCAACAACAGCGCTTGCTATTTGCATATAATAGCAAGGTATTGTGTCTATACGAAGAACAGACACACCTTGCCTTCTTCCTCGACCTATGACATTAGGTCTAGCAAATTAATCGAGAATACAGACCCATAATACGGTTGCACACGCCAAACGAAAACAAATATACATTACTAGCTGTCCCGGCGAACTTCGTACCGCCTCAGAATCAAATGTATGAGAAAATGAATCTATTTGTACTCTATGAAAAAATTAACAAATCTATTCCGCGGGAACCATACATTTTGCCGGGATAAAAAGTAAAAAGCCTATGTAGTATTCCATACTATAATCTATCTCTGTGCTAAATTTCACCTTGATCCGTTCAGCCGTTCTGGCGTGAAAGAGTAACAAACATCCATCTATCCATCCATCCAAACTTTCACATTTATAATATTAGTAAGTATAGATATAGATTGTTCGATAGTGTGTAGTACATTGTTGTATATTTAATACATAGTAGGTAGTGCATAATGCCATAAGGTACTATAAAACCTTTTCGAAGCAACACCGCAATCTCATCGGTCGAAATAATTATACTTAGTCCGGTTATTACACAGCAATGGCGAACGTATATTACGTAATCAACTCTCGGCGTAGGTACCCATCGCATATGTAACCTTCTCTGAAACGTACCTACCAAATATAAGTAAACATTCCCGGCAATTCGTCACTGTCCACTGAGTAGACGAAAAAGAAAAGGAGAACTGAGAAATCGAAACGGGATAATTGTGAGCCGCCAGAAATAATTAATATTCTTTTGTGAAACTTTTCAGTTTTGGAATTAAAAATTATTTCCTCTAACTTACTCTGAAGAGTTATGATGGCGGACAAAACAAATTTAAATAATTTTGTGAGAATTCGGTTTTTGAATTCGAAAAAGCATAATTATAGGTGCCTACTTGCCTGTTTTTATATTAACATTAAAACCATTTATTATTTTAAAACAATAAATAATAACATTTCACGTGGCAACGGGGCACCCGCGCGCCCTCCGCCGCGGAGCACACTCCGCCACGGTGTGTTCACTGTGTTCGATGTGCGTGCTTACTTTAAATGATAATTAAGGCGCATGCGGTGCTTTTTGCGGTACAAGTTAAAAAAAAAAAATCTTTTTTTTTTATTTTCGCTTATATAATAAAACCATTTTGCCACAGAATTTATAAGTACACTAGCTGCGACCCGCGGTGTTACCCGCGATTAAAAAGTATGTCCTTACCCACGGGAACCATACATTTTACCGGGATAAAAAGTAGCCTATGTGCTATTCCAGACTATAATCTATCGCTGTGCCAAATTTCCTCCAGATCCGTTCAGCCGTTCTGGCGTGATTGAGTAACAAACATCCATCCATCCAAACTTTCACATTTATAATATTAGTGGGATGACCTTTGAAAGACTAAAAGAAGGCCAAGTGCAAACGGTCCGACGCACGCACTTGGACGGTTTTAGTAAATATACCCTTTGTGGATCACAGAATACAATATATGATTTTAATTAGACAATAAATCGTCAATTAAACTGCTCGATAAACATAAACCCTTTCAAAATGATCTAGAATGACAACTTCTGTAAAGTCTCAATAAACAAATCCGACTCATTGTCACAATATGTTCCAGAGCTACTCATCACTCCAATTAATTCCAAAGTCCGGATTCCGGTTGAATAATTCTTAATTTACAACACCAACAAGGATTATCCACCTGAACGGGCGCGGTAGAGCCTTTTACATCTTCGTGTTCGGCTTATAAATAATTCAGTGCAGTGCCGGGGAGCAAATTTAATTCATGTTTATATTCTGGTTTCGTTCCTGCGCGTGATCGCCGGAACCCTTTTCTTGGCTATCGAACATTTCTCGAAGTCGGATTAAATGTCTAGTTCAACTAGGCGATTGTTTTTCAGATCATCCCTTGTGAGATGTAAGTCACTATAGTGTATTGGAACTTTGCTGACCTACACTAAAATGTTCCGAAAATACTGGTTAGACTGAGCCAAAAATACTAGTAAAATTAATAAATAATAAATAAATATATCGCCAGACGAACACACCAACTACACGGTCCCACACTAAGCAACGTTTGTATTATGGGTACCGTACAATGGACTGAGGGCGAACTCAGTATATAGTACTCATATAGATAATAAACATCCATGACTCGTGTACAAACATTCGTGCTAATCACATCAAGTTTGTCCCAACCAGGATTCCAACCCGGGACCCGCAGTACAGAAAGCAGGGTACCCGCTGAGCTAATCAGGTCGTCAAATTAATTATCATTGGTATTTATTATCTCCGTTGTATTATTGACATGAAAAATATGTAAATAAACGCATTTTATTTTTATCCGAAACTGGCTGGAAGGCCGCAGATTGCTTACCACAATACCTTGTTTTGTATTTTATTTTTAACGGTATACAATAATCATCTTTATCTATCAACTATTCTTAAACTGATGTATTAGGCTTTCATAAATAAAAACGATGTTCCCTTCACACTCGGGCGTCGTCAGATTCCAGTCAGACATCATAGTTAGACTTCTAACGTCACATTTTCAGATTAATGGCAGTTTTTATAGTACTATTAATACGTTCTATAAAACCGGAGCTCTCCTTGTAAAAACAAGAAGCCGTCCAATGTCTGATCAGCTTCAGCCCTGACCGATCAAGATAAGGATTCTGTAAAAGCCAACTTCTTCTCACCATGGCCAATCGTTAGTTTGTCGATTGCTCAGGGTGCGCCGGACTTAGAAACGTGCTCAAAGAACGTCGCTTAAGAAGCTCAATTGCGTATACCCTACTAAAAATACTTCCATACTAACAATGCATACTAAATCTGATACTCATTTAAATATATTGAAATAATACTAATTTTACAGATTTTATCGCGTGTATATTATGTTTTTACGTTCCCGACGTTTCGTCACAGGAGGTCCGAGGAGGACCATGGTCACAGGAGGACCGAGGTGCTCACGTTCTCACGGTGCCTTGAGGTCTTGCAAGGGTGTGCTTGGTTTAGGATTTAAGCGCACCATTGCAATACCTCAAGACTGTGAGCACTTTCTGCGTAGCTCTGACCGCAAACAACAACTAAATATAAGGGTAGTTTGGAAGTATGACACTAGGACGTCTAACACCTCAGTCCTGCCGTGACCATGGTTGCTATAAAGCAGCCGAAAGATCGGGAACTTAAAAACATAATTAACACGCAATAAAATTTAAAAAATAAGTTTTATTCCTATGTGTAGTATTCGCGTTAATATAAGAAATCAATATCATTTAAATGTGTCGGAAAGTATATGTAAGGTTCTCTATATAACGAGCTTCGTGGATATCAGTCGTCGGCCGCAACACACTGAGCCAGCTTTATGGATATTGCTATATATACGTTGAAAGGATGTACCGGGGCAAGCCGGGAAGCCATTCGTTCACATTTAGCTAACACTTGTAGCCATTTTTAACCGACTTCAAAAGGGAGGAGGAGGTTCTCAATTCGGTTTGTTTTTTTTATATTTGTTACCTCAGATCTCCGTCATTTACGAACCGATGTATGTATGTAGCCATTTTTACAACACTTGTACCAATATACCTACCTAGTGGATTATTTATAGATTATAAAGACTCATATACCTACTTATTATCTATTGAGTGGGCAAGATATTCTCTAAACTTCATTTGTCTGACAGAAATTATTTAGATACTTTTACAGTGTCACAAGGTTTCAGTAAATATGTGTCAGACAATAAATAATTTAAGGATTTTATCACGGAAGGGATAAAAATAAGAAGAGTATTATAAAGGGAAGACACTCGAATACTCGAACACATAGTTTGCAATAAATGTTTGAGTTTGAGTTACTATCTACTGATAAGACAAAAAAATACTTAGTTTACTTATTGATCTCCTCCCAAAGTTCACAACACTGTTATTTATGGACTCTGTCGACTTCCTACGGTGTTTTCCTGTTTTCGACAGCCGCTCTTTACTAGTTTTTCGCGAAGGCAAATTCGGATCATATAGGGAAGCCGTTGCTATGTTTTCCTAAACATATTCATCTGACACCTACGCAGGGTGATTCAGAGTATAGTAAGCCTGGAACCAGCCCCCGAATCACAACCTTACGACAATTCTTGTATCGACCGATTCGGTTATTAATTGAAACTTGCATTATGAACTATGTAAACCCAGCGAGTGGTCGAATCGAACCGTTCGGTTGGGTAGTCGTATCGAATTTTCGATTCGTTTATGAATAATAGCTCTGAAAGATCGTCATCGAAACGTGAAAATGTCTAATCGAATCGATTTGGATACTTGTCGAAAAGTTCTGAATCGACCCTCTGGGCTTGTTTATCGAATTTGTAATCATTATGTGAATTCAGAATGTCGATACGCCAATTTAAAAAAAAATGCTTTTTGTAAATACAATTGCCATTTTGTTCCCTAGCATAATGATAATAAATACACTAAATAAAGGCATCAAAGCTTAGTATATTCTGAATCAATCTGTATATTGATGTCGAGTATGTGAAGAAATAGGGAAGAATAAATGACCATATTTGGGGTACTTGTACTCAGCACGTGCTAAGTCCATAGCGACAACATGATTGTTATGACGGACAACTCTACGGCCCAACTCGTTCTTTCCTAGTCGCGTCCAACCTATATACCTCCGCCGTGCTGGGATACAACCGACACGCACGCTTACATCCCATAGTTACATACCAAGGCACTTGCCCAGTGTGGGAAAGAGGGGGAAGAGGGGCCTGACCGTGAACCACTTAAAACGCCTTAATTACCCACGTCGTATCTAAAAACAATCACTATAACGCCAGTGCTCTTGCGGCTCCTCTGGAGAGGCGTTGAAAATTGGTAACATTATTCACAGGAACGCCCATCCCGGAGGAACCCGATCTTATCTCATTATTTATAATAATTGGGCGAGAGGGGATGAAAGGGGTGGAATAGGACGCGTATCCGCACGGGTAACGGCTGAGGGAAAAAGCGGCAATTCATCACAGCTCGACCTTAGACGCCTCGCTTCAGAACTAGTGATGGGAATGGAGTACGTCGAGAGTGCTTTTTAAATTTGAATTTAACTGTAGAGTGTACTTCTGTAGAACATCGTGACAAGTAGAGAAAACTTGCAAACAAACAAACACACAAATGTTGATGATGTTATGTTATCTACAGCAAAGTGCGCACCTACGAGAGAATATTACGGTGTTGCAGAAGAACAAGACAAATGTAGATCAATGCGAACAAACTTGAAACAGAAGACTCGTGATACTCGAGCGCTCAAGAAAGCATGATGAGCGACTCAAGAAATGATTATACCGTAATTGATCATATTCAAGGTTTAAAATTATTCCTACTTTGATTATCACTTTTGAAATAAGCCCCGAGTTTCCTTTTGGTCGCACTCGAATGATTAAAGTACCCTAGACTTAATCGAATAAACTTGTTCGATTCAATCAACATTAAGCATTAACTTAAATATTTAGGATCCATCGTAAGTTATCGTAAGTATTTGACAAAGGATAGAAAACTTACAGACCACCGACCTTCAGTTGTATCATCTACTTTATAGAACTTTTATATTCCTTTGATAACTTTTGAAACACTTACCCAAGGCACTCTCTTGCCACCACAATCAGCATTGATATCGATATATTAAGTGCTTATATCGATGGCGTGTGGAACATCACTAGCGGCGAGTGGTGTTCCCGTCATGGAAACTTATTACGCCGTTCCCGGGTTAATGGTTAGCCATCGCACGGTGTAACTATTGCGTAATTTGCGTATATATATCCAGCTGACTCACGCACTCCGCCATGTTGACTTGCCACTCTATGTTCCTTGAAACTATTTTGGGTAGGTATTGTTACTTCTTTTATTATACTCTGTAATTCCGATTTCCATTCGAAACACAAGGTTCCGTTCAGGACGTCACGTACGAGATTATTCGTAAGTTAACCGTATACTCAATAGTCTACCGTATTAAGACATTTTGTATGGAGAATTGACAGTTTTAAATACCGTCCGCTAGAGGCGCTTTTCAATTCTCCATACAAAATGTCTAAATACAGTAGACTATAAAGTATACAGTTAGTTCGCACTTGACGTGCAGAAGTATGCTATACAGTAGTAATAGGGTAGTCCAGCTATAAAATTTTGATCATGTTTTATGAGATGAAGTTTGAACGCAAAATATTTATTTTCATCGTATAATATTTGTATTGGAGGTGTTTTTATAAAATTATTGTAACGCTTTTACAAAGGGTTGGACGTTATCTGCAATCAAGCCCCTTTAATATGTAAATATTGACATTTAAAATGATACAAAGGCGTTGAACTGTAAATGAATATAAATTGTTATTCAAAATACGGGTTTTGTTATGATAAGTGTGATTGATATAGATTTAAATGAAATACATCATGCTCAATATCTAGTATTATTCAGAGTGTGTTGCATAGGGCCCTTTGTTTTTAAACCCATTAAAAACGGGTAGAAGTTTTCATGCATTTATCCACACGATTGCGCGCTAGGGGCGAAGCTATGAAAAGTATAAAAAAAACGATTATTTCTACAGTGAGATAAGTCCGTATCAGCTGCAATACCGCGACTGCGTCAAAAGTGAACTTTAAATAATTACTGAAAGGAAAAAAAAATCTTGTAGTCAGTATTAATTAATACTGACTACAAGATTTTTTTTTCCATTATGGCGAAGACTAGAGCCGATCAAGATTTTAAATAGATCCCGACTGTTGAACTTTTTTTTTTTTTTTTTTTTTATTACATTATAGGCAAGTATTTGATCTCGATCTCACCTGATGGTAAGTGACGATGAGATCTACGATGGAGCATACTTGCCTAGGTAGGAAGGCGGCAGTAGATAGAGACGCTACATTCACTAGGCACATGCAGCGCAACTGATCTGACCCGCCATCCATGAATGGCAACACCGAACATCATGCCGGAACACGGAACACATACACCCTAACGCGAAGGTTACTACAGTTTCTGTATATCCACATGTCTAAACTCCAATTTGGTAGCCACCCTATATCCGCCAATCACAACGAAACATTCAAACAACAAACATGTTCCACAGATAAATAAAGGTGTAGCCAACATTAAAATATTAACCCTCCGTTTGCCGAATACCCTAATCGTCCGATCTAGCTCTTTTTATCTTTGCCTCTGTCAGCGGGGCTCGAGCGAGGTCGTGGGGCCGTTCGACCGAAATGAAATTAATCCGGGGGGGGGGGGGGGGATTCGGCTACTACGATATGGAAGGAGTACTACAGGCAGCCAAATTTGAAATTAATGACAGATATAAATAAAGATAACAACGACTCTATCACCATTCATTAAAGAATATAATATTAATAGCTCACATTAAAAAACCTCAGAACTTGTTGCCAGCTACCGTTATATCCGTTATAGGGCAGAGCAAATTATAATGTTCCAATAATTTGAAGTAGAGCAGCTCGATTTAGAAGTTTTCGATAAGTAATGGAATCGAGAAATAAATAAATACATTCTCTAACATTTTAGTTACATCGAGATGGGTCGGTATGGGGACCTTCGTATCAATAACAAATAGAAAAATATGTTCTTGGGAGTCATGTCGTCGATTTTAGAGATGAGGATAACATAAATTTAACAAAAAAATTACATTAATCGGAAATCAAACCCCTTAATTTAATTATTGAGGCATACTCATCCGCGGCAGAGAGGACCGCGGATGAGTGTGTAAGTATATCGTGAGTAGAGCATTAGTAATTTTTTTTATTATTTTCACGCACACTAAAGGGAGTGGATGACAGCCATATCAAAAACGGTAAGTCTCCTTTAGATTTATGGTAAAGCCACGTCGAAGGTCTATGAAGCGATTAATCAACACGTCAGTAAGAAAGGCAACATGCTCTGTTGGTTCAACATTAAGAATGATATTGGTAGATAGCATGGTATAAAAATGCTGCACCAGGTTTTCTCCCTCGTGACGTAGTCATAGGCCGCCGCCGATGAGCATATTATTGTACCATAATGGAAGGCACAAATAATGTAATTTAAACTTCCTATGTAGTAGGAATATGTCACTGAAAAATGGTTTCTAGAAAAACTGCCAGTACTGAAAACGATTGTTTAAAAAGATGCGTCATGGAAAAAAAAGATGAAGTAGGGAAATAAATGTTTAGTTTAATTAGAAATGATATTTAATTCCCGATGGTTTTGGTTCCAGCTCCCGCCGCCGCCGCACATCGAGCTGGTGATGGCAATGCCCTACCTCCGCACAGCGTTCAAGAGGCCGACTGTTAGAGTAAGACGTAAGTACTTAATACTAGGTTTTTTCTTATTTACCAGATGGTCTTCTCACTCATTCTTAATATCATCGTCTCCTCACGTCACGTTACTCATGTCAGTACATTAACCTTTAGGATTGTAATTCTATCTCTCCCAAATTCAGACAAGCCCGCAGCAATGACATAGTTAAGTAATTTAAAATTTTAAAGTGATTTTCAAAGTATATTAAAAATAATTTAAATATATCATCATAGTATAATGTTTTA
Organism: Pheosia gnoma; assembly: GCA_905404115.1. Classification (NCBI taxonomy): domain Eukaryota; kingdom Metazoa; phylum Arthropoda; class Insecta; order Lepidoptera; family Notodontidae; genus Pheosia; species Pheosia gnoma. The sequence goes on from FR989912.1 coordinate 7,153,845, forward strand.
GACGCATCTGTCAATCTCCAAACTAGTATATGAATTAAATCAATCTGCCAACTAATTTTTAGTCAAGGCTTATTTATTCGCGTATATGTGTATGTTTTAGACTTACATAAGGAGTCTTTCTTAATTCTTGACGAAATGAAATGTAATGAAATAAAATGGAATAAGTTGAATTATGGCCTGGCCCACAAATTAGTGGGTATTTTGCCAGTGTCGAGTACATATTTAATAGCGATAATAAACTCAATACATTCGAGTACTATACTTAAATACAAAAATGGATGATGACATGAAACACATAGAAATGCTCTATACACCGAGTTATTCTATAGCTATTCTATTGTAAGCTAGTTGTCACGTTTTTGATGCTACGCTGCGCTAAATCCGCTATGATGATACGATACGCTACCACTTTTGTATCCAACGTGCTCGTACTCACGTTACGTATTTCACGCTGAGCTGGTACTGACAGCTGCACGTTGCCACGACACGTGTTTGTCGACACGCCGCGTGCCCGATACCAGACGGGCTATTAATTAATATAAATCTCAGTTACTGAGAACTCTTAATTAGATAGTACTGTTGCGTAAATTAATATTATTTGTTACAAGGTTCGCGGAAATTAAATTCATATCTACAGCCTGGCTGAGCTCACTACTCTGTAAACTAGTGGTGATTTGAAAAAACACCCTATACAATACGACTTAGAGGAGTTTGTTTAACAAACTCCTTACAAAATTTTGAGTGTTGCGAGTGTTTGCTTGTATTTGAGATACATATCGAGGGTATTTGTCACACAAACTGCAGTTTCGCGTTAAAAACTGCAGAGTCATGATCGTGTAGGAACTGAAATCTTAAAAAAATATGTTTAAACGACTGTAAAATTGGACAAATTAATTTGAATTTTTCCATGACCCTTTCGAAAAAGAGTAGATTAGAAAGAAGTAGATTGTACAACAAGTGCATAAAGTAAGCAATTTTATCCGAGATGGTTTTAGCTAGCCGAAGGAAGGGTAGATATTTAATTCGAGGATAAAATGGCGTATTTTAGAAATTCATAGAAATTGAAACAATGGTAATAAAATTAAAGTGAAATTTTAACAATTTTATATCTTATCCACACAGACCTAATAGATAACTAAAAAAAAACTTCCATGTCATCTGTGGTTAGCCACTGTCTTTTCTTTAATCTTTTTTTTATGAAATATTAGGCTGTCGGAGACCTATACTGCCAGTGTCTGTGTCATATATTCAAAATTTTATTATTATTAAAATAAAATACATTTTATTTCGTTTTCCGAGATCCGAAAGCTATTCTTGTGGGAATAGATTCCGAATCGGTCTCGGCAGGCCAATGTCTTTAAGTTATCCGGCAGTTAAAATCCCAAATGCACAATAGGTACTATATATTATGTCTCGAGAGTGTGCTAACTTAGGTAAGATAGTAAATAAGGCTGACAGTTTACCCTGAACACAGTACCTACTACTTTTTGAATATTCCTAATAAAAACTGTTTTTTTACAAAGTAACATTAATCAGCGACTGGTTGAGAAGAGATCAGGGATCGGTGATATTGAAAAAATTACAATTTTGAATTTCATTTCCCCGCGATAAGGGTGGAAATTGATTCCATCTGTTGCCGTCCTAGCAGCAGACGGATCGTTTTATAATGCTTGATGTATAATGAATTCTGAAGTTGATATGCTCGTCGTTATTTATTTGTATTCTGATAGGAATTAAGGCATGGTAGTTTATAGAATTATTATCTACTTTAAAATTAAAACTAAATAGTAAAACACGACGTTTCCAGTTTTCCCAAAAAGTTCTGTAATTTGTCGGTAAAGTATCCACAACTTTACTGATAGGGTTAGGGGGGTTTTATTAGGCCTAGTCTACGGATTAATTCTGCATAGAATCGCCCATATTTCATATGAAAAATATTCATTCCACTTGACGTTGGCAAAATACCTACACACAGGTGGGTGAGGCCATTTTCTAAAAAAAAACTACTTTAAAAATCATTTCGTTTTTGCATCGTCTATTTTTCTCAACATTGCTGACTGACACGCAGCCATCAGATATTACATTGAATGCTTCAATATGTGTACAAGTTCGTTACACGAAGGGCTTTTGTCTTTTCCGTAAAGCGATACTGGAGTAATGTGAACTAGTGTATATAATGTTTCGATTCAATAGATCACCTTAGTAGCAGTGATAGCCAAGTTGGGAGAACTCCACGCAATGAGGGGAGGCCCGTGCCCAGCAGTGGGACATTAAAAAGGGCTGGTATTATTATTATTTATTATTATAGACCACCTTCAGTCTGTAGTCTAGAACCCTTAACTATGTTCTGAATTCTCCTCCCATTTTAGGCAAATCCGTGCCGAACTAGAGAACGTTTATAGGGAAAATTAATATTATTAAAAATCACTTTTTTAACTCTACAACAGGACGAAGATGCATGACGTCACTTCACCAAACGCCTACCGATTCAGTAAACCCCAACTAACTTTCCCCACCTCGAAGTAATATAACAGCCGAGAGCTCATCCACCTCAGTCACGTATATATTTAATTCACCCCGAAGCTGATAAGATTAGCAATAATTACAAACTCCTTTGTATAATACGTACGACCTCTGTGAGGTATGCGAACCCACGGCAAATGCTTGGGTAAGTTTGGCGAGGTGCTTGGGGAGAAATAAATAAATATCGCCAGACGAACACATCAACTATACGGTCCCACACTAAGCAACGATTATATTATGGGTACCGTACAATGTTTCTCCCTGCCAGGATTCGAACCAGCGACCCTCGGCACAGAAAGCAGCGTCACTACTCGCTAACTAACTAACTAACTCGCCGTCACTGCTAATTATGACTAAACATACCTCACAATACTGGTCCAAGTAAATTGCAACGATATTAAAATAAACATTATTTCTTTTTTTGTTCTAAATTATTCATGAAAATCATTCCAATCTCATTATTAACTATTTACCTACCCTTTTAAAGAATCGTTTCTTCTCACGATTCGAACTGATATTGGATTCAATCTCATGATGGACACATTTATTAAAACGGATGTGATTAATTGTTTTTTCAAAGCGGTAGGATGTCATACGTCAGACTTTTAATACCTATCTATCGATATTGATGTTATTGCGTTTATTTTACGTTTTTACATTCCCGTCGTTTCGGCTGCTTTATAGCAACCATGATCACGGGAGGACTGAGGTGGTTGACGTCCTAGTGTCATAGTTTGAACTGGGGTACCCTCATATTTAGTTGTTGCTTGCGGTCCCATCTACGCAGAAAATGCTGTAAAGCAGCCAATTTTACCTAAATGATTGAAATTGGTCGCAATATAGTACTTCAGTCGTGAGTCTTTGGAATTTTACTCATTGCATTGCATCATGAATATCGAAAAATATAAAATCTCTGATGCTTGTAATTTTGATAGCCGCAGAATAAACAAATATCTATTCGTTCTGAACATACCTACAATAACACAGTAAGATGAACGCGTCAAACATCGAACAAGCTTCTTACCGTTGCGTCAAGAGCTAAAAACTTAGCGGAGAATGGGGAATGAAGATCGATTTTACGTCTATTTATATTATAAATGTGCCCAATCCCTAAATTCTAACACTCCCAAACTTCAGCAAAATATCGAATCATTTTAATCCTTACGACACATAACGCCACCGTCTAAGGGCTATCGCAAATTATGTACATGTAAATTTTGCTTCGGCGCATGTCATCGCTTCGCAAAGTTAATCTCCGACGTTATCCTTGCATGAATTAGCCCTTAATGCCGCACAAAGACAATGTGCGGGAAGTTATCCATATTCATTTGTTAATATTCCTTTTATGAAATTGAAGGGAACTGAATCGATAAGGGCATCCCCTGAAATAGATTTTCAGATTTGGATCAGAGATTTTTCAGTATATGAGGGTTAGCTCGGCGTTTGGCGTTTACCAGGCATACATTTGACTTTAAGCTACTACATGTGCTGTTTATGGGGGGGGGGGGGGGGGGGGAGGGTGCGTCCGTACAATAGATTTATGAATGAATATGAATTGAGGTATCTAGTATTTTACGATTCTTGTATAATTTAGGTTGAAAATATATATTTTCTATAGAGTATATTTTACAAAATTTATACAAAACACTTCCAATACCTATCTACTATTTATCCATGATATTTCATAAAACAAATGAACAAAAGGATTCCTCAAAAACTTCTGTACACCGTACGTGTTCATTTCGATTTCTCGGGAAAAAATCCATACACCAGGATGGATAGACCGAGTATACGACCACAGTACCAACGATGCAGTCTATATGTCTATGAAAACCTGAGAACTTCCCCTGCGTTAGAAAATAATAAAGATCTAGAAAAGTACCTAATTATCTCGTAACACCAGCCTCATAATTTTTCACATCTCCTGTGAAAAATACTTACACGCGGAAACATCATTACAAACTCCTAATGTAACTGCCTATAAAAGCTGTTACTTGTAAGTGATTCCAGTCCCACCAAAAAACATTTTCAGCGTCTGAAATAAGTAAAAATACTAAAAGGGACTTTGGTCGGCCCTCCCCCTGCCCCCGGGTCGGCGGGGTCAGAGTTGGCGAACTTATAATGCGTAATCCGTGTTCCGCGCCAAACAAAGACCCGCATACAGGGAAAACTCTATATCCCCAAGTGTCGCTATACCCTTTCAGCTATGTTTTTCTCGTCTCCGCAGCGAGAAGTCATAATATTATTATAAAAGTTGCAGCAGTTTCTGAAAGACTGCTGAATATTAAATCAAACACGATGTTTCTGTCATTTTGGTTTAACATTCATCGCGGTCAACATGTGTGTATCAGTTGTTTTAAAAACATGTAGTACTTACCTATTACACAAACATTATAAAAGTACGGACAAGGAACGAACAGCAGTGTAGGTACCTACGTTGGGTGTATGAAACCTGAAGCTAACTAGTAATGGATGTATGAATAAGCTAAAGAGACGTACTAACGTAATTCCAGTGGTTATTCCATATGCTAGGAGAACAGATTATGAAAACCAAGCAGATAGACACTGCTTTACCTCAGGGTCCATTCAAATCCCGAAATTTCATAAGGACAATCTATTTAGCGATGTATACTTTCCTCTATATAGGTTCTTCTTCTTCTTCTAATTTAAGGGTTAGACCCTTGTCGGTGTAGCTGATGAAGCTCTTTCCACCTGTCTCTATCTAGAGCAGCTTCTTTCACCTCCCTATACGACATGACACCCATCCTTTCTTTTATCTGACTCATGTAGTTTATTCTTGGTCTTCCTCGTCCACGCTTTCCTTCTATCTTTCCCTCTATGATGTTCTTTATAAGGGTATCATGTCGTATGAGATGGCCTATCATCTTCCCCCTTCTATTCCGTATGGTTTCCATTAATGATCTTCTTTCTTGCACTCTCTTCAATACATCCTCATTAGTTACTTTTTCATTCCAACTGATCTTTTCCATTCTCCTCCAACACCACATCTCAAATGCCTCTAATATTTCTCTGTCTCTTTGTGTCATAGTCCACGTCTCACACCCATATAAAGCTATGCTCCAGACATATGTTTTAATAAACTTTTTCCTTACTTTTTTAGATATTTTTGATGTAAAAATATATTTCTTATTGTTAAAAGCCTGTATAGGTTAGGAAATATAAAAAAAAAAACGGAAAAAAATGTTTTTCTACACATAGACAGGACCTAATACGTAATTCCATAGACAATCCATCATGGCCGTCACACGAACTGTCAGTGTTGCCGCCAAAAATACAGCCGACAAGCCACTTCATTAATTAAATGAAGTGTTACACGATTAATATTAGTTCCTTCGGTGCCATTGTTGACTCGACACCGCCTTGGTAAATGAATATAATGTGTAACATGCGGTAGCCATTGCTATTTTGATTCTGCAGGCATTTCTGTTTTCTATATTTATTTGTTGTCAAGGTTAGCTTAGTTGCTTATAATAATCGGATATGCGTAGAAAATAAATTATTACTTTGATTTCATCAAATCAAATGGGTTTGATTTGATGAATTCGATAGATGAACCCCTTAAGACTTGTTGGCATTTTTTGGCGAATGTAACATTTGTATACCTGCATAGCAGGAATTCCTAACGTAATATAACATCATCAAGAGAATCCTTACGCTGTCATGATTGTGGTTTGAACGGAATAAAATGCGCTTACGTTATTGTGACGCTACGTAAAATACTATATTTGAGCTACGAGTACCTACATAACTTTTACGTTCTTCGGAGGGCGTCACTATCGCTATGGGCTGTCAGAAGCCTGATAACTGGCCTTACTGTTAAGTTGACGATAGTCATCTGTCTCGAGAGAGCTAGTGCAGTGCAGTTGCTAGTTGTAAATAGATTCAGAAACGGGACATATGACAAAATAAAAATGACGCTAGGAGGAATATGCGCGCATTTAATTATGTATCAAGTATATAAGTAGTGCATGGACATCTTGAGACTGGTACGTTGTAATACGTCTGCATTTCAGACTTGTAATTTGTATTAAGCGATGTAAACACTGCCATCTAGGTAGGTACATAGATTTCTTGTCTGATTCTAAAGGCTTCTACACACACATTTCCTTGCTTTCAGCAACGTCATCAGAAATGTACAATCGGAGTGGGCGTAGTGCTGTTGGTGCGCTCGACGGCCGCGGCCTTGTTGCCGTCATCAAACGCCAGGTGCCGCTAGCAGGACAGCTGGACCACCAGCTCGCGTGGGGCCAGGGCTGGGGGTGGGTCACTCTGCCGAATGGCGTTTGGAGCGGACGTGAGTTTATCCATAACATAGCAGCAACAGCTGATTCTATCTCTCATTGATTTCAATCACGAGTATCACTTGCTTGCCGGTGAAGGCAAAAGGAGTAAGGAGACCTTCACTTCCTTGACATTGAGGGTTTTTGGCCATCTCGCTCTGGGCCAGTGTGTTAGATCATGGCCCTTGTCTCCCCTTGCAGTGTGCGTGGTATAATGGCAAAAGACTTACCTCCTACATATATCATTGGGATACCATAACTACCAAGGTACCAGAATACCATCGCCAAAATATGCGTCCACTGTAGCGCACCTCTAACCTACAGACGCGGTGTATTACTTATCATACAAACCTAAACCAAACCATTTTCAGGTCTAACCTGGTCCCAAGAAGGCGAGGACTTTGCTCTCCACGCGATGCCGATCATGCATCACACCAATGTCTCCCAGGCCTGCTCCATGCTCGACGGGGTCACGGCATATGAGGCTTCGGCATACGAGCAGGCGCTGGCTGAGTACGATGACTCCGGCACCTCAGACGACTGGGACTTTGGCGTAGATTGTGGCGATTTCATGATGTAAATCTGATGATCAAAAATATGTCTGGAAGTGCGTTCGTAGGATCGAAGATTAATGTTTGTCGGGTATTCTCGACAAAACTTGATAATGAAAGGAATGGTAGCGCAACGCTAGGTATCTCTGCCACTATCTGGCAACGGCATTGCAAAAATTGTCAAGAGTTGCTGGTTTGCTTAGTAATTTTATGACAAGTGTCTGAAGTTTGGGAAAATTAAATTGACAACAGCTGCTGCATTCTTGTTGCTCATGATAGAAGCTAATAAGTCAACCTGCGGACGTATGTCCAGACATAAGCATCGTCTTACCTAAACCATAGAATAACGGGATTCAGAGACAAGACAAAATTTGAAGACACGACACACACTGTTCATGATGCCAAAGAATAATATACTAAATTTACAGTGTTTTATAAGTATGTGTATAATGTGCTGGTCACAAAAAAAATGTGCCAATTATAAAGTTTATTGAACGAGATGATAAATATACCTATTATAAAATACATCTTATGAATTTTGTATCACCAAAAATATTTCAAGCAAGATGGTCGAATCCACAGATATATGAGAGGTCGAATCGATCTTCTCTATAAAATCATTGTGGTGTTGTCAAAATGTTAATTGATTGGGAATGCCGAGGGAAGCGTGTAGATTTTGGAAGGTGATCATATTATTGTGATTTGGCACTCCCAATTAGAAAAGAACCGTTAAATAGTTGCATGCTCTATAGTGGTTGCTGTATGTTTGTCATAGAAAAAGATGTGTGTAGCCATGAACTTTTCTAGATTTTCAAATTCATGTTCTAGGATGTTCAATGTCGGATTAGCAGAATCTCGATCTCTCAGAGTGATATTTATTTAGGTACAATATTATTTACTAAACCTTTGATACTGTCTGTGTTTCGTCTTTGATACATTATAAAATTGTTTGTATGCAAATTCAATACCTATCTATATTTTCTTATACACGACACATTTAGAGGTACCTATTATTCATGTTGTTAACAGACTTGGAATCAACGCGTTTGTAAAATATGTCACAAAAGTTTTTGAATATTTACGTGACGTCACAGCCAGGGTACGGCCTGTGGTATAACCGTGCTTATATTCCCAACAAACTGTTCATATTTATTCACATAATGATGTAACACGTCGCACAAAACGAGAGTTACTTGACGGAGTATTGATATAGAATAAGATAAGTAGGTACAATGCGCTTGTCCCCATATGACACCAATTACTAATGAACAAATATATTTACTCATTTAATGCGTGAACACAATCGTATTTTAGCCGTAAGTCGATGTTAGTTTTAGTAAATGTGGTCGGTAGAGACATTACCTAACTGTACCAGCAACATGGAAGCCTTTTGAGAGTATATTAATATTATTTTTAAGAGGATTCCGTAGAACCAAAATTGTAATTTTGGGGTGTCGTCGGCGTGTGTGGTATATTAGTACAATTATATCTAGTCGCTATAAAATCTTCCGACCTACCCAAAGACTGCCTAACGTTATATTACTTGATGTGTGTAGCCCTGTTGTGTGTGACCTAGGCATGGCATGACGCGATATTATGTCCCTCGCCCCGCGAACTCTACATTGCAAGATTCCGTTAACGACAAACTTTTTTTTTAATATACCTGACACATATTGATAGAGTCGAATGAAACTGACGAATACTCAATTACAACTAGAAGCCTACCAAATTTTTATAATATATCTACACGGTCAGGTCAACCGTCCAACAGAGAGACATATATTAGATAGAGGCAGTGGCCTTCTTATTTTTTCTCTTACAGCTTTTACGAAAAGTGACAATTTGAGTCGTCATGTTATGGATGAAGGTGGCTAGTTCGTTGCTGACACGAGGATAAAGGATCAAACGAAAATAGAGCTTAGCGCGTGACTAATGGATTAAATTTTGCCCGACTCAATTCCAAACTCCATTCGTTTAGTATTCATTGATGGCTAGGCTTAAGACGTTATAGTGATGTAGGTAAACAAACTCACTTAACTGTTCTAAAAAACCGTTAACCGCGCTGGAATCTCCTATGAATACTCCAGAGGTCCCAGTCATTTACGCATCTTATTTATTAGTAAACTACTAGACTCTAATTTCGAGGATGCTTCAATGAAGTCAGTCATTACGTTTGTCTGACAGAATTGATAAAGTGATTTTTTATAATTAAATTTTGTACCTATTTCGGTTTTAACTTTCAGTCAAGTTTACGGTCTTGCAATGTAGAAATAGATGTTGTAGTTAATTATTGTATATTACGAATATAAATTAGTATAACAGAATAGATTATAAAGAGGAAAAAATAAAATTATTGTTATTTATTTATCTGTTCCAAAAAAAGCGCTATAAGAAGGATTTATTTTAGGTGTTTTTAATTTAAAAATAAAGCGATGGCATCTTACCGGCCAGCGGTTACTTAATTATTTATAATGGTATATACTTACGTGTAGTTTTGAAAACATACCAAATTTATCATTTAATGATGTTATGTTATTTAGTCACGAAATTTTCATGTTTACAAAATAAGACGATGTAAGTAAATCGTAAAATGAGAGAAATAAAAGCTCATTATATATTGTATTGAAATGTTATATTAACCTAGTCTTAATTATTTTCGATGACAATGGATTTAAAATAATAGCTATTTGTGTGTCTACTATTGTAGTATTAATTTAGTAGAAACTTGGTTTCTGGATGTTTAACTTTTATTTAAAAAAAATAAAAGATTGTCTACGAGCCGATTGTCCAGATCGATGGTGTCAATGCTATTTAGACGGCAATAATGATTCTAAAATGACGCATAAACGCAAATTTGCGTCTAAATTAAATAAATAATAATATATTACGAGATATTTTTGTACGTGACGCTTGTATTATTTCGATATGTTACTGTGATTGTAATTGATTTTATGTAGTACGCTTGTTCAAGGACGTTTGTTGATGTATAATTAACATCGTGTGAACAGCAATAATGCGCGTGTAAGGACGTCGGTTCAACGTTTTTGTGTCCTTAACTTTATTAGCTGTTTAATATTATATAATAACTAAATATAAAATCACTGGTATTATCAAGTCAATAAATATAGGTAACATAAATAGTATTTGTATGCTGGCAAATTATATTGTTGTCGTTATTTTGAAACACTTGCATAGATATAAATGGAAAATAAAGTGTTTTATCTATGGAAATTCAAGATCTGTGAAACAACAGTTAAAAGTTTATTACTCGACACTGGCAAAAATTGTACTATTTTGTAGCTGATTGCCAACTTAAAAAAAAAGAAGTTAAGGCCGGTCTTACTTTTATTTTATAGAACACCGTTACCAAATAGGTATTATAATAATGTGTGTGGAAGGGCTGATCGTACTACCAGTGATGAACCCAAACTTAGCGTTAAATTAGCTAAATTCTGTGAAACGAAGATAACGAGGATTAGTGGTGCGTAGCTAGATCGACGTTGTGTTGCATGACTCACAAGAGAATAGTGGGGTTCCCTCAATATATGAATGTTTATATGTAATTTTTCTAAATAAACGCCTCACGGGGATTGTGTTGTTTTATTTCTTGGACCTCCCAATGCTTACTTTACTCGAAATACGCAATGACGCCTTGACGAGCTAAATTTTACTAAAAGATCTCATAGATCTTCCAGTAGACATCTTTATGAAGTAGACTCCTCGACCCAAGACGACTATATCTTGCCCGAGGCGCAAATTTGCCATTAGTCCTGGAGCATAGACTATAGAATATATAGCCAAGGAGAATAGCATATTATATATATTCAGAATGAGAAGATCAAAGATAAGATAGATGTAGCTTTATCGAAGGATCTTCTCAGTTGAGGTCGCGTTCCGATCCGGTTGTAGTATTAAGGAAAAAATGTAATGACAATTTGTAAGTGCCCCCGTAGGCCTATACGAAATAAATGATTTGACTTGACTTGACTTGACTTTAGCTGTGATCCAGCCATGAACCTATGATTTAGCTTACGTGTAGTCATTTTATTATAATAACGCTTTCATTTAATATTGGCAGCAGCTTTAATCAATTTTCAATTATTTTTTAAAACAAAAGTGCTTTATATTGCCATGTGGATGATTTTGAGGTTAATTAAATGAATCCCAAAAAAAAAATCTTATACATAGTTCGGATGGGAAAGGCACTTATAGCAAGGTACTACAACATAGCACGTTTTAAACTCGAGCCATACATTTTTCCTTTACCGCATAAACGGAAAATAAACTATTGTCAATTTATTCCATCGATATTCGAAACAAACTTTTTACGACTACGCCTTTGTCAAGCGAATGTAATCTTTATTTAACAGTTCACACAGTTGAAATGAAGTTATAAGAATCGCAAAATTGTCGTTGAGGCTCACAGGGTGTGTAGGTGAGGTGCAGCCAGCCAGTCGATTACTCAGCGTGTAGTCATGCAGGCTGCTCGCTCCCCGGCCCCACCATCTCACGATATTTCGCCACGGTCCTCAGCCGAGTCGCTTGGCGACCGCTGACTAGTTTGATCGGTACCCGTTTATTAAAAAGTAAAACGTAACAAAAAGCGCGCTGATTAATTTAAAAAGTATAAATGTAGGTTTTTTATCGTTCGAATTTTAAATTGAGCGGAATTTCGACGGATTTTGACTTATCCATGTCATGTTTGTGTCAAAAAATTGTGAATGGTGTTTGATTATTTACAAAAATCGCGTGTAGTATTTTGAAACGAATATTTTTTGGATTGTATTTACCTAGTAACTGTTTCGTCTCTTTACGTTTGCCAATAGGTATAATTAATTGTTATTTAAAATTATAGTTTTCGAATTGTTTTCCTGTTAAAATATATAAGAGTTCAAAATGGAGAAGAACGGGGGATCTAGACTTCTTCAGATGCAAGTAAGTGGGCCTACTACCTTACAGCAAAATACCAATGTACCACCTCCATTAGACATAGCAGTTCAGTCACTTTTATACATATAATATACATTATAATGTAAGTTTGTTCTCTGATTAATTATGAATCTATGTTTGAAGACCTGTACCTACTATATTATTTATATGATGCAGTAGGGTAGGTATAGGAATCTTCCTGCACCTCATGTTATCCCCACATTTTATGTTTTAGATTTTATGTTTTAGATTAGATTTCTGTAATAAAACATTTAAGACAAAAGTCTTAAATGTTTTATTACAGAAATCTTTGCAATAAGTAGGTTATTTTGACTGATGCCTATTTATAACTAGATACTTTCTTATCGAATTAAAGTTGGTAGGTAGGTCTACATCCGCTTCCAAAGACAAAACATACGATGATTCCATAAAAAAAATCGTTAACTCCGCAAACATATAAATAAAACAAACATCGCGAAACGAACCAATCGCGTCGCTGGATCTCGGTGTATCAACAAGGGCCGTTTCTTTCAAACGCTCACCGGAACCACAGTCTAAAGACGACGACGGCTTGTCAAAGGCAGCCATGCACGAAATAGGAGCAAGGAAAGGGGACGCAAGTTCTAGAATCGAGTATATAACAAAATATTGACGACCTGATTAGCTCAGTGGGTATTGACCCTGCTGTCTGTGCTGCGGGTCCCGGGTTTGAATTGTAGAGACAAACTTTGTGTGATTAGCACGAATATTAGTACCCGAGTCATGGATGTTTATTATCTATATAAGTATTGTACACTAAGTTCGCCGTCAGTCCATTGTACGGTGCCCATAATACAAGCGTTGCTTAGTGTGGGGCCGTTGGTGTTTTCGTCTGGCGATATTTATTATTAACAAATTGTTAATTTTCATAATAGGCAGTACGTGCATAAAACAAGGACGAGGACTTTAATCATAAATTTGCTTTTTTAAACTAATTTTGTTTGCTCTATAATGCTTGAAGCGTATTTAGGTAAACATTGCATAATAGTAGTGTATTAAAAAATCTCTACAGCGACTCATGTTATTAAAAAGTTCCCAATAAACGAAAAATACAACCTCACAATTCGGTGGCTTCTCAAGATCATCCACAACGCGAAATTTGTATCGTGGCACTCACGAAAACGGCCAGAACGTTTTTGTCCACTCAAAAAAGGTCCAGTATATATTCAGACATGCCTCGTAAAGTGGACACCAATCTAAACTTCAAACACTTTTGATACGTTGTCCAACTGTTATCATCTCGTCTACACCGGTACGTGCGTCGCGTTGACCGGGATGCGAACCTTGACCTCGCCGCTGACGAGTATTATTACACTCAGTCACTGGAACTGTGGAATACTAATGTACCAGTCTGTTGAGAACACAGCCCGCGTATTTATTCCCCTTTAATAAGCATTTGTGACGTCAATTGGAGTCCATTAAGGAAATAACAGTGTGCCTGTTGCCCGTGTCAATTGATTAGAATGGGCTATAATTAGTTATTGTTAATTGTATGCATTGTAATTGCATGTAACTATTTTTTTTTTTTAATATCGCCAGACTAACCACAAACTGTATGCACCTGAAAAAATCAAGGAGACACTGCTTTTGTAGCTTGAGACGTACCCAACCCAAGCTATAATATTAAAGTATTGACTTGACCGCACTCCTACTGTCCTACCAATAAAATTAATACATTTTGAGGTAAACATTTTTCATACATAGCTTTCAGACAAAAAAACAAGCTTGTGCGACCAAGTGTTCTACACAAATCGACTTGGTTTTTGGACTTCAATATGTTGTTGGCTACACTCCGTCTGTATTATTTCTTCGTTTTAGGCATAGCTTTGTAGTATATCCAAACGTATACACACGTTTTCAGGCAACCAATGGCGTAAAACCCTGAAATTATGAAGTTCCTGTATATTATAACAATGCGTACCCTTCATAAGCACTCATTTAAAATCTAAACTTTGCAAAACTACCATCTATTAAAACGTAATTGCTAGATTTGAAGGAACATATCATAAGTTTTATCTAAGGGCTAACGGGACTACCTACTTATAATGTGCTTATCGCACATTCCTCATCTTAAAGGATGTTGCTGTGTACTAGTGATCATCATTACATAGGTTCTTAGCATATTCGATTGTAACATTTAAGCAACCTGTGTAACCACATTCCCACCGCCAGATCATCTCACATTCCCTTCGGGCTACGACCGCATTATGTAGATAGGTGTTACCGTCCTGTCTAGATTGAAATACGATAATATTATGTACCATGTTGGTACCAAGTTTTTATGGTACAAGTTTTCTTTTATGTAACTTTTTTATTTATTGGCTAAATGCTTCAGATGAAGCATAATAGAGTGCCACACATAAATCTACTGGACTGTCTATTATCAACGATGAACAACTTTAATATATATTCGAAAAACATATTGTAAGTCCTCCAATTTATAGTATTAATCTTCATTAGATTATAAGTAAGAATTTTTATCACAACTGGCCCGAGTTATCTGAGTAGAAAACATCGCGTCTGCCTTCAAGTTTGTTCTTAAAGTTATGTAAGATTCAATACAGACGGAACTTAGCGTACTTGCTTAGCGTCTGAATATCTCTTACATGTTATTACATGGAAAAAAATTAACGTTACCTCGTATTACAACTATTAAATAAGTGTCCCAGTTTTCCGCATGTTCGGTATAAAGGCGCCTACTAAACCATTAGTATACGAACAAACAAAGCGACGAACCGATGGCCCATATCCCCAGCTTTATTAATAAATCTATCTAGTAGTATAGCAACAAATGGATTGGTTCATTGTGCATAATCATGTTGTAATGAAACGGACCAATCAGCAAATTGCTTTAATGTGTAAAGGCATTTTATTACGTCAAGATAGTAGAAAGATGACTTCAAATAACTTATTAGAATAATTGAAACGGACGAATGAAGCTTCACTGTCCGCCATCGTTTTATTATCGATTGATGACCTTATTACTGGATACAAGTTATTATGACCTATAATTTAGGTTACGGTTATTTTTACCGCTATTCCTATTTACCTGGTAACTGGTGAATGGGTAAACAAATGATGAGGTGTCAATAAGACTGCAAAACCTACAACGTAATTATTATAATAATATTTTAGAGTTCTTAGCTTGTACTAATTCAGGGTGGTAGGCTGTTTCCCTAGACTTATTGTCTTTCATAGCTTTTCCATGACCAATATTGAAATAAGGAAAAAGTAAATATTATTTTCAAATATAACTTATTTTACAGATTTCATAGCGTTTATTTTATGTTTTTACGTTCCCGATATTTCGTTAATATAAACGAAGCGCACCATTGCAAGACCTCTAAACACTGTGAACTTTCTACGTAGATCAGACCACAATCAACAACTAAATACACCATCTCAGTATGCCCCAGTTCTAACTATGACACTAGGACGTCAAACACCTCTGTCCTCCCGTGACCAACGTTGCTGTAAAGCAGCCGAAACGTCGGGAACATAAAAACATTAAACAAACGCGATAAAACCCGTAAAATAAGTTTTATTTCTATGTGTAGTATTCGCGTAAACATAGAAATCAATAAATAAATATTAGTTATATTTTATAAAAGGCCCTACACACACTATTAATACCACGACCCATTTTGCACGTTATCTCACTTGCTAACGACCGATAACAGTACAATTGGAACCGTTAGCTATGGCAGCTATCATGCTAATACCATGCAGGTAAACAAGCACTTTAAGCTATCGAGCAGGCACTATGCATCGCCTGTAGCAACGAGAAGACTAACAACGAATACAAAAACAAACTTGTATGCTTAGCAGCTTATCTTTATGGATCATAGGTAAACACTGAGCATAAAGTAATGGCACCAGTGGTATTCACAAATGATCCAACACATATCGCACATTTATTACGTCACACGCGACTATATCCCTCTCTTTCTTTACTCAACTATGAGAGTCAGACAAACTATATTTGTCACATTTTACCTTGTAATAGACAACCGAAGATGGAGGTAATATAGTGGATTATTCAATATCCTGTTATTAATCGTGTCTTACAACACGGTCCATGCGCTGACGTTGCTTAAGATGGGATACTCTAATCTCATTTTAAAGCTCGAGATTAGTTAAAAGCAGTGTTATCTGGCTATATCTATAACTTAACATTAGTATAATTGATAGAACTAGGCGATACTTGGCGGAAATCCATCGTTAAGCAAATGGGGAAAAGAGGAACCCACCACTGACCCTTGGCTAAGTCGACCGACGTGATATTTGGCTATTCTGTGACCAAAGATTAAGCCAAGAAAAAGGAACATGAGATTAAAGATCGTGCTAATTGCCCGTCATTGCTTATTATACTCATAATATCGATCGTTCGCACTACAGTCGTTTGTGGATAACACGCAAAATATTGACTGAGGCACATTTTGTTCTGATGCTGGATCTGTGCCTGGACGCGTGGGTCGTCCAGCTATATATATATCGATCGAGGGATGCACAGACAACCTATAAACTTAACTCGGAATGGCAGCCATGTGAACTGTGACGTCAACAGACATGCAAGTGTGGCGAAGCGTGTGAAAAAAGTGGAACGCTAACGAATGTTGTTTTATTTATCTGTGACAGATTCTCTTTACAAACCAGCGCAATGCGCTCAATTGAAAAAGTTTAAGAAATTTTGATCTTCTCTGTTATTATCAGGACTTTCGAGTGTCTTCGGTCCGATTGACAAAACCGAACACTTATGATAAAGGTCATTGGATCTGGATATGCAGTCTTGATATGATTAAATTACTCTATTATAATATATCCATAATTATGATCAGAATAATTCAAAGATACAGACCTTAACGACTTATTATTATAATTGGCAAGACCAAAAACGTAATTCGAAGTCCAAAAACATCCATGGACGCGCAAAACGACACCAACGGTGGGTGGAATGCCAAGATCGGGTACATAAGATACCAGATTTGCAAGCACAGCCCACACGAGCTTGGGCCAAAGTCGACAAGATTATTGGTATCGAGATATCGATCAATTATAAATTAAATAGAGAATGTATGACAGTTATTTAAAAACTAAATATTATAGTGAAGTGGCTTAGTTATATAAACCTCGAATGAAGTTAAAAATTAAGTCCTGAGGAATGACTCTGCTATATTTAATTAATCGGCTGGATATGCACATGTGGGCACCACCTGATTAAACAAAGACCTTAGGGCCTTGAGGGCTCAGTACGAGTTGGCAGGATGAAATACCGATCGAGTGATCGATTGTTTCTACACATTTCATTCGATCACTCGTTTGATTACAATATTTTTATAACAAAAATGCAACTTTTCTTCTGATAAGCTAAGCTACACACCCAACAACTACAAGATTAGTGATTACATTAATGTGGGTTTTATCTCTTTTAAATTATAGGTACTATTTCTCAGTGTTCAAAGTCGTGTTTTTTTTTAACTAAAGTTTCTTCTAGCAGCCAGGCCCCCAAGTCTGCAAACACAATCGATTCATAATCGAACAGCAACCGCATAGTAGCTGTCACTTTGACAGGTATTGTATGGGATATCTGTCAGAAGTGACAGATATTATGCGGTTGCGGCGGGATTATGAATCGATTGTGTTAGCAGACTTGGGGCCCAGGTTAATTGAAGTAAGGTGCCCAATGTATTTAGTGTTCCTCTAATCTAGGCAATCAACAATCTGCCAGTGACTCGTTCCTAGAAACAGCTTTGCTTGTGACAGCGGCAGTTCGTTCGCAGTAATCGTGATGTTGTACCGCCGCGGTACTGCCGCGGTGGGCAGCAACACGCAGTACATACTGACTAATTGAGGAATGTATCGTAATGGACACTTGAGTCAATAGAACATAGCTGCCGGTGGAGTCGATAACCAATAGACGTATCAGTGGTCTATGTCAAAACTGATGTTGAGTCGAAAATATTTTTTTGCCGGATAATAATGATATTGACAAATTAAATAGTGAGTACTCCCTCGAAATAAAAAAAGAATTTTCCAAATCGGTCCATAAAGTTCCGAAGTACAAACATAATAAAACAACCGAATTGAGAACCTCCTCCTTTTTGAAGTCAGCTAAAAACTTGTGGACATTTCTATTCAGCATGGCTATCAACGCAATATACATACGACATAGTATCCAATCAAATATATTTGGTTCCTTATCAAAAATATCATAATCAGCCCCCTTTATCTACAAAAGAGTGAAATAACTCAACCTTTTTAACTTAATGTAATTTACTGTACCGCGTCATTATACATAATTAATTTAAAAAGAACTTGTATTTATTTCTTATGACTTATATGTCCCAGACTAATTATTACATAAACGTTTCATTTCTCCATAAATGTAAAGTCAATGAGAACTCCATTCCAAACTGTGCCCTATTAACAGAGAACGTTGCTCCTATGCGCGCGCGCAGCAATTTAAAATAATACGTCTCGGAGCGCCACACACACACACTGTGCTATTAATGATACTAATAATAGAAACATATTTAATATGCATCCTTTGATTACTAATGCGTTTATAGAGTATACTCGCTTTAATGTACCCTGTTAAGTATGTTTCAGATTGTTTGTTTAAGGCTGTGTCCCCAGTAGGCAAACTGTTAGCGGCTGACTGAGTGATCCGAAAATTTGTGGCGAACTGAAATTCGAGTTAGCTGCAAACTCAGATCAATTTGCGTGCGTCGCAAGCAAACTGTTATGAGTTAGCCACTTATTTAGGTCGACTGACTGAATTTTCTCTTTACTATTGTTGTACGAAGGGAGTGGTTGTGTTGGTCACGATGGATATTATGTGTGCTATGTGCGTAGAGATTAGTTATGTAAGCGATGCAAAAAAAACACGTTCGGAGACGTCAATAGCTTCTTTCCAACTGTCCACATGAAGAGTTTGCGGCAAACGGACTCACTACGCCCGGCGAACAAGCATATCTCCCGCCGCCGACTGGAACCGCTTTTGCTGTGAGTCGGCCGCTCACTGAATCAATCAGCGCGCGCAACACAGCAAACTGCGTAGAGTGAGCGCAAACTAGCAAACTGTGAACACTCCATTTCAAATATATGGAAGGGCGTACTAAACCGATACGCCGCAAACTCAGTCGGCCGCTAACAGTTTGCCTACTGGGGATACAGCCTAATGGATCCAATGTCAAGTAGTGAGTGTGTCAGCGGATGTCACTGGCGTGCAAAATGATATGAGCGTGCGGCACGCCGCCGCCCCCGGCGGCGGCGTAATGCAGCGACACTATATTGGGGCAAAAACAATAACGAACTCATTATCCTAATGAAAGCCATTTTGCGACAAACATTTTTCTATTTTCCTTTTATCTTGTTATATATGGTTGGTGGGCCCCACCACGTGAGGCTGCACTCGGTAGGAGTCCGACATAACCCGCTTGCCTCACCCGGGGCCTGAGGGTGTCCATGAGGATTTCCCCACGCCAAAAAATACGACACATTTTTATGGCAATTCTAACGGACCCCACCTAAACTAGAGCCTAGGATATCAGGAATAATAAGTAGTTAGGTGAACATCTTTAGCCAAATCCAGCACAAGGTTTAATAACTGACACTTCAATCTTGGGATGTCATCCCAAGTCTATTATCATGGTTGTTACCCAGAGAGCATGTCTCGAAATAGTCACACTTATTTAATTCCGCTAAATTGACGTAACGCGAGTTAATCGATGTATCGATTTATTGGTGATCGTATTTCAATTGCAACGCTATCAAGAACATTCTCATTTGCTCACACATATAAATAATTGCACGACATTTGCTTAGGATTGGGAGTCACATTTTATAGCTCACTTTCTTTCACTGCGTTTTAATGATGGAAGATAAAGGTGCTATTATAGTCATAATGGAAGCTTTGGGATTTTAATTAAGAGCGGACTAGGAGATCTCTGGGCAAGATATAGTGCAGTACCCATTCGCCCATAACACAATGACGAACGGATTCTCTTCCAATAATGTATAACGCGTTACTCATCTCATGAATTGCCCTCATCAACCACCTCTATCAGTTCTAATGATGTCGACCTGAATGCAAGACCAAATGCAGTAGCTGCGTAGGCGCGGCTGCAAGGTGGACGGCCGACAAACAGTATCTCTACAGAGGATCGATTGTGATTGTAATGTTATAAGGAATTATACACTATTAAAACAAAACAGACCACAAATTTTTCCAAGATAATATAAAGAAGAAATTTTTTAAGCAATGTGTAACGTAATCAAACCCCATAAACATATTTTTCCAATTCCTATTTTTTTGCGGGTAGAAACTTTTTGGGGGGTCCATGATAATAAGCTGTTCTTCAAGACGCACGAGGATAAACCCTCGACGTCTTCGCTCGTCACTACTGTACATCCTGGATTACAATAGTACAACAGTGGTGAGAGTACATTGGGCTATGTCCCATTAAACAAAATACTTATAAATTCTTACTTTTATCTGCGATAAAAGTAATCTCAAAATGATACTTGCTTCCTGCTTCGTTCTTTTTTCGATCAAGGATAATTCTATACCAAATTTCCTTTTCATTACCATGACACATTAGTTGAGATTATGTGCTCAATCATTCTGTGTCAGACTTCACGGCTTTAGACCTTTTTAAAACAAACTGAAATAGATCAATTATCATGTCTATTTGGCTCTTGACTATAAACGGACGACATGCTTGCCTCGATTGATCACGAAACTATAAAAATCATTTAATTTAATTCAAGAGAGTTGGCATAATTTGCCTACTTTATATAACTTCAATAGAATTTGGAATAAGTAAATTAACTGTATCCAATTCTGCAAGAATATACAAGACTTCTGCAAGCGAGATGCAATATTGAAGTTTTTTTAATATTATTGCATTTCAAAGAAGTCTAATTTCCATCTGAGACTGTGTCTATTGCTTAATAGAGCAAACAAAAAGCAAGTAGAACAGTTTGAACGTTTGAACCTTCAGACGATTTCGTTGCAAAGAAGACAGACTGGAATGAAAGTGATGCATCATCCGTCATGAAATCAAGTTTGTCTATGAACATGGCGCCACAAGGAAACGTCTATGACTCAGCCAGCCTTATAAATCGTTGCCATCTTGTACATGGTCAGAGACATACTATATGTGGGCGTTGTTTGAGAACAAAAAATCATCATAAATCCCATCTATTTAAGATCTAATTTGTTTTGACAGTTCGTTTAGATGACAATACACGGCTTGATTTTAGATGAATTGCAATTCTTTGACACTGCACAGGTATTTGAAAGTTAGAAAGTGAGGTCTTTAACGAGATACAGACATAATACTTAGAAAACAACAAAAAAACCGTTTATAATTTCTTAAGTAATAAAGTGGGTGTTGAAGTAAACGTTGTTGAAGTAAGTTGGATAATGAAATTGAAATAAGACTGTGTAACAATTGTTGGCAGGCAGAATTAACATCTCATTGGGAGCTGATTACCAAGTATCTGTTTCGATAATAACTGAGAGTGAAATCCATTTATAATTAGGTCGTCGACGTAAGTATGTCTGTCTGTATATGCCCGGAGGCGACCTTTACCTGAGAGGGGTACTTACAAACTATTTTCATATTTAACCGACATCAAAAAGGAGGAGGTTCTCAATTCGGTTGTTTTTTTGTTTGTTTTGGAATGCTTGCTACTACTAGTAAAAAATAAAAGGCTTTTTATTTTATTTGCCGTGATTTCGTAAACAAATAAGATAAGATAAGATAATGATTTATTGGTTATAAAGTAGGTATACGATACATTGATGCTATAATGACATGGTAACAATAGTTAGGTAACATCCCTTTTTCGAGCTAGGAACTCACCTGTATTAGGTGTAATAAATGCGTCTTGAACAAACTTTACGATAATAAGGTTCATGATTAACTCATCCCCGCAAAGTCTATACGCTTTTTTAAAGATACACTACCTATATGACAATTAACTAGGTCAAAATGTATATTGTAAACCGCAGGACACTTGATAATGCGCCAGTGCCTATTGTTTACACGTTATGACAAGATGCTGACAAATAAATAAAGCTAAGAATATTATCTGTAACTCTTCAACTGTTCGTAAATAGGCCTTATTACTACATCACATTCAGCTATTATTATTTTTTACGACCTTAGTGCAGTTGGTAGTGACCCTGCTCTCTGCGCCGAGGATCCGAATCCTGGTAGGGACAAGTTTTGTGAGATGAGCATGAATTTTTGTACCGGCGTTATGGATGTTTAATATTATATACTGAGTTCGCCCTCAGTCCATTGTACGGTACCCATAATACAAGCGTAGCTTAGTTTGGGACCGTATAATTGGTGTGGTCGTCTGGTGATATTATTATTGTTATAGCTTTACGTGTCCCAAAAAATTGAGCAAATGATTATTTTGTGAGACGCAAATTGCTCAGAATGGCAGACTGGGTCAAGTTACCGGTATTCACAAAGGTCATGAGTTATTCATGATGCCGTGACATTGAATTTCCACGTGTTTTGTCGCTAAGCGACGCGGGGACCAAACAAACAACCCCCTTCGTACTTCATTAAGCTTTTGAAATCCGGGAGGGAAAGACGGACCCCATAAATACTCCATTGTTGTATAGTTTTGTAATTTCAAATCAAAATACTCAAAAGCAATGGCCCTTTTGTTGCGTTTCTAAAGAACTTGTACACTTTAATTTCACAAGTATACAACACGTTCACTGTGGAACAGGCCCATATCGGCCTGCCGCGGTACTTCAGCTGGTGCGGACGAAGAAAACTATTTCCCTCTTGCTAGTGAGGAACGATTATCTCAGGTGTTTGTAAAAGTTCGATTGAGAGAATTATTAAAGACAATTATTAAAGACATTTTTAAACATTTTAAAATGAAATCACAAAATATTTCTCAGTCGTGGGATCATATGAATTGGTGGGATCCAAAGCAGCGAAAAGCCAAAGGTCCAAGGAGTTCAAGGTCACTTGAAGGCGCCGATCCTGCTGATATAAGAAAAGGTTGGCTTACGCTTTCAGATCCCGAGGTAAAGTTGAATTTTGAAAGCTCAGTGGATAGTTTAATTATATCAAGATGTAAGTCTGAAGTTAATTTGATCGTCTAACTTTTTGCATTATTTTCCTCAACCAATCTAAACATTCATTTGTCGTACTTATCAATTTCAGCTTGATTGCATACCTGTATTGATAAATGTTTCTAAACATATGTTCATCAGCTCGTTGTTTGTTAATCTAAAAAAAGCAGTTGCCACAGCCGTGTTGGCAAACAGCTCCTTTAAAGCGTAGGGTAACTATCCATATTATGGTTCTTTAACCCATGTACTTATTATTAATGATTTCAAACTCATTCAATTTATTTGATTGTGCTAATAGTGACTCTTTTTGAATCTTTCATTACAATTCTCTGGTGCGCAGGGTGCGGGCCAGTTATTTCATCAGTAGGGTGCCTAACCCTTTCCCTTAAATTGTATACTCCATTGATTTATGTTTAAAAAACCGTTGAAATGTGTTGGTATGTTCGTATGGCGATGTTATTATTATCATTATCGAAATAGGTAAATTCAATATTAATAGGCAGCTACCTACCTACTAAGTATTTGTTAACAAATAAAATGTTAGAATCACTAACGAATTCTGAAAGCCGGTCGTCGCTCCTACGTGGTAGTTCGCGTCACCTGTATCGATTCCCAATGTATTTACAAATTGAATGCTATAATTTAATACGGTTGTTCAACTATTTGACCTTGATTTCTTCTTGGCGATGCCCTTGAAAAGCTAGGAAAGAATTAGATTAGTGTAGGTGTCTAGGTAGGCACTAAATTAGAATTTTGATATGTAAGTCCCTAATGAAGAATTATTTGCTTGATCAATTCACAGTACTTATATCCAAAAAAAAGTACTTCCGGATCTTTTAGTAAAGCTACAGGAGCATTCACAACGTTTTATCATCCTCTCTCTGATTAAGAGCGTTTCCTTCGCCTCCATCCCAATTCCCGCTATCTCTATGTTTCGAACTTCTTCACATTCTGCATTTTCTTATAATTGGTAGATTTTTTCTTCCTCAGTCAGCCACTCTGGCACCAATATGGCAAGTATGATATTCGGTACTCATCATGGTGACTGAGAATATATTTACCTTTTGCCAATTGAAGGTAATCGTTCACCGCATAATTTATAACATCTGTCCACAACAATGCTATAGGAATAGATTTGATGAACGATTAGCGAATAAAACTTGCATATGTAATAGTGTTTTTGTACACTGATGACATCATAGTTACGAATGAAATCTTCCTTTTCATGACCTTGTGTTACCAAATGAATTTATACGATTCGATTTTAATATTCCGACAACATCTTGGGATGGCACTTCGTATCCATTTACTTTTCCTTATCTAGAAGTATCTATTTGCAACTCTATCACACCTGACTTTGTCCGAATGTTCGTTGATAATCTGGATTGTACCTAACCAATCCGCGTTACTTTTAGGAGATTTATAACATTTTCACTGCTCATATATATTAGCAGAAAAGATAAACCTGTTATTAAACAAACTGGAAACAATTTCTCTCAATATGTAAACAAGTTTCAAGTAATCGCGCTGCGTTACCTCAATCTACATTTAAGGTCGATGACTGTGCGATGAGTCAGCGCGGTCGCAGCGCAGTCGCCCGCGCCGGTTACCGGCTATAATGTGCACGCGCACCGAATATGGGCATTGTCGTTCACTTGCTCACCCAAATACGCGATCTATGCATTGTATATTGTATAAGAAATAAACGTAAGGAAACTGATGGAAAGATTTTTTATTATCTTTTAGAACGTTACTGACCGATAGGCTGAGTTTTTTTTTGTTTCAATTAAGCATAGTCATCTCACCAGTACTGAAATAACTCTTTTAACTGTCTCAATTACTGCTGCTTAGTTTGTTATATTTTATTCAATGAAGATGGCAAGTACCTACTTCGCTCTAACAAATACCTAGTAGTTAAGTTAGGTATAATGCCATTTTGAGGAAGGTCGACCTGGCAGTTGCAGTTGTAAGGTCTAATCTTTCAGTTTAATGAAATAGATTCAAAATTCCGGCTTAATTGACGTTTATAATCAATAAGTAACCTGACAGTTATTTTGCTTCCTCCTTCCTGCTTTGACAAAACCAGCTGAAGGTGCTGTTTACAGCTTATTTTGAATACAAAACATTTATCTGTTGAATACAATTTACAAGCGAATAATACCCCGGAATAGCCTTTATGATTCGTCATCCTTCTTCAACTAATCTTCCGCGTAGTAGCGATTGTCTTCGTAAATGGACAGCACAGTTAAGGTGTATTCATACAAGCAATAAACGCCTTCTTTTTAAGTGCGTAACGATAACGCATCCATCAATTGCGGGATTACGTAACGCGTTTTTAAGCATGGTATTGAGTTAGCTATACATAACGCTATAGTTTGGGACATCTATGTCAATTTCTTCTTACTCGGTACTGTACTTTTGGAGATTTAATCTTCGGGGGGATTCGTATCAGGAAAATCCTAAAGGATCGTTGAACAAGGATTTCACAGTATTCATTCACACTTTGCCAAGGTCAAGTCAACGTTTATTTTGGGCGAGATTGATTCCATGATATTCTCAGAAGTCGAGAACTTGAAAATAATACATTTATGAATACTGGAATTCGTTGTTTGAATTACACCAAAATCTTTTCTAAATCGACATGGCTGCCAAAAAGTCTAGATCTGATTGGCTCACATCCGGGTGGACCCCAGCGGCCCACTTGCTCGTCTCACAGCCTTGGCCTGCTTGCATCTTATCGATTGTACACCCACCGCACCGTTGCGAATAATAATTATGCTATCGTTAATCGTATTTGTCTTGTTTTTATTCCTTTCACTATTCCGTATGTGACAGTTTTTATTGTGTTATAATATTATGCTGTAACACCCACCGTTTTGGAGCGCAATCTGGTTTTATTTATAAGGTATGTTTTGGAGGCTGTCATATATCAGTTGAAGAAATTATTCTGATCACAGTATACAATGAGGTATATATTATTATACCTCAGCGTAACTCTTCTGTGCCATTTACCGTGGTGTATCCTTGTCTCGTAAATATATAATAATATTCTTGTTATATTATACTTATTGGCGTATCCATTTCCATGTCCATTAACGCCTCTTAACCGTACGTTCCCATATTTCCGACCTATGGGTCAAATGAGAAAAAAATCAATTGATCGATTGATCAAAAGAATGGGAAATACCCCTGTAACAATAATTACAATCAACGGTAAGGTAAGTAGGTACATGGGTTGCTTTATCCATCACGACCGCTGCAAAATGCCCGCATGCCTGTCTCGTGTCTGTAGTGTGGTTAACGTGCAATGTATTACTAACACATGCTATTAGTACGTCGCATTGTAATAGTGTATAATTTGGTACCAACTTATTTTAGTACTACTCGGTTCACCCTCGTATACACTCTATAACCCAAAGAGTTTTGGAATGGTTAAAACAATATGTAAGTTAGACAATTTTAATGTTCCTGTTCACAAGCGGCAATCATTACCACCAGCCCCCAAATTCATAGAAAGTTTTAAGCCATTTGCGATAGCAATACAAAGCACTTTTCATCCATGCCATTGGTAACTTGATTAAAATGTCTATGAATATGTTAGTGAAGTCACGGCGTAAGAACACGATCGTAACTAATCCTCCGCGAGGCGCATACATGCAAGTCGGAACAGCACTAGTAGCACAGCCGGCTGTGACAAGACAAAATGAGATAACACGATTTTGTCTCTTTCCCTCGTATGAATTACGGTAGGGAGAGAGCGACTCGGTGCGACATAATCTTTTTTTTTTTGGGACTAGGCCCGCCACACACTCCCACCACTGCTACTCCTGTAAGCCAGGATCTACAGTGGTGTCCAATGAAGACACCGAGGTTTGACCCTCGGCGAGTCCCAGAATAAAGTTAATTGTCTTGGAACCCCTGCGACATATTCTGTGAATTAGGTGCTATCTGACGTGCGTGCTAGCCCTTCTGATCGTACTACGCGGATCACACAGTTCCGTAACTCATGCAACTGTGCCGCATGCTAATTGCGACTAGATACGGTTAACATAATTTAGCATTTAAGTCAAGTAACTACGTACCCTTTGTATTAGGCTTTTAATGGAGGTTCATGTTTAAGAATTCAACAACTAAGCAGGTATATTGATGTCAGCGCGAAATTCAAAATGGTAAATAAAGTAACACCAGATGGGCCAACCACAAAAGCCCAGCGGGCCGCAGGTTGAGTATAGCTGACCTAGCTCATAGTTATTTCGTCCATTTGACTTTACCACAACATATTTCACTGTTTATTCATTTATAATCATCAACGTTCATTATTCTGATACTAGACTAGACAAGGTGGAAAAACTCGCTATTGTGTGTTGCCTAACTCATCGCAGGTGGTTCTTCAGTCCTGACGGAAGTGTTAGCCTAACAATAATACCGACTAGGCAGTCAGTTGACGGTCCTCGGCAGGTTGCCGCCGTGTGCAGCGGGGCGTAGGCGCCGACCTCACGCCCTCGCGGTTAGATCACTTTTGTAGCATGAACGAAGCTATATAGAAAATATTGTATTTTTGATAGTGTTCCCCAATGGTCTTGGTCTTGCTGTTTTTGCAAGACGAAGGAAATAAAGCCATCAAGTGTTGTGTATGGCACTTTAAGATATTCCAAGCAAGTTGAGAAATAATCTTATTTCAAATGAAAATAACAGTTTTTTTAAAACAGAATGAGTGTCGAAATCAATCAAAATCTTGAGTTGTTGTTATTCTTAATAAGATTGGTGTATACCATACAATGAAGTGCACGCCGCCACACAATTTAATATATTAGGTTTTACCCGCGATTCAAAATATGATTGGAACATCGCCTGAGTATCGCAATCGCTTATCTTCGAGGTGTAGTGGAGCCTGTGTCAATATTGATTCAAAAACCTGTTTGCCATAAATTATTTGCTTAGTATGCGCATATAGAGAGTAATGGGACTAACGCCAAATGTGTAGCTAGCAACAATATTATATGCTATTTAATACACAACAACCAGACACATTTACATAAAGGTTCTCTTAAAAAGCAAATTTGTTGCGTTCAGCTTATGTGGTTCGAAATATGTTTTCTCCTCGTTAAAAAGACTTCGAAACCAGTTTTCTTGTCAATTGAAATATGTTCCAACTAATATTAAATGCTAATAATATTAACTAGTTTGCAACCAATCTCTGACAATTGTAACACACTGTCTAATAGACCATGGTGCCTAGTTTTTTATCTGCCCTTCGTAATATTCAATAGACGTCCAACGAGCCTGGCAAGCTAAGCGTGAATTCCTCTCCCATATTATATTTCGATGGAATTCAAGTAAAAGGGTTCCCTTGTCACGTTAAAGCTCTTGTGTTAAATACCTCCTGATTGTTTACAGGCCAGATTCCAACAGAAACAGATGCAAGAGCGTGAAATGAAGATCGCGTCGCTGTACGAGGCGCAGCAGGCGCGCGCGCTGGACCGCGTGCGACACTCGCCCGCCAGCAACGGGGGCATCGTCAGCTCACCGCCCGCGCCGCAGCCGACACCGGTCCCGCACCAGCCCGGGAAGGTAACTGTGCCATTATCACTAGCAGACAATGTTCCCCGCTAACCGCGAGCTGTTTCAATTAAATTGTTGGTACATCTGCGTACAATTGATTAAATTAGCTCAACCTGATTAGCTCATTTGGTAGTGATTCTGCTTTCTGGGCCGAGGGTCCCGGCTTCGAATCCTGGGCATAAGGGCAACTTTGTGCGATGAGCACGAATGCTTGTACCCGAGTCATTGATTTTCATTTACTAATAAGTCGCCCCTAGTCGGTCATAATATAAAACAGTTGTTTAGTTTTCGACAGCACAGTTGGTGTGATCGTCTGGTGATATATATTATACGCGTTCTGTTTGAAGTAACCCTTCTATACTCATTCTTAGCCCTTCTTCGTGATATCACATGATGTCCCTTCGTATTTGAAGGGGGTAAAGCTTCATTAGCATGTTTGATGAGATAAGTGTTTTCCATTCATAGTCCCATCCTCACCGATTCCATAGCATGTTTGATAAGAGATGTTTATATTTCAATCTCGCAAACAAAATGCGTAAAAGAGAAAACTATTGTTGTCTAAGTTCTAGCCGAGAAATTAGCTCTTAGCATTTTTACCATTTATTTGTTTTAGGTGCGACAAATGTTTGAAGAGCGACGCACAAAAGGAATAGATAAGAGTTACCCGCTGCAACCCATACACAACACGGAGCGTGTGGCGGCCAGGAAGCCCCTGCCCAACGGCTACCCCAAGGTGACCACCACCAGCTCGCGCATCAGCTTGGAGAAGAAGACCTCGAAGACACGCATCACAGTCAGCTCGCATAGCGTTAAGAATCAACAGGAGACCGTGAGTATTGGAACGGAGACAGCGAAGTTACATAGGATTATTCTTTGTCATTAAAAAACATATTTGGGTCGGCTACCAGTTCACCTTGATTTCGTCGATTAACGAAATTTACATGGAGCTACTGTTGTCTTCCCTCTATGACCAAACTACTAGCATTTTCAACGACGATAGAATTAGAACCAAGACTGGTATCATGTATGTTGTACTTTCCGGTACTACATCCTCATTGAAGCAGATTTGGGGTTCGGTTCGTATCGTATCCCATGAGATCATCATCTGGAATAGACGTTTTAACAATGGTTATTTGTTGTTTAAAAATGATTGTGTTCGATTCCAGTCGGGCCAAATTTAAGAAATTATCTTTTTGTAGTTTTTCTTGGTCTGTGTTTTCCTGGGATCGTCCCCAGTCCACTGCACGGTACCTATAATACAAGCGCTGTTAAACTTGGGTGGGACCATACTGGTGTGTTCGTCTGGCGATATATTTGTATGTGTTCGACATGATATTTTGTATTGCAGAAAATAGAAAACATTGTGAACGGCGCCGGCGATCTCAATCACAACCACGAGCCGGATCTGAACAGCAATGTTAAACAAGAGGTGAGAAGTTTAAGGTGATGTCTGAGAACAACTAACTCTTTATTGTACAACACTTACTAGTATACTGGTCTAGTAGACGAGAACAAGGAGCCTAACTACTTTGGGTGATCTTGACAAAACAATATATCGTAGTAAGAGGAACGATCGATTGCACTACGCAGGTTGATTCAGAAATGGTATACTAACCTTTGAACTAACTCTTGTTTAGCGCATTTGTAATCACTATGTGAAGACAGAATCTCGATAAGTACTAATGTCGATAAAAAATAATCTGAATACTGAATGAATACTATATATCGATAATGCGTCTATCAAGAGAAGTCGCAGCACACCACTTATAAAAGAACTGAGCCAGAGTCTATATCATATATAATAACAATAACTAAATCGTTCACGATCTGTACATAGGTAGGTAATAACTTGATTATTGTATTCCAGCTACCACAAAGCAATGGCGAGGTAATCCACCCGCCGCCGGCGCCGGTCGACGCGGACTCGCCGGACGCGGCGCACAACAACTACCTGCTGGAGGACGAGACCTTCCCCGAGGCGCTGGCGCCGGCGCCCACGCCGCGCTCGCCCGCACCGCACGCGCCACACGCGCCGCACGCGCCGCACACACCGCACGCAACGCCCGCACCGCGCGCTGAAGACAAGAAATCTCCCAAAAGGTAGAATATTTCAGCATTGTTCATATCTCTACTTCCTAGCCTTTTACCCAATGACATATCAACCCAATGGACTTAGCACGCCAAAATTTGGCATGAATGAAAAACCACCATACTATGATGATTCGATTTCTTGTTGTGAAATGCATTGCCGTTTGATACTCAAGCCCTTTAAATGTGCTCTATAATCAAGCAGTAATGGATAAGCAGTAAGCAGTCTCCATTTTTCTGTAATTATATACGATGTCTGATCACTTTAGAAGTCCAGCTATTAGAAACGGTCCAACTACAAGAAAAAGTCCAACGACGAGAGCAAGTCCACCGAAAACAAAGCCGCCAGCCGCCTCGCCGCCGCGACGCGTGACCAGCGAGAATGCCGTGAGTTCCTACGTATATCCGTTAAAGCATCAATACATTATTCTTACAGCTAGCTGATAAAATCACAAACGTCCATCACCAAACTCAATACTTTTTTCTAACTATTGGAGCTTATTAAAATGTCCACAAGACACTACGCGTCGACTTTATTCGAATTTAATCAAATTGCAATAGAGAACGCACCGAATCGATTTGCTCCGCGGCGGAAAATACATTTTTAGTGACGCGATTCGATTTGAGCCTGCGTGCCTGTAAGCTCCATAGAGCACAAACATTTTTCAAGAAGTTTTTAATGTAAAATACTGGCCGTCAGAATGTTTGAAGTTTGTCGTTACCTCCCATGACCAATGACGTTCTAAATTTGATTTTCCGCATAGCAACAGTTTGGCCATTTTGACGTATCATTATGACATTCAAAATTCGCAGTCAATAATTATTTTAAGTATATTTACCTCAAAGTTCTTTATCTGTAAGTATATCAGCGGTGTACCTAAGTACTACCTACATGTAAAAAATCGTAGTAAATTTGTGTAAATGTGATGCGGGCAGGTGTCGGAGAACAATAAGGCCCGAGGGGCCATGCAGCGAGGTGCTACCCCGGTGAGTCTTCATAGTTAAGAAATAGAGCTCCGTTTGTAGTGCCAAACAACATTATACCCACCTAGATCAAGTTACACAATGTGCTGATAACCCTGTCCACAACTTATTTGACAGAATTTGTGTGTCCATCTGTTGGCAACAACAATAAACAGGTTCTAACTGCTCCATGCAATATATCTCTGTCAGTGTTTTAGGTACCTACGTAACGCAGGTACCTATATTATTTTAGAATGCCTGAAATAAGTATTATTACTGTAATCAGTATTATGATTCGGCTTCGTATACTTTCTTAATTTCAACAACCATTTGTATTGATAAAAAACCGTTAAAAGACATTGATTTGATAACGCCTTATTATTTTGTAGTTTGGTTTTATTTCTTTATGTTATTGCTTATTTTATTGATATTGATTGCTTACGTTTTACTTGCAGGCGCCAAGGCGACACCAAGTGGTGGGTTTTTATTTTATTTTTATTAGTTCTTATTAGTTCTTGTTTCTTTAGTTACCCCAGACCCCAACGAAGAGTTGTTATAAGTTTTACCCCTATGGCTGTCTGTGGCTCGGTAGCTCTTGAACAAATGGACCAATTCTGGTACCCCTGTGATGAAAACTGACTTAGTGTTACTAAAATAAGATCGTATCTCAGCGCAGTGCTAACACAAACGACTTATAATTGAATTATAATGTCATAGTAATTGTAATACGTCATTGGATATTATGATAATGTGACATCCCTGTGCGGTGGTCAGAGCGCGGGCGGTATCAGCATCGGGTCGGCGGGCAAGGCGCGAGGCACGGCGGGAGCGGGGGGCGCGGCGGGCAGCGCGGCGTCGCTCGGCCTCGGCGCGGGCGCCGGCGCCGGCTCGGGCGAGGCGTGCGCCATCTGCGGCCGCCACTTCGCCGCCGACCGCATCGCCAAGCACACCGACATATGTAAAAAGAGCCACAGCAAGAAGAGGAAACCGTTTGACGCGCTCAAACATCGACTCGCTGTGAGTACTCAGGACCCCTTGCCACAGATTATCTAATAGTTTTTAGGAACAAATATATCTCCGTGTAGTCATTTAAATGAAACGCGACTCTTGCTACGAAGGAATAAAGTGCACTCCAACTCGCACACCGCTACATTAATGCGTTTAAAAAAATATATTACCTAACTATACGCTTTTCTGTTTAACGCGTAGCTCTATCTCTTGCAAGCACGTTGCAGCCCCGACCGCCGGGGTACAGCGCGTTGTAGGTACTTATCGCAGTAGGATCGATGGGTGACGTACCGGGTCTAGCCATATGCGCTTCACAAACGGGGCCAGTTCGCGAGCCATATTGGTTGACAGCCTAGTTCACTATCATCGAGTACGTAAATGTACTTTTGTAGACTCTGGTATGCAAATATATAATTATATACACATTATCCGATCCTACCGAGAGCCAAAGACCCGAAAACATTATTACCTTCAAAATACATTAAGTGATACACAGGTCGCCTACTCTACATAATATAACCTACATCGGTACTTAACTCTCTTATGAAACTTTCTTGAACTTTGTCATCCACTCCCACCGCTGCAGGGAACGGGTGCTCAAGACTTTAAGGCAAGCATTCATTGTTGTAAACACTCACATCAACATCATTCAGTACACCTATCAAATCGACGTTTTACACAACACGATGATGGCATGAGTTAATTTATACCATTTTATTTTAATTTCGTATCATTCCTGCACGTGAGAACCATCCAATTGTTAGTGATACAAGACTAAGTGCTGCTTAGTTTGGGACCATTATACGAGTGGTATGGCAATATCATTTCTTCTAGCCTATATTAGAATCGAGTGTGAAGTGGTTTCAAATCGGTGTTTTTTGGGCCCCACGCCTGAGCTTTGGCCTCCTTTTAGAACATGTTTTACCATCCCCAGGGCACGGAAGCGGAGCCGTTCATCAACAAGCTGCGCAAGCGCACCGGCACCCCCTCCGCCACGAAGGTGAACAAGTCGCTGAACAGCAGTTGGCGCCAGAAGCACGAGGAGTTCATCCAGGCGATCCGTGCCGCCAAGCAGGTGCAGGCGCACCTCAGCGCGGGAGGTAGATGAAATAACAGTGATAGTGTATAATATTTTAAGAGGTCTATTGATAGGTTGTAAAATATCAAACGCATTTACACATTTTTGCTAAGGTTTTATTCCCACTTTTTTAGAATATTTATTCACGATGTATACCTACATCGTTGTACATGTTATTTTATTTTTTGTCACAGGTAAACTAAGCGATTTGCCCCCACCACCGCCGTCAGAGAACCCAGACTACGTCGAGTGTCCGCATTGCCACCGACGCTTCAACCAAGGGGCAGCCGAGAGGCACATACCCAAGTGCGCCAGCTACCAGTTCAATAAACCCAAACCTGCCGCCAAACGCCGGTAACTGCTCACCACATATTGGCGAGCGGTTGCTGTTGTTACCGATTGGCGACTTGTTGACGACCGAAGAAGTAACAAGTGTTGTATCTGTTGATCAATTGGTGACTGTGGTAAACGGTTGACGATTATTGCCGACTGGCTAACATTTTATAGATTAGACTAGCCGGTAGTCAATAGTCGATTTAGTCATCGTTTGTGGCCGGTAACTGTGGTGACTGGTTGCCGCCGTCACCGCTAGGCGTGATTTTATTGGCTGTACTAATTTTAGGCAATTCGATATCCCGTGCTCTCTCTCTCTCTCATTTGTTAACAGTATTCTAAAGTTAGTTCTTAAT
Organism: Pheosia gnoma; assembly: GCA_905404115.1. Lineage (NCBI taxonomy): Eukaryota > Metazoa > Arthropoda > Insecta > Lepidoptera > Notodontidae > Pheosia > Pheosia gnoma. The sequence continues at coordinate 7,188,689 of FR989912.1, forward strand.
TGAAATGTCCGATATTGATTTCAAAACCTTACCGTCGTCGATCGGGTTCCTTGACACATTCCTACAGTTTATTTTCACTGTTACGCTTTTCTATTTGGTTAAGATATTTTTCGATGTGTTAGGCCCTAATATACCCATGGAATGATGGACAAGTGGTCAACGAAGCCGCGAACAAATAGTTCGTATAGCGTGGAAGACTTTTTGCTGAGAATGTGCTTAGCCACGCTCGTTTACTATGCCTTGTGGACGGTAATCTCATTTCTGTACTGTATTTTTTCAAGTCAGTTCAGTGCTAATAACTCATAATTCTTATAGCACCGCCGGTATACAGAGGCACCGGTTTCAGATTAATCTCGTCACTACCAATTACGATTTGTTCACACCTAACAAGCTCTATTAACAACTAAATGAATTTAGTTTAGTTTGCCTAATGAAGGGGAGACAATGGCGACGACATTATTTTTCACCTTTCATTAATAACTCAAGCTATTAGGTACCTAAAGGGTAAGGCAACGATAATAGAAAAACTGAAATATTAACAAACTCGAATTTTCATAATTTTTATTGATCGAAGTTTGTCTTTAGGGCTATTTTATTTTGTAACTGACTAAAATAGGAAACCTCAAAAAGACATTTATTTTGTTTAATGACGTACTTAGACTAATATAGTGTGTACTCGCCATAACGACTATTGGGACCTACTTCATAAGATAATGAACAATTTTTTTAAGGCAATTGATGTTTTGTACAAAAGAATTAAGCTTTTTAAATATGTTATTAACAGTGCAGATGTTATTGGAATATTAAAATGTACTTTACTATTTTGTAACAAATTGTTTTTATTTATTGAACCTAACACCACGGATTTGCAATATCTCTTTCAAATCTTCAAACGCATTTCTTTCCCTCAATTTTATAGCAAGTTATAATTGATTATAACGAACTTTTCAGAAGAAGTTAAAGTACTTTTCCTCTGAAAAGTTCGTTATAATGCCAGTTCGTTCGTTCGTTATAGTGGTGGGTAATACCAGCTGCCTTATTAATATTTCTGTGGGCCTTTATTTATTTATTTTTGTGTTATGTTAGTTCAGTGTACTTTTACATTACAACTACGGGGGTACTTGTTATTGTGTGAGTTGTAGTGTTGATAATCAGAGATGATTAGTATGAAGTTTCTCAATATTTATATAAAATCTCGTTGGCTCTAGCCAAAACGATAATTACGACGATTTGAAAATGACTAGAAATACCAAAAGGAAGATAAGGACACCGTCAGAAATATAAGTAAAAAATAAATGTTTATAATGCTTCAAAATCTTTATTTCAACGTCAATATGTAAACGCAAAAATTAATGCCCCATACTAATACATCGGGGCAACCGGTCAAACACTGCGTACGGTACGATGGCGCTTAGATCTCGGCCACGGTGTGAGGCACATAGTTGAGCACCACGGTGGACTTGGGCGGAACAAACACGTCATCCGCGTCTATGTTGATGGAATAACTGGAACAAACACGAAGACATATAAAAACATCGTAGCCTAGACCCACGCTCTTTCACGTCATATAAGTGCCGCTATGAAGTTGGTTACAGCGGGACGTCGTAATAGATATTTTAGATTGAAAATAGTCTGAAACCAAATTCAGAGTGGCACAGTGATATATGTAAGTGAGTCAAAATATAAAAGTGGCCACTTAGTGCACTAATTAGTGCCTTAATAATATCACTTAGCAGGTGCGGCATACAGTTTAACACATTAATTTATTAAATACTGATGACGTTAGACATTAAGCTATAAGAGCAGAATTACATTACTGTAGCCATGCAAGTCGCGTCCGAAATTTAGTTTTTTTTCTAGTTTAAGTGACACTAAACTGCATACTGACTTGTGGTATTGTTTGACGGCGTGCGACACGTGGTAGAGTGTGAGCGCGCCCGGCACGGAGGGCAGCGCCGTGAGGTTGGCGCGATACTCCTGCGCAGTCGGGTTCAACACCGCCACGTAGCCGGCGTGGTCCGCCTTCCACCTAACATCGCAACATAAAAACAGGCTTAGTTTCTGATACCAGGATGGTTCCGATACTATGTAACATATTCCGATACTACGTAGAATCATTATGGGGCGTTAGATTTGTGATCGACTATATATCACAGTAACGCCCCAAGCGAAACGCGCAACTTCGCTCGTAATTCTGCGTAAATACATACCCTCAAACAAAAAGTTATAATGGATTATAAAGCCATCGTAACGCATGTTTTCTCTGAAAAGTCCGTTATAATCCATTATAACCGTCTATAAATTTGGGAGGTTAATTTAAACTATCTTTATTCTTTCATCTTAAAATATTTTACACTATTTATTACGTGAGACCATATATGTTATAGGTCGTAGGGGTGTACCTGGCGCACGCGATCAGCTTGTAGTCGGTGGAGTCGCGCGGCGCCACGGGCCGCACGCTGTGGCTGCCGTGCTCGAGGCTGGCGTCGGCGCGCAGCGCGGCCACGCGGCCCAGCGCGTCCCGCCCGCCGCCGCCGCCGCGCGCCAGCTGCCGCGCCGACAGCACCGGCGCGCCCGGCAGCAGCAGCGCCAGCGACGCCACCTCGCTCTCCATGTCCTCGCTCGCTGTCAGCTGGTAGCAAATCAACTACTATTATTATTCAGTCTTTAGTTCCCAAATAAAAAAAAGATACCGTTTATACATTTAAATATATTGAGTTGCGTCATGGTAAGGCTGTTGAAAGATTAAAAAAAAAAGAATGTAAAAAAATGTGTTTAAGCTCAAGATACTGTAAAGGTAACGTTTGAATATCCGCGTATTGATGAGCACAGTGCTGTGCAAGTTTTTACGTCAATCAAGCATCGATTGACTCGCGTATGATTTGTTGATCAATGCCTGATTTGCTGGCGGCTACAGTACATTACACGGGCGAGTGGTGGGCGAGTCGTTCACCTGCACGAGCGGCCAGCGTCCGAGGCGCTGCTCGATGTCGCCGGCGAGCGCGACCACGTCCTCGCGCACGCGCAGCGGCGCGGCGGCGGCCGGCCGCAGTGACGTCACGTTGCGCACCAGGAACAGCTCTGGCCGGTCTCGCTCCTGCTCCTCTATCGTGAACACCGGCGCATCTGTGCACAGTGAATAAGATATATTGTACACAATAATGTAATTATACACGCGGAAACGAACAATGCCACGTATAACTGAACATTATTCGAATTTTCTTAAAATATAATGAAGTTAAATCAGTTATTGTTATTTTGTATGGAATTCTAATGTTACAGGCAACGAAATAGTGTGGGAATGCAGATACGACGGCGGTCGCAGGGATCGAATTTAATCGCTTTAAAATCTATTCAAAACGATACAACACTCCCAAGTTTGTAGAAATGGCGTTTTCATCATAAAGATGACCCAGATTATTCAGTAAAAAAACAAGTACCCTGAAAATATTTAGGTGTGCGTCATGACCTGACATAAGGTGTGAAAAATTTTAGTTAAATATTAAAGGAGTCCATCGGTTATACAAATAACATTCCCAAAGAAATATTATAAATATAAAATACCACAAACGAATTGCACGGTGTTACGTAACCGATTGTTTTTTTCTTTAGAGAAAGGCTCCTAACGCATGTCGAAGGTGTTAGAATGACGGCCGGGGCTGCCGGCTTAACATGCCCTCCGGTGCACGGAACAAGAATGCTAAAGTAATAAAAAAAACTGACCAAGTCCGCCGGCGGCGGCGGCGGCTGCGACGCGCTGCGCCCAGCGCGCCAGCAGCGCGTCGAGGCGCGGGCGGTCGGCGCTGTGGCGGCGCTGCCAGTACGCGTAGCGCGAGTGGTCCGCGCCGGCCGACACGCCGCGCCCGCTCGCCGCCAGCTCGTCCGACATCGACGAGTTCACGAACAGGAGACGAGCGCTCTTTAACCTGAACCAAACATTACCATCACGATCGGGTTCCGTAGTGAATAAAAGGACTCGTTTTAAATTAGCCTAGTCTGTAGTCATTTATAATAATAATACTTTATTTATTCAACACACTGCAATATTTTTAACCTATATCGGTCCGCTGCTGGGCACAGCTCTATCCATAAACCTCCATGCTTCTCTTTCATTAGCTATCTCTGCCCAATTCCTTTTTTATTGCGCGTCTAAGGTTGTCACGCCAAAATTTTCTGGGCCTGCATTGGTGACTGTGGTTACTTATTAATTACTTACTATAATAATTTCAGTATAAAACATATTGCATGGCGTTAAAAAAAATCTGCACTAGGTAAGGACTGTCTTTATTTATCATTGAGATTAACCTAAATATATGTAGTTTGATGGCGAAAACAAGTTTCATTTCTGATAACACAATAAAATACATAGAAGTAAGTAATTTTATATATATGCCCGTGAATTGTAAACCTTAACCCTATTACCATGGTATCGTACGGTACCTGATCCCGGACGCGCCGGCCTTCATCCAGGCGTCGAGCACGCTGTCGAAGAGCTCCACCACGGCGGGGTTGCCAAAGTTCAGGTCAGGCTTGTCGTCGCCGTTCTGATGCAGATAGTACTCGCCTCGACTCGCACTGAAGCTCCACGCGGGCGTGTCATTTGTAGAGACCTGTATATCAGCATCGGTGGTTAGAAAACATTTGCATATACAGCTTGAATTGCTAGTCTACAATACAAAGTATACGCCTTTTAAATGGTTTTCACTTAGTGCCCAAAATTACTGAGATGCCATGGCAACGTCGGCCCTGGTACCGCCAAACAAAACAGAAATGTAAGGTTAGGTATTCGCCGTCCATTTCCCGGTTTGTTGGCAATTATTTTGGCTTTGGAGGAGGCTATAAATGCCTTACAAAGGCAACACTACATTTTCGTAATTATTTCGGTCTTTTTTAAATTACATTGTGTAGGACAAAATAAAATATTTACCCAATTATTAGGAGGATTCGGAGTGGATTTGGTTCCATTGGCGATGTATTCCTTTCCATTGCCCCACACAAAGTAGGTGGTGTAGTCCCCAGTTCGATTCTCGCTCAAGCTGAACCAAGTGTGATTCGTCAACACGTAGCCAGGTATCAGGTCCAGAATCACTCTGTTATAAGACATCAAAATCAAATTACACGGAAATATTATCGATACAAGCCAAAAACGGTATTTTTAGATTTTTGTATATGTCTCTGACTGAACGCGCATCGCGGCGATACGGCTAGACGGATTTTGATGAAACATGGCCTGATGATAACTTATAGCCCGGGACAAAACCAAAGGTATTTTGTGCCCGGGAAACGGACCTGTTCCCGCGGTACAACAAAATAATACTTCACTCCAGGGCCCCAAGTCTGCTAACACAATCGATTCATAATCGAACAGCAACCGCATAGTAACTGTCACTTTTGACAGATATTGTTACTATGCGGTTGCTGTTCGATTATGAATCGATTGTGTTAGCAGACTTGGGGCCCAGGAGTTGAGTAGGAATTAACTATTTGAGTATCATTTGAGTATTTGATCGTTCGTCCACTCACTTGACGCCGTATTCCTTGGCCTTGCTTATGAATGTCTTGTACTTGTCGACGGTGTCTTGCTGCTGCAGCGCGTCGTACGCGGGCGCGTCCACGAACACGCCCTGCACCAGGGAGCTCTTCATCAGCGGCAACAACTCCTCGATCTCAGCCGGTAGCTTGTCCTCCATATCCACCAGGGGACCTTTCTCGAACCTAGATAAAATTGACGATAGTATTATTCAGCCTTTTGTTTATTCAGTGTAAATTAGTGTCGGACGACAACATGGTCTAAAAGAAAATTGGGTTATCAATTGGACTCACACATACACTACTGGTTTGAGACAACAATTTGTCTCCCTTACATTGTTAATAAAGTGGAGTGAAGGATAGGGAAACGACCATTCATAATACCAGCTTCTGCTGGCGTCATCGAACGCGGTACCCCGATCAAACATAGCCTATAGCTATAAGGAATATTGTAGCTTTCTATCAGTGAAAAAAAAAATAGTATCGAATGAATACATCCAAAGAATACCCCCTACATAAAAACTCACAAACTAACAAACTTTACTTCTTTATAATATAAGTATAGTAGTATATACTTCTTACTTTGGGATATGGATCCGTGGCATCACGCGAGGGTAAAGACCCGGCCTGTGTTAGGTATGTAAGGGGTTGGGAGGGTGTTAGGGGGGGGGGGGTGTCGTGGTTGGGAATACTGACCATGTCTTGGGCTCTGGCGCCGCGCACTTGGGCGCGCGCACGATGATCACGATGGCGCCGGCCAGCATGCACACCCACATCGCCCAGAACAGCACGAACAGGAACCAGCGCAGCTTCACCCAAAACGGATCGTCCGCGTACTTGAGAAGCTCCTCCTTGGTGAGGCCGGAGAATTGCTGGACAAAATACGTTACATTATATTAAAGGTTTTTAGATGTTTTGGTAATCAATCTTTTCTCCGTTTGCTACCATGGCTACAGCCAGCATCACTCACTTAGAGTGAGTGTGGCAATGGTATGGCCATATGCATATGCATAGACACGAATAAATAAGATGCCTGACGTTTTTGTTTTATTTAATTTACTGACGTTTCTAAAATATGCCCCGACGAGACTCGAACCCGCGACCAGAGAGCCGACTTACACCCAACCACACAATACGTCAGACTATAATCCTAATTGAATGCCTACGTAATCAAGATATAGACAGTGTTAGCTCTTACCCGCTTGTTAGCATCGAGCTCAATCTTGGCGTCTCCATTCCTGTGGTCCCCCACCACGTACTTGGCGTCCGCCATGTCGACTCTGGTCACGATCTTGGCCTCCTCCTCCTTGGCGAGCAGCTTCTCCTCCGCGCCGTCCAACGACACCTTCTCCTTGGACTTGGAAAGGTTCGATTTGGACGAGCGGAAATCTATAGAAAATGATTGAAAAAAATTACATTAAGTTATATACCAAGAAACCCGAAGTTCCGTAGGTTGGAAAGTTTTACATTTCAAAACGTAACATAAATGATCTGTGAAATTTAGCCCGTCCACAGCTTCTATATACAGAGAAACTGGATCCATCCTTCATCTCACAACATTTACAGGCGAGAGGAACTTGGTCCATCCTTCATATAACCGTATTAGATTGATGGTTAAACTTGGTCAACCTTTACATTAAGTATTTTGGTTTAGATTTATTTCACAAACATTATGTGACAGTTATTTTTGAGAGCCAGAGACTACATACAGTGATCACCACAAATAAAAAACCCAATACAACCGCAAGTAACACATAATTATTTTACACACACAAGTTGCCATTACCACTCTATAAAATAGCTATATATTATTATGTCAGTACGTAAAATATTTACCACGCGTAACCGCTCTAGAGGTAGCAGGTGCGGTGGGCACATACAACGGTACTGAATAGCGCTCTGGAAGAGAGCGGGCTATTCTTAGCGCCTAACCGGCAATCCACGCCCCTCTACCGCGCGACGGCCGAACCGTTCAATACGCTTATCTGTTGCTCCCGACACGTGGGACGAAGTCAAAGAAATGTCCCACCAAGGGTCCAGTATTATGCAATACTTATAGAACAAAAGACTATCTACCTGTATTGAAATATTAATCCAACTACTGGGTCAGCCCGTGGAGGGAAGTTCGCAGTACTAGTGGTGGTGGTAGCTACATGGGAATGATATCGTCAACGTACGAGTACATGTCAAGTGCAATTATTATTTGAGCTCCCCATTTTGTTATACAGGCTGATTCAGAAAGCCTGGAACCTGGGCTTCTTTAGCGTATTTGTAAACACTATTTTAAGTCAGAATTACGATATGTCAATTAAAAAAAAAATGCACCCAACAAAATGACAATTTTATGCGATTTTTTTTTATATTAACATATTTAAATTCTGAATTGACATAGTGATTACAAATGCGCTAAAGAAGCCCAAGTTCCAGTTTTAGTATATCCTTTCTGAATCACCCTGTGCATTACCCATCTATAGTTAGACAACATATTGATTTCTTATATTTACACGAATACTACACATTCAAATAACACTAATAGAAACGTAAAAACATAAAATAACCGCGATGAAATCCGTAAAATTCGTTTTATTTCCAAGATATGTAAACATTCTTCGAATACCTACGGATTTATTAACAAGAATTTTGCAAATTTTAAAGTATAGATGTACGTATGAAACTACTGATATTCATATCTTTGAGAGATGATGATGAGATCAAGAGATGCGCATGTAGATGTTCTTACAGGCGGCACGCGTAAGTGATTGGACTTTGCCGCAATACCGCCGCAATGCGTATATTGAACCTTATAGCATGTGAATACTCGTTCACCATAACAGGACATTAAGCATTATAATTGTATATCAGTATCCATGCTATTTTATCCATATGAGAGTTCCACCACGTGGTCTACTAAACATGTGGTTTCATAAAACTAAAAATAATTGGACACTTAATTAAAATTATTTGAATACAAGACATACGTAGTTCAGGTCGTAGGTGGTTGGAGAAGTTGGTTAATATTACCGCCCAAATGACATTTGAAACTGTTGTTGCCAAAATCATCGACCAACGATGGAAGCCATATTTTTTTAAAGCATATTGAAGTGAGGGTTTGAGAAGGAAGATACTTATTTTCCCAGGAGTGTACATTTGGAGGCTACAAAAAATAATTGAAAATACCTGAATCAGATCAAACTGGGCACGTTCTTAACACTGATATCAAGACACTACTGATATTAAGCGCGAGGGCCGCTTGTTATATAAACGGAATGCACGCCAGAAAAACAAGTCGTTGCCAAAATGAAGTGCAACAACCAAACGAGATGTCCCGAAACCCGGCGGGAGACAAACGCATTCCTACCTACCTTAGTGCTGTGAAGCTTGATTTATGAAAACTGGTTAAGCAATGTCGTTTTGGACGAGCAAAAAGTTAAATACTACTTTAACTTCGAGATGGTTTAAAGAGTATCGTTAAAGATAACGTTCAGACATTTCATTGTGGGTACCAAAGGTTTATAATCAGAATTAGTTAATCGACTCTTAAAATGAGCACTCAAGTAAAGCGGAAAGCAATCAAACATCAAAAAGGAAAAACGTTATTCCTACTGAATTACACAAACGTAAGTTAATAGTAATACAATAGTTAAACTAGTTACAATAGCACCTATTTAAGATCAATTAAAGATGTAATGAATAGTGTCAACACTTCGAAGTCTGAAAATCACAGCAATTAAAAAAAAACTGCATCCGACTTTCTCTATTACACTCGACTCTAGCTAGACTCAACTAGATTTACCCTTAAAACTAAGGTTCCAACAAATACTTAAGACAAAAAAAACACATACCCTTCTTTATTCCAAATTATAATCGACCGAAGACGTCAACCAGATGGGGTTTAAAAGCAATACAACTAACACACGCAACACCCCACAAGCGGTCACGCAAACTGACCGATCGTCTAGAAGGCACCCGTTACAATAGCGCTGTTCACGCAGTCAATCCGGATCTCAGGATCACGATCAGGGGCCCGTGATTCCTGGTATATTGTCGCTATATTCGTAATACTTGTGATAATACTGATAGAGTGCACGGCGCCAAAGTGCCGTCGAGTAGCCCGTGCTACGTGGGCGCTGGCTCACTCGCAGCTAAACCTTAACAAACAAATTAGTGGATAATGGTGACAGCTATTTGCTTCTACGAACGAGGGCAAGTCCGTCAAATAGCGACACATAAAATAGATTGATTAGAAAACGACTCGCGTTGTCTTAAGACGCTCGTAAACGGTCTAGTTTTGTAGCAATTTCTAGCTGCAATTCTATAGCTGAGTAGTTGCTGTCTATATCGCGCTGCACTTGCTGCAATTATTGTTAAAGGTGTTGACAATAACACAGCAGTCAGATACTCTCTTGCAATATTGCTGACCTATTGAGCTCAGCAAGATATTTCCACCAAGATGCATTTTTTATATCCCGTTTATGGGCTATTTTGGACACTCCCGTTGGAAAGGTCAACCGAGGGAAATAGGTCATTATGTTGTTAAGTCCGAGCGGACGCGTCTATCTAGATCGTATTACTAGGTACCAATGTCCTTCAGAGCGTTACCTTACAACACAGATTCTCTCTACATCATCATCATCATCTACCATGCCAATTACATTTGATTATCATTCAATGGTATTAGCAGAATTAGGACCCTATATTCATTCTTGCCCAGTATTAAGGAGAATGGATACATGTTACCGTACATATCCAATCTCCTTCATACGTCCATTGAACTGCATGTTAAATAATCAAACAAAACCCATCAGGGATTATCTTAACGATCAATCACAGAACCGTGATGATAAACTCGATTCGAATACGATCGCGAAACAAAGGTCGATTTAACAGTGGCATGAACTATTAAATGAAAGTCGTAATGCAATCGCTCGATGGTACATAGGTAGTATTAGAGAGAGTGAGGGAGGAATAGGCAGATAAATAGACCGTAGGCCGCCACGCCGCGACTACGCCTCTCGGTGAGTTAACGGTAAAATAAGTACTTGTGTATACTAAGGTTTCGCCTCGCGATAGATAAACAAAATGGCTTTATGCCTACTTAACGACAGCCATATAATTAATCAATTCTTTGATGACGCCTTAGAATTCCATAGCTCAACGGCTTGCTTTGGTCTACTGTTTTAACTGTTTTAAAACATGACTTTTGGAGATTTGCCAAAATGTCCGGCAATTTGTCAGTAAAGTGTCCTTTACTTTACTGATAGGGTTAGAGGGGGCTTATTAGGCCTAATCTATAATTATTAGGTTTGGGGTCGAGTCACCTTCGTCCGTAGGAGAATTAAGTACCCTCGAGATACCCTACACGTGACCCTGGGTGGTGCCAACCAGGTGACAACTCTACTGGTGGTAGGCTTCGGCCGTGGCTAGTCACCACCCACTGAACAAAGCCATGTCGCCAAGCGGCCTAGCCGTGTTCCGGCATGATGTTCGGTGTTGCCATTCATGGATGGCGGGTCAGATCAGTTGCGCTGCATGTGCCTCTATCTACAGCCGCCTTCCTACCTAGGCAAGTATGCTCCATCGTAGATCTCATCGTCACTTACCATCAGGTGAGATCGAGATCAAATACTTGCCTATAATGTAATAAAAAAAAAAAAAAAAAATCTACGGATTAGGCCTGGATAGAATCTCCCATGTTTGATATTTAAAGGTGAATGAGACCATTTAAAAAAAAAGTGTAGAATTGAGCATTTGGAATTCTTATCATAATATCTGTAATGTTGTATAAGACAGTTTTTACCGCTTGTTCCAACCATTACACTGAATAGATTTTATAAGTGATCACGAAGGCTATACAGGAGGAAAGTCTCCTTTGATTGTAAGGTCTTTCCTTAACACAGCTCTTAGGGTCAGCACACACCTACGGGATGGTGACGAAGCAACCTATTCGGTATCAATTGAATGTGAACTTAATTTGCTTTCACATACGGCTGAAATTGGTAGAAGGCAAGAAAATCAGACTATGCTGCTTGAAGCGTGGTCGAGACGCGAGGCAGCTGAATATCAAAGTGAGACAAAATCGAAAACTCAATGGTAATGCTTGGCCGCCATTCTGTCGGTGTATGCCTTATTTAATATCTGTGGGCTTTTATTAATATCTAAGAATTAATATCTAAGAGGATTAACAGAATAAATGTTACAATAGTATTTCAATTTAATCTGATCGTCAATTAGTGCTTATTAACATTTTTATTTTAATATCAAAACTAGATACAACTAAATTCATAAAAATATAATTTGGTATAAGTATATGATAGATCATGTATTTTGGTGCAAGCTGTCTAGGAACTGCTCAAATAACTTGTTCCTCTCTCTCTGTATGTTATTCGACTCCTGTACAATATTTATAAGTCTATCTAATTTCTCTTCAACTGTTCTCTGTCTGTTTCTCATCTCCTGAGTGACTTTCCTGAAGTCTGTGTACCGCCGTCTACTTAGTTTTCTTTTGGATTCTTCACTTTGAATGTTGGAAGTTTCACCAAACTCTTGTACATCAGCCTCAAAGTTGGTAGGCTCAGATAGAGACAACAGGGCTTTCGTTACAGTTTCAGTAGCTCCGTCCTGTATCCGTTGCCTGATTTCCGGTTGATACTCCCCATTCACATTATATATTTGGTCAAAAATATCAAAATATTGCCATTTTACGACCACAACCTCATTCCTATTCTTTTTTTTCAGTAGTCTTATGTAAGTTTGTTTTAAATTCCTGAATTTTTTATCACAGCAATCCGGCCCCTTACCTACAGCATTAGCAATGTCAATCCATACATTCTTTTTCTTCACCTTTGGACTACGAAACTTTTCAACATTCTGTAGGTACAAATTTAACAGGGTTTTTATGCTACTAGGGTCCCAGTGGTCGTCGGACTCGTCCCCACCATCAGTTTCCATGTCATTTTGGTTGAGCTGCATGTACACCTCCTCTGTCTCCAAGTACTCAATGGGCTCAGCTGAAAATAAGTTCTTTGATCATAGTTTTTACTAGGTGAGTATAATATTTGTGTTACTTAACTGACCAGACTGGTGACTGACATTTAACAGTCAATAAATTTAAGTTATTTGTTGTATTTAAATCAAGTAGGTCATAATTTCTGTATAGTGATGCGCCATGCGCTTGATTGTGTGTGTTGAAGTTGTTATCTAAAAAGTTCTGCAATATGTGAGGTGTGTTGCCTTTGCAATATATTAAATAAAATATTATCATTACCACTCATTTCCTGGTTTTCTTCGTCAATAAAATAATCTCCGAGACAAATAAACGAGATTGTAGTGTGCAAGCAAACTTCTATCTTGCATCATTCAGCGGACGAGAACAAAATGGCGCTGCCTGCCGCGACGGATAAAGCGCTTTATAACACGACCGAATAAAAAAGACACATCAGACCCTCCAGATAAACGTTAAACATTTAAAAACAGCAAGGGATGTACTAAATAATTTAAGTGTTTTGTAAACCATTAACAAAATTACAATAATACACGACGTCATCAAAATATTGATATACAAAAAACAAAATGTTGTACGGTGCATTATGTGTAACGTAAAGTACATCTGAATTTAGTCGTATTACACGAAATTTGACGTTTGTTGTGACCTTGCGCGAAATTTAGCCTTTCATTGATAACATCACGAGAGCAAGAAAATGATAATGTGAGGAATATTCAACCAAATAATGTATTCAGCGACCTTTTAAATGACGTCATAATGAAAGGCAAGTAGCGCGACTGGGACGCAAACTGAAATAAAACCATGAAAAATTGTGCTATAAGATTAAAATATTATAGAATCAAAGCACTTGGAAGTATGTTTTTGCTGAATTTACCTGTATCCGCCTCAGGGATGGGCTTGTACGATGCGACGTGGTCGTCTTCTTTCACTTGCCCTCCATCTATATTAAGATGGTTTTTCCGCGGCTCCGACATGATGAATTAGGGCCTCGTTGAACCGGTTTCTCAATCCAGAGAAAGTTTTACCTTTCCCTTTATACTCAATTATAAATCAAATTATCTTTCGGCAGCGTTCTCACGCACGACCTCTTTTTTTTACGAACGAATGAATGAATAATGAATGGGGAATGGATGAATGGAGAATCAGGAAAGAATAACGATCACTCTTTGACCTGTATGTATTATACTACTGGACGGACTGGTTATACACATGGACGCGTATTATATGGTAAACCCTTTTGAACGGGTTCTATGGGGTTTTGCGTTTATGTAGGCCGAATCATAAATATAGTTCGTGTTACAGGAAAGCCCTTTCAAATGGTAAGCCAAGTGAATGGGTAATCATAAGTCAAATCTAACACCCAAAAACCCTTTCATAAGCTTTCAGGTTTCGGGCCCTGGCTAGAATCGATCAATTTGTCGCCTTTAATTTTCTTATCTATAATATAATCTATTTTCAATCTATGAACGACTAGAATCCATAATTCGGCGAACCATTTTGACAGATAGTGTTGCCAGTTATGGATGAAATGTAGGAGTCGTATGTCAGTATTTCAGTATCGATTTTACTTTATTATACAACTGATTTCCTACATTTGTCACAGACATTTTACATTAGCTAAGAATAAAAAACAAGCATAATTTCAAAGAATTATTTGACGACGAAATAACTTATGATCAGTTATATCGTGGTAAGCATCGTCATCTATAATATACACAAAATACTTAGATATATTAATGATAAAATATCAGACACATATTTTTTTAACGACAGGAAAAGCACTACACTGTGGCAATATTTGTGCATAATATATTTCCTTAGAGCTGTCAAAACTAGTTCACCGAATTATGGATTCGGTTAGTGTTTGTTATTGTCAACTTGGTAAGTCAAATTCCCTCCAAGCCAGCTGTCTGTCAGACAATCATGAATATCTTTCTGTGCATAGATAATGTTTCTGTGTGTCGGTCATGCAACCTAAATAAGGGATCAAGTCAATTTTTATTTTAGTTTTTTTTGCTATTTGTTGAGAATTTCCAGGAATCATGAAGAACGTATTAGAGAAGCTTGTAATGTTTTAGTGACATTTATTGTGTCTGTACATTGTTATATAAGTTGCACTTTCCTTTTTTGAGTTTTCCTCATTACCTTCGTGATTTTTGGGATATACAAGTGTTATAATGTGTACTACACCACCTCTTCCACCGCCACTGTTGTTGCCTAGTATCAATTCACCCGCACAATTCAATAAAAACGACGTTTGTGTGCCCTCTGTTGACCCTGATGTTTGTCAGTGGGCTTCTCGCGAAAATCCCGAGTTAAGAGAATCATGTGCTAAATATAACATTTGTCAGTCAGAAGCGCCTTTCAAATATAATTATAAACATTTCGAATCAATATTACAAATAGGTCCTACCTGTGGGTTAGTCGCTTTATCCATGTTTGTGAATGGAGATGTTTCTGCTGAAGAATTACTGAATATTTCTAAAATAGAGGGCTTCACAAGAAATGGAGAAATGTTTAGTTGTAAAAATATGATTAAACTAGCTGAGAAAACCCTTAGTTTGGCTGAATTAGATGATGTTAAATGTTCATTGAAAAGTGAAGGCTTGTTCAGCTCTGACACAATAGAAAGATTGTTAGGTGGTGCTGTACTACTAGTTCCGTATCCTTTTTTTAAATTAAAGTTGAAACAATACCTTCCTCAGTAATTGTGTCACACATTACATGGAAATCACCAATCTTTGATGTAAGTATATATTATATGACACAGCCTTGACTTTGTTATCAGCTATGATGCAGACTTCAACCATGCACCATGCCTAAGAAAAGGCCACACAGCTCACTGGGCTATCATCTGCGGAGTCATCGTCATTGATGAGCCTATCAATTCTTATGAGACAAACCCTGAAAATATTTATGTCTTCTGCAAGCATGGTAAATCAAAATATTTGGCCGTCTGGAACTTATATGAACTTGCCAAAAGTAACAATAATTTATGGGAATTTTCACCAAAGAAAGATGCTGACGGCCTGGTGTATGTTCTCCCTGATGAAGGAATTGGAGGGGAGAATGGTTTAAGAGACAAATATTTGATATTTGAAGGGCTTTGATTCTTGTTAGTTCGAAATATTAGTTATAAGCACAAAATGTTAAATCATATAAAATTGGGTATTTATTGTACATACTTAATCATATTATAATATTTTTATATGAATTGGACTACATTTTCTATGTATGTTTAGTTGTTTGCTACAAGCCACAGAGTGATACATATTTTAAATAATAATATATACTTAGGTTAGGTATATTTGTTGTTGGATCAAATAAATAATTTAAATAAAACCTGTTTGTTTTGATGCAAAATTTTATTTGTACAATAAATACAAATTATACTTGCAAATTATGATAAAATAATAAATCTCATCACATTACTTAAAAATATCGTAATGAAATTATAATTTTTAATGACTTATAAGTCAAAATAAATCAACATTAAATTCTTGAGAAACATTCACGTTATTGCACAGTCTATTTTGCATTTTTATGAAGAATACATTGGATAGGTGTAAAGTAATTATATTTTCATGAAACAAGAAAATGTTTGTACTAATTTTACTCAACTTAAATGGACTTTTCGTAATACTAAAATAAGTTTGTTCGGCCATTCTATATGGACAGTACAATAAATTTGTGATGTTTCATTAACAAATAATACATTTATTGATATTTAAAATTGCTATTTGGAAATTCTCGACAATCATATCGTCACAATGATAAGAAAAATCGCCAAAAGAATCGATCAGTCGATAGGAATGAGATCAAAATTTGTAGCATGCAGCGGCGACACAAAACGGGTCAAAGCCATTCACAAGATGTGTATATTGTGCCAGCTTGTAAATCTTTGGCCGTGAGATCCATTTGGTTAAACTGCAATTTTGCATCTGCTATCTGTTCATTTAATCGTTTGTTTTGTGTGTCATAATTCCTTAAAGATCAAAACAAGCTGCTATTCAACTCAAGTTTGACTGTTTGTTTGAAGCGTGTGCGCACAGACGACACTAGAACAACGGCCGATTATTCTGCAGATCTTCGTTGTATGTTTGTACGGAAATGCAAAATGAACAGCACCGTGATATTCAAGCTGCTAGTTGATTATCTCCTTGGACTACATCAAGTCGAAAATTGTAATAAAATAACTCAACGCATCCATCCACGCTAAAAACAATATTTCATTGAAACACCTAAGTAATTCAGTACACAGATTCTAATATAAATAGTTAAATATGCGTATATTATATTAAAGATTAATATGAAACAGGATTATAATAGTATGATTAAATCGTTGCTTCAGCAAAGATTTTATGACGGTTTGACGGTCGGCCGTAGGTAAATGTCCCCCTTCCCTTCCTAACGCTCGCGTCCAGCGTTCGCTAGTGGTCTCAGTACAAGCTTTACAGCAACGTAAACTACAATCGTTACAAAATTAGTTTTTAGTTATCTATCAAAACTTGTACTGGATTTTTTCTGGCATACACACCAGCAAAGTGTCTACCTCTGCTGGGAGCTGTAAGAGGACAATTTCAATGGTTTACGACGTTTACAATTTCTTATAACATATGAAAGATGTTAAGAAATGACAGATAACGCTTAGGCCGAGGGCACTTTGTATACGTTTTCGTACAAATATTTAATACTTTCGTTCCTAGTTTTTGCACTCTCATAGTACTTTTGAGTGTTGAGAAGTTTCGTATCTTCGTACTCATACGTTTAAGGACGACTTAATGTTTGCATTAAAACGTATTCAAAGTTCGCTCGGACTGAGGTCTCTACTAGTTGGAAACGATTGAGATCAGTAAGGTAAGCCAGAACTGCTAATATAATTGTAACGTCATTGAGAAAGCATGCTGTCACTCACTTTCATACTTATTTATGAAATATGTGGCGTGTGAGAGATGGATGACGTTACGTTACCGAAGCGGTATTGTGCTTGAGCGACAGGTATTCGAAGTTTTTAAAAGCCTAAAGCGGAATGCTTAAAGCTTAGAAATATTGTAATCAAGGCGTGCTGAGATCAGTAACACCGTACAACTTATTAACTATCATAAAAATGAAATATAGCAGGTTTACGACAACTTTGACAGGCTACAGACTTCTCTCCAAATTCATAGAAGTTTTATTCCATTCATAATTGCATTATAAACGTTATATTTAATTACCTTTACATGCATATATTAAATGTTCTATGAATTTGGGGGTGTGTAGGTAATATGCTTGTAAGTTATAGTGCCTAGGAATCTCAATGTTTGACAACTAGCAGATTGTTATCGCCATTTGTGGGTATATTTTGTACAGACAAACTAGTAGGTACCTACTTATTTTATTTTACATCGGCAACTTTGTTCTTGCATCTTCCGTGTCTATTCTCGAGTTAGGTGTTATAAGTTTTGGAAGCATCGAACCATAGTCTATATTGACTATGGTAACATAAATAAAAACAAAAATATCACATCGGCATTTCGCCGAAGCCAAGCCAGAGGCGCACTGCTGCTTGTACCCACTTTTCGCGGCATTTTAATGGTTCAAAATAATTTGGTTTTCGAAAACTATCAACATTTGTTGTCACTAGACCCCTGACTGGAAGGTATAATATGCAAGAACAAAGCCACCATAAATAGGTACTTTATACCTACGGTTAGATTTAATATTTTGTAAACAAGCCTAACGTTGTTATAAAACGTCTCACTACTAACAGCGTACATTTAACCGTTAATTATTACTCCATAAGCGTACACATTTCAATTATACGCGAACTATTGTCCAATTATTTGTAGGGTACACGAACATGGCATTACATACAGATATCGGACTAAAGTTGCTTTCAAATATTTTTGTAACAACACGACACGGCCTGTTTCATCATGCTGTTTTAAAACATGAGAAGGCAGTTTATTGTAAATAGCACATCATAGAGCATGCTTGCACGGATTCTATTTGATGTGTACACTCGTGCTTTACAAACAGCGACGTCTAAATCGGGCCTAAGGGGGATTACATTATCATTATGATAGTGTTATATCCCTAAGGGACGCGTAATTTGAGCGATGAGCTGTGGGAATCGCATCGCACATCAGCGGCTGTTAAGTTACACCTAGAATCTAGATGATCCAATAATGTCATCGAGATGATACCCTTCCATCCGTCCGCTGAAGACCCATAATTTCAGTTCCGCGCAAACATTCAAATACTTGCCTATACTGCAATAAAAAAATAAAAAAAAGTTACATTATATCTCTTCAGTAGGCCTAGGCTTACTAAGCTCCTAGGCTTTCTAAGCTCCTAGGCTTACTAAGCTCCTAGGCTTTCTAAGCTCCTAGGCTTACTAAGCTTCTAGGCTTACTAAGCTCCTAGGCTTACTAAGCTCCTAGGCTTACTAAGCTCCTAGGCTTACTAAGCTCCTAGGCTTACTAAGCTCCTAGGCTTACTAAGCTCCTAGGCATACTAAGCTCCTAGGCTTACTAAGCTCCTAGGCTTACTAAGCTCCTAGGCTTACTAAGCTCCTAGGCTTACTGAAGCCGCCTATCATCCGTTCGGCTGTGAGAACTCCCCTCGCAATGACCGCGATTTAACTGCCTGCTACTACACACGCGATATGACGTCGGTGCACGTGTGCGTGTGAATCGACTCGGTGAGTGAAAGAGAAAACCTCGATCTAAGTCTAAGAAGTTTGGGGCGGCGTAAACTAGCTGTCATTAGCGGGGGGGGCGGAGAGCCATTCTAATGATCGAGAGAAATATTTTTGTCTCTTTCTCAATTATGAATAAACCAAGAGTTCTAACACTATCAGCGTTCTATAGTTGAGATAACGGGTATCACTGATAGGGACTTATTAACTGATGCGAGCGGTTCAGCTTGTGCCGGCCCGCATTGTATAGAAATTGACACAACTGTTCAGATTGACGAGAACGAAGTTTGTGGAATCGCTTGCGCGCTTGCCTCAATTTGAGATGTGAACTCGGAAGCTACATACCTGTTATAAGTATGACCAATATGAAAAGAAAGCACGCTAGACCGGTTTGGCACAAAATAAGATGCCTTCCATTTTACTTAAAAAACAAAAAAAAAAACTAAAAGTTATATCAATTGATTACCAAAAATATTTGAAAGTACTTTTAAGCGACCACTCGACTTGTTTCGATAAAAAATCTTAGTTGTTTCACGAGTGAGAATACAAAGTCGTAGTCACAACGAATTTTTAACCACATCAACGACCGCTTAAGATCGGAAATCCTGTGCCGGCTAACGGAATACACGTTCCTGGCTTACCTCCACACAGCCACGCTTGAATTACACACACAACTATATCTACAAGTATTACACAAATATTATATGTATTATTGAGAATCCAACATTATCCTATGATATTTATGAGACAGTCGTTGGCCTGTTAGGCTACTAACGCCATCTAGAGCTACAAAATTGAACTAACCCAAATAGAAATTAGTTTTCCACATTGGCTCGGAATTAATTTCGAATTATTATTTTTTAAAAGTACATTTAAAATTTGGCCTGACAGAATACAAGTCGACATAACAAAACGCTTAGGGAACTCAGGAAGATACTCGTGGTATGCGCTATATCCATCCAAATTAAAGTCTATTACTCGTCCTATATAAAAATCTACATTTTATTCCAAACATCTACGACGTACAAAATTATAAATGTAAACCCCGCACTATTAGCTGCACTTATATTTAAAAAAATACACGAAAAATATGACTGCAATGGCGTGCTTCCATTGCCTAAAGATAATTTAAAAAAAAACTGCATTCAATCACGAATCACAGATCAAAAATAAAACCACGCACGCCATACGAAAATAAACGCTCTATACTGATATGTGCCGCCGATACTCGTTTCAAGACAATAAACACTAATGACGCGCGCCGACAAAACATTCGCCGTCGCGGACGTCATCGAAAACCGACGAAAATTTCCCCGAAACAAATTTCTAATTCGGCATTTTTATCACCCACTCCGGTTCGGCCATACAACTTGCCGAAACACACTACGCAATCTAATTTACATACAATATTGGAAATGTCACGAACCATCACTCTCGATATATATTGAGTACACCAATAACAACTACATGTAATATTTAAATACGATAACTAATGAATGACTATGACGATATAGTTAACGTTTGAGCTCTCATTATGTAACTCGAACATCGGATATATGCATGCGAACGCGCTAATACTAAAGGAATACATTTATACAACTATATAACGCGAAATAAACATTCAAGATACATAATAAAAGCTTACGATAAACATGGCAGCTCGATAGCGAATAATAAATTAAACAATAAAAATACATTGCAGTCGTGAGCGGGTACGACTGTGGTTTAGAGCCTCGTTTCGTAGCTAAAGCTTACGCGAAATTACGCAGTGTAATAAAAGATGGCTGCTGGAACCGCTAAGCTGGTTGGCGGGCGAGCGCGAGCGAACGCGAACGAGCCGCAGTGTCTGACCGGGAGCTCGGCTCGGTTCGCTTAGGTCTCGGGCGGCGCCAGCGGCGCGCCGCACGTGGCCACGGGGAAGGTCTTGACATGCGTCTGCCATTGAGTAGACAGTTGGAAGAACTTGACGCCGTTTAATTCTGTGCCATCAATGTATACTGCAAGAGAAATATATGACTGTATTAGTATATATGAGGTAACATGATAGCCAAGATGAACGAATACATGCCATGGAAATAAGGGGTGCAAGTTCGAACTCCGGCTCGCACTTCTGAGATTTTCAAATAAATGTCTGAATACTGTCACTAGCCGTCCCGGCGAACTTCGTACCGCCACAGAATCAAATGCATGAGAAAATGAATCTTCATGAGTGTTTCTCCCATGTTTTAATAGTTATTCTGGTATTCGGGACGGAGGCCAATTCCAAAAATCAAAGATCATAAAAATGCGTCCTCGCGTTTTATAAATGGTGTAATTAACAAAATTATTTAACTAATAATAATATAGTATCGCCAGACGAACACACCAACAATACGGTCCCACACTAAGCAACGCTTGTACTATGGATACCGAACAATTTACCGAGGGCGAACCCAGTATATAATACTTTTATAGATATTAAACATCCACGACTCGGGTACAATCATTCATGCTCAACACACAAATACATCATAGTTTTTTTTACAATGTCTTAAGGGGCCAGTTATAATGATTATAATATAATAATATATATAATACCAGAAGATTTTTTTAATGTCCCACTGCTGGGCACGGGCCTCCCCTCAATTCGAGGGGATTAGGCCATATTCCACCACGCTGGCACAGTGCGGGTTTGCGGACTTCACACGTCTTTCTAGGGGTTCTCTCAGACATGCAGGTTTCCTCACGATGTTTTCCTTCACCGTTTAGCAAGTGATAATCGTGGTTGAAAAATGAGATTCGCACATGAAATCCAGAAATCCCAGAGGTGCGGTTTGAACCTGCGATCCTCGTTACCGAGGCAAGCGTTCTACCAACGTAGCTATCACTGCTATCTCTCTTTCTTATAATGATTGTTGAGCCACTATTACCCTTAAGGGGCCAGTTATAGTGGTCGTTGAGGCAATATTACCTTTGAGCGGCGGGTTGTGCGAGCCCTTGGCGGAGCAGATGAGTCGCGCGACGCCGTCCACGCTCTGCGCGCGCCCCACCTCTTGCTCGCCGGACTTCTCCTTCTTCTTGCCCAGCCGCATTACTGTGCACACACATTCCATCATCCCACTAATATTATAAATGTGAAAGTTTGGATGGATGTTTGTTACTCAATCACGCCAGAACGGCTGAACGGATCTGGATGAAATTTGGCACAGAGATAGATTATAGTTTGGAATAGCCCATAGGCTACTTTTTATCCCGGTAAAATGTATGGTTCCCGTGGGATAGATTTGTTTTAATTTTTCATACTTTTTAATCGCGGGTAACACCGCAGGGCGCCGCTCGTCCATCATATTTGACAGCCATTTAGAGAATAATGACAAAAGAACTCTTTTCCATCAATTGCTGTGTCTTTGAACCCCAATGACATGACAAGGAGTTTAAAAAACCCTCCATTCTAGAATGTTTCGACATTATTGAGGTTATACCCTATTGTCGTGTTTACAAATCACCAAGTCTGGACTCTAATAACAAGACACATTTCTTAAGTACTCTACAAACGCCAACTGGTTCGGCTAAGTTGTAAGCTAATCGTATTGGAACCCCCAATGAAATTAATCGTAAGGAAAATAGGAGTTGGAAAGTAACTCATCCATTTCTCTCCATAGTAAAAAAATACCGTAACAGGCTGACTGCCACAGAAATTAAGACTCTTACAACTCGACGAAGCCTAGTTGGTAGGCGATGATAATGAAGATCATGACTACGTACTTTTTTTTATTTTTTTTTATTACATCATAGGCAAGTATTTGATCTCGATCTCACCTGATGGTAAGTGACAATGAGATCTACGATGGAGCATACTTGCCTAGAAGGTACCTGTTCACTCTCGAATTGACATATTGTGTGATTGTGAACAGGTAGGAAGGCGGCAGTAGATCGAGACGCTACATTCACTAGGCACATGCAGCGCAGCTGATCTGACCCGCCATCCATGAATGGCAACACCGAACATCATGCCGGAACACGGCTAGGCCGCTTGGCGACATGGCTTTGTTCAGTGGGTGGTGACTAACCACGGCCGAAGCCTACCACCAGTAAAAACTACTCTACTCTAGTAAGTACGTACTCTTCTGTTTCTTCTCCTTGGTGAGATAAGTGATGCAGAGGTGCGCGTTCTGGCGCGTCACGTGCAGCGCCCGGAACGACGCCTTCACCGTGACCTTGCTGTCCGCGCTGTCCGCCTGCCGGCCGGGCACCTGCGGTCATTGCACCCATGTATGCATGTAGCAGAAGTATATCTCGCCATCCCTTTCTCGCTACGTACCATAGGCGGCCTCTTACGCCTATGGTACGTAGCGGGAAAGGTATAGCGAGATATACTTGTGTTTGTTATAAACTGCGACCTAAGTTGTTAATACGCAAAATTTGGGCATAACATTAGGGTAAGCAGAGACTCCTAATGTAACCGTAGAGTCATCGAGAAAGCACGCTGTCACTTTCAATCTAATATAGAAAACCTGTTGTGTGAGCAGGACAGATAGCAGTTACGTTACCGTAACGTTACGTAAAAATATACTGCTTGAGTCACTGTACGGATTACTATCTATAAACAGAAAATCACACTTTTTTTACTATTTCGTTAAGACCTACCAGCCAGTAATCAAGTTGCAGTTCTAGTGGTTCGGTTCTTGCGAGCAGTGGGGCAGCGACGAGGTCGGCGTTCGGATGGGTGTGCGCGGCAGGCGCGGGGGTGGCGGGCGGGGAGGGCCGCGCGGGCGGCGACCCGCCCTCCTCCAGCTCCAGGGAGGACACGCCGCCCTCGCTGCAACCCACGCGAACCTCCTGCGATATAAAAAAACATATCTTATTGTAACAGTTCGAGATTAGTCTTATGACGAAGAAAAGGAAAGAGATTTGTCTCAAAATTTGCTTTAATTATGTCATCCTGCATTTGAGCGGAAATTATATGGTGCAACTCTAATATTTATTGTTTATCTTCTGAGTGTGGTTCCATCCAATGGACTAGACCAGTGCAAATAACGAAATTACGATATCATCCAAAATCGGGTTTGGAAGGAAATGAGGTCAATTAAATTCGTATTAGATAGACAAGTTCAAATACTACAATGTCCATGTGGAGGCGGCACTCACCGCGATGAAGGGCACGAAGGTCTGGCTGGAGTCCTCGTCGCCCGACTTCTCCTTGTACGCCACCATCGCCTCGCCGATCGGCACGTTGTTCACCGGCCCGATGCTGTTCAGATACCTGCGCACGAGTAATGTACTTATTGAAAACTAACCGATCGGCTGCTTGGCGTCAAAATTAATGCCTGTGAAATTTTTCGTCTATTTACTACAAAATTAATACATTACATATATCGCACCCTCAGAACGATAGGGGCTCAACTCAAAAATATTTTTTTTTGGGAAATCGCAATCGAAGATCTTTCCAACTGTACGGGGAGGACGAAAAGTACCGTTGTAAAAGAGACGGAAATATAATAAGCTTTTTATATCATAAAAACGCCTTTCTTTTAATATTCATCGGATAGAACATACATTAAAACCATAATTTTGAAGCATAATTTTGATTTCATAATTTTGAGTTGAGCCCCTATCGTTCTGAGGGTGCGATATATACATTTGTTAAAACTTCTATGAATGTGGTAAGACTGTAACTTGGTCTTGTGTTGTTTAATCCAGTGGAAAAGTAGAAAGTGTGTAGTGGAAAAGGTCGTCGAATCTGCCAATTTTGGAATATTTGTTTGTCATTCTGTTGTCGCATCACGACAGAAATTGACGGAAAGTGTTATGACAATAGCTTATCAATATATAGGATACTCTTTATGGCTGAAAATAGATGATAAACCGCAGGATGGGTAAGAATATGTATTTCAGAATTCACTCGACAGACTTTAATTAGGCTTATAATAAATCAACATCTAACAAAATTGTATCCCGGGCACGAAATTGTAAACGAACTAGCTATAACTAGTTCGTATACAATACCAAAATAATCCAGGCAGTACCTGATGTGAATTGTGCGAAGGTGAATTATAGCAGGTGGTCTATGGTCTGACTGTTACCTGCCAATCCTTGAAGACATCTCAGCGACGTCGGCGACTGACCCCTCGGCGCTGCGTTCGCACAGCGAGCTCCAGGAGTCGCCGGTGAACAGCGTGCCGTAGCAGGGATCCGACGCCGCCAGGAAGCGTGCTATCACGCTCGGCCCTGTGCACGAAACAACCAATCTAATAACATGACATAAATAATATGGGACCTAGTCGATAGCCCTGAGGAACCCCAATGTGTTGATCATGTTAAGGGCTATAAACAATTAAAGTTATAATAATAAATATCGCCATACGAACACACCAACTATACGGTCCCACTTTAAGCTTAACGCTTGTGTTATGGGTACCGAACAATGGACTGAGGGCGAACTCAGTATATAATACTTATATACATATTAAACATCCATGACTCGGGTACAAACCTTCGTGCACGCAAAGCTTGTGTCCCTACCAGGATTCGAACCCGGGAAACTCGGCGCAGAAAGAAGAGACACTACCACTGCGCTAATCAGGCCGTCAGCAGTTACGTAAGGAATGATAAAATTATTCCTTACGACTTTATACAATGATGAATTAACTGACGTCATATATTTCAACATTTGCACAAAACACTGAGTGGAAACGCGGCTCGAGAGCTGTATATCAAACAAGTGTAACGCCATTTAATTGATGTTGTTATTACCGTACGGTATGATGTAGAAGCGGACGGGCGGCGAGTCGTGCGGGCGGCGCGCGGCCACGTCGGCGTGCGCGCGCACGGCGGCGCTGGCCGCGCCGTCGCCGCCGCAGATCGCCACGCGGATGCAGCCGCGCCGGGAACTCCTGCGCAACCAATACCACATCATCATATACTTAGATAGATAGATAGATATCACTTTATTGTTCCACCACATAAAATGAATACGAAGTTACAAAAACCTACTTAACTTATACAGAGAGTGTCACAACGAGCGGCCTTATCACTAATAGCGATCTCTACCAGCCAACCTTTGAATGGAGAGGATTTTAAAGACATTTTTGCGACGGGGGTGTACTTAATAATAGATACATACTTACAAATACATACATAAATACTTAGCTACTTTTCATATTGTTACGTGCGGGGGTAATTAAATGCCGATTCTCGTGAAAATGAATTTAATCGCTCTCCACACACAAGGCAAGAAAGTACACACCAGTACACTAACTAGTTAACACTCAAACAACAATCGACCGAATCGACGATACCTCTTTTACGCATCGTAACAATATTTATTATAAATTGATTTCGTCTCGCAAACTGTCCTGCTACACTTGCGCTTAATGCTGTTAACTAATAAAAAATAATCGGCTTAAAATATTATCTAATTTTGGTGGAATATTAACCGTTATGTGTTCATAAGTGTGCACGAGTGTAGGAAAATAAACCTAAATTGTGATACATGACTTTGGTAATTTAGAAGTGATGTATCCTCCACTTTACTGATAGGGTCAGATGTCTAGTTACTCGGCCTAGTTAACGTATTAGGCCTTTATAGAATATCCCATATCTTGTATTTCTAAGTGACGTTAGCAAAATAAAAACTCATTGGTGGTTGAGGCCATTTATAAAAGATAGTGAACATGTAACTGGGGATACGTGTTTTTCGTACCTTCATGTCACATCCATTATCGCTATTAATTACTTGACATAGACCAAATACCTACAAATTTGGGGATGAGACCATATTCATATCCATTTTTTTTTATACGAATACAACTATACGGTCGCATTTTAAGCTTAACGCTTGTGTTATGGGTACCGTACAATGGACTGAGGGCGAACTCAGTAAATAATACTTATATACATATTAAACATCCATGACTCGGGTACAAACATTCGTGCTCATCACACAAAGCTCGTGTCCCTACCAGGATTCGAGCCCGGGACCCTCGGCGCAGAAAGCAGAGTCACTACCACTGCGCTAATCAGGCCGTCATTTTATATCAGTGCATTTCAGTTGGTAAATGTAGAAGAAGAACAAGTAACTGACTGCTTGGGCGGCCTGGAGTAGAGCGCGTGCAGCAGCGGGCGCGGGTCGGGGCGGGGGTCGTGCGCGGGCGCCAGCAGCGCGGGCACGGCCAGCGCCAGCAGCGCCGCCGCCGCGCCCGCCGCGCCCGCGCCCGCGCCGCACACGCCCACGCACTCCGGCGCCGCGCCCTCCTCGCCCACCAGCCGCGACACCTGCTCCGCCCATGTGCGCCGCGGCTACAACCAAACAACATTATCACACTCTTAAATTTAAAGCTAATTTCTTGCCACAACCACGCGGTATTATTTTATAGGCATTTAAATGCCCCACTCCTGAGCAAAGGTCTTCTTCACACGGCTCTGTCGTGGTCCATCTCCTGCCATGATGATCCCGCAAAGATGTTCAAATCCACCTCCTATATGTTTTCCTCGCATAGCCATACCACGTTCGATGTCTCGCCGGCTAGTTTGCAAGTGATTTAACAAGCTTTGAAAATTATTGCAATCGCTTGGCGATACATTCTCCGGAATAAACAAATAATTACTGGACGTTATACACAAATCGCCAATATTGATTTGTATGCAACTTGGTACATGGTTCCATAGATCGGTGAGCATTGTCTTTCTTTTAAAGCACACAATGGAATATTCTTCCAAATCACACAGGACACAACCAAAGCTGTGAAATTAGTTTGGCTAGCCGTACCTCAAGCGTGGTGGGGCTCTGCGCGGGCAGCTCGTGAGCGGACAGAGGGCGCTCCGCTCCGCTCGCGAGCGAGTTCTTCTTGCGCCCGGCGGCCGCGGCCGGGGTCAGGTTACCGCCGCTCGTCGCGCTTCGGAAGAGCCGAGCGCGCTTGTCCTCTTGGAAGGCGTACTGTGGATACTTTGTTGGTTAAAACCTCTAAGATATGCAGGATCATTACCAATTGACATGTTAATTTGTAGCGACCCAATCAGCTCAACAGATTGGATGCCAATTAGACACCTTTAGATATCAATAAAATTGGCTCAGTTGTTAGTAACCCTGCCTTCCGTGCGTAAGACCCCGTTTCGAATCCCGTTAGTGGCAAACTGTGATCACGAATGTTTGCACCCGAGATATGGATATTTAAAATCTATAGAAGTACTAGCCGTGTGCCCGATGGCATATCCAGTGGATTATATCTCAGGAATCTTCCGACGTAACTACTTGTTACCAAAGTACTCTTCAAAACCGTTGTAACGCACCCAAACTCGGTGGGTCTACTCCGCGCCTTCACCGAATTATTGGGATACAAACTTTTCACTCCCTTTTGACCCCATTATTTATATCGTTGTCTAGACCCCGAGATACAGAGAATCCTAGTCTGGGTAGAGATCAATGTATGTTAAAGTATCCAGAATGAATAAAAAAAAGTGCCAAAATTGTTATTTCATTGGTACCTTTGTCTCGTTGGGTGGCGAGCTGGACACGGATGCGCCCGACACGTGCGGGTCGGCCGTCACGTCGCCGTCGCTGTTGCCGTCGCTGCCGCGCTCGTCGCCAGCCGAGCTGCGGACCGCTTCCGACTCTGATATTACATACATTTATATGAAACATCCAACCCAACTAATCAATTAGAACGTGGGACATAAAATACATTTTAAAAGTTGCCGTAGAGTATGTTAGAGTTTCTTTTAGACCAATTAAAAAAAAAAGATTAAGAAAGTGGGAAAACGAAATATTTCTATAGACGGTAGACAGAAATCAGATGCTTTAAATAAACCATGCAACCATGCTAAATCTGAATAGTGATTGATATAATGCTGTGAGAAATGATGAATAAGAAGCGTCGTAATGTATAGTGATAAACAATACAGGACAGACAGAAGCGCGCCAATAGAATTATACCAAACTACCTTACCTACATTCAAACGTATCAAGTCTGTGACAGTATTTGAAATCTTCAACAGGGCCCCAAGTCTGCTAACACAATCGATTCATAATCGAATAGTAACTGTCACTTTTGACAGATATCCTATACAATATCTATCAAGAGTGACAGTTACTGTGCGGTTACTGTTCGATTATGAATCGACTGTGTTAGCAGTCTTGGGGCCCAGGGAAAAGGTAAAGATTAGTCTTATAGAAATATATTCAATCTTGGCTTACGTCAGAGCAAGCCAATACTGAGAATAGAAAAAATTTGAACTTTATACATATAAATAATCATACCATACACAGTCTCAATAAAAAAAAATCTTCTAATAGACTATTTAAATCAACACTACATAAAGCGGCACAGGAGATTTATGAATTACGTTAGGGTAATTTCCATAGGGAATATCTACAACATCGAGTATTTGATATTGAGCTATTGCATTTTCTTTAACGAACTCTGGTCTCTGACCACGTCAAAGGATGCCAGAGCCGAAGAACGTGATGTAAGGCAGGCCTTCTAGTCCAGCCTATGGCCAGCAGTGGACGTCTTTCGGCTGATGAATAGGTCGAAGGAAGTCGACCTTCACCTACTTAATCGAGGCATCATTTCGGGTTCGGAGACGAGACGTTATGAGTCTTAGAACCGTAACCGATAACGATATCTCGGTTAAATGTCACAAGGACTGGAATTCCCTAACTCTAACCGAGGTGTCGCAAAAGGCGACTAAGATTCCTAGAAGCGACTTGAGTCTCATCTAAAAAGAAATGGATAACTTCCACCATTCAGCTTTTCACCGGGATTCGCCGGGGGTCGAACCTCGACGTCGTCGTTGGTCACCGCTGGGAATCTTGGCTTACGGGAGTATCAATTATGGGAGTGTGGCGAATCCAATGTAGCATAAACAAAAAAGAAATCGAAGAGAAGGCTAACTAGTAACGATCCCGGAATAAACTAAGTACCTACCTTTAGGACCGGCAACTGAAACGAAATCTAATGACTCATAATTTGTGTCGTTGCCCTGTTGTTGCAAGACATGAATGTCCTTAAAGTCATGGGTGGACGGTGACACCCCGGGCCCTGACGTAACAAATAAATCTCCCGTATCGCCGTACGTGTGGCGCGTGTACCTGTGAGCGGTAGCGTGTTGATATGTCGCTCTCGCACGACACTCAGCTCGCCGGCGGACGCAACGCTCGCGTGTCGGCTCACTGCGCATGCGGTACCTTTATGCCGAGAATGCAACGTGGAATACCATTGGCTAGTTTAGTCACGTGTTTATTTTTTTTTATTACAATATAGGCAACTATTTGATCTCGATCTCACCTGATGGTAAGTGACGATGAGATTGTTATATGGATACTGTTACGAGTCTCCTGGTGATTGTGATATCGTTATTTACAACATGTTAACATTTATTAATATTTCTGATTAGTTAGTTTGGATTAGGCATACGATTTTTGCATGAGTTTTCAATTCGGTGTCAATAATTTTAATATAGTATGGCTTTGTTAAGGTCCAACCGTCAATTTGGATTTAAAGCCTCACTCGACGTGGATAAGCTACTTAAAAGCTGTAGTTTATACAGCAGCTTATAGTTTACTGATGTCATTTGACCCGCAAGTTGTCAGAATAATTCTGATAAATAAATTGCTTTTGCATCCTTGATTGAATAAATATGAACACTAGTTTGCAATAACATATTATTCTCACAACATTATTTTGTGAATATCAACTGTATCTTTGTAAAAATAAAGTAATAAATTGATCACGTCCACGAAAACAGCTTAACGCGTTATTGCATAACAAGCGTTTACATAGGTATGTAGTGTTTGGGGTCACGGTACCCTTTACACCCTCAGTATTCCACCTCACACTGGCATAATAATAAACTAATCTAATGCACACAGCGTTACATAACAAAAAAAAACAATGTTTAATGTCGTAATATTTTTACTTTATTATAGGATGAGGCACCCAATTATCAGCACTTAGATTCCAATTACTAACACCTATTTGTTAATGAAAACTGTAGAAAGATAAATACATTTTCGTTAAATTTTAAAATTTCGAAAATCTGTTATTCGGTGTCTTTCGAAGATATCGGTACGGGACTCTAATAAAGTACCTAGCAAATAATTGGTACAGTGCCAGCAATTAGGTCTTCTACCCCAAGCAAAACAAAAGTGAAGCGCACATCACACAATGCACTGTCCCTTGAGTGTATGCTGTCCGATGCTCAGGCAATTACTCATACTGTTTCATTTAATATGTTTGAATATTCGTTATAAATGTTGTACTAAGTATTGATCTGTGTAGCGTCTGGCCTAATATAAATTAAGTAATGTATCGTCGCTCAACATAAGGTCAGAAAGTGGTCAAACGCAAGTCTATCATCAATAAAAAAACAGAATAACAAAATGCTTTCTATTATCATGCAGGGGTTCCCAAACTTATTTTGTCTACTGCCCACTTTGAGAATGAATATTTTTTTAGCGCCCCCATTTTTTCACCTACTTAAAAACCACTATAACTTCAAATTAAATTAATTATAGTAAGCCTCTACACAACGGTCCCATTTTTTTTCTGGGTCTCTTACCGACCCCCTTTAGGCCTGCAGCGCCCACAAGGGGGCGTTATCACGCACTTTGGGAAAGGCTGTAGTAGATAATACAAATGTGCCTGTAGGACTAGTTAATTGTCAGTACACCAGCTTTCGGCCAGTACAGTGAAACATTTAGTAACAATCGCGAATGATACACGTTAAGTAAAATAATGATAGGTATAATTTGTAAATTAATAATGAGACGATGGGCAAATGACCCAAGTATATTAGACCAAACTCCACACAACTTGTAATATTCACATTTGTTAAACAACACAATGAAGTAACAACATTTGGTAAGTGCATACCATTGGAATGCCTGTGATGCTCCTGATTCGCGAGACTCCTGGAGCTGCTGAAGAAGGGTCTCAAGGAGGGCTTGGGCGTGGAGCCGATACTGATCGTGTCCATTTGGTCCGGACCTGAGTCTTCGCCCTCACCGCACGATAACGACTCAAGTTCCTATGAGAAAAAATGATTAAAACCACATTCGAGTACTTACGACGGAACAAAGAAAAGCTTCTGATATGATTGATCAAACATTATATAATGAAAAAATACGTACAATAATAGTTCAGTGACTGTTATCTATAAGGATACATAAATTCATAAATGGAAAAACTCCAATTCGTCGTATTTGAAATGTATGTAGCAAGATCACAAGATTTTTTAATAGGTGTTCCCAAAGGATCACTACTAAGTCCCACACTATTACTGCAATTTTCAATATCATATAGCTGCAACTCATGTTTTTGGTGGTAGAATTTTTGCCTTTCGGTACCTGGAAGAGTTCATCAATGTCGTGCTGTGCATGGTGGGTGTCGCGCGTGGTGCCGCGCTCTGACAGCTCCTCGGGCATTCGGAAACGCCGCAGCAGTGCGGCGAACTTCTGCTTCAGATTGCGTTGCTGTAACATGAAGTGCAACTTGAATAACATTCAACAGTGACTATAATTATTGGATAATATTTGTGTTCACAGTTGAAAATTGTTAATAATGATATTTTCAGAAATGTTAGCTTCAGAGTCATCATTAATAACAATCTGATTCATTCATTACGTCTTCGTAGTTTGGCGATCACGAACTTGACAATACTTCACGTAAATATAAACATAGCGATAAATCTCCATTGTATCTTTTACATTTCTTATCAAAGTGAATGCTGTTTAATTTTTTTTAAAGTGCACCATTTTTAATTAACAGTAACCAAAGATAAAAAAAACAATCAGTTACTAATGATTTTAATATAATAATTGAATTCGATAAAATGAGATTTAAACAAATGAAGGCAAGAACAAATATAAAATGAAACATCGTTTACCTCCATGGGGTGTGAAACACTACTGAACAATAGGAACTGGTTGCAGTATACAAAGATAATCTAATCTCACGCTAGTCGAGATAACTACCAAACACTGAGACACAATGTGCGAGGGAGGAAGAACGTGATTCATTAGTACTACATACAGGTACGACAAACGCTCGAAAGGTGATTGCTTTAAAAATTGCAAGACGGCAATCTAATGAATTTGTTGTTTCAAGAATTAGTTTCAACGCTAGCGACGCTCTCTCTTCGGTCGTTCCCTCATGACTGAGGATCGTGATCATCACGGCAGTTCTTTGGATCGGACGAACTGTCTCCATCGGCTCCGGTCTGTGGCCATCCTCACCGCGGCGTAGAAGCGGGACGTTGGTGTTTCTTTAAGTTGGTCAGACCAGCTGGTCGGGGACCGGCCTCGTGAACGTTTCCCTTCCACGTTTCCCACCACAATTAGCTTTTCTAAGCTGCTCTCGCCACGTCTGGCGATGTGACCAAAATAGCTCAGTATACGACGCAGTACGACTAATTACAATTCAATTGCAATACTGGTGCTATGACAATCATAGAAAATGCAAACGCTCAATACCTACACAATACATGCACCACAGATTGCAAAAGTAAACTAAACTAAGAGATTAGAAATTAAGTGGCTATAGCATTGTCCACGGCTGTTATTAAAAAGCTAAATCTCATAAAGCTGTTTTTTAGAGTTACCATTATATGCAGGTAGATAGAAAGTAGTAGTATCTGATGGAAAATATAAAACCACAAAAGAAGAATAATTCAAAATCATCATCAAGGGGATTGTAAATCATGCAAAATTGACAGAGACACGAATTGATTGACGCTAAACACCACTATTGCTTTAAAGTTGAGTGTATATTACGCCATTTTTATTCTTTATTCTATTAGACAAGTGTCTCTTCTATGGTTTAGATACTTTACCGTCTACACGCTGAAGGAAATCTCGTTGAAAACTTTGATTTTAGAATTACAAACTAAGTCTACTGTATGAGTTACGGTTATTGTATTATTATGTTCAGTCCTGATTACTTCGTAATTTTCTTAATTCGAAGCAATAGTGCTGTTTTTAGCAACTGTTATATCAACCCCACAACAAATGCCACTATCATTCACCCAACATGCATCCGTTGCGGGCTCACCGCGAGCTTCCCGCGACTACCCTTGCGCTTAGCGGCGGCGCTCTCCAGCTCGCTGTCGCTGTCCCTGTCGTTCGCCTTACAGTGCATATAGCTCTGTCTCTTTCGCTCGCGCTCCATGAAGCTCAAGTCGCGAGATCGGGACAGCTGGGTGCAATGCAACGCCTATGTTACGGTATAAAGCTTGATGCTATAGGCTGTTATATACGTAAATAAAAAAATACTTTTGACTAGCTGTGCTCGCGTCTTCATCAGCGGAATCTTTCGGCTATCCTGCCACCACCACTAAGTTGACTCCAAACATAAGCTAATACAACGTAGACTTTATTCTTAAAATATTTAATGTACAGACACGGCTCCTTTGAATTCAAAATAAAATATAGATAAATATAACCAACTAGCGCCTATTACATTTATGGCTGATATGAAAATAAACTTATTCAGTATTTACTTATAGTAATTATATAATATTTATAAGCTTTCTGAAGCAGAAGCCAAAAGCGTTGGATGATTTCAAACATGCATAACGTAACTTCGATAAAAACAATCTATAACATCCTAAGGCCTCGTCTGACCCTAATATCATCCTTAATTACAAACAAAATAAGGTAAAAATTACTTTAACAACATTTTGTGGTCATCACCCTACACAATTTCCAATCAATTTGTAGCTCGAAGGAAGATTAATTCGGAGACACGGACGGAACAGCATCTAAGCTCCAGATAACCAATTACCTTGGTGTAAGAGAGATCGGTCTTGTTGAACGCGAGCTGCCTGTGCGCTCGCCGCCTCGCGGGCGCACCATACGTCATCTCTTCGGCCTCCTCCACAGAACTGAATTCTCCTTCCTCCTCCTCGTCTGAGTAGCCACGTTCTATAACAATGAGAATACGTATGTAGTGATCACTGAACAACGAGCGCGTCGACGAATCGTACCGATAGAATGGGAATGCCATAAATTAGCTACCGAGACATGCCACATTTAAAATGTAAATTACTTGCTAAACTTGGTGTAACCTGAAATAATGAATGAAGCTTTGGTGACGTCCGTCAACATGCACTAAGCCTTATTGAAACCTTGGCTTATTGAAAACCCTATTAATGGCCCATCAAGGATTTAGGCTACATCTCTAAGGCCTCAGCCTCGAATTTAGCGGGCAGCGGGGCGGCGGCGGCGGAGGCGCGGGAGCGGCAGGATCTTATGCGTAAAATCAAATGGACCGGTTCTCGAAAACAACGGCGTGGCAGCGGCGCGGGGCGGCCAACGAGCTCCGCTCCCGCGCCGCCGCCCCGCTGCCCGCTAAATTCGAGGCTGAGGCTTTATGTTCCATTAATATGGGGAAATTAAATGGCATGGAAAGAAGCACTTGGAAATAAGCATCAAAAAATTTCCACGTCGTCGAAGAGTTGTAGACACTGTACCTGTTCCTGTACCTGCAATGCGTACCTGTGATGAGCAAAGTGTTGTTGTTCTTGGTGTCATGGTCCACCGGCGTGGACGCGAGACCGGTGATGGTGAGCTTGGCGACCGGCTGGCCGGCGGCGGCACCCAACTTGCCGCCCACGCCGGTCAGCTCGAGCTCCATGTCCATCGACCTTTGCAGCACCTGGTGGAGAGATATGTTTCAAAACCTTTGGAAAAAAGCAAATGATGGGCCACTATGGTTAGATGTGGGTATTTGCAGTAAGAAGTACGTCATTGCCTTATCGGCCATTCAACCACACATAGCACCGCCTAATTAATGCTCTAATCAGTAACAATATAGGCCTGTATACTTCCAGCAGACATAACTATTACACGAAAACATGACAATAAGAAAACTTATTCTTTCGGTTAAACGTTCAAGTTAAGGATGACTTTTTTTTTTTTTTTTTTTTTTATTACATTATAGGCAAGTATTTGATCTCAATCTCACCTGATGGTTAGTGACGATGAGATCTACGATGGAGCATACTTGCCTAGGTAGGAAGGCGGCAGTAGACAGAGACGCTACATTCACTAGGCACATGCAGCGCAACTGATCTGACCCGCCATCCATGAATGGCAACACCGAACATCATGCCGGAACACGGCTAGGCCGCTTGGCGACATGGCTTTGTTCAGTGGGTGGTGACTAGCCACGGCCGAAGCCTACCACCAGTAGACAAATGAGTCAGTAATTGGACGCGCAAATGTCCCGGGGCCTTGATAATGAGTCGGCTGTCGCTATTAAACAGTTAATTTTAGAGTTATCTATGCAGCACAGTCACCCGATAGGTATTTAGCGTGCGCATCCTCTGGAGACCGGCCCGTGCGGGTGCGGAGGGGGGGGGCATTGATAAACTATTACGCGTTTATGCTGGAGATATCTTAAGTAGCGTATTTACTAGGTAGGTAGGTAGGATATGGAAGCTGTGCAGATAGATTAAAAACAATACAGAAAAACATATCTTCGCTCTTTTCGTAGACCCAAGAAATTCCGTAGGAAGTTTCCGGGCGGCGTTCGAAGTCTTGGTAGAGCGTTAGTGTATCGTCACTCACACATTCACACGCAGTTTCTGCAATGATAAATGGATATGCTGGCATATTCTTACCTGGTCCATTCTGATGACACCCTCGGCGAGAGTCTTGTATCCAAGTATGGTGCGGTTCTTGTACTTCTTGCGACGCTGCAGCATTATCTGCAATCTGTAACATGCACCAATCATGTAATATATGATGATGGCTTTTCTTGCAAGAGCTTTGGACTCGAAATTTGGTTTTGAGAGCTAAGAGTATAAGCACTCCAATCGCTTAGCAAATGTTTAAATAGTAAACGAAATATTAAATTGCCTTTGAGACTATTATTACTTCATTTTCTTCATCGGATCTATTAAATCTGTTTTTTTTAGCATCTTCAAGGGAAGCTCTTCAGGTAGGGAAGGACCTCACGAAGGGCACTGACAGAGTTATAAGGGTCACAAAATACTGGGCTAGTAAAAACGACAGATAGAAAAAACACATTGTAATGGAATCTTATTTATACATACACGGACAACTGTTTATAGATCTATGGGTATATCTGATATTCAATCAAATATACTAGCATCACTATTGAAACCGAACATTATCCTTAGCGATAAATATTTGTAGGTATAAACATATCTACAATTCAAAGTGTTAATCCGGTCGTAAACTTTAATACGTTTAGCGTAGCGAAGCGTGTAGTGTACAGTCAAGTGCATGATAATAAAAACATAGACAAACACAATCGAATTGAGAACCTCCTCCATTTTTGAAG
Source organism: Pheosia gnoma (assembly GCA_905404115.1). NCBI lineage: Eukaryota > Metazoa > Arthropoda > Insecta > Lepidoptera > Notodontidae > Pheosia > Pheosia gnoma. The sequence goes on from FR989912.1 coordinate 7,226,187, forward strand.
TCGGTTAAAAACTGACAAAAATCATAAAAGGTTTTAAAACAATTTATAATTACATTACAAAGTACGTTTCTCCTGAAAAAAATTCTGTAATACCATTGTGTGTGGATTTAAACTTCACTATTTTGGAATCAATCTTGATAATTATTGCCTAAGAACCAACAGGCGTTGTTGCATTAGAGTTCTGGATCCAAGACTGCAATCGATTGAAAAGATGAATCACACACACACAGTTTAATGTGGACAAAGCCGAATGCAACATATAATAGTAAAAAAAAGGTTGCTATATATTATAGTAAAACCCTTTGTAAAGACTCACAAAGGGCAAGACGGCAAGTGTTTACAGTTTATTGACATTGACTGTACAACTCCGGAATCGCCAGCGCCGATCTCAGTATAGTTTTATGGCCGCTTTTATTGTTTGGAATGTTTATTCCGTTTAGTTTGAGTGCACGAATATGTAGTAAAAAGGCCACGAATAAAAATAAAAAGGTAATATTTTATGGACTTTTTTTATTGGAAACAGTTTCATGTTTCATAGTAATTCTGACACACATCTAGTAGGATCTGACGGACAAATAAATAGACAGGAACTGTAATGTATGCACAGATATACGTTATATATTCCTACTGAGGAATAGCATTTTAGCGGAAAAGGGAAGATCTTCCCAAGCGGGTGGTTAGCCTGGCGGGGCGGCCGCTATGCCCCGACGGTTAATGTCAGGATCTTGTATATGTTACTTGCTCCGAAAACACTTATAACGCGATTCAGGATTGTGATGACAATTGTCTATTGTTCTGAATGCATCTGCAGTGCCATCTGTGTAAGTGATCGCTACAGTGTATCGCTACAGTAAGCATGCAATCATTTCATCACTCATTCGTTCAACTCATTCAATCAAATGTATTTCATTCAATGGAGACCGAATTAAGATGGTTTGAATTCCAGCAAGCTCGTTGTATTACTTCAGGAACTACCTTTAAGTACGAGAAACAAGGCAGCTGCCGCAATACCTCCATATAATCTTTCGATAAGCCCTTACTCTGTTATTCCGTCATGGATGCCACTAGATCGTGTGTCAATTATGGGTCCAAATGAGACACGTGACAGAGGTAAATCTGTGTCGGGCCGTTTCACAGCACGCGACTCCACGCCAGGAATAGCTAGTTTGACTAGTATATTAATAGCAGCGTCTGACCTTGGCCTTAAAACATTAATTATGCTAACTCTTTCGCTTTCTTTACAGCGGCCGCAATAAATTAAACTGTAAACAGACACAACATTATATTTTTGTAATGCAGTTTAATGTCTCAATAACCAGTTAACAAGTATTTTTTATTAACTAGATACGATGTTTATTTAAATTTAGATTTATTATTTGAATCATGTACCAAATAGTTACCATCTTGTATGTCTGGGGTTTCAGTCCATCAGTCTCAGTAGGTTAGACGGTCAGACTCACATCAGTTTAACCAGACCGACGTCAGACTGAACGTGTAACACCCGAGTATGGAACAAACGATGATTGAAACGTACTACTTTATCCCCTCCTACGTGAAACTGGAAGGACTGTACAATAGCCCTGTGGGCCAAGCAGGAACTCCCTAATGTTATCGTTAAGTCATCGAGTTCCATCACTATCATTCTTATTTATGAAATCTATGGTGTGGGCAGGACGTAACTCGACTCAGCCCAAATGCGAGAGGCCAGTCCTGTACTGGATTGCTTACGATCTTGCTCTACCGTCGATGTCGTCATCACAACTAACCTGTTGCCATCCCGCTTGACGAAGTGCGGGTACTGGAGTGAGAAGCAGAGGTCGAGCTCGACGTCGAGCGGCGGGACTGCGATGTCGTTGGAGCGGAGCGTGCGCTTGCTGCTGTGCATGCGCGCGGCCAGGATCACCGCTCCCGCGCCCGCTCCGCTCGCCGCGCCGCCGCCCGCCTCGCCGAGCGCTCCGCACACGCGCAGACGTGTTATCCGCAATGTACATAGCCTGGAAAGACAATAAAATATACGTTAAATATGAATAGCACTGAAAAACATTTACATTAGGTAGGTAGGTACCAATTATTTCTTATGGAACACCTCTACCATGTGACCTAGTTTGCCTTATTAGATAAAAGTGGAGTAATTCCAATAAAATATTCTATTTTGTCTACAAACTCTGGAGTAATTTCATATCATATTCCCTAGGCATACATTGCTGTATGTATAGACAGACAATACGAATAATAAAATGTTACATAAAGAATAAATATTGTACAAATGTGTTAATACTGGATATAGCTCTCGGTACGCTTCACGGGAAAATTACGAGATGATTGCTTACGTGCCGGTTGTCATGCGACTCGCGAATATTGTAATAGAAATAATGAAACATCTCTATATCTGGCATCAGAAAATCTATATCTAGAAGAAATCTCTATCTAGAAGAAAATGTACCTAAAGTGTCCATTGTTATGGGCTTATACCTATTTTATTTCGCCAATGAAATGAAAGCCCAATGAGTTACCGAATGGATATTTCATTGTCCCATAACAATTACTTTTACATCTTCTCCGCAAACATATTTAAACCATTCAAAAGCGACAAAATAAAAAAGATCGTTTTGAATTTTCGTATTAAAGCCACCTTGATCGGTTATCTGGTTCCATTTATTTATTTCGTAGCGCTCTGAACAAATGCGACAATTTATTCCCGCGCCGTGGCCAAGGCGAACGTTTTATTAAGAGCTCCAATATATTTCGCTGTCAATTCAGACGGGATAGAGTGAAAAGCATTACTTTAATTCTTTGTTCGACTTCCATAGCAAATTCACTTTGTTAAATTACAGCAAAATATACTTTGGATGTTTCCAGGGTTTCGATTTTGTGCTAAAAATATTGGTTTTTTTTTTGGGACATAATAGTCAACGGATTGAAGATCCCCTAATGATGACCTGCCTGATTAATTTCGTAGAGAACATAATTATTCCAAAGCTCAGGGCTGTACCTACCAACAATACTTATCGCCAGAATGTGGTGTGAGTGAGTCAGCAATTTGTGCCCCGGAATTTAACACATAATATGTGTAATGCATTCGGTGATATAATTGTCGTGTTATTCTTTGGCTTAATAGTGACAACGACCCGGTTAACGCCGGAATAAACGACTTCTGCCAAACCGCATCACCATCAAAATAAGTACCAAAACAAAATGTATTTCAGATAGGACTTAAAGAAAATAATTTAACGTTTTTATACTTAATTATAACAAGCATGCACTTCGTATGAAATAAACAACTCAAGTGCATGAAGAAAATTCAGTTTCGTAGTTCCAGAACTAAAGTGACAATATTCTCAAACAACTCGAACATTATAGCACAACTTTTAGACGATCCCTTTCGTGCCAATAATCCTTCGTTCGTATTAAGTCCAGCAATAAGGATGAGGGATCCCGGGTGTGCAAATTTAACGAACGTGCGACCATACATAGCTAATCGTCAGGTCACTGGACCCGATTAAAGAGGGCTATGTAGAATAGTGGCTATACATAGGGTTGCCCATAAAATATAACAAGCACATTAATGTAGCCTTACTTTTTAGAAGTGAACACGGAACCGTAGCCTTTTACCGTTCCATCGGAAACATCTCTTTCAATAAAGAAAGCATAGAAACACCTCTGTAATCGACGACCTACTTTCGAGAAATTGGAAATTGACAAGGTAAGCCGGAATAACTGTCTCCGTACAACCCTATGTGTCCGCGTCATTTCACGTCCAGGGATAGGAGAAAGTCGGCCGGAACCGTCGTGTCCGGCGGTTTATGGACACCGGCGCCAGATGTGCTCGAAACTGGATCATTGGTTACCTTTCACCAAGGCATATTTTTAGACCAGGTGATCCAGCAGCGTCCCAACAAATCGTAATGGAAGAATATGTAGCAAAACAGTTGCTCAATTTATGTGTCAATAGGTCTATGTTACGGTACGAAAAACACCCATTTTTTTTTGCCCGATGTATAATCAAGCACAAATTCGAAGGCATATATTCCATACAAAGTCAAAAGCCACAGAGTTAACAATACATCCGAAACCATCGACCATAACTCGACTCGTTGTCTCCGATTGCAAACGTAAAGACATGATCCAAGTAAATCATGGTGTCTGCCGGTTATCGGTCGCAATAAATCAGGTTAAGCCGCGACTAACCCAGCGATGCTGTCGTGATGGCGACGCGCTTATCAAACGCTTCTGTAATTAAACGAACACATAAAAGTCTGAGAGATTTGTGAGTTCCTTTGGGATATACTTTCGAGGCTGAGTGATTTAAACAATTTCTGGTGATAAATCTAAAAGTTACGGTTTGAGTACTCGATTGCCACCCTCTCATATTAACCTTTATATTATTGACGTTAATGTTGGTATATTGACGGTTTGTAATGACGTTAGTTTAGTCATGATGCCAGCTCACTTTGGGGTCCAGGAAAAACTATAAAAATTACACAATCGTACTGGTACGTCTTCTTATAACGCACACGAAATACATGTATACTTAGATAATGGAACTGTTATGAAAATAATGGAAATACACGAGCATTTTGCAGTAAAAGTTAACAGTAGAGTTAATTAATCATAGCTTAAATACGATGTAAACTACATGAGACAAGGAGGAAATATTTTTCAAATAAACCTCATCCACCATCAACAAATTCTGAAAACAGAAATGAAACACGAATATTCAACAGGAAAGTTAAGTCATAAAAAGTACAAGGCATTAATCAAAGCCTGTTTTCTACTAAAGAAAAGTTTTTCATTGTGTCCTTAAATTGGCACAAACCGGTAGCAATGAACCCATGGCATACAAAAGGATTACAACCTAGAATGGATCGAACGCAAGGGGGAAAACTTTTTTGTGAAACAACTTTTCCCTGGCCAGATTCAGTCAAGCAAGATTTTCATGTAGCAGTGTATTATAACATAGCAATATTATTTTTATGTAGATATTTTTGAATGCCCATACCATATTTCAGTATAACAAAATAATTGGATGTCTAAAGAAATTCGAAAGAGTCGGTCTTTGAGAAGTGAAATTAACTGTGCAGTTTATTTCTACGGAGATGCTGGACGTCATAATTTGATGCTAACTTTTCCTTCGTATATTTTACGGATAAAAAAGCGCCGCTTTATCTATCACGTTATTATAAACGCATCTTGAACTTTGTCCGAGATTTCATAAGAGAATATAATAAAACAAACATTATTTATTGGCAAACAGTTAAAGATGCAAAAAATTTTAAAGTTAAAATTTGTTTCGTTCCAATTTACTGAAGTCATGAAAGGAGCACGTGATTCATAATAGGATAAGGCACACTCTGCAATCATAATAAGGATGATGCATATTGATAGACGTACGCTGTTTGCCATATATATTTTATTTATATTCAACCCTATTTTCATCGTTACAGACTAAACAAAGGTGTCTGAATAGCGTCAAGCTGCCAGCAGCGAATCGTTGATATTAGCAAGACCGCGCTAATTTTTCTAATGAATCAATTAGTTTGCCACACACGGCTGGCCCAGTTCGCGACGCCGACACGTCATACGAAAGCCCCTGCAATCAGATTACTGGGGTAATTGCGTGGTGCTGCAGATTATGCGATACTCCCATTTTGAGTAAATGGCATTAATCTCGTTTTATAGTAATAGTCTTTGGATTAGAGTTTGTCATAAAAGCCTCTCTAAGGGTTATTTTCCCTTTTGTAACCGGTCATGCTATTTAACTAAAATAGTTGAGTTTCAGGTTAACGCATGGGTATCGCTATAATGCTATAACGTTCTGTGAGATACCCTAGCAGCTTTTCCCCTATTATCACTGAAGGTAAGGTAAGGGAACCCGAATAGGTACCCGTAAGGGAATTATCCCCGAAGAATAAACAGAGGAGCGGCGCAGTGCTCCACACAATTTACGAAAACTCTTTGTTAGGTAATATAAAATATCGACCTATAAATAAAACATCCATATTCAACCGCTTCAAACAGTTTTATTAGCCGCACACGAAGGCCGTACACAAATAAAACCTTTTTACAAATCCCTGTTTTGAATACCTAACCGATACTGAGCTGTCGGTTTCATTCGAGACAAGCTGTCAAAGTCACGCCGGTGGTCTATGAAAATCCTATAATCAGTGCGTGGAACCGGCAAAGCAATGTTTCGAGCATCAGGATATGTATTCAAGGGTATCATTTGCAGGTAATGATATCCAGAGTTATATATTTATGCTATATAGTCGTACACACACGTGATAGCGGTAAGGTCTTGCACCAAAGACCGGGTAAGCATTGAATATTTGTTGGTGCCAAATCTTGTAAAACGATAATATATATAGCATAAATTATTGGTGCTAATTAATGTCTGATACATATTATCTTACGAGGACTCCGTCCTGCTCGAAGGTCATTCACAATTTCGTTTGATGTGTTTGAGTCTAAGGTCAAAATTACTAATTTGTCAAATAAGATAAGTTATCGTTAGATGGTTGACACGACGAAGAGAAATCCTAGCCGAACTTACCTTTAAACGTATTTCCTTATAGTGCTTAGATCATTTGAATAGCCATACATAGTGGTCACGCAGAGATTTTAGTGCAACTTATTTGCCGGTCACTCCACCAATCTTAAGAAATCAATCACAGTCTTCTACGTGCAAATTAAGATATTACAATTATATTACATAGCCTTCCGCAAAATACACCGACCTTCATTACCACTTGGGCAGATATACAATAACTAATGAATAACCGATTAATTTCAATTGAACTAACAAACCGTTAATAACGAGTTTAATCAGGCTTTTGATTACATCACAGCTGGCTATGTAATAGAATTGTATATAGCGATACTAATAAGACATACTATAAAACAACATAATTGATTGTAACGCTTGATGAGTATAAATCAGAATATTAATATTGATTATTACATAAGTATTATTATCCTTTACATATTCGTAGGTATTTCCCTAAACTATTCCAGTATATTTGTGACATGAATAATGAAATTAATTCCGTTCAGTGGTTGAATTGTACGACTCGCGCCGGGGACTTTCTTTTATACTATACGATATACGATTATAAAACAGCCTCTGTACGAACTTTTTCTAGAAATCAACCGAGAACTTTCAAGAACCTGGTCGTACCGAGCAATGATGAAGTCACCAGACGCGACAGAGCTTTGTACCTACAAGCAAACGCTACGCCGCCGGTCAACGCACCCGTCCTCAGGGAGGCAAAACGCCACGCAAGTGTGAAAGCCAGCAAATCTCGCAAGATCCCCCCGGTACCACCTCGTGGAAACAGACTCTTCAAGGAGGGAGAGACGAGAAAGTATTCGCCGTTTCATTCCCCCGGACAGGTAAAGGATTTTGATTACAGTATTTTGGCGTTAATAAAGATTTTTATGTACTAATTACTGCATTTTGTGTGGATATCCCTATGCTTAAAGTTTGCATTCTTTATTTGAACACCAGGCTAATGGTTATACGTACCAAATTGTATACCAAACCGATAATCTTAAAAAAACGTAATAAATTCTCAGTTGTTAAATTTCAATGGCTTCAAAACACCTTATCTTGAAGGTCTTGCATTAATTTAATTATTATTGATGCATGAACAATACTGTCTAGAAAAGTGTTAATCAGGATCAATCTTAGATCTGCACTTTTTTTATTTTAAGTATCAAAAGGTCAAACGTATTAACTTCTAATTATTTATTCGCATACATCGTTTTACTAAAATTCACACTGTAGCTGGCGCTGTTCTAATCTTTCACCGTTGAATAAATTCGCGTAATTAGGTGTAATTGGCCGTCGGTAATTATATTCACATTCATCTTTTGATGTTTTACATGATTACATTATCTGTACATAATATGGCAAGAGATCTAAAGGGATGTATACTCGGGGTTTTCGCAAGCAATGAATATAATTATTACGTTTCGCCGTTCAAACACATCCCTTCAATTAGCCCGGGACGTAATGAGCTCACATATTTACGATTGAAATATAACATGAACAAATATTATCCCCCAAATGTACTTCATCAAACGTCATATAGTATTGCGCATAAGAGTTTTGCTTTGCGCAGTACTATGTGACGTTTGATAAAGTTATAAAACGTCTATAAATTTGGAGGAAAAAATTTATATTCCGTCCGCGACATTCATTATATTCCGCGACTATATTTGGTTTTGATGTAGTATGTTATTCCGTGTGCGAATAACAAAAAGCTATAAAGAAGAACTTATAGCTTGCCATACGCTCCCCTTTATGTGTTCAGTACAAACAAGGAGAAATTACCTACGTAGGTACCTACAAGCTAAAATTATCTTGAACACATAATAATTTACTTGAACCTGGTACATAAATTCCCTGGTAATTTGGGCTCGTAGAGACTGGGCGGCGAAAATATATCAATACGAGAGCATGTGTGTTTATTAGCTACATGTTCGGAGTGCAGTGCCTGATTTAGATATCATTGAAGCCAATAGAGGCAGTGTAATTATAAGCGACAAAATTCCATGTATTATCATATAAATAACAATAATAAACTAATGAATACGAAATAAAAAGGACAAGCAAAAATATCCCGTCGGGATCCGGCTGTTAAACCTTCTGGGATACCGGGATGTGCTGAGATAGCTCTATAATCGGAATCCGGATAGACTACATGACAAAGATCACTGTGTCGTCATCAGCAGTAGTTCTAGCCCCAAATTTATTAAACTATTCTTCCAATTTCAATGGTATTATCAAAGACTTATGAAAACGTTTTGTAATGCCACTGTAAATTAATTCAAGCTAGTCTTTACCGATTTACAAAGGACTCTCAACCAGTCCAGCCTGATTGTATTGCATAGCACCTGACGTCTACCCTCTGAGACCAGCAGATGTCACGACTTCACAAAGGATGTCATTCGGAAAGTCTATATATTTTACCTAAAATGCTGGATTACCTACAGAATCATTTACTACACACATGTATTCACCAAAAAGTAGGTCATCCAGTCTGATGCTCATAAAAATTCACGATACGATGGCCCCCAAATCAGTTTAAATTACGTAACGAGATTGAGCGCGATCGGGACGCAGGGAACACGGCTGAAAAAACTCTGGGGCGCAACATAATCGGGCCGGGGGACCTTGGTGGGAGGATTCGACTCGAAATTACTAATGTATGATGGCCCGTTCAAGGTTTCTAGGTCTCCGCCCAATAGTCCCCAGTTAATCATTCTCTTTACAGATTTATATATTCCGTGCAGCAACGTTTTTCAAAATATTTTTTAAGAAAATTAATACCCTGGTTGTGCGTTGTTTGGTTCCTGACTTGAATCCCTAAGGTTTGATTATTCAGTCGAGCCCTAAGGATCGAGTTTAGGCCCCACACATAATTTTATAAGTATTGAAGTAAAGGGTAAAACTTTAATTCATTCCACGAAAACATCGCAAAATAAAAAGTATCAGTTTTCCTACAAGGGACAAGATAGTCCAACTTTAATCTCCGCGCCAGGCTCTTCTAATCCGTGTCCAAACTTATAAGATTTCTAAGAAAAATGTGGACAGTTCTTATCTGCATGAAAGTAAGATACTTGTTTGGAAGGGCAATTCCTATTATGTACAGAAGATTTTCTCCTCATAAACACTCTCACAAACAATCTATATCTAATTGAAGTGTCGTTTGATAAGCAGACTATAGGACTTTGTACAGGGCAACATCCATAATGATGAGAGGACGCTATGCGTCATAGCAGCAAACGAGCAGTCCGAAACACAAGCAGAGTATTTGCCTATTTAAAGCTTTTACATTTATGGAGTTTAGATTTCATCGATACACCACCAGCATGATAGATATAAAATTATCTAAAGCGAGCAAACTAAACAAATGAAAATCTGAGCACTGATAAAACTAAATTGCCTTCTATACCCTCGTCTACGTAAACATTGAATATTATTTGTACACCATTATTAAAACCATCTGGGAACTTTCCTCTCGCACCGTGATAAAACCAAAGTTTGTGTTAACCTAGCGGCGCGTTTAAACCGAAACTCACTGTAAATAATCGGTAATCCCCGAAGCCCGTGCCCGGCCACAAATCACTCAGGAATGTCCTACGTCACAGGACGCCGGTTACTCATTCCGGATTACGCATCGCTTTGTACGTTTAATCAATGTTGCAGCGGAGACACCGTGTTGATTAAATTATTATTATTAGGGTGATCATTTTGTTTTATTTCAGGAATGTCGTTCCACATTCGATATATACGAGTACATATCAGTTGAACTCACTGAAAGGTTCATTTACCACAGCCAATCATGAAAATACGAATATATAAAAAAATGCTCATTAAAATCTGTTAACTGATTTGGAACTCTAAGAAGAATAACTTAAAGTTGACCATATAATTTATATTTCCCAATGGTTTCAGTCTACAGTGGAGTGGGTGGTGGCCCGCGCTGATGACATCCTCAATTGGGGGAGGAAGAACTCTATATGGCCTCTGACCTTCGGCCTCGCTTGCTGCGCTCTGGAGATGATGCATTATGCTGCACCCAGGTATACTCTTTAAAGACAAGACATTATACTATCACCAAGACCCAACACCAACATTTCGTAATTGATCCAGCACATGATATCAAAACCATCTGACAATACACGGTAATGCACTGAGAGTTCGCTACAAGCGAATTTTTTTTTTTTTTTATTTCCACTACTTAAAGTGGCCAGCCCGAGTGTACACTAAACATTCATTATTACGTGTCAGTGTATTTTTAAGACACTAGCGACAAACACGCTGGTTTTCTTTATTAACTACACTACCGCATAGGACGACGGATTAGCGCAGTTTGTAGTGACCCTGCTTTCTGTGCCGAGGGTCCCGGGTTCGAATCCTGGCAGGGACAATCTTTGTGTGATGAGCACGAATATTTGTACCCGAGTCATTGATTTTTAATATCTATATAAGTATTATATACTCAGTTCGCCTTTAGTCCATTGTACGGTACATATGTATAATACAAGCGTTGCTTAGTGTGGGACCGTATACTTGAGTGTGTTCGTCTGGCGATATTATAAAAATAATTATCAACACCCTCCTCACCCTCTCCCATGATCTGGGATCGACGCAATATGTCTTGGCCTTCCATTCATTACGCTTATCGGTCATTCTCTCGCATCCATCCCATCCTCGTCCATATCACTCTTAATACAATCCATGTATCTTCTCCTTGATATTTTCCTAGCTCTGTAGCCATTCACACATTCATAACATTACCTTATATTCGCGAAATACCATAGACTCATATAAACCAACGTCGTCGAGTTCGCCTAACCGCGTAACCGATACGAGATCGTTATCCAGTAACCAGAGACGGGGCGGGGGTCGTCGTGCGCTGCTGCTTTGGAGTTTACTTGTTGCATAATTGACGTGATCGCCAGCTACTTCTGCCCTAGCGTGTGAGCTGTCTTCGCGAATCAAGCAAAAATATGTCATCTTAAAAAAAATAGATTGGTCCTGGACTAATCTGTACGCACAGCCGCTTTTCAAAAGCGGAAATTTGACTCTATAATTCATGTTAACGATGGAAACGTCGGAATTCCAATAAATCGTAGATTTCATTTGGACTTTGAAGTTGAAGGAAATTATTGAAATGAATTGCAAATATCCTTTGAACCTTTTCTTTTAGTTAGGAAATTGCCGTATCTAAACCTACCGCCCAACCTAATAAAGAGTTGCGTCACGACTCACGTCTTGAGAACGGTGCTATTGTTATAAAATCGTTGGAACAGCGATTCCTCGATACCACGGCGTTAGCCCGAAAGGTGAGGAGTTGACATTTCCCCTTAAATGTCAATGCACCGAGGTAAGACGTCGAGAGGCTTTAGCAAAACCGCTAGGAGAAATTAGTGTATGAAACATACATTAGTCGACGTTGAACATGCTGATGACATAATCAACATAGAGATTGATATTGAGTTGTCACAGATGTCCAATTCATGAGGGTTGCATATTATCCTCGACAATGGTTTAATTCTGCGCGAACCTTATTAAATTTCGAACACAAATAAGTGCTGAAGTTTTTATTAATTTCCACGCTTGCTTAAGTTAAAAACTTTATACAAGAGCCAGCGTTAGCCATCTGGGTCAGTGCTTAATTTATGTCTCAGTTTACATTGCATTTTATATTGAGTTACATTACATTTTTATATTGAATACACACACACACACGCTTTTGAATTTTAAATTATGTAACCAAATAATATATTAAATGGTTAATATTATATCATATCTTGACTGTGCCTACTTTCTAATCACCTGTTGGTCTTTCCATTGTCCTATTAATCCCCAGATACGACATGGATCGCTTCGGCATGGTGTTCCGTGGCACTCCTCGCCAGACGGACGTGATCATCGTCGCCGGGACGGTCACCAACAAGATGGCGCCGATCCTGCGTAAGACGTACGACATGATGCCTGAGCCCAGATGGGTGGTGTCTATGGGCAGCTGCGCCAACAGCGGCGGATACTACCATTACACCTACGCTACTGTGCGAGGATGCGACAGAATCGTACCGGTGAGAATTTTAATTAAAAAAATATATCTTTGTTATGATAAGCTTAGTCTTCATACTTAGAATAAGGTTAGAGGGATTATACATTCCAATACAAAAACCCAACTAGATCCTCCAAATCTCAACCCATTCCATTCAGAAACGACTTTTCTTATTTCATCTATTCACATCAAGTTTGGTGCATACACGGCTACAAGTTGGAAATATCTTAAGGTAACATAAAACTAGTAGCTATTTTCCAAGATGGTTGTTGTAGTTTATGTGTGTATTCAGGTGCATATATTCAGGACAATTTAAATACCGTGTTGCTTCTACGTCCACAGGTGGATATTTACGTGCCTGGATGTCCACCGACGGCAGAAGCCCTGCTGTACGGCATGCTCCAATTGCAGAAGAAAGTCAAGCGAATGAGGGTGGTTCAAGTCTGGTACCGTCATTAATTTACGTAAAGTAATATTAGTTGAATTACATTTGTTTTATAAATATCGGTTTTGTTTTTCTTGTAATGAAATATTTCTAATTATTGAAAGAGAATCTCCACGGAATGCGTTTAAAAAAACGGTAGAAATAAAAGCGAGATTAACGATGAGGGCGTGGTCTAAAACCTAGAAAAACAGTATTAATTACAGCAATGATCAAATACAAATCATTTGGCATCAACTTAAGGCGGTGTCAAGTTGTCCCACCCAACATCCAATAAATATCTTTTATAAAAAAAATATGTACCAATCTAATCTGCCAATGCCAGTACACCAAGATACACGTGTCTGTGTATCGACAGCATCCCTCTTTACTCCCAGTCACGTACAGGACACGTGCTCCCAGGAATTGTCCCTGACTTCGATGTACCCACACAGGCTGTCGGCGACGCCTGAGACGAAATATTTATGATCCGACACGGCTGTGTGGCTTATAGAATTATTTTAATACACTCATTTGACAAAGACAGTCTGATTAAAGAACAGAATTTAATAAAAATATGTGATCCTGTTAATCTTGCTTATGATATTCCTGAATAACTGTACTTTTGTGGTTATCTACAACAAAGCCACACACCTACACACGAGGTAGGCATACCTATTATTCAACAAAAAAATTAAGGACGAATTAGCTGAACGCAGTCATGTAGGTATACAACACATTTCTAGTATTAATGTTCAAACCTGTAGACTTATACATGAAGCTTTAGAGAACAAATCCTATCACTAAATTCCAACTAAATTCTAACTAATTCACGCTACAATAAACTTTACAAGCTCTCGTAGTGAGGTTAAGGCATCTCTGGCTTCACCAGCACCGCCCCGGGCTTGTGGAACGTATTTACTGAGATAAACACACAGCGCAGTAATGGAATTTAGAACACACGAGCACCGTCATCACATTCTGTTAGTGTCTTTGAATAGTAACTCAGTAGGTATGCCTCACAAATGTTGTGTATTATACAATCTGAACATTACAAGAAACTAAAACTAAGGAACCACATTTAGATGAAATAAATTATGTATTGGTGCACGGGATTATTTATCTTTGTCTACCTACTTGTCTCCAAACTATGGACCTCTTTCAATGTTTGTTATTGTAGAATAAGTAGAACAAATAAGAGAAACTTCAGAAAAGAAAGCAAAAGGTTTGTTGTATGACAGAAATAGAAAAGGCAGCAATAGCATTATTAACAGCGACTTTTTTGATTCTACATAGGAGAGTGAAACTATAGGATATCGTTTAAAAAACAAAAACAAAGTCACAAAAGTCCCGAAGAACATTCATCACCCATATCGTCAGCGCCGTAGTGCACAGCATAAAGATTAATGGTTGACATAACACAGATGTACCCTATCAGAGGAACGGCATTCTTCACGCCTTCGTATGGTAAACAATGGGGTCGACGCAGTAACATTTTATTGTATTCGGTTCGCGAGCTCTGCCAGTAATAAAATATGAAACAATCGTAACTTTTACGCACTTTCGGTAGACGGAATAAGGACGGGGAAAGGTTTTATTTGCCATTTTATTGATACCGCTCATAGGTATTAGCGGGAAGGGCATATCAATTGAAAGCCGAGTGTCGTACGACAGTGAATATTATATAAAGTTTAATAATCTAGTGTAAAATATTTTAAGGAGTCCATCGGAAGGCTATAAAGGTCACGTTCCCGGAAAAAAATATCAAATTATTTGAAAATTTAACCATAACAATAACTATTCACTCAAGGCTATTTACAGTTTCGTAATAGAAGTAACTTCAAGATTTCTGGTTAGACATAATTTTAAATTCCTTAGCATTACGTAATCCAAATCCAAAATTATCAATTTGAAATCGAACAGTTACCAAAACAATGGATCAACAGAACGCCATTAAAATATTTATCTTGAGCGCGAGCAAGTCACGATCCGATGATATCAAGACTTTGAAACGTTCCACTCCTGTACAAACAATGTTAAATATCTGACATACTGAATCTGTGATGTTATTGTTTACCAGTCGAAATTCCGATAAAACAAATGCTTTTTTATCTCGTACATATTCTTTACTGCTCAAAATATAAAATATCTTAAAAAAAAAAGAGCAACCATTGAGTTTCTTGCCCGTTCTTCTACATACGAACGGCATTCCAAACGGGTGGTAAAGTAGTAGCATAGTATTTTGTAACTTTTGGTCTGTACTTAATGGTCTACGCGAATAAAAAATATTCTGATTCTGATTCTACACGAAAATGAGAACACTAATCAAGTGAATAAGCGTAGGGGTCAAATAATGATTCATTGTATGTCAGGTCACTTTTGTTTATTCAATTTCTTAAAGTTTCATCTACAACGAACAATAAATATAGAAGATGGGATCGCACGAGAGGTTGATAGAAAGACAATTCGCGCAGGTCCGTGGGTGGCACACATCCGGCCTTGAACCGGCCAAGTAAGAAGACACAAGCAGGACGGGAGACTCCGAATGAAAGCAAAACATTGCCGGTATTAGTTCTGCTCACAGTTCGTGTTTATAATCAAAACAGCAATGTTTAAGAAGTAAGATATTTATATAGCAAGGGATTAACTGAGGTTAGAGTAAAAAAAACGTTACCGTGAAAAGACCCTTACGTTATTCTTAGTAGTTTTTCAATTTAGTTTACTAACTCTTGGAAAGAGCTCTTGAACATTTTCCTTGTAAAGCAATAAGTGCTATTTAACCCCAATTTTAACCATGACCAAGCACGCACAAGATTTAATCACAGGACTTAATTGTAGAACAGTTCCTAGGTACCACTACTTCTTCATTGGCGCTATAACAAACGCTTAAAGCTTAAATTTATAAATATTTAAGTTTGTCATGTATCAAAGTCAGGGACTTCTGTACAGCCCTAAGTAAGCCCAGTTGAAGGTCAAAAGCCTGTTTAGGATAAGCCTAAAGGTGAACCTTAATCGGCCGTAGCCAGACCAAACGCGCAGGCGCACGAGCCCGATTGGGGCACACATTATGCGCGAGCTGACAACGAGGCAGATGACAGAGGACAGCGCTGACCCAAGACACACGCTCGCGCTGCCTAGCCCGAGCCAGCCTCTTGACACTGACAAAATCACTGAAAGATTAGACCTAAAATTTAGTCAGCCTCACGAGGCAACGCGGTCTGTCGAGACATAACTATTGACAGAAATGCACAGTTGCAAACTGTCACTACCTCGTATGTGTTTATCCGTTCCGGCCAACGAACTCGCTCGCGCCTAATTGTGTAATATCTCGATTGATCGGGACGATACCGTATCGATTATCGCGAACAATGGCCCGTTGCTATGCGGCTGTCTGGCTTCGCACACATAACACACAACACTCGATTGTAGTCGAATCGCACGATGCCAGTGTTATCATTTTTAATCGATCCGATTGTATAATTTGCGTGTATTGTCATGAAACAACTGTTATTGGTAGAAGGTGAAGTACCAGATCTTTTTTGTACCAGATCTTTTTTGTCTCCCGCTTTGCAATGGAGGGAAGTGGAAAATTTTCTTCCAACTCCTCCTATTTTTAACTTTATCCCGGGACTCGCCGAGGGTCAAACCTCGGTGTCTTCATTGGACACCGCTGTAGATCCTGGCTTACAGGAGTAGCAGTGGTGGGAGTGTGTGGCGGGCCTAGTCCCATAAAAAAAAAGAAGGTGAAGTAAAAAAGTTTATGTTTTTTGACTTACAACATTATGCAAGTATGTAAATAAGAGAAACGTTATGTATTGTCATACAATTAATATGGTGTAAGGTATTACCAGATCGGTCTTTAGTATTTACAGAGACTGATAACGTAAATGCTGAATAAGCTCAGGCGATTCGTTCCCAATTGCGTGTATCCACTGTTTCGTAATAGCTTTTTGCCTTTATTTATTCAGCGTAGGTAGTTTTTTAGTTTATCTCTCCAGTGTTATATAGCATCGAACTCAAGGGGGCGAATACTGGTAGAAGCGATTTTGTGGCAATATAGGCTAGTACTTAGCTGTAATCGCTTTAGTGGTTATATAACGAGGTCTATAAAAATAAACCGAAAAGAATATAAAGCTTTATAGATTATGTTTTCGGATTAATTGCTACATATTTTTTTTTATATCTGCCTTTAATTTGTCGAGGCACATAGTTTGAATAACAATTAGTAACAGAACAAAGAGTATTTTTTTTAAGATGGGCAAACGGTTCACTTCTAATCCGAAACCCCGATTAAATTTTACATGTTGTGTATTGTGTATGCAATGCTGATGACGTCACCACAGCATATTTACGGCATCTCCGCGATGCGGCGTACGATTTACCACGACCAGGGCTACCACCAATTTTATCTATAAGTTAAGTACGTAGCTACTTATATTGTTTTTTATTTATTAAAAAGAAAGCTATAATTAAAATAGTAAGGTAAGCAACGAAAGCTTTTTACTCTCCCAAAAAATAGACGTCGTTATTTATTCAGTGAATTGTCGTGAGTTCACGATAACATCAAGAATCTCTAATAATTGCAGTGAAGTGAAATCCAACAATAATGTTTTTTCCAGTGCGTTTAGCAGTAGATTTCTTCAGGCTAATTATTGTCACAAATATTTTAAAACACCATGCATTAATGAATGTGCGGGTCAACCCTGGCAGCAGACGGACACTAAAACCGCCTAGACAGTACGACGCGGGGCGATTACGATGAGTCACCCATCGCTCATCACAATGGGGTATCCCCAATCGAACACGACTTGCCATGGGGTGGAGTTGCACATTTATGGGTTGCAGATATAGCTACGCATAGCTAGACGGATTGACGCGCCGCGTGGCGGCTAGATGACTCATCGAACGCTTGTTGCGATAGGGCGGCCGTTGCGTCGTCGAACCGATGTCTGTGGGGTGTGGATATTGAGGGTCTAGGCCAATCTTTGTGGTAATTTAAACCTTATTTACACAGATGTTTACAGGACCGGTTTTAGCGGATCCATTTTTATTTCAGTGATGGCGTTTGTAGTTCACATGCAAGACAGTATTCCGGATCCAATAAAAAATACCGATCCGACAAAAAATTACATTCCATTTTGCATATATCCATCCGAAGATTTTGCATAGATCCACTAAAAGCAGGTCCTGTAAATACTGGTCGCTATGTAAACGTTGGGTTATACCGTTTATTAATGTAACTGGGCTATGTCTGTAAAACTACTCACCTACGCTATGGTGAGTAGCTTTGCAGACATACCCCCGAATTTATAGACGTTATATAACTTTATCAAACGCCATACTATATGACATTTGATAAACTTAACCTACGACATAGGTGTTAATGTTGTTGTCATATTTTAATTTTGGATTTCAGGCGTTTCTAATAAAGTTTACGGTTTTCTTAAACATTTCGAAAAGCATTACAACAATGAGTCAGATCCAAGCACATGCGATACGTATACCTGTCGGCAGGGGTGATTAACATTTCTACATTTGGCCGTGTTATTTTTAACCACCAATGTGGTTTGACGCGTGGTATCCACCACAAACACCATGGCCTTACGAAATGGGGCGTTAATATAATATGCCTACATGTCTCGTTCAAACCGAATACTATAATGGAGTTTACTAAAATAGAGTCAGTTGATTGATTTTTAAACCTTATACCACGTATAAACTATACAGCGTTCGTAACATATTGTAACAAATGTTTATAAATTTGACCGTTAGTATTTTTTTACGATTTATATTTTGTCAACTGTCATAATGAAAAGGCTTATTTTCTAATTGATATAAATACTGTATACTATGTATGCAGATAGATACGAAGGTTTCATACAATTATTACGACTCAATACACTTACGCGTTTAATTAAAAACATAATTTTGAAGGCTCTGCAAATTGCTTTGAGCATTCACGCTTGAAATAAAATTCGGGTGCCTAAATCGGTTTTTGCTAACGTATTTTAACTTGATTACTCTTCGCATTTGTGCTGATAGGGGTTATTTTAGTTTATCACGTAATCGAGCTTAGACTAGCAGGCAAGGTAGGTACTTAAGTATACTCCTAAATGTTGTACGTATGTATTTTCAATGTAAACAAAATTATTGTTTTCATTAATCCTAGCCGATTCTCTGTATGCAAAACGAGCACATACCGAGATCCACCTGCCGCCCGTACGAGGCAATGACCTGATTTCACTGAAACCACATGCCCGGGGAAATATTACATGACAAACATACATAATTTAAGCTGACACCCGGAACATTAATATTAGACACGTACCTCGTTTAAATTTGTGGGACATCAAAAAGGCTACGTCATAAAAAACTTTAAGAGTTGTCTTGCTGTGTCGAAAGAAACATTAAGAGTTTTCTCACTAGCCACACACTTGATATAAGAGACATTTATTCCCTGTACTAGATAAAAATAGCATGATCAAAACGTGAAATTTCCCATAACTAGATTACGAAAACCATTAGAGTGAGTAGATTTGTAAACAACATCCGCATCGGCGGCGTTTTTATCGTCAAAACATTTAAACTAGCGTGTGATGTAAAAATAACCTTTTTCTTGTTTATAAATAACTCCAACGGTTTACGTAAACGGCCCCGTGAATACGCACTCACTAAAATTAAAGCTATATGAAGTACAATGTGTATGTGAAATAACGCAAAACCTGAAATTAATACATTCAGAATGAAGAGGAGAATATGTTACGATATTTTATCCTTTTATATCTCTATGTATAAAACAAAGTACTGTTAGTTACACCATTTATAACTCAAGAACGGGTGAGCCGATTTTTTGAATTTGTCTCCCCGCCCCGCATAACAAAATATATATCAAAACATGAGAAAAATTTACCAAAAAAAACAAAGATAATTCATATTCTCTTACATTTGATTCTGAGACGGTAAGAAGGTCACCGGGATAGCTAGTATTTAAATAGAGATCATGTTTTTTTTACAAAAAAAAACAACCTTTTTGAGTTATTAATTGAAGACGAACATTTAGGATATCAAAAATTGCAAGTACTTTTTGCATGAATGTTGACTATGTGGATCAAAATCATAACATGAATATGATTTGGGGTGTCAGAGCTTTTGCATTATTTCAATAGCACAGTGTATATGCCACGTTACATTTGAATACGTAGCTGTGTGTGGTTTAATTAACAACGGTTTAATATAATGATCTATTAATTAACGCCGGTAGTCGTAAAACGTATTTTTTTCACATATTTGTTAATAGTTGCATGCTAATGATATAAGAACGTGTTGAGTTATGTTTTAATAAGTCTTTTCCAAAGAAATGAGGCAAAGACTGATGGAAGCAAAAACAAAGGTGGGGAGGTGATCGTACAGTGTAATAAGAAAACGCCGAAATATAATCAATTTGCACTCAATTTTTTGACGTCATTTACCTAGTATATTTTGTTTTTCGCGTTAAAAAATATACTAACAGAAGATTCTAGCACCAATAGCAATAAGAGAAGCTTCTATCTGCAAGCAGGTGTCCCGAGCAACCCGACATATTATGTATGTATATGTTTATCGAAAGAATTCGGATGCGCGGCGTATCGGGCAATGTTCCAACGCACGTGAACGCTGTATTTACGTCTAGTGTGAACGTTATCAATGTACTGTTAAAGAGTAAAGTCAAAACTATGTCATTTTTGTTTTGGACTACTTAACTTTTAAACCCTCCTCGCGTTGAGGTGAAGCCCGACCCAGAAGTGGAACACAAAAGGGCTAATTATTATTATTACATAGTTAGCAGTGGTGTTGACTTTTAGAATGGCCTAACGAAAGCACTTACATAAAATGCTTTTTATAAGTAAAAGCCAAACTTATTTTTAAAGTATTTCGAGAAATCATGTCTTGTGCACCCTTATTGATGCCTGTGAATACAACCACGACAACCGATAAAACTTTTAAACTCAGCTATCATCACTGCCATCTGCTTGATAAAAAATAATAAGTTAATGATACAGTAGTTCTTCGAGGAGGGTTATAACATTCTGATCGATGTTTAAAAGCGAGTAACCGTGCGTGACTGTACCTATGCACGCCGCCAAGTTTTGACGCAAGTCGCATCGCACGTGAGACAGAACGCGAGGAGGACGGCATGACCTTAGCGCTTTTTTACAATATACGCAATATACGTAGTCACACACTAATCGATTAAGTGCGTATGCATCAAGCTAACATTTGGTATCTCTTAGAGCTTAATTATAAAGGACCAATTAGAGCGTTTTATGAAAACACTAGCTGTCCCGGCGAACTTCGTACCGCCTCAGAATCAAATGTATGAAAAAATGAATTTATTGGTATTCTATGAAAAATTTAAACAAATCTATCCCACGGGAACCATACATTTTACCGGGAATAAAAGTAGCCTATGTGCTATTCGAGACTATAATCTATCTCTGTGTCAAATTTCATCCAGATCCGTTCAGCCGTTCTGGCGTGAAAGAGTAACAAACATCCATCCATTTATATGAATTCACAAATCGAAATACAATACTGATGATACTGTACGGTGAAGGCAAACTACGTGCGTGTCCTGCCGAGTGAAGTTCACTGGCCCGCACTGGGCCGAAGACGTGGCCCATGCAAAATACTTATAAAACATAACCTATAAACTATTACCAATCTCAACCCTTCAAAATCCAAACGATAAATCGGTATAATTCCAATACGGAGTTCCAATTGCGCAATCTTGTTCCGTAAAATGGAGTACCAAATCGGATGCAGCGACGCTAAGAGCTCTCAAAACTTGGAAATGTAGCAACCAGCCATTAAATCTGCCACCAGCGCCCGTCTGCGAGTAATTAATGAAGTTATCGATTTTGCCACGAGGATCGGGAAACCGCCAAGCTCTTGGCCTTCGGCTGTATTTTAATACTAGCGTATTCTTTAATGTTCTCCTTTAGCGTACGCCAACGACTACATTAGCGGGAAGCATTGTTTGGCAGGAAGTACAAGATATGTTGAAGTACAAGATATGTTGAAGTACAAGATATGTTGAAGTACAAGATATGTTGAAGTACAAGATATGTTGAAGTACAAGATATGTTGAAGGACAGTTTTTGTTGGCAATGTATCGTTGGAAATTGCGATGAAAGGAGTTTTGTTTAAAGATAGAAGAGAATTCGTTACGTAGAAATAAACAGACTGACCTACTGTCACGCCGGCATTATGCTTATGATAACACATTTATATATTATAGAGTGTATGCATTTACTTAGTATATAAGCTATGTTACCGGCACGGATGTGTTGTTGACTGGACCCCGAACCCTTAACATTACATGTCGGCTCTGCCACTGGTGGTGGTGGTCTGCCGTCTGCCGTTGGTGGCCGCGCGGGAGTAATTAGTTACATGTTTTTTTTATAAACTGCAAGTTACACGTTTTAATATGAAAAAAAAAGAAGAAAAAAATTAATGAAGAAGGAGATTCAAATAAAGAATAAACACATACGATTCGACGTTCACTAAACAAACATACACCTTTTCATGAGTAGGAATAGCGTTCAGAGATAAACACTACGAATGATGTTCCCTTAGTCATTGAAGCTCAAAAGAAATTGGTTTCTGTGATCCCGAGATTCTCACGACAAAGTTATGCAGAGGGAGTATGTGATGAGTATCGTGCGGAACTTTAAGGGGGATATTACATTATCATATATCTATGACATATCAATAAATATTTCTCATTTCATTTTATATCTAGGCTCATAAATATTATTATAACTATGGATATGAAACGTGAATCGTCCTAGATCTAAGTCACAGATATATGATAATATAATATCCCCTAAGTATTAAATTCCATACCATTATGTAACTCAACACTAACGGTAACAGCTGGTGGAAGCAAATTTATCTTCAAACTTGAAGGTTCTCCTTCGCCGAGTATTTGGGCTAAAAACTTGTTAAGTGGTAATACTTCTTGGGAATAACCTCGTTAGAACTTTCGCATCCGCAAAAGTTTGATGCTCAATTAACATTTTTTTTCAAACCCAAAAGCACGTGCTCATTTGGACATTGCAAACATGTTAACTATGGGGCTCTATCTTTTATCGATGACTCGAAATGAAAAGGTTTCATCGATAACTTCTGATCCCATACTCATCTCTATTTTCCGCACATCACAATTCATTTATTCAAATATTTCTACATCCCTCGGTCGTTTTGTTGCCACCGCTCCGTCCGGGCAATGGCCGTGAGACACCTCGTCTATATATACCGGCGCCATACTTATCAGGAGACGAACTCAAGTACACGGTCTAGGTCAGCTAATAGCGTTTGTGGGGGCAAGGTCGCACCATGGGGACGGGATAATATGTTTCATGGAATCGTGTCTGTTTCAGAAGGTCTCTCATTGGTTTGGAAGGCGGAACTTCGCTCATATTATGAGGATATAAATGGAGTCTTCAGCTGTTTATCGTTATCTTGGAACAAGAACTTGCTTTAGTTAGAATCGCTGTGTCTATAATTAGCTTCTGCCCGCGGTAAAACATAGCCTATAGTACTCAGGGATAATGTAACTACTTATTAGTGAAAGAATTTTCAGGATCGGACCAGTAAATCCGGAGAATACCGCCTACATCCAAACTCACAAACTTTATCTCTTTATAATATTAATATGTACCTATATTATGAAATTTTGTAAAGATCCAAAATTTTATAGCGTTGCGGCGCTTAATATTGTAACTTATAATATAAGGTCTGCGGCTGAAAAAAAGATGTTATCATTGTCGTGTTATCGTCATGCCCTCAATGCGAGGGGGATTCAGGCCAAAGTTTACCAAACCGGCCTAGTACTTACGGGTTGGCACACTTCTTTATCAAAGACATGCGGATTTCCATACGTTGTTTTCCTCCACCTTTAGGAATTGATATCCATGGTTCTTTAGAAATCCCAGAAGTGCGAGCTGGGGTTTGAACCTGCAACCCTTGTTTCTTTATTCTACATAGTTGGGTATGGCTGCTTGTGGTGTGTGCCAGTAATAAGCGTCGTCCCTAAAAACATTTAATTAAGAATGTAATTAGTTACCCCACGTAGAATGGGGTCATTAGTTTTTATTTTTTAGATGCGCACAACAATCTCACTTATTTGACGCTGTGTTAGCTCTGTAACTTTGAGTCACTACACATTACGTTGTATGAATCATACAACAACTTCTCGCTCGCGTGATTTGAGACGACTACGTAAAAGTGACTGTTCTCTAGATTAAATAGAAAACTCTTAATCACTTGCGCATTATTCTGGGACAATGAATACATTAGCCGGATCCAGAACGACCGTACAACAAACAAACAAACAAACCCCCGCAGTGCCTCGCTCGACCACTGTCCTCTTTTTTCTTGCTGTTACCACGCGCGCGGCATGTGCTGCAGGCTCAGCCTCACGAGGCTGCACAGTTAGTCTGGATCCGGCAATTGACGCAAAGGTCGCCGTACAAACTTAACAATTTGATTGACTAAATCACCATTAGTCAACTCTATTCGCGGAAACGGAAATTTCTCATATCATAATTTTCATTGTAATTTCTTAGTGAGGATCTGAAAGCCGCGCATGGAATAAACGCTTTGCAGATATAACCTGTGTCTGCAAAAGATTTTCTGAAGGTCCAGTTTACAGGCCGAGATTAGAATATCCTTTTCACATCATCAACACACATCGCAATGACCACTTAACGGCGACCATAATCAATTAAAGCAGCGCACATACCTTAAAATGCCTTGTTAATTGCCAGCACTCATTTGTCGCCGAGCAATTAACGCCTACAACATTACCCTTGTATGAACCGCTTCGTTATTTTTAACTTTTGGATCCATGATTCCTCGTTCGAGACGAAGAACACTGAATGATATTCTGAGAATAGTCGAGTGTGGACTCGATTAGGACTGTTTCTTTGTTTTCCCGTTGTAAGATGTTACAACTTATAGTTGGGAAGGTATTGTCTACTTTATTAGCATTTAAGATTTCGAGCTCCTATCGTAAATGCTCCGGCTCTAAAAGAGACAAAGGTCCAAACATTCTAATAAGAAACGATACTTTATAATAGTATTGTATTTTATATTATTTATAATTATAAAGTATGTATACCTTCGGCTGAAGTCAAATCGCTGTTTATGCTATCATTTTCAGCAGTTGGACTATGACCTAATCCCCCTCGCATTGAGGGGAGTCTCGTGCCTAGCAGTGGGACATTAAAGAAGAAGAAGATCATCTCAAACGCGAAAATGTTCCTTTTGACTGAAACATCGAAGACATGTAAGAAAGTTCTGATAATATGATGCATTTTTCAAGTGTTAAATTCATTGATAAATCATTCCTATCCACATCAAGCGCATGTGATCGCCGTTGATCGGATCACATCATCAGATATGCATGAGTAACTCAGCGTAGCGGCGTTGAACGAACTTGACCTAATTCACTTGGGAGATGAACCGTGTACTGGCATATAAATATACATAAATACAAAGAAAACCGATACAGTTAATTCTAATATGACATGAGTATATTTGTAGAAATTCGTTTAACCAATCAAGTTCCTTTTATCAACGCACTTATTTATACAAGCATTTGATGTTTCAAAAGCTTAATTTAGTACCACAAATTGTAAAGGGAATGAATTAAGAAGAATGAACATATAATTATACCGAATTCTAGATTTAACAAAAGAATAGAAATAATATAGATAAAGCAAATGCTCTCAACGTTATCATAGCATAATCTAAATAGGCAGTAAATCTATGGAATTATAAAAAAAACGAATACAGCTATCCCGAGCCATTATCGGTACAAAGGATGAGTATAAAAGAATTCTCTATAAATCATCGCTCACCTTAGTGGAGAATAAAGATTCATCTCGCACCATCAATCATGAAGAATTTTATGAAAGGTATTTCGCGAGCATTAGCTGCGAGTATTCCATAAAAATAATGTTCCGAAAACATGTTTTGGATATTAAATTGGTACTACTTTATGATACAATGGCTACAAAGAAATATGCACGTTCACACCAACCGCAAAAATATATCTGCAAAAGTAGGTGTATACTGTATATGATACTATATGATACTTCGCAGAAAACAAATGGAGTATAACCACAGTTTAAACAATAGTTACTTCGCCAAGTGATCAAAGCAAAAAGCCTACAGACATATTACAGTCTGTGGGTGTCAGGAAACATATACATGTTATATGGTTTTCGTCAAATATTTAAAATTACTTCATAAAACGCCCCATTACACGTTTCAATAATCGAGGCAAGCCAAAACGCGTGTCATTGTCACGTTTGAGCCACACGACACGACACGTCGTGATCAGCGCAGTATCCACTTAAAAACGAAAGATATCGCCAACTCTTGGAACAAATCCAGCTGGTCTAATGCTAAGCACGGATGGATAGGGTTTTGGCACAATCGCCGTGTTTGCATGCCTTGCCAGCCAACATATTTGAATACCTACCATTTGTACACATACATATGGAGAATAACATTTAACTTTGAGTAATAAGATTTAAAATACAGCGCGATTTGGAGATATTGGAATTTTGTTTGGGTCTCTGTGCCAAGTTTGGTGAATTGCCACCCGGCAGCTGATGTCACTTGGCGTAATAATATGCTATGTGTATTAACAATTATGTCAACAACGTTGGTGCTTTTTTGACCAGCTGGCAAAGTCTGCCTAGCCGTTCCTACATTGTTCTCACATAACCATAACAATGTACCTACTGCTCACAAATGTAAAAGATCTTTTTAAAATGGGCCATTGAGCTTCTTGCCCGCTCTTCTCCATAGGAACGGCATTCCAAACGGGTAAAGTTGTAGCTAAGCATATTATTTTTATGTAAATATGTCATTTTTGGAGTTTTGGTTTGTCCGCCTGTCTAAACGCGCATCACGGCAAAACTACTACCTACGCAACACGAAAGAGTTTATCCGGAATATTAAAAAGAAACTAAAATTCACGCGTGCAAATCGGGGGCACAGAAATATGCCAATAAAATGGCCAATAAAACACCTAACGTTGGATCTATCTATAATATATCCTACAAACCAATAATAATACCGTCCCAACACCAAAGCCAGACTCATAAAGATGAAATTTTACCCTTGTATCCTGTTAACGTAATACAGTATCCAATCAAAAGTTTCCCAAAGCCGGTGGGGCGTTTTGATTACAAACAGCTCAGACATGACTTAGATAGAGGCGAGAAGATGGACGATGTCGCAAGTAAAGGTTACACCTTAATAATCGATAGTACCCACCCACATATAATGCAGGCTAGGGGTTAAGAGGTCGAGAGGCGCAAAGGGCACATGCAACCCTAATATAGAGAATACGTCATACTAAATAACACGAAGATACGTTGAAAGGGAAATGGATAAGGGAAGGTCGAATAGAACAAGTCGTTTTAGAACTGATTCATCATGAACTCACAACACACTTAAATATAGCACAAACAGCAGAATTTACGACAGTGTGACAAGCCTCTTAAAAAATTTAATAAGCAATATAAAGCAACTTTAATAATGATTTAGATAATAGCGCTTGATTCAAGCAATAAAAAACTCACGCTGCATTCAAAACACCTGATAGTGGTTGATGAGCGCGGTACGCATCTGCCGCAGCTGCGATGCCAAAGTCCTGACCAGATTTCGTAATTAGCGATTTGTTAAAAAACATAAAAATAAAAATGTCTGAACATTCATCTTGCATACTCCTACATGATTCATAGCTAAATACCGTTCTGCAAATACTATAGTGTTCTAATGAGAACAGTAAACGCTGTGGAATTGATTCATCGCTACATTTATTAATTTTCGGTAACGTATTTAAGTCTAGAAAAATGTAACAGATTTCTTATTAAATTCATCTGTTTGAAGTTAATATAACCAACGTGACCTTACAGGGTGAAAATAAATGTTATTTCTATATCTATTTTCTTTCGATTCATTTTGCTGCCGGATCAAAGACTAAGATTTTCGCCGGGACTAGCCGAGTGTTAAGCCTCGACGTATTCGTTGGTCACCACTATGGATGGTGACTTACAGGATTTAACAGTGGTTGAAGTATGTGGCGGGCTAAGTACCAACCGCAAGACGACTGCAGTAGTATCGGGATTTTAAAGTCATTTTCTTTGTCGTAAGAACAAAAAATACATGGAACGGGACACAACCGCATCGCACGCGACGAACGCACACGCACGCACGTCTGTCGTAAGGCGCAGGACACAGATACATTGGCGCACATAAATTGCGATTATTTACATAATCATGCACTTGTGTAAAACTATGTACCTGCACGTAATGGGAAAGTAGATTTTGCATATTATGTTAATGGCCCGTCTTGTTATTGTACATTGGTTGCTTATTAGGGACGACACGGTTTTAGCCTCATCATAATAATAGGATCGTCTTTTAATAATTGGATATACTTATGATTAAATGCCTCATAAACCAAAACGTATATTATTTATTAAATTCATTATCTCATTCGAATGGTGATTCATCGGGAAATTACAATAATTATTTTCAGTTCCCATCGATAACAACATGAATATGGGATTAAAAATCGGGATCCAGCGATGAATATTCTTAAAATTATGTACGTACTTTTTGTTACATATCGTTTCTCAATTCTATTTTGAAAAGAAAAACGCCAATCGTTAGTATTAACGCTAAGAATAATGACTTACCGGATATATTTCATGAAATTCGAGGAAATTGTGTGAACGCTTACCTGTAACAAAAAAAAAACAATTCCAAAATGTATGCCGCTTTCGTGCATTGTATATATCATACCGTTGACAATAGATAGGTCGGTCTAGCTACATGTTGCCCTGTGGCCGCTAGGCTGGTGATATTTATTTAAATGTAGGTACCTTTCGTGACGCTCTGGAGAGTACTTATTGGTATAAAACAGTTGCATGTAGCACTGCTTTATAAACACCTAATCGGTTTATAGGACCAAGCCGGTAGAATACCAACACAGAAATGTGTTACCTAGATTACTACCTAAAGCTTAATGTACTTTATCGTAGTACATTATTACAAGGTTGGTATTGAAATGATAACTTTTTAATGTGCACTATAAATATATCATAGTCCATTATTTTCAATCGATGGGGCGATACTTATATGTGTGGTAGAACAATTGTCTGAGTACACAGCAAACAATGAAACTAATTTCCGCTTCAGATATAGAACAAACGTTACCTATTTGTTTTATCGTGTTTTTTTTTCAGTGCATAGTTTTTATTGCATCAGTCATTTCATATTGGAGTAGAACGAGCCGCTTTAATGGGTTTGCATTTAGCACCAACATTCGTTTACTAAAATCGGTCTAATAGTTTATTAGATCGTATCCGAAACAATATCCAAAACTCATCAATCTTAATAATGAAGATGTGAAGCGACCCGGGAGATCTCTTAGGTTAAAGACATTATATAGTAAATTGAGATATAGAACTCAATCTCAGACATCATTATCACGTAGTAAAATTATCACATGTCTACACTGTAGTCATTACGATAGGTTCACCAACACTCATGTCAAGCCTCAGCAGAAATTCTTGACAAGAACATAGATAAAAAATGGTTTCTTTGTTTTTGTGGATAGTTGCAAGGTACAAGTTTAGCGTAGGTGCTAGGAAAACAGCCACAGGCGAGAGAGACATCTCTAAGTGTTTAAAGATATAAAATCCGATGGCAACCCCATCGATATTAATTAATATAGACTAGGTATTTTTAAGTGCAAAGGCTTGTTTGCATAGACCTGTACTTGATATTTATTTTATTCTTGAGTGGAGTGGCCGTCTGTCTAGACGCCTATAATATTCTTTTATAGACTTGATCTCCATCAGATAGTATAAATCGGATGGTCGGATATACGAGACTATGATTCGCGAATCGGATATTACGTAATAAAAGCCAGAAAATGGACTTTATGGCAACGCTACAATAAGATATAAGTCGTTGGAGCAGGGAATCCCATGATGGGATTATGATATGATGAGACATAATAAAAGGCAATTATATTTATCTGTGGGGATGGGTAGTTTATAACTTCATAGCTTCATTGCGAGTATAAATCCCGGTAAGGACGAAAATTACATATGGTTGATACATTATGGTTTTGAGTAAGTTTAGATAAGAAGCAGATGCAACACTAAAGGTATTAAACTACCGATAGGCTCAAAAGGGCTAGCACCCCGTAAATCAAAACGAACAAAAAACTAACAAACGTACCATATTTCGGGCATTTGACACATTTTATATTTTCTTTAGTCCTGTGGTTTACGGTATCGAGATAAATTATCAAGGTACTCATTAATTTTAAAGATACGCCTATCAATTGCATGTAATAACACTACCGTAACTAAGTGCTCGGTCTCAAAAGACAATTTGTAAATTAAAAGATGAGAGATGCACTTTGAGATCAATTAGGTACTTGTGATCCGTCCCAAGCCAGTTTCAATCTCGATCCATTGTTCGGCATTCACATAAATCTACCCTTAAACCTTTACTCACGATCTCAAAGGACCATCCATCGGCACGAATGCGTCCGTAAATTTTCGAGGAAACTTTCAAAAGGTTGCGGTAACCGCAGTCATCCGTCACCCAAAGTCTAATAACACACACATTAATCCGCAATTCTTTACCCTTGGACCTTAGATTGGTTTCCTAAAAAATACAATGTGCTCCTTTAAAATAATTCATGTCCTCAATACAAGATAGAATCGCGATGTCAATGCCCCTAAGGTTGATTTCTTATATTTATACGAATACTACACATTAAAATAAAACTAATTATTCGCAACGCACCATTGCAAGCCATCAAGACACTGTGAGCACTTTTTGCGTAGATCGGACCGCAAACAAAACTAAATATGAGGGTACCCCGGTTCAAACTATGACACTAGGACGTCAACCATCTCAGTCCTCCCGTGCCTGTAAAGCAGCCGAAATGTCGGGAACGTAAAAACATACAATAATCGCGATAAAATCCGAAAAAAATGTTTTTTTTCAATCTTTGCTAACTTCCTTACTGTAGTACCTATACGCAATTTATAGAGTCAAAATTGTGTATAACAAATTACAACAGACCTCCATATTCTTAGTATTAACCTATCCAATGGTAGACTCGTCGATACAAAAATAATAATAAATCGTGGAACCACCAATTACGACGCCCGTTTTATCCTTCATCCGTATCATATAACTGGAGGCACATTAATCTTTGTAAGTGCTGCCCTCTCTTGCTCTCTCACATGACTTGGCCCCCAAAGACTTTACGTTTGTACAGGATCAGCATTAGTCGTAGCCTCGGAAAATACGCCCGATAGGTTGGTGAGTGCCCCGGTCATATGTATGATGGGTTGCCGAATGATAACATCTGACCTCATGTCAATAGGAAATACACCCTTAGGTTACCGGTAGTCACATTATTTATGCCTCGAAGGTAAATCGTTTTATGTAAATGATGGTAATTAAAGAAATTAGAGTAGACTGATAACTATCCCTAATACAAAAAAGAAGTAGCCATTTTTTTAATGGCTCTATTTTTTTTTTAATGGTTTTCAATCATTTACACGTCACACTAATCAAGAAATGATATACGGATATTGACATTTTAATAACTCAATCAATCTCTTACACCAGGTATAGAAATATAATAGAAATCATTTGGAAACATTGTGCTAAGTCCATCCACCAAGACGAATCTAACTAGAGAATGCAGACTTAACGTATTGGGCGTGTTCTGAGATGCTTATAGATATTTCCTTGCAAGAAGCGTTTCTTTGCTACGAATATGTATATCGAATATTTCTTGCTCATTCAAGTATGATAATATTCAATTCTCTTATAATAAACCCTATCGGGTAATAAAAGGGTTTTCATTCACGAGCTCAAGCTACACTCTTTCTCTTTATTTACTGTGTGTATACAATACAATACACAAATAACAATACAAACAATACAATACAATTTACTTTGTTTTATGATGTTATTTTGAGCTGCCATAACCAAAGAGTGACTTCCCTAAAGTTTTTGATGAAAACTTGTTTTTTCTTTAAATATTATTGATATATTATGTGGCATCAGCGAGTCTAAACATTATATAAGTGTCGAAGTTGAAGAGATAAGAATGCATGTACTTCCATAAAACGTTTTTATATTAATGGTACATAACATTAAACATTACTGGGTGGGTACATATAAATGTAGTTCAACTAAGTATTCAGAACTCTTGAAGTTCCACGTTCTATATCTCAGACGACCAACTTCGTCGACAGCGTTGGAAGAAATTAGCGAAGTGGAATATCATGCTAACTTGGAAACTTAATGACGTGTGTAAATTTTATCTTGAATTACTATTATTCTCCTAAAAGGGGTCGCCTGAGTTGAGAGTTGTCCATCGCTTTAGCAATTTAGAGACCCTTTGCTCTTAACGATAAGGGACTCTGAAAAGCAAGGCATTGTAGTCGTCATTCTGATGGTTTACTTATTTCTTAAGTCACTGTATGTATGCATGCGACTTAATAACAATTCCGTTGCAAGTCAAATGTATGGAGGCTGGGATAAATAGCCATTGCAAGTCTCAGTACAATTTATGCAGTTGTGTTAAACAACAACTAATGTAGCTCGAACAGGCCACGTGGCTTTCGCAGATACGGAAATACTCTGATGACTTCATTAGTCTTTAATTGTAGTTCCTAAAGAGAGGAAAATAAGGACGCTAATTGGTGTATGTTTTGCTGGAGCCAACACAGCCAAGATCGAGCAAACGACATCATTAGTATACCAAACACGCCTTATAAGGTGCGCTCTCCGTATAGCAGAGTTTGTTTATATCGATAAAATTTTAATATCTCCCTAACCTCTTCAGCAATGTGGTTATTGACGAACCTGTCTTCCAAAATCTTTTGGATGTCATGTCGTTATGATCACCGTCACCAAGTAACATAAGCCAAAGCTAGGCGAAACCTGTCTTCCAGAATATAGAGATGGCCAATTATAGGTGGTTAATTTAATTCGTTACAATCAACACATCGATACCGATATCATGTCGATATGGTATCGCCCATTCTTATTCCGATCAAAACGGCTATACATATTAAAGAGGGGCGCTCCTCCGAGCACACGCGTCGGCACGCAGCCTTCGCGGGGGTGCCGGAGTACCACACGGTGTCCTTAAAGGATTTCCTTTGTCTTCACGCACAAACGCATCCACTAGTGATTCCTGGCATCCTTGTTCATTCGAAGGTCGAACTAATTTGGAGGGTGTAGCTGAATCACTTGCAACGAATAATCTATATCTGACGACAGGTAGATTGGTAAATCATCAGTTATAACTTATTGCTCATTAAGTCGACTTTAGCGTTGTATAACAATCTACTGGAGGTCAGCTTTCAGTTCTTTAATTTGATAACGCAACAATCCGGGTATTCGAGTTTCCATCTCACAGTTGATTTCTTAAGGGATTTCTCATAATTAACTTGAAAGGACTTTGTCCAGTCCCAAATGGCTGAATAATAATACACTTGATTAAATATGCTTCAGACTTAATTGGACAAAGTCGAAGTAAAGTCAGACTTCGTCTGTTTTTTTGGAGAAAAATTAGAAGCTCATTTATCACATTCATTTCTGTGGAGAAAATGTTTTTTTTTTTATAGTCGGATTTGAAGGGAGGTTATTCTAACTAGAGGCATCAGTTTACCTGTAACACCTGACATTGGCTATGAAACAATATGACAACACTCCAAACATAGTCACTTTTGTTGAACAAACTACCTATTTTACGGAAACAATCATGTTTATTAACAATAAGACACTATCCTGAGTAAATGTGAAGGCAAAGACATAAGTTATACGCGGTTTACAATGTACACTTTTAGCGTATAAACACGGACAAAAGTAACATTTACTTTACTAGCGTAGAAACGAAAACGAGAATTTTGTTTAGAGAATACTCTGGCCGGAAACTAAGCTTCTTGGGCGACTCGTAAGGGGATTGCTTTGTTGGAAATGTTTTCACCGCTCGAATTTACGAGCTAAAGGAAACTTCGACGTAAACCATTGGAAAAGTAATAACAGCGAGTAACAATTGTAGCTTACTGTTTATCCAGCTATATAAACTTCCAGCAGTATTACTTATCAATGTGTGCCGTTGATGAAATGACGACCCCAGTAATATAGAAAAAAATAAAAACAGAAATAAATGAAATAATATGACGTGATGATGATACGTATTTCTTATTAACTGAATTTGATAAAAAAATACATTTATATCTAACAGAATGATCATTTATGATTATTTTCATTACAATTCTTGGTAAAGGAGTACACCCGTCATGCTATGAATAATAATGGCGGAGTTACAAACAGACGTGCATACTTCCTAGGAACTGAAATAGACTCGCTTACGTGCCTGGCTTCGCTATGCTGCATATTTATTAGCTAGTTCCCGCTACATATGACAGTCACTTAAGATACCTTGCTTTAGTAAGATATTACTATACCTTTAAAACATCCCATTGCTAGCCAAAAGCCTTTCTGCAAAGGTCAAGCAATCATCTCAACGTGTTCGTGACTATGAATGACTCGCTTTACGATGACTTTTTCGTTAAACGTAAAGATAGATACATGATTACTTTTTAAAATAATCTAATCAACATAATAGAAACATTACAAAGTTCTGGCAAAACTAATTTCGTCGGCAATGTACATCAATGGCTCTACTGGTAAACACGCAATGTACGCTGTCCGTGCTTCGAATTCGGACACGTTTTTAGATTTAATTACACATCCCATGTTTACTTTGGGTAAAGGTCGGAACTGCGGTCTTAGGCATTTGAATAGGAATGGGTAAGGATGCTGTAATGTAATAATGTCGTTTGATCGTTTTAGTGGAATTTGTATTTTGATCAATGCTCTATTTAATTTGAAACAAGATCGAATTCCCGGCATAGAAAAGTTTGCAACAGTATTAGCTACTACAGCTCAATGATCGTTATAGTTCTACTAAATATAAGAAGAACCGAGCTTTTAACGACTTCCTAATTTGGTAACACTTCGATCACTTTTTCTTTAAATACATGCCCATCCTTTTCTCGTCCATTAATTGATACTAACACTAGTGATTGATTCGTTCAAACAACAAAGGGCTCTATTGGAGCTATCAATACGTGTGATAACCCTTCCATATATTTAATGCTATGTCCTTATATTACTGATGCTTTATGAGTTAGATGTTTAATGATATATTTTATTGCTCACTATACAATTAGATAAAAACATATGAAAGGTGTGGTACACATGAAACAATATGCCAAGAAAATTAATATGATTATAAAGCAATAAAAACAAATGAAGGAGACGAAAAAACACGAATCACGCATTGATTGCTTGTAAGGCGACAAATGATTTTGTGGTAGACAGAGAATGTAAGGTTGTCGGAAGCAATTTCATCAATTTCCATGACTATGTGGATCTTTTCATTCGCTAAATAAGCTAGTTTCTATAAAAAAAATATAGCTGTGTAATGGTAAATCGATAGCCTAGTTTGGACGGTTATGAGACGGTCACAGAGCCCGAAAATTTGAGTTTGCTTTTAAAAACAAAGGAAATCCTTTGGTCGAATTTTAAAAATGTTGGATTGGCTCCAACGAATAATTTACTTCAGCTTACAATCAACTTATCGGAAGCATAAACCGCCGCAGTATAAATAAAAAAACATTTTCAGAAATTGGATATTATGAGGATCATATTTCAACTATCACGTTCAACTAATCCTTTAACATACTACGTTTACTGTTCCTAAGTAATTAATTCTTATTCTATTACCAGTCACCACCAAGGGAATTATTTTTTATGAAAACTACATAGCCAACAACAATGTATCTTTGACGTTTGACCACGGTGGTGTTGTGTGTGATGTCCAAAATAAGGCCACGGCTATTCCCTATCAAACCTGGCAAAGTAAATGCAGCTCCACATAATGCAGGTGCTTTGATATTCACAAAGATAAAACTAAATTGAAACTGTACGACTACGTCGCCGCTACTACGTACACAGATAAAGCTCTTTGAGTACTCTTAAAACAAACATAAAATAAACATGCAGGACTTGCTAAACATGGGAAAGTATCTTGCAAAAGGATAATATCTGCAGATAATTAGGGAGCATTTATATTCTTTACTTGTTGTGAATGTTAATAAATAAACGTTTTTAAATATTATAAATTTAGGGAAACACTACTATAATTATGACTTTTATTATATTAATTAGAACGAATCCTGAAAAGTTGTTAAAGTCCTGAATTAAACAACTTACTCTTTTCCTGAAAAGACAACTTCAAATTTATCGGAGATCGTTAATGGATATCTTTGTACCTGGAAACTTATTCCAGCTTGAGGCATATCCTCGATTGAACTTTGAAACTGGTGAAAACGCTCCTTATAGGTAGTTCTAGTTACTCAGTTCCTAGTACTTCCATATTGTGTTTAAGTGCGGAAAGTTTCTCTACAAAGTGAAATTTCGCAGCGGTTCGAACTGGTTTTAGCTAGTCAGGTTTCCTACATTTTATTGAAGCTGGCTTTTGGATCGTCTTTTTCTTTTTCGTCGGTAATCATTCGGATACGGATGCTCGGCTTCGGTTTTAGTTTGCCTTAGAGATATTGGCAACGAACAATTCCCAGCACACGGCGTCGACTGATACTAACAAAAAAACCCCATATTCACGGACTGTTTCTGCAACTTGTTCACATTTCCCCGTATGTTTATGTAACCAATTATGTTAACACTACTGTAGTCGCATGGAATGATGAGTATCGAATCGAACCACAGCCGTATCGAATCGGTGCTAACAATAATACTTATCACACGAATACCGTCGTCGAGTGGAATCGAGGCAATGCGTTGGACATTAGACGTTTGCGTTTAAACATAAATATGATAAGGGATATAAGATTAGAAAATACCTACTACATGGATTTAATATGAATAGAATAGAATAACATGTATTGGACACAGCACAAAACAAACAATAGATAGGACAGCTTGTTTGGAGCATAACAAGTCACTGGAATATCTCACAACTGAACCAAAATAATGATAAGACTAAATAATAAACCTATAGAATAGATATTTTCGACTCTCCACATAGTCACATAAAATTGTAAGTACCTATTCCCTTCACAACTGCTCAATATGCCTTCGTACATCCAAAGTACACAAACAGCATTGAGCGAATTCTTGAACGAACGTACGTCGTAAAAACCCTTTTATTTACTCTAACGTATTTAATGGGACCATTTGGTGGCTTGCGCAGGCGTCTAGGGTGACTGCACATGAGCGTTAATACCGAAACAGATTTATTGTTTGCGCTTTGTTTTTATGATCGCAAGAAAGGTAGGGAGTAAGATAAATGTACCAAGCGGTTACCGATGCTATAAAGCGAGTAACTGCAAACAATAGAATTAATTGTAAAATAGACAAATAAATTGTGGAAACAGACATATACATACACATTTAAGACTTTATTAAACCTTTAAACAATTATTTGCAACCTCATTTTTAAATGAACTCTCACAAAATTACATATAAGCAAAGCCACAATAAACTGCACAAAAGCGTGTAAAGTCAAACTATTTTTTTTTTATATACTCTATCGAAGGCACTTTCAAATTGTATTTTTTTCTTAACTCTACTACGGTTCTAGTATAATAACTTTACGTAATCCATGTGAGAACTTATAATAAATCCTAAACTTATACAAGGGACTAAGCACTTAATCTTCAGGAGCCGCTGTAGCACTAAACTCTGTCACTATCACTTCTGGCGTGGTTGCAGTCTTTCCTTGTTGACACATTAACGAAAGAAACATACTTCATTAGTTTTCAAATGTATCATTGGAATTTATGCAGTGTTCTTAGTTAATAGGATCTCAGATTATTTTTTCGGTCCACCCACTCTATCTCATCGTGCTCTACCTACAGTCCGATATCAACTACTACTCTGGCCAGGTTTCAATTGGTCGCTCTAACTCAGCACTGTCGTCTCTACATAAATCGAAGAGCTTGCATTTAACTATTTAACTAACAGATTGGGAACAACGCTTTGGAGGCGTCACGGCTCGACTACAATGTGGTTGATTGATTTTATATAATAAGCCTTTGTCTTACCTCCAACGCATAATATTTAACATGCAATATTGTTCTGTTGCGTTCACGGCACGCACGATAACTTGAAGCACAATAGTTCGATTCCCCTTACATCATCTGATTTGTCAGTAGTACCCTGACTTCACATAAATCTCTTTTGACTAAATTATAAGGATGGGCTTTTTACTCTTTAATGAATATAGCTGTTTATTTTTCAGTGTGAACTACACCTGGTAACTGAAAAACATAACAGCAAATTTCTTCAAGACGCTACATCAATGTCATTTATTGTAAGTAATTTTGGCTTCACAAACTCAAAAAAAGGATGAATCATTCGAGTTTTAGGTACTTATGGTAAATTTGTATCTATATTCGTACAAACATATCTGGCATCTCTTGTGTTTTTACAAATTAGTCGAGAAATTGTCTCGAATCAAACAATGGGTTTATGAATGCATACAGAATGACTTGGCGCCATATGGAAGAACTCATAAAATTTATTGTGTGGAATACTTAGAATTTATAAAGAAAATTCGTTTCATTGTTCCCC
Organism: Pheosia gnoma; assembly: GCA_905404115.1. NCBI lineage: Eukaryota > Metazoa > Arthropoda > Insecta > Lepidoptera > Notodontidae > Pheosia > Pheosia gnoma. The sequence goes on from FR989912.1 coordinate 7,264,974, forward strand.
TCTTAAATGCACGACTGAATTTATTAAAATCTTATTTTTAGTCTCGGCGACTAAAATAAAATCCATTGTTAGTTCTTATTAAAACTGCTCTTAACCGCTTGAAATAAAATATTAATAATTAAGGCCTATTTAAGAAAGAGATACCCATACCAAGTGCTTAAAATATTATGGTTACAACATTACCCACATATACTACAATAGAATGTATGTTCTGTATCTTGGTTTATAAGAGATATTAACATTAATAAGTATCTCTTTAACGATAATTATACGCGGTTTTAAAGATTTATTATACATATGGTCCAATGACCTGACCTTCTGACTGTGAGTGAACCTAGAGAAAGGATACAATAAGCCCGAAGTTCACATGATCTTTCACTTTCTCTTGCTCAGCATATGGCATCAATTTGAAGAAAACTAAGCTCACGCAAATAGAGATTAGTTTATGATTATAAAAGCTTTTGCAGCCGGAGAGAATATATAAACCAATGGTAGGTCTTGCCGCAGAGTGACGTAACCACACAATAATAATAAAGAGAACATTCATTGTTACAACATTATGTAAAGCAGAAAACGAAATAATTTGCATTGCAAGGAAAAATATTCAAGAAAAGCAACGGTAAGTACGTACACTCATTTGAAAGATTGAAACGCCAACCTTAGCGAGACCCAGCAATTACTTAAAGCAGCAATAAAAACACGTATTTTACTTGAACTTGACAGAAGCGGGGACGGCGTAACATTGAGCTAACGGCGAAGTGGCACGCTAAAGGGAGCGGCGAACCCCGGCGAAGAGGTCTTGAGAAATGGACACGATGCAGTCGCCTCTTCAGCAACTCGGCCTAGTTGAGCTACATAATATTATACCATGCTGACTTTAGATGGTCTGTCCATGTTGATCTTATTTTTCTTTCTTTCTTTCTTGTACTCAACGTAAACTATAAAATTGATTGAAATTATTTTATTTTATAAACAAAACATGGTAGTTGTGTAATTAGGACGCCTTCTGCTCAGTGCTTATCAATTGGAGCAGTGGGCATAGTGATTCTTCTATTAATAACTATTTAAATGAATTAGTTTGCACTTGTATCGTAAATAAAAAAATTGACAATAAGGTCAGTAACTAGTAAATTAATTATGTTGACAATTCGGTAATAAATATGAGTATGACATTTGTGGAACATCAGTAAATACGTAAAAATCTTCCTTACTCATAACTTCAACTTCCAATCTGTATAGGACGTAAGGTATATCTAGAGTAAACATGTAGTAAGACCGAAGCACATTCCAAACCGAAAACAAATGAAATTAGTCAAGATCAAACTAGAATGCCGAATTCGGCTGGAACATCGCGCCTACGCGTCCTCTGCGGTCACATAGATAGACACTTTTAGTAATTGGGTGGATCGGGTTAATGCTCATGTATTTCTAAATCTATTTTCTAGGAGTAGGATGGATTTGTTATATAAATAAGTCAAGTTTAGTGATGAACCACTACTTCAGTATTTATGCAATTATGGACGATTATGTAAATTATAAAAACGCCTACGAATGATTCACGCATCTCACTCATTTATTCATACGGTTCTAGTTACAATTTTGTTCGAGAAAATGCTCAGAGATCAAATGTTTACATTAAAATACTAAGAAAACGATTTGAATTAGCCCTGAGATTACACGATCCAATAATCAAAATTGTAAATCATTATTTAGGAAACATTTTTAACACTTCTAGTGATTTACATTGCAATGGTCGTAAATTCGAAATTGATAAGTTTCCTTTTAGTATGCATACTTCTGTATGTGACGACTTTGCAAGGACACATACACAAGGATTTGTATGTGTCCTTGCAAAGTCGTCTAGTAAAGCATATTTGTTTATGCATTTCAATTAAATTAACAATAGTTATGGCGTTTTATAAGGTTACATATAGTACAGCCTTCATTCCGGCCGCAGTGTCCTTGTCGTGTCGGCTGGGAAATGCATTTTACTCTCTGCGGTGTAAGTTAGCCGTAAAATATTGTTAGTTCACTTAAATTTAAAATTATTTTCTACGAATCTGTATACCCGGTGACCCCAATCCGTTAATAAATAACCATGACACTGGCAAAATAATGTTAAATTTCTGCCACTATCTTTGAATTTGGTTTAGTGGTTAACATAGAAAAAAGCTTTTGCTATGTATGCTGCTAGGCTATAGGCTAAATGACAGGTCTTGTGGTCGTGGATTAGTAGTATCACAGTCGATTGTGCTGTGCTTGCAATAATTTACCTTATTTGCTTGTGTCACAAGGTACACTAAAGATAAGTGGTGTTTTCTTAACTCAATATTCAGATTTAATAGATATCATAAGTCTCAAATGCGGCACAGTCGGTCGTGATCTCTAATTAGGAAAACTGACTATTATTACCATAATTAAGCCTTACAGGATCTGGATGCAGGAGATGGAATTCGACTGGATTCAGCGTGTGATAAAGCTTGGGTAAGATCAAGACAGCTCTAAAGTTAAAACACTTGGAGTACCACAGGGCTCTATTCTAGGACCTCCACTTTTTAAATTCGTTTCAGTAGGATTACATATCGAATTAGATTACACGTCTAATAAAAAAAGGCATACCTAAATGATAGTAGCCTGTACTTTAAGGCTAGATAATCGCTCATCAAGCAGTTATTGCTATCATTGTTTGATAGAATAGATACCTAATAAAATTTACCGAACAATGTCGACCTCGTACAACGTCGTGAGCGCCAAACCGCTAATCGCATCTGACACGTGTGTTCTGCACAATTGGCCGGTCAAGTGCACTCAGCTATGTTATTAGGGTTACAATGTGAGGAATTTTAATGAGCTGAAAACTGAGGAAATCCAGGTCATGCGGGCAGCTCGCCTTCCGCTGAATGGCCGCGTTGAATGAACGCGTCAATGTTTCAAAAGCCGGCCAGTGTTCTGGGATGGGCTTTTGAATTCGGTCCCGTTGCGAAAGCTTGTCTGTCTGTATCATCTTACATTGAGCAACTATAACAGTTTTTCTAAGTGGACTATTTTGTTTGGATTATTATGAAATTAACAATATAACCGTACTCACTATTCCAAGCACCATCATTCCATAAGGTTATTTTGCAAAAAGTACCTGTTTCAAAAACTTATTACGACCCAAAAACTGGCACATACTACAAAGTAGGTGCTCAGTTGAGATCTTCTTCTTATCGTGGTTTAAAAAAAGTTGAATTGATCGAGATCTGACAGTTATATTATTTAGAGAAGGAAACTGTAGAACAACCTAACCAAACTGTTTGGAAGCAAAAACCTAGAAGCTATTCTATTTTTAAAAACTATCAATATAAAACATTCTCTTTTTAAATCATTTCAAATTAATTTGAACGCAATCATATCGTTAATTAAACGCGTCAATGTTTTCTGATAAAAATCATTTCCCGCTGTCACTCACGAATGAGTTCCGAGGTATGGGCTAATGTTTATACCCACGGGCGAACATCACAGCGCACCATTAGATATTAACCAAGCTAATTTATTACAGCCGATACGATTACGTCAATAATAATTACTTTCGAAGAGTATCTAGTTTTGAAACATCAAAAAGCTTTTTGTCTCGTTTATTTTGATTGGGTTTTGCTAAAAACTGAAGAACGAAATCATATCACCGATTTCGTTTTTTTACTTTAGAATAACAAACATATTCGTTATACTTATAACCATCACGCTAAAAACATGAGATAATTTGAAGCATTTCTCGGAGCGTACAAAATTAAATCGCACCCATGTGAATCACACCGATACTATTCTACTTAGCGCCCCGATGGTTTTAAGATAACTAGAGATGGAATGGGATATCTAGTCAAAAGAGTAAAAACACAATCAGCTGGTACTGAAAGATTGTTTATAAACGCAACATCTTACTGTGGATACAATCAGTTCGCAATACTGCATATATAACATTATTCCGTTCTTGATAAGCTGAACTTGGTTATCAATCAGACAGACCTAAATTCTACACATTTAGTCCTTTGGTGCGCTAAGTGGAATAAAAATATTTTGGCGCCATTAAAATTGGTTCGCTTACATACGTGCACCTTATGGAATGCTCCAGTAATTCAAGTCAATTCAAGAAATATTATCTTTAATCTCGCGTTAAGTTTGTATAACTTAATAATCTTTATCTAATAGCATGACAATTGACAGATGCGAAATTCATCGTGTAATCGAAAGTAAGCAACACTTTGTATATGCAACACAACACAACAAACCCTTCTATTGGGTAAGATTATATTGTTCACAAATGAATTATTCTAACTAACAGAGTGATGACAATTTATACGTTATTCCGTTCTAAAAACGAACTTAGGTGACGAATAAACATGGCAACGTCATACTTTTTTTGTATTCTCTAAACAAATGCTGCGACAAAATATATTTTCACGAGAACGACTCTTTGAATAGAATGAAGAACAATGGAGAGGTGGCCTTGTTAAAAATAAATAAAATTCAAATACAATTTAACACTTGGTTCGTGAATACAATAATTTGAAATTGTGGACCGATACAAATAGGCGAGAAAATTCAATTCTAGATATATATTGCACTGTACAAGTATACATATACATATATGTATGTGTTTCTACCACGATTAACAGCATGGTAACATAAACTGTTGCTAAGTATTAAAATGTTATACTCCTTTAATCTAGCTTACAAAAAAAAAAAAACATTTTTCAGATCAACGTCTGAGATATATTTATAAGAAGCATATAATCCTTTGATCTTACAACATTTTTATATTACCATGATAATATAAAACCGCGAACACAAGGTAGTACATAACAGACAGCCTCTGATGCTTTCAGTGGCCGTAATTAAAAAAAAAAACTTTGATGTCGTTTTTAATAATAACTTGAGATACTTGTTTTAATATTTTCCTTTTGGCAAAGTGCCTTTAGCAATGTATATAAATAATCAGCAACATAGCATGCTTGCAGGACTCTTTATTAACGATACACGGCATCGGTCATAGACTTTAAGCCCCTAGGTTAATGTAATATTATTTTGTCAAATCGACGTAGATAAGTATAGTTAAAATATACGTACGCGTCGAATTAATAACGTGATCCGTTTTTTTTCGTCGGATAAAAACTAGATTGTTCGAATGCAAGGCACGTCTATCTTACCTTACTATGTTATCTCCAACACGACTGATATTAAAGTTTCTTAAGACTAAAAAGTTAAACATCGTCTCGTATCGTACCACGCAACGACTATATACGGGAGCTTATTATCGTACGACAGCTTAAGACAGCCTTATATATTTAAAACTGTTTTCCAACATAAAGGTTGTAGAAGAACCTTAACAGCCTATAGTAAAGAAGCATTCTAGGTTCATCAAATTAAGTATTTTCTTCGCTAACATTTTAGGTTCAAGTTCCATTGTATCTACAATAATAATAACATCACTTTAGCTTTGAATAAAACCATTACGCAAACAAACACGTATCGCCATCTAAAATTAAATCTGATCCAAAAACGTTGGGATGTAATTTTAATTCTAATGTCTACTCCTAGGCAGGCACCACCCAACGACCATCATAGTCTTATTATTCGACCCTATAAGAAGAATCTTCTACATATTTGAGCCTCAGCGGTTTCAATCTCCTCCACAAATGAACCCAACCATAACCAGAACGCTCTCGTTTATCAATAAACAATCAAAGCATCAATAGACATCAATCCATTGACACCAATTGACACAACCCTAAGTTCACCGACATGGCATACCTTCAGCTCATTCACATACAATTGCCTTGGAGTCCATTCAATGGAGTGACAATTGTAGAGTTGTTCGTACTGTCACGATGAATTTACATGAGCTTTCACTCAATGACAGTGGATATTCAATGTGCGGTATGAGACCACCGGCTTCTGCTACTTGGATGCGCTATTAATATAGGTAGAGATATAATAGACTGCATTGAATGCAACATAGACAACTGTGTGTTTAATAATATAAAAGAGAGTAAGTATCCTTATACTATTGATATTGAAGTTACTGAGGAGATGACAGAGCAGAGCCCGTGTTAAGTACTAAGGATCAAATGTTGTAGATAAGAACTTAATAAGGCCATTGTTGAAATGATTGCACACAGTACTACGTGTGACCTAACGGGTGAATAAACTGAGTGGGTTACAGTTTTAGCATAGGATGACGTCTCCAGCAATCATTTCAAATGTTATTTAAACCGCTTTATAAGTTGAAACTTACATACGTAATGCACAGAGCATGCTGGTTGAATCGTCAGTATTACCTGAAAAAATAAAAACAGTTTCATTAAAACAATGAATGAGTACATACTACACATGAACAAAAGTGAACCACTGAAGGTAGCACGTTCAACCAGTATTTAAAAGATGCGGTTAATTTTCTACTGAAGATTTAGGTACATCCTCTATTATCACATTAGATACCTAATGAAAACGACAGATGAGCTTAAATAGACAGGTATTAAGCCTTTATTTCGGCTAACATTATAGATTATAGAATAGTCATAAGCGTAAGTATTAGTAACACGGAACGAGTATATTCTACTTGATAATATATCAACGCAACTGTCTTATTATTATTGACGAACATTTGTAAATTATTAAATTCTCGTCATATACACGAAACCGAAAAGAGGTTATCCAGTTCCAATCAGTGACCTAGCACAGAAGGCAACAAAAGCAGGGCACACTGATAACATCAATACCTACGCTGATCCAGTTCCCACGCTCGTCACGTTACAAACATTTATCTAGTGTACTATTTGATTATCTAAAGACCCTGTAATATCAAGAGTAGAGGCTGGGCAGGACAGATGTTCGAGAAGTGCTTCATGTATCGATGGTGGATGAGTATTCTTAATGGATGCGTAGTGGCTTAATGGATGCGTTGTTTCGCATGGTTTAGGGTTGGTTAAGGTACTGTTGAGCTGAAATTATTTAAAATTTGAAGCACTGTATTTTTTTTATTATTTGACTGACAGTAATATGTAAACTCCTAAGCTTAATCAAATAAGTTAGGTCTTGAAAATCTTATGCGGAATATTTTACATATTTATTGCCGTATTCATTTAGATGTAGATTTAAGTATTAATACCAATATTATACAATATTTACAGCCGCATGAAACGAGTTGCCAAAATCTGCAAAGAGTCTAGCTATGATTACCATAAGTACATAATGATGAAAAAGTCCGTTTGACTTTACCCAGTGTAGGTGAAAGCCAAAGATAATCTAATCTATGGTAATTTATGCCATAACATAACTCACAACACCTGTCGTATTTCCTGTTTGTATTAATATTAACAACATCTGGTTTGTGTTGACTGATGTATTTCAATCCTGGAGAATTTATAGCCTGCGACTTTGCTACTTACCTTTAATTTAAATGGAAAAGTTTGGACCATATTAAACGATACTGTACGAACGTTGTTGTGATTTTTACGACGGCCAGTCCTTTCTAAGTTTCGCCATAATATCATCATAATCACTACAATTTCAAAATATTGCCGTGCAATTAGCTCTCCTCTCAATTAGATCTCCTGCAAAGCAAACATATTCACGCATTTACTTTCTAATATTATTTGGCTTGAGGCTATTAAATCTCTCTCTCTGGGTTGACTCTAGTTGTATGTGCGTATGTGATGTTGAAGAGAAGAAGTTATGTCCTATCTAGTCAATTGATGAAAAGGTTATGCGAAGTAGCGCCGGAATACCGTGCGGCTTACTCACGCAAGACCCCAGTCGGCAATTGAGGCGCTATTTTAGGGCTAGCAGTCGGGTTTGCAGGTTGACTCACGCTCTATTACTGACTGACACATCCAATTGGAGAAGTTATGCAATCGTTGATGAAATCCTGGGAAATGTTACATTTGCGGAGTGGCTATTTCAAGCCATTCGAGACGATGTTTGTCAACAATAGAATGGAGAACAGTTAAACTGCGTAATTTTACGGCAACAAAATGTTGAATCACGTAAATTATGATTTATTTATGTATTGTGAGCTCAGTGAAGATAGCTATGAGATCTGAAATTGAGAACATTAATATTTTTATAAATCCCCATTTTTTTAAAGTTTATTAAGTGATCAGTTATGTCAATGTGACAGAAAAACACAAACTAAATTCTGACAAATTATCTTTTTTATCGACTCTAAATCATAACAAATTGCATGTACAATTTACACATGTCAAAATTTAAATGATACCTAATAGCGAATGTAGCATATTATAAACATATAAGATTCTCACGATAGCAGACATGCTAATATTCAATATAAAAAGAATTCGAGCACAAACTGCCTAAGAGTCGAACGAATACCGATCATAGTACATATCTTTTTGAAAAAAAAACAGCAACCCAACAGCTATTTACTTATCCGGTCCATTAATATAATCCAGAATCAATCTTCAGATCAAGTTAAAATAAGTACCGATATAAAAATGATTGGCAGGCGTCCCGGGCTAATATACAATAATGCCAATCATAATGCTAACAGGATTGATGGAGCGAAACCAAAAAACAATTAGTAACACACAACAGAATAAACCGCCTACACACAATTAACTTAGGCGTGGAAACACACGGGGGGGTAAGTGGCTGGTAACAGTGTATTGGTATAGCAATACACTGTTACCGATGGAAGGCTGAAGGATGGAAGGATTAGATTGCTTATAAGCAATCTAATACAATAAATACAAATATATCATCAAACTTAGGAAGACGATTTGCAATCGTATCGAATTAGGTGCATTTATTATCAACTCGTATAAAGCAGTATGGTCAAGAATGGTCAGTTACGTCTGACCTATGATATGGAAATTCATCTTTGCAAATTAGAATTTACTACTTGCCCGATAGAGCGAGTAGGCATAATAATTTAACTTTTGCCAATCAACAAAAAATATCAAAGAACAAAATATACAATCCCTTCCCTATACAGCATAGACGTGCTCGCTCCAAGTCTGATCTAATTATATTCTGTATATTACTGAAGTCGAATCAGCCATCAATCAATCGCCCTGACAATCTCCGATTGTAATCTAACAAGTGCCCACAACTGCGCAGTTTAGATACAAACACAACACCTATTTCGTTATGTTTGGATGTGCCTGCACATAGATGTGAACACGCGATGAATTTTTAAGTGTTCGTGTGCTGATTATGTACTTAGATACGTTTTTATAACAAATTAAGTATGAAAAATCCGAAAAATTCATGCTGCATTTTAATAAACAAGATCTTTTATAAAAGCAGATACTTGGATAACACAATGTTATCAAAACGGAAAACCCATATTTAAAGCCACCATGTTACTTAAACCTTCTGGAATAAGCACAGAGACTTACGATAATGGAGGGATTTTAATTAATTTTGATGACAACCGACTAGGTTTATTAATTAACTTTCCGACCCACGGTAATGGTTGTAAAGTACTCACCAAACTCATTAAAATGCGAGGGCCTCTGCACAGGATGTCTACATATGAAAGATTCATGTTAATTTATAGTGATCTGACATGACAGCTCACAGGGTCCCGTCTCGCTCTGTTAACTCCTCTAATGACCACGATCGACATACCAAGGGCGATGGACAAAGGCTCGTGTGATAGTATGCATACAAATAACTTGCCTCTAATGTAATAAAAAAAAAAGCATTCCGTTATAATCTTTACGTGGCTTTAAATATTCTTAGTACTCGTAAATCTTCTAAATTTGATTTTGTGATTTATTTAATTATATTAGAAAAAAAACATATTAATAACAATGTGTTTAAAACAGATACATAAAGATAAATCCCAACATAATCGTGTAAAATGCAGATTTGATGAGCGAATATAAATCGTAAATCATTGTTTCAGAGCAGATAGACATGGGAATATAAACATCTAGAATTCTAGAACAAGAGCTCGAGACAATAGTGATGGAACAATGAAGACTATTCGAGCTATTAAACTGTTCTAAAAGACCTAAACCACCTGAATTGACCTGAATATCAGGGCATCATCAGATCGTTTCGGATGGTTTGGGACTTGGGACGTCCTTGCATGGTACATTGTCGCACATTAAATGTTATAAACTTAGCGTAACATATATTAAAACCAGAAAATAAGAGAGCTTTGAAAATGTTCAAAATGTACAACAGTACAACAATTATAAAGAGATGACATAACAAATGAATGTGTAATTACACTCGCAACAGATAAACGACGTAGGTACGGTTTAATAACCACACCAATCATCTGTCAAAATTAACTTGTGGTATAATTTCACACTTTCATGAATTTTCAAATATTAACTATTGACAAGGTGACAATTTTTATTAATCGGTTATGTAACATAAATATTATAAACTGCTTTAACACACATAACGAAAAGAATGCAGAAGAATAAACACACCGATCAGTTTTTCTATAAATATGGTAAAAATAAATATGTGCTTAATAATATGGTACGTACACTTTTGACACCAATCATAGCCCGGATTTACCAATTTGCGCCGCGATCGGCTGAATACCTAATTGGAAAGCGCTGAAATCGCTTATTTGCGTTAAGCGAGCTTGTGCAGAAATACCGTTTACGTCGATGATTCACTTCACCTGTTCATGATAGAAGCGGTTCGTTCACATTGCAACATTTTCACAACATCATTTCTTAGCGGGAACTTATCAATTTAGTTTTATTTTCCATAAACAACTGTTTCTTTAATTTAATGTATAATATTGGTGGAAAATTAACCTTAGCATGTTAATAAACGTGCTCGAGTTCAGGAAATTAAAATGATATCGTGAAACTTGATTTCATTTTAATTTAATTTTAAGTTTTCCCAAGATGTCCGGATCATTTTCAATTAAGCATCCGTTGCTTGACTAATTGGTGTAGAAATTTCATTTCATCATCATTGTCACCGATAGAATCATTTTTATCACGAGTACTTGTAATAGTAAATTTTATTACACTGCCAAAAGTAGCTCTATTTCGTAGCCGATTACCAACGTAAAAAAATTAACTTCTTACAAAGGTAATCTGAAATTACAGAAAAGAACAACTATATGGCTAGCTAATAAGTCCGGCCACGATGTTCAGTTACCAAATACCACACGCAGCCCATATACGTTTTAGTGGACAGCATTGATACAGTATGCATTGACGTCAATCGCATTGCAACGACATTCGATCATAGCAAATGTGACAAAACATTGATTCAATATAACATATTAGAAATCACTTCTTGTCCGTTGCTTTTTCAGGGCTCTGATCCCTACGACAATAAAAACTATCGGTCAGGACCTCCTCCGTCTTTGAAAAAAAGCTCACAGATCACACTTTATAGAAGCTCTATTTGCGTAGCTCAAGTGTAAACAACACCGTACAGTAAATGAACCTCGAATGCGTTCACCTCGAAGTGTGCCACAAGTTCAAGGATCAGATGGTGACGAATGTAGCCTAAAACACCGACCGCTATTCAGAACCAGCACGCCGAGTAAACGACCTACCGCGGCAAGTAACGGTGCGAAGACTTGCGTACTCGCGTGTGTGATAAAACCGCACTAATAAACTTAAAGCTGTTGATTGGATGTCCGATTAAAGCAGACCTACCCAGTGAAAGTTATGGAGTCAATGTATTTAATTAACTATACTAACATTTAAAATGGGTCCCTGTTTCCTACTGCTTTTAGCTGCGCCAATGAACCCAACCCAATTTGTTGATAAGGTTAAAGATCCTTTTACTCGAAAATTTGTGATTGAGCTATTCAACAAACAATTCAGAGGGCTTCTGTACTGTAGTTTTAACGTGATCATCTGCAACGTTCCACCGATGGTTAAAATTGTGCCAATGAATCTAAGTAAGAAAATGAAGTGCATGGGGTATAGACAGCACTCAATATGCTAGCAAACATACAAGTGTTATCGTGTAACGTCACGAGCCGTTGACCGTTAAATTATTAAACTTTAAACGCTTCTAAATTAAATACACGACCTCGTTTCCTGTAATTTGTGATTGTGGTGTTCTTATAATAATGATATCAATCACTCTTCATAAGGGCATTAACTTCTACTCGTATGCCCTACATAGGTATTTATAAATAATGTACAGCCTACCGCTGTTAGTCGCCTTTAATATCTACATTAAAAAAACATTATTTTCCTAGATTGGGGCTTTTTAATATTGACTTGACATTAGGCAACCAACCATAGAGCTTTACCTTGATATCAGTTAGGCAATGTAAGAATCATCGATGGTCTGCAAGGGATGACCACAATCTTTGAAACGCGAATACAAAATGTTTGTTATAAATTATTATTTTATTAACACTTGAAACATATTTTAGTATTATTTTATTCTGTGGCACACACAAAACAAACACAAAACTTCGTTATTATTCCATAACGCCTAATGTATTCAAATCAGTTTCTCTTTTCACTCTCATTCGTCGTGCATTGATTTCTTTAAGAGCAAGATCAGTGGGACATGCATGTTTGCTATTTTATTTAAAAACATATCATGTATCAAAATCCAAACCTCCTTTGTTAATGCTAACAGAATTCCTTTAAAACGTAGTTTAAATTATTTTCAAACAAATTATCGGGAAATAATTTTAGTTCATGTTATTAAAAACAAAACACACAGTTTACGTCTAAAGGCGAAACGTTATTAAGTGTTAAACTTTAACCGATTGCAGTAATATGACCACAAAAAAAATATATAACAGATAATATTTCAAAAGGAATGCTTAGATTATTGTTTCCACAGCAAAATGTACAGTACAAATTGAGAAAAGGAGTGAAAATATCAATAAAGGTAAACCAAGACTTGTCAAACACATCTGTGATACTGAGATCCCACATTGTTATTTGTATATTGAATAAGATAAACTCAGAGACAACAACGGCTCACAAGAGTAAACTATAAAATACAACAAAACATATATAAGTGGATCGTCTGCAGACATAACGACAGCAGATAATCCGATTTAAAATAATGCAGTTGAATTTTATTCAAAACTTGAAGCTTTAACCGACTTACTTTACAAGTTCAATAACAATATAGCAGCAAGCCAACTTCGAGTTACTGCATTAATCATGCATGCCTGTGGTGTTGAAGATTTGCATTTAGAAATTGGTTACTGAACAGACGATACGATACAAGATAATATTTTATGTATACTAAGATGGCCGATTTGTAAATTATTTGTGAAGACAGACTATACGAGTATAGACTTTGATGTACATATAATTTATTACTACGTACTAGTTATGTTACTTTTTGATCAAACCACTTTAAATAATTGTCCCAATTTCTGTGTTGTGGCATTAAGATCCGATTAGAATACATCCAACATACTGTAAAACAGGACTAGATAATTAATTCGGGTAGTATTTTTTTTTGTTTAGCTCTTTGCCCAAAATGCATGCGAAAATAACTACTATTACACGAAAAGGTTAAAACGCTTAAACAAATTAAAGATAGTTAATTCCTGAACTTAGCAGAGCCATTCGTTTCAAAAGCTTTATTGATTTCGCGGGCACACGGGAGGGGAGGAAAGAGGACACCAGACGAGGGGAGAGTGAACGGAAGTTAAAGCAAGCACGGCAGGCCTCAAATTGTTTCCGAGTAGCGGATTCGCATTTATCGTCTAGGTACTTCTATATACAACAAAAAGATTATTGATGAGTTAAGCTGGCTGTCGCAGGTATCGTTATAACATATTTTAGGGATGATACGTATTTACGCTACCAGGTTTAAAAGCCAGAGCTTCGCTTTGAAGTAGGGCGCCGTGGTACGGACGGGAAATACTTGCAAGTGTGGAAGTACTTGCTAGTCACGCGCGCGTGAACTTCGGCTTCCTAGGCTGAGAATACTTGCCAAATACTTTAAAATACTCGTACTTGGAAGACCTGGTATTTAATTTTGCAAATATATCCCATCCATCCCTATATCTTAGGGTCTATATCATAAGGTTAGTCAGAAGCGTGAAGAATTATGACAAATGGTCTTACCTTTTTGTTAGCTTACTGGTAAACCCACTAGATTGAAAACAATCGCTTCATGTAAATACCAGTGAGCAGCCGATTCAGGGTAAGCTGAAAGCTGATCCCGATACAATACAATGGACGAATATGCGAAGGCTTGGAAAAGGAATAATAAGGGTATTACGAAACCTACTCATACTACTCGGCATTTTTAATAGCCATTATATCTTTCTGTAGTTAAAACTAACCCCCTAATTTATAGACGTTTGATAACTTTATCAAACGTCACATAGTACTGCACAAAACAAAACTCCTGAGCGCAGTATTATATAAAAAATCTATAAATTTGGGGGTTAGTATATCATTATTTCATATTAACAAAGGTTAATTTCGTATATTTCATAGTGTGTAAATAGATTGGTTTATATATTAATAGAATAACGAAGCCTTAAACAGTTGTTAGTAATTTCGAAACAGCAAGCAACGTTATCATCAACGTCTATTTCACTATCAGTTAGTTTATGTGATTAGGTAAATAGCCGGATGACTGACCTATCCGCACCATTACTGTGCTTTTCCCTAACTAAAAGCAATTCAACTGTGGACCATAAACCCTTCACAATAAGGTCTGGTTAGACGGCATTTAAGCAAGCAATTACCTTTGGTTTTTCAAGCCGGTAGGGCAAACAGCCAGTTCACCGACCCCGGTAAACGCGAAAGTGAAATCCGTCACTTGTTGCTACTATACCGATTGGACGGAAACGTGTCGTGGGTGAGAATAAGCCGTTCTCAACAAAATAAAGTCGCTATTTGTATGCCAATATTGCCTGTTGCACCTAATTCAGAATTTGATTGGATTTGCTCATGCAAATTTAGATTTGAATCGGATTACGCTGCCTGCCATCCATCGTCGTTGTTATATGAATGTATGAGGAGCATTTTAATATAATGTGTTTAATGCATAGAACATTCCAAGAGTTGCAACGATGGAGACAAATTTTATATTAAAATTTACATCCGGAGTTGAGCAAGGTGCTCCATTGGGCCGATTTATTCTGCATAGATAACTGTCTTACGAATGCTAATGAAGGTTACTTGAAACAAATCAAACAGATAAGATAGGATATTGGATATAATGCAGGACAATAAACTGATATATAAACAATTGTTATCGATATAAAAAAACTTACCTTATTACTATTGATCAAGTGGAAACAACTAATAATTTTCAGCTGTCATTATTTGTTGCCACGATTTTTAAAATTATTATAATAAGGGAGTAGAATAAAAATATCACCAATGCCACATTAAAGTCAGGCCTCATAAAAAAGGTTAAAGTTACAATATTATTCTGAACAGAGAAGGTTACAAGCAAGCAATACCCTAAGGTAAGGTATGACCTTTGTCTCAAACCTTTAACGACTTTAAACTGAGGTTTCAATAGGCATCATAAATAAATTGCCGCAGATGTTCTAGATAATAAAACCATTGTGGCCAACAAATGACATAAAAAAATTCAAAAAAGCCTACCAAATAAACCCTTAATTCCAAGTATTATTTGAACAATCGCATAATCCAAACAATGGGTTCGTCATAGGAGCACATATGCGCAATGTGTGTCTAACATTATCCTAATTCGCTCAGCGCTAATTGCTAAACATCAAAACGTGATTAGGCTCACAGCTGGTGTAACACCAGTCGCACCGACGCGAGCGATGCGACGGTAGAATATAGAAGCGATTATAACAAGCTAACTAGCAGATTAGATATTTCACTGTCCACGCCGTTTGAAATGTGGTTTTAATTGACTAGATCCAGCGAATACAACAAACCTATAAATAAATATCTCTAGACGAACACACCAACTATACGATCCGACACTAAGCACCGCTTGTATTAAGGGTACCGTACAATGGACTGGGAACGAACCCAGTATATATAACTCATATAGATATTAAACATCATTACAATATGGGAAAATATGGAAATAGAGAAGACGAACATTTTCTGCGGCCAAATGCAGACGTCATAATATGCAAGAAAGACTACAGATTCGCAGCTAGTCAGCTGCAAATGATCAAACAGCTAGCTTTAATACGAATAAGTCTAAGAGACTCGTATTCTAGTAAGATAAATATAAACTACTAAAATAAAGGCCCAAGAAGTATTTCATAAAGTCCAAACTAACTAAATCAATGAGACGTTATGTTTTTAAAAAGGAATCTAAATATACTTTTACTAAGGATATCGTAGTGCTTCATCACCTCTCACTGACATATCAGAGGACGAGATATTGTTTCAAAGCTTCTGGTTTCATCTACATTCTACACCATTAATTAGTTACTGTCTAAATTAAAAGCCACACCATCTGGCGTGTTTAAATAAAACTATAGGCAGCATTTCGTTTTCTGAATACCATGGAATATTTATAAAATCTGACCATTTAGTTACTATACAATAAGTACATAGTTGATCAAAGGTTGTCAAGCTGCACGAAAAAGTTGATACAAAAATCATCACCCTTATCTTAAGAAACACTCGTGAATGAAGGATGCTCTCCTAGTACGGTTATGTAGCTGAAACAATAATGGCCAGACCAGTGGAGGTGGACAACGAGGTCTGATCGCATAAGCTGTGGGACAGTGAAACCTAAGAATAACGAACTTTATAAAAACAAACGAAATGAATGCACGAAATCTACTTCAGACAGTCTACGAAAATAGGGACAGATTAAAAAAAAGCTGGCTAAGTGCATGTAGACCACGAATAGGGTTCCGTTTTCATCACGAGGTTTATAACACGCTACCACATTATATTGAATTATAATTCAGTGCATTAATATTTCGCGATGATTTGCTATAAAACGCTGCTATGAAATAATTGTACTATTGATATGATTACATTAATAAATCAAAGTCAAAACCCTATATTTATAAATTCAAACCCTAATTCGACCAGTTACCAATCAATGCAATCAATGGCACGCTATATGTAGTTATTATTAACACAAAACAAAACAAATCTCGTTACAAGGCTCACGCACGCTGTCACGCAACCCACTATGTAGAATATTTAACCACGTGTACTGAATCACTAATTGAATAAACTGAACTAATCCCTGTATAACCGCTTGGACGTCACACCGCGCCGAACTACTGTGTAAAACACTCGAATAAACAATAAACATTTAAGTGCTTATAAAACGGGCAGACATCCAAGATCATTAATCAGAATAATTACGAACTCATACTAGATTCACAGTATTTTTTTCGTGTTCAAAAATGTTTGTGTCAGATCATAAAAGCAAATTTATGAAATTTCAGAAATTACTACAACGAAATTCAGGACTAGTACCTATTATAAGTAATACGCAGTACGATGAAGAAAAAAAAAAGGCCATGCTTTTTCAATCTCATCTTCCATGTGATTGGCTGCACAATACAGACGGAAATGACGAAACTATACCTAAAGGTGTCTAATTTGACTACATAACTCTCAAATGGTACAAGAGACATGACTTTTTCCTTATTCGAAATCGTGGGTGGAGCAAACATTGTGAAACGTTCAAAAACTAAATAGGTATGACAACAGAAGTGAGTGACAAATTCTTGATTTACTATGCGTGCCATTTGGAATTAGTGAACTTAGTCTTAACCAGACATATACATAATATATGACCTGACGGACATTTTCAAGCAGACAATACCGTGAAATCGGCACACAAAGAAACAGATAACCGCCGATTGTTTCACATTTCCCACGATATTCGATAAACTGAATCAAATTAACGTTCATACACTTCGTGCGCTTTATCTTCGTTCAGAAACAGTTGGATCGCTGTGGAAATTGGATTATCATACGATTGTTGCTCAATTGTGCGAATAGAATGACTGCTTAAATGGTTTACGCTGTGCACGAGAGAGACAAAAAACGTAATGCTTACAAGTTTCAATAAAGCTAAAACATAGCACGTGATAACTATAAAGACTAAGCTCAGTATGTAGAAAGAATAAATGCAGACTTCGTACATTAAACTATCATTTGGTCACTCGAAAGTGTTGTCAAATGATAGAGAATTGTATGTTCTGTGTTATAAATAAACCTCAGCGACGAACTGAACAATACCAAAACACGGAGGTAGTAGCGGTCGGTTAAATGACGCGATCCATCATCAGCTCACAGACAAGTGGAGTAATGAACGGTGACAGATACACAATAGAGAAAGTGAGTCTGAATGCTGCTCGCGATGCTACCGTACATTTTTTATAATCTAATCTATACATATAAATAAAATTGGAGTGTCTGTTTGTAATATTAAAATAACCGCTTTTTACTAAGTGCATTTGGATGTATACACGGTACCTATACCAAAACAACATTTTTTACAATTTTTGTCTGTCTGTCTGTTTGTTCCGGCTAATCTCTGAAATGGCTGGACCGATTTTGACGGGACTTTCACTGGCAGATAGCTGATGTAACAAGGAGTAACTTAGGCTACTTTTATTTTAGAAAAAACATAGGATCTCACGAAAAAAAATTAAATCCAATGTTGCAGCGTCGCGCCTGATTAAGTTTGATAGCAACAACCTGAAATGCGTCCCGCGGGCTCAGAAAGCGCGAGCAGGCTGTTGCCAACGGTTATGTCTTTGTTAAATACCACGCGAACGAAGTCGCGGGTAACAGCTAGTATTCTATATAAAAGCAAATTAATGAACGCTGAAGGCAATAAAAACATAATTCCATAGAAATCATATCGTCGACCTAAGTGTCAGAAACAATAAAAATTGATTAACAATAAAGTACCTATTGATCCTTAGATAGCCTGACAATATCATATTCATAGGTGTACTCTAGTATACAAGCATTTGAAATAAATTAGGGCATGGATAAGGTAATTTCATTTCAACTTAGTAAGTATTTTTGTCTAAGGGCTAATATACTCAAAGCACGTTTTGTAAATTAATTGACAGTTGTCTTTAGACACACTAAGCCGGCTTAACAACCCATCATTTCCAATCTTATACACCTCATAAACACTATCCACCTCATAAACACTATCCTTCTTAGCTTCCTAATACGGAAAAAAGTATTATTGCCAACGGTCGGGCTGAATTGTTTTTCATTCCTTCGGATTTCATCACGACATTCCGTGAGCAAAATCTAATTTTCTATAATAGAAGCGTTGGTGGTGAAAGCTCGCTAAATATAATAATAACATCGTAAATAAAGGTGATCCGGCGGAGACATAATGGACTTGAACATAAATATTAATTATAATTATTCATGTATTTTGAGTTTTGTGTCTCGTACATTTTTCTTTTAAAAATAGACTTACCTATAAATTTACCTGACTAATGTTTGGTGTAAAAATAGAAGAAAACGTTCGCATGCCTACTCCTACTTTATATCTCGTGCTGATAATATTTCTAAATCGAATATCATGTGGCGGTCTTACCCAAAAGTTATTGCTTACGAAAAGCCCTTTCATATGCCACTAATATCATTACTGCGGCCGCCACCGAGGGACAAAAGGCTCATTCTCTTTTATTTCCCTTACCAGAACGTTATTCTTGCGGTTACCTCTTGGGTAACAGATTGTTCTTCTTAACAACTACGTAGCTGAGAGCGTCTGCAGGATATATATATTTATATAATATAAATGTAAGGAAAATAGGTATGAGAAACATAATGACTACACCAACGATTCATATACAAATACATACACTTCCTTATATTGCAAACCAATAAGCAGTTTATAAGACTTGCTGCATCTTTCGCTTGTTTGCATGAAGGCAAGTCCTTGATTGCCAACGCACGATTGAGCAACGCAGTTCGCCGAGCGTATCAGAGAAAGTGTCTCGCTCAGTGCTCGATTTTATTACTTTTGGCATTCTACGTTTAGAGAAACTCAGGATGTGAACGGTACTGAGAGGTGACTCGAATACAAAAACAAATGACATTTCAATTGCAAAGGCAAAATTGTGGTTTTGTACTTTTTGCGAACAGTCGTCTGATTTAACTTTTAAATATCAGATTCTTACGACGACAACCAGTTCAAATAACCTGCCCTTGAATAAACGGCTCGGTCTTGAATTAATACCATATATAACCAAAAAAATATGTATAAACCAAAAGATATGCATAAAAACTAAAATCTAAAATATAATAACCTAGTTCGAAATCGCCTTCAATATTGTATTGAATAGTATGTTATATATATGTAGTTACGCGAACGCACATTTTAAGATAAAAATGCTTTAAGATTATATTGTACGCCAATAATGTCACTCGGAAAGCCCTGATAAACTTGTATTTGTGAAATACAAGTTTATCAGGGCTAAAAAAGATTGGTAAAAGCGTAAACACAATGTACAAGATACCTACTTATTGTACAACTACGAGACGACATCGATAACATTCGTATTTCTTTCGACTTTCATTGATAACATGATTTGGTGACAAATTTATATCTGTCAATACGAACTGGAACTGCTGTCTCGATTTCATCTGCAAGTAACTGTAGTAGAATATCACAATACAAATTGAACCGCTGTAGGACTCAATGAGTCTGGTATGTAAGTTCTTGATAAGAATATTTATCTTCTAATGAAGATAAACTATAATCTCAAGTCGGAAGGGCGAAGTTCCTCCCTAATGTTGAGGCAAGAAGACCTCCTAACCTTCCAATGCAAACCACGGCCATTGTCCAAAAGTCTCAAGATACGTAAACCCGTACGCATTCACTTACGTAAACGTTTGCGGCGAGCTTGAGATTACCTTGTAATCAATATTGTTGTCGTCGCAATGGTTCTCTAAAAGCAAATAAAGAGATAGCAAAGGAATCAATTAAAAACCTATGCGAAGCATTTGTAAAAGAAAAAGCTCGGCGTAGCTATTGCAAGTAAGGAACTGCTTTTTGATAATTTTCGGGGGTATCATTAAAGTAAAATTGGAAGCTATTAGAGCTAAAAATATTTATATGGCAACATTGGCATATGACTGACATAGATTCGAAAAATAATTCAGCGATGAGCTAACACAAGCGATTAGATAAAAGTGATAACAACAATAGTATCATGTGTTACAAGTTCTGCAACAGGAATATGACTAATAAAAAACAGTAATATTTCTCTTAACTTCAATAGTACAGTCTATATTTTGAGCTCGACTACTTTCGTAATATTAAACATTCAATTTCAATAATAAAAGGACCTTCAATATTTTATAAGTACTATTTGGTAGTTTTCGACAGGTGATTTTCCGGATCGAGAATCTGGAGTTGTTTGCTGTTTGCTGGGTTTTAGTAGGCAGACGGCACAAAAATCAATATCACCGATCCGGTAGGGCTTCGGCGCGATATTATTATCTTGTTTTAATTGTCTTTGGAAAAATTAGGACATCTTTGAGATGTAGGTTGGCTGTTGGCGAATACAGCATAAAATGGATGCAATATGCCGCTGTAGTAAATTAAAAAAAAAACGTTTTATTATAGGTGACTCTAAAATAAAAACTAAAAAGATCTAATCTCGCGCCATGACCGAGCACTTTCGCCTGTTTTAATACTCGTAAATTAAATAACCGACTGTGATTACATTTAGTAAGTACTATATTTGTTTTTTTTTTATATATTTGTGAAAGGATTTCCGAAATTTTATCACGCAAATATATTCACTAACTATTTAAATAGTACTTGCTACAAAGCTAGTAATATTTCACTGTCTGCGTTACACGCAATGAATCACCCTGCATAGATAATTAATTCTACGTAAAAGAAATTTCCTCCAGGTTTTAGTTTGGGCTGAATCCCAACCACTACGCCTACGTGTCTGGCATACATATACCTCCAGCATAATAATACCGCCTACTACTTTTATTAAAGTTTATATTACGGCATAGTATTAACATTTCATTGTATATAATACTAGCACGCGGCTAGGCCCGCGCAAGCATAGATTTTGCTCTGCTCAATCCTTTGTGGTCATAGCGTCTTAACTCGAAACATAACTCTTTATATATCTATTGATATATACCATATATTTTGAGTTGAACCATGGTTTTTCAATAAAAAAAGCCTCGTTGAAATTGGTCCTGCAATTGTTCTCACATACTTAACAGACACACACGAGGATTCTAAAATTACACGTTCTCAATTTAAATACTCTATAGGGCCAATTTTTTTTTATAATATTATCCGAGCACAGACATCATTACATTTTAATAACAGTTTAGTAGGTAATACTGCAATTCAATGACTTGATAGACATAATAGAGCTACATAACCCACCAATAGCATCTAAAGGATGCGAAATTGAAATACAAGAAGCGTACTGAGAACTTGAACAACGTAAGACATTGTTATAAATAGGTACCCAAAGGAGATCAATAACATAACAAACATAAATTATCGCTTCATTAACTTTGCTCCAACAAACGAACGGGTCATGTTTATCTACATGGCCAACAGGAAAGGGGCTTTCCGGCTGTAACAATAATAACATGAATGTTTACACAGGTTGGGTTCTATCGTTCATATATGACTTTGAACTTTCCAATATCACTCGAGTAAAACACCACCATGTGCTTAATCAAATGATAACAGGTATCTCACTAAATGTTGCGAAATAATACTCAAAAGAAATCTGTTAGGAGGTAGGTACGTCTGTTTTCTTGCGAATATTTCTCGTTCCAAACCCAAACAAGCCAATAATATAAGCTAGACTTTTGATTAGAAATAAAGTTAGCTTTATGGCTAAAGGAGATAAAACCCATTTATCCGTAAACTAACATCTGTGATATAACTTGAGCGAAGTAAATCTGCACACCCAACCAATCACAAAATTATCGATTTTCACAACTGTTTACTACCTTTGCCTGCCTGTAGGCATACGCATTTCATTAAAGTAGTCATAATAAACTAAAGATCAAAAAAGGACTTAAACATCCCAAGACTCTTCTGAGTAATAAATAAATTGAAAGCAATACGTCAAGCAAGATTTTATTGAAGAACATTAAAAGGCAATTAATTTGAAGTGAAAATTCAATTGCAGTAGGTATGCACGTAGTTACTAAAGTTCGATATTAAGTGTCAGTAATACTTGAGGCTCAATTAAATGATGTGCGAAGTCTCGTACGTTTTTCGAGAACAGTGGCTCGAGCACAATCTTTTGACTTAGCGTTACGTTAAAGTAAGCATTTGCAACCCGCTCACACCCATTTCATGAATTAGAATAATAGTAACAGCATGCTTTCCCGATGACGATACAATTACATTAGGAGTTCTTGCTACGCTTACTGTAAATTTTCCTGAGATAAACTATAAGACGAGCTTTTATAATCTATCTCAAGCTTCACATTAATTAAAACGAAAGACAGCTCGTCAAGAAATAGATAATGAACATTGTGCGATCAAAATCTCTATTGTGCTGTCATTTTAATCCGATGAATGGAGCTTTCGCGGAATGAAACTTAATTATGCAACGCATGATAAAGCGAATCGCGACGACGTCGGTCAGATTTCGAGGCTTGGACACTTTCTCCGCAGAGGAGTATTACGTGCAGAATGGCCTCTACCTGGCTTGCGTGCATCATTAGCGATCGCATATCACACCTAATCGTCTTGAAACTTTGATTTAAAACACAATGTTTATGAGACAATTTTGATCCATATCATTGGACCTATCGAATTGTACCATAAAATATAGAGTATTAAATTTTCATATTTTTGTCGGTTGTAGGCTTCCTAGTGAATGTAGCGTCTCTATCTACTGCCGCCTTCCTACCTGGGCAAGTATGCTCCATCGTAGATCTGATCGTCACTTACCATCAGGTGAGATCGAGATCAAATACTTGCCTATAATGTAATTAAAAAAAAAAACAAAAGGCGGAGACAAGAGATCATTCAAAATGTTTCAATGCAGTTTTACTTACTTAGAAATGACCTAAATCTATGTTTCCTTGAAGAAAATATTTTTTCTGGAGAGGTTAATTTTATTGAATAACTACTGTAGTTGTGCAACTAAGTAAACTAGTCACTTAACCTTACCATGTAGATACATAAGAAAGTAAAAACAACTTGACGTTGAACCGTTCCTACTACATAATGCAACAGACTAAAACAAAGTAAGTACTTAATTTATTCGGCAACATTACTCGTATTATGAAATGTTAAATTAGCAATTAAAATGCGTAATGAAAATCCGGATGTACACATTATTGTGTTAAATGAAACATGAAAACAATGTGTTTATAGGAAACAATACCGACGCACGCGTACACAGGTGGCTGACATTGTGCACACAAATTTGTTCGAATCGACCATTGTTCAGCGACGTTGCGACGATGGAACTTCGATAGCTGTGACAATGCCAAGTTATTTTTTCGAGTCGCATCGAACGATTGAACGAAACTGACGTAATTTTAAAGTATCTTTTTAGATGCAGCAAAATCTTTTCAAATAACAACCGCGTATAATCAGAGTACAACGTAAAACACTGATTAATTCTATTATACACAGGATTTTTTTTTTTAATTGTAACTTGGGTCCTTAAATTTCAAGTAAAACATTTTATCCGTGGCTAAACTTTTTACAGTATTATCTGAGTCCTATTATGACTTTACAAGAACCAATACCTACCATCACATCTATTTTAAATGCGTCCGACTGCAAGTCTATTTGTAGTCACCGAACATGCCAGTGATTGGTGGTGCGTTGACAATACAATGTCAAAGTTGAACAAACTATCATTTTCATTCATGAGATGATTGATTAATTCACGGTCATAATCGTAGTCGTCGTCGTCTACACATTAATGCAACGAACGGTACAGCCGACGGACGATATATTTTAACTGTTAAGTCAAAATAATGTGAATACACAATTCTGTTATCATTACGTCGACCGACAGCTTGTACATGTACTGAACAGATTTTCTCCAAACTGATTTTCTAAATACTTGTAAAATCTAGACCAAGAAACTATCTAGATCACGCGGTTAACCTATATGCGTAATTGAAATAAAACTATTTTTTAAGGATTTTATCGCGTTTATTTTTGTTTTTACGTTCCCGACGTTTCGGCTATATGCGTAACCCAAATTATTAAGTCATATCAATGGAGCAAAATTGATAAATTAAGATGCAAATGTTCACGTTGATAAGATTACAATTTACGAATGAGCGATGATTAAAAGTGAACCAAATAGGAATACAGTAACTCACAAGTCACAATAAGTAGTTGGGAGAGGCTTAGCATATGATTAATGATGATCCTTTTGGACCCTAATTGCGCTGTTGTGAAGCCACAAGCCATTGTCAGATACAAAAACACAGTTTCTCGCAATGTTTTCGGATGCGTCACGTACAGAAAATTACTTGAGGTAAATAACAGTGGAGCCACCGTTGTGTTGGAACATCAACAAATTGCATTTCAACGTTCGACATGGTTGGAACGAGCGCATTTATGAAAACCAAATCGAACAAAGGTTCTGGATGTTTTTAAAACTGAATGGTCTTCTTTGGTTTGATAATCACCAATCGCAAACATAAGTAAATCTTTTATGTTTTTAATTATTTACTGTAAGAATCATACATATTGTTTTGTTTATTTGGATTGATTTAAAATGATTAACAAAAAATATCATTCGGTAAGCTGGATAAAATAATGTTATTTATAGTTTATTGCGCACAAGGCTGGAGTCAAGCGAGTAGTAAACATATCGTAAGGCCTTAAGTGTCAATAAAGTCCACAATCAAATGTTTTACAAACCGGGGTAAGAAAATAAGATGAGTCAATTTGTATTACTACGCAGTTATTGATCTGAATCATCAAAGCATTCTTAAAGGAATTATAATATATATAGGAACATACACCTACATGCAACCAAGGTCCAAGGACATATAATATTATTACTCATAAAATAAAGCCTATTTTGATATTGTACCTGTTACAAGACAAACACGATATTGGTTTGTTACTGCAGTTCCAATCAAAATTAAAGGAAAGATTCATCACAAACAGTGCAACGTTAGAAGATTGACCGCACGTACGTGTACTACTATAAATAACGTCATGAACTTTCACCATAAGCCAGTTATCAGGCCACTGCAAGTACATACGAGACAAACAAATTGTATGATAGTGGGTTTACCATTAGCGAGATCTTTCAAAATTGATTCGCTCATGCACGAAAAATTCAACAGTGTGTTGCATTACACAAATGATAGTATAATTGCTTATAGCATTTTATACTAAAAGCAATTATCAACAGCACGTGGCGCATATTCGTATTTCGATTCCGGCCTTGAGTGTATCGTTTTTGCAACATAGCCATTCTTAGACTTACCTCATTAGCTACAGTACTCTGATTTCCTTCATTGACAAATACCAATAAACCTTCTCAAATCTGGTGTCTTAAAATTTATAAAGATACACCATCATAGTTTAACACAAAAAGACTTAACTTTAATACATAATTTAAATAATGGACAAGACATTTTTGCAAACAATGATGTTTCAGAATAACTGCAAGAGCTTAAAAACATCTGTCTTCAGTAGGTCGATTTGCTCTTACGGTAGATTTTACTCTTCTCTTTATTTTCTAACAGCAAACGACTATAAATTATGTGGATTAGTAAGAGTGCACACAGATTATCTTATTAAAAGTAAGAAAAAATCTACAAAGATTCATGCAGAATTAAAAAAATAACTAATTGAAAAAGCCAACATTGAGTTTAAAAGCTTAACACTATCACCAGGTATGTCCATATATTACTTATTCCTATAGGAAAAATACGTTCCCTTCTTCAACTTCGGATCGGAGTGATTGTAAAAAGCATAAAAACGAAAAGCCAAATATTAGTTACCCCACGATTTCATGGAGAGCGAGGTAAACAGGTCATCGACCAGTTCACAAAAAGTGTACCAATCTGGTTGGACTGTTCACACTCATTGCAGCTAACGGTACCAGATATGGGGCCGAAGCGAAATTGCTGTTTAGATTTACTGAGCCAATTGTAAGTGTAGAGTAATTGTGTTTTACAGCCATCGTGTCCAATTATTGTTGTAATGTGAACACCACTTTGTAAGCGGACTAGCGACGTATCAAACGCACGCAATATGCTCTACACATCGAGGTTTGTAATTCAATAGCTCCAGCAAATACATGCACGTTTCAATGTGATTCAAATTGGAAACATTGTGTTATGAAAAGGAAAGGACTACATTTCAATTGAAACAGACTTTTCATATTTGGGCTCACTAATAATGAAGTTTCAATAGAACCTTTTAAAATGCAATCGTGGATTATATATTTCGATATTATAGAGAACTCGTCTTCTAATTTAAGCTAGTTAGACCAGTTAGTTAGACCCTTGCCGGTGTAGCTGATGAAGATTTCATCAGCTATATTTATGGGAGAATAGTGCAGTAGTCTCCCATTGCTTTCTGCACCGCAGTTCAAAAATCGGCGAAAACTCACTTTGTAACAATAGTATCAGAGAAGTTTACTCCATGGCCAGGGGTGTTTGAAGCACGACGGTATTCAATAAAGGCGTGGCTTCAAAATATTGCGTATTAGATAGATAGATAACTCTTTATTGTTCCACCACATAAAATTAATACAAAATTACACAAACTTAACTTATACAGCGAGTGTCACAATGGGCGGCCTTATCACTAAAAGCGATCTCTACCAGGCAACCTTTGGATGGAGAGGATTTTACAGAGATGTTTACGACGGGGGTGTACTTAATAATAGACGTATTGTTGCATCGCACAACAAACGGCGCGAAACAAAGGGTACTTACAATAAACATTGTGCGCAAATCGAAAGGGGCGGACGAATTTATTTTTAATATCCTGAGAACAACCTTCGAATGTGCGAAATAAAAATTACCCTACATGTTGATCTTGTTATAAGCTATCACCATAGTTTATGGATATAGTTGTTTTGGCCATCGAAACGTGTTTGGTTTTGTTATTCTCCAGTGTAACTCCAGACGCTGGTAGATATACATTCTTGGGCACTGACTCTATTGGAAATTAATAATTAGGTCAGTTTTGACTCCCAAAGTATACGTCTAATTGGTTTTTGGCCATAAAAGCAGTGTGCTTCCGATAGACGTTACGTAGGTTTCCTCACGATGTCTACCTTCACCGTACAGCAAGTGGCAGGTTATCATTATTGAAAGTGAGATTGGCACATGAAAATCCGAAAATGTATGATGAGCCGGGATTTCAACCGGAACACCAACCTGTTTCCAAGGTTCTACCAACTTGGCTATCACTGCTCCCACGAACAATCATTCTCTTTTCATATAACTAAAATAAGACGCCCTGAATGATATCGAGGCGATGCATTTACCGCGAAAACCAGCGACCTTGCGAAGCAAGCGATACTCAGTTTAGGAATTAATTATGTGGATTAGGTAAGCATTCGTGGCCATGACCCCGTTCCTTCGTAATTGCAAGTACTTTTTACTTTTATTATCCACACATACTATTATCAATCTGTAATTTGGTCGTCCGTTCATTGAAAATATCCAAAATTGTGAATGGGGTTAACTTAGGCAGGGATAGTGTAGAGCTGCAACTAACTGGGATACCTAATTGGTAGGAGCTTGTATTATACGGAAAAGAAACTACTGAAATTCGGCTAGCAAAGCATGACCAACGTTGCTCTTAACGTGAGCACAGAATATATGAAAACTCAAGGAAAAACATCAGAGATACGTGGCAAGATTATTTTAAAAGTAAATAAATTGTAGTTACTACTTAAAGCCCGCTGGCTAAACCACGGTAATTTACGAACGTGTATTTATGCACGATTACAACAATGAGTCAACGGTGTTCGCTCACAATGTGTCATCGGTTCATCTGCGAAGCACACGGTCCTCGCATTTGAGAAGACACATCAATTTACTAGTCCAAGTGCATATAAATATGCAGGTATTCGGATTGAAGGCCAATGAAAATTACCTCATGACCACCTATACCTCAGGACAAAGAGCTAGGCCAAGAATTTCTTAGGCCCTAAAGCGTTCCTGTCCAGACATTGTTGTGTTCCTAACCGCAATATCAACAGGACAGCATTGGCCTTGTAGACATCCTTCGTGAAGCGTAAACGCAGCAGACCGTGTACAAGTTATTAGTGAGTAGGGGTAAGTAAGTACTTCATAAATACATGCTGATCCTTCTGTCTTTTTATGGTTAGAATTAGGTAAATTGATCCACGGAAAATTGGGTGGTCCATAGGAAGATACAAGGAAAAACATCAACGGTTTATTGTCTGTGCGTCGTACATTTGGGAATTCGTGGAAAAAAGATTCAGTCATTTATAAATGGACCGTATAAACAGGAAATTAGTAGTTAATTTAGAGTGAGTTCATAACTAGGACATGTTTTCAACGAAACATAATGAATCAAGAGCTATCCTGGTTTAAATAACACCAGCTACATCTAATCTCTATGTTATACCTTTAATATAAACGAGCGAAACCTATCTTCCGACGCTTTTTTCATTTCAAAAAAAATCCCCCATTTTTAGTCATAATATTCAGAAATTTCATGGGAATTATGCAAACGTTTCCCCGCGGAGTTGTTAGAGTTTGCCAAATGTTACGTACATTCGTACGTACGGACTCATATCTCAACGTGTACTGCGTTCTTTGGATGCATTAGCATAAAAGGTGTAGGCTCATAAGGTCCTTTTTTTGGAAAAACCTTCCGAAGATTACTATTTATTATGTAAATAAACATTATATGGAATGGACCCAATAAATGAGAAACTTTTGGTAGTATTGATACCTGACACTAACAACAATATCTGTTACTTGAATCAGATCCGTAGGCAGGTCAAAGGTTCTGTATTTCTTCCCATGACTCAAGTAAGTAAAACCCACACGACCAACACGACGATCGCCGTCATCACTCCAATGTTACCAGTAACCAGTTAATTACAAGGGTGGTAAGTGGCACCGTCCCGCCGGCGGCAGCTGCGAGGAAGAGGTCCTCACATAAGTTAATTATTAATACAGCTGATTTGGTGCACACCACTTGAAAGTTATAATTTTGTGGTCGTCGGCAGGCCTACGAACCTTTAGAATTCAAGGGAATGGCTATTCTTGTTGAACAATCTAGAGTAACTGCTTATTCACTTTTTGAGAGCCAATATGAGTAGGTACCTACTAATAGTTCGTGCTTTACCCTGCATTATAATTCTATGGTTACCACTCAGATTTCAATGATAACGCTCGATCTTCAACTGCTTCACCTCTCTTTTAGTATAGGCATCCAATCTGGCACAAGTCCTTCCTCCTAAAGCTGGCATCTACCAACTATTGGATAATATATTGGACCATCCAGAAAGTCTGACTTCATGTACCTATACTGCCTTGGCTATATATAAAATGTCCCTCGTCTAAGAGATGTTTATTTGAAATTCCTGCACACTCGTTAGCCAGATAGCATCCTGCATCTATTTTTTTTACTTGAATTAAACGCTGTTACCGATGGCGCGTTCGTAACCCTTCCAAACGGGTTGCTGAGTATTTCCTTGTGCAACCAAGACACGAACCTGTCGGTCACGAATAGAGCTCGGTGATTAAGCCGGTTCTATATTTGTACGCTATTAGCTACAACGTGCAAAACGCCTGCATTTATTTATTGCCGACGGCTTTTATTTTTACTTATAGATAGGTACGCGAGGAAAAGGCGCGGATTGCATTCTTTAAGAAGGTCATGATCAGAGTCTCTTTGTTTGTGCTGTTTGCCATACCTAGGTATGTACGGTTGATTTTGAATTTATTTGACAGTGTTACTATTACGAAAATAAGATGTTATTGTTATTTTCTCATAGGACTAACTGATTCCTTGGGAGTAAGTTTTAATATAATTTGTGTCATTCTAAAGAGAGAGATGCTATGTGAGGGACAAAACTATGATTATTAACTGCAGATTCGATCGATACTTCACAACGACGACACACACGGCCTAATGAAGCAATGATATAGATGATTAAGCTATGATATGATATGTTTATTAACATTCAATTAACAAAACTAAAACTCTATATATAGAAAAACACAATAATACATTTAATACTGACATGCACTAATATACTCTAGCTACTTATTCTTAAGCTACCAGTCCTCTGCACATTTATAGTCAGTCAGTGTACGAAAGCGACTTTATTCTGGGGTGTCCTATTATCATCTGTTGATCTTAGTTCAGAACACAGACCTGGCAGGCTATATAAGTCAGTAAGAATAAAATTCGAATTGAATAATTCTTCGCTCGACCTTGTATTAAAATGATTATGAAACAGTGACAATGTATTGTGAATGAACCACATCCTCATGGAGACTCACCCACATGATAATCATTGTATTGAGGAATGATGTCCTACCCAGCATTATCACATATTCAAATACCTAAACATTTATTATTGGGCTCTAAATTAACATTCTTACTCTAAGTGGTTTTCTACAGGAATATGGGTTGATAAATAACTAATAATAAAAGTCACCAGACAAATAAACCTGTATGGACGCTAACTAAGCAATGTTTGTACATATGTTGATTACCATACTATGAACTCGTGGTTGAGGTGGTGATCGATCTATCCAAATAACACTCAAATCACTGAACTAGACTAGATTTTCTTGGTCTTTCTGGTAATTAATTGTAGTTCATATTGTAATTGCTCTAATTACAAGCAAGCATGTAATGTACCTTTTATCTTATCAGTAATGAGTTGAAAACAATAAATATCTGTACAGTGCACATACATAATCCCAGTAAACAAACCCATTAGTAGTTTAGTAAATTATACATAATATGTATTGTTTGTGCTTAAATCGTAATTAAGTAGGTACCTAACCAGCTATCTAATATAATTATAGTAAACAACTAGCTGTCCTGGTGAACTTTGTACTGCCTCAGACTCAAATGTGTAAACAAATGAATTATCTTTATTCTTATTTTTTTTGTCAATAAAAAAATCAAATGTCATAAAAATCGGCCCCCATGTTCTTGAGTTATAAATGCTGTAACTAACACAACTTTGTTTTATATATGTAGATAACTATAAAATGATGAATGATTATCATACATTTAATTAATGCTGAGTAGTAACATTTGTTTATACAGCACAATATGTAATTAACTATTGTGTTTGTATTTATCATCACACTTGGTTGTTTCCTTGTAGCTGTTTAATATACAAAGTTCTAATATATTGATGTGAGCTAACCCTAACACAAGCTTTAGCTTAGTTAAAGGGGCTAACAAGAATAGTAATTTGTGATACACACATTACTGGTAATATTTTTTGTCTATACAGATATATCTGTGTAGTAAAAATATATATTTTAATATAAAATGCCTACAATAAAGTAATATTGAGTAGTTAACATATAATAATTGATTTAGCCATTTAACTGTGGATCCTGACTAACAGAACAGTGGTGTGGGTGTGTGGCAGGAAAGGATCCATTTATAGCTATGATTATTACTGAATCAAGTCAATAATTCCAATACAAAGATAACCCTTTAAAACTACATACACTAACATATCTATTGCACATCAAACCTAAGTGTTTACTATTTGAAAAATGTTATCAAGTTAAGATTTGTTTGCCCTGTAAGGCATGTAATGTATTAACATAAAGTGTGAACGAAAAATCAAGTTAGAATTTATGTGACTAAATTTATCAATAGACCTGTATTATTGGCGTGATATGCCGGCAAACAGCGCACCAGGGCCGCCCCGCCATAACATACCCAAATACATAACAATAGCACAAACTAACTCCGAACACAATCACTAGCTGATAAAACCATGCAAATTGAAATCTATAGAAACGTGTATATAATCTTAACATAAACATACACTTTCTCAACTATTCTCAACCACAAAGTTACCTGGGAATACAGTTGGAAGGCGTCCTATCCACTTCCCAGGCTGCAAAAAGTTTCATGGGAACAGGTTTCGATGCATTAGTCATCTTTTCCGATTTATTTTTCTCGGTCATCTTATACAGCACCAAACAGCGGTTTCACAGCACGACACTAGTACATTACAACTGGCATTGTTATTTAATCACTAAACACGACACTGGAATCATTTTTATAACACAGTTACTATATGAATCAGTTGCCGACGTAAACACAATAATAATACTCAGTAAATTTATAAAATAGCTGGCGGAGCGCGGCCGACCAACCAAGAGAAAGCGTTCGATACGTTTGACAGCCAGCTGCCCAGTGTTGCCCTCCTAAAATTTTGTGCTACGACTAGCCCCGCCAGGATCGTTCCTTCTCCGCTGAATTGATTCAATTAACGTTCATGTAGCGAATACACACATATCATGAAATATTTTTGAAGAAATCTGTACAGTTAATTAGGTGTACAAACATGGAAATAATTAGACAATGTGCTATGATAGAGATCTAGGATGTCCTTATAATATAATAATTTAATTCAACAATATGATTTCATATGATAATGTTATGTCGCAGGGTTATAATGTTAATCATTATTATCCGGGACCATGTATATAATATTGTATGAGATACGGACATAATGCAAAGTAGAGTCTAATGTACAGTCTACAGATAGGTAATAAATTCTTTGCAACCACGTTGCTTGGAAAAAAATATTTATGAATCAATGTCTGGAACCCTGCATTTAGATAGCCAGATAAATCTAAACTATATAATCTATATCTATACATATAAATAAAATTGGAGTGTCTGTTTGTAATATTAAAATAACCGCTTTTTACCAAGTGCATTTGGATGTATACACGTTACCTATACCGAAACAACAATTTTTATAATTTTTGTCTGTCTGTCTGTTTGTTCCGGGTAATCTCTGAAATGGCTGGACCGATTTTGACGGGACTTTCACTGGCAGATAGCTTATGTAACAAGGAGTAACTTAGGCTACTTTTATTTTAGAAAAAAAAAATAGGATCTCACGAAAAAAAATTAAAACCAATGTTGCAGCGCAGCGCCTGTTGCAAGTTTGATAGCAACAACCTGCAATGCGTCCCGCGGGCTCAGAATGGGCGAGCAGGCTGTTGTCAACGGTTGTCTTTGTTAAATACCACGCGGACGAAGTCGCGGGCAACCGCTAGTGTAACATAAATTACACAAGTACTCACAAAACTTCTTACTGCTCTATCGTCATTTATGACTAAATGACAATATGGCAGTATGAAGTTTATTAGGGTCTTATACATGGGGCTGATGACACTTTTAGAATGGTGTACCTACCCAGTACATGAAGTAATCCAGCTGTTTGTTGTTCTAAATTATTTAAAAAGAAAATATTATCTTATCCTATCCAATAAGTATATGTATAATCCAAGATATTATGCGTAGCATTGTATTCTATAAACGGCCTGGTAAAAGTTGTATGTTTCGAATTTGCGTATACTATGCAAATAGACACGTTTTTGCTTGAACTGTTTTCCCCAAAAAAATAACATTTAATATTGTTGTCACCCCAAAATATGGTCAAAGTTTAGCGATAGATGTCACTTTATGAATGCATCCAAAGACACATTATAATAATAACGCGTTCATTTATAAACATTTAAGTTCATATTTTATATAATATCCATACGTACTCAGTAGTCTTTAAAACTGTTAGATTACTTTCATACTGCCCAGCGTTTCAAACATGTTTGAAGACAAAAATAACGTGATAATCAAATGTCATCGGTGTAGTCAAATTATGTTTCTTGTATCGCGGTTATAGAGGTCGCTACCCTGCAATAAAACAATTTGCGATAAAGGTGAAAATGATTAGGAAGAATAAGATCCTAAAATAGACGAATCATGATTAGTGATATAGGTTTAATAAAATAAGAGCAACTTCCCATTGCCGCAAAAGAGAAAAGAAGGGAAGCCAAGCAAATTTTCACAGCAAAACATACTGAATGCATTCTCTATGCAGCAATATTTTAAGTTGCATTTTGAATTTTATCTCTACCTAACGTGTAAAGAAGGTATGAGACCAAGAACGGTTAGAGCATCTTCCCGAGAATATCGTCATCTACCGTCAGTGACGTCAAAAGAATTCGCTTCCCTTTCCTTCTTTTCCGCGACAATGTGCATTGAACCTAAAAAAATAAATTTCGAAATAATTTTTATTCAAGAAAAAACAAGTCGACGATAACAAATACCCATGTCAAATAAAATCTTATAAGTAGGTATTTTTTACATATACATAAAAGGAATGCAAATATATTACTTAAGTAACAAAATAACATTGATATAATACCCAATAACCTTGTAAAAATTGCTTAAAATTAATTTTATCAGACTAGATTAGATTTATTAGAAGCTTACAACTATGATTGGTTAAACGAAATGACTTTACATTTGTATAAAATGTAAAATTAATGAAAAGAAAAGATCATTAGGTACGCCTACCTAATATTTCTACCAAGTCCACACATTGGTACGCGTTCCTCTCAATATTTCCGACAATATATTTTTATTTATAAAAACAATTTTCAAAATTTGGTCTAAGGCTGTAGATTGCTTCAGTTTCACTATAATCGAGTTATAAATCTAGCGGTACATTTTTGGATGATATTTTCAATATTTTGGGTTCATTTATTGGTGTAATATTTTTGTAATAAATATGGCAACATTTTTACAAGTGTTTTATGGCCTGCCAGTATATGAGTGATGCTATAACAATCTAGGTGGGGGCAAGTGCGCGTGCGACCAATATGTGGACAAGGCGTTGGTGTAGCTTCATTTGGCTACTTCCGGCGGACAGTCCGGCTGCGAGGATGGGTGGGCGGCGCGGAACGCCGGGTGGTTCTCCAGCTCGCGGTCGATGCGCAAGATTATTGGGAACGGACGCAAGTCAACGTGGAACCTGTGAAAATAAAATACCATCAAGCTTGTACTCCCCGCAGTGGTACGAAGAAGTGTATACGGGATAGCATGAATTATTTCCGCGTGAAATAAACAGCGACGCATCTTGAGGGTACTTTTGGGCTTATATTGAAGCGTCTAATCAAATAATTGTTATTTACAAGAAATATCAAGAATTCACCATTACTTATGCTTGAAGTATGTTAGGGTTTCCGAAATTTAACCGAAAAAGCATGAATTTATCATTACGTACTTCATCTTGAAATTCTTGAGGCTCCAAGATCTGACCGAAAAATCGTGACAAACAGGATGTTTTCACCATTGAGAACATCCTGTTTGTCACGATTTTTCGAAAATTAGAAAAAACTAAAACCCATGTTTTAGTTTTTTCTAAGTCACATAAATAAGCACACACAGATAAATAAGCACAGGCAGGCTCTTAAGGGGGAAGCTCAGGTCAGGGCGCGAAATTCAAAATTTCAATGGTTTCAAACGAAAAATTTGGACATCTTTACGATGTAATTTAGTTTTTTGCGATATTAACATTCTGCATTGGATGTCTCGATGTATTAAGTTTGCTTAAAAAAATACCTAAAGCGATACAACACCTGCGGTACCAGCGATACGCCCTGACCAGAGCTTCCACCTATTAATATCCTGCTTTTTGGAATGGAAAAAAGTTAACCTCACCTTCTAGCATTGAAAACCTGTGGTACCAGGCAGCAATCGGCGAGTGTGATTTCATCACCGACGCTGTACTTCCCAGCGCAAGCAGACAGGAGCTTCTCGACCGCACGGAATCCTCGCGTCATCCAGTGCTGCGCCCACTCCTTCTTCTTCTCTTCGCCGACGTAGATCAGAACTATCAGGTTCTGCAGCGGCTGGATTCCAGATGATATCACCTGAAAATGGTTTATTTTTTGCGTGTTAATTATATAATAATAATACCACCCCTTTTTAATGTCCCACTGCTGGGCACGGGCCTCCCCTCAATGCGAGGGGGATTAGGTCATATTCCACCACGCTGACCCAGTGTGGGTTGGCAGACTTCACACATCTTTGGAGAAGTTTGCAATTCCTATGTAGGAGAATGAGCAAGAAACTCAATGACTACTCTTTTTAGCCCAAATTACAATTGCACCCTTCTGAGAGTCCGCCTTCCAAAAGGGTAAGAAAACAGTGCCTGGAATAACTGGCTCAGTGCCAGACCTGCAACAAGGGTGGCCAAGATCTACATTTATGAGATTATGGTTAATCAGGGCCAATTAGTGGTGTGCTGTATTATTTGTGACTTGGTTAATACCAATTGGAAAAAGTATATGACAAAGATAAAACCACCACAACATACTCCTTACTACCTATATAAATCTAAGTATGTTTGAGTAAGCAAAACGTAAAAACAGCTCAACAGATTTACATGGAAATTGGTACAGATAATGGGGTGTAGTCTTGAACTTCTACTCTACTTTTTCGTGGTAGTTAATACGGAGAGCTGCAAATAAAGCTAATATACTTGCCTCACAAATTTCACGCACTTTCGCCCGCTTAAAGCAATCTTGAGGCATGAGTGGCCTCTGTGGTCTTGTCTCCTCGAGGTAGTGCATTATATTAAGAGATTCTACAAGTGTATGCCCATCTGAAACATAAGAGTGATCTTCATTATGGGCACATGTGGGTATTTATTACTTGGGATTTAATACCATTCAATACGTCATACCACATGGTCTAGTGGTAATTTCATACTAGTTTTGGCTGGTCTGGGTGTTACTGAACACTACATCATTGTATGATACCATATTAGAAATGTTATTTTCATGTCTCCATCCTCATACCTAGTAGTGGCGATTACACCGTCAATCCTGATCATCATACTGGAATCTCAATCTAAAGGGTTGTAATTCTTATGATACAGTTGATACTGCCAAAATATGGATTGTGATTGCCATGATGCTTGTGATATTGTGAAAGATATGGTACTTACCTATACATAGTGATGGGACCTGTTCCATTGGATTGACCTCCCGGTATTCATTACAATGTTGCTCACCCCCTCCTTTTATGAGGCTCACAGCTTTAATGTCATACGGAATCTCTTTCAGGTTGAGTGCAATGCGGACTCGCCAGGAACATGAGCTTCGCCAGTATGAGTATAATACTGGCTGTAATGAAAAAAAAATATTTGCAAAAACTCAGCCAGTGGCTTTCAATATAAAGCCTTTGATTCAATCAAAAAAATAGCTGTTAAATAACACAAATAACAGGTAGCAGGTGAGAGGGGGCACCAAACCCTATGCAAAAAAACTCTGTGACCTACCCATACCTCAATGGTACCTACTGCAACTAGGTAGGCACTGCAGTAATTTTAAATTATTACAACTACAAGTATGTACCTGTGTTGGACTTGTAAATGTTTCTTACATCATTTTATTATTATGCATGGAAACTGTACATATTTATAATAAGTAAAAACCTTACCTTATCATTATTAACAACATCACCCATTTTAAAAAATTATATCTTACTCCAACCAAGGAATTATATCGAGTAGATTACGGTATCTAGCTATTAAATATCTAGTAAAACCAGAAGATAACGAGTTTAAATGATTATCAATTCTAATTTGATACTTGTAAACTCGCGTACCAGTATGCAAATATCATAAAAATATCGCTAGTAGAAGTAAACAGGCGCTGGAAACCGTACCTTGGCCATGGTGGAAATGTTCCCGTTGTATTTGGAGTAGTAATTAATTTTGGCGGCGGTTGTTAACTTCTTCACAAAAATATAGGAATTATTAAAATATTATATTTATTTGTAGTACAAATCAAAGCAAAGCTCCTTTATCAATTTAATAGCAACGAATCCGTGTGTGTGTACTGTGTAGATAATCGCCATAAATTATGAATTTAACGTTTCTGTATACGCGCAGTTTGTTTGTTACGTTGAAAGTTTGTCATAAGTATTACATTCCTATAATTACTCAAGTTAGTCATCTAACATAAGTAATTTTGTTCTGTGATAGTTAATGTGTATTCCTTGCGTATTCTTGGTATATATTTACAAAGCACGACAGAAATAAAGTAACATAGTGATAGAATAGAAACTGTAATCAAATTATTCTTCTGTACAAATTTGTTGAAGGATGTATTTCGGTATAATGTAATATGGCTAGTGCCTAACTGTCACGTGACATTGACAATAAATAACTGACAACTGCGTAACTGGGTTGCATTCCGAGACGCGCTAATGCGCTCACACCCGTTCCAATTCACCGTGGTGAGCGCGACTACGATATCCCGCCCGTGTATCATCACGAATGACGATGCCTATGCTCCAAACCTAAATCACCGTGACCACCGCTGTCAAACTCAAGAGGTTATGAATTAACACCGAGCGCTCTAATAAGCGTTCTAACTCATTGACAGAATTTAATCGTCATAACAGCGATTTACAAATCGGAACGCAAAAGATCAGTCAACGTGACAAACGCTGTCAGCGATATTGGACGTCTCGGAATGCAACCCTGGAATATCACCAAAATATAACCTAAAATTATAATTTTGCTTCCTATTAATGCGCATTCTTATAGTTAATTCATTAAAATTACATTATTATTATACAATCTTTGATCAGTTAGCCACAATAGCACAAGGCAAAATACGATAAACAATTAAAGGAAAATGGGTAAAAACAACAAAAAAGGACCAAAAGGAAATGTATTTAAAGTTGCTGGTGCCAAAAGCTTGAAGAAGATGAAGGCCAAAGCTGTTAAATTAGGCTTGAAAAATGTAAGTATACCTCATTCGCGAATTATTGTAACAAGCCTAACAGGAGGACACAAACCATAATCCAACATGCTTACAAATATTACTCA
The DNA here is from genome assembly GCA_905404115.1 of Pheosia gnoma. Classification (NCBI taxonomy): domain Eukaryota; kingdom Metazoa; phylum Arthropoda; class Insecta; order Lepidoptera; family Notodontidae; genus Pheosia; species Pheosia gnoma. The sequence goes on from FR989912.1 coordinate 7,304,767, forward strand.
CGCATATCTGTATCTCATGGGGGTAAGCAGGTAGAGACTTACCGCTTTCGCTTCATCCACGTTCATACAAAATTAAATAAGTAATATCGTTTGTTGAGGGTGCTTACAACTTGCCCTAGTACTGGAAAACACCATTCATGTGGTCATGGAAGCCTAGGTTCTTCAACACACATAGATACTGATTTCTTACGTCTTCTGTGAATATTACGAAGGGTTTAGGATAGACTTAAGTAAAGATTTAACAAATTTGTAGTAAATGAAAGAAATAAGATTCTTGGCCTTAAAGCATAGTAGCCTTCCTGATTATGTTTAAGATTTACAGGAGTTTAAATAATATTAAGTATTTCACTTTACTCTCTATTCATAATAACTATACCTGCTTTTACAGATAAAACAAAAAGTAACAGATATTGACAAGGAGTTTGTTGAAATAAGTAAAGACCCTAAACCAAATCAACCCGCAGTATTGAAAGTCAATGCACCAACCAAGAAGTCTGAGAAACCGGTGACCAAGGAGGAGGTTGCGAAAACAGCTGAGGGTATGGTGAAAATGGACTTATAACACTTGCTGTTTTATAAGTTAGTGGCATAAGATTATATTCAGGTATATTATTGTAATATTTTATATTTATATTGAGTATTTTGTTTAAGAAAGCCTTTTAATGTCCCACTCCTAAAGAAAACACCTCCTGTTCACTTTATAAGTCATTGTATTTGTCTATATCCTACCACTATGTTCCCACAAAGTTGAATCATCTCTGCATTTCTGTCATCCAACCAGCCTAAACTACTTTTCAAATTGAACGCTATCAAGGACCCGGAAAATAAACAATAATTGACTTTAACCCATCATTCACAAGAATTCAAATGAAATCATACAAAACATTGTTAATGTCTTTTATTGTTAAAATTTAACAAATTATAACATAATAAAACACTTAGACTAAAAACATTTATACATTTTTAGTTTTTACAATAAACTTGGTTAACGGTGGTAGATTTCCTATACTTACTTAGGAAGGATTCTTTCTGCATTGCATAATTTGATTACGCAAATGAAAGAATGGTGTACAAAAAAGGAACCACCAATGAGCTACTACATTATTCATGTCTACTCTAGAAACAAAACACACAAGTCAAAAGCTATCCGAAGAATGTAAGAGAAGATTAAATGGAGCACACACAGTCCTATAGAACTTATTATACTTAAGTAATTTCTGAGACTTGTACACCTTGATTAAATGTACATCAGGAAAGATTTAAGACAAAGAAATGCACAATGATCAACAATTATCATATAATGTACTAGAAGTAGGCCCTAAAGTTTGGCTAAAACAATTTAAGATAAAAATGCACATGAATAATGTTTAGCTTATAATTTATAAAAGAAAATGCACAAACATAAAGATATGTCCATAAATGTAGTTAGTTTATTCTTCGTCAGTTAGGTCGGGCTCTGCTTGTTCGTCTTCGCTGACTTCAGCCTGTTCGGGTTCGGCTTCGGCCTCAGCTGCAGGTGCTTCAGGTGTCTCTGGCTCTTCGACAATAGGTTCAGGTTCTTCGGCAGCAGTTTCGCTAGAAGAGAAATTATATTTTGATGTTATTGCAGATGGCTTGAGATCTCTCTGTTCTTGTGAAGATTTATTTTAAGGTCATCATGTTTAAGTAAACAATTATGTTATTTATGTGTTTTGACACATTATAGGAGGTTAATATATATGTTTTTAATTCCTGTGTAATGTAACCTTAAAGTCAGAGGCATGTGCTTTAAATTATTTTGAAGTAGAGGTTTAAGTACCTGTCATCAGCTGCAGGGACATCAGCAGCAGATCCACTGTGTGAGAGCTCCTCAAGGCGGGCGGCGGCTAATTCAGACTCTTGCCTCGCAATCTCTGCTAATTCAGCAGCCTAGGAACATAGAATCAGATTAACATCACATATCTTTCATCAATTCTATCATCTCTTTAGTCTTACAGATTAATCTATGTGAACAATATCCGATACCTGTTTTGCAAGTTCCGCTTCACGATCTTCCTGTGCCTGCCTTTCAAACTCTTCCAACTTCGCGAGTTCCTCCTGTCTCCTCTGTTCTGCCTGCCTTTCCTCCTCGAGCTTGGCGTCGTCCACCAGCCTGGCTTCCTCCGCTAACCTCGCTTCTTCAGCTAATTTCGCTTCTTCGGCCAAGCGAGCCTCCTCCGCAAGCCTAGCCTCTTCAGCCAAACGGGCTTCTTCTGCTAGCCTCGCTTCCTCAACTTTCCTGGCTTCTTCAGCCAGTCTTTCTTCTTCCGCTTTACGCGCCTCCTCCGCTAGGCGGGCCTCCTCAGCCAAACGGGCTTCCTCAGCCAGGCGAGCCTCTTCAGCCTTACGGGCTTCTTCTTCAGCTTTCCTGGCTTCTTCGTCAGCCTTGCGTTTGCTTTCTTCAGCCTTGCGAGCTTCTTCTTCTGCTTTCCTCTTTTCAGCAGCTTCGCGTTCAGCCTAGAAATTAACAATACCGTTTTACCGAGGTATAATGATCTGCTACATAATTATTTTGTTTATTACATATCTTATATTTCGTCTTGGAATTTACCTGTGCTTTACGATCGGCTTCCCGTTTCGCTTCCTCCTTCAAAGCTCTGTAAAATAAATTAGCATTCTGTATCCTATTCAAATTTCTCCGAAATCTAACGAAATATCATTTAAAGTCCACTTACTTCTCTTCAGCAGCGCGAGCTTCTTCTTGTCTCTTCCTCTTGATTTCCGCCAGATCGGCAGCCGGGGCCAATACAGGTTCGGCGGTAGTTGCGCGGAATCTAGCGGCCCGCTCGGCCTTAGCTGCCTTCAGCTCCTCACAAGGGTCGTCCATCATTTTCTGGACCTGAAACTTGCGGCTCGGCCTCCACGGTAGCAGTTTCACTGCACCGAGGCCAATGTTAGGCGCATCCACAGAACAATGACCATTGGTGAAACTTAGCCCTCATTTATTTGGTAGCTAACATTTCACAGATAAATAATGAATGCCAATGGTGATTGCGGCAGAAACAATATCGGACATTAAGCGACGCAGCACAATGTTCGTGATCATGATAATCGTCTCGTCAAAGCTGATAAACACAGCCACCAAGCTGGATGGCAAAGCCTAGATCATGTGGATTTCTCTATAGTGTCGTATACTCTGTTATGGCTGCTTCATGCTGCAATGCGTGTGATAATGCAATCATCCAGTGTGATGCCCAATTTAATATCCTTCTGAAACTCTATATTATGTTCAACATGAGATATGAATGCGTCTCAGAAAACATAGATGGCTTGATTTTGAATGCTGATTTCGTGTGGGCGTAACAACTCTCAGAATACTTACAGTAGGTAGTATGTTTATTTTGTGGTTTATAATTTTTATTTTATGTGTGTTACACGAAAGGTTATAACAAATTTAGTCAAGAAGCGAAGCATTACCAGAAGCCTGGATTTGGAAGCGTGACAACGGGGACAAATAACGTGCAAACGATTAAAACAATTGCGATCCAGTAAAAATTCTTTATTGTTAAAAATCAGTCGAGTTAAGTGAAAACGAGACGTCTCGGTCACCGACAAAAATTCGGCGCGGACCACCGCGCTATCACAACAATGACTACAAAATATACATTATTTTGTTCGAAATAACTCGTAAAATGTAACAAAAATATAATCTGCAATACGAATAGAAAAATAGATGATCTTGGTTAGTGCTAGCGTGTTATACCGAGATCATAGAGCGCGAAGGGCGAGCGCGGCGCGGGCGGAGGCGAGCTGCGCCCGCGCCGCGCTGCGGCGGGGATCTACGCGCACTGCGCCGCCGTCGGCTGTTCCGGCGCGCCACCCGCTGCAAGAGACACCACACACAGTGTTAGACACGGACTTTATACCTCGGTTTATTCATCTTTTAGCGTCCCGACCTCGAGCCGTGACTCCTTACTTAATACTGGTTTAAAAGACTCTTTTTAAAGAATCAAGCGAGGGGTGGTAAGCGAGCGCTAGTGATGCGACTGTGATGTGGTACCTGTGGCGTTCTCGATAGCCAGGCCGGCGGCCGCGAGCCTGTTCTTGGCATAGAAAGAGAGGAGGTTCACGTCGTCCCTGATGCTCAGTTCCTTGTACAGAGGCCTACGGCTGGAGAAGGCCTTGTTACCGGAGTAGTGCACGCACGCGAGGTGACCGCGTCCTGGCGAGAACACCTCACTGTTACCACGGGGGCACACTGGAATTTTAACTATTAGTCGGTGGTCAAACTGTGCGACGTTACAACAATTCATTATTCCACAAGGTTTTGTTGGGTATTTAAGTGTTTATTTTGGTTTAGTCATATATGGAATGCTGGTACCGTGTCTCGTATATCAGTCGTTACCACACTTACCGGTGAACTTTTTGGCGGGCTCGTGGTAGTAAGAGATGTTGTGGACGTGGTCTGCCACGCTGCGCAGGGGCAGCAAAAGCTTGGCGACGTATGCGTCACTGCTAAAACGATATGGTACCGGCTCCCCGTACGAGTATCTGTCAACGTCATCAAATGTAATAATAATATACCCAAACCAAACACATCAACTACAACACAATTATTTATGAGCGTCATTACGTCAAATTCGATACTTTCGACGTTGTCATAAACATACATAAGATTTAAAGGAAAATAAATCGTTAAATAATTTATTACAGCAGAAGACGCAAACATCGGCTGACATTTAACTGTACGGGGCTATAATTAAACCGGCTATGAGTAGGTACATGGTAGATGTACTTACACATTTTGGCTGTGAAATCTACACCCACGGAATGGGCTTCCGTCACCTTATAAACTTCCAAACTTCGTCAGTGTATCATAATTTGGCAGGAGCGTGAGGTTTTTGTCATATTCAGCGTGTTAGTACATAGTGATGTAGTTTGGCAGTAGCCAAACTATATGCGGTGGGTTGTCGTGTCGTCAATGTCACTGCCAGGGCGGTCGTTTGATAGACGCATCACGCATCAATGGACTAGTTATTTTGGTACTGTCACATCAGGCCAAGAAAGACTTGACCTAGAGTTAGGACTGGTATAACTGCAAGGTCTTCTAAACGATCTTGAGACCAAGGACTACGATATTTTGGAGCTAACGTCTAAAGGTATTTTGGTTTCATCGATTGATAAATAAATATGGACTATATAGCTTATGAGAGCTTAGAATAAAATAATGGCTTGTAAAGACTGTCATATGAATCTTGTTGTGGATCAACTCCCAAATGTCTTCCAGCAAGTATCAAGGTAACATAGTTTTACTAACGAGTAGATGGTATCAAGGGGTGCCATGGATTTGGCGCGAGGCACTACAGATCGCGCACGCTGCATCAACGAAGCAGTATCGGCGCGGATGCGCCTAGTCTCATCTTCGAATGCCTGAAAATATTAATGTTGGGATCAAGAAGTTGCTGACATAGCATTCTGCCACCGTCTCTACAAATATTATGATCTAATTTGAAAAAAAAAACATTGCAAAATGTCAGAATCTATTAGACTCAGGATAGCTCAAACGTGACGGGTCTAGTTGTGCTGTTTTCGGATGGATGCCAGGTTAGGCATAGGTTAGGCTAGAGTGATATCGAAAGCCGTTGAAGCGTGCTTAGTGTCGCCATACGTCATTTATAATTCGCACGTAGCCATTTCTAGGCTCATAGTTATTGAATTCTTTCACCAGGAGCATTGGTGTATACTCCGGAACACTGATAGTTACCTTGGTAGATTCTGATCGGAAAAAGTCATCGACGGCCGAGACTGCGAGCGCTGGGCGGCGGCGGTACGCGATGCGGTCCAACTCGCGAAGGACTATTGATGGTCGCACGCGCACGCGCATCAAATGGTGAGGCGCCTCCGGGTATGTGACGAGTCGAGTCACCGAGCGAGATGACGGCCGGTATATAAGCTCAGCCTGTAATTCATTGTCGTCGTCTTATGATCTGATCATATGGGAGTTATTCGGTATCCGCATAGAGTAGCGGGATGCTGCAGCTTAGCATGGGCTTATCGTAAGGGCAAGCGAATGCCGCAGCTGAATAAGCCCCGAAGGTCGATTGTTATGCCAAATGATTTATGAAGCAGTTAAATTGTTGAGGCTTAAATGTGACAGATTTATTAGCGTTACTCAGATGGGGTTTACCTAGATGACTTAATGACGTTATGAAACGATTTTTTAAAATACTACATAACCAGAATGCACTGCAGATATGCTATTTAGAAAAAGTAAAGTCAAAAGCTCAATGAGTGGGCATCAACAATGCTAAAATATCTATTTATACAAGCTTCACAGAAAGCGTTCGTGATCATGAAGTTGATATCATGATTGTGATAGTAACATGCAAAGAATTAGGTAGGTTTACAAACGCAAGGATAAGTAATTACTAGAAGAAATAGTAATAAACCATCTGGTATTACCTACTATTGCCAATTTAAATAGCGAAAAATAAAGACAAGCCTTTTTAATACGCATTTGATAGTTTTGATATTATAGGTAATATAGTATCCTGGAGTGAATAATTATGAAATATATACAACGATGTATTAACGGCATCGAGTGCTTCCTGCCTGTACAACATTGTCTGCAGTAACATTGACGCAAATTTTGAATTTTACGCTAACCAAACATAATTTCTGTTTGTTTATAATATGCCAAACCAGAGGGCTATTTTGGACGTGGACCTTACTGCGCGTCTCAATGGCGGCGTGAATCATCACGCGAGTGGTGTAAAATTAGATTATTTCGTTGCGCATACGCACTGGACCGCCGAAGGAGTAATTGCAAGCTCTATTACCATGGGATTTTGTTTCTATTTATATATAATGTTAGTACTTACTTACATTGTTCTTTGCAACATTGTTGGCGGGTACTACATGTGCTCTTTAACTATCATTTTAATCAGGTGTGACCTTATAGCTATGTCGGTAACTCTTGTATATGGTGTTGTAATATTAGCTCTCGCTTTCATCGAACCTTCAATCAACATAAAGCTAATTATCACTCATTTAAAAATTGCATAGTCATATCAGATTTCAGATACCATTTCGGTCGGCATTTGTTACGTCCAATAGGTACGTTGTTTAACTATTCTCTGTATCTATCGTAATAGAAAAGCAAGCAATGAACTTTTTACTGGCAATGCTTACAACAATACGGCCGTTAACTGCTTCCAAGGTTTCGGTTCGGTTGCCAAAAATGTATTCCCTTAATCCGGCTCCAGCGACGTTTTCATAATTCGTCTTAGGCTGTGCAACATCCGGTGTGTGTTTTGGATAAATCATATCTTGGACTATGGATAAGCAAAAGCTATGAATCTGGCAAGTAGGCAATAGAATATGAAAATCATTGTGTATATACGTATCTAATCTAGTTATACTTGGTAGGTACCATAAGTTCCTCATAAGACGGTCTTTTTAAGAAAGCAGGGCCTTTTCCAATCGTTCTTCCCGGTACCTTAAAATTGTCAGCAACATTTCCACGATTTTGTTATTTCGCGTTCATTTTTATTGCGCGAAAGAATGTTTTAGACGAAGTCAGTTTTGATTACCGTCGCGTCGGCTGGCGCGTTGCCAGGCCTCGTGTTACGTGGAGTGCTGTAATTAGTGATTGGAGTTATGTGTGCGTACCTAACGTAATATATAAGAAACAGAATCGGAACTAAATTGTTGAATAAATAATGAAATAACGTGGCTTCTTCACGTGCTAAGAATGTCTAATAAACGGCCTTTCAAAGCAGGCACCTTCAGCGTGTTTCTTGTTGTGTCTTCAAGTTTCCTAATCTCTGTGGTCCAGCATACGTTTACTGTGTGTTTGTCGTGTCTTCAATAATAAATGGTTCCAAGGAAAAGCATAGTTGTGTTTGATCGTTTATACCTAACGGTAACCTACCTATGTTTATACAGAAGTCTGCGGGGTATTGTTGTACTATGTATTTTGTTCATACTGGCACGTTGAAAAGGTACCTATCTACTTTGGATAGTAAGTAATTCTAATAAATTCATAGGCCATAACTTCTGGTGTACTAAATTTAACCAGATCAGATTCTCATTATCCGACCATGTTGATTTCAGCGACTACCCACTGTTGTTGTTGAAGCTTTGTTGGCTAGCTCGTCGTGTCCTCTCATGTGGAGTCGGATTCCACTGCATTGTTTGATTTGAATCAACTCATTCATAGTAAGTACTTAGTTAATAGATAATCCCAAGCTATCCTTTCTGCTTTCACTAAATAGCGGCCTTCGTTTCGAATATAAAGAAATCATCAACATATTATTCTTTATGCAAAAAACGTTTTATAATTTATAATCAGGAATAGGGTCAATATAAATGTGTATGCTAAAAACAAACAGTTGTGAAATTTTTTTTTCAGTGAAAATGTATTTCTTTCGTCGCAGATTTCCAGGCGATGCATTCATGGGTCGTTGCAACATTCCGGGCTAGCGAGTGATTTTAAAGCTAGTGGACGCTGTTATTTTTGTCATTGTTAGATTTATGGCAAAGATATTGCATCTTACTTATCAGCTTCAGTATATACAAGTAACTATATCCAATGTTGATGTGACTTAAAATGTAGGCATTCATGGTTGTATGTGATGCAACCACGCATGTGTTACTTAGCTGTGCTGTCATGATAAGGTGCATTTTGTGATCACAGCGGTGGCCTGCAGCCTTGGTGATATATTTCACAAAGATGGCTATCTACAGTTTGCAGTCCAACTTACCTGAGACAGCCTGGGTACATACGATATGTACGGCATGTGATAGTACGGGAATAATGACGAGAGGTAGTACACTGACGACAGCGGCTGTCACGGACAATGGAAACAGGCAATTAAAATAATCTACTTATATGGTAGATTTTATTCTACCATTTTTTTTATGTGGCAAGTATACACATTATGGTAGACTTGGGGGTTTGGCGGGATTTTTGCATGTCTACCTACACATCCTTATTTTCTTATAATCCCATCTATTTAATTATAAAATAGTCGATATTTGTTAATACTTGCAGAGAGCTTGAAGGAAATATGTCTATTTCATAAATAAAACTAAAATAATATCTACTTTATGTAAGTTGTGTTCTCGTAGCAAATTGTAGTTTATGTACTTACTCTTATTCTTGTGTAACGTATATCGTACCTATCTAATTTAAAAAAAGTTAATTATATTTTTATATAAATAATCATTTTTCTTAAACTTATAGAAGCTTTAATCAAATTACAATGCCTTAAAGCATTTTTCAGAAGAAAAGTACTTTCAAAATTATTACAAAACGATGAAATCTTTCCATAAACGGGGTATGTTTATGTTATACCCGGTTTAGGAGATGTCCGTATGAAAGTAAACAAGAAGCCAGAGCCAACTTGGAAATCTATTCTGGACAATGCCTAGTGTTTGTACTTGCTGAGCTGTATTCTTGCAGAAATTTGCTACTGGCGGACTATCCTCATGTAAGCCGGGCATTAGTAGATATATTTAAAAAATATCTATCTAGGTACCTAGAAAGTATAAGTCGTAGGCAGAGAATAGAACCATCTGTCTACAGCATAAGTAGACTATGACAATCTAAGGAGTAGTCGTAAGTACCTACATTTTGTTCTTTTTGAAATTAAAGATTATGAAATTCAGCTAGGGAACATAGAGTTGAGAAGAAATCTATGCTAGAGAAAACAAATTCAGTGAAGTCATATTGTTAGTAAACAACACGGATCGAGCTCATCAACGATCCGTGCAGGAGTATCTTCACACTACACAAAGAAAATAGAACCAACAAAAATATTAGAAAACGCAAGCTTTATTAAAAATTCAGTCTAAATCACATTTAATAGAAATAATTTAAAAAAATAACATTAAAGAAGCTCTAGTACGATCAACTACCACTTGTTTACATTTAAAGTAGAGCGATCACATTGCGTTACAGCGAATACTGATTAGGTAGTTATGGGGTGGGTGGCTGGGAAGTCAGGGAGCGAAGGGACAGGGCGGGGTCGAGGCGGGAGCCGGCGCGCTACACGCGGTACGAATAGTGGCGGTAGGATGTGCCGTAGGGCAGGCGGCCGCTCGCGGTGGACGAGTAGGAGTAGCCCCCGGGGCCGCCCAGGTTGCTGCTGCGCTCGCTGGAGTACGAGTAGCCGCCGGGCCCGCTGCCCGCGCGCCGCTCCACGGTGCTGCTGTACGAGCTGCGCTGGGGCACGCCCGCCCCTGCGCCTGTCGAGCGCTGTGTCGTGCTCGCGTACGAGTACGAGTACTGCTCCTCGGCGCGGCGCGGCAGCGGCTCCCTGTCCACCACCACGTAGTGCCGCGGCGTCTGCAACAACCGCGCCCTTAGCCGCCGCCTTTCGCACCTCACCGCCCACCCTCGCACCGACCCGACCGACTAGCGAAAGCGACACGCGAATGAAAGACTACGGACGTCAGTAGGACGCGTAGTTGCTGTAAAAGACGTGGCGGTGGGCGGCGTGCAGCGGCCGGCCGTGCGCCTGCGCGAGCACCAGGTCCATATGGTCGCGCGGCGTTCCCAACGGGTCCGCTTCGTACGCGCGCTCGCGCTGCCCTACCGCCGCCAGCACGCGGTCGCGCGTCCGCTCGCGCGGCGACACGTACGGCGCGAGCGGTGCTAGCTTCGACTCGGGCTTGGGCTGGATGTTCTGCCGCGCGACGGGGTCGAGCACGGAGGCGCGCACGCCGGGCCGCGAGCGCCTGCCGAACGCCGTCACCGGATCCGGCACGAGACTCGGCCGCGCCACGAACGGCACCTTCTCCCAGTCGCCGATCGTCGGCCGCTGCAAGCGGAGAAGTCGCCGTTAGTCGGGCGGGCGCGACTCCAGCCGCGGCTATATTTGGCGCGCCCGGTAGCTCCGCTTTCAGACTCCGTTTCTCGATACGATATGACCCACTTGCGGATCGCTACCACGATCGACGCCTATGCTATCGAAACCCTAAGTTTGATTGGAGCGATGCGGCGAAATCGATGTCGCTCATCGTAAGCAATGATGTTTACAAGCCGGGAACGAGTGATTGCTCGGGAAAACGGCGACAGATGACTTATACTGCTCGTCGTCGATGCGAAACACTGAACGAACACTATGTATCGCGGCGGGACAGGCGTCGGTTGCCGTTCATCGGAGGACGCGAAACGAGGGTCGAGCTGGTGCGAGGGGCGGCCGGCTCCCAGGGGAGAGTGGAGCGAGGTGCGAGGCACGCTTAGGTGTTAGAAGGACGGCGGTACTCACCGTCACGCTGTAGCTGCTGGAGGGCCTGTAGGGGCGGCGGGTTGTGTAGAAGTCACTCTCGTACACCATGGTTGCTGATTCGATAGGTATCGTTCGACTGAAACTCGCGACGGTTGGTTCTCGACTGAGGAGAGCGCGCGCGGAGTGGCGCGACGCTGTCGGCTCTTATTTTTAGATCACTGTCATTGCAATTTCGCGTCACTCCCGAAACTCGCACGATTTATACTCAAAAAATATAAAACGCTTGTTGTGATGTCACAATTGGGTTAAAGATGATCAGTACGTCCGAGGAATGCAGGAGACCTAGGGGTTGATCAAAATAAATGATATGAAATAATGCTCACTCGCTTGAATGTTTTTCTGACTCATCGGACATATTTGGATTTCACCCTGGGGCGCGACATTGTGTAGGTTGGTAGGAGTTTTGAAGGGAATTTGCTCATTTTGACGCTGTTTCTAACAAACAGCGTAGGTAGGTCGTTTGAATCATGTTTTAAATTCATAAAAGAGAATAGTGTGTCTCGTAGTTTCTTTACTACTTTTGTCATAATGTATTTATTACCTTCAGAGTCAGTCAGATGACACTTTCGACGGTTACGTCCTAAACCAGTGACTTTGTACAACTTCACGAATGGTGCAGGGGACGAGCAGAAACAGCAGTTTAGATTGTATTTGTGGAGATGGCTAGGTGAAGGTATAAGGTAATACTGGCGTAAGTAAGTAATCCCTATACTCAGTGAAGTGACTACATTGTGAAACGACCCAGGTTAAACTTCTTGTCTACGCTTCTCACCATTAGGGTCAGCGCTAACGGGCCGACAGACCGCATAATGTCATGTCCGATAGCTATATCAAACTTACCGTTGTAATAAAGGATAAGTAACGAAGGTAAGTATTAGAATTATTGTAATCGATTTAGTCGTTATGTCGCCATTCCGCCTGTCGGCGCTGGCCCTAACAGCGTGCCATCTTTGGCAATCAATCATAGTGCGTATAGTTGGGTGTGTACATTTGTTAGGACATCTTGAAAAAATACAACATGAACGAAGTATGTGCCACTGCATAAAGCCATTTAAAACACAACACTTACGTTTCCAAATGGTTGAGAAGTCAAGGTTGGCTGGCGGGATGCAATGAACCAGTGACGATCGACTTTGGTGGCGACTGACGAGTTGGCAACAGTAGCTTGCTGCAGCATTTCATACGGACTAAATTGCGAACTCATGGTACCTACATGCTTGTAAATAAATTCAATGCGTACATAAAACTTACTCGATGCTTATCTTAAGGATAAAACTGCTTGGTTAGATGCTGGTCCGGCTACTCAGGAATATAAATGACCTTGTTCGAGCAGACTTTAGATTTTGTTATTCTCCTGTACCTTCTTAAATATGTAGCCATTAACTTGTAATGATATACTTAGTTAGTACTTTTATTGACCAGTTACTAAAGTCTGCCTGGCCGTTCCTACATTGTTCTCACATACCCATAACAATGTACTGCTCAAAAATGTAACTCTTTTTAAAATGCAGCAACCATGGAGTTTCTGGCTCGTTCTTCTCCATAGGAACGGCATTCCGAACGGGTGGTAAAGTTGTAGCTTAGCATTTTGTAACTATTTCGACGATTCATAAGTACTGTACTTAATGGTTTACATGAATAAAAAATATTCTGATTCTTGTAAGTACATCTAGCTGTGCAGAAACTTATACTTACTGTTAGTAGAATCGTCGATTACCAAAGCACTATAAGTGCCATTCTTTTTCGAAACCAAAGGCGTTTCGATGCCGCCGAAAGACTCTCAATGTTCTTGGGCACCGTAGGGTTGGTGTCGCGATAGAGGTTGCGCGTGCGCAAATAATGATTCACAAGGACGCTATGGTTCATAGTTTAGTACTAGCTTTTTCCCGCAGCGTCGCCTTAGCTTGGACCTTGGATTATTTTTTGGACCGTCTTCAATTATGAAAACCTTATCCGGTTTCGGCGATATTTTAAACGATTCGTGTTCTATTAACCGATACATATCGGTTTTATTTCATAAGGATGCAATATGGCATTGAGTAGCTATTTCGCCCACTGCGGCTCTCTAGGTCGTCTCGTGCTTGTGAGAGATACTAAGACTGGTTAATTTAGTTCTTGAGAAAAGCTCTCAATGACAAAAATTTGATCTAAGCCTTGGCGTTCGTGATTGTGTAGTGTCATTATGAGGGAATAGGGTTATAAAAATAATTTGTAGTGTAGGAAAGTTGTATCTGAATATCGACTGTAGTTATGTCTGGTTACTTGTTATTAATTTTAAATGTCGAAAGTCATTTTCACAGGCAAATTAGTAATTGTAAAGGTAATAAAGAAAAGAGATCGACGGCGCTAATAATACAACAACAATCAAAAGTACTTGTAAACTTAAACTATTTATTTTTCCTTTTACAAAATGACCTTTTATTATGAATTTACAATAATTTTCATCATCCACGTCATCCGAAAGTATGCAGAATTCGATCACAGGACCTAACAACGTCGACTCATATAAAATTTTGGACCCAGAAACAAACATAATACAGATGTTTCAGTACATTCTAGACGGCAAATCAAACACCCGTTGTCCCAGACCCACTGCTTTATTGACTTATACCAGTGTTTCCATACAATAAATCATAACAATTCAGGTCAAACAAAACAACATGTGCCGAACTTAATATAAATACGTCAAACTGTCTGGCGCGTCGTGTGAGGAGTCTCGGGACCACTGTTCAGTCTGGCAGCGCGGGCCGCCAATAAATATCAACGTATGTACACGAGGCCACTCGCGACACTACTCTCCCCCTATATATTTATAACTTTTCATTAAAAATTTATAATTTATTTCGATAAGTCCTATCTATGTAGGTCGACTAACACCGTAGCGCCGCGACTCCCTGACGAGACGGCGCTCCGCGCGTGGCGACATATAGTCGTGCCTATGAAACTAGATGGCGCCTGTCAACACTTGATTTTGTGGGTACGACAGCTAGTTGGGGCGACGAGTATCCGTGATGGACTGCGGACGGTTGCAGGCATTGCGATGGCCAAAACATTATCTTCTTGGCACTTGGACGTCTAGAGCCGACCACGAATGGGGTTGCATCTTTCGAACAGTTCATACACTGGACTGTGCCGATGCCATTACCTCGAGATATGTGACAACTCGTTTTTTCATCAATTATTTGTAATGTTGCGTGAGTGACGACATCGACATGCCGCTTTGACATTTACCAATCAGATAATTTAGAAAAGGAATTTCGCGTCCGGTAAAAAAAAAAAATAGACGAATTCACCGAAAATACAGATACAGACCAAAATCGGTGTCGTACTGACCGAAGACTAGAGTTTTTGGATTTGCAAGCCGACAGAGTAGGTCAGACTGACGACTGCCTTCGAGACTATGTTCATACAAGTCGCAATGCAACACTAGCGTTTACGCATATAAAACAACATTTCCCATGGGAACATAATATGTTTCCAATACCAAACGTCGATGCGTTTCGCTTCTGTTGTAACATGATTTAGACGTCGTCAAAACGCAAGTCTACGCGCCGAGTCGTCATCTATATTTCGGCCTCGGCCAAATTTAACTAAGGATCATTACGACGCACAAGTTTGTATCGTTTGGTGGCCTCAGGGACTCGGTGCCGTCCGAGTGCGATTGCCGAGTCGCGCGCGTAACGTTATGAAATTCTGAGGAAGTTAACTTCACGTGCCGATCTAAAATATTTACGGTCGCCGCAGTAGTGTAAATTACACGTCCGCAAAAGGTTGGTAATGGCTCGCTTTCGAGGTACATAATGACAGTAGTCTTCCATTATAATGCTACTTACAATTAGCGGGTACGGATACTACTGGCGTCACATACCGACCTGGGCCTCATGTCTGTTAACACAATCGACTCATAATCTAATAGAAATGGCGTAGTAACTAACTTTCAACAGAATTCTCATTTACTATGCGACTGCGGTTTGTTTACGAATCGATTGCGTTAGTAGACTCGGGGCTCAGTTGGCGATAACATTTTGCTGATCCACAATTTAAGCCTTTACACCCCCCGACGTTATAGTCGCAAATATTGAAGCACGTTATGCAAAGACAAATACCTCAATACGTAGGACAACACACGGAACCTCTCCGCCGACGTGGGCCGCATGACATTAAATCTATACCGAAACGAGGTCCGCCACATTAAACACTCGAATTCATCTGTTGAGGCTTATAGGTCGGTCTTATTGTATCGGACCACCCGATCTGACGGCCGGGAGGGACGGAGCTATACGAAAAAACAGGCAGCTGCGCCGTCGGTCCTCAGATCGGGCGGTCGGCGGGGCCCACAATAATACACTCGGGTGGTTTCGTCGCGGCGTGGTGGCGTCAGTCAGCGTCAGACACCGAGGACGCGTCATCCGGTGGCGGGCGGCGGGTGGCGGGGGCGGGCTACTGCGAGGGGTACTGCGCGGACGGCATGGGCGACGCGTACATGAGCGGCGCCGGCGCCGAGCCCCACGCGCCCGCGCCCGCGCCCGCGCCGCCGCCGCCCGGCATGCTCATGCGGTACCCCGCTGCAAGCACACACACGCATCACTATATTGCAATTATACTTTCACTGAAATCAAGAAACCCAACAAAACGTTGCATCTTCGTTTGAGTGTGGGATTGGTTGGTATCATTTATAAAGGTGGCGCCACATTAAAGGACGTATCGGTTAAATGTGTACGTTGTTCGGACATCACCAAGCCAGATTTCTATAGGTCGTCCGAACTCGAACGCTCAAGGTTATGTCCGGTATTCACGTTAGGTAAGACTGACAGAGCACTGTTTAAGAGTTTAATATATTAGATAGATTAAAGTAAGCCGCGACTTACGAACGGGTATTATGTGTCGCCAGCTTAACCGACTCTTCTATGGGGTCTTTTCATGTAAATAATTTCAAAAATTACCATCGAATTTGTTGGAAGTTAATTAACATATTATTCAGAAAAATATTTTTTTAATTCAAGTAAATAAAACATTGTATAAAGTAAAACCTATCGCTTTGCTAAATAAACATACATCGGTAATGCACTTGACAGCTCATTAACACCTGTTGATGACAATAGGATTAAACTAAAGATGCGCCCGAGTTGCTTGTAGCACTGATACATGGGCCAGTGCTGCGGCTGCGACTCAATTAGAGATATTACACTCAAGCAAAAAACAATATTAGTATGATTTTCATTTCAATATTTTTCAGTTGAAATAGTAATAAAAAAGATAATAATGTCATTTTTTTAAACAAAAAAATCACGAAGTCGCAACTTCATTATTAGCACATAGATAAGCGCATGAAAACTGTCAAGGACGGCGCTATATTGCAGGATAAATAGATTTGTTGGTGTGAGAGCACAGATTAAGTTATACTTCTTTTAGGGTCGCAAATAATGTCCTAGTTCCCGGGTCGGACTATGTTGACGTACTGCAGGACTAGTATGCAACTCTGTTTAAATAATTTCGTGTATTTCTATTCACTAATTAGTCGATAGAAATAAACGAGAGATTTAGAATTACAATACAGTTGCAAGTGTTTTTCAATATATTATTTTATATCTATACTCGGGTCAACTGGTCGTTCGTCGTTAGAAATATACGAAATGAGTTACATACAGAGTTACATATTAGCCCTGCTGATAAGCTCAGTGGATAGTGACCCTACATTCTGTGCCGAACTTCCCGTGTTCGAATCCTGACAGGGGCAAACTTTGTGTGATGAACACTAATTATTGTATCAGTCAGGATGTTTAAAATAAATATTTATGTATTATTATACCGGGACCGTCAATGTTATGGTACCAATAATATAAGCGTTGCCTAGTTTGGGTCCATACAATTGGTGTGTTTGTCAGGCGATTATTATTATTATTACACGTAATCTGAATTTTTGATAATAAAATGTATGTAACACAGCCCTTTCTCTCGAAGTATGACTGGTAAGGTAAGTATTAAGAATCATAAGTTCCAGTGTATAGTGACGTCACGACCATAAGTAAACACAGTTTTGACAGATAATGAGAGCCAAAGCATTTCACAAGTTTTCTTTACACCTAAGTTTATTTTATAGCAACGCTATTTGCAAGACAATAAACCCTCAATTTATAAAAAGTTTCGTCGATTTACAGTGGGATTACAAAGCCGATCTGCTCCAAAAAAATATTTTTACGTTTTTTAAAGCCATTATAATTGGTATTGGAATTTATATAAATTTGGGGAACCAGTTTGTATGTGGATTAATAATAGATTAACCATTTAATTGTGAACTATTGGCGAAACAATAAGAGTGTTTACATCTCACCTGCTGCGGCGGCCTGCGGGTTGCTGTACGCGGCGGCGTACTGCTGGTAGTACCCGGGCGGCATGTAGCCCTGTAATGCAGGGTAACCCTGAAACGGAGCGAGCTTGCTATACTTAGAAAATATTCTATGATCTATCATACATCATATAATGTATGACATGAATACATTATAATACAGGGATTCCCAAAATATTATGGGCAAGAGGCCCCTTTTCCAAAATGAACTGATACCTGAGACTCCCATAGCATTTACGAACTTGTCCATGCTTATTCACCTGTTGTTTTTTAAAAGTACAACAATGATACTTCCTACAAAAATATTAGTCATTCTTATAACAAGTTGGTACACATACCACAACTTATACAGTATCTTGTAAGTTTCAAATAAGAACTTGTGTTAATTAATAGGGGTCAATTTTTAGACCTCTTCGACCCCAGAATCATCAACCCTCAAAATCAGTTTTTGTTTATGTCGTCCTCTGATAAACCACCACTTTGGGAATCCCTGCTTTATATGATCATAGTATCCAATAGTTTTATACAAGTTGTCTATGTTCACATACATGATCTTAGATGTAGAATCATGTCATACATATATGATAAAGTATGTATTTTAAATATTTTCAAGTGTTTGCCACCAGTAGATTATTCACTGTAGCTACAGTAGCCTATTATGAGATTACATTATTTTAGCCATGAAGGCTAAAGTAATCTTATAATGGGCGTATTTCCATATTTCAGGCGTTTCATCTGAGCTCTATACACCGGATTCATGGATACATGTGCATAAATCTTCTTTAGGCATGTATAAATTATGTTTCTATATATTTCTAATGTTGCAGCCAATTCTGATATGACCACAGGAACACACACACACTCTCACAAAACAATAGATTACCCATTAATTGCTTATATTTACGCGAATACTACACATTGATTTAAAACCATTTTTTCGGATTTTACTGCTTTTATTTTATGTTTTTACGTTCCCGACGTTTCGGCTGCTTTACAGCAAGTTGAGAACTTGCTGTAGTGCTGCAGTGCTCACAGCACTTTCTGCGTAAATCGGACCGCAAGCGACAACTAAATATGAGGGTACCCCGGTTCAAACTATGATACTAGGACGTCAACCACCTCAGTCCTCACGTGACCATGGTTGCTGTAAAGCAGCCGAAATGTCGGGAATGTAATTACATAAAATAATCGCGATAAAATAGTTCTATTTCAATCAATAGATTACCTTTTCCCGCGGCTTTGTTCACATAAGACGTCTAAGGTAAAAAGCCTACAATGTTATTCCACAGTACCCCCTACCTCTTCAAAGTTCATCCAAATCCATTAAGCAGTTTTCACTTGATGCTCGGTCAAAACTTTCTACCAAAGAACATATTAAAAAAACAAACTATAATTTTCTTCCAGCAATGTGTAATACGCCATGCTATGTTTAAAGTGAACATCTATTTCAATTTTTACCGCAAATATGTCTTATAACAATCAAGTAGGTATCAAATAAAAAAATAAATGCTAGTGCATTCTAGGACCCCGTTACAATATGTGCTGATAAACCCTAATCAGCGCATTGTAATATATTTTTATAAACATCAATATTAATTATTATTCGCCTGAAATTTTTTATTAAAACAGGCCGAAAATATCATATTTTTTTTCATCAGTCCAAATTTCAATTTTTGATTTATGCATCAATTATTTACGTGTTGTGCGTAGGGCTCCTTACCTGGGCATACCAGTAGCCCATTCCTTGTTGTTGGTACGGGTACGGGTATTGCGTCTGTGCACCCATCGATGGTGGCGCTGCTGTCGCGTTGTTCGTACTCTGGAAAGTAAATAACATACTCATTAATTATTTTTCTTCATTAACATAATCTACTTAACCACCGGGTTGAGTCGCAAGTTGTGTCAAAGATATAAAAGATGTTCCAGCCATCTTGGTTATTGGATTTTTATTACTTTTAAAATTCGACATTTTAATGAGCATTGTAATACTCCGCATATGTTAGAATGATGAATAATTGTAATTCTTGGACTCCCTTACATATGCGGCGTAATCCAATACATAAATAAATTAACTGTCAGATCTCTGTATAAGGGGCAAATTAGCAATATACCTATAAAAAGAATTCGAAAAATTAGCTCCAACGTCACGTGTACCGAAAGTGTAGGTTCGAAACAGGTTTAAATCCAACAGTCGACTGTTTTGAGAAGGTTATAAGTTAACCACCACCATGAACATAAATATAATCTGTGCAAAGCCCTGACCAACCCTTAGGGTGGTATAGAAATGCTTAAATAAACTCTCTACACAGAAGTAAGGGGAAATCCCTAAATGTTATATATCAAGGAAAACATTTCAAAAGATTTTAAAAGTCGTTTCAATGTATACTGAAAGTAGTGATTTGAAACAATTAATGAACAGTTGACTTTTGGACTTAGGAATGTGGTGGACATTTTTGACTTTGGCTGAGTCTATGGATGTAAACATTTTACCATAAACAATTACCAACTTCATTTCTTCATTACTCCATGTGTTTTGAGATTCTACAGCTGTTTTGTTTAGGTTTTCTTGTTTGCACAAATGAACAACAATAAGACGTTACGTATCTGAATGTTTGGTTAGACTAAAAGCGACTTTATCATGTTAGCAGCAGAGTTGTTAATTGAATGGGTGTTATTAAGTGAAAATATTTAAGGGTGACATTGCAGTTTTAATTGTTTGCATGTATGTGTTGTTATTTACCAAATGCTCTTGTAAATGTATTTAAGACTTTTACTGTAGTAACAAAGATCTTTGTAATATGAAATTAATTTCAACACCATGCAGTTGACACTTTATAGAAAAAAGTTAAATAATTAATGTAGTTGATGTATTATGGCTACTCCCGAATTTTAAAGTGGTCCCATAAAATAGTTTAAAAAATGACTATCAGCCCTAGTATCATTAGTTCAATATTTTGTGATGTTTGCAATGAGGATGAAGACATGTACCATATTCTGGCTAGGGGTGTTCATAAAATAGCTCAGATGACACAACTGGGTGGTGACATCACTCTCCCGGACCCTTTGTCTGACAGAAAGGTCTCAATACTCATTATAGTTAAGTTTGCACTGACAAATAGATCTGATGTATCATAAGACTTTATCCAAAATGTTTGTTTGTATCCATATAGCAGTAAAATATTAATGTGTGTAATACTACCAATATTTTAATTGTAACAGTGGCATATTCGCCACTCTGTTACAATTAAAAACTCTGTTAAAAAAAGGAGAGGCATTTAGCACAAATAAACAAAGACAACAGAGATGTCTCAGACTATACATACACAAAAGAACTCCATGTAATAGATAGTGTACACAACACTTGTCAATAATCATAGTAACAAGGTGGAATTCTCAAATTTCCCCAGGGCACAAAGGGAAATACAAACCTATTAAATTTAAACAGCTTACATTTTACTAATGCAAGAAGAAATATCTGTTCATGTCCAGAAAAACAAGTGAGGCTGACTTAAGAAAAGTATCATCAAGACCCAGGACTTTTTTATATTTGTAGAACTGAAAGTGTGAGTATTCAGGCCTGTATCTCTCTACTAAAATCAACTATGACAACAAAAATGCAAAATCACTGGTTACCATAGCTACAAATGAAATTCTTTCTCTGTCATTCTGGCTTTTTCACAGATTTTCTGTAGAACACCATTAGACAGTGTTCCTTGATTTAATTGCAGAAATCTGCACTTAGAGATCAAAGATAATGGTTAGGTACCTACATGATAACATTACTGTTAAATAAATTAATCAAATGATCATTTAAGGTAAAGATAATGTTCTATGTATCCAATTAAAAACTCATTTATCCTCATTTCAATTGATTTAACATCCAATAGGATGCTTATGTTTAATTTTATATTTATCCAACTTATTCAAAATGTTGTCCACTTACCAGACAATTATCAATATGATTTGTATTAGGTACGAAGCATGTTTTTGTAGATTGCAATGTTTTTTCCTGCAATAAAGGAGTTAAATAGATATTGGAAACTACTTTGCTACTTATGCCATTCCGCTACATGACTTTCTCCTAATCTGTATTAGGATAACTACCTACTTGCGTTCTAATCATTTGTCATTAATGTATGTAATGGGAGTTGAGTTATATACAAACCTGATTATCACCGCCTCCATTCTCTTTGCCCCAGAAACATTTGACGGTGTGCCCACTTATTTCTGTGTTATGTGTCGCTTCTATGGCGTGCGCCGCCGCCTCTTTAGTCGTAAACCTAATGAAGGCATAGCCTTTGTCCCTGAACACTCTGATATCTTGTATCTGGCCAAACTGTGAGAATGTGTTCTGCATCAACTCCTCGGTGATGACGTTGCTAGTGAAGCCACCGCAATACACCGTCGAGTTTGTGGGCGAGCTCTGGTTGTACACCTCGTCGAAGGTCGGCTGCTTCACCCTCTTGCTGCTGGGCGCGCCCTCGTTCGGTTTGGACGGCGGCTTGCGCGTGGACCAGTTGGTGCGTATGGATCGCGAGCCCAGCCACTGCCCGTTCATCGCCTGGATGGCCGCCTCCGCGTCCGCCTTCTTCACGAATGAAACGAAAGCGTACCCCTTAGATTTGAGCGTTTGTGGGTCGCGGACTATCCGACAATTAGAAATTTCACCGAACGGCGCAAACGCGTCCCGCAATATGTGCGTCTCAATCTCCGGTGACAGATCACCGACGAATATGTGGTGATGGTTGCTGGTGTCAGTCTTCGGCTGATTGCCGGGACTCGTAGCCCAGTTAACCTTCATTTCCTTGTCGAGAACCACTCGCTTGTTCATGGCGGCCAGCGCTGTCGCCGCCGCCGTGTGACTCGTGAACTCGAGAAACGCATACGGATCGTTGCCTGGCTCGCGGATTATCTTACAGCCTTTTACTTCGCCTATTTGACCGAACAACGTACATATGAATACTTCTGTAACACTCGAGTCCAAATTACCGACGTAGAGAGTTTTCGGATGGCTTTCGTCGCCCATATTAGCTTATATCGTAATCTAGCGATTACTTAATTACGACTATGAACACTAATATTGAAAATAAACGCTAACCGACGTGTTATTTCATCACTTAGAACATTGGATGACGGATAAAAGAAGGAAAAATGTCGCAAACAGCGCCTAGAACTTCTCGAAAGACGTTGCTGTTGACTCGTGAAACGTTCACTTTTCGGAAACAAACGCATCTATAGACGAATTTCCGGTGGAATTGATTTGAAATATTGGCGGGAAAAAAGACATTTAATGACAAAAAGAACACATTACTTTGTTTAAATTGTTTATTTTCTTACATTTGCATGTTATGCTTCGATAATAACTACAATCATTAATTTTACAGTGCAAAAATAACGAAAAAAAGGAAAATTAATTTCACGATCATAAGCAATATAAATACAGGTTCATAGATTTTATGCAAAACTTCTCCGGAAACGAGTGTCAGTTGAAAGTCTATGACTCATCAAAAAATAGTCTTTGATCACAAATGAAATTGCTTCATTCATTCACCTCCATTGGTTGCTTGGACATATATTACAATTCTAACCAATGACACACTGTTCAGTGTTTGGTGTTGACATATGTCTTAATAATCACCCAGAGACAACGACGAATCATAAAAAAATACTTGAAAAAGATTTCACTTCACTTCACTTTGTATAACGTTATGGCATCTATCTAAAAATAACTGTAGTTACCAAACATATTCATGAAAAAATATTTGGCTTCACCCAACACCTGTACTGTACTGTATTTTTTCTGCCATTTCTTGAGAAGCAGGGGGTAAAAATTTAATGCGGTTCAAAATGGCAGTGATTGACAGTGAACTAATTTTATATTTAGCTTTTGAGCAAATGGGAAAATATTTTGGCAGTAGAGTACGCTGTAGGCTCTTTAGTCTAAGACAAAAAATAACTGCAAATGGGTAAACAGCACGGTGATATTGGCAGAACTATTATCTAATGTGTGATATTGGTAACTTGTCAAGATTCCGCTTAGTCGACTTGCCATAAAAAATACAATGTTGACAAGTTTAGCTTGGCAACATTGTATTTTTTGACAGATAATTGACGACAAGTTGAGTTGTTGCATGATGTAAAAGTTTAAAATATTTATTATAACACAATTAAACTCGGTGTAAATGGAATAGTATTCTATTCCAGCAGCCGTGGCGCGTTGATTTCTGATAAAATATCTGAAATATTTCTGTGTAAAAGTTAGAATCGAGCGAGGTTAGAACCGCTGGTGAAGTACACGTATGCAGCTATGATACTTAGGATCGGTTTCTGTGGTTTTTGTGAAAATTAAAACTGAAATGACGTGAAGTGAACCCTCGGAAAACTCTAAAGACATAATGCTACCCCTCACACAGAAGGACACTCGGGCCCCACGCGGCACTGTGGGTGGGATCCGTGAGAAGTTCCAAAATTGGCTTAGACTAATTTATTCTGATAAGAATTCAAGGAATTTATTCCTGTTCCTTATACTTAATTTATCATTCGCGTTTGTTGAATTGTTTTACGGTGTATGGACAAACAGTTTAGGTGAGATATATCAGAATTCAGATGGTTTCGTTTTGTAACTTATAATAATAATAATATTGATGGCCTTTCTATATGTTAATGTTATTTTTTTAAGGTCTAATTTCGGATGCATTCCACATGTTCTTTGACTGCACCGGGCTAGTGGCGGGCTTGGCTGCCTCACTGGTGTCGAAATGGCGCGCAAATGAACGCTTCTCCTATGGGTACGCACGAGCGGAGGTCCTGGCCGGCTTCGTAAACGGACTGTTCCTGTTGTTTATTGCATTTTTCATCATGAGTGAGGCAGTGGAGAGAGCTATAGAGCCACCTGAGGTAAATACGTTACCAACTATTAAATAGTTAAGACCCACCTGTGCATTGCAATGCCAACATAAACAATGATATCATGAATTACTTCTGCATGTGTAATAATAATTGATTTAGAGAGGTTGCACACTTAATTGGAGTGCCAATTCAAGTAATTATTTTGTACAAGAAATCCACAATATCAATAAGAAAGCTAATCTACCTAAACACCTAGTTACTTCCCTATAAAAACATAAATCTTCTTAAAATAATTAAGATTAAAACTAAGGTTTTCCAAGATTGTCTATAATGTGTGAGAAATAATGTGTTTTGAAGTCTTGTATCAATCACATTTTCACACCCTTTTCATTTTAAGATTATCAGTTTAGGTTTCATGGGCCCAAATATAAAACTCTTAGCATGCATAGATTATTGATAAACATCACTACAATAAGCACACACTTTATTATAGTTAAGATAAAAAAAAAAAAAAAAAAAGATTCCTTTATGGTATAATTTGTTTTGTTTATATACCACTTAACATTATTGGTGTAGCTTAAGTTTTTCTATTGAAACTTATTTATTTGCTTTCAAATATATAGGAATGATGGGTTTTCCTGCTTGATTGATAGGTTATAAATAAGTTGTTCTATAGGCAATAAATATCTTGTGGCATATTTTTAGATTGGTATATATAGACTTCAAGCATAAAATGATGCCAACATGTTCCACTATTTCCTCCCAAATTTGAGATAGATTTATTAATACCAACTATATACTTATCCCAGGATTTATAGACATTCTATAACTACTACTATATCAAATGTCCTATAGTACCATGAAAAAGAGTTATGCTTTGTACTGTACTATTGACATTTGATAAAGTTATAGGACACCTAAAAATTCGGGGGTACAGTAGTAATATAATCTCTTGCTGATAGTGTTATGGTGGTATAGATTCTCCTTTATAAAGTATTAATTCGATAAATTTTCATATAACATTTTGTATAATAAAAAAAACCATGCAATTGTGCAATCAAAATCTTATCTCAAAACTTATAGATATCATTAATATTCTAAGTACAGCTTAAATTATAACTTATTTATCTATAAGTTAGAGTGATAAGGCATGCATTTTACAATCTCAGATTGTGAGCAGCTAACCTTGCTCAAACATGATGATAGCTCTCATTTAGAATATGATGCAAGCTTACAGAATTGCTTTATAGAAATTGCATTATTATTTTACTTTTTACAGTTGATGTTTTCCTATTACATTCAGCTATAATTAGACAAGATTAATATAAATTATTCTATCCCATTTTATGTTATAATTATTAAGAAAAATAGAGTGAGACTGAAAAAAACTTTTGAGAAACCTATAGTCTTGTGAAGTTAGAATGCTATCACCACATGTGGTTTGACTCTAGATTTTTTTTTATTACAAAAATACAGCGATAGAAAATACTTGTTGTAAAAACTACCACATTGAATCAACTGATAAGAATCTCAACAAGACATTAAACTTTACGTAAAATAAAATAAAGTCTAAAATTGTTTTCAGGTAGGTCTATAAAATATCAGCAGAACTAATCAGATTGATGGCCTGATTGGCTGTTGTTAAACAATTTTGAAACATTTGTATTTGAGATCTAAGTAACATTTACTAGCTAGTATTCTCATTGTCTGAAAAAAAAAATGGCTTTATTTAGAAAAAGATATCTCATTTGCGATTATAAAACCAAGAAAATGTAAATGATCTATTTATAAGTTTACTATCCACCGATTTTTATATTCAATAACTTTCCCCCACTGACATTGGGCATGCGACTTTCAACAGTATAGTATTGTAATTGCGTTTCCCAACCTTTGCAATGAGCAAGCACGTATTTGACGAGTATTTCCACTGCGCGTTAATTGTCAACCTGACTAGCGTAATGTTGCGGCAACTTTACAAAACTGATTGTATGCCTATAATCTTACCAATGATTTTATATTTGAACGTCTTTTTAAATTTAAAATAAATTAATTTTGTGTCAAACACAAGTTGTAGAATTACTGTATGGATGCAATCGTCATTGTATGGTGTATGAATGTGAATGAAGCGAGGATGGTAGGTATGATGCAATCTGTGATCTCTGCCTACGCCATGGGATACAGGCCCGAGTATAGCTTTGCAGCTGACCCTGCTTTTGCGCCAAGAGTCCTGGGTTCGAATTCTGGTAGGGACAAACATTGTGTGATGACGAATGTTTGTACCCGAGTCATAGATGTTTAAAATCTACATAGGTATTATATTATATTGAGTTCGCCACCAGTCCATTGCCCGATACCCATATCACAAGCATTGCTTAATGTGGGACCGTATAGTTGGTGTGTTCGCGTCTGGTGATATTATTATTAATTTAGATTTTGGACGTATTTTATGTGCTCTTAATTGAAAGAATTGCTGCACTTATGAACCCTATCTTTGTAGGAACCTTTCCTTTTTTATTCTGTGTTTGTAGGTACCTACCTTTTCTTTTTTGGTCTGCGTTTGTATCTCCGCCATAACCTTTATGTAAAGTTCATCACCCTGACCTCACTTGTGACACTTCTACATCCTAAAGTGGATGTAGTGAGGTCGATGCAGTATTTACTGCGTCGAACACTATTACGAAATAATGACATCATATTGCCAGGTTATTTAACCTGACGATATGACGTCATTATTTCGTAATAAACCTCAGAGAGATCGACGCCCTTCACTGCTGTTAGTAATTTCACATAAATTGCCTACAACGATAAACAATCTTCTTCCAGTCGACCTACCTTCAGTTTAATAATTCGATCCTCGGAGAGCCAGTAAGACCGTCAGTCCTGCGCCTGATCTCTTTCCAGGCGTGTCGGATTGCCATCTTATCGGACTATGAGAATCAGGGAAGAGAGAGTGCACCCGTGCTTGTGTACTATGATATCTCCTGCGCAGTTAGCCTCCGTTGAGATTAGCCGCTGTGACCGAAATTCGGTCAGGAAGACTATTACAGTGTAAAAATGTGATTATTAAAGCAAGATTTCTCAATTGACAGGTGAAGCACGAGCGTCTCCTCCTTGTATCGATACTCGGGTTCCTAGTCAACATGGTGGGTATATACGCGTTCCACCACGGGCACGGGCACGGCGGGCACGGTCACTCGCACGGCGGCGGCGGCGGCCATGGCCACAGCCACGACCATCACGGCCATTCGCACGACGACGACGAAGCGCCCACCGGCGCCGGCTCGGCGATCATGAGAGGCGTCTTCCTCCACGTCCTGGCTGACACGCTAGGATCCGTGGGCGTCATCATCTCCGCCATACTGATGCGCACCTTCGGCTGGATGCGAGCTGATCCTCTGTGCTCCATGGCCATAGCTCTACTCATAGCTGCTAGTGTAGTACCTTTAGTGCGCGATTCCGCCGGAGTGCTCATGCAACGGACTCCTACGTCCCTCGAGCGCGCGTTGCCGAACTTGTACACGCGAGTGGTGGGCCTGGCTGGCGTGCACGCCGTCCAGGAGCCGCACTTCTGGACGCTGTGTAGTGATGTCCACGTCGGTGGTATCAAACTAGAAGTGGCCAGGGAGGTGGACCCTCGGTACGTGACGGAGCAGACGGCACGGATATTCCGCGAGGCGGGCGTCAAACATCTCACGGTACAACTCGACTACTCGCCGCTCTGATGTTGATCACAAATGTACAGTCGATAGGTATTGCGTATATAAGATATGTGCAATTACGATTTTTCAGTTGAATTGTTCGTTTTTTTTTCTATGATGATTTGTTAATATATTTTGTGATGATCAAATTTCACACTCATTTTTTTAATGTTCATATTTCCACAGGAATAATGCATTTGAAATTGATTTGTCTGAATATTAAATGTATATACAATGCAGTGCATGTATTTAGCTAACGTGTAGTAGGTATATTTTTATATGGAGTTTTCCTTTATAGGTACTTTATTTTATTTGTATAATGTAACATTCCATGTAATTAATAAAAATGGTGAATTTATTGTTCCTTCTTCAAGTCAGAGAATATAATTTATTCAAATACTAGATGTCCCGGCGATCGTCGTACCGACTCAGAATCTAATGTATAATCTTTATTTTATATTTTTGTCGTGATTTTTCCCATGTTTTAACAGTTATTCTGCTATTCGGGGCGACGACAAATTCGAAAAAATTTGATCATTAAAATTGGCCCATCCGTTCTTGAGTTATAAATGATATAACCAACACGACTTTGATTTATATACAATAATTTGAATTAACTTCTAGCAAAAGGAAAATTTGTTGGCGTAAGTCCATCATTAATTATTTATTACTAGGTATAACATATTGTCTTCTTCCCGAATATAAAGTCATGTTCGACTTGTTTTCTGAAGAACTATACCTAGATTGTTTTATGTATGTAAGTGCCTTTTATGTTGAACTTTACACAAATCTTATCCATGACCCATTAAACAAAAAGATAATATTTTTTTATCACATTAATTCACATCATCTTTATGGTAGATGCTGCCAGCTGTCATTACCCAACTTTAGTCCTAATACTACGGCCGCATCTGTGGCTTAGTGCACTGATTTGCGCCTTACTTAATAATGTCACTAAGCATATGTGGCCAAAAGTTTAACACATTAATTTGAGCTAAGAACTACATGTAGCCAAGCGTTAAACGTGGTAATTTTTAATGCCATAAGTAAGGCTTATATTGGTAAACATTCCAAATTGACTAGCGTCAATCCAGGGCCCCAAGTTTGCTAACACAATCGATTCATAATCGAACAGCAACCGCATAGTAACTGTCACTTTTGACAGATATCCCATACAATATCTGTCATAAGTGACAGTTACTATACGGTTGCTGTTCGATTATGAATCGATTGTGTTAGCAGACTTGGGGCCCAGATGTGGCCGTGATATGTTATAATGTGGTTTATTCTCAGCACTGGGAAAAGCAAATCGGCAACCACATTGATGGGGATGCTGGGTATTGTTACCGGTGCACGTACTTGGATTAAAAAGGATGTACATTTGAGTGAATCGAGTTCTACACGATTAAATATTAAGTTACCGAATTATAAGGTCTTTCATTTTTTTTTGTATTTAATATGTCCCTTATAGGAATAATTTTTTCCGGTCTTCTGATTTTCTGGCTTAACCAGTACATTTGGAAAGGGTCTTGTAATAGCCAGCTTGGCTCGCGATCAGGCAATCATCCCATGGCAGAGTAGGTTTATATCTTGGAAAGGCCTTTTCAGACGAGAGGCTATTGAGTACAAATAGCTTAACTAAATTTGATGTAAACTAATATATTGCTCTTGTTCATACCTTACGGCTTTAAGAACGGCATTATGCTTACGCCCAAGCGCATATAAATCTTATATTATTTATAATGGTATTACAAAGCATCAGTTGAAAAGAGCTGTGTAATACTATTGTAAATGGATCGAATCATTCTAGGAATTTGGAAGCAAGTGCATTCCGTACATATATAGTAGTCTAGATTGTTTTCACAAACAAACAAACAATGGACACCTCTTTAGAACTTAAATTCAGACTTTGGTTCTCTTATAATCTATTTGTAAATAAAAACAGAATATTATTTTAAATATATTTTTCCACATTTGTAAACAGACAAGAACTCAATCATTTACAACAAAATTATATAAATAATAAATCTGTGTTAAGTATTGAAATTTTTTATTATTTTAAAATATAAAGTAACATAAGATCTATAATAGAGGGTAAAGCTGCTTGCGGTGTTTTGTGATGAGACCATACAAAATTCTATGTTAACCCTAGCTTTGATCGAATTCAGTGCTGCCATACACACATCATTATCAAAAAAGTTAATGTCAGTCACTAAAATAAAAGTGGCAACACTTTAAAAACAGATAAATAATTTACCACACCACATTTGACATGTACAAGCAATACAAGTCACCTTTTTACAATCATTTTATTTTGTCTATGAAAATGCAAGCTACTTTACCCCCCATTCGAGTTATTTACGATGTTATTCAATGAGTTTTTTGGCCTTAAAATACCGGCGTAGGTAGAGGACCTGCCACGTGGCGAGACCCATGAGACATACCATGGAGAATATGCTGAAGAATAGTACGCGGTTGTTGGTGGACTCTGGAACAGAATAACATACGAGACTACCATCAAATTATTATAATCAATTTCTTTTTTAATATCGCTAGACAAACACATAATTATATGGTCCCAGCCAAACTAAGTAACACTTGAGATCGCAGTTAATACTTGCTAGCAAGCCACGAGAAAAGATAATTTTCGAAATTTGCCCAGGCAGGAATTGAACCTGCTACCACCCGGTACAGTGAGCGTATCGGCCTATACCACGACTTCAAAATAAGATTTAAGAAAAAAAAGTCACGCACTACGTTTCGAAAAATGATGACTCATTTACGTAATAACAAGTTAAAACAATGTTACGTAACGCGTAGTTCAAAACCCCCCTCCCGCCCCTGTAACGCATCGTAACATTTCAGAAGACCCCCCCCCCCCACCCCCAAATCGTTACGTAATACTTGAACGCTCCCCTAGCTACTGTTTAAGAATTAGTTAAATATACATACCATTGGTGTCCCTCATCTCCTCCTCTCGTTTCCTCATCAGCGTGAAGTCCTGCACGATCGCTTCGGAGAGATCCTCCAGTCTCTTCAGCTCCAGTTCCATCGGCTTCAGTTTGGCGGCTTCACCAATCTACATGACGAAAGTGAATACGATTTAGAATTTGTTGCCATCTTTTTCACACCTGCCCTTTAACACTAAATTAATGTCTACAAACGTTATTCAGTAAGCTAATTTTTATGGGGACACCTGCTTAGTATCTGGCAATAACTTACAAAATATCATTTCCATGTATCATGACTGGACAGAAGTGGCGAAGGTGAATATTCGCCCGAGTGACGCCGAACAAAAACCCTATCAGTGAGGTGTATGCATAATATAATCTGGATCTCCCAAAAACAGCCAAGATTCTAGCCAGTTATGGTAAAATAAAAAAAAAGGCTTTCAAGCAAGTAGGTACCCGAATTTTAACAAAAGGAAAGCAGACAGGAATCCAGATATATGGATCCTTCGCCACTGCTAGACCTGAAGAAATCATGATTTTGTATGGGATGAGATGAGGATTCCAATTCCTTGTATACAATTTCGTAGAGAACAGTTTAGTCTATCTAATGTTTTAACTGATTACAATAGGTACGTCATAATATTAAAACAATGTTAGTATTATTCCAATTAAAACTGAGTTATTGAACATTTTATCAATTTGTTATCATATTAATAGGAGTTAAATTTTTAATATATTTTTAGGACTGTAGAAGCCAAAATATTTCAAATAATAACATGCTTTTAGTAGAGTCCAACCAGAAAAATGAGAGTACTATAGAATTGTCGCAACTGACGCGAGTGAGCGATCAGCGGGCTTTCTTTTTACACGGATGGATCAACCCAGCAGAGAGAGTAAAAGAGCTATAAGAAAAATGAGAGACACGGAAGCTGTCTCGCTTTTTTGTATAGCTCTATATTTATCTATTGATCAGTTGTTCCGACCTTGTTTCTAAATAATGGGCAAAAGAATTAAACCCTTCTAGGTTTAATGCTTATGCCAACCCTGCTTGGTTTGTGTTTGTGCCGACTGTGTCAGCCAGGAAATTGACGCAACAACGTGCGAGTGATCGGTGTTTTAACACCTCCAAGACCAATGATTTCATTTTTATGGTCAAAATAAACTCATATTAATAATTTCACAAAAAAAAACCCACACAACATTACCCAAGAGTTCTGGCAGAATGTGGTTTGTCATAGTTGAGGCACCGATAATGAAGAAATAAATATGTAAACATTGTATGCATAATAGAAACATAATTATAATTAAATAAATATATAGATATGAAACAAAATCAAGCATACCCTAAGATTTTAAAATTATTTTGACCTGGGGTTTTCCCAGGATTCATGAACAGATAGAGAAAAGTTTTAGGAGTGATGGATTCAGCCTCAGTATCAAAAATAATGTTTGCTAATATACTTTGCCAAAAATATTCAACATATATACTGAAAAAGTTACAACCTCATATCTTAATATATATAAATCTCGTGTCACAATGTTTGTCCTCAATGGACTCC
Source organism: Pheosia gnoma (assembly GCA_905404115.1). Classification (NCBI taxonomy): domain Eukaryota; kingdom Metazoa; phylum Arthropoda; class Insecta; order Lepidoptera; family Notodontidae; genus Pheosia; species Pheosia gnoma. The sequence continues at coordinate 7,337,425 of FR989912.1, forward strand.
TAAACCACTTAACCGATTATAATAAAATTCGCACACCATGTGCAGTTCGATCCAACTTGAGAGATAGGATAGTTTATATCTCAATTTATTTTATATGGCAAAACAACGTTTGCCGAGTCATCTTAATATATATAAATCTCGTGTCACAATGTTTGTCCTCAATGGACTCCTAAACCACTTAACCGATTATAATAAAATTCGCACACCATGTGCAGTTCGATCCAACTTGAGAGATAGGATAGTTTATATCTCAATTTATTTTATATGGCAAAACAACGTTTGCCGAGTCAGCTAGTATATATATATATAGATAGACTGATAATATCTTTTGTATAATATAATGAGAAAAACGCATCTTATCCATTATTATTGTTCTTAATATATATAAATCTCGTGTCACAATGTTTGTCCTCAATGGACTCCTAAACCACTTAACCGATTATAATAAAATTCGCACACCATGTGCAGTTCGATCCAACTTGAGAGATAGGATAGTTTATATCTCAATTTATTTTATATGGCAAAACAACGTTTGCCGAGTCAGCTAGTATATATATATATAGATAGACTGATAATATCTTTTGTATAATATAATGAGAAAAACGCATCTTATCCATTATTATTGTATTACAAGTAAAATGTAAACATGAAAATACTTACACCCTCATAGTTTTTGGCTTCAATTCCAATTTTGATATTTAGCATGACATCCTGAGCGACGCCACGGCGCTCTGAGATGAAAAAAAACATGTTGGTTAAAAATATACTTTAAATCATCCATATAAGGCAAAAGAATGCCTTATATTTGCCTTACCTTTGAGAAGTTAAGTTTCAAGGCCATAGTAAGCTATAGCGCTAGAGCTAACTATTGCCATGCAAAAATATTGTATAGGGTATCCAGGGCAATAATGACCCTGATAGTATAGTATTATGAAGTCCCTCTTTATTAAATTACTAGCTGTTACCTGCGACTTCGTCCACGTGGTATTTAACAAGTTTTTCTAAAATAAGTAGCCTAAGTTACTCCTTGTTACATCAGCTATCTGCCAGTGGAAGTCCCGTCAAAATCGGTCCAGCCATTTTAGAGATTAGCCAAAACAAACAGACAGACAGACAAAAATTGAAAAAAATGTTGTTTTGGTATATGTACAGTGTATACATCCAAATGCACTTAGTAAAAAGTGGTTATTTTAATATTACAAACAGACACTCCAATTTCATTTATTTGCATAGATTAGATAAAACAATAATTGGAAATTATTTTTTTCATGTTTAAAGCAACATTCTCTAAGTGTATTCTTACCTGGAGGCACTTTTGATATAAAGCATACTTCAAAGGTGTCATATTTCTCAGTAACAAATGAGAATTTTCCTTTTGTTATAGCCTCTCTCTGTGATAGGATGTAGTCTCGAGAATCCCGGATCTAAAAAGTTAAGTTAATTTTAAAGAACATAATGGTGCAATAAATGTCTCCAGATATTATATCAGAGATTTATATTTATTGTATGCTTATAGGCTCGCCCCCTATTACATTGGGGCCATATACCATGAGTGAAATGTGGGCGCACTATTGTGCACCTCTGCTTACCCTTTCCAGTAGCATAAGGTGTGATAGTGGATTTTATTTATATTCATATCCATCCTCGTAAAATTTTAAATAAATGAAAATTATATTATTTGATGGTGCATCCATATTTTTGGGTCAATGCAAACTAAGGTTCCACATTACACCTTTATAGCAAAATTAGCCAAACATGTGGATACAGCATGGGAGTTGACTAACTGGGGTTTGCTATAGAATTAACTTGTAGCTGAATCTCTCTATTTTGAGTGGTTAAGTCAACAGAACAGAAGCTGTTTTTAAGTTGTTTAGTATGCTTTCATTTTAAGATGTTGACCCAATTTTTTATGTGTGCTCAAAATAACTCAACATCAAATTGGAAAGATGGTATGAAATTATAACAAATATGCAAATATCTGGTGGCTTGCACTATAGGTACTTTAATTAAGTATTAATCTATATGCTTGTATAAATAACTCATTATTTACTTATGTATAGAAGAAAAGTAAACATACAGATTTCCCAAACGTATGGTTCACACCAATTCACGGACGACAAAATGTAGGCGTTTACAGTTATACCTATACTAAACCTATTGGACATGGAATATTGCCAAGAAATGTATTTTTTACTTACGACATAGTTGACCCTCTGTCCGACGACTTCTGTTACATCGTATTCGCCGGCCACGAGCACGTTAGCGTTCAATTCCTCCTTCAAACACTTTCGAGTGTTCGGCGCAAGATTCCACATGATAGCGTTCGTGCTGTGCCATATCACACTCAGAACAACCAAAAGAAAATGGAGCTCCATGATATTAATCGCTTAATATAATCTATTCAGCGATAATTAATTCAAGATTCATAGCATATAGAACTCAAAACAAGCATAATATTCCTGTGTCAAAAAGACCGATGAGTTGGCCCGAAACAAGAAACGTCGTCTTCTTGGGAAAGTGTTGCCATAATTCAGCTGACAGACTACACGTCAGAGATAGTAACGGAACGTACTCTGAAATTGGAAAAAATACAAAATATTTGATTTACATATTATAATTCAACAATTTGCTTTATGAATCAATTGTTAGATGAAATAAAATTAATTTGAAGTTATTTTAATAATCCTAATCATCTCAAATAAATTATTTTTTAACTACGAAATATTTTATTTACTGAATGCTGCGTATAAAGTAAATTAATATTTTTTGATTAGGTTTTACTACATTGGGTAGTAATCTTTTGAAGCTTCACAGTAGCAAGTTCTTTGTAAGCAGCACGGGTAAGCAGGGCCCGGATATATCATTTAATGAGCTTAGTCGGTCAAGGGGATTCCTATTCCCTAAAATTTTAATTACCCATCGAACGACTGGCCTAATAACGTTACTTTATCCTATGAAGGGTTTTTTTAAGGAAATCCTGGCTTTTGTGTTTTGACTTATGTCTATGAAAGACATGGATGTGCGTTATATGGGAAACCTTTACAAACGGAATATGCTTTTGGTTTCACGCCCGGAACCCAGTAAACCTATAAACGGGGTTCATTGGGTTCTTGAACGACTTAGTTGCTGTCAGATTTGACTTATGGTTACCCAATCAATTTGCTTACCTTTGTCTCTGTCAACGGACTCCGCTAAGTTAAACGCAAAACCCATGTAGATTTTTTATATGTTCTAAAGGGCTTGTACCGGAGCCGTTAAATAAATTATAAAAAAAAACCATCTACGTTCCAGTTCGATGTAGTAAATTCGTCATTTGATGGTAATGAAACATGAAGATTCGGTTTATTTAAACCAGGATGGAGATATTTTTAACATGAGCGTAAATAGAGTCGGCCATAACAATGCTCAACATATCAACGATTCGGATTTAGTGGAATGCATCAGATTTAACTTGAAGTTTGAAAGTGCAAGTGGATAAATAATATCTATAACCTAAATTATAGTATTATTTCGTAATAAATCACACATATTGTTCGTAATTAGAATTAGTGTAGATGTAGAAGTTTAAATATATTGGCCTTATTCTTCAATTGGCTCTGTAAAATTGTAAAAGCTTATATTATTACAGCCTTGGCATTTCTGACAGTTGCTTAGTTTGTACTATTTCAGAAAATTATTACTTTTACGAATCATATTTTAAGATTGCTGGACCGATTTATTTCGTCTGTATTGTTTATACCATTCACGTTACAATTTCGTGTGAGTATGTGTACGTTATTGTTCAATATTATAATATACCTACATGTTTACATAATAGAGCTATATGCTTGATAAGAGAATTTGATTGCACTAAATAAGAAGTAATTTTAAGTAAATAAAATGTATGTATATACCTATTTTGTTTCTGCAAAACTACTTGCTTAAAAAAACATTGCTTTACAGTAGAAGTCAAGGCTCAGGTAGAGCTATTTTTATTATAGAAAAAGCTTCTAAATCACTTCTGTAAAACAATGACGCATTATCCCTGTGTTTATAATTGTTTTGTTACAAACTATGAGTACTTACATTTCGTATATATATTTTGCTTCTAGGTAAACCAATTATTGAAATCATATTGCTAGTCTAGACATTTTGTTACTTTGTTGTTCCAAGGCTTAATAGTAGATGGCGCTAGGTAAAATAAATTTATAACTATCATATTTATTTGTTATTGCAGACACATATTGGATATGCGAAGACATAGATCATCAGTGAATGGACAATCACATTCTGAGGAAATATGTGAGGGACAACCAGTCATAGGTGACCCATGTTGGTTTAGGTGAGTTAGTAGAACATGGTAGTGAGCACAATATTTTCACAGCTGGTTATGGGCTTTACTTCAATGTAAGAGGTAGTCAGACCATAGTCCAGCATGATAGTCGCATGGCGGTAGACAATTTGGTAACAATGAAAAATAAGTTATATTCTCTCAGATATTTGTTTCGTCATGATCATTTAGCAGTAAATAAAATCATATAGAGTAAATTTACATAGACATTAAAATATCAGAGTTCTGAGCCAAGAATCAACTTGCTTCCGCTTGTGTCGATTTGGGGAGCTTTCAACTAACTCGGCTATTGCTACTTATACGTAATGGGTATTACACTAATTATACACTAATACAAACCTATTAAAAGACTGCTAATAAGACTCTTTGGTATTATATAAAGTACAACATATTTATGGGATCAAGCACCCTCTTGGTAATTTTGCCTTTGATGTGGTGCTCAACTCAATTGGATTTGTAAAATGTTTCACGGTCATGGTGAAATTAAGACCAAAGAAAGTAATTGGAAAAATATTTTCCTACCTTTTTTCACATTCAACCTATTTAATATTTTTAAATTCCTAATTATTTAGCTCTGTTTCAAAATGAAGCCTAGATTTTCACGACAATGGCAAGATAAGTCATGGAATAAACATTTTTTTAATGTTTTCTAAAATAGGTTTCATATTATCTGGGAAATTGGGAAATGAGGTTTTAAAGTCCTCAGTTGTAAGACGGGCTTGTCTTCGTGTTCTACACAGTTTGTTGTTATTTTATGTTGTGTTTGTGTTCACATCCTTATTATCTTAATTGTTCTTCTGGCTGGGGGTTTCACTCTAAAGTTTGGCAGGGAGGTTTCTTTTTCAGTTTTATGATGAGAACGGTCCAAACTAAGTTTGGAAATGTTTTCTTGTCCCAAGAAAAGTTAGCCAAATGCATTCCATATACTCTTAAATCATCCCGGGTCAAACTGGCCAACGTATATTGATCACACTTTCAAAACATAACGAATATGCGAATGTACAATCTCGCCGCAAAATGCAGAGTGCATTGTCGTTTATTGATTGACCCTAATCTGCGTCACCGTTCTCATTGTGATGTCGAGGTGCTCGCTTGTTACATATAAACATATACAATGATGTAAAAAGATGATGCTGGGCCAGCGGGGGCGTTTGTTTTGTACCCGTTTGTGCAATTGCTGTTGATGTTACGTAAAGCGACACTTCTACGCGTAGCGGTGCAAGTTGTGCTGATTTCAGACCGGCGATTTCTCTTTTGCACGCGTGAAATTGTGCTCATAATTTATGATGAAATGATTCTCTTAGATTACTGATTGGACCATGGATGTTCCATTATTTAATAATCTAACTTAACAGGAATATTTATTTTTCTATGACTAACATAAAAGCTAACCCTCAAATTTATTGTAAGTTATGTTGGATTATAAAGCCATTATAACGCAAATTTCCTCTGAAATGTTTGTTATAATGCCATTATAACTGTCTATAAATTTGGGGGTAGCAGTCAAACACAGTTCTGTACCAAAATCTTATTTTAGACACATTCATGAACACAGGATTTTTTTTACCTTGAGGTTGATAATTAGATATCCGCCTCGAAAAAAGACGAAAGATATTATGTTGACTTAAAAACATAGACGTAAAATATATATTCCAGTGGCCAAAGGTACGTATTACGTTTGCTTTAGAAGTTATATAAAAAAATATAAGTTACCTTTATATTATGCCAAGGCAGCAGGTTTTCTTCCCATACTTGTACAATGTGGAGTATAAAAAGCGTCCATTATCTTCATTGGAAAGGCCGGGGGCTCAAGATGCATTGATCCTTAGCAATGGTAGATTAAAGAACGCCTTCTGAAAAGTCATAATGATTTGGTTTAATATTTACAAGCAATCATATTATGATTTTAAGCGAGATTGGCTGGATTGCGGGTGTTTTCGGAACTATTTTTCACGGCTTCGTTTTGTACTTGGCCCCGACAGCTTCATAGAGGTAATACTGATTCTAACAAAACAAAAAACCTGCTCGTAATGAAAAGCACACAATTCTTGGCAGATAATGCATAACTAGAAGATATTAATGTTTGGCCCCTCAATCTAAATAACATTAAAAATACGGATTCATGATAATGTTTGGCACAGATTCTTGCTTAGATAAGGAAACTCGGCATTATGGCAAATAATGTGAGAGGAGCAAAAACTGACATTTTATTAACTAGTAGAAAATACTTACTTAACTATCATAATGATCAAAATCCAAAAAATATATGAATATTAAGTAAATAGAATAACGTAACAACGTACTCACACTACTTTATCTGTTTGAAGCTTCCACCGCAGCTATCGCTCACGCTTAACAATGTGCATAATAATCCGTCGATGTAACGTGCACGGTGACGTAATAATGCTCAGCGAAAACGAGAGTGTTCGTTGGTAGCGCCAAGCAAAAATGTACTCTATGCAGCCTGCTTAGATCCATTCAGGTGGCTTGGCCGTGACAATGCGCGCGACTGTTGGGCGGGGGGCGGGGACGCGCCGCAAATGTGGGTCGCTCGCTCGCGACGTGTAGTCAAGTTCAAGGCCACACACAGGGGTGGGGGCGCCTATCGCCCATAGATGGCGTTGCGCTGCGCGATTCGAAGTTTGAAAATTTAGCGAGATCGGGGGTGAGGTGAGGGGCGCGGGACCGTGGTGCGGGAACGAATTTTCGGTGCAACACACACTACACGACGCTGCACTCGTGTACCGAACGTCGCGACGCGCAGTACTTTCGCGCAGCACTAGATCCAGACTTCTAAGCTAACCTAGACATACAATAACAAGCCGAAATGGAGTGGATGGAGAGTATGGAGATGGAGGATGTGGTGCGTACATTAAATAATTCCTTATGAGTCACGCCATTAATTACCACATACAGAATTTAGAATGTTTTACTAATGTATTTTGCCTTGACCTAGGCTAACATTTTATCAACAGCTATGTAATGCTCCGCCAAATATTTCGCACGTATTTTATTTTTCCTCATAATATTCAGATATTTATTATCATTATTTATAATAATTACAAGAAAATATATGAATACCAGACACTTTAATACTTCACATCTGAAAGTAATTAATTTTTAATGTAATTTCATATTACCTAAAATCCAATGTACCACTTGAATTAACTGACCTTTCGGAAACTACTCAAACAATTTTTATTTCGACGAAGTACCTACTTATCTCAATATTTTTGTTACCACGAAATAACATCCTTAAAATGGACATTTTCCTCCATCACATAAATTGAACCGAGCATTTTCAAGAACCCAGGCCGCTACGTTCCAAAACACGGGCACGTGAACAGCGCGCGTAGTGCCCGACCTGCCCCAACTCTTCGTGATCGATCGCGCCGCCTACCATTACGTGCCTAACGTTATGCGTTGCTATTTTCTTGCTAGTCATCCAGACTACTCTGTCTAGATGGATTTTTTCAATCATTTTTGTCACCTTTCCAAGCGCTGTTTCCGCTATTATATATATCTAATGCTGGTTATTAATAGATCATTTTGATGTTGCTGAGTCACTTTTTTCAACGTTCTAGTTGTCTATGATTTACAATAGTATGTGACATTTTATTTAATGATGCCCGGTATATCTTATTGTGTAATTTTCTCCCATTTAATATTTATTGATTGTACTGTGACTACTAATGACTGAGTCACGTTAGTCCTGTCTATCTTCATAAAGGTTTGAATCATTTGTGCATACGTTAGAAAACAAAGTTTTCGTTTATGTCGTTCCTGTCTCAAAGATTCATCGATCAATATTTACGTATTCGTTGTAAAAATTTTAATGTTCCCTATTTTTAGCATGTCTTATAATCCTATTCGGTCTGGTATTGAGGCCCGTTTTTTATCTGGGTAGCGCATAATAGCCTCTTTGATATATTCTTGTATTATTAATGGTCTGTGAGTTATATCAACAAGTTTCTTTGTTTCTGATCCATTTGATGTCTGAAACTCCAGTCTTGATACCTTTATATTGGCATTTAGATTGTCAAGTCCGTTTCTTAGCTCATATTTTGGCTTAAGGGCATAATTTCATTTTTGGCCTTACTCAAACAGACACTTAATATTTATCGAAACTGAAATCAGATAAAATTTCTCCGGCAATAATTTCACGATAAGAAATAAACTGTTTTAAATAAACTTACATATTCAGCCAATGGCAGAGCTAGCAACAGTAGTCCTGTCAAATTAAGTTGAGCCTATGTGCAAACGCAACTGGCTACAGTTTGTGCTACTTTTAATTTTTGCAGCGTTAACTTACGTAGGTATCTAATCTGTGTGCAACGTGATGCATACGATAGTGATATAACGCGACCTTGGCTGGACTTATCAGCCCAATATTTCCATGCACTGACACATATATTGAATTTTCATCTCTTTCTCTCCTTGGCACCAGAGACGTGGCTTTCATAATTCTATCTACTTAATAGCATAGGTATTTTGTTGGGTTTTGTATTCGTTTCAAATTTACATATGTCTGGGTCTTACTTTCATTACGACCGTGCTTACGTAACACGATATAAACACTGTGCAGTAATTACGATAACAGACATGCTATAAGTATGTTTTATTACCCAGGTCAGGTCTATGCGCACAATGGATATTGTTTTAATTATGTTGTAAATGTAATAAATAATATTGAAATAGGCTGTGTGTTCAAATGTCAGTTTTAATTAAGAATTTTAATCAATATAAAAATGAGAACGTTGTAAACCTTTTATAGCTTGTAATCCATCTAAATGCATGTTAGATTTCATATGATTCTGATTTATTAATTCCGGTTCGTGTTAGCGGGTTGGCCTACCTACCGAGTAGATCGTTTTAAATCGTTACAACACTACGGAGATGCTGCTCGGATATCAAACGACCTTAGGTTACTAAGATCACTGGTCACGGGCGGGCATGTCTCATTGATAACGAAATAATTAGTCGTCGCTCGCATTTCCGCTATATATTTCAATCCTATCAGTCACAACCTTGGCACGACAAGTGTTCTAACACATTTTTTAGATTTCCACTGTCCAGTAGCGACATGTTCTAATCGTATAAGCATATAGAATTACATAATTTCGCATCAGACAATGCATTTTCTTTATTAGTCACACAATTTGCATAGGTCTGTGATCAAGTTTGAGTTATGACTTATGTAGGGGACCTTGATCGTTTTGTCTGTCCACACGATTCTGAATGTCTTTGCGTTTCGGCCATGTTTTATCGCGTAGAAATATACCGTATGATAGAAGCCAATGTTTTTGTTGTTATTCCATTGCGATTTTACACAGGCGTAACGACACACCGTAGAAAAAAAACCGGCGGAATGTGATATGCGACGTTAAAAATACACGATTATCGCGTCGGCGGCAACCACATTCCCCGTACCAGCAACCGAGAAGTGGCGGTATCAACCCAAAATTATTTATAGGTAGTTTATTTTGAACGATAACTATTGCCGGTCCACTTTGGTATGGCAAAGCGAAGGCTTCACTGGGCGAGCAATACTCGTGGAGCGCACCAATAGTTTCGCGAATTGGAATAATTGGGTACGGGTGGAATGAGGCGGGAGTGAGGGGGGCTCGAGCGGGAGATTTGGCAGTTGGCCTTGACAATGAACCGGCGGCGCGCACACAAGTGCGCAGGTTTTTTGTATTTGAAACACACACATACACACACTCAATATTAGGAGTTCCACGAATTGCCTCCTCCCACACAATTAGAAATTAGGGCTGTCTTAGGTCAATGATTAATGTTTGTTCAGTATAGGAAGTCTGGCGGTACATTTTGATGACCTGATTAGTCCAGTTGGTAGTGGCTCTGCCTTCAACGCCGTGGGTCCCGGGTTCAAATCCTGGTAGGAACAATCTTTGTGTGATGAGCACGAATGTTAGTACCCGAGTCATGGTTGTTTAATATGTATAGAATTATGATATACTGCGTTCGCCCTCAGACCATTGTACGGTACCCACCGTAGAGTTGGTGTGTTCGACGGGCGATATTTATAGAAAAATAAAAGAAAAACCTTAAAGCCACAACAAAATAGATAAATGAAATATCGAATTCGACAAACGATGTCGACGCCGACAAACTGCTGCGCAGTTTGGCAAAAAATGTACATGATACAAGATGTGTAATATATATATAAAAAAAAAGAATGTACGCATAAGAATTGAGTTAATATATATTATATAACCAGGAATATACCCAAGGCTCCAATAAAATACTTATTACAGAAAATATCGAAAATGTTAAAAAACAAGTGAGCTTATGTAATCTTTTGTTTATTTGTAACTTTATTACGACACAACTGGTAGGTGGACCAAAAAAAACGAACTTATATATCACGTAGGGTCCCCATTACAGCGTCATCAAAAACAGGAAAACGTTATAAGTAGTGTGCTAAATGAGCAAATTAATTCAAAAATTATATAACTTATTAAAAAAACAAATATGTAGATCAATTTTGTATAAGTAGTACCTAATAGCAATCAGTCACAAGGAGTCTTGCACTTGTTCGGTAATATGAATATTTTTTTTTGGTTTACTACATAATTATCGATTCTAAGAGTCGAGTCAACCCTACTGTCAAAAAAGCTAACAAATTCTGTCGGCCCGGCGCGCCGCCGCCGCCGCGCCGCGTGCCTGCCCTAAGACAACCTATACATAGACAGCCTAGGGCCCGGCGGGTTGTTTATCGATAATGCCCCAAGATTCGGCACTAACGAGTCTTGAGTCTGGCTTAGGTACTTTGTTTAGTTGTTTTGCTGTCGGTAGACTCATATGCGTATAAGCTTTTGTTTGCTTCTCAGTTGGCTTTTGTAAATTTACCTACCGTCGCATGCTTCAATTTATTCCTGAGATGTACATCTTTCGGGGCTATGTTTTTGAGAGGACTTTTTTCTTCACAATGTCTTGGCGACGAGATTGCTACTGTTATTCGAACCGGTAAAAGTAATGGGTAAATATCTAGAGTCTTGGCAGCTGAACTCAAGGTTGCTGTCTAATCTTGATTCTAGATTCTAGACGCTGAAATTATGAAATGACTGCTCGCAGGTATAAAATAACTACATATGAAGGATATCGACGCTTTTTGCCCGTCTACCTTGCCTGGTGTCTACCTATGACATCATCTAACTAGACGGCCATTTAACTGATTCTTTTGTTAAACGTTTAACTGATCTAGGTTTATAGTCTTTGTTCCTTAATTTAGATTCCTATGGTGTAGGATGCAGACCTATTGTTTTGTTCACGTTTTTGGCATTACAGTGTTTCCTTTGTACCTTTTAATTTTATTCCAGTGTCGAGCTTATAAAACCTCAATTTTCCAGAATATGTTCTAGCTTCTACTTTTTTTTTAAGTAAGCAGATTGCATTGAATGCATATTTATATAGTCAGAGTGAATAGTAGATTTATATAAGTGCATTGCTGAACAATGAGTACATAATTAGACGTATGACTACATAATTTGTTTTCAATTTCGTCATGATTCCGTAGCTCGAAGGTCATCAAAATAGGTATCGACCTATATTTTCCTATTTAACTCCTTTATGATTGAAAAGTAATATTGCATCATCGTCAAGACTCAATCGTTTTACAAATGAGAATCATTGTTTTTGTCTTTCCTTACAGTGAAGTCAATGTTGTTATTCCACATATCAGATAGCATTTGAGGCATTCTGAATTTCAAATGCAAGAAAGGTTGATGGAATACCGTTCACCCATCATGGTTATTTAACAATATATATCTACATCGAATAGTCATCATACCTAAAAGCTCGCTAGGTAGCTAGGTACGCTGTCGAAAGTGGCGTTGGTAAATTGAGACTTGATTATTTTTTATACAAACCTATTTCCTGAAAATCAGCGCTGGAGGAGCATCCGTTCCCCACCAGCTCATGCTGAGCCAAACGCCTTTCGGCACAGCTCACACTGAGATCCACAATACCTACTAACTGCAACCTAACCCTTTATATTATAGTATATACCTACTTTATGTTCCTTACTTTTGAATGTATGTGCCTATTTGTGTATCTTTGTGTGTTCTTTACTTCTACTTTTTCATGTAAATGTACCCATTTGTGTATCTTCGTGTCTGTGTCGAATAAACTTTTTTCATTTCATTCATTTCATTTTTTCATTGTTGCATTTCTATGTCATTGGTGTAGATTTGATAACAATAAATTTCAAAGAATTTCTGGGGGGGGGGGGGGGGTTTGAAGGCCTTGGTCATGGATAAATAAACTTAACACCTAGCTGTTGTATATACCTATTCTCTAATGATAGCGTTATACACATTGTTTATATGTGTATATAAAAATATCTAAGTACTTAAATTAAAACTAATTATACCTGATGGTGCTAAAGATTTCATATGAAATTATCCCATTCTGGGAGATTCTCGTAAAATGATTACTTAGCCCTTTTATGAAATACGCCCGGCTTAATTTGATCATAACTTTCAACATCAATAACATTTGATATATCTAGGTAGGTACATACCAACTGTTACCTTAAGGTTATTTAGAATCTGGTGTTTGTACAACGGTATTATTCAGTGATTCCGATTTTAATGTGCTATTGTTGGGATATGGCGTCTCCTTTAAGGAATGCCTCTAGCTTTACCGGTTAGCTGAGCTTCTATTTATCTGCTCTGTGGTTTATGATTAGGCAATTTAAAATTCCACAATAGTTTCATTAAAACTACAAAATAACGCGTTTATTCCAATGAGTACGTGTATCCGAACTAGGACTCTTAGGACCTATCAAAGTACTTAGCAAAAATATTTTAGTTGTCATCGAAAATAACTGTAGCCTTCTATAAAAACAACTTTTATATAGAATTAAGATTGTACTACATAATTTTCAAAAGCACAACAACCCAAACATTCGACCAATGGCGCGCTCAGTCCCTTGGCAATGCTTCAGGAAAAGCAACGTATTGCCTTTATTCGTCAAGTGGTATAATGAAGGGACCAATCTGAAAAGCGGTGAGCACGTGTTGGCCCGTTGGGCGGCGCATGCGTAACCTGTGTGCGCTGGTGGGGCAGCCAGCAAGGCGTGGCCTGCGTACACGCAATGCGTGCGGACAGTGCGTGCGAGTCGCTCAGTGCGCACGAAGGTTTACCCCATTGCGCTCTCCAAATTACAATTTTAATTTCCATGTTTACTACGGAGCCTTGAACTGTTTTTGCGTTTCTGTGTAAGTGTTGTGAACAACGCATAAAAATGTGTGCAGTTAAAAATGCTTGGATGTTCTCGTATATAGTAAATACGCTCGAAATGATCGAAGCTTCGCACAATGTGAGTATAACATTCAGGAGTGAATTGTTGTTGCTGGAATCATAAATCTTGGTCGAAAAAACAGGCGTTTTGGGCGATAACGTGTACTTATTTATTTGTACAATAAATTACTACATACCTACCTATATATTCAAAGATATATCAGAAATACTGGGTTGGCTTGTTTTTTTTTTAAACTGTTTATTGATACGATTACGTTTGATATGATTACGTTTAAGATTGAGAATGCTTTGGTTCACATTGTGAGTTTTTATACACGTGACTAGCTGTCCCGGAAAACTTCGTACCTCCTCAGAATGAAATGAATGAGAATATTAATAGCTTTTTTTAATGTTTTCCATGTTTTAAAAGTTAAGTGCTGTCCGTGTACCTTTTTATATGTATAGATTGCATAAACAATAACAAATTAGGCATTATTTTCATTCGTAATCGCTACAGAGCAGCGCTGATAGTTACAGTCGTGAAAAATGTTCGACCTGCTTTTACAGTTCACTCCTCAAGTCATTGGTAAACTGTTTACTGGGCATAACATCTAATCAAAACATAATTGTATTTCATTGCTAAGACATCTACAAATTAACCTTCGAACATACATTATAATAGTACCTATGGTAAAACATTATTAGATAATTACATGTTCCTCGCATGTTGTTATGTTTGTGTAGATAAAAATAGTTGTTTATCTTTATTAGAGCAAGAAATATCTACTTCAGAAGGTTCTTACGGGTAACAAATTGCGTAAATTGTACCTTAATAATAATCCTATTATGAGGGTATGAAGACCTAGGTTATAAATAGAGAGCTTATGATTGCGTTGTTTTATATTTTTACCATAACACTATTAAAATAAATCAATGAGCGCCATTTTGTATTTAGTAGGTAAAATGGCGACTAAAAAGCCAGATGAATCCACTTAATTTAGAATGTAATCATCACAAAAATACTGGTTTAGCGCAATATTTTAGATAGATGTGTGATACACCAGGGTAGTACCACCTAGTAAGTAAATATCATTATTCAAGAATTGTAATTCGCAGACGGACATAAAAATGGCGTCCCAAGTGATGTGTCGCGTGAAAATGTCTGTGTGAAATGAAATCGATTTCTTGCGATTTTAGTCGTAGTGAACAGGTACGGAAGTAAAAATAGACAAAAAGTGGATGATATGTATATACATAGTCTCCACAATACAAGGTGTACATAGGTATTAATGCATTCGCAGTTTGTCTGGCATTTCAATGTCAAATGGCCATTGAACTGCATCGACTTGTTGCACTCTTTATCTAAATATACCGCTCACATGATCCATGAATGTTAGATGATCGGCATTGATAAACATATAGGTAGACCTAAATTAAATATGTAGGCAATGATAATGCGCTGTTCGTATACATTTGCGTCCTCAAATACACTCCTACTGCGACAATATCCCCTGATAACGCTCTATTTTAGTTTCCATTGCTGAATAGAAATTCAAGATTAACTTTGCCACAAGTTAGTATGGGGTATATTTTAGATATGTACATACATAGATTTATGATGGTTTACATGACCTGAAACATTATTTGAAAGCCTGCAAACAGCCACATGGTATTTATATGTATGCAATAGCCAATAGTGTTAGGGTACTTGGGAGAAATTCAAATACAATCCGACGAAAGGTCAACTAAGACCACTGCGCCCGCGCTCCCCAATACCGCGCTGCATAGCGCCTATAGTGGTAGCAGCTGGCTCGTCGTAATGACGACCGGAAAACAATAACCAGACAATGTGACCAGAGAATCGGCGCCGTAAAAGCCTCTACCGACGGAAAACTTATCACCCAATCTGTATGGCCGATTTGTGGGGTCCCTACCAATTGGCATAGGTGTGTAAATGACTAACCAAATTGGCTCTTGACATGCCAATTTGTAGCGACCCTAACAATCGGGCCTAGGGATTGGGTGCCAAGTTGGGCCGTTCAGGCTTATTTCTTCAGGGTCGTGGATGTAATATAGTTCCCCCTGCAAGCGGAAATATCCCTGGTTACTTCAATGTCACACTGTTTTTCCTAGAGCTTACCTATTTTCCATTTTGACTTATTTTCCAAATACGGTAACTGCAATAAATCCTAATAACCGCGTCGCATGCACGAGTTTTTATAAATAATCCCTAACTACTGTAAGTATTTGCTGATAAAGTATCAGTCATGTATTAATTGCGTCGTAGTATAATCGTCATGTTGTAATATCTTTTTACTGTAATTAAACTATCCGACCTTTAACATGGCCATCAAAATAATAACTTAATGTACCCAATGATTTATGATGTAGGAAACAAACAAAATGTGTGGAAGAATAGAAGCTGTTGTAATAATATGAGGAACTATGTATGTTTTTGTTAATTACATAAGTCACAATATATAAATTGCCTTATGCAATCCATTTATTAATTTCTCAGCAGGTTTCCAATGCAGTAAGTATATTATCCCAATTATTTATAACTTCCATAATCCATGATTAAATCGCCCACCGCCCACTATACTGTTTACGGGGATCACGTTCCAATAACAAAGAAAATCCTTTTTGTGTTACGGCAATGTTTGCGTCAGACTAATGTGCTCGCCATATTGTTTTTATCCTCCATTTTGGTCACAAAATATCTTGAAACGCATTGCGTCATTTTATGTAACACATTGCGACGAGCTTGGAATTATTAATTAGAGTCAGATGTCTCCCATAAAATTCGCTCCAAAACTAGGACGAATTCGGGGAAAAAATAAATCATAAATTTACAAAAGTATTAGATTCTAATATAGTCTAGTGAAGGCGTAAGTGGAGTTACGGGTGCGGATGAGTCGTTTTCCACGGGCTGGGGCGGGCGGTGCGCGGGCGGGCTGTATGCCGTAGGTCGGGCACAGTGTCGATGGCCGTGCAATGTCACCCCGCGTCGAGATATTTGGTCCGCGCCCGCGCCCTCCGCGCGCCGGCCGGCGGCGCGGCGCGGCGCCCGCCACGCTCGCATCATTTCCGATTCGCAATTTAGCGGCCTCTTTGATTTTGGTCAGCTTTTTGCAAGTCTCAAGAATCAGATTTCATCATGTATTTGATGATTACGCTTACTATAGGCCAAAATATAAAATAGTATGGAAATGAGATTTTCGTCAAAAAATATGTAAATCTTCGGATACATAAGTGTGTTACATTTGGGGTAGGTCGGCTGACGCGACGGATGGTGGTTATATAAGAGACACGCGTCGCCGGCAGGTGCTTGCAAATCTTGCGATCGTCCGCGTGATATTGGGCGATGTCGGTCGTCGACCTCTCGCTATCTGCGTTATTTAGCCCGGCTCAATGTCGGCGCAATGTCGAAATGCGCTTGAGTTCACAGACCGAGTCGCGAAGCGCGTTCATCACTCGACTGTTGTTCGACCAAATTTTTATAGACGATTTACTTTGTAGGGAGCGTTGCCGGATCCTATTAGTCCATTTATATTCTAGTATTTTATAACATCGTACCCATATGAATAATTATAAATAGAAACACTATCATTACAAGCATTTGAAATCAAAGCATATCTAGTTAAACTTATATAATATTTTTTACATGTTTATATTGAATGATCACCCTACCCACAAATGAGGATGTTCTAAAAAATTAAGCTCCTAGGATTACATATTATTATCTTCATGGGCAATTACGGTACATGAGCGAGCGTGTTGTAATGCTCTAGTCTACGCATAGCAAGCGTGCGGCGTGACAGTACCGTATGCTTCGAGGCTTACTCGGTCTCTGGGCTGCGGGTCGCGGCGACCTCGGTCGCGCGGAAACCGTGTGGCGGTCAAGGCCGATGTCTAGACGCAACCCCTCCACTTGAGCCCGCTCGCGCATCACCCCCGCCACGCTGCCATCCCACCCCACACCATCCGGCGCAGGCGTGCCAACCAACCCCATAATACCCATTTCAACCTCCACAGCCGCTGAATTTGCCTGGGCAAAGCTTCTTTAGCTATATTGCGAATCCTGCCTGACCTACCTCAACGCGAACGGCGATATTAAGTATAATATTTGCTCACAATCACTTATTCGTACGTATCAGTGGATCAGCGGAGATTATACGATTTAATGACTGGTTTATGACTAAATTACCCAGGTTTAGAAAAAGTATACGTTATATATGCACACCAATTCTGTTTGGCACTCCTCCAGAGTTTGAGACAGCTTATGTTCATAATATTACGTGAAATCAAATAGAAGAGTGTGGCAATTATTCCCATTTTAAAACCTGTTTTCCGTTTTGGGATTATACATATAAAATCGATGGCAACATTAATGTTCCATGCATAATTTGCTAAAGGCATCGATATTATTGTAATCTTTTCGAAAAAAACTTTACTTAGACGATATCATTATGAAAAACAAAGAGTTACTGGATTTGTTGTATTTAGTCTTCAAACGGCTTTATACGTTTACGGACGGCCTTGGTCTTGAAAAATTATATTAATAACGATATGATGTAATCCGCTTGTGAAAAATCAACACCGCGCCCGACTCAAACTAATGTTGGACACGTTACCCACAAAAAAGATCGTCTCTTTATTATTAAATAGGCGACTAGCTCTGCATATTAAGTTATTTACGAATTTTGTATTATACAGTTGTGTTCTAATGACTTACATTTGAACCCGGCTTGAACTCTCCGGACGAAGGGTAAGGAAAGACGTGGCCTAGTTTTTGTATAGGGCATGCCAGCCTTTTTTCATGCGGGCTTTTATCCTTAGATCAATAATGTTCCTTCAACTTGTAATAGTAAAAGTATGCATGCTTTCAGTCTTGGTAACGAGTCTTGAAGCTCACGAGTTCCTCACATTGCAAACATGCAGAGTGTGTTAGCCAACACTTGTACAAACTTCGCGTAATGATTTCGTTTCCATCTATAGTTTTATAGATGCATATTGTTTTTATCATAATGGCAGCGAAATACGAGTATTATCTCACATGGCAATAATGATAAGGAATGGAAAAATACATTCAAAGTGTGGCCTATTTAGTATCATGTTGAGGCAGGTCGTGGCACTCATACTATGAACTGGCGATGTTAGCGTTTTCATTATGTCTATTGCAGATTGCGTCACATAGAGATTAGATACATGCGTTCGACGCATTATTATCTTTTCTTTGTTATGTTCCTGCTTTATTACGATACATTTTATCACTGGTACACGCCTTTTAGAGGGAATTTTAATACGGAATTTCACATAAAAAATTCCTAATCATTTTTTTTTTTCAATAGAATGTGATATCTCGCTTGGGAGGCGTTGAGCTGGACAAATGCACTGATGTTAGATTGGGTTTCAAGGTTGAAATCTATATTACTAACCTACCTCTCTAAAAATGAACACTGGCAACTTGCACTGTAATTATTACGAATAAATTACTATTGTCAGCTGCTGTACCTAGTATTATATTAATATAGAATATTGCATTGTGTGTGAAATCTACTGAAACATTTTCTTTGGGTTACAAAAGTTTCTATAAATACCTGGGTCGTTGCTATATCAAGCTTTTGACTGTCGTACAGAATATACTGTCATCTGTGTTTGTATGAGTATTTATTGTAACAACTGTCAGCAATTTATAATAGGTTCGTGCGATGCCCCAATTTGTAACATAAGATGTCGAGCCTGCCTCAACGTCGGCTCTGTTACGAGCCACGATGTTTGGCGGTCGCGTCGCGGCCACCCGCTCTATTCAGAATGACGTTTATCTACGAAGGTGAGACCGCGGACGCACGGTCGGTGAACTCGACGCGTATTATGCATATACCTACGTACCTATTTTGTGCCAATACACAAATAGTATTATGGCGCAGTGAGGAATCAGGTGATCAACCGATGAAAAGTTTTTTTTTTCATTTCTTTTAATTCAATAATTGTTATAAAATTTAGGATCCAAGAATACGACGTGCTTGTTATGAAACCTTGCTGCTGTATAGGTATAGAGTTCATTTCTATTTTCTTGTAACCCGGATCTTATATGATATGGTATGGTATCTTATATGGTATGGTATATATCTTATATTATATTATTTTTAGATGCTAAGTCCATGTTGCTTACGTGTGGACACAGACTTGAAACCTTTGCGTGTTAATTAAATAAATAGAATCCGTCCATAATGAAGATGCTTTCGTTTTGTGATGTATAAATCTAGCCACATGCGGTGCCGCCATTTTATATTCGTAATTCATGTTCGTGAATAGGTCATTTATTTAGGGCTCGTCTCACGTTCTGTCAAATAAGTTTTGGATAAGGTTTATCTGCAAATTATGTAACAGGCTCTTAGAATAATCCTAAATCTATGGAGTTAGTACTTAGCTATTGGAAATAGAAGCAGGCACGCAATCCGCCATAGAGACCTTAACGCCTACGTATTGAACTCAAGTTGTATGCTATTTTAAGGCTTATATTCTCTAAGTGCGTGTTACTATTGATTTTCGTTGTAGTTACATGGTTTTAAGATGTTAATATTCAACTAAACAAACATGTTTTGAACCGTTGAGAGATTTTGGAGATGTAATTTCATTGTTCGCCGCGATAACGTTGGATATAGGTACTTATTAAAATTATTGATGTTTAAATGGACCGACCGTTTTCATCTGAGGTTTTAAGTTCTATGTTTCGTTCCATCCATGATTGTAGTTGAATTTGAAATGATTAGTGAACATGGCTCCAACGCTGTCGTATCGTGCACCATTTTCATAGGTGTCATATACTTAGTTGGATATTGGGATGATGTTTAATATGTATATAAGTACATATATTCTGAGATCGTCTCAGTCCGTTGTGCGGTACCTACTCATTATACAAGCGTTGCTTGTTTGCTATAATACTTGCATATTATGTAAGTACCTACTTCCATAATTCGCCGCAATTAACGTTTATGGCTTGAATATTGAATTTGCAGACATCGCTCTGCGTCTGTCTTATTATTTTCTAGTACCTAGTAGGTACCTGTGTGTTTCATTTAATCATAATAAAACTGGAATTTTAAAATAAAAAAAAACTTATCCTTTTGTGATGTTAGTCTGTTCATCGTCCGACATCTCATATTTGGAATTATTCCGGCCGTGCTAGGGCTTCCGTCTGCATACTTATAAGTATAAAATACGTAAAAGAGAGAGTGAGAGGAAGAAAGGAGGCGGAGTCTACCTCCTTCCTTCCGGCCTCCTTCTATTCGATTTTCAAAAACAATCCATAATACTTGCTGTCAACTACACTTTATATTTTATCTCAGTGAAATAATAATAATCACTTCACGTAATTTATTTTTTAACCACGTGACTACGAGGGCAGTGAGATAGTTCATTGTACGACTTTTTAATTCCAAGAAGGATGTCGAATAGATTTTGAATTTGGTGTGATTGTAGGACAAGTACGCGGGTAGGTACGTAGACGCGGTACCTATTGCCAGGGCCGGCCCTACCATCAGGCGAACGGAGTGGCTGCTCCAGGTGCAAAGTCCCAGGGGGCGATTCAGTGAGCCACATTAGGCAGACTAAGATGCTGGCGAGATCTTCCAAGACCTATACTCTCTTGTTCTATATGAGGGCGTCATAATCGGATCTCGCAACATTCTAAGAATTAGCTCAGGCCGGCACTGCCTATTGATTGTACTAGCTAAACTTTTAATCACCTAAAAACTAACTAGGTAGATTGATTTGGGAATGGGTTTAAGTTCTCTTAAATAATAGTAATAATAATATTGCCAGCCGAACACACCGATTGTACGGTCCCACGC
Organism: Pheosia gnoma; assembly: GCA_905404115.1. NCBI lineage: Eukaryota > Metazoa > Arthropoda > Insecta > Lepidoptera > Notodontidae > Pheosia > Pheosia gnoma. Next base: position 7,358,878 of record FR989912.1, read on the forward strand.
TAAGCATGGCTTAAATTATGGGTACCGTACAATGTACTGAGGGCGAACCCAGTATATAAAACTTACTTATATGGATACTAATTATTCATTACTTGCGTAGAAACAATTCAAAGTCAGATTCAAATCACTTACTTCAAATAGGTCATCGGGGTACTTACAAATTGCAATTTACATATTTTTTTCTTAACTCTACTACTAAATCAAAACGCTCATGCTCATCACACAAAGTTTGATTCCGGGATTCGAAACCGGGACCCTCAGCGCCGAAAGCAGTGTCACGACCAACTGCTACTAACTAATCGGCCGTCAAATTTTAACATAAAGTACTTAATTCAAATTCGAGTAGTAGTTCAAATAACTCAAGGAAGTACATTATTATTACACTTTCCACTAACCATTTGTAACCCATTCAGTGCTAGTGTGTTCTTAAATAAGTAGCCAGCTAAAATATGCGCTTGCGGTACAGCATCGACCATGTCGTTGCAAAATCGTAAGAAGAGCCATTTCAATCATAAATAGCAAGCATGGCCGCTTCAGATCTAATCTGCATCACCGGAAAAATATGAACGCATAATATCGATCGTACTGAGTAATACTATCACAATTCCTCGTCGGTAATTCAAACAATTGATAATTGCTCCATGTAGGTACCTACATTATGAAACAGACGTGCAATTAATTAATGTAACTGTTTTGTAGGCACCTATGTGTACCTACATGCTTTAGCAATGTACTGTTTGCCTTCTTATGCGCTTGCCTCATGATTGCACCGACCTACAATGTCAAGAGTGCGTTAACCCTGCCACCGCATCCTTGAACACTTTTTTTATTTTTATCTTCGGATAGATAATTTTTGTTTTTTCAATAGCGAACTGTGTAAATATGCGATATGGAAAGAGATACGTAATTCGATGAGAATAGAGTTGTTTTTCGCATGTAGATTGTTTGCGTTGGTGTAAGCAGCTGGCATGAGTAACGCAGCAATTTTTTTTTTTTAGTTGCGGGATATTTTTGAATAGAGGTAGGTTAGGTATGTTAGAAATTGTTAGACTTGTTATTTGTCGATGGTTATTTGAAACCGAGAGTTTGGTGCGGGTCTATAATGTTCGGTATGATGTTCGGTGTTGCCATTCATGGATGGCGGGTCAGATCAGTTGCGCTGCATGTGCCTAGTGAAAGTAGCGTCTTGATCTACTGCCGCCTTCCTACCTAGGCAAGTATGCTCCATCGTAGATCTCATCGTCACTTACCATCAGGTGAGATCGAGATCAAATACTTGCCTATAATGTAATAGAAAAAAAAATAAAAAAAATTAGGACATCCTACATATTACATCGTTCTAGGTTTTTAATCTGAAACTTTCTGATATATCATTTTCGTTAGTAATTTGACTTGAAACCTTATAGTCCTACAAATACGGTTGTTATTAATATTGCTTCTTATAACTAAGTATGTTTATAAGTTATAAACTTATAAAATTACTCGATTAGGTTGGTACCTATATAATTATTGTCAACTTTGTTTGACCTGAATCAATCAAATGTTGATCTGAATATAATTTTATGGCTTGCGTGAGATAAAATTAGTGAGTAGGTGATATTGCATTGTTACTGTTGTTTTTAATTACTTTAATGATATTTTTTATCTCTACGTTTATTTTAAAATTACTGGGTAAGTGTCCGCTAGTAAATGATGCAAAATAGACGCTCAGCCAAAACCTACATAGGTAGCCACTTGACCGACTTCAAGCTACCTACCAACCTACCAATACTGTTAGTTCCATTTCGCCCTTTTATTTATACACACGCAGATACCTACATACACACAGTCTTACTAACCTATCCTAACATATTTAGTCATACAAATACAAAAAAAGAATACAAATCATAATCTATGTATTCAGATATTGCTGTTCTAAATAAAAGTATAGACCTCAAGGTACCAAAACCCTTACAGTACTTCGGCTAACTCACACTTGCCCATATACAAGATCCAACGGGTGGTTACCGGCACCCAGATGTACAAGCGGCAAAACTACCAACGTGAAGATGGCTGTCTAACTAGCGTTCTGTTAGTTGCAGGTGTCACAAATGATGTCGGCGGTGAGCGGCGAGCCACTGCTGCGGCGCGTGAAGCAGGAGACGGACCCGCCGCCGCAATACTCACCGCCGGAGCCGCAGTCGCACCCGCACCCGCTGCACACGAGAACCATGCCTATGATGCAGCCGTCGGAGGTTAGTGTAGCAGTAAATCCTCCTTCCTTCCATGACTGCTTATGCCGCAGTCGCACCCGCACCCGCTGGACACAAGAACCATGCCTATGATGCAGCCGTCAGAGGTTAGTGTAGCAGTAAATCCTCCTTCCTTCCATGACTGCTTATGCCGCAGTCGCACCCGCACCCGCTGGACACAAGAACCATGCCTATGATGCAGCCGTCAGAGGTCAGTTTAGCAGTAATTCATCCTTCCTTCCATGACTGCTCAAGCCGCAGTCCCACCCGCACCCGCTGCACACAAGAACCATGCCAATGATGCGCAGAGGTCAGTTCCTTCCTTCCACGAATGGGAGGTAATTGTTTTCCCAGAGTTTACCTATCGTAGGTAGATACAGTAAAATTGTCGACCCCAAAAGTCACAACATTTGAATTTTCCTAAAAGTAATTAAACACTGAACTCTGAGAATCGCACGTACCTAATCACTTAGCTTGCGTTGTAAAAAACACTTGCTCGTTATAAGGATACCAAAGGAAACATTGATTGATTCAACGCTTGTTAATGTTCTTGGTACAAAATAAAAACTTAATGATCTAATTTCATTCAAATATTTTATGTATATTTTACATATACAACTGAGACCTAATGTGTTAGGATCAATGCTGATCATGACCTGTCCCTGGTTCCAAACCTAATACATAATATATGTATGTAGTTTTTGTGCTTGAATTTCCGTTAAAATATATGTCCTTTTAAAATAATATTTTTTTCTTTAATGCCCACTGTTGGGCGCGGGCCGCCCCTGAATGCGATGGCGATCAAGCTATAGTCCACCGCCCTGGCCCAGTGGGTTTTTGGATCGAAACTTGAAAACAAAAAATAGTTTTTTGTTGTTGTATATGAAATACGTAGGTGTGTGTTATATTTGGAACGGGTTTTGCGTTTGTCTTACCCGAATCCAAACTTACCTCGTGTTATATATATTATGTTAGTAAAGCCCTTTACCAATAGGTAAGCCAACAGGTAAGCAAATTGAATGGGTAACCATAAGTCAAATCTGACATCAGTTAAATCGTTAAAAAACCCCAATCGATCCCCGTTCATAGGCTTACCGGTTTCCGGGCCCTGCTTACAGCAATTGCGGGAATCCGTGTCGGGCAGTTGTCGATTCCATTTAATTTTAAATAACCCCGCAGATGGAGATCGAGCCGAAAGAGGAGGTGAAGTTCTGTGTGTCGCCGGGCGACGGCGCGCTCGTCGGCAACAACAGCCCGGAGCAGCAGCACTGCTCGTCCACCACGGCGGCCGCCGCCAGCGGCGCGCGCGACGACGACACGCCGAGGCGCACCTGCCTCGTGTGCGGTGACGTCGCCTCGGGCTTCCACTACGGCGTCGCCAGCTGCGAGGCGTGCAAGGCGTTCTTCAAGAGAACCATACAGGTTTGTGTTTTAGTATTCTCTAAAGGCGGTCGTGATCGGACTAGGTTCTGTGGCAATTTTTAGCTGCAATGTGGCCGTCGAGACGCCGCCTCTCTATAGCGCGGCACTGGCCGCAATGAATGCTAAAGCTTATGGCAATATTGCTAAGTTATGTTGCTCGGCAATGTCACGTATTCATGGGCACTTGGACGAGGGTGCCAGAGGGTCATGGAAGAAAATACACATAAAAAAAATAAAATTCTTTATTACTAAAGTCATTGTGTTGTTTCACTTCAAACAAAGTCGAGGTTCAATAGTTAATAAATATCCTTAACCCTTTAACGTGATGTCGGTAAATGCTTAATTTTAAATAGGTCCCTATTACTATAAGGATGCACATAATTTAGATCTAGTTATATCTAAACCCCCAAAGTTATAGACATTCTATAACTTTGGTAAACGATACATAGTACTGCGCACCATACATTTGCTTTATGACGTTTGATAAAGTTATAAAACATCTATAAATTCAGGGGAAAGAGTTTATATATAATATAATGTAATGTATATAACTTAATAGATAATATAATGTAATATATAGAACTTAATAGATAATGTGTTGGAATAGGACGATTGGCGCGCCGGCATGATTATTTCGAGGGACGTGCACCTGCGTTCCTAAAAATAATCCAGCCATCGCGCTGGGCGTATTGAAATACAATGAAAAGAATAATGATTAATTTGTGGAGTAGTAATGATGGTATCCGATCAGCAGGGCAACATAGAGTACACGTGCCCCGCGTCCAACGAGTGCGAGATCAACAAGCGGCGGCGCAAGGCGTGCCAGGCGTGCCGCTTCCGCAAGTGCCTGCGCACGGGCATGCTGCGCGAGGGCGTGCGCCTGGACCGCGTGCGCGGCGGCCGCCAGAAGTACCGCCGCGCGCCCGACGCCGCGCTCGCGCCGCAGCAGCGCCCGCAGCTCGACGACATCAAGGTGACACCGCACACATTACTATCCGATCCTAATTATCGGGTAATTTAGGGCATTTTCCAATACTGAGAATAAGATCGGAGGGTGTGTATTCCTATCCGATCCTGATGGTAATGTAGTGCATTTTCCGATACTTAGAATAAGATCGGAAGGTGTGTAGTGTGCTTTCTGCGTAATTGTTGTATTGCACTACCCGACTCATGGACGTTTAATATCTGTACAGCGTGATTCAGACAGGGTATATTAGTGTTTTAACCTGCGCTTCATTTGCGCATTCCTAATCATTATGTGAAGTTAGATTTTGGATATCTCAATTTTGAAAAAAAAAAGTTCCCAAAAATTCTTAATTGTTATGTTGTTGGGAGCATTTTTTTATTGTCATCGAAATGTTGGCTTAACATAATTATTGCAAATGTGCAAAAAAACACAGATTTCAATGTAGGTGTAGCTTTCTGAATCAGTCTGTATAAGTAATTATGCATTTACAGAGTTCGCCCCCAGGCCATCGCACGGTAACCATAATACAAGCTTGGCCTAGTTTACGACCGCATTTGATATATAATTTAATGTGTATGTATCTCTCGCCCACCCAGGTGTTGGAAGCTCTAATCTCGTACGAGCCGGAGCTGTTGACGTGCGCGGCGGTGCCGGCCGGCGTGACGGAGCCGGCGGCCAAGACCCTGGCCATGCTGGCTGACTTGTACGACCGCGAACTGGTCACTGTCATCGGCTGGGCCAAACAGATACCCGGATTTACTGAACTTCAGCTGAACGATCAGGTGAGATGACCTACCTTCTTCATACACTCAGCAATGTTATGTCTCGGTGGTGCAGGGTGCGGGGGAAAGTGCTGAAATTTCACCATCAGCCGAGATGACTACCGACCTTCCTCATTCGCGCAGCAGGGCTGTCTCTAGCCGGGGGTGTGAGGGGGCAGGGCACCGAGGGAGAGGAGGGAAGGGGGCTGAAATGCGCGCCTGACGTATTAGCAACCTGCCGCCAGATAAGCTAGAGGCGGTCATGATTAATAAAGAAAAAAAATCAATGGATGCTTACAACATTTGTTAGAAATAATCTTGCCCATTGGCTTAGTATACGCAAATAATGTACATATATACGCTCAGTGAGGGCGACGTTGAAATTTATAAAATATTTAAGTAAGAAAAGTTGAAAGGAAGCAGCTCTCAATTTTTAGTTATGTTTGAGTGTGCAGCGGTATATCTAAGAAACCATCGCGCGGTCTCTAAAAAATAATTCACGGCTATTTTACGGCCCCATACTAACCAATGCTTGTATTATGGGTACCGTACAATGGACTGGAGTCGCAGTATATTTAACATGTATATAGATATTAAACATCCATAACTCGGGTACAAACATTCGTGTTCATCACACAAAGTGTGCCCCTACCATTCGAACCCGGAACCCTTAGCATAGAATGTAGACTCACTACTCACTTTGCTAGACATGTCGTCAAAAAATGAATAGAGCATTTTTGCTTAGGTTGCCTATTTTAATTGCATTGAATAACTGCTCGTAATACCGGTGCCTTTGATCGAACAATATGTTACTTGACGCCAGCGTTCTATATTAACTTAGCGTTCAATAACCCGCCCACGGTTTTGCGATACAGACGGACTGTCTAGTCAGGTACACGAGTACACATAACCTGATCCAATTATTCATATAACTGTGGAAACATGAGACGTGCGAACTAATCCATATTATGACGAAACTATCGCATAAAAACATTATATTTTCGAATTGTAAAAGCGAATAACCGACGTTAACGACATGATTGGCATAGTTGGTAGGACCCTGCTTGCTGTGCCGAGGACCCCGGGTTCGAACCCAGGTGGGGGTAAAATAAAGGTCCACTCTGCCCTGTCGGTTTTATCTTTTATTTTTTTCTCATAAAGTATATGTGCGTACATTTGATTCCTGGCTCGCGTCTTGAAGTTTTCAGAATAGATAGTATAAGTATTGCTAAACTATCAAACTTATTGATTTTTTAAACTTATCGTATATAAAAGAATTAATATATAACGCATGCATGATTGGCCACGGTTAATTGTCTATTGCAACACCGTAGGCATGTCTTACCAGAGGAGCATTAAAATATCGGAGATCATTCAAACCGTTTGAAACATAGCAATTATGAATAATTATAATGCCATAGTTTGTAGCAAAAACTAGTCTAGACTCGGACCTTGAATGCAAGCAGTTAACTGCATATGTATCCAGTTAATCTCTCTGTAACCTTTGTATTGTGTTGAGATATAAAACTATTTATTATTAGTATCGTAGAGGCCAGTTCACATACATACTAATTCCCTCATAATAAACCTTAACATTTTGGACAATTGTAAAAATGACTCACTTGAAAGCCGTGCGAAGTTCAACCCGACCTGGGCCCCAAGTCTGCTAACACAATCGATTCATAATCGAACAGCAACCGCATAGTAACTGTCACGTTTGACAGATATTTATGGGATATCTGTCAAAAGTGACAGTTACTTCGCGATTGCTGATCGATTATGAATCGATTGTGTTAGCAGACTTGGGGCCCTGGAACTGCGTAGTAAATTATGGCCTAAATCCCTCTCAGAGAAAATGCGCTCGGTATAATAGCAATAGGTTCGCCCCCTATTTCCTGCATTAGGCTAAAATACCATTGACGAAAAATGGGTGCACTGCACTGCACCTTTGCCTGCCCGTTTCTAGGTCTAACCAGCGTGATGAATACGTATTATTTTTAATAGGCCATGTCATAGAACCATGGCATATATATTACTTATATTATAGCCCCATGTCCACAGAATAATATTTATGTGAGTTGCCGAATGTATTTGTGACTTGACGAAAAGCGACAAGTGTCAGACTGTAACTTGCGACTATTATTTCTGAACACACCTGAACATAATTTTTTATTTTTTTGTTGTGCATTTCATTGACGTACCTAGGTTGTTGTAGTTATTTTTGTGGAGCAATAATTTTATAATCTTTTGTATTTAAAATTGATTGCACTTGGAAGAATAAAAAAAAAAATTCGCTATGCTGCCATTGGAACCCGCATAAAAAGTGAATGTAGTTATTTCACCCTGCTTTCTGTATCAAAGGTCCCAGGTTCGAATTCAAGTAGGTGCCAAATTTGCGCAATGATCACGATTTGTACCCGAGTCTTGGACGTTTTATATACTGGGATAGCCCCCAGTCGATCGTATGGTGCCCATAATGCATGCGTTGTTTAGTTGAGGACAGTAGGTGTATTTGTATGGCGATATAATTGGTATTGTTTAGCCGTATACTACTCTATGGTCTGTGATTAATCAATAATAATATACTTTATTGCTAACTACAATAAGGTCATATGAAGCAGACTTTCTAGTCCTCACACGGAACCCGTTTTTCGTGGGGGCTAGAATTCCAATACAACATAGATCTTAGAGAGATAACTCAGTGTCTCTATGTTATTCTTGTGTAGGAAAGTATTATTTTTTTTGGTAGGTAAATCGTGGCCTCACTAAGCCCAAATTATTTGGGATTCTATGGATACTGTTAGGGGGGCTTTGCCCAGCAGTGGGACACAATAGATTATAAGCGTATTTCGTCAGGTAGTTGAACACTGAAGCTGTCAATTTCGTTTTATTGTCAATTTTTTTTTCTTTTATAGATAACGTGTAATATTAATGGGATATTAACCATTGTGTGTTCGTAAGCGTGCACAAGTTATGGAAATTAAAAAAAGGTATAGCTTGACTTCGAGTTTACCTAATGTCTGGTAAATTTTACAGTAAAGTATGCACAGCTTTACTGATAGGGGTGGGGGGTTCATTTAAACATCGACATAATTATCATCAGGGGGACTGATATTTAAAATAACGATAAAATATTTACCTCAACACTGGCTAAAAGTGGTTGTATTTTGTAGCCGATTGTCAATAAAAAATGAATAAGAATAGGCTATAGTAAAAAGTGTTGTTTATTATATTTTAGTTACGATATTGGATAATATTGATTCTCAGTGCAATCGTAAGACAAATATTTAAACAGTTTTTTTTGTTTTTGTCCCCACAGATGCGTCTGCTGCAGAGCACATGGGCGGAGATGCTGAGCCTGATGCTCGCTTACCGGTCCATATCCGGCGGCAATCCGCTGCGCCTGCGCTTCGCGACGGACCTCGCGCTCGACGAGGCGCAGGCGCGGGAGATCGGCGCACACGACTTGTATATACAGGTGCGTTGATATATATATATATATAGTATGGTTATAAGTAGAAGGTATAATATCTAACAAAAAAATCAATTTTTTAATATATTGCTGTGAACCAGTGTGTGTAATTTGAAATTGGAATTATCTTTTGCTTGCGCAAGCATCTATTTTGCTCTGCAGCTCCCCCAATGGTCATAGCGTGATGAATTCAATCAGCAAACTTTGAATGTGAATATGTGCATTATTTTCGTACGTATACTATGTAAATAAATTGCCATATATTATTTAGACTCTAACCCCTTAATTCAGACATTTTATAACTTTATCAGTCGTCATGTACTACTGAGCAGGTTTTGCGCGGTACTAATGATATCTGATAGAAAGTCATAAATATAAAGCATCATTCAGTGATTTTATAGAACGTCTATAAATTCAGGAGTTGGTCTATACAGAGTGTAACAAAATTATGAAATAAGGGCGATTGAAGCAACATTTTCTTAGTTATCCTTAATGTTCTGACATGTTCCTTTAGGAAATTTGTTCGGTTTTATGAGCAAATTCATTCTCGAAAATATTAATTCATAATTTTATTACGTTCCGTATTTTTTTTTCTTGAAATCATTTTTTTGCTATTCATCTATTTCGGGATGTTTGTTACACTGAAAAGAACCGGCAAGAAACGCATTGGTTACTCTTTTAAGAAGAGGTTGTTTTAGGTACATTTACAATCAATGCTATGTGATCAGGCAAAACCCGAGCCACGATACTAAGTACTAAATAAAAACTCAGTACCTAACTCTTTATAGGTTAAATCGAAACTCGTTCAGATTATTGAAATACAATGAAAAATTATGGATTTTATCGCGTTTATTATATGTTCTTTACGTTCCCGACGTTTTGGCTACTTTACAGAAATCGTGCAACACCATACGTGGGTACACCATTTTAAGTCCTCCCGTGACCATGGTTGCTGTAAAGCAGACGAAACGTCGTGTAGTATTCGCGTAAATAAAAGAAATCAATATCGTTCAGATTAATTTAGCTAGGAAGCCAAATGGTGAAAGCCAATAGTTGAGAGGGGTATCCGTGCGTATATATGATCGTGTGCGGGGCGGCAGGTGGCGGGCGTGGCGCGGCGGCTGGAGCGCGCGGCGGCGCACCGCGAGGAGTGCTTCCTGCTGAAGGCGCTGGCGCTCGCCAACTCCGAGGCGCGCATCGACGAGCACGTGGCGCTGCGCCGCTTCCGCGACGCCATCCTCGCCGCGCTCAACGACGCCGTCACCGCGCTCAGGTCACTACTACTTTTTCACTTGCCAATCGGCTACAAAATAGAGCCACTTATGCCAGTTTCACGTAGTTTCTTGACAGTTGTTTGTAATATGATATACTGCTGATGATGATGTCGATCCCATCTTGGGAGAACTTGAAGTCTGGTTATTCCATTTTATCTTAATTTCGTCCTTGGTTAATATATCACCAATATGATTGATATTTATCTAAAAAAAAATGTTTGGTATATAAAACAAAATTGACAATGTTCCTTCCACTCCCCTCAAAAATGTCTCAGATCCGTTTACACATGTTATTTCATTGAGCATAATATTGAACCAGTTCTAACAGAGTTGATAAATATTTTTTAGATGAACAGTCGAAAAAATTTTAACAAACAAATCTTTCAAAAATTGCATTGAAATATTTGTTTTAAATATTCTAACCAATGTTGTTTAGTGAAAATTATTCGGTTTTATACATACATTCAAATATTATCTGATCATTTTCTTACACCTTGTATAGCTAATATTTTCTTTATATTTTTTTTTAATTATGATTGTCTCATATCACAGGCCGTACAACGCGAACCCGGCGCTGCAGCAGCTGCTGCTGGTGCTGCCGGCGCTGCGCCACGCGGACGTGGCGGTGCGGCGCTTCTGGGCCGGCGTCAACCGCGACCGCCGCGCGCCCATGAACAAGCTCTTCGTGGAGATGCTGGAAGCGTGCATCCGATAGATCGATCCGGAACTCTTCAGAATCTTCTCGGAAGGTGACGTCGGCCCAGGACGCTCTAGAATCATTCTAGGACACTTGAGAGATTCATCTCGGAAGGTGACGTGGGCCCAGAATGCGCTAGAATCATTCTAGAACACTGTAGAAATGTTTCTCGGATGGTGAAATCGGCCGCAGTGTTTTCAGAACGTTCTAGAACACTTAAGAAATTATGTTCGGAAGGTGACGTCGGAGGCGGTGTTTTCAGATCGCTCTAGGATCATTCTAGAAATTCTTCTCGGAAGGTGACTTCGGCCGCAGTGTAAACACTCTAGAATCATTCTAGGACAATAAAAGGCTATAATCTTCAACTGCTGTTATTTTCGTTCTGGAATATTCTAGAGCGCTCTAGAAGGGTTTGCAAAGTGAGCCGGCTGCGGTACTCGTTGGAATTTTCGTTTCGCGCCGCGGGCGCAGGGTCGCGACCCCACCCGTCTCAGTCACACATATCACGTTCGTGAGCTATCGGTTTTGCCATATTATTAGCCTGCATTTAAATATATACTTCAATTTGTATTATTTATTGGTGATGGAGCATGTGGAGCGTCCGGTGTGTTTATGTCTGAGGTCGTCGTGTAGGGTAGTTGGCGCGTTAAGGTTATGGCACACGTATCAGGTCGGCATCGGATCGGCAACAACTCGCTGTCTACGCAATACAGGCATGTCACCGGAGCCGCGAGCACCTCCGAGGTGTCAGCGTAGCTACAGCTGTGATACGACGCGGACTGTCTGTAATCATTCATGTGAATACATTCATGCGATGTCGTTCCGATGCTGATTAGTGACCGTTGCAGTATGGAGTTTCATATAGAGCGTTCTGCACGGATCGTGAAGCAAATTCTGATTTAGTACCAAGCTGATATGTTACCCACAACCTTTAGACAGCCTTCTGCAAGACACGTCAGCAATGCACGGGCTGTCAATAAACAGGTCACGTGGTTAAAATGGAGATGACGCTTGTCAAGTGACAATGGCTTATAGCTCCTGTGGTTTTGTTGTGTGTGTGCCACTCTCGTGAGGCCGATTCTTGATAAATCGGTTCAGTATCGTTCTATGAGGTGAATACAATTGGTATGGTGAATAGAAGGTTTTATTTCGCATTACGAATTTTATTCACACCATCTTACAGAGGACGATACCTACTGCACCAACGAATATCAGCAAATGAGAGTTAGTCGTAGAGTAATGGCTGTGATCGGCGCGAGCGCAGCGGTGGGGCGTTCGGTGTAGCGTTAGATATGTTTCTGTCAATTATAATTTCATCTTTTAATTTCGGCGGGCAGAGCGTCGCGTCCCCGCGCCAAATGTACAAAACAATGGACGGATTTAGTACAAAACTTGTTACTATTTTTGTATAATATTAAAAATATTATATCTAGTTTTACTGTGAGGTCTCGAGATTATAGGTATGGTCGCGGAAACAATCCTCGTTGGCGTACTGGCGACTTGTAAAGCAACGTTTTGTGGTATTTTAGCGACTTGAATATTAGGTCTTTTGCCTGTTTTAAGTCGAACGTTTTTAACGTTTACTCCTTTAAGCTTTAATGTGGAATAAAATCATCAAAAATATTGATACATTGTTTTGATATTTTTCTAACGAAAATTGTATTTTGTTAGCGAGCAAAAGCAAATTATTTATTACTATTGAAATCATCACAAACACCTTTAGTTCCCAAAAATATATTTTTATTGTAGGAAAAATGCGTTTGTTTACCTATTTAACCACTATTTTATAATGATTGTAGCAATCATCGCGCAATGTTCGCTGCTTGCGCAAGCGCATTGGTATTTTTTCCCCGACCGTACGCCATTACTTGTCTGTATATGTGTCGGTAAATGCGGGGGCCGTATTCGGCGCATTTACCAATAAAATGTAATACTTATTATTTTATTTCTCTATGTTTTTAATCGAGGAGGGACGTACTTGTTGCAATTTTCTTACGACCCATAAACACACTATTTAATTTAAATCGATGCCTCTAAATACATTGTTAGTAGTTCCAAAAACATTCGCAATATCACACTCTAAAAAATATGGTATAAACTCGCCAAATCAAAATACATAGAAAGTTACAATTTATTTACAATTGTATATATTTTTTTCTGGACATAAAATGTTCTTCAAACCTAAAATTATTGCAAAGTTAATTATAAGATATTGCACCAGTATTGTCCCACCTCACTGTACAACTGTCTGTTAAAATAGCGATATAATCATCTACATATATTACTTATCACAGATTTAAGTAGCAATATTTACTTATAAAGATTATATAATCAATTTTGTAGCGCTGTTCCACTAACAAAATTATATTTTACTGGTCCGCATGGTCCTACAGACTTATCAATACCGGACTTTATATTGATGCTAAAGCTTAAAAAGTTTCATAGCGACAACAAGTTCGAGTTCTCAGCCCCAAGTCTACTAACACAATCGATTCATAATCGAACAGCAACCGCATAGTAACTGTCACTTTTGACAGTTATTGTATGAGATATCTGTCAAGAGTGACAGTTACTATGCGGTTGCTGTTCGATTATGAATCGATTGTGCTAGCAGACTCGGGGCCCTGGCCACTTGTATAAATAAGTTTGTGGGACAGCGGTCGATTTAGAATAGATACATTCGAGTTATAATCAATGTTGACGAAACTTGCTTATTGTTTTGAATATTAGTTTGTTTGTGACAATGTTTGGCAGTATTGTAGACTATTTAATTATATTATAAAATATAAATAATTGGTTTTGATTTATATCTGGATAACAAACTACTTAATTAATCGCTCGACATCAGGCGAGATGGTGGTTAAACTCAAGCTTGTCATTAATAAAAAAAAGGATGACCAACGTCGGGAAGTGTGTTGTAAATTTCTTTACATCAAAGCATTTGTAAGGCTTCGTGCATTCACTACCTATAATTTGTATATTATGTCGATATTCTACGATGATATACCTTATTTTCAATAAATGCGTCAACATGTGAACTAACTAATCGTTTAAAGTGGCTAGGTCAGGTAGTAGGTAGGTTTTAATGTATTTTTTTTTACGAAAAGTTGGGACATCTTCTTTATAATGTAATTTGGTGTTTGCGACATTGGCATTGTGCATTACATGCCTTGATGTATTATGTTTGCTTAAAAAAACCCTAAGCCATACAACACTCCTAAAAAAATTAAAAACCGCTATTTTTACTAACTTTCGAGTGTTGTTTTATTTGAATTATTTAAGCACATTTAAGATTTAATAAATGCATTATATACCGTAGTCCCAAACGAAAAAATATACGACCCATATATGTTAACATTTTACGTAAAAAAATTATATCGTCAAAATTGTGAATATCGCGCCCTGCCCGTCAAGTGCGAGATTATTCGTAAGCTAACCGTGTACTATATAGTCTACGTATTTAGACACATTGTATGAAGAATTGAAAGTTTAAAATACTGTCCGCTAGAGGCGCTGTTAGATTTGCAATGCTATGTGTACACCTACGTCAACTATACAGTTAGCTTACGAACAATCTTGCACTTGTCGCACTGACCTAGCGCTTTCGACTTAAAGTAGCTACGTTTAAAGGTGTTTTATGTATGTAAACCTATTATAAAACAGTGGAACAGTATTATATGATATCGAATACCTCAGTATCTGTTACCAATTCACCATGTGCAGCAAGCAAGGACGAAACGTGTATCGGTTTTATGACGTCACACCGAGACGTTTTCAAACATTGACGTACTGTGACGTCAAAATCAACCTTGAAAAGAGTAGTTAAGTACCCACTTATTTACCTACGTTCTATTATATTAAGCTTAGATGTTACGTTAAAATAACAAAAAAATAACGATTGAACAAGGTAGATGTTGTACAAAGGCGATTTATGGAACTATTTCATGTTGTAATTTTAATGATTTTCAAAAAACATGTTTGTTACATTCGACTGTTTGTTGATGTAAATAATCGTAAAGCGAGCAACCTGGGTCCCAAGTCTGCTAACGCAATCGATTCATAATCGAACAGCAACCGCATAGTAACTGTCACTTTTGACAGATATCCCATATAATATCTATCAAAAGTGACAGTTACTATACGGTTGCTGTTCTATTATGAATCGATTGCGTTAGCAGACTTGGGGCCCTGTTACAAAATTATGTAAATGTGACGGAATAAGTTTTACGTATAAATTCCATGAGAGTTATTTATAGCGTTTTTTTGTAGTTATTCTTATGTTAAGAATATTTACGTTTATTGAATTATATTGTATAATAGTACAATGCGTATGCGGTGGTAGTCGGTGGCGTGCGAGAGCTGTGAAGTGTGATTGTGCCAGAATTAGACATTAAGTTTTTTTTAATAAGTAATTAATTATTCTTCGTTATTGATCTGCGATTACTGATGTTTTATTTGTAAGTTTTGACATTGTGATTATTTGAAGCTGCGGCCTGTAGGTGAACGGCTGCTCGATTATAAGATAATTGTACTATTATATTTTTATTTTTTGCTAATACAAAGCAGCCGATGTATTAACCGTTCGTTCACAAGCCGCAGTTTATTATTTTGTTAATAATGTTTAATCAGGAAAGATGTTTAAATTGATACATTTTATAAATTATGTAAGTTGATTTTCGTGGAACTGAACTGAACCTATTCGATATACTTAGGTAAATTATTACTCGTAGGAGTCGTTGTAACTGTAAGGGTGGAAATTAGCGCTACGTAATCTCAGATCAAATGTTAGTGAACCTTAGGTGAAACCAAGCATGCCCCGTGTCTTACATTTTGTATTTAATAAATTCGTACCTTATTTCTTTACATAATGTTATTAATGTGAACCGGTCCCGGATATAAAAATATAATAAAAATGGTGACATTTTGTTTTGCATTTTATTCATAATATTTTCCCTTCCCCAAGCGCACCATTGCAAGACTTCAAAACACAGTGAGCAATTTCTGCATAGATCGGACCGCGAACAACAACTAAATATGAGGGTACCCCAGTTCAAACTTTGACACTAGGACATCTAACACCTCAGTCCTCCCGTGACCATGGTTGCTGTAAAGCAGCTGAAACGTCGGGAATGTAAAAACAGAAAATAAACGTGATAAAACCCATAAAATAAGTGTTTATTTCAATGTGTAGTATACGCAATATAATAACTCAAAATAGTTTTTTCCCTTTCCTGTGAATGTAAACGATTTGAAAAATGTGAATGCTGAGACATTGACGAAGTTTAAAAAACAGCAGACATTAAAAATATTTTATTTTGTCTCTTAAAACTAAATAATCACTAAATCATCGTCAGTAACATCACACTATTGCGAACTGTTCGTACAATAGTTCCCTCACTTTATAATACTCTTCTGAAAGCACGCCCTCCAACGCCACGCGACCGTTCTCCAACTGAAATTACAGGAAAGTCATGTGTACTCTGATTTCGGAAATCTTAAAAAAAAAGTAAGTTATGTCGGCCATAGGTGCCAGTTAATAAAACAAATCACTAAAGGCTGAGATTTGGAATGTTCCGTTAAAATTATTGCTATCCTATAAAAATACGGAACCCTAAAAAAAATTCGGAACAATGCGTATAGACTTACAAAACCGAGTCAAAGTCATGGGTGTGTAATATGTATACAGCGTGAACCGGAACCCGGTGGGCGGGGACGGCCAAATCCGAAACTATAGGGAATAGCGAAAAATTTAACAAGGAGTCTCGAGCCCGATTTTGATGATAGCTAAAACTTAACCAATATATTAAAAAAAAAACATTGTATCATCTGATAATTTAAATATAATATATCCTTAGCCAGGAACTTAACCAACATATTAAAAAAAAATAACTTATCGTAACAAAATATATCCAATATAACCAATATATTTGAAAAAAAAAAAACACATACAATCTGATAATGTGGTAAGTAAGGAATACTCACCCGTCGTATGGCGAGCGTGCCGTTGCAGCACTCGAGTGCGCCGGCGTTGAACTCGGCGTTGAGTCCGAGGCGCGCGATGGCGGCGCGCAGCTCCGACAGCCGCACGCTGTTCACGAACGAGGCCGCGTGCGCGCCCGCCCCCGCGCCCGCCGCCTCCAGGCACAGCGACACCTCCGACGACGGCGCCTCCTCTGCGACCGTAGCGTAACAACATTAGTTCTGTGGCGATACGCGCTAACACTCGTCGTTACCCACGTGACCTTCTTTCTTGGATTAAATATTTATTTGTAAATAAATAAATAATAAATATCGCCAGACAAACACACCAACTATCCGGTCCCACGCTAAGCAACGATTGTATTATGGGTACCGTACAATGGACTAAGGGCGAACCCAGTATATATTACTTATATAGACTTAGTGTGTAGTTATAAGCAGTGATAGCCAAGTTGGTAGAACGCTTGCCTCGGTAACGAGGATTGCAGGTTTCAAACCCCGGCTCGCACCTCTGGGATTTTTCATGTGCGAATCTCATTTTCAACCATGATTATCACTTGCTAAACGGTGAAGGAAAACATCGTGAGGAAACCTGCATGTCTGAGAGAACCCCTCGAAAGATGTTTGAAGTCCGCCAATCCGCACTGGGCCAGCGTGGTGGACTATGGCCTAAATCCCCCCCTCGCATTGAGGGGAGGCCCGTGCCCAGTAGTGGGACATTAAAAAAAGGGCTGGAATTATTATATATAGACTTATATAGATATGAAACATCCATTACTTGGCTACAAACATTCGTGCTCCTCACACAAAGTTTGTCTCTACCAGGATTCGAACCCGGAACCCTCGGCACAGAAAGCAGGGTCACTACCAGCTGTGCTAACCAGGCCGTGCCAATTTCAAGCATTTAATTGCATTACCAAACTAAATCATAATAAAAATGAAATCATGGTCGTCGGGCAGCGCATTACTTGAAAACGGTTGAATGGATTTGGCTAAGGAAAATTAGTTAAAACTGAAAGTACTTTTTTGACAGAACAATATAGGCATCCTAGTAAATTATAGCTTGTTGTTAATAATATACTGGGTGGTCCCAAGTCTGTTGTGCGGTACTCATAATACAAGCGTTGCTTAGTTAGGGACCGTAGAATTTGTGTGTTCGACTGGTGACCAGAATTGAGGGATTCTTTTTAAATAATGATGACAAGTTGATTATTATTATCTCTTTTTAAATGGTTACAATGTTTATCAATAAAATTACACGTCCGCCTCTTCTGGCGCCTTGTCAATGGCTAGTGATGCGCCGTCGACGTAGTGCCGTGCATCTTAACATCGACTAATGTCGAGTTGCGCGTGCACAACTGGCGATATCATTAATATTGTTCACCTGTGGCGGCGATGTTTTCTCGTTGATGCGCGCGCGGCGTGATGACGGCGGACAGCCACGCCAGCTCGGCGTCGCCGGCGGAGCGCCACGCCAGCCCGGACATCAAGCTGTCGGTCAGTTTCACCTGCAACAGATACAGTTAATACAAGGCCAAATTACATAATCTATACTATATAATATTATAAATGTGAAAGTTTGGATGGATGGATGGATGTTTGTTACTCAATCACGCCAGAACGGCTGAACGGATCTGGATGAAATTTGGCACAGAGATAGATTATAGTCTGGAATAGCACATAGGCTACTTTTTATCCCGGTAAAATGTATGGTTCCCGTGGGATAGATTGGTTCAATTTTTCATAGCGCAAAGGATCGACATGATTTTTTGCGCGGGTAACACCGCAGGGCGCAGCTAGTATTCCATATGTTCAAATTGAGGTCCTGATATGATATGCATTAATAGTTCATGGTTGGTGGGCTGTTACAGATTAGCGAGTTATTTTTGATGGGTTAAGTGAAACTGTAGAAGACATGGTGTGAAAAAAAAGCTCTGAAAAAACAGTTGCTATGGCCGGCCGGCGGCGCACTTCCAAACACTTTATTTAAGTGATATAACTGTGAATTACTTTACATAGCAGGGCATAGCAAAACGACCCTGGGCCTGGCCTGGCCTGGCCCATAAGCTGATGGGTTATGAGCCAATAAAACAAGGAGATATTTTTAACTTTGAGGTCTGTGTTGTAGAAAAAGTAAATACATGTTACTGTTTCTACAACAATTTTAGTACCTGATAAATGTGGGATTCTGTGGTGGCATCGATCGTGTCTCCGGCGGTCGGCATGAATATCTTCTCTATACCCTCACTCTCGCAGTGTTTTCTGTAACAAATTAACTATATTGAATCTCTATAATACTTTCCGAACGCCCCTGGATACGATGACAATGATCTTATCAGTAAAGCTGTGGATACTTTACTGAAAATTTACTCATTAGGGGACCATTCCATCATCATCGACATCTTCATTACAATTAGGGGTAGGTTAGGTACTCATTACTTAAAAACAATTATTAAGAAATACTTGACACTGGCAAAATGGCTCTATTTTCAGATTGTAGTCAAAAAAAGTCCAGCTGTAAGAGTCTTGCTTCTGTGGAAATTTATCTACCAGATATTTTTTGTCTCCCGCTTTGCAATGGAGGGAAGTGGATAATTTTCTTCCAACTCCTCCTATTACTATCTTTCGAATAAATTCGTGCGGGTTCCAAGACAATTAACTATATCCCGGACTCGCCGAGGGTCAAACCTCGGTGTCATCATGGGACACCACTGTAGATCCTGGCTTACAGGAGTAGCAGTGGTGGGAGTGTGTGGCGGGCCTAGTCCCATAAAAGAAAAACCTAAAAAAAGAAGTGGTTAATGTTGTTGTCGTGGGGTGTACCTAAGCGTGTGCAGGGCTGCGGGGCGGGCCCGCAGGCCCACGATGGCGCGCGGCTTGGACTGCGCCAGCACGCGCAGCAGCGACTCCCCGTCGCAGCGCCCCTCCAGCTCGATGTACTGCACGTTGGCCTTCACCGACACCTGCCGCACTGACGTCACGCACTTGCTCGGGATCTCCACCATCTCCTCTGACAATACAATTAATGTTTACTGTAAGTGATGCCGACTAATCGGTTCTAAATATGCCGACTAATTATTTCTGAAAACGCCGACTAATTAGTCTGAAAATGCCGACTAATCGGTCCTCAATATGCAAACTAATTAGTTTTGAAAATAATGTGAATAGTTAAATGTGATTAGTTTTGAAATGTTCTGGAGATGCCGACTTGACGAGTGTAATAACGAAATACTGAAAACGCTACTAACGTGTGAATATTGTTAGGTGGTTAGTTTTAAAATTTCCAAATATTTAGCAATTATTGTCAAGTGTCAGGTTGTCAATACGAGTTTGGTAATATTTGAGATTTTTATGTGTTTCCAGTATTTTTTTTCACAAGGGTCACGTGACAGGATTTTTATTTATTTAAACTATATTATCATCGAATTTTATAGAAAAATATTGGAATTTATAATGAAATACCTAAGTATATTGTTAACATCATATTAAACTAATCCACAATTTACGATAGTTTTTTCAAGAATCAGAATATTTTTTATTCATGTAAAAACATTAAGTACAGTACTTATGAATCGTCAAAATAGTTACAAAATGCTAAGCTACAACTTTACCACTCGTTCGGAATGCCGTTCCTATGGAGATGAATGGGCAAGAAACTCCATGGTTGGTCCACATTCTTTTCTCTAACACAGTCAAATAGCCTACTTTGATCGTTAGCTAGCTTTAGGGATGTGACTAGCTCGAGGCCGCCTCGAGTGAGGTGCGGCGGGAGGACAGGGGGTCTGAAAAGGAAAGTCGCACCTTCCGGTTCCTGCTTCGGTGGGGGGGCGGGCGGAACATCCCTGATTTCACCCTCGGCGTCCACTATTTCAGCGAGCCGATAGTCTTCGGGCTGCAAGAAAATATATCAAGTCATATTGTGTACTAGCTGCGCCCCGCGGTGTTACCCGCGATTAAAAAGTATGAAAAATTAAAAGAAATCTATCCCACGGGTACCATATATTTTACCGGGATAAAAAGTAGCCTATGTGCTATTCCAAACTATAATCTGTCTCTGTGCCAAATTTCATCCAGATCCGTTCAGCCGTTCTGGCGTGATTGAGTAACATACATCCATCCATCCAATTATTCACTTTTATAATGTTAGTGGTATTCTCGTCATAGTGGCAACCCGATTAGCGCAGTTGGTAGTGACCCTGCTTTCTGTGTCGAGGGTCCCAGATTCGATTTTTGGTAGGGGCAAACTTTGTGTGATGAGCATGCATGTTTGTACCCGAATGATGGATGTTTAATATTTATATAGCGTGACTCAGAAAAGGTATACTACTATTTGAACCGTCGCTTATTTAGCGCATTTGTAAAAAAAAAAAATTCTTCCATAATTGAAATTGTCACAATTTCATTTAATCATGATTACAAATGCTCTAAAGAAGCGACGGTTCAAATAGTAGTATACCTTTTCTGGGCCACACTGTATAAGTATTTATGAGAGTTCGCATACTGAAAGTGCATATGGTCCAAATTTATACGAAGCTTTCGTCAACAAAACAATGGCGTAACAAAGCACTTGTTATATAAATATGGTGGTTATGTGCATGGGATCAGGGTTGTGGGTACCTTGATGATCTCGCCGAAGTCGTCGGTGCGCGTGCGCTCCTCGTGGCAGGGGAACATGGCGTGGTGGCGCTTGTTGGACTTGAAGCAGCCGCCGGCGCGCACGTCGTGGCGCACGGGGATGTCGTGGCGGCCCGTCACCACCCACATCTCCAGCTCGCCGTCCGAGTCCGAGTCCGACGATATGCCCGCTGTCTCTTCCCTGGTTTAAGAGCGCTTTCACATATAGGCGTTTTGTTGTTGTCGCGCGACTGTAGCGCTGCACAGCCAGTGTCTCCAACCATGTCGTAATTACGGTAGATCTACCGTAATTTTTCTAGGTCTACCACCTACCGTAGACATGTTATTACGGTGACACATTCTACCATAATTTCGTCCGTGTCCTTATTTCTATAATGACAACACTTGATTTAGCAAAATATTACTAGTTTATAACGGCAACATTGCTTTGGGGATGCGTAACGTAAAAAAAAGGTGATTCTGCTGCTTCAGTTTGGAAGAAGCAGCAGAATGACCTTTTTTTTTTACGTTACGCATCCCCTCTGCATGGGTATTTTTATTGTATCATTTTGGAGAAAAATAAGCAACACTGGTCTGCCGTAATTTTCCACCATCTACCGTATTTTTAGACCAGGCAACACCGTAATTTTGCGTACTGCGTAACTGCGTAACTGTGCACAGCGAATCCCTTCACATTACAGCGGCTGTAGCGCGGCTAAGTCGCGACCGCAAGCTCGGAGCGCTGCAGTCGTGCTTCTGACGCGCGACCATCGCGCGGCTGCCGCGCTGCAGCTGCGATACTTAAATATGTATGGATACGAGTCGCGCTACTGCAGCGCGACTTAGAGCGCTACAGTCGCGCGACAAAAACGCCTATATGTGAAAGCGATCTAATATCTACTTAATAACATTCTTAACACTGACTGAGTGACTGACAGACAGACAACATACAGCTTAAACCAATGGAGCTAGAGATTTGAAATTTGGAATATATATTCCTTGAGTGCCCAGGAGGTGAACTGATAGAATTTTGGAAATTCGACTTCTAAGAAGGCCTATTGGTATATATATTTTGTTTAATTTACGTTCGGGCACATGGCTAGTCTACCTAATAAAATTCCTAATAACACTGACTGACACACAACACAGCCTAAACCTGTGGATCTAGGTAATCTAGACATTTGGACGATATATTTCTTGGGTACCCACAAAGGGGCACGTAGGTGGGGGTTTCGGAATATCAACCTCTAAGGCAGTTGGGGTTAAATGTTTGTATTAATTTTCTTTTTTAATGTTAGAATTAGGCACATGGCCTTGCACTGGCCAAGTGATAAATTACAGCGTTACGCACGTAAAAATAGGTATTATTTTCAAAATTGTTTCCTTACTTGATGGTGTCATTGACCTTTATCTTCTGTTGTTGCAAAAACTCCTCGAGCTCAGCACCCTCCAGCCGCACGCGGCGGCGGATCGTGAGCTCCAGGGTTCGGTCCCCGCCTTTCTCTATCAGGTCCCGCGCTAGTGTGCCGGGTGAAGTTCTAAAATTAATAAATGTGATATAATTCTATCATTTTTACATATATGGCCGTTAGAGGTTCCACTTCCAAAAAATCTGTTCCAAACATTCACTTATATTTCCCCATATCATCCTGTTGCCCCAAAAGTGTTCAGAGGATCTCGCCATCTACCCCCAGTCAGCCTCAGCAAAACAAGAGACTAAACTATTGAAGATAACAAATGTTTCTGAACGGCTAAAACGCTGTTATTTCAAGTTGAAGTACCTGGCTGTGAGCACAATAGAGTTCTGCGGGTTGGGCGCCCACAGCAGGAACAGGTCCCGGGCGAAGCCGGCCTCCAGGTCGGGGAAGGAGGCCAGCACGAGCTTGGGCCCCGGCGTGCGCGTGACCTCGCCCACCGAGTGGCAGAGCTGCAGGTGCCGCAGCGCGAACGGGTTGCTGCGAGCGCCCTCGAATGCTCGCGTCAACTTGTCGCTCATCCACTCGATCTGGTATACAACAAATTAAAGACGTCAAAGGCTTTGTGAAGTTGATTTCAGACCCCGACTGTACAGTAGCAGAATGCAAAAAGGTTCGTCAGTATCAGTGGCGTAGCATGGGGGGGGGGCGGAGGGTTCGGTCCGCACCTGAACGGGCGGCACTTTGCCGGGGGCGGCATTTCAAAGGTGGCGGTTAGAGAAAAAAAAAAAAATTATAAAAAAAAATAATAAATTATTTTCCTTTTTTTTTGTCGTTACCATATATCCAGGTATAATATTCTATGCATGGGTGATGCAAGGGTTCTTAATAACTATTATTTAAGAAACTTATTTAGTTTCAATGTTATTTTAAATAAATATGTCTCCTTATATAAATAGCAAAAATAAGAGGGCGGCAAATTTGAAATCCGCACCGGGTACTAATGACCTATGCTACGCCACTGGTCAGTATTCAAATTCATTTAACGTTTCGCGAGCACATGTCACCTTTTCAAACTATTCCACAGAACAGACTGTTGCATACATTATTGTTTAACTGTTCGACAGATCTATGCTATAAATAGTTCTCCTAGTGTCGACTTTTTCAATCCTCTATTCCATAGATTCTATGGTAAACTAGTAAAATTGATTCCATAGATTCTATGATAATGCGTATGGGCATATACTCTCATAAAATAATAAATGAATAATCTGACTCACCTGTGATTTGGCGAACTCCACAACATTGTAGCTGACATTTGAGAGCAGTAGCAGTGAGTAGGCCACCAGACCAGAGTCCTTGTTCCTCCACAGCTGGTCGAGCATGTGCGCCAGCTCCAGCACCCGGCCCGCTGTGTCCGTGCACACCAACACGCAGCCGCCACCGCGGAGCGTCGTCAGAATTGTTGCTGGAGAATAATTTAGAATAGATCATCATCAAGTAAGCAATCAATTCCCTCATTCGATTTTTCTTCTAGATTTGTATATTCAAAGGACTTTGATGCTCAAATATGAATACATGAAAATAGATTTTACTTTATTGATTACTAGCTGCTCCCTGCGGTGTTACCCGCAATTAAAAAGTATGTCCTTTTTACCGGTAAATGATGTCCTTTTTACTTATAAAAAGTAGCCTATGTGCTATTTCAGACTATAATCTATCTCTGTGCCAAATTTCATCCAGATCCGTTTAGCCGTTCTGGCGTGATTGAGTAACAAACATCCATCCATCCAAACTTTCACATTTATAATATTAGTGTGATGTGTTTTGCATGAACTGTATTCCCACTTACTCATCAACTTCTCGTCTCTCAACCGTCTCCTCTGCTGTACATAGTCAGCATTCATAGCTCCGAGTAGCATCAGGGACGGCCGCATCAGCTTCTCAATCTCGCAGCCATTGAGATGTCTTTCTTTTTTGTGGTTGAAATCAGGAGCATACACTATGTCCTCTTCACCTGGCGCCGCAATCCGCCAGACTGTGCCGCCGAGCGAGTGGCCCGCCGGGAGTGGCGTGATGCGGAGGCCTAATCCTTTGCCTAGAAATAAGAGTCATGACAAAGATTGCATTGGAAATAAGGGGGCACAAATGATTCACAGTGTACTTATAATTATCAGTTGCTTTGCATCTATGTTTATATTTATTAAACAATAATTGGGTTGCATGGGGCCCAGTGTGGTGGACCAAGGCAGCGAAGGCAGTGAAGGGGGTTTTTGGGGTTCAAACTCCCCCGAAATACTTAGGCAATTTTTTAAACATATGTACTTTCTAAAATATTTTCAACTTTATCAACCTCCACAGACGTGTGTTGTTGTTGTTTATTGTTTCTGGTCCAGAGCTCAACCCCCCAAAGTAAATTCCTGGCCATGGCCCTGTAGTGGTCTGGACTGATCAGCCTGAATCTCCTGACTTTGAGGGGAGATCCTTGCCTAGGAGTGAGGAAAAACGTCCTGCCTTATAGTAATAACTCACCTTTCATATCAACACCCTGATTATACTTGAGCTGTATAATCCTATCAAATGCAGTATCCACATCATCTAGTGTGAATAGATCAAAATCTGACACATTCCTGTGAGCCTGGTACAGATCGTACATGAACATTTGTCCCATTTTGTAGATAGGCAGTGTGGCATATATGGGACAGTTGAGCCCGAGCTTGCCAACTATGTACGGTAGGGCTCCAAGGTGAAGTGGGTCCGAGTGTGATAATAGAACTGCATCTATTGTGTTAATGTGCCTGTAAAAAAATAAAAAGCTATGTACCCGGAAAAACGTTTGCCATGTCAGGGTGCTTTGTCTATGTTTATCGGGGATGATTTGGCTATGGTATTGTGGTTTAAGTTATAACTATTGTAGAGCCAACTCTATTGTACACCCAAACCCAAGACTTAGCTTCTATGAATATAACATGCGTATTATTTACATAATGAAGAAGTTATTATTTTAAAATAATGCATAATGTATCTTTTGAGGCTTGTAACTACAAAATATCAAGAAATTATTACACACAGCTATCATTAAATTTAGAAACCTTTGCAGCAACTTTAGTAGCTTACTACTAATTTACAAAATAATTGCAAACAGTGTATCAAATACAACATAACCTAAAACTAACCTTTTCAATTGATTTATAAATTCCATATCGAATTTCTCGTCCCATCCGCAGTCCAAGAGGAACTTAAACTCATCGATCTGCAGCACATAGCACGGCGGGGTCTCATCTCCTGCCCCTGAGAGGCAGTGGAGCTTGATAATCGAAGTCATATTGGCGCCGGTTTATTTTAGCGTAATAGTTACGACTTTAGGCCGCGGCTATAACATAGCTTATTAGTTATTGATAGCACATAAGAAATATGTTGGTTTACTTTACAGACAGCCAGCTAAATACTTTTGGAACTCAAACATATACAGACAGAATACAACGAAGATGACATTATTAATCCTTTTTTTTTTTAGGTTGGAAATCGGCTACAAAATAGTGCCATTTTTGCCAGTGTTGTGTAAAACATCTTCAGCGTTTTTTTACACATGATGATACTGACAAAATGAATCCACTATTTCAATTGCATGGCTGTGTTGATGCTACAACGACTTTCATATGCCCGGATCAACCACCTAACAGTGCATTTTCTCTAGGACAGCCACGCTCCTAGCGGATACGTACAGTTTTACTTGTAAATGTAGTGGAAAGGATTCTTGCCAGGTATTTCAAATTTCGGCCAAGAATCAGAGGGTTGGTTAGGGCATAGTGAGGGGGTTTGTACCCACCCTCCTCCCGCCCCCTCCCACTTGCCTACGGCCATGGCCTGAACCCCCTTATATGAAGGAGCGCCCTATGCCCAACAGGACAAGTAAACAGTGCAGGTAAAGGGCTAATTATTATTACCTATATTAGGTACGTAGGTACTTTATTCTTTGTAATTTTCAGACACATTACATTTCTTTACACTCGATGCGGACTTAACTTTTAACATTATGTCCTCCAGTAAATCACTTAGAATGCTATCTCGATCATTGTCTCGATTAAGCTTAGAACTGCACACAGAATCGTTGGCACTTTTGTAAATATTACCTAAAAATGTAGGTTTAATAATAACATCAATTCTTGATTCAGAATCGGACATTTGCTCGGAAATAACATCGTTTTGCTTTGTCACTTCGGAATCGGTATTTTCAGTTTGTTTGACCACTGCAATGTTATCTTCCTTCTTAGCGAGAATATTTTCAACTTCTTGCATTATATCTTCTTCTATTGCTCTTTTTTTCTCATTAAGAAGATTTTCTTCTTTGTCAAAGACTAGGGAAATGCCTTTAGAGGTATCAACTTCGTCTGCTCTACCTGTTTCCATTACTATTAGAGGATATTGAACTTGTGTGGATTGACTTGTTGAGGCTTTATTGGCGAGTCTAAGAAACCTCTCTTCAATACGAGTTTCTGAAATGAACCATAAAGGAACTACCTATAATAGGTACGTAGTTAGACAGGTACATATCTACTTGTTACAAAGAAATGACCGTATCTGGGCAGTTGATAGATCTTTGAATATATATAGGTAGATGTGATAGGTATTGTGACATAATAAAAGCATTGTAACGTTAAACATCAGTCTTTAACGTGGCATAGCAGTTTCTAGGTGAAAGAATGGGGGTTAAAGAGAAGGGGCATATTACTCAACGATGAGAGTTGACAATTTGTAGGAAGAAGGTGAAGATGCAACAGAGATACGCCTAGGGAAATGTACTGTGCATCGTAGAATATTGTGATGTCGAAATGACAGTAGCTCAAACGTTTTTTATCTCTTATCAGTGCAGACACAATGAGTTTTGGCTTTGGTACTTATAAAAATGCATAAGCTTTCGGACTTGTCTCTTTCCTCTTACCATTAATTTTCTTGACCATATAATTGAGCGATAGACATCCAATGAACAAGGAGAGAACTATTATGAGGTACACCCACCAGGCCAACTTGGGAAGCTGAGAACAATTACGATTTAGTGCTACGATGAGTGGAGGAATCTAAAGGTTTGGACAGAAAAATATAATAATTAAACATTTAGGAATGTAGGTACGAACCCACATTATATCTTATTTTATAAAATATAGGACTGTATCAGCGATTCTTCGTATACGATATGACAATTGCTGTCAACTTTCTGCATGATCTTTGCATAGAGCTAGTATAGAAAAGCTGTTGTCTTTGGATCTTTGCTTTCTGTTTTCTATCACATTTGTATCATAAAAAAGTATTGTCCTTAACACACACTATTATTATACCTTTTTCAAATTATTAACATACTTAAATATACGATATTATGAAACGAAGCCCACAAGTTGATTGAAGGCGAATGTTCATGCATACCATCTCGTTCAACTTCTAAGTTTCATCACAGTTTTAAGTTTAACTTAGCTTAACTAGCCGCTTTGTAATACAAAGCGGCTATACACACCGCGATCGTTATATCTTCAAGGAGTACAACTTCGTCAGGCATTACTTTGCTTTAGATGGTATAGACAGGTTCCACATTTCTCCGAGGACAACGTCGATCAATAAGCGGCTTTGTCAAGTTAAATAGTTTGAAGATTTAATTGAGGATCGGCTTTAAAGCTTCGGCGCGTTAATCGGTGTTTTGCTGAACAAGAATAATTATATGTACAGCAGAACACCGGTTCTGTGTAAGTACCTATAGTAAGTATAAGCTTAAGTACAAATAAATCCCACTGCACGGGGAAAGATGTGTTGATGTGTTTGTGTACCTCCGCTTTATACTTCATAAACACTTTGAAATCATCCACCGATTTTAGAATGATCAACTGATCCTAAACTTTGGTGATGTACTTCCGAGTCCTGCGTTCCCATTTCAATTCTAATATTGAAATAAAACGAATGTAGCGACCACTTCAACCGCACCACAAGCTACGCAGATGGCACTGCAGACGCATTCAGAACGATAGACAATTGACGTCACAATCCTGAATCGCGCTATAAGAGTTTTCGGAGCACGTAACATATATACAAGATCCCGACAATAACCGTCGGGGCATAGCGGCCGCCCCGCCAGGCATACCACCCGCCTGGCTGGAAGATCTTCCCTTTTCCGCTAAACTAATCTTACGGTTTTTATCGCGTTTTACGTTCCCGACGTCTCGGCTGCTTTACAGCAACCATGGTCACGGGAGGACTGAGGTGGTTAACGTCTTAGTGTCATAGTTTGAAACGGGGTACCCTCATATTTAGTTGTTACTGGCGGTCCGATCTACGTATCAATGTGTAGTATTCGCGTAAATATAAGAAATCAATTGTAATATATTACGTTAGTAGTTAGGTGCATGGTGTGTTTATTAATTCGCCGATAATGTGGGTACTTGGTCTAGTAATATCGTACACTTGATATTCAGTGCTAGGTATTCATCCAGGCGCGCTAGGCTGTTGGCATATCGCGCAGTCTACACGCCTCGCCACGCGACTGAATGTGGGGCGTGCCTCGCTCGCATTCATGCCCTGAATAGCCAATGATGCTCAAATTAAGTCCAATAAGTAGGTACTTATATGTTTAGTTTGGAATGTGAAGAGTAGAATACTTTTCAATAACGACAATTATTACCAACGTATAGGTACTTACCTAAATATATATTATGAATATGATGTGATAATAATAATAATCGCCAGACGAAGACACGAATTGTATGGTCCCAATCTAAGCAACGCTGTATTATGGTTACCGCACAATGGACTGGGGGCGATCCCAGTATAACATATTTATATAGATCTATGACTTGGGTACTAACATTCGTGTTTATCACACAAAGTTTGCTCCTACCAGCATTCGAACCCGCGATCATCGGTACAGAAAGCAGGATCAGTACTAACTGTGCAAAAATAAAGTGATAAGGGTGAATAATTTTACTAAAAGTATAACTTATCGTTATTCGACAGCTTATTATTGAGAATATAATAGGAAGACACAAATTACCAGAAGAGTAAGGTACGGAAGAGAAGTTTGTGTTAGAATAATACTGGACAGTTTTAAGTCCATTCTGATCATAACAACTACTTGAAATAAGTATTTACATTATTCAAATAATGCACAAATATATCAATGGTGGTATAGTCGCCAGGTGTGAGCTGCAAGAGGAGGCACGAGGACTAGGGGCAGGGCCCCCAAGCTCTAGTGGCCCCTCAGCCTTCATGAATGACGTTCGAAAAACCAACATTGTAAATTATCTGCTGCGATACACATAATACTTGTTGCTTTGTTATCACCGGCATTGGGTGATAAGGAGCTGATGATTAAATAAAGTTGTACCTTTAGGGTTTAACGGAAAAGGGAAGATCTTCCAGCCAGCCAGCCAGGTGGTATATGCCTGGCCAGGCGGCCGCTATGCCCCGACGGTTATTGTCAGGATCTTGTATATATGTTACGTGCTCCGAAATCTCTTATAGCGCGATTCAGGATTGTGTTGAGAATTGTCTATTGTTCTGAATGCGTCTTCAGCGACATCTGTGTAGCGTGTGGCGCGGTTGAAGTGGTCGCTACAAGGGTACTATTTAGTTTAGTTTAAATAGGGTCCCAATTTCATTACTGGCCCAGGGCCCTTTTGTTACATAGCTACGCCACTGCACGGGGGCACTCGCATGGTCCACGGACCAAATTAACTAATATTGACGACGCAGACTGCGCGCTACGGCAACGTGCTAGCCTACATCCCGGAGCGAAAAACAGCTGAATGCGGTATACAAGATGATTCAGAAAGGGTATACTAAGCGTTGAACCTGCGCTTCTTTAGCGAATTTGTAATAAATATGTGAATTGAAATAAAACTAATTTTACGAATTACATCGCGTTTTTATTATGTTCTTTACGTTCCTGACGTTTCGGCTGCTTTACAGCAACCATGGTCACGGGAGGACTGAGGTAGTTGACGTCCTAGTGTCATAGTTTGAACCGGGGTACCCTCATATTTAGTTGTTGATTGCGGTCCGATCTACGCAGAAAGTGCTCGCAGTGTCTTGAGGTCTTGCAATGGACCGCAAGCAACAACTTAATATGAGGGTACCCCAGCTTGAGTTAGCAGCGCCGCGTCTATTGAACTTCAGTGGTGGCACGGACATTAGTGGGAATGGTAACATAATATAAATTATATTTATCTTTATAACCTTATTTATTTACCGCATCCCCTAGTTCTTAGTTGCCTGGCAAGGTGTCCCAAACTAAACAGCTGACTGAAACTCTGTGGGAAGTTCGGTGCTGCGTTGTCGTATCGACCCGTATAGTAATAATGCTCTTTGACAGAAACTTAATCTATTGCCTGCATATCAGTGGGTTAAAATTCGCTACCGACGTGTCTATTGTTGGATTGGCTTACATAGCAAAGTGTAGAGGTGTGGGTAAATCTTTCTTACTTTAGAGAATTGCAGCGTCCGATAATAACCTCAATGGATGTCCGTATCAAGATAATAGTATACAGTAAATTCTAACTTCACATAATTACACACTCCCTAAAGAAGTACAAAGACCCTTTTGAATCACCTTTTAGCGGAAAAGGTAAGATCTTCCAGCCAGGCGGGTGATATGCCTGGCGGGGCGGCCGCTATGCCCCATCAGTTATTGTTGGGATCTTGTATATACGTTGCGTGCTTCGGAAACTCTCATAGCGCGTTTCAGAATTGTATGGAAAATTGTCAATTGTTTTTAATGTCTTTTGCAGCGCCATCTGTGTAGCAAGCTACAAGCAAGCTGGCGAGGTTGAAGACGTCGCTACAACCTATATAAATCTTCTAATACGTATGACTTCCAAGTTTGTTTTTGATACAATAAGAAGTAATTCTATGATAAGGAGATGCATCAGTGTTTTAAGCTAGGTATCTACACTAACTAGTATAATTCAAAAACAAAACAATCTCGAAACTATAAAGTAGTAGGTAGGTACAAAAATATTCAACTAACTCCGAAATTAATTCTACTTAAAACAGGGAAACTGGCGTACATTTTATAACATAACTTTGATATTAGTGAAATAGAGTACCCAGGAACGAGGGTTGAACATACCTGGACTAATTTCAAGAACTTTTGACTCATTACTGTAGGACAAAGAGCGTAGCTTAAAGAACGTGAAGCCGGAAAGTTCGGTGAGATATGGTCCTATGAAAAGGCCAGCGTAGCTTGAGCTGCTATGATTATTTCTAGTCTAGAATATTGATGTAACAGAAATCGTAGGTACTTACGTACTATAGCAAATTACCTACGTTGCCAATAATTTCACGTTTTAATTTCGCATAAGTTTCAGGTGGTACCTATGACAAACGATCGCAAAATTTTGATTCTGTGGTTATTACTAAAGCAACTTTTTCATAGAAAGAGTGATAAGTAGGTAAGTGCCTATTGTTTTGTGATTTTATGTTATAGGAACCTTCTTATATAGGTACTTAATTAATTATGTTAGGTCAATGGACTGTTAGTCTTAGTTTTTCTTAGCAGGCGCGAGCAGACGTCAAGCACAAAAATCCCAAGTCGAATACAGCGTACCAAAATACATAGTGATGGCGAGATCTATTTACATTGGTCGCATGTCGTGCCGCGCTCAGAGACGTGGCGGGAACGCAAATGCAACGCGGCGCTTTCGCAATCAAGGTAATGTTGCCAGGTGCGTTCGGCGGTGGCGGCCCGCGAATTTATAACGGCAACACTGACATGATTTATGCGCGGCAAACATTTTGCGAGGTATTGTGAGATATTCCGTTAGCCGCACGGCTAGATCCGTAGTAGATGGTGAACTATTTTTCAAGTTGTATTGGTTTTCGTGGATGGTTCGTGGGTAGTTTTCGTGATGGTCTGTGCATTTTTTAAGATAAAACTAAATAAAAAAAGTATATTGTAGTTACTATTAGGTCTATGTTCCTCAACAGTAAAGCTATATTATGAAATATAAATAGGTTAGAATATTCCCAACTTAATAACATAAGATTTAATTTTTAGTTAAGTAGGTAACTTTTATAAAAAAAACATGGCAGCGTATTACTTAACATCTCATAAGTATACTCGGGGGAATGTATGGCGGGAAATTGAAGAGCAAATTTATACCCCCTTATTAACTTAATTGTTATTTATTTCCAAATAATTTGTATTAAATAAGTATTGATGGCTGTAGAAAATTATAATAAAACTGTAAAACAAGACTTTCCATCACAGAGGATTTCATTTCGTCATCATCGTCATGAAAATCATCAGACGGTAACCTACAAAAGTTTCGACACTGGCCGAAGTGGCTTAATTTGGACATTGCCAACGGAAAAATTAAACGTATATACCCAACTAGTTGCGCCCGGCGGTGTTACCCGCGATAAAAAGTATGAAAAATTAACACATCTATCCCACGGGAACCATACATTTTATCGGGATAAAAATGCCTATGTGCTATTCCAGACTATAATCTATCTCTGTGCCAAATTTCATCCAGATCCGTTCAGCCGTTCGGGCGTGAAAGAGTAACAAACATCCATCCATCCTTCCATCCAAACTTTCACATTTATAATATTAGTATAGATTACTGGTTTGATTAATGTAAACATCGACCCGGGCGTAAGTCTGTGTATTTTCATAGACAAAGAACTATATTGTCAAATAGATGCAGAAACTTTGTGTCTTCAATATCGAACACTGACAACTTTTAGACAAGATGATCTCACATAAATATTAGTCCAGGAGCTGAGTTGTATTTCTTAGTTTCACATTGTCACATTTTTTTTTATTCGTAACGTAATCCCTTAAGTGTTAGTCATAGTAGACTACAACCGGTTGAATAGATATTAGAATATCTGATTATAACTAACTAGTTTATGCCTGCGGCGTTGCCCACACAACCATCGATTTTGCTATGCTGCTCCCTAATAGTTCTAGCACCCATAGCGTGGTGGTACTACCCTATTACCTATTGAAGACCTGATTAGCGCAAGCTATCCAATAGCGCAAGCACTTTTGATATCGTTCCAATAGTTTTCCAGTGATGCATGAACAAACAGACACACACTTGTTTCGAAGTTCAGACGTAACGTTGCCAATAGCAAAGTGAAGCCACTTTTTAAATGCATTGGTAATGGTAAATGTTTCCATATACAAAACTTGTTGCCTAGAAAACGATCCTATATTTTTAATGTGTGCGTGAAGGCGTGTGTTTAAATGTTAGACCAGAGTGTGTTAGGCTTCGTGTTCTTCGACGTTAGTGCCTACTTTAAAATAAAAAACATTCTGCAACCGCCTCTTCGTCTATTTCGTCATTTCGCAAGAGAAGATGGCGATCGATACTTTAACGATCCTTTGTCTTAGCTTGTCAACGGTTTGCTTTAAGATTGATAGTTCTGCATGCTATCGTGCTAAATAGTTGGTACCTATCTATCTTGTGTTGTCATATCGTGACTTGTAAATGGCTCTTCTAACGTTTATACCGGCATGAAAACTAGCTGGGTGATTGTGATTGGCTCAAATATTGTGTAGCTGGTATCATGGTATCATCATGTTCCACGGCGTGTTACTTGCTATCCACTGCAGTAAGTACTACTAGTAATATACTAGTACTGCCGTGGACTTAGTACTGTGCTAGGTAGGCTAAGCTGTTTATCAATCCAGCCAACCATATCTTTACTCGAGTTAATCTTATCTAGTTCTGAAATTAATATAGTTGTATGCATAAGTCGGATCGTGTCGTTACCGTATCGGTGCCACATCGTGCTTTCTAAAAGGATCAGTGATGTTAATTAATTTGTATTTCATGAGCTAAAGATGGATGGATCAATGGCGAGCTGTACGAGTGTGATGAATAGTGATGTTCTCTGTGAGCGAGTGTGATGTATAGCTAGTGTTGTTTATGAACGATGGTTTACTGTTGTCTATGGTTAGGAACCTTGAAATAGTTTAGTTTGAATAGAATAGTGAAATGTCTGTGGCGTTCAGCCTTTTCACGCCTTTTCGCCACGGCTCACGCTTTGCCTGATTTGTTGTGGCAACACCGCAATGGAGTGAGACTTTTATTAAAATGAAGTATTGGACAAGTGACCCCTACATGGATTAACGAGACTTTGTATGGTGGTAGCCCGTGGTAGCTTACATTTGGAAGGGAATGGAGGGCTCCCACGAGATAGCTATATATATATAAATATACCCATGGTAACATAGTCCTGAGTACTGCAGTTCTTTTTAAATTTCCAACATTCCGTAGCGATTTATACCGTGAAAAGCACAGACTTATTAGCTTATTAGACATGACACGGTGCGGCTTCTGTTAAAAAAGATATAGTTCTTATATATAAATAATAAACTAAATACTAGTGTTTGCTAAGCAAGGCTCTTACAGGGAAGCCTCACTCCGAAAAGGCTTCAGCTGTCTGTTTCTTCTTTCGGTTTGAGTCCTTGTAAAGAAGCCTCCTATTTTCATTCCACGTAGTGACCCCTCATTAACACGGTGCTCGTTCTCTGTCGCACGCAAAGACGTCATAATACGGCCGTGTCGCTCTGTCGGAACCTACTGTTTTAATTTTTCCCAATCGGAAACGTTAAACGACTGAGTTTTCGCTCCTCTTCCTTCTTATCTTCATTTACAAAAGTAATTTATTAATGTGGGAACCATGTAGCCATTAACATGTAATTATATACTCAGGGTTAGTATTTTTTTAACCAGCTACTCAAGCCTGCCTATGTAGCTGTTTACGTTGTTCTCACATACCCATAACAATGTCAAAAATGTATAAGATCAATTTAAAAACAGAATCCATGGAGTTTCTTACCCGTTCTTCTTCATAGCTAGGTGGTAAAGTTGTACCTTGGCAATTGAGAATTTTTTAACGATTCGTAAGCACTGCACTTAATGGTTTACATGAATAAAAAATCTTCTGATCCTGATGTCATATTTAAGAGTTATTAAAAAATATGTTTAACAGTTAATAATCATTAAACATTCCTGGCCCTCCATTTAATTAAGTATACACTTTTTAATATATTTTCGTTGTAATACTCACCGGCCGAGGTGTAGCACTGAGAAAGCGGCGCAAAGGAAAAAAAAGTGTTGTCGTAAAACCGTGGTTTTCATTTAGGCTTTTTAATTAAAGACGTTTCAGAGAAAGTCGCCATTAATCCACTGTTACCCGGCAAAATTAAAGGGGTTTGTCAAAGATGTAAGCTTTATGGAAAAGGTACGGGTAGCTAGGCAGCATTTATAGTTTTGTAGCATTTAGCCGCCATCAACTGACACGTTCTTTCACACGCGATCGGAGAGTGCGAGATAGAACACGTAAAAGATTACGCGCAATCGCGAGTGATTGTATTGTTTAAATGCATTTTTGACAGTTGATTGATTCGCGCACGATTGCTCCGTTTGAAAAAATCTATGATAGCGAATCACTGCGGGAGACTTTTGCGCCTTGTGGCGCGGCCTACGCGATTTTGTTTTTCTCTTTGTCTTACCAATTCACGCGGTAAAGAGCGTACGATTACTGAACCAACTGCGATCCAAAAAAAGTAGCGTCGTATTAATTTTGTCTAAGCCTTTTGATTGAAAGCGGTTATATTTCCATTATGGCCCAAATACGTTTCAACTGGCGTGGTGGCTACCACATGGCTTTTATATAATGTATAAATTAAATACATTATAAATATTTATTATATAATGGGGGTAAATAAACTCGGTTTAAATTGGCTTGGTGAATTAACTTTTAGTCGCATTTAGAAATACTTTAATTCCATGTATACTGGTGACAAAAGTACAAATTAATAAGAATCACCTAACGACCGAGGTTCTTTTTCTTTCCAAATAACGTTTTTTCCCGTTTTCAGTCACAACTTCAGCCTTCAGCCCGCGCCGTCGGAATTCGTTTGTCACGGCGTCCATTTACGATACTAATGTTGCTTTGGATATTAATTTATAATGCTCATATAGATATTAAACATCGATGACTCTGGTACAAATATCTCGGGTACGGCTCATCAAACAATGTTTGTACCTACCAGGATTCGAACCCGGGACCCACAGCACAGAAAGCAGGGTCACTCACTACCTACTGAGCTAATCAAGTCGTCAAATCTAAACATATGTTTCGGATTGGAACCCGGGACCCGCAGCGCAGAAAGCTGTGCGCTGTGCTACTGCGCTGATCAGGTCGTCGAATCTAAACATGTTTTTTTTAAACGAAATCAAAAAGGAGGAGGTTCTATCGCGTGTTTTTTTTCCTTTAATATTGTTGTCTGCGCCTTAAAAACGTAACAAAAGAGAAACCAAATTACCGAAATGTTGTAAGTACCACTTACGTGCTCACTTACTTCTAAAGTAAAAGAAGGATTCCCGAAAGCTAATTTGATCGGTATCGACAAATCGTACTAATTCGGTCGGACGTGGGCGACATTCGTGAAATAGTAACCGTCACGCCGCCGCGCCGCGAATGTGAAGGGAACATTTCTACACAACGCTGGTATATGTCCCAAAGTGTCCTACCTCTAAGTTTATTGAATAATCTACAAGATGTGTGGAGTATGTAGAGATATAACGCTTGCTAACAAAATAAACTTTACAGAGTATATAAAATAACGTAACAATTTTAACACCGCGCGCTAATTTGATGTTAGCGACATCTATCGGGAACAATGGTAATAAATATTGCACAATTTCCAACACTGCCGAATGCTAATGCTCTAAAATAATAAACTTTTGGGAGCGGCTTACACTGATGCCGATTTTTTTTTACTTTCGATGACATTATGATGATGGTAATAGCCCGGAAAGATGGGCAAGAGTGGTCACACAATTAGTGCCTGAAGGTGGGCGCCGTCGCCGCGTCAAGACCAGGAACGTTGGCGTGACGACCTAGATGCAGTTGAAAAGAATGGGCTGGAGATAGCCGATGACGTGAGCGTGGAGGGTTATAGGGAAGACCTTGGCCCAGCAGTGGTATGATATAGGTTAAAAATATTATATTATGAGCGTGACATTATACAGTCTGCCAACAATAATAATAATATCGCCAGACGAACACACTAACGATACGATCCCGCACTAAGCAACGCTTATATTATGGGTACCGTATATACAATGGACTGGGGGCCAACCCAGTATATAATACTTATATAGATATTAAACATCCATGACTTGGGCACAAACATTCGTGCTCAACACACAAAGATTGTCCGTACCAGGATTCAAACCCGGGACCGTGGGCATAGAAAGCAGGGTTACTACCACCTGCGTTAATCAGGTTGCGCTAATTAATCTATCCGAATAGTAAGTTATGATAATATTTGTTCTAGTTTAGTTCAGTTTATATACTACGTGACTATTGAGGAGAGATCTACCAATTAGTTCAAGTAACTATCAAAACTATAAGTACCTTCGTAATGACATACTTAAGTTACTAACCGACATGTGTGCACTATTGGGGCAGAGCTGTCAGGGCATCTTAAGAAAACTATGTGTGATTCGGAAAGGATAACCTTAAAATTGTGCTTATTTAAAGCATTTGTAATCATTATGCGAAGTCAGAATTCCGATATGATAATGCACATTAAATAAAAACACATAAATAAACATCTAAACGATTACCAGCGTGCGTGCGGTGCGGTGCGGTTTCGGAACCAAATTCAAAAAAGATGTCGAAAAAATAAAAAATAAACTGTTCCGTTCCCCTTTCAACATATACTTTTTTATTTGAGAAAATCAAAGCTGCCTCTGAAAATTTACTTCTTGAATATTCACACACAATGTGCGTCGCCCCTAAAATCGCTTAGTGGATGCAATTTTCGGGGCCCACGCAATACGACCGTATTTTTCCGGCGCTTACAAGTTCGCCACCTCTACATTAGCTCACTTCGTCACATTTTAAGAATTTCATACTGGCCATCAATTCTGTAGCGTCTTTTAATAAAAAGAAAAAAACACGGAATGGCCCGAGAAAAAAAAATACACGCGTCGAATGGAGTACTTTCTTAGGGACTTTATGGCGGGAAGTTGAACTGTGAAGTTATCAATTTTATTTTATTTTTCCAAATATTGTGTTTCTTTGATATATTATGTGTAATATTAGTGGGTTATTAACCATTATTATTTGTTCATAAACGTCCACGAGTGAAGGAAATTGAATTATATTAGTATAATCAAGTTATACTTTTCAAGTTCTCCCCAGATGTCCGGTATTTTTTTAGTAAAGTATCCACAGCTTTACTGATTTCATCGTCATCCTCGTCATCGAAATCATCATTAACATCAGAGGTACTTGTAACTTTATAAAAAATATCCAGAAGTGGCATAAATGGCACTGTTTTGTAGTAGATTGCAACATTTTATTTCGTTGTTTAAAAATTAAAAAGTAATTACCTAAACTGGATTAGATTGCAATAATGTATAAAATAATCGGTAATTACGTCTATACCGTGTCCACATAAAAAAAGATTTAAAAATATAAATCAATCATTAAATAGGTCGATGTTAAAATAAAACAGCTTTCACACATTTATGTGGCAGCTCTCATTTTTATCAGACGATAAAAAAATCGGTCGATGAAGCGAGAATCGCGTCGCTAATGGAATGTCCATTGAATGAAATCCGTTTTTATCACACGTATGGAACTCCAAAAATGGTCTCTATCATTAACAATAGTGGACGAGTCGATGGCATAATGGATAAATGGTTGCGCACGACACAGGCATCGACATAGTATAAGTGATCAGTAAGGGATACATCGATATATTTGGAAATGTCTACCCTATCTGCTGTGGATTTAAGTTGATCTTGCACTTGGTCATTCTGCACTCTTAGCCATTTAAATAGTGAGACGAAGTTTCTCTATTCTTTGTCACTCTTGAGTGAATGCCTAGGTTAGTTAGTAGTTAGAAATAGGTAACTTTTGAGAATGATAATTCTCTTTTGATTGATTCTCTTTTTCTGGATCCCCAATTTCATGTTGTTTTCGTCAGACCCCGAAAAAATATTTTAATTTACATGAATGCATCGAATTGAATTTTATAAAGAATTTGTATTAGTAGGCAAATAATATCGATTTCCCCATCGGCACCCAGAATCTGCACCTTGTGTATTTTGCTGAAGATTATTTTTTCGGTAATATACTAAAACCGAACCACTTACAATCAATAATGTTTAAGTAACTAGAAGTTTTTAAAATTATTAGTACATAGGACCTTATTTACTCTCGAAACCCCAAATAATGAGATTCGCCACAAGCAGTTGATAGATTTTTTCAGGTTTCTGGCCGCACGTTACGACTGTCATAGATCATAGAGTGACCAGCCGTTATGTCATAATGGTATCAAAATACTAATAAGGAAGTATAAAGGGTATTAAACTTGGACCAACTCTACGTGCCATATACTTCCAGTCCTGTGGTGAGCATGTCCTAGAGGAAGCTACACGTGTGGTCACTCCAGGAGCCGTCCCGCTCGGCTGAGCACGAAGTCAATGGTACGGAAACTATAATGATCCGCCGTCTCACAAACAAATGGTGCTTTTATACGGTGATAAGCATTTATATCGTTTTGTGTGCGCTAAGTGCATTGATATTATTTGTAGAGATTTGTAGAGTCGAGAACATCTTATCTCATCTTCTCATTTTCTGATTAACGATTAATTAATCGGTTGTTTTAAGTTACAAAATAATTTAAAATGAATATAAAAGAGGCAAAGTATACCGATTGCATATTTTTTTAAATCTTCAATATACAGATAAATATCAGTTACAGTTTATCAATATTATAGATACTTAGAAAATATATGCACAGAATATTAAATTTATATGCATGACAGTTAATATATAAAAAGTGATATTTAGTAAATAAATCAAGTAATTACTATGTTTATATAGCTGCCTTTTTATTTTTATTAGTAGAAGGGAATAAAGGGAGGAATCATTAAACCGTACACGCGCTATTTGTGATAAGAAATGTAACTACATGGAATTGTAAATTACAGTTTACGTGTAATTCCATATAATAAGGGACGAAGTAATTTATTACCTACCAAAGTAATGTAATTTTTAAATCTGGCAACATCAAGAAAACATTTTCGGTAACTCAATTTAAAGAGTGTGGCGAAACATACATTTTAAATTACCCTTTTAAATTATGTATTCTGCCACCCGCCATTTTTGCGGAGAGAGGCGCGCGCCGCAATTAGACGCGGCTCGTTTAACCCGAGATCAAGACTTAATGAGCCACGCGTATGGTTTAGTGCACTCGCAGAATCAAAAGAATAAAACTGTGGAACACCAAAGCGACGTGACCTTTAACTATCATGTCCGTTAACCGATCACTAGTGAACTAGTGACCAAGATATACTGAAGTATATCTTGGTCTGTGATAACAGACGTGGTTCGCTATGACCTATGTCTTGAATTAGCATGTTCAAAATATCGAAGCAACGGTTCGAATGACTCCTTGGTACGCTCTACTCGTGCAAACCTGAAGAGACCAGTATAGAACGAAATTTTATAAATTGTGATTGGGGGTGAGGTGGGGTCTCGCACGTATACAAGAGTTTGCACCAGTTTTTACGTTTATTTTTTGTAATTATCTCTACAAAATATAATCTTAACAAACATCGTTTTATTTTCGCGGGCGGCGGCCATCCGTTGTCCTTTTTCTCATACCTTAATTCTTCCATTCGTGCATCGATCTCATTCGTTCTTTATTATGCCAATCCCACAATAATACAGTGTGATTCAGAGACGGTATACTAAGCCTGGTGCTTGTATAGAATTTCGATATGTAAATAAAAAAAAAATTGCTCACCAAAAATCACAATAGAATTTTTTTTTTGGGAACCTTATTTTTTTCAATATCGATACGAGTCGATACGAGACAAATGCGCTAATGGAGCGAAGTTTCATTGCTTTGTTTACCCATTTTAATCGTTCACTTATTATGTTTTTAATTTTAAAATTGACTGCCATTAATAACGTGACTTGTAATACAAGAGCGTCACAAGTATCTGAATGCGTTGGATAGATTATAACAATAAATATTGAGTATTCCGCAGCACTCCTCAAAGGTTATCGTATCCATGTTCGCGATATCGGTAACAATGTATTTTTTACATTGACGTGCGTTATTATTCGACGGGCTTTG
The DNA here is from genome assembly GCA_905404115.1 of Pheosia gnoma. Lineage (NCBI taxonomy): Eukaryota > Metazoa > Arthropoda > Insecta > Lepidoptera > Notodontidae > Pheosia > Pheosia gnoma. The sequence goes on from FR989912.1 coordinate 7,400,881, forward strand.
TGACAAATGCCTTATATATTTTTTATGTGTAACGAAAAAGATCAAATACATCGCTTTACCCTTGCGCGTATGTTATAAGAATATTTTTATTGGGATCCCTTTGGTGACGCGGAGACGTTCTAGTGTGTGTTTAGGTCGCGAAGGTGGGATTATTCCTTCCTATTTTTCTGTTGAACGTTATTATATTCAGACCCTTTTAATGCATTATTGAGCGGGCTTTTTTAACATGCGGGGTATTGTCTTAGTTTATACTCACATTATAGGCAGGCGTCGTCCGTCACTTGTCGAACCTATCGTGAAGTGCGTTGTACCCCGGCGGTTGGGGCCACAACTTGCTTGCAAGACATAACGCGTTACACGATTTTAAGAAGGGTATAGTAACACCACAGTCGCATAAAAAACAATAGTGTGCAAGCTGATGTGCACTTTATTGCGTTGCAGCTAGAGTCGCTATTTATTTAAATGTGTTTGCGGAGTGAAATATCTGTTCGTAAGAACTATTAGTTAATCTGTGCTAATGGTATCTAATGTGTCATTGAATTGCCATATTTAGAGGTATCATAGCATAGAATAAGGTGTAATAATTTTAGAAGGCAATGCAAAAATTTTAGAAGTCGCCAAATTTGCATGATGCTTGGTTTTATAAAAATTAATCTCACTAAGCCGATGAGGCCAACAGTTTAGCACATTAATTTAATAATGTCATTACTAATGACGTTAAACATTAAGCTATAAGAGGAGAACTACGTTAATATAGCCAACCGTTTAACGTGGTCATTTTATTGCCTTAAGGAAGGCGTATATTGGCATTAACATTAACACTAACCCAGATGTGGCCGTAGCATCGGATGCCACGCAAGAATCGATTATTCAACTTACAATCGTTTATATTTCCAAGCTACATCCCTAGTTTGTAACTGTGCGCTGTTTCCCTTTGATCACACTCCTTTGTATCGGCTGTAAATGGAGTCACGCGTCGTCTTAAATGTCACGAATCGCACCAAACTCGATCTTGTTAGGTATCGAGTGATATCGATTCGGGATTATGTGCCGTTTGGACGGGTACACGTGTGAACGGGATTTCGGCTAAGTGGGTTAAGGATCGCTATTCATGAGCCTGTTGAATCGATTTTTTGGCATTCTTTTCTGTCGAGATGTCAGTGTCATCTTAAGATAGTAACTTTTTAAAATGTGTAACTTTTTAAAAAAGAAAGTAAACCTAAAAGTAGGTCCAATTACCCACATTCTCCCCAAAATATTATTTTACACAACGTTCACTTTATAAACTAATTTTGAAATATCTTTTTAATATTGTTTTGTTGTCATAGTTTAGTTTGATTCCGTCTATTATAGTGTCCGCATCTGAAAGTCTTTTTTTCTTCCCTATCTCTATTTTCGTCACCCTCCATTGAGCTATCGAACTATAATTAATATGTTGGTAACAAAAACATCATAGCCTGTTACATAAAAAGATACCCTAACTCATGCATGCCTCTGTGTCAGTTTACAGCGCAATGAGAATAGACGAAAACGCGTGCCAGTTATCCCTGGCGGCTGACAATGAATATAAATCAGAAGCCGTATGATTGATTAGCTATTCGAATGCGTGTCGATATCCGTGCACTAGTGTGAAGTAGGCTATATTATGATCCATTAGATGTTTGAATATTTTCGTTCTTGCACTGTCAATGGAATAAATAGGTAGCTAGGGAAGTGTTCATAATTATGATGCCACTAGTTGCGCCCCGCGGTGTTACCCGCGTTTCCATATTACCGGGATAAAAAGTAGCCTATGTGCTATTCCAGACTATAATCTATCTCTGTGCCAAATTTCATCCAGATCCGTTCAGCCGTTCTGGCGTGATTGAGTAACAAACATCCATCATCCATCCAAACTTTCACATTTATAGTATTAGTTGAATTGCATAGCAGTTGTAAGCCAATAGGGTGACGTGAACACATTTGTAACATTGACTTTCAACATAAATAATTTTTATAATTTTACCATAGGCATTATCTATATCTTTACTCAAAGTTTTCGTTATCATGCCCCTTGGGTTCGCCCCGAGTCCATTGTACGGGACCTATAATTTGCGTTGCTTACTTGGGGATCGTACAGTTAATATGTTGGTGCGGCGATATTAAAATTCAATCTCGTTGAGAGGCGCAATGAATCCAAATAAAGCAAAACGGAAGGCTCCATAAGGTTGAAAGACGCTTGAAGTTCTTTCACCTCTGATGTCTTGAGATAATTACAAATTAAAACGGGACCGGCAGCCCTAGTGTGCTCCCCCTAGTCTAGCGCAACAAAATATTGTGTCTAGTGTTTACTGCCGTAAATGAGAAAACGAGAGCTCCAACAGCCCTACAGACTTAATGAAATAGGTACCGCCGGGTTTTAAAGACAACGAGTCAACATTTACTTAGTGTCTTTACTTTATAACAAATATACATTATTTTAGGGACACAAACGACTATTTTAGAGTTGTAAAACTATTCTATCAAATAAATCCTGTTACAGTTTTATTATAAATACATTATGTACTGATATAACTTGTTTTTATTGCGGTATATATCAGCATGGTATATGGTCTGAACTGAGAGGTTCCCAATGCCCAGAAGTAGGATAATAGAAGGATTACTTATAATTATTGGACTGAGATAGATAAAACTATATTACATCGAATTTAATAAGTAGGTTAATTGTTAATTTCAATAAAACCGAAACATCGGCTGAAACGCGGCGGATATTAATTTTCAGAACTAGCTATTGCTGTAATAAAGTTAGGTTGTACTGGCTCGGACCGGATTAAATCGGTTGCAATGTACCTACCAACTATTTATTCTGTACACCGGCTTCAAATTTAATTTGCTTTGGTTATTATTATTAATGATTTTTGTTATCTGTGTCTGTATGTCTCTATGTTGGTTTGTAATCGCATCACTTGAGAACGGCTGGACCGATTTGGTATATTTTTAAATCAGAATCAGAATATGTTTTAATCATGAAAACCATTAAATACAGTACTTATAATTCGTCAAAAGAGTTACAAAATGCTAAGCTACAACTTGACCACCCATTCGGAATGCTGTTTCTATGGAGAAACGGGAAAGAAACTCCATGGTTGCTCTTTTTAAAAAGAACGTTTACATTTTTTTACATTGTTATGGGTATGTGAGAACAATGTAGGAACGACTAGGCAGACTTTAGCAGCTGGTCAAAAAAAGAAGAGGAGGGCAGAGGCAGGCAGGGCCCAAGAGGGCTTTTAATCTTGAAGACCTGGGTTATATTCCCATAGTACGACAAAAAATTTACACTGGTATTCTCTGCTAAGAAATTTCAAATAGGTAGTAGCTCGGATATAGAAGGCGTGTTTAGGTAAAGTAACTTTAAAAAGCGGTTCTAAACTACATAGAACCAAAATTATTCTAATTATAAGCTGAATGCAATCAGCGTGGCTCAGTCGCATTAATTCGGCGCATAAACCCCCCCGCAACTTTTTAATTTTACGTGTTAACGCATAATTGCGCTGCGTTACGCGCGTAAACGCCCGTAAATCTGTCCGATTCCGTTATTTATACGCTATTTGTTGCCGTTGAAATATAAGCAGCTGTGGCTGTTTATGTTTATGGTGTTTTAATGTAAGTACGATGTTTAGCCTGTTGTGGGAGAAAGAGGGTGGTGAAAATATAAGGTGTTTCATGTTTTTAGGGTTCCACTTCCCTTAAGTCTTATCACAATGTGTAATAAGGTCGGCATTCAGTCTACTCTGATGTAGGTAGCTTACGCAAGTGCACAATTTCATCAACATCATAAACATTATCATTATCATCAGGGGTACATAGAATTCAATAACAGTAATCAAGAATTCAATAACAGTAATCAAGAATTCAATAACAGTAATCAAGAATTACTCGACACTGGCAAAAACGGCACTATTTTGCAGCTGATTGCCAACATAAAAAGAAAAAGAAGAAGTAGGTACCTATTGCAATAGTTAACATAAAAAGAAAAAGAAGAAGTAGGTACCTAATGCAATAGTTAACATAAAAAGAAAAAGAAGAAGTAGGTACCTAATGCAATAGTTAACATAAAAAGAAAAAGAAGAAGTAGGTACCTAATGCAATAGTTAACATAAAAAGAAAAAGAAGAAGTAGGTACCTAATGCAATAGTTAACATAAAAAGAAAAAGAAGAAGTAGGTACCTAATGCAATAGTTAACATAAAAAGAAAAAGAAGAAGTAGGTACCTAATGCAATAGTTAACATAAAAAGAAAAAGAAGAAGTAGGTACCTAATGCAATAGTTAACATAAAAAGAAAAAGAAGAAGTAGGTACCTAATGCAATAGTTAACATAAAAAGAAAAAGAAGAAGTAGGTACCTAATGCAATAGTTAACATAAAAAGAAAAAGAAGAAGTAGGTACCTATTGCAATAGTTAACATAAAAAGAAAAAGAAGAAGTAGGTACCTAATGCAATAGTTAACATAAAAAGAAAAAGAAGAAGTAGGTACCTAATGCAATAGTTAACATAAAAAGAAAAAGAAGAAGTAGGTACCTAATGCAATAGTTAACGCGAATAAAATATGATTCTGATTTGATATATAGCCACTACATAGATAGACTAATGTCTATCACAGATATTGATGGCAATGATTAATTCTGTTTGGGATTAACGGCAACTCTGTCTAAATCGACCCCGCCCCGGCGGTACCCTAATTTTCATGCCAACTATGTGCTGATCGCGACTTCACTTGGGTTTGAAGGTATCGATAAAACGCACTGCAACTGTCTTACGGCGTGACCAGAGGTGCAATGTTGTGCAACCATATTGGATTATGTTATCAAGTCCCTTTTTGCCAATAAGAAGCCATATCCTTCCAGTATGTGAGCTGAATCATCCAATTACTTAGGTATAATTACATTATATACCTGACCAAACTCTACCAATAAAGCATGTATGTTGGTAACAGGGGCACACAAGTTCAAGAGATTAATTATGCTTTCGGAAGGACTTCAGCCATGGTTCTTACCAGTTTATTTTATACTAGCTGTCCCGGCGAACTTTGTTAGGTTGTAATCAAATGTATGAGAACATGAATTATCGTCATTGTATATTTTTTTGTGAATATTTCCCATGTTTTATTCTGCTATTCGGTTCAAAAATCAAAGATCATAAAATCGACCCACTGGTTCTCGAGTTAGAAATGGTATAACTATCAAGACTTATATATAAAGATAAAAGAGGCCTATATGCTGTTTGTAACATACCTCTATTTATCTCAAGACTCTACTGAGACATTTACAAATATCAAGCTGCGTAAACCCGCCACTATGATTTATGAAGTGTAAATAAGTATTATTTTCAAGGGCACTTGTACATACAGACATGACGACGTTACCCTTTGTGTTACGTAAAGATGATATTTTGTATGCATAAGTAAAGCACATATACAGTTACCAAAGTACATGCCGACACAGTACATCAAGAACAGAATATCAAACGAAAAAAAATCATAAGCAGTAAATTAACTTGGTCATTAAAATTTAAATGTGCCCGCAATGAACTTTGTGTCTTATTATGACATAATTTCAAATTAAAATAACAACCATATAGGCCATCTCATACGACATGATACCTTCATAAAGAACATCATAGAGGGGAAGGTCGAAGGAAAGCGTGGACGAGGAAGACCAAGAATAAACTACATGAGTCAGATAAAGGAAAGGATCGGTGTCATGTCGTATAGGGAGGTGAAAGAAGCTGCTCTGGATAGAGACAGGTGGAGGGAGCTTCATCAGCTACACCGACAAGGGTCTAACCCTTAAATTAGAAGAAGAAGAACCAAAAATCACCTTAGCTATGTATATAATAAGAATCACTGACAAGTGATACTGTTACCCTCATAATAAAGAATATACGGTGACATCTCAGCCGGCCACGTATTCTCATCTGCATCTGTAAATATTTGTAGCTGTATCAGTGTGGATTCAGCGCTGCGGTGAAATTTGTATTCACCCATAATATCTAACGGCTAAATACTTGAACGGTCCTGTTGCTGATTAAGCCGTCGTTATCTTGCATTTTTTGGACACCCTATAATTAAGCAGCTCCAAATTAAAGTCATGTTTGAGCATTCGGTGGCGAATATGATAGTTACTTTATCTTAATACTTATCTTGCCATATTTCATGATCTTACTCTTTGATGCCGCACTAGGCCGCCGCGCGACGGGGTAATTGCTCGAAGGAGCTGCGGAAGACAGCCCCCCCCCACTGTTATTAATGACGGGTACCCTCCCCCTATTTACAAGTCATTAACTGGAGCCCTACAGAATTCATGTTTATAATCAAATAATTCGCGAAACTATGAATTTTCAATGTTTTTTACGTTCAGAAGGGGCGAAGACGAGTTTGGCCCAGTTTGTGATTATTATTCGTGCTGTTGGCGTGTTCATTTGGGAAATAAAACAGAAGCTGAAATATTAATCAAGAAGATACTTTATAACAGCAACAAGAAGATACTCAAACGTCTTTATGTCTCCAAGGTGTTACCGAATCACGCGCCGATAACTAGGGTTATAACGCCTAGGCTACGACTTCTTCTTATATTCCAAAATGTATATAGGTATATTACTTATATATGGTATAATAAAATATAGGTACGAAAATAAATTCAACAAGTTACTAAAAATACAACAAAAAAGTACGATCTCAATTGGCTATGTAAAATCAATCATCGCATCTATTACCTTCTAGAGGATTATTGTTTACAAAATACAAGAAGAAAAGATTGATTTCTTACTATCAATGGCTATTCAGTCATTTACATAACAAATACGTACAGGTGGGTTATTTTAAATCATTCGGAATCGACATCGGAAACGGATTTGAAATTTTCCGATGTTAGTGTCGCTCCCTACGAGCTTCGCGACGGAGACTTTTTGAAAAAACTATTTGGTATTGTCATCAAGATACATCGAAAATAATCAAATTTGGAAATTTTAATAGCGATTGCAGTAATCCAGCTCGGAAGTTTTCGATTCCGTTTCCGATATCGATTTCAAATGGTTTAAAATAACCCCGCCGGTGAACCTACCACCAAACTTCAAGCTATCTTAAAGTTCTACACCACTGTCCAAGTGATTTACTTCGAAGAACTCCCCGCAATATTCTAATGTCGCCAACTTGCTTTTTTCCGCGATGTAGTCTGAAACACGCTTGCAAAGTTCGCGCAAACAAGCCAACTTGTGAGATTAATGACTTGCAAATAAACCTCCGTCGAGGATAAGCTGGTTGCTATATGTACCTGGCCCGTATGGCTAGTTATAATATTATTGTTTGCGAAAGTTTGCCTGTAGTCGTAAATAATACATATAAGCTCAGTTGGCAGCTTAAGACGGTATTTTGGGCATACCAGCCCTTTTTAATGCAGTGTAATAATATCGGACAAGTTATCTTTCACCCGCGGTTTTGTTTGGAGTCCCAAGCGTTTTGTGTAATCGTTAACATAAACTTAAAATACACGACATAAACTTCTAGCTTTCAGCGATCCAGTAGTTGTCTCTGGCGAGAAAACATGCATTTTACTAATTAATTAATGTTAAGTGTAAGCAGAGCAGCGAATAAAGTGCCGCTTAACAAGTGCACAATTCGAGCATCAGCTAATTAAGATTTGTGCATAATTGTCTGTGGTTAAGTAATGTCCTGCAATCGGGCAATCCTTTTTCTGCTAATTTTTTTAATTGCTTTGTAATAAGAGTAATAACAAACTATTTTATTTCTTTTTGACTATATAATTACTAATGTAGTAGACGTATACAAACTGCACAAAGAAATTCAACAAACAAAGAGATTTTAATTAAAACGGGAACGAGGAGGCCATCCCTGTCTGTTGCCACAGCAGCCTTAAGATTTTACATTTAAATTAACCAAACCTTGACGACCTAAATGTACACTAAAGTCCAGACTGAAAAGACAGTGGTATAATAGTATTGTATGTAACAGAAGGTACCTATAACAATGTATTGCTCAAAAATGTAAAAGATCTATTTAAAAAAAAAAGCAACCATGGAGTTTCTTGCCCGTTCTTCTCCATAGGAACGGCATTCCGAACGGGTGGTAAAGCAGTAGCATAATGTTTTTGTAACTTTTGACGATTCATAAGTACTGTACAATAATGGTCTACGTGAATAAAAAATATTCTGATTCTGATACCGCAGTTTAGAAAAAACTACATGAAGAGGAATTCATTTGCTTAATACATCAGTTAAAAGGTACTCCCACATTAAAGGCCGAAATACATAAACGTACCAATAATAAAGCACGCAATGGAAATTACCTCGCGCATACTCTTAACTGAAATTTCAAGTCTACAAAATAAATGCCGTCTGTAAGCAGCACGGTTTCTCCGAATTTGATACTGGCATGCTTGTGCTAGTGCAATACCGCGCTTGCAATCTGCTCGCTCATCGACTACTCGATATGCTTTCTCAAAGTAGGAAAGTAAGTGTTTACTTTTAATTGGCTATACCATTAAAAGTAAACACTCAGTACTCCCAGTACAAAGTATAATTTTTTTAATGTCTAATAATTTGATTTATTTCTTTGGGAATGTTATCTTTATAACCTATTTGTTGGCGTTGTGAAAATGTTTTACATTATTATTGTTACACCTTATATTGTGTTTTACACCTACGCTTCAATACAAATTGCAATTCGAATATAAGTGGCGACGCTCGCTGTGACCGCAAATCGTTCGACACACTCACTCAACTTTCCACATACATCATATCAACGCATTATATTTATATTCAAACGCTCGCTAAGAATAAATAACACGCTCATGCTCGTATCTCAATGATTTATACATTCGCCATGCGTAAATTCAATAAACACAGTCTTTTTCAATAATTTCGTTCGACCGAGGCCATGAGAAAATATTTCTTCAAGTAAATTATCTTTAGATAAAAGGTTTGTCGACCCGTGAACTCCGAAGGTCGGTTTTTGGGGACAAAGGCGTGTTTCTTTTTGGTAGAGAAATTGAAAATTACCGACTTTTCCAACGGTATTATAATGGCCAGTCTCCCTTGACATTTCCCGTTAAATAGGCATAAGCGCGCCATTTTATTGTAGACAATTGGGCCGTGACGAAGATTGACCCGTTGTCAACTTAATGTCAATTGGGGATTTGGCCCACAATTTGTATCAGCGCTGTGGGCAGACTAATCGTGTAATGTGCTCTACGAACCGTATAGGGCCCTAATATGTCTATTTCTTGGAACTCTACTGTTTGCTTAGAATGTCGTCCATGGCTACAGATACCTCTAAACTGCCGATTAACAATAAAATAATTACCACATTGGTCATGTTTTTCCTTAGTTGGATGGGCTAATGTTTTTTTTTGTAATGATTTTAATGAAGGTACAGCAAAAAGAACGAAGTACTTAATATCAATAACGTTGTTATCCCATCAGGGCTCTACATCAAACGTCTGTCACCCCTACTAAGGGCTCTCGCGTTCTACACCGTAGGTTACATGAATGTCATTAAACAGCGACTTTTGCGAGTTCGTGACTAAACTGATATTGGACCAATTACCGCCTCCATAGCCTTGTTAGCAGCCAACGATGAGAATCGAAAGCGTAGTAGTGGCCTTATTTTATGTTTCTTTTAATTAAAAAAGAGTGATTTTTGAAGGAGAAAGTCCATTCTCAAAAATGAACTCTATGATGGCGTAAGAGTGTCAACTGAGTGGTGCTTTACGTCAATGTGTTAGAGAGAGTAAGCAAGGAAAACGGAAGAAAAAGTATTTTGTACCTTGACTTCAGGGTATCTACTCCCGTGATATCAGTGACTAACTCATTAGCCTAAAAGTAATATTAAAAAAAAATCTAACTATACCTGCTATTCTATCTGTACAACTCAGAGAAGTATAAAACACAGCAAAATGATAATATTAATAATGGGAAAGCTTCCCGCCATTACCGTTACGAGTCATTCAGGGCCCCAATTAATTTAACGGCATCACTTTAAAAATTGTTGACGAGAAAAATTGGAAGTTGTTCAGGTAGAGGATTCTGGAGGGTTCAGTGGAGTAATCGTAACGCAATCAAGAAAACATGCTGTCACTGTAATTCTTATATATGAAATTTGTGGTGCGAGCAGGATGGCACACGCTTAATTTAAGCTATAGAACTGACGTAATGAAGTGAACTTAACTGATAGGAACACTGAAACTAAACCTGTATGATATCGGAATCGCGGAAACTATGCTTGCATTACCAACTTCACAAGAAGCGCGAAATTCTATTCTAGAGAAAAAAATATCCACGGAACCTTTGAAAATAATATTAAAAATACCACATAAAAATACCTTTTTATTAATTTTCGCGTTTCACCTCTGGGTTAATTACTTGGAATTATTACTTTTTATTGTGGAATGTTTATCCTTTTGAAGTCCAAATGTTTTAGTCGATATAATTATGTTTGTGAACGACTCAGGTAAGTGGGTACGTTTTAAAAGTTGTGAATAATATTGTTTAATCGCATTTCTGGGCATAGGGCCTTTATGATACACAGCATGCAATTCATCTTTTCTTAATTTTTAGTTGGAAATCAACTAATTGACAAATTTCTGCTAGTGTCGAGTGAAATTTCTTGCTTGATGCGTTATGTGTTTAAGAAGGTAGGTACCCATAATAATAATGAAGAAAATGAAATAAAATCTTCTAAATTAAAAAAAAAACATTGAAAAGATCCCGTAAGTACTAAGTACATCTTAGGAATGCTTGAAAAGTCAAGTTATAGCAAGAATATAAGAAACTAAAATAAAATGCTACCTATAAGATATAGGTACCATTTTATTCCTGTACGCTTATCATTAAAATAATAAAGAAAAAGGATAATAAAACTATACATACTATTTCAACATAACTCTCCAGTTTCCCCCAAATTCCGTACCAAACCAACACCAAAATCGATTTGGCAGTTCATAAAAAATAAGTTATAAACTTTTTTTTAAAGTATTTCCCAATTTCCCGCGTAAAACCGAAGCCATCTCATTGAACCGCGAAAATTCAAAAAGTTTAAAAATAAGTATTCCGTTCTAAAATCGGGATATAAAATTAAATATCCGGAAGAATCAGGCCGTTATCTGTAATAGAAATCTCTGGATTTATCGGCTTTGTGGCCGTGGGTTTGTACTGGATTCCGGATGAAATATAGGCTGTACAGGCGGTGGTCGTGCCTTAGTTTCTCGTTTTAAAGAGAGCAGTACATGGTGTTGGATTGCGCTCTTCGATATTATTTTTGTCGTTTTTTATATGTGCGTTCTTTTTTTATGGCCAGTGATTATCGTGTTGCCATTTCTTTTGGATAAAGTATAATCACTCCACAAGATTAGGACCCAATGGTTGAATACCATCCGTGGTGCCGTAAAATTGGTCTTCGTCCAGCTGTAAGCTTGGTTTCTGTGGCAATCAGCTTACTTTTTTTTTCGTCCCTGCTTTGCGTGCATATTTTTCGCTTTTTTTTTTATTAAATTCGTTGCTGGGTCCAGGAAGATTAGTTTTTCCCTGGAACTCGCCGTGGTGTGACTATTGGCCGGAGAAATTTGTTGGACTGCTTTACATTGCTGGGTGGAAAGTCCTAAGTTCCTTTTTTTATTCATATATTTATACGATTTAATGGACGAAAATGGAACGGACTGTTTCCATTATTGTCCGATCATCCACGAAGATACGGATATAAACTAGTTTGTCCAGAGGTACGGCGGGATACTTATAGATAAAATATTTGACATTGGCACAATATACCCAAGTCTCATGTCAGTGCAGAGCACAAAAAAAAACGCAAACCATCCTCTCCGATAAATGATATCCAAATGAAAAATAATAATTCCAGTTTTATTGGTTATGCCTTACAAAGATTTTTCCATACGATGAAAGCAATTTATGTGATAACGTTCGGGCAAATTGCTTTCTGCCCTTTCTTTGCGTCTATTGAATTTATTGCTCGACTCAGGCTGAGTGATATTTATGGTACAACTACAGTTAGCGCTGGTAATTTATTATATCCTATCAAAAACTCGCGGAAACGATCGAAAAACTACGGATTCGTATGCGAAACTTTCTTTGGTTTATTAAGTGAGGTTAGCCATCTTTTTCGTTTATAGGTCGTGTGTGTTGATTAGAAATTAAATAATTACTATAATATTTGATAACTTAAAAGTATTATCAAGATCTAATCAACAGTAATTATAGTCAAAATTGCGCTACTCACAGTCTAATTCTGATTCTAAATAATAATCAGCATATGACTTTTTTTTACTAAAGGCACCTACAGTTTTCATATGCTTCTTGCTAATATGCCTATGAAATTACAAAAAGTATCCAGTCCTACCTGATTTAAGGGACTCAAACAAAACTAATTTGACGACTAATGACTTAATAAAAATCAAATCGTTTGTTCATTCGAAATTCGATTTTTAAATTCAAAGTTACTTATAAAGAATGTACAAAGCACGAATACTGCTTGGCATACTCGCTCCCTTTCACCCCTCCCTGTTCTCTGCGCAAATGAGCCGCGGCGTCGAAAGAGCCGGCAGATGGCGCTCACGTCTCATTTCTCACGGAATGTTCCACATCATTCACTGCTGTGCTTGCAAGGACGACTGGCTTGTCTATGGTAGGTATTCGAAAGCTATTTTTTAATTTCGTACAGGCAAAGATATAAATTTATAATTACCGAATATAAATCATGAATGCGCTTATATTATGTCATAAGAAGACCTACCAATAAATAAAGGGCTGAAGAAAATAAGGCAATATACCTTTGGGAGTACCTATCTAAAACATGATAGGGAGTGCATGTGGTCTACTTAACCAGAACTATAAGTAGGTGGCCCAGGGGGGAGCCGGGGTAATTCGACATCAGTTCAACCCTCGCGGGACGCACCTTTTTCCATTGTGTTTTGGATTTGATATATCGTAAAATGAGCAAATATGTACTATCATTTGTTTGTTGTGATGTCAGTTAAGCACGCTAAATCGATATGCTTTTAGATTTCACTAACTATCTTATAGTTAAACCGGATATTTGGTTGTTCTGAAAGTGACTTTATTTACTCTGTGGCCATCAAACAATGTAATGTCCTTCTTCTTCTTCTTTTTTTACGATGAAAAAAATGGATATGAATATGGCCTCACTCACAACTTAGCGGGTATTTTGCCAATATCAAGTAATTAATAGCAATAACACATTCAATAAATACACATTATAAATAAAATAATGGATGTGACATGATGATATGAAAATGGCGTCTTCATAATGTCCTTGTAAAATTAAAATCGTACTTTTTTAAATTCAGACATGGATCTCTAACAAAGGTTTTAATGGAAACACTCACAGAACAAGTCTTTAAAAATATAAAAGTCATAAGGAAAGATATTCCATTTTTAAAATATGATCCTATTAAAGTTAAGTCTACTCACTATTTGACAATTTGTTTCGCATCGTGAAGATCTATTATCCTCCAAATTCAAGCGGAATAAACTAAAGAAAAACATCATCAGTGATTGTCTGAAACTTTTCCAGAGGGGCTTTTATTTTTTATCTAGAACGTTTTTCAGGTCTATTCCTTTAGATGGGATTTTGTATTACGATGTACTTTTTACATAAATCTCGGAGCTGCTGTGTGCGAGAACGGGAAAGGAGGACGTGTGCTTTTTCTGTTTCAAGACTTTAACTCCATGACGAAAGTGCTATATTTCAATGTCAAAATGGTAAATGTTTGTTAGTGAGCTAGAGGAAAGAAATAATATGAAGACTCACAGATTGCCAGATACTAATAAAGCATTCCTTTTCGCTGTTTTAAAATTAATAATTACTTTATCATAATCTATAAAGATATAAATAATAAAAAAAAATGCTGTTGCTGGCTGTAAAGATAAATACCGTTTTTTTTACGCATGCTATATGTTTTAAGGGGCAGAAAAAAATAAAATATTGGGGCAGGTCAACGTGTGTCGGGGTCGGGTCAGCTAGTTAATTATAATATATACTGTAGCACTTGAGCGTACACAGTAGGTACAGTCAGGTGCATCGGTCGGGTTCCAAGCACTGTCGCTTGTGTCATTTCCCATCGCCTGTACCGTGTCACCGGCAAGCTTGTATTGCAGTGGAATAATATGTAGTGTTCAGCTTTAAAATAGCCTACTGTTAAGCACTGGATATCTTTAAATATTAGGCTTGGGATACAAGCTAGGCCCAGCCGTTAAGCTAGTTGGTTGATGCCTGACTTAGTAAACAACAATCATCTCAAGTTGTGGCTTATGGTACTGAATAGGTTGATTTAATATCATCACTTGGTTAAAAAAAAACAATTGGCAATTGTTAGTAAGTTTATAATTAAAATTTTGTTAATACATAATAATGAAACTGGAACGAATATAAAACATTTTTGTAGTTTAGTTATTTAATACCATCTAACTAGGAGACACACCTCATAACAACTATCCGCACTCAACGTCAAACAGTTACATCACCCACAGTAAAACCATCTTATATTCATTTGCATAAAGCTCATTTTCATTCTCCACTGACTACTTATTCTGGAAATTCTCTGAAAATTCGTAGCGCGGAAATATTTTCATTGCGCTCAGTCCCACGTCTCGTGCGCCCACCGGTGCGCTAGGAATGTTTCTGTTAAGAAATACTTGGTCTAACAAGAAATGTGGAAAACAAAAGATTCGTTTAATTGGCTCAGTTGGGTATGTCTTCGTTGTGAGGCTTGTTTTGAGAATTTGTTACTTCTTTATTTGAATGCTCCATATTTTTTTTATGGTAAATTCATGATAGATCAATAATCTTTTGTGTAGTTTTATGTTATTATGATTAGCTGCGCCGGCGTCATCTTTTACGAGCTTTTCGTGTTATTAGCTATCACGTAAAAATATTTTCATTTTCCCGGATAAAAAGTATCCTTTATGTTGACCCGGGATGTACGCTATCACGATGCCGAGGTTTCATTGAAATCCATCTCGTGGTTTCAGCTTCAATACGGGGTTTTTTGTTGATAGTAATTTGGTGTCAACGAGATAGTTTTGGTTCTGTGGCTGAGTTTTATAGAAAATGGTGTGGCTTTTGCAAATATTATATAGAATTTGATAGTTAACACTTTACTGTTTATAAACAACGCGGTTCTGAAACACGAATCACCCTTGTTCATTGCGCTGAAAATGATAATTAAGCACCTAATTAATTCAAGCAACGTCCAAGCACTGATAGCCGGAGCACTTAGCGTTGGAAAAAATACACGAAAGAAGATGGAAAATTAAATGAAAAAGATAGAAAATAAAAAGTTAAGGTGCAACAATAATAGTGTAAAATGTTTTAAACGGTCCATGGATAGTTTATATCGATAACATTTTCAAGTTATTTGAAGGAAGAGTAAGGTCGTTCCGCGCGCAATGGAGTGAACTATCTATGGTCGGGGTTTCGCTATACGATAGAATCAGAAATGATGACGCGTTGGCCAACTATATAGCTCTAAGGATCACAACGCTGGAGGGGCAGTGGTGGTAGCTTATGGGGCAGGAAGGTTCTAGAATAACGACCACACGCCGCAAGACGTAGAGGTCGAGGTGGACTAATAATATCAAGAACAGCGCGATGGTTGCGAGTGGCGGAGGTCTGTGACGTGTGGAAGTTATTGAGGAATCCTATGCCGAGCAGTGGATGTCCTTCAGCTGATGTAGGACGGATGGATACACTTGTAATTGGATACAAGGAATATTTATTCAGATTGGTTGACCCCTAGCCTTGTATGTTGTACTATGCACATCGGTTTATAAACGCGCATCATCACTGCGCGCAGGTGTTTCTCCAGGCAGCATGTCTGCCTAATCCTCGCATATTATGTACCCGCCACACCCGATGACGTCATCGCATTGAAATACAGGGCCGTATTGGGATGCGAGTGTTTTGTTTCTTAATACTCCTAAGGAAAAATGTACCTTATAATAGAAGAGTTTGCAATGAGAATAAAATGTACGATTCATTCGCGATAAGCCTGTAGAGCGTTGTCGACATCGTCTCGCATTGAGAGGAGGCCCGTGCCCAACAGTGGGACATTAAAAGCGCTCGTACCATTATATTATTATTGGAACGAAGTTCCTTATCGCGCGTTGCGAAAGGGGGCTAGACGGAAAAAAATATCACGAAAAGTTGTAACGACACTTTTTGTAAGCCGTGCGGCGTGCGCATGTTTCTCTGTCTGTCTCTCTCTCTCTTATAGAAAGCAAGCCAGATATTTTCGTTTCGTCTTTCTATTTCGCATTGAACAGTGTAGCTAGCTGGGCTCGGTCAGTCAGTCGGCGTGCGTTCGAACAGGAGGACGTATTTTTGGATTTAAATCAAAATGACGCAACCATCGACTAAGGAAAGGGAAATTCTCTTAAATATAATAGAATTATACAAAGACATGCCATTTCTTTGGGATAAAAAACATAAGGATTATAAAAACAAAGATATCAGCTCAGCAATAAATATTTTTTGACCCAACATTTTCTGCGTCTAATTCCTTCACTAATTAATTGTTGAGTGTATACAGGTTTTTTGTACATAATAAATAATAAAAAATAATAAAGGAACTTCGTTCCATCCTGTCCATCGTGTCCCTTGACACCTCTCAAGTTTTTATTATTATACACACGTCACTGATTGCATAAACTAATTTGGATATTATGAATCTATGAAAACGCAATTCTGCATTCGCTAGTTGTTACTACTTAATTTAGTGACACCGATTCCATATAATACTTACTGCACAAGGGAATTACTGAAATAATCAATACAGTGGGGTCTGAATTCTCTATTAAATTCCTAGAATGCTGATTAATTGAATTCAGTTGAAGCCACTAAATTAAGTTTCAGATCGTATTAATACTATTATCTCTGAGTTTTATATATAAGTTTCCAGCCTCTCATTACTTCGCTTCTTGATACTAATTAAAAATCAATAGCAGGTAGCTGGTGGCACAATGGAGAAGGTACGGTAGAAACTTTCTTGAATAGCCGTCCAAGTTTTTATTCGGTCGTTAAATTTTATGAATCGACCGTTTTGGGACACAATAGGCTTATAATGAACGTAAATGTAAATTAAATTTGAACTTTTTATGATTAATCAATTGTTAACTTTTTAATATACTCTCTGACATGCAACTCGGCGGGACAGAGCTATACTAAAAACTCAAACACACTGTTGGGTAACTCTATTATCAATTGTTTTCCATAAGGTATGTATTTGAGCAGACTTTGATAGATGTTTATTTACTCAATACAAATTGTCACGCATGACAAAGATGTCCGCTGTTTATTAATTTTAAAATGTAATATTCTTTGAATCCGACCCTGTGCACAGACGATACGGCATATGAATAGCACGGAGCGAGCACAGGGTCCATAAACTCTGTCTTACGAGATTTCACAGTCAAATGTCTGCAACCGAGTTCTCACTGAATAAGAGATTTTAACTTGAGGTGCGTACCTACACGTATATAACAATTTAATTGCAGAACTTTTGCCATAGCTGCTGTAGTGTCTGTTTGAACATGGTTCATGCGAGCGATACTCGTGATTGAACCTGCCCAACTCGTTTAAAAAGCGAGTATTTGATCAACCTTACTTATATACAACAAATCTTCTATACAGGGTGTTAGTGGCTTCGTAACGAACATTGATACCATGGATTCAACTCATGATTCTGGATAGATTTTCATTAATTATACGCATTTTTCTTAGTTTTTTTTTTAAATTGATTGTAGTATACAATCATAATAGAGGTTTATCTCAACGTGATTTTTAATTAAAAAAAACATAATTACTCATTTATTAAAACTCCATACGCTCGAACGTTCGTCATTCGCACGAGTCGGGTAACGCGCGGAGCGCTGTGTTGTGATCGCGTGATTTACGATACATTGCGCGCTCAAAGATTACAACACTTGTAACCTATGATATTTGACATAAATAATTTTATTATATGCTCTAAGTGTAACCTTTACTCAAAGTTTTTGTTACCATGTCCCTTACAACCTGTATATCATGCGAATACTTTTAAAATATCATGATTATAGCTTAGGTAGCGTTCAAGTATTTCGTAACGAATTTGGGGGGGGGGGGTCTTCTGAAACGTTACGATGCGTTACAGGGGCGAGAGGGGGGAGTTTGAACTACGCGTTACGTAACATTGTTTAAACCCTTCAGAACGGTCGCGTAGAGACTTTACGTTTTACAAAGGGGGGGGGGGGGGGGGTTTAAAGAAAAACGTTACGGCGCGTTACAGGGGGGTGGAGGGGGGGTCTAGCTAGGGGAATAGCGTTAAGTAATACTTGAACGTTCCCTTATTAATAATAACAATGAATCTTTAATATTCAGTTAATGTGTCATTGTGTAATTTGCAGTGTTATCCAGTGAGGTCATCGCCTACGCTTGGGGTCCGTAAGACACATTAATGGTATTATAGTTTTGGTAAACAATTTATTGTAGGATTTTCAATATAATAGAAGCGACCCGCCACGGATTAGCATTATACGTGTTTGAATTTATTTATCCGGTTCACGTGACCCTCGTATCTCTAAACTATAAGGCAATCATAGCTTAGGCCTCTGCCTCGAATTTAGCGGGCAGCGGGGCGGCGGCGGCGGCGGCGCGGGAGCGGCGGTCGTTGGCCGGCCCGCGCCGCCGCTGCCACGCCGCTGTTTTCGAGAACCGGTCCATTTGATTTTACGCATAAGATCCTGCCGCTCCCGCGCCGCCGCCGCCGCCCCGCTGCCCGCTAAATTCGAGGCTGAGGCCTTATAGTTTGTATAAGGTGTAACAATAATAGTGTAAAATATTTTAACAGGGCCAACAGTAGTTTATAAAGATAACATTCCCAAAGAAATAAATCAAATTATTAGAAATTTATTGATTTCACATACATATTTACGCGAATGCTACACATTAAAATAAACTTATTTTACAGATTACAGAACACCTCGGTCCTTCCATGACCATGGTTGCTGTAAGCAGCCGAAACGTTGGGAACGTAAAAACATAAAATAAACGCGATAAAATTAGTTTTATTTCAATGCCTATCAAATGAGGATTGAAATAAAACTATTTTTTTTCAAAGCCTATCAAATGTCCCACTCCTGAGCAAAGGCCTCCTTTGACTTCTGCACACGTGTCTGCCTTGGGCCATCTCCTGCCATGTTGGATGCTCCTGCAAAGGTGATTAATTCATCTCCCCATCATTTTCTTGATCAGCTTCTACCTCGGCGACCTCAATTGGGATTCCAATAGGTTTGAATCAATGATTGATAGTAATAGATAAAAAACAAATATTGCGAAATACCTTTTACCCTGGCTTTTTACACACCACTTTTACCACAGCTAAATTAATTAAATAAATATCGCCGGACCAACTATACGTCTTACACTAAGCGACGCTTGTATTGTGGGTACCGTACAATGGACTGGGGGCGAACCCAGTATATATTACTTATCGATATTAAACATCCATGACATGGGTACAAACTTAGGCGCTCATCACACAAAGTTTGTTCCTAACAGGATTCGAACCCGGGACCCTTGGCACGGAAAGCAGGATCACTACCAACTGCTCTAATCAGCTCGTCAAAATTCAAAGTGCAACTACACAGTATTCTACGCAAATCTAGTGATCGCTGTTATATTATACTTTAACGATCTTCATGTTCCATCGAAGCTTGTAATTGCGGTTGAAGTCATAAAACGGTTTACGTAACAGCTCTCATAAGGTCTCTGGTCGTTCAGTTACTTTTATAATATTGTGAGAGTTAGTGAAAATGCTTAAAACGAGTTTGGCTTTTGTATTATACATGGTATGGACGGAAGCTGCGGACCCTGTGTTTAGTTGTAGAGTGAGTAGTACGGTGATCATTATTATCTAACATTTCTACAAGGTGTAATGAAAATAGTGTATAATATTTTAAGAGGCCAACAAGTAGGTCATTAAGATCAAGTTTATGTATAAAATAAATGTGTACACAGTATTTGATTTTTCTCTCCGACAGCCAGACAGTATACTGTTTCACCGCGACCTTATTACGTAGTGTTTTTTTTTTAATTTCAAATAATTTGATTATTTCTGTCGGGAATGTGACCTTTATAGCCTACTGATCGACCTGTTAAAATATTTTACACTATTATTGTCACACCTCATATAAGTGCGAAAATCCCAAGCCCAGTTCAATATTGCGTTAGGACTAATTAAGTTTATTTGTAATTCTGTTATCTACATATTACGTCCTAACTGAGTTTGACACTATGAGAAATATAGCTGTTTCGCTTATAACATAACGGCCCTAAAAAAGACAGCAATAAGTACATTTTGGTTCAGTCACGTTTAGTTTGTTGTATGTACCAACAGAATGTGTCTATCGTGAGATTCTAAACGCGTAGCTCAGGCAGGACTGAGTTAGTGTTTTGTAATACGTGCACGATTGCTATAACGATCATAGATTACATACCTACTTGATACAATACATTCTGAATGACTAGCTTTTAACACTATTATTGGAGATGTATCATGTTTGTTTTCGTTCTATAGGAATGCCTGAAATGCGTCATGTACCCAACAGTAATTTGAAAAGATACATTTGTCCTCAGTACCGCAGCAATCACCTCCGGCAAGACGGAGGGCTCTGTTTTGAGATTCCGCCGTGGCAACACCAGCCTGTGGAGCTGGAGGAACATCTAGTCCGCCTCAGAGCTAGGTATAGGAATGACACGGCCATTAGAAGGCAGATGAGGCCGCAGTTGGCTTTAGCTAATAGGTAACACATAATCTTACCTTGCCTTATTTTTATTGGGATCTGTGCATGTCTATCTTGATTTAACCTTTTCATTGATGTGGTAATGATATGTTATTTTATTTCATAAATAATTCCATCTCTTTTTTAGTCTTTTCTTCTGTTTTTTTTACTGCTTCCAGACTTTCCTGATTTGATTCATATTTTTCTCAATTTAAGAGCTTCACTCATGTCGGTGAAGTTTTATCCAATACTCTCTTTTTTCTGCTCCTTGAAAATCTGATATGACAAATATTTACTATTTCTTCACCTGATTAGCTTCGGTTTTTTATTCCTAAATATATAACGTGTCTCAAATAACTATATTTTTGTCCTAGTGAAATATCCCGGTACATGGACACAGTGCTAGCCCCATTCTTGGATACCTACCACAGAAATATCCAGAACTCTTACCAGCAGTTAACTGCCAAGGTTCTGCGCAGAATAAAAGATGATATCAACGCAGGGATACAGAAGAAGCAGCAGATTTACACGGAGATAACTCAACTTG